>CM061257.1:145604434-146929434 GCA_030848825.1 Tadarida brasiliensis | reverse complement strand
TGTAGAAAATTGGAATACCTTAGGAAGACTTTAGGTGGTGGACACACAATGCTATATACAGATGATGTATCACAGAATTGTACACTTGAAACCTATATAATCTTATTAACCATTGTCACCCCAATAAATTTAATTAAAGAAAAAATATAATTATGTAATCATCGATCTTTATTATGGCAACTTGAGTTTTGTCTGCAGTATTGTTTATTGGAGAAGGTGATTTCTTAAAGAGTTTGAGTCAGTAGGAGTTTCTCATTATTTTCCTCACATTTTTGGTCTTTGGAGCATGACATTAATCAGAGACTCCCTAAGCCAAAGTCCAACATTTGCATGTTCTCCTTGTACATATAAAATTATGTCTACATAATAAATATACTTTACTAAGATAGTTATTAAGAGATAAGCAAGACTCCAGCCCATGTCTTACCTTAGTATCTAAATATTTTTAACTAAATTACCCTTTCTAGTTATAATAGCTGTCATTTCATGCAACAAGCATCATGCTAACAGCTTTATGTATTTTAATTGAATTGTCTGCCATCCATATAGAATATGTAATATGAATTTTATTTTAGATATCAAAATATATACTAATGGACTATTTTACCTGAGGTTTTCAAACTAGAAATGGCAGAGGCATGAAGACTGGTCATTTTACTCATGCTTTTGTTTTTTGTTTTTTCTTTATTAATTTTAGAGAGAGAGAAAGGGAGAAGGAGAGAGAGATAGAAACATCGATGAGAGAGAACATCGATTGGCTGCCTCCTGCATGTCCCCCACTGGGGACTTGGCCCACAACCTGGGCATGTGTCCTGATCGGGAATCGAACAGGCGACCCCCTGGTGCATGGGTCGATGCTCAACCACTGAGCCACACAGGCCAGGCTACTCATGCTTTTGAATACTATTGCACATCTAACTAGCTATTCTTGCCATAACAGATGCTTTTCTAACAGCTCTTAACAATTATGAATAACCTTATTGGCACCTTTTAAAAATAATGGTCATGTAGAACCTTACCAGGAGGTTTTATCTTGGTTCCAACTTATGCATCAAACTCCATGGCTGATTTTGCGATTATGTTAGCTTTTATGAAGTTTTGTTCAATGTGTAAGGCTCTCTCACTATAGAGTTGATATCTCAAACTGCAAGCTATATTAAGCCTTTCTGTTATGGAAAGTGTTAATATATTTAATAATGCTTGTTGATTATTCGCATTCAGTATTTCTGATTTTCACTGTTTTTTTAATCTCCAACATTTCTTCTTCGTTCAAAGTTCTCTGTTATTCTTTGCCATTCAAGAGTTTTATTTTGGTCTAGAAGTATATCTTATCTTTCTTTTGCATCTTTATATTTTATTAAAATACAAACATTTTTAAATTATAAAAACATTTTAAATGAATAAATATTAAATGAATCATTGTTTTCATCAGGTAAATAAATACACTACATGGTAAATAATTATTTAAAAATACTACCTACCTGCCAGCTGTCAAGTAAATAGTTTATTTACTAGTTGTGCTCAGTGATAAATGACCCTACCTGTTTATTGCCTAGAAAAATTTGATACAAACACTATCCTGTTGTACCTTATAGAATCATGACTACAGTTTACATAGAAATACTGTCTCTATTCTCTAATGCAAGTTGTAGATGCTTGGTAGATACTTTCTTAGTCTCTCTCTGAATAAAATCATGACCATTTGTTTAAGAGTGAGTGAAGGAATATCAAAATCATATGTTTGAACAAGAAATTAACAATAGTGTCTAAATTCTAGCAACACTATTCACAAGTGTAATGATACAATTTTACTATTTTTCACTTTAATGTCAAACATGATTTTTTACTCTAAAGCCTTCAGAAATGTTCATTCCCTACTGCATTAATGTATAAGACATTTTAAATAACAGTGTAAAAACGTAGAACTCCTATAGATTTAAGTTTTACATTTTTCTCAGTTTTAGCCACTGTAAAAATAATCATTTGTTTCACTTCTGGCCATTAGTATGCCCTTTGTTTGGACAAAGACAAAGCTGATGTAAATCTAACAGCATTCTGGCAGGAATAGTTTATAATTTTCTTTTCAGCTGATTCGAATGCATGAATTTTAAAATCAGCATTCTTTGATGTTTGCTCTAGAAAACAACAATTTAAATTATATCGAAAAGAATGGTGATGTCTAAATCCATAGAAACAATGACTCAAATGCTTGTTGTAGATTTACCAAAGTGATGTAAGGCCACGCCAGTACCTCTCTAAGACATTAGTATCTTCACGTTAATACATCAAGAAACATAGCGGGATCCCACAAGTAGGCTGTAACAGTTTTTTATCCCTAGAAATCCACTTCCACTTTATAATATTCGTTTCTCCTCCTATGTCTCATAAATGATGTCCACCCTGTCTTCTGTGGAGCACAAAGTGTTGTTTTCACATAGTTATGCTTCACACAGTCACTGTTTTTAACGGGCAAAGTTCATTCTCTCTCAGTGTCACAAGAGATTATGTGAATATTACCAAATTTAAGAGAAATTGATAATTTGTTTCTATAAATGAGGATTATATATTTATATTGATTTTAAATATATTTTTTTAATTTTTCAATTACAATTGGTATACACTATTATATTAGTTTCAGATGTACAACCCAGTGATTAGACATTATAAACTTACTAAGTTATCCCCTGGTACATCTAGAACCCATCTGACACCATAGTTATTACAATATTACTGACTATATTCCCTATGCTATACTTTACATACCTGTGACTGTTCTGTAACTACCAATTTGTACTTAATCCCTTTATATTTTCACCCATCCCCCAACCCCTCCCATCTTTTTTTATTTAAATTTTTTATTGTTGACACTATTGCAGGTATGTCCTTGTACCCCCCTCCCTTGGCCCTCACCACTATTGTCTGTGTCCATAGGCTCTGCACATATGTTCTTTAGCTAACCCCTTCACTTTCCTTTATTCAGTCCCCCACTCCCCTCCTCTCTGATACCCTGCCATCTTGAAGAAGACCATTAACATTTTTTGTAATACTAGTTTGGTGATGATAAACTCAGTTAGCTTTTTCTTGTCTGGGAAGCTCTTTATAAATCCTTCCATTGATACCTTTGCTGGAAACAGTATTCTTTGCTGTATGTAGATCCTCACTTTTCATCACTTTGAATATTTCTTGCCAATCCCTCTGATCTACAAAGTTTCTGTTGAGAAATCAGCTGACAGTCTTACAGTGAGTTCTCTTGTAGATAACTATCTGTTTTCCTTTGGCTGCTGTTAAGATTCTCTCTTTGTCTATAATCTTTGGCATTTTAATTATGATGCATCTTGGTGTGGGCCTCTTTGGATTCATCTTGTTGGGACTCTCTACATTTCCTGGACTTGTATGTCTATATCCTTTGCCAGGTTATGGAAGTTTTCTTTGATTTTTTTCATATAGGTTTTCAATTCCTTGCTCTCTTCTCTTTCTGTCTCCCCCATGGTGCACATGTTGGTACACTTGAAGTTGTCCTAGAGGCTCCTTAAACTATCCTCACTTTTTTGAATTTTTTATTTTATTTTTGCTATTCTGATTGGGTGCTTTTTGCTTATCTTCCAAATTTCTAATTTGATCCTCTGCTTCATCCACTCTACTGTTGATTCCCTGTAATGTATTCTTCATTTCAGTTAATGTATTTTTCATTTCTGACTGATTGTTTTTATGTTTTAGTTCTGTTTTTGTGTTTCCTATGTCTTTGTTGATGTTCTCACAGTTTATCTCCTCTTCCTCTAAGTTCATTGAACATCCTTATAACCAGTGTTTTGAACTCCACATCTAAAAGGTTGCTTGTCTCCATTTTGTTTAGTTCTTCTTCTGGAGTTTCATTTCCTGCTCTTTTATTTGGGACATGTTTCTTTGTCTCCTCATTTTGGCTACCTCCCTGTGTTTGTATCCATGTGTAAGTAGAGCTGTTATATCTCCTGGGCTTGGTAGAGTGGTCTTATGTAGTAGGTGTTCTGTAGGGTCCAGTGGCACCGCGCCGCCCTGATCACCCAAGCTGGGAAATCCAAGTGCACTCCCATGTCATATGAGCTGTGTATTCCCTTCTGTTGTAGCTGAGCCTTAATTGCTGTTTCACTTGGGCCAGTCGGCTGAAAGGACTGACTGGGCCCAACCCATGGAACATTTGCTGTGCAGGTGGCTGATCCCACAGGACAAGACTTACTTCAGCAGGTCTCTGTTGTCCATTGAATCTGCCCCTTGCATGTGTTGCTTGTAGACATAGCTCTAGGGCTTCCCAGGAGATAGAGGACAAAGTCAGCCACCATCTGTGTCCTGCCTGGGGCCACCCAGCATGAGCTAGAAAGTGATCTACAGATGGCTGCTACTTGTGCTGGGCTTGGAGGTGTTCAGAGAAGGCAAGCTACAAACCAAGGCCAGCTGCTGCAGGGCACCTTAGCAAGAAGTACAGGTCATGCTGAAGCCAGATGCTGTTTGTTTGAGAGATGGTAGGAATGTCGGAAGCATGAACCAAGATAGGTTGTTCCTATGGAAAACCACTTGAAGCAGCTTGGGTGGGCACATAAATTGGAAGGTTGTGGTCTCAGGGATGGAGACTCAGATATGGCACCCACCGGCCTGCTGGCTCTGTTGGGAGAGGGCTCAGAAAGAAAAAAAAAAAGGCCTCTGCCACCACTTGTGTCTAGGAGAAAACTGCCCCTTCAGCCCTCACACTGCTGCCAGATAATTCAGTTCCTCCCCATATGTCTCTGGTGCCTTTTCAGCTGCTGCCCCAGCTCTGGAGCTCAGAGGGAATGAGTCTAAGTGAGTCCATGAACGGGTCCTTTAAGAGGAATATCTGTGACTTCAGAAACCTTCTGTTGCCCTCAGCCACAATCCCTGCTGGTTTTTACAGCCAGAGTTATGGGGACTTCTCTTCCCAGCTCTGGAACCCTGGGCTGGGGAACCTGGTGTGGGGCTGGAACCCCTCACTCCTGAGGGAGGGACCTCTGCATTTGAGGTATCCCTCCAATTTTTAATTGCTGTGTGTGGGTATGGGCCCAACTGGTTCAGTATCTCTGCCCTCCTACCAGTCTCAATGTGGCTTCTTCTTTATATCCTTATTTGTAGGACTTCTGTTAACCTAGATTTCAGGAGGTTCTGAATAATAGTTGCTTGGTTGTAATTTTTCTATTGTTTTGAAAGTATTTGAGTACCACATTTACCTATGCTGCCATCTTGACTAGAACCCTGTTCCTCAAGCTTCTAGTTCTTATTAATGTACTCATATAAATTAATTTAAAAAAAGACTAGTCTTATTGAATGTTTCTTACATACCAGTCACTCTTCTATGTGGGTGGCTGATCCCACAGGACAAGACTTACTTCAGCAGGTCTCTGTTGTCCATTGAATCTGCCCCTTGCATGTGTTGCTTGTAGACATAGCTCTAGGGCTTCCCAGGAGATACAGGACAAAGTCAGATACAGGACAAAGTACACAGTTTATATGTACTGACTCATAGCGACCTCATAACACCTTATACAATAAGAATTTCCACTTGGAGAAACTGAGTCACAGAGAAGTTGAGTTCCGTGCTCAGGATTACACAACTGTTAGAGCTGAAATCCACACAAGGCATTCTGTTTGCTGAATAAGGACACTTCACCTCTGTGATAAATGAATGGCATCTCCTTACTGATTGTAAAATATGGTTCTGTGTGAAGCTCCTATGACTTATTCATAATGTGCTACCAAATAAAAGTGGATTTTATATGAAAGAGTAGAGTTTTATTACATTCATTCTCATTTTTTATTACCATATAGCAAATGGATAGTTTGATCCAAGATGTCTATAAGATAGATATTATATGTGTGGAGTTGATGTAGTTTTTATCAGAATAAGGCTGGGTAATAGATTTTAACTAGTTATTCTAAGGGATCACCAGAATCATTTACTTTATGTATGAATGACTAGATGTAACTGCAGTGTAATTTTGAAAATTATATTCCATGAATTTACATAACACTCCTTATTTCTTTTTTCTTTGCATTTTCTCTTGGTGAGTTACAAAGCCATGCGTAATGATTGGATTTGGGCTGAACTGTGAAGGAAGTTGTTCAAAGAAGTTTAACTTCTCGTTATAGACAACACTCTTATGACTGATTGTCTCTCTATCTGGAAGATCAAGGACTTATATTTGTTTCACAGATTTCATGATTAAGGTAAACACAGAGCTGTAAATTGCTCATTCTTGGTCTTCGTTAAGATGAGGTAGGATGAGATACTTATAAGAGTATCTTTATTCATTTTATTTCATGAATTTGTATGTTATTCTTTGTAGAGAGCTTTAATTTATTAGCTAAGCATTTCGATATATCTTGTATTTTCCTAATAAAGAAAGAGAGGCATACCTTGATTGTTTAAGACTCTTTCATAAGCCTTCAAGTTAGATATAATTATTCTGTCTTTCATTAATGTGTTGAATGAGGTTTATTTAAAATACAACAAATATGACTGTTTGAATTCCAGTTAAGTGCGCCAGTCCCTAGAATTTACTGACTAACTTGTGATATATCTGAGAACAGAGAGAAGTTTTAAATTTAGCAAATAACTATAAACTAGGGCTTTCCTTAGACTCCTTTCTATATCCACACTCAATGTTTTGGGTAGAATGCCTGCTATATGTAAAAAGCCTTAACTATATCAGTGATTAAGAGAAAATTGAGAGGTACTTGACAAATTTTTTGTAAAAAATTCAATATTATGCTGATGGACCTTCTTGTTGTATAAACTTTAATTGATTATATTAAAACTTATAACCTGTTTCTTATTTAGTAGAATTATGTTAGCTATGGATTAATTTATCAAGCTTATTTTCAGTAAAATTAAATTACCAAACTTTAATTTGCTTAACCATTTAATATGATATAAAAAAAAACTTTAAAATGGTGTGAATGGATTTTATAATTAAATTTAATTAGAGTTATCATTTCAGTGTCACAATAGTTACATAATAATGTAAAGTAAGTGAACTCTATGAAAATGCACAATGTTATTTCATTTATGTTCATTTTCAAACAGTAAAATAATTTCTTAATGATTTAATATTTATCAGGTTTTTAAATAAAGTCATTGAAATTTTTAAAAAAGATAATTGAATGCAGATATATTTTGCATTATTATTACTCTGTGTGTTTATATGTGTTTGTATACTTGAGAATTATGTTTAAAATAAAATTAATGTAGGTATCCCTAGTTTTTATTGTTCAAAGAGAAATTATATGGGCATAGTTGGGTACATATAGCATGGCCTCAGTGAGAATAAATGTTAATTCTTTCTTAAAAGGTTATGAAGAGTTGAATTATATAACAAAAGAAACTTGAACTCATGACTTTTACCTTATAAAATTATAGCTTCTAACAAATGAAAGAAAATGTATTTAATAAAAACAGGGAATGCATTCAATGTCAGATATAGTGGCTTATCATACCCCACATAGCTAATTATTAGCAGAAAGTGGTCTCTTGATTCTCAGAAATGAGACAAACTAGAGTCCATAGGATGTTAAAGCTGTTTTGTAAATCTTTGCTGTAGTTACTAGCAGAAAGAATTAATAGATGCCCTTGTTAGGTTATTTGAGAAAATATTTGGGTTATTTGGATATCTCATATTTTATACATATATAAGATAGTGGACACTTTTTATACACATGCATAATTGTACATGCACAAATGCCTCACTGTTCACACAAAAGGTAAATATTTTTATTTTTTTGGAATAGTGTGCAGTGCAGGTCTTGGGTCAGTGAGACCAGGTTCTGCTCTCTCACCCTCATGTTCCCTAAGACACATGATGGAAAATAGTGCTGTGTCAGTTGGAAGAACTATAGTGAGGATTCATGAACTTTGCCTTATATATTATCAGAATTCAGTAAATTCATGCTATTACTTTTAATAATGTCATTATATCCAGTTTTACAGTTGTGGATATAATATTAAAAATATTTCTCAATCTCTCTGTTGTTTCTGGCATTGTTAGCTACATTCTATTGTTAAAACTGTGTTTAGTTTCTGGCATAATTCCACTACCATCTCACTGATTTTCTTACATAGCAGGCATTTTTTCCATATTGACTCCTTGTTTAATGCATTTCCACTAAACACTCTTACTTCATATTTGACCTTCACTCTCGTTTTTTCTCTCTCCCTATAAATCTATCCTCTATTATTGATTTTATATTTTCACCTAACTCATGAGGTTGTGGATGATGATCATAGTTTTTAAAAAAAGAATCAAAGCTGAATTCTCTCCATAGTGAGAGTGCTCTTTCCAAATAACTGCATTTTAAAATCTAATTGCAAGATTTAATATACTACAAATCAAATGCCCATCTACCTTTGTGTATTGATTATTTCAATTCAATTCATTATTTATTCGTTAAGATGAAAAATTCCAAGCTGTCCTTAGAAAATTATTTTCCTTGAACTCCTGTTAGAGCTCAGTTTTCACACCCTGACATGTCCAATGTAACATGATGAAACTATTACTTGGTTATTTTGCTTTATTTGTTTATTACAAATAATTTGTAAGAGTTAAATATTTAATATAACAACATTTTTTGCCATACTCTTTCTGATATGTCATTCAAATTATGTCCCTTCCTGCTCAGACATATTAAAATATTAGTCCTACATTACATAAATAGTCAAGGGTTAACTCCTTAAACTAAAATGGTATATCATCCAGTCTTTCTTTCTTTTTTTTTTTTTTTAACTTTTTTCTCTTTATAGATTTTAGAGAGAGAAGAAGGGAGAGGGAGAGGAGATAGAAACATCAATGAGAGAGAACATTGATTGGCCGCCTCCTGCATGCCCCTACTGGGGATTTGGCCCACAACCTGGGCATGTGCCCTGACCAGGAATTGAACCAGCAACCTCTTGGTGCATGGGCTGATGCTCAACCACTGAGCCACACCAGCCAGACAAGGCTTTCTCAAATTCTCCCCTAAAATTTCAATTGATATATATTATAATAAACAAACTGTTTTCTAAATAAAACTAGTGCTTTTTACATCTCTTTGCTTTTGCAAACATTGTCCTCAACCTCATTCTCTTGTCACCTCCAAATCTTTCATCATCTTGAAAGACCAACTCATGAGTCCCTTGTTCACTGAAGTCTCTGTGTGGAAGAAATTTTCTTCTTTAAAAATTCTTATGTTGATTATCAACTTATTACAATAACAATAGTCATTTTCTATTTTTTCTTGACTACTTGGGCAAATGGATTACTTC
Source organism: Tadarida brasiliensis (assembly GCA_030848825.1). Lineage (NCBI taxonomy): Eukaryota > Metazoa > Chordata > Mammalia > Chiroptera > Molossidae > Tadarida > Tadarida brasiliensis. Next base: position 146,920,154 of record CM061257.1, on the reverse strand, counting down.
CTCTTTTATTCTCTACTCTTTACTTTATAATGGAAACATCCATACATGATTAATTTTCCACAGGGTTTAATACTATTCCATACACCTCTTAAATGCTCAAAAATTTTTTGATGAGTGAATATTTCAATTTCATTATATATGTTTAAATCAATAAAATTATAATCATAACAATAAGGAAAAGACTATATATTTTTAGATTTATTGGGGTGACATATAGGTTTCAAGTGTACAATTATGTATACATGATCTGTATATTATAGTGTATGCCCACCACCCAGTGTCAAATCATCTTCCATCACCATATATTTGACCCCTTTAAACTTTTGGTTACCAGAGGGATGGCAGAGTGGAGGTATTAAAATACTATATTTTTGAAGTAACAATGGAAGGGACCGACTTAGAAAGACCTACAGCCAACATCATACTCAATGGGCAAAAACTAAAAACATTCCCCTTAAGAATGAGAACAAGACAGGGATGCCCACTTTCACCACTCTTATTTAACATAGTACTGGAAGTTAGCCATAGCAATTAGACATGAAGAAAAGATAAAGGGGATCCAAATTGGAAGGAGGAAGTGAAACTGTCATTATTTGCAGATGATATGATGTTGTACATAGAAAACCCTAAAGAATCCATCAAAAATCTACTAGACTTAATAAATGAATTTGGCAAAGTAGCAGGATACAAAATTAACGTCAAGAAATCAACGGTATTCTTACACCAACGATGAACTCACAGAAAGAGAAACTAAAAAAACAATCCCATTTATCATCGCAGCAAAAAATTAAGATACCTAGGAATAGACTTAACCAAAGAAATAAAGGACCTCTTCACAGAAAACTACAGGTCATTGAAAAAAGAAATAGAAGAAGATATAAAAACGTGGAAGCATATACCATGTTCATGGATTAGAAGAATTAATATCATTAAAATGTCTATACTTTAGAAAATAATCTATGATTCAATGCAATCCCCATCAAATTATCAATGACATATTTCACAGAACTAGAACAAACACTCCAAAAGTTTATATGGAACCAAAAAAGACCCCGAATAGTCACAGCAATCTTGAAAAAGGACAAAGTTGGAAGGATCACATTACCAGGTTATACTACAAAGCAGCCTGGTAATCAAAACAGCCTGGTACTGGCAGAATAACAGGCAGATAGATCAATGAACAGAGTAGAGAACACAGAAATTGACCCAAGACAATATACTCAATTAATGTTTGACAAAAGTGGCAAGAGCATACAGTGAAGTCAAGACAGTCTCTTCAATAAATAGTGTTGGAATAATTGGACAGTTACTTGCAAAAAAATGAAGCTAGTCCACCAACTTACACCATACACAAGAATAAACTCAAAATGGATAAAAGACTTAAATGTAACTCGTGAATACATAAAAATTCTAGAAGAAAATATAGGCAACAAAATTTCAGACATCATTCGCAGCAGAATTTTCACTGATACAACACCTAAGGGAAGAGAAACAAAGGAAAAAATGAACACATGGGACTACATCAAACTAAAAAGCTTCTGCACAGCAAAAGAAACAACCATCAAAATGGAAAGGGAACCCACTATACTGGAGAGCACAATTGCCAACAATACATCAGATAAGGGGTTAATTTCCAAAATATATAGCGTACTCATACAACTCAACAAAAGGAAGACAAAGAACCCAATTAAAAAATGGGCAGAGGACCTAAAGAGACACCTCTCTAAACAGGACATACATATGGCCAAGAGACATATGAAGAAATGCTCAACATCACTAATCATCAGAGAGATGCAAATTAAAACAACTATGAGTTATCACTTCACACCTGTCAGAATGGCTGCCATCAACAAATCAAACAAGTGTTGGCGAGGGTGTGGAGAAAAGGGGACTCTAGTACACTGCTGGTGGGAATGCAGACTGGTGCAGCCACTGTGGAAAACACTATGGTGTTACCTCAAAAAGTAAAAAATTGAACTGCCATTTGACCCAGTGATCCCACTTCTTGAAATATACCCTAAGAAGCCTGAAACACTAATCAGAAAGAATATATGTTCCCCTATGTTCATAGCAGCACTATTTGCAATAGCTAAGATCTGGAAACAGCCCAAGTGTCCATCAGTAGATGAGTGGATAAAAAAGCTGTGGTACATTTACACACTGGAGTACTATGCAGCTGTAAGAAAGAAATATCTCTTATCCTTTGAGAGGACCTGGAGGGACCTGGAGAGTATTATGCTAAGCAAAACAAGCCAAGCAGAGAAAGACAAATATCACATGATCTCACTTATTTGTGGAATATAATGAACTAAACAAACTTATGAACAAAATTGACCCAGAGACATACAGACTGACAAACCTCCGAAGAGGGCGTGTTGGGGGGGAAGAGATAAACCACAGAACTTATATGCATGTATGTATAACCAATGACCATAGACAACAAAGCTGGAGATGGGGCGGGGGGATGGGGAGGAGGGTGTCACTAGGGGAAAAAGGAGAAACATTTGTAACAAAAACAAATTAATAAAAATAATTAAAAAAAAGAAAAAGTAAAACTAAATAAAAATATTTATTAATTTGGGAATGAAATATATAATATATATTTTTAGTCAGGCATATTGGACCATCCTGTTCAATTATTATTGTTAAAAAAAAAAAACAAAATTCAACTGAATAAATTTTAAATATTTCATTGGATTTATTCAACAATTCATTAATTGGACATCATCTAACCTATCAGAGTGAAGGAATGCTGAAGAGATACAAAATGAAAGAGTTTAGAGGCAGAAGGGAGCAGAAACAAGGAAGTTATTCTTGGCAACAACAAAAACAAAAAATGGTTGTTGCAAGGTTACTTTCCTTTAGGAGGTAGCAGTTTATCAGGCAAATTATCTAACTAGTGCTAATTAAACTATTCCTGATCCACCAATTCTTGATTGACTGGTTCAGAATTCTATTTCCAGGCGAGTTGAAACTGTAATTAAGTCAAGGCTTGGTTTGGTGATTAAGTCTGTGTTTGGTGACATGAGATTTAACATAAAGTGACCCAATTTGGGGCCTGTTGTCTTTTTCTGTTTGTTTTTTATTAATTTATTTTTATTGAGTTGTAATTTATATATAAGATTATAATAGTTTCAGGTGTGCAACATAATGATTTGTATACATTGTAAAATGATCCCAATAAGTCTACTTAATAGCCATTGCCTTACATAGTTACATTTTTTTTCTTTTAATGAGAACATTTAAGACTTATTCTCTAAGCAACTTCAAATATAGAATACGGTATTATTAACTATGATCACCATGCTGTACATTATATCCCAGGACTTATTTATTTCATAATTGAAAGTTTCAACCTTTTGACCCCCTTCACCCATTTGGCCCACACCTTACCTCTTGCCCTGGCAAAACTACTCTGTTCTCTGTATCTATGAACTTAGTTTTTTGGTTTTGTTCCTGCCTTTGTGTCTGACATTTCACCTGATATAATGCCTTAGAGGTTCATCCATAGTCTCACAAATAGAACGATTTTGTTCCTTTTATGACAGAATAATATTCCATTATATATACATATGTATGTATATAGGGTGTCCCTCAAAAATGCTTACACAGTTTAACAGCTGATAACTCACTTCATTCTCACTCCTTTTCAGGTTTAACTGATTTGAAATAATGGGTGAAGCCCGACTAAGCTTTGAACAAAGAAAATGTATCCACCAGACTTGTTTATGGGGATGCATAAAAGGTAAAGTTTGTGGCTCAAAACCCGTAAGATTCGACAAATTGAGGGCAGGTATTGAAAGAGAATGTCCACAAATACTGAATGAAATGATTCTTGACATTTGCTATTCCACTGCTTCATGTTATCAGCAGAGCCTGGACCAGATGGTCATCCGCGTGAAAACAGGCGTTGACAATAAATAAATAAATAAATAAATAAATAAATAAATAAATAAATCATTCATTTCTGTAGATTCTTTTAAAATTTGAAAATGAACTGTATGTTAATAAACATTGATTTTGTAGCCATTCAAATTGTGTATACATTTTTTAGGGGACACCCTGTGTATATGTATGTTTATACATATACCATATCTTCTTTGTCCAGGCATCCACTGATGGATGCTTCAGATTGTTTCCATATCTTGACTGTTTTAAATAATGCTGCAGTGAACATGGGAGTGCATATATCTTTAGAGTTAGTGTTTTTGTTTTCTTTGAGTAAATACTCAGAAGTGGAATTGCTGGGTCATATGGTAGTTTTATTTTTAACTTTTTGAGAAAACTTCACATTGTTTTCCATAGTGGTTGCATCAATTTACATTCCCACTAACAGTCTACAAGGCTTCCCTTTCCTCCACATCCTCGCCAACACTTGTTTTTTGTCTCAATAGTAGTCATTAAACAGGTGTGAGGTGATATCTCAGTGTGGTTTTGATTTACATTTCCAGAATGATTAGTGATATTAAACATCTTTTCATATACCTGTTGTCCACTTGTATGATTTCTTTGGAAAAATGTCTATTCAAATCTTCTGTCTTTTTAAAAATTTTTTTGTTGAATTGTATGAATTATTAATATATTTTAGATATTAACCCCTTATTAGATATGGTTTGAAAACATTTTTTTCTGTTCTGTAGGTTGACTTTTTATTTTGTTGATTGTTTTCTTTGCTGTGTGGCTGTTGTCTTGTTTTTGACATCATTGTAATGCATTTATTTTGTGGTGTTCAATTTGCTATCGCTGATTGTCTTCACTGTCCACACCCTTATATGTGGCATGTCTTTCCCAACCAGGTACAACATGAGTTTTTCTTTTTAGATTCCATGCAAGATGATTTCCTATTGATTTGAGGGACCCCTCAACTAATGTTTTTTTTGTTTGTTTGTTTGTTTTTAATCCTCACCCGGGGACATTTTTTGCATTTATCTTCAGCTAGATCAGAAGGAGAGAGGGAGGAAGAGAGAGAGACAAACATTGATGTGAGAGAGATACGTCAACTGGTTACCACCCACATGACCCCAACAGGGGCCAGGGACAAACTGCAACCGAGGTACATGCCCTTAGCAGGAACCGAACCCAGGACTCTCTGGTCTGCAGGTCGACGCTCCAAACCGGCCAGGGCTCAACTAATGTTTTTTTGAAAACGTAACAACAAGGCTAAAGGAAAAGAAAAATAAGTATAGAAACTAATTTCTATAAATTAGAGCATTTTCAAGATTATTTTATTCTCTCCTAGTGGCATTCTGTAAATGGCATTTCATATAACATTTACAGAATTGGACAAAAATATGGGTAAACTCATGCAAATTTTCTGCACCTGTTTAACAGCAAGCACTATGTGTTATAGGAAACACATTTTTCGAAATTCTGGACTGTATCATAGATAACTCTCAAACATAAAAATTAAATTTTGTGACCCCGTCTTCTAGATCTGCATGTCTTTTGTATCTAACTTTAAACCACATAATTTGTTCTTTTTTTTCTTTCTGTCTATGAAGGAAATGTTTTAGCAATAGCCTATTTAACAGATATAGATTAATTTATTTTAAGCTTAATCTTCAATACCATCTCCATATGCAAATGGATAAGATTGCAGAAAAGAGTGTTTTGTGTCAATCAATTGAGTTTAAATGATTTGGAGAACTTCAAGAAGTTTTCCTGGAATGATAACATAATGAGGTAGAGAATGTAAAGAGTAGAAGACCTGGTGAGAGCCTCTGAGGACAGTTTCATTGTGTGCTCCTGAATGTCAACACCTAAAAATGCCTCTTAGTCCTGAATGGAGAGTAAATGTACTATATCTCCTGAAATATTTTATTCTAAAACAGAGTCAAATATTGTGATCTATGTTGCCACATATTTTTTTTTTATTTTTAAATTTAAGATAGTCTCACCTTCATTTCTTCTTTTTTCATAATGTAGCTAATTATTCTCACTTACAAACTCCAAGTTATTTTTCAAGGAAGTTTCCACCTCCAGACACCAAAAATTAATCTTAAACACTGGCTTTTATTATGAAGTCATTTTGGGTAAAGGTTGTTAGTTTGGCCTAAATTACTAGTGTAATTTAGCCAATTTTCTACAAACAAAGAATGCTATTTTGACAATTGTATTAATGATTCCTTGCTTTTACCATGTACCATATAGATAATGTTTTATAAAAATGAATAACTTTTAAATTAAACTTCAATGTACTTATCCATAAAATAAAATAAAAAAACTTTAAATACAATTTAAAGAAAAGCTGACAAGAAGATTTACTTATGAAGCCTAAAGAACAAGCATTTACTACCTGTCTTCTCTAATGTGTTTTTTAAACTTGCAGCCTGTTGTAATTGTAAGATCTTTTAAAACACCGTCTTTTCCCAAGGTATTTCTGTTTAACAAAAGGTAATTACTATAGAACAATGAAATCTGCAGTGGGTATTCCCAATGTTTTGTACTGTGAAGCCATTTCCTTCATACTTCTTTGTGTTAATGGTATGTATCAACTTGTGCAGTATATGTTAAATTATGCATAAAATAACCAATTTGTAGCCGGTGAACAAAGAACATGTCATCAGTGCTTTTGAATTATTGCTGTGTTTCACAATTGTTCAATTATGCTGCTCAAATGCAGACAAATAAGAACCTCACAAAAACTTTTGTCCTATTGTAGGAAAGAAATAAGAAACTTAGGATAGAGTTAAACACACACACACACACACACACACACACACACACACACAAACCAGTGGTTTCTATTTGTATATTAAACATTATTATGTTCTTATGTAAGTAAGGGAAGGAATTAACAAAGATTCTCCTGATGGAAATTACAAAAAATAAAAAATAAAAAGTTAAAAGCTCACTTTTAAATTTAAAACTAAATAAAAAATTTAAAAGACATATTTTAGACTGAGTTAAATGCTATTCCACACTATTAAAAAGAGATCATCCTGTAACCTGATTCTCTTAAACATGTGTGAGCACCAGGAAGGCTGACTTTCATGATTACTCCTTCTCCAGCTTTTTCCTAAAATGTAAATAACGAGATAATGTGATAGAGGCAATAATTCCAGATGAGCAATAGCTACTAATGTTTAATCTACAGTGCCTGGCACAATCCACTTTTAAGCATTCATAAAATAATGAAATTTTGAACTATCATTAGAGCTGAAAGAACTTATTTCAAAATCAGCATTTTTTCTTTTTTCAATCCTGAGGCATTCTTTTTAGCTTAGAAACTCTAGGCTCCCAGAGTTATTTATAACTTTCTAGTTAGTTATAAAATAGTATTAATAGTAGTGTTGCAATAGTTTTATTAGATACACTGAATAAACCCATCAAATGACACAACTAGAATACTCTAATACTATCTATCAATGATCTATCATTTATCTATCTATCTATCTATCTATCTATCTATCTATCTATCATCTATCTATCTATCTATCTATCTATCTATCTATCTATCTATCATCTATCTTTTTCACATATTACTGAGCTCTAACACAAAGGTTTGAAAGCTATTATATCTAAAATGTGAACTAAAGACAGGATGCCTGGAATTAAGCATGAAAGCAGACTGTAACCATGGCTTTTCTATTGAAACCTTGGAGAATTAGCTTTATTTATTTATTTATTTATTTATTTATTCATTTATTTTTGTAATGATGACAGTGACCTAAGGTGTAGTAGATAAAGTCAAGGTCAGTAAAGTAGAAAATTATAATTAAGGACTTCTGAATATAGTGTTTTTTTTAAAACTGTACTTTCCATGTAAGAATGAATGAGAAATAAACTGCACTGCATAGAAATGAATAGAAAAGTAACATGTCAACCAGTGCTAGGTGGAGAAAAAAAAAATCTCTAATTTACTACTACAAGGAAGCCCTGAGCAGTTACAGAATTTCACTACTTAAAGATGGCAAAAGAGCAGTGGAATGAAAAGTGGTAATTCTTCAACAGGCAGATGTGTGTGAGAACCAGTAGAAATAAGAAACAGCAGCAATACACCTAAAAGTAATTCAAATATATGAATTATCAAACACAGAAAATGAAATTATTGCTAAAGAACTAAGAGGGAAACTAGAATCCATAAGCATACCCATCACTGTGTTGAGTGTAAGTGGTCAGAGTGGAAATCCTGGTCTTGTTTCTGGACTTCAAGGAAAGCTTTCAGTTCTTTACCACTGAGGATATTAACTGAGGTGTGTCGTATATGGCCTTTGTGTGTTGAGGCTCTAGCCAGAGCAATCAGACAAGGGAAAGAAATAAAAGGCATCCAAATTGGGCATAATGACGTAAAACTGTTGCTTTTTGTCCATGATATGATTCTTTATATAGAAAATCTTAAAGATTTTACCAAAAAACTATTATAAGCAAACATAGTAATTTTGCAGAATGCAGAATCAATGCACAAAACAAACACACACAAAAATCCACTGAGTTCTTAGATATTAAGAATAAAATTTCAGAAAAAGAAATTAAAAAAATAAGTCGTTTTGTAATTGCAACAAAATAAAGTACCTAGGAATAAACTTGACAATGTTAACAATTCAATTTAAAAATGGGCAGAAGACCTGAAGAGATACTTCTCCCAAGAAGACATATTAATGATAAACAGATATAGGAAAAGATGCTCAATTCCACTAGCTATTAGGGAAATGCAAATCTAAGCTACAATGAGATACCACCTCACACTTGTTAGATGGCTATTATTAACAATAATAGCAAGTGTTGGAGAGATGGAGAAAAAGGAACCCTCATTCACCACTGCTGGGAATATAAACTGAGAAGCCACTATGGCAGTTCCTCGAAAAACTAAGGATAGAGTTACCGTATGACCCAGCAACCCCTCTTCTGGGTATGTACCCCAAAATTTTGAAAACATTTATTTGTGAAGATATGTGTACCTCTTTGTTCATTAAAGAATTATTCATGGTGACCAACATATGGAAACAGCTTAAGTATCCTTTTTCTAGATGAATGAATAAAAAAAATGTAGCACATATCTATAATGAAATACTACTCAGCCATAAGAAAAGATGAAATATTGCCATTTGGATCTTGAGAATATCATGCTAAATAAAATAAGATAGAAGAAAGAGTCAAGAAACATAATTTTAGTAATATGTGGGAATAAAACTGAAAGCAACAAATGAACAAACAAGACAAACCAACCAAAACTCATAGGCACAGACAATAGTATGGTGGTTACCAGAGGTAAAGGAGGGTAGGGGGAAGGAAAAGAGTAAAGGGGATCAAATATATGGTGATGGAAGGAGATATGACATTGGTTGGTAAACACAATGCGATCTATAGATGATGTGTTATAGAATTGTATATAGAAAACCTGTATCATTTTATTAACCAATGTCACCCCAATAAATTTATTTTTTTAAAAAATAAGCAACTGAAAGGTACCTCTAAAGATATTATTCATAATCTACACTAGTAAGCCTAGGTTGGTTAAAAGACATGATATTTGGGGGAAGATTGTGTATATCTAATCAGTATTTTGTTTTGTTTTGTTATTTTTCTTTTTTCTTTTTTTTAAATTTTTTATTAATTTATTTTTGTTATAGATGTTTCTCCTTTTCCCCCTTTTGTCACCCTCCTCCCCCTCCCTCCCTGCTCCGTCCCCAGTTTTGTTGTCCATGTCCATTGGTTTTGAGTACATGCCTACAAGTTCTGTGGTTCATCGCTCCCCTCCCCCACCCCCTCTTCTGGCAATTGTCAATCTGTACCCTACTTCCACATCTCTGGGACTACCCGGTTCCTCAGACTGTTATGTTTATTATATTCCAGAAATAAGTGAGATCATACGATATTTGTCTTTCTCTGCTTGGCTGGATTCACTTAGGATAATAGTTTCCAGGTCCTCCCATGTCGTCACAAAGGATAAGAGATCTTTCTTTCTTACAGCTGCATAGTACTCCACTGTATATATGTACCACAGCTTTTTTATCCATTCGTCTACTGATGGACACTTGGGCTGTTTCCAGATCTTAGCTATTGTAAATAGTGCTGCTATGAACATGGGGGTACATATATTCTTTCTGTTTGGTGTTTCAGGCTTCTTAGGGTATATTCGTAGGAGTGGGATCATTGGGTCAAATGGTAATTCAATTTTTAATTTTTTGAGGTAAAACCAGAGTGTTTTCCATAGTGGCTGCACCAGTCTGCATTCCCACCAGCAGTGTACTAGAGTCCCCTTTTCTCCACACCCTCGCCAACATTTGTTGTTTGATGCTTGGTTGATGGTGGCTATTCTGACAGGTGTGAGGTGATACCTCATTGTTGTTTTAAATAGCATCTCTCTGATGATTAGTGATGTTGAGTATTTCTTCATAGGTCTCTTGGCCATTTGTATGTCCTGTTTGGAGAGGTGTCTATTTAGTTCCTCTGCCCATTTTTTAATTGGGTTTTTTGTCTTCCTTTTGTTGAGATGTATGAGCACTCTATATATTTTGGAAATTAATCCCTTATCTGATATATCATTGGCAATTATGCTCTCCCATACAGTGGGTTGCCTTTCCACTTTGATGGTTGTTTCTTTTGCTGTGCAGAAGCTTTTGAGTTTGATGTAGTCCCATGTGTTCATTTTTTCCTTTGTTTCTGTTGCCTTAGGTGATATATCAGTGAAAATTCTGCTGTGTATGATGTGTGAAATTTTGTTGCCTACATTTTCTTCTAGGATTTTTATGGATTCATGAGTCACATTTAAGTCTTTTATCCATTTTGAGTTTATTCTTGTGTATGGTGTAAGATGATGGTCTAGTTTCATTTTTTTTTTTTTTTTGCATATAGCTGTCCAATTTTCCCAACACCATTTATTGAAGAGGCTGTCTTTACTCCATTGTATGCTCTTGCCACCTTTGTCGAATATTCATTGAGCATAATGTTTTGGGTCAATTTCTGGGTTCTCTGTTCTATTCCATTGATCTATGTGCCTGTTCTTGTGCCAGTACCAGGCTGTTTTGATTACAGTAGCTTTGTAGTATAACCTGATGTCCGGTATTGTGATCCCTCCTACTTTGTCCTTCTTTTTCAAGATTGCTGTAGCTATTCAGGATCTTTTTTGGTTCCATATGAACTTCTGAAGCATTTGTTCTAGTTCTATGAAATATGTCGTTGGTATTTTGATGGGGATTGCATTAAATCTATAGATTGCTTTGGGTAGTATGGACATTTTAATGATGTTAATTCTTCCAATCCATGAACAAGGTATGTGCTTCCACTTTTTATATCTTCCTCTATTTCTTTTTTCAATGTCCTGTAGTTTTCTGCAAATAGGTCCTTTACTTCTTTGGTTAAGTTTATTCCTAGGTATCTTAATTTTTTTCTGCTATGGTAAATGGGATTGTTTTTTTTAGTTTCTCTATCTGTGAGTTCATCATTGGTATATAAGAATGCCATCGATTTCTTGACGTTAATTTTGTATCCTGCTACATTGCCAAATTCATTTATTAAGTCTAGTAGATTTTTGATGGAGTCTTTAGGGTTTTCTATATATAATATCATGTCATCTGTGAATAATGACAGTTTCACTTCCTCCTTTCCAATTTGGATCCCTTTTATTTTTTCTTCATGTCTGATTGCTGTGGCTAAGACTTCCAGTACTATGTTAAATAAGAGTGGTGAGAGTGGGCATCCTTGTCTTGTTCCTGATCTTAAGGGAAATGCTTTTAGTTTTTGTCCATTGAGTGTGATGTTGGCTGTAGGTCTTTTGTATATGGCCTTTATAATGTTGAGATATGATCCCTCTATTCCCAAATTGCTGAGCGTTTTTATCAGAAATGGGTGCTGGATTTTGTCAAATGCTTTTTCAGCGTCTATTGATATGATCATATGGTTTTTATCTTTCATTTTGTTTATGTGATGTATCACATTTATTGATTTGCGAATATTGTACTAGCCTTGCATCCCTGGGATGAATCCCACTTGGTCATGGTGAATAATTTTTTTTGATGTATTGCTGGATCCGATTTGCTAGTATTTTGTTCAGGATTTTGGCATCTATGTTCATCAGGGATATTGGCCTGTAGTTTTCTTTCTTTGTAGTGTCTTTTTCTGGTATTGGAATTAGAATTATGCTGGCCTCATAAAACGAGTTTGGAAGTCTTCCTTCTTCTTGAATTTTTTGGAATAGTTTGAGGAGAATGGGTGTTAGTTCTTCTTTGAATGTTTGGTAAAACTCCCGTGAAGCCGTCAGAGCCTGGGCTTTTGTTTGCTGGGAGGGTCTTGATTACATCTTCAATTTCCTTCGTTGTTATTGGCCTGTTCAATTTTTTATCTCTTTCTGGTTCAGTTTTGGGAGACTATGTGTTTCTAGAAATGTGTCCATTTCACTTAGATTGTCGAATTTGTTGCCATATAAATGTTCATAGTATTTGCTAACGATTTTTTGTATTTCTGTGGTGTCAGTTGTTACTTCTCCTCTTTCATTTCTGATTTTGTGTATTTGGGTTCTCTCTCTTTTTTTCTTGGTGAGTCTAGCTAAGGGTCCATCAATCTTGTTTATCTTTTCAAAAAACCAGCTCTTTGTTTCATTGATCCTTTGAATTGTTTTTTTGGTGTCCATGTCGTTTATTTCTGCTCTGATCTTTACTATTTCCTTCCTTCTACTTGCTCTAGGGTTTTCTTTTTTTTTTGCTTTCTAGTTCTTTAAGTTGTGAGGTTAGGTAGTCAATTAGAAATTTTTCTTCTTTCTTGAGTTGGGCCTGTAGTGCTATGAACTTCCCTCTCAGAACTGCTTTCACTGCATCCCATAGATTTTGTGTTGTTGTGTGTTCATTTTCATTAGTTTCCAGAAAGTTTTTAATTTCTTCCTTGATCTCCATGGTAACCGATTCATTGTTCAATAACATGCTATTTAGCCTCCATGTCTTCAAATGTCTTTGCATGTTCTTGTTGCAATTGATTTCTAGTTTCATGCCATTGTGATCTGAGAAGATGCTTGATATGATTTCAATCTTCTTGAACTTGTAGAGACTTAGTTTGTGCCCTATCATGTGGTCTATCTTTGAGAATTTCCCATGTGCACTTGAGAAGAATGTGAATTCTGCAGTTTTGGGGTGTAGTTCTCTGTATATATCTATTAAATCCATTTGATCTAGTACTTCATTTAGAATTTCTGTTTCCTTGTTAATTTTTTGTCTAGATGATCTATCCAGTGATGTCAGTGGGGTGTTGAAGTCTCCTGCTATGATTGTATTGCTGTCGATTTCTCCTTTGAAGTCCTCCAGAAGATTTTTAATATATTTTGGTGCTCCTATATTGGGTGCATATATGTTTACAAGGTTATATCTTCCTGTTGGATAGACCCTTTCAATATTATGTAGCGACCTTCTTTGTCTCTAGTTATGGTCTTCAATTTGAAATCTAATTTATCAGATATGAGTATTGCTACCCCAGCTTTTTTTTCCTTTCTGTTTGCTTGGAAGATTTTTTCCCATCCCTTTACTTTCAACCTATGAGAGTCTTTTGTTGTGAGGTGGGTTTCTTGTAAACAACATATATGTGAATCATGCTTTCTTATCCAGTCAGCTACTCTGTGCCTTTTTATCGGAGCATTCAATCCATTTACATTTAAGGTGATTATTGATATGTACTTATTTATTGCCATTTTTGTTCAGTGTGGTTATATTTTTCTTCCTACTTCTTCTACTACTTACAGCAGTCCTTTTAACATTTCTTGCAGTGCTGGTTTGGTGCTAATATATTCCCTTAGCCTTTTTTTGTCTGAGAAGCTCTTTATTTGACCTTCTATTTTGAATGATAGCCTTGCTGGATAGAGTAGTCTTGGATTCAGATCCTTGTTTTTCATGACCTTGATTACTTCTTGCCATTCCCTTCTGGCCTGTAGTGTTTCTGTTGAGAAGTCCGATGATAGCCTTATGGGGGTTTCTTTGTAGGTAACCTGTTGCTTATCTCTTGCTGCCTGTAGGATTCTCTCTTTGTCTTTAATTTTTGGCATTTTAATTATTATGTGTCTTGGTGTTGGCCTGTTTGGGTTCTTCTTACTTGGGGCTCTCTGTGCTTCTTGAACTTGAATGCTTTCTTCCTTCACCAGGTTAGGGAAGTTTTCTGTCACTGTTTCTTCAAATATATTCTCTAACCCTTGCTCATTTTCTTCTCTTTCAGGGACTCCTATAATGCGAATGTTATTATGTTTCCAGTTGTCCCACAGTTCTCTTAAGCTATCTTCCAGTTTTTTTTCATTGTTTTTTCCTTTTTGTTTTCTGATTGATTTTTTCTACTCTGTCTTCTAATTCACTGATCTGGTCCTCCGCTTCCTCTACTCTGCTGGTCAGTCCTTCCAATGTGTTCTTTATTTCTGCTATGTCATTCTTTATTTCTACTTGGTTGGTTTTCATGGTGTCGATATCCTTACTCATGCTGTTTAGTTTCCTCAAGATTATGTCTCTGAACTCTACCTCTGATAATTTGCTTAACTGCATTTCATTTATCTCATCTTCGGTAGAGTTCTCTTGTTCTTTCATTTGGGATCTGTTTGTTTGTTTCACCATTTTTGCTATTTCAGTGGGTTTTGGAGCCTGCCAAATTTTCCCTGTGGGTGTTGGTGTTCTGCTATTTGTGTCTCTCTCCACTGGGTTTGGATGAGCATGGAGGGCCCTCCTTAAACACCACTGTGAAGTCTCACTTTCCTGGGTAGCTCTGCAAGCTCATGAAAGGTTCAGTTATGCTCTAGCTTTTTGCCTGGAGGCTCTTAGCCTCAGTTACTTGAAAAGCCTTAGGATCTCAGTTGAATGAGAAACTCCCTCAGGTATTTATAGTGTGAGAGGATTTCCCGAGGGTGGGGCCAATGCTGGTTGTTAATGAGCCTCAATTTGCATTTCTTTACCTCTTTTCCTCACCTGGGAATCTCTGAGGGAGGGGCTACCACAGCTCTGAAGGAGTAAACTTGGCTGGAGTTCTGTGTAATCGGGAAGGAGTGGCTGGCTACCACTGTCCTTTGTGGCCACAGCTCAGCACAAATTCTGAGCACCCTCCAAATCCCAGGTGTCCCCACAGATTTCCAGTCCAGTCCTCCCTCCCTCTGCCGGAGCCCCAGGTGAGTGGCTGTAGCTATTTAGCGCTCTGTCCCGGCCCTCTGTGCTGTGGAGCTGCTGGAGCTCTTAACCCCACGGGTGCCACAGCTGCTCACAGCCAAGGCCGCTGCTTTCCATGGGCTCCCAGCCCGCCACCCTCACGTGCCTCCGCAGATCCTACCAGGCTCATTCAGTGTCCCTGGCTGTATGATCTTCTCCCGCTGCTTTTCTGTTGCTTTTTCCCGACCATTTGTCTTTATTTTAGTTGTAATTCCCGTTTGGTCCTGGGAGATCGTCTGTGTAGCTTCCATTCACTCCGCCGCCATTTCCGGTCTTGCTGCTGTTGTTTTTTTCTCTAATCAGTATTTGAAAAGGAGATAATGGAGAGATATGGGAAGAAGTAATATTTGAAAGAAAAATCACTGTACTTTTCCCCAAAATGTTGAAATATGAGAATTCATCATTTAAGGAATCAATGAATTGAAAGAATAATGAATACAAATTGTTCAGGGCCATCTTCCACCCATGACTCTAACCCAATTGCCTTACTTAGCTTCCC
Source organism: Tadarida brasiliensis (assembly GCA_030848825.1). NCBI lineage: Eukaryota > Metazoa > Chordata > Mammalia > Chiroptera > Molossidae > Tadarida > Tadarida brasiliensis. Next base: position 146,904,554 of record CM061257.1, on the reverse strand, counting down.
AGTCATCTAATATCATAGCAATTCGGTCACCCCTACCCTCACTCATTCACTACTCTTTCTTATTCTGTATTATACAATGTACCTAGTAATGTCTTGTAGAACTATAAACTCAACTAATGAATTTGCTGATAAGCCCAAATGTATTTTTTAAATCTTCCTTTTCTCTTGAGTTTTGGGAGAGTTCCTGGACACTCCCATATATGTGTAACCTAGTGCATTTATAATATTGCCCTGAAGAAACAACATTCCTAATGGGTTAAAACTGAAGAGAGAGCTTGATGAAGGGATAATTTATTGAAATGTGAACAGAATGGGGAAGTAACAGCAATAACAAATTGCTGAAAAATGAGCAACAGTTGAAAGTTCTATCACCTTGAGATTTGAATGACCGGGGGAAGGAGTTGTGTGCTTAGAGCCCAGAGTGGATGAAGAGGTAGCGACTGCCAGAACCTCAGGTAGGATGAAAGGGAGTATAAGACATACTTTCCATTTTTAGTAAGAGTGCCATTAGGTATCATGGACGTGTCTTCTTTTGGCCTAACCTAAACTGAAGACTTCATGGGGGTCAGAATCCAGGGCGAAAAATGACTTATGATTGAGGTGCCTGGGATAAAGATTAACCAGATGATTATTTGCTTTTGCTTCTAAAGCTATCTTTTATCTAGCTCCCTACGTGTGCACGCACACGTGTGTGTGTGCAAGTGAGGAAAACTGAGAGGAAATATAAACTCTCATTAGCACCCAATTCTCTTGGTATTGTTTTATTTATTCATAGTGTTATGTAGAACTTAAGTTACAATGTAACCACCACCAATACTTTTCATATAAAACAGAAGGAAAAGGGGGAAATAAAAATTAACAAAATGCAGAATTGTTCTATCCCCAACTCTGTAGCTAATATCTAATTGATGATATTCTTTCCATTGCATATTCTCCTTAAAACCTGCCACCACATTTACTGATTATTTTTTAATGACTAATAAAAAGTAAATCATCATTCTTCCCAAAACACTGTTTGTAGGTTTTCTATTTTTTGGTTGCTGTAGCTTGCTGATGGGCAATCTTATTAGATGAGGGAGTACTATGAGGAACCCAAGTGAGTCTTCTGGGTTCCAAAAGCAGAATTTTATTATCTATCCATTGCTGTAACTGTAGCCTTCAGAGTAAGTCAATATATAAATTCAGCTGAATTCCAATTGATGAGACACTTGGGAAGACCAGTGATTGAATGGGCATGAACCAACTGCTACATTTTCTGCAATATCTAGTTAACTCTTTAGCAAGAGGTGATGTCTTTGTTTGATACTTTGGCAATAAATAAAATATTCACTGTGCACATGAACAGTGGTACTGATAGAAACATTATGGAGAGGAAGGCAAAAATGTATATTCAAAAGGAGAGGAACAGCATGCACAAGTGTGGTACATATTGTCAACAAAATTCGAAACTGTATTTCTTCATAGTTGGTGGTACAGTGTCAACACATTTCTCTCCCTGTAGAGGTGAATGCAATAGACTACTGGACACGTAGAAATTTATTGATATGGCAGTTTCCTGAACTTTTTTCTGGTTTATTGCCTACTCTCAAGCATTCCTATGTCTTACTAAGGCAACTAAAGTCCTTGCTACTTTTCTTTCACTAGATATAATTAGAGTAACATCATCAATGTAATAAACCAATGTGCTCTAATAGATTAGTTTGGGATATCAAGACAATCAGGGTCTCTCCAGAATGGATGCCAGAATTCAGGAACATTGACAGAGTCCTGAAATAAGGCATTAAAGATATAGTGTTGTCAATTATTGCTGAAGAAAAATACTACTTCTGATTATCTTTTATTAAATTTATTGATGAGAGTATTACACATATCCCCTATTTCACTCCCCTTTGCCCACCTGTACCCAGCCCCCACCCCACCCCAGACCTTCCCCACAGATTGGGATTGAAAATGAATAATCTGCTAGGTAAATAGGAGCATATCAGATACCAAGGAATTTACTAATTTATCTTAATAACTACATGTTTGGAAAAACAGTTACTATTTTGATACCACAGGTTATTTCCCAAAAAAACTGATGGTGTTTTGAATCATAAATAGAGGTCAGCTTAATAAGGCTGTGAGATGATTCACCATCCTTGCATCTTTTAAATCTTTGATGATAGAATAAGTATCTGAAATTCCCCCAGACACATTTGCTTTTTCTTTGGATTACTGTGTTGTCTGAGTGTAGGGCAGTGTTGGCGGGCTTCCACTTGGTTCACCCACCACAACAGATCTCATGCTATAGGTCTGGGATACAATTTTGTTTTCTTTCAAGTTATTTAATATATGTATTTCCACAGTACAATCTGGGACTGGAGAGAAAAACAGAGGATGGTGTTTCACTTTTCCAAGTGTAGAATAAACTAGATAAACAATACCAGTGTACGCATTGTAAGTAGACTTGGGCCAAGATACCATTGACTCCCCGTCTTTGACAAGACTGCTTCGACTGGTAGACACAATGGCATTTTTGTTCGGTGCCTAATAACACACTGAAGGTCTAGAAATTTCGCTTTTCCAAGTTCACACTTATTAATCGTGAAGTTTCCTCTGGGAAAGCTTAGAGGACCATTCTCTCTACAAACGTGTGGTCATGTTGATGAGGCCTTTCTCAAAATGACTGTACTCCTTTCAATGCAGCTATAAACTAGTCTATGTCTGGGAATCGGGTAAGAGATTGTGATACCCACTACAGCGACTGTAGTCAGATGTCTGCCTAAAAGACATATAAATATCCTGCTTATAAAAATCAGGCAATATATTAATAGATTGCTGATGTACCACCTTTATTGGAATCTTACATTGGTTCTGCTGATGAAACACAGAATTTAGAGGGCCAACCCTCTGCAGTTGCTGTTTGTGTCAATGATGATGATTTTGCCTAGTTTCTCTTAGATGTTACATGGCCTCATCTAGTTGCCTAGGTTTTCGCTATCGTTGAATTCAGGAAACTTGAAGCTGTGACAGCCTTTCCCACATTCATTTCTGCTTACGGAAGACAGCTACTCTACTTGTCAAGTATAATGATGTTTCACTAAACATGGCTTAATACCACAGTAAAGGGAATGTACCCAAGACCTTCTCCAGGGGTGTGGTTAGACTATAGTGGAGCCATTGGCAAATAACAGTATTTATCACTCCGAAACTCCTATTGCTCCAGGCCTTAGGGCTCCTTCTTCTACAGATAGAACAAAGTCCCATCATTTTACCCTCATTGGATAGCCCTCTGTTGAGCCCAGATTTCAATTAATCACCCCTTCAGGCTGAAAATACTACTTTGGGGCTTGAACCAAAACATTTTATTTTAAATCCTGGTTAAATATACTTATAGATACAAATGATAACTAGTCCAATTTTATGTTTTGTTTTTTATTCAAATACCTTTATCACACACATTTCACAGGCATCTAGTGATGTAAAATCATCAGTCTTGCGAATTTTATCACATCCTGGGTTATTTTATGTATATATGTGTGTATACAGTGTGTGTCAAATGTTACACTAACTATGCTGCCAGAGTCTAGAGTAAAATTATGCTGGTTCCACATGGCAACATCTAGGATTGCAGGTTCAGAGGAACGTCCTGTTTTATTTTGAGAACTCATCTGAAATTGAAGAAAAATATGCAAAGAGAGCCATGTTTTGTCACTGCCTTCCTTTTATTTACAGGTAAATAAGTATTTGTTTTCTCTTATTGAAACTGTCTTGACCCTTTCACATCCTGCCAAATACTGCAAACATCTCCTAACTCAATCCCTTGTTTCCATTTGGCATTCTTTCAATATCTCTTATTCAGCTGCCAGTGCAATATTGCTTAATACTAATCTGAATATATTTATTTTCTCTAATTTTGCAGTAATTCTCTACAACTAGCAAGATAAAGATTCATCAGAACTTCCAGTGATTCCTAAAAATATCTCAGTTTTTATCCTCTGTGCCCATGGTTATGCTCTCCCAGTCCACACAGAAGGAAGCATAACCGATTGTGAAGACTGTATATTGTTCATGGACAAGGATCTTATTTTTTTTATAATTTTTTTTTCTTTTTTGATTTTAGAGAGAGAGGAAAGGAGAAGGAGAGAGAGAAACATCGATGAGAGAGAACATCGATTGACCACCTCCTGCATGCCCCCCACTGGGGATCAGTCCCACAACCTGGGCATATGCCCTGACCGGGAATCGAACCAGCGACTTCTTGGTGCATGGGTTGATGCTCCACCGCTGAGCCACATCGTCCAGGTGTGAGTGACCTTTTATAAAGCTACAGAAACTGTAACATGTTTTATTGGTGCAATGAAAGATAAGTGTCAGTGGGACAGAATGAGAGTCCAGAAACAGACATACCTATGCAGAGACTTCTGATATAATGACAAAAGAGATACTGAAATGCAGTAAGGAAAAGGTGGACTTTTGAATAAATAAGGCTGTTAAACTGAATACACATATAAGAGAAAAATGTGTAGTTTGGCTACTAACTTACCTCATACATAGAAACGAATTCCAGAAGAATTGCAGATTCAAATGCCAAAGGTAAAGGATAAATCCTCTAGGAGAATACATAGGATAATGTTTTCATGATCTCGGAGTAGGCAAATATTTATTTGATATAATAAAAAAGAACTAAACTTAGAATAAAATTTTAATAACTGGATTCATTAAGATGAAAATATTTTGTTTATGTGCAGCCGGTGTGGCTCAGTGGATTGAGCATCGTCCCATGGACTGAGAGGCCCCAGTTTGATTACCAGTCAGGTCACAGGCCTGGGTTGCAAGCTCGATCCCCAGTGAAGGACATGCAGGAGCCGATTGATGTTTTTCTCCCACATTGATATTTCTATCTCTCCCTTCCTCTCTCTTTGAAAAATCAATAAAATCATATTTAAAAAATAAAAACTTTTTTTCATCTCAAGACTCTTATAAGACTGAAAAGATACCCCCTGGAGTGGGATAAAATATTTGAAATTTACTTTACTCAATTAATCAATTTAATTTGCTCTGAAGAAAAATCCAGCTGTAGAAGCCAATAGGAAAAAAAAAATTATTCTAGGATGTTTGCATTTATTTCACTTGCTTTTTGTTGATTTTTTGCTTTAGTTTGGTAACCAAGATTCTGGATCAAATTGCATGATTCTTAACTAGATATGAGTTTACAATAGCATTTGATTCTCATTATTTCTTACCTTTGGTGTCTTGGTGTACACATATTTGGATTCATTCTGCCACATTCCCCTACCTTTATGGAGATAGATGAAACAGCACTCAAAGAAACATTTTCTTAATTTATTAATAAATTAGTGCAAAATCCTCACAGGAGTTAGATCCTTCTTATTCAGTTTTTTTGTTTGTTTGTTTGTTTGTTTTTTGTTTTTTTGGTTTTTCCCCCTCATCTTACCTATTATGCCTATGAGATTGAAAAGGGGATAAGCTTTATTGTTCTAGAAAATCACTGGGCCTAAAACCATGAAGGAAGAGAGAAAGGAGATTTCAGGGATATTAGTTTTACTAACAAAGCTAACTTGTCAAAATACTTTTCTTATCTTGACATTTGTGCATCCCCTGTATACTTAAGCAGAATTGTGTTCTGATGATATAGAATAAGAGAACATACTCAAAGTCATTTGTTCTGTGTTCCCCCAGTTCTTTCAGAAATACTAAGTGGCATATTTATTTACCAATATTTTGGTAAATGCTTTTCTTCAACAATACCTGTATGCTTTGAGTGTTTTTAACTCAACATATGAAAAATTAAAGGAGTAGGAATTTATGAGGTATTCTACTCAAGGATGATATTAATAAAATTTGAAAATTAATCTTCTGAATCTCTGTATCCTTGGGACCCCACTCTATTTCAGCACATAAATCTCTGATTAAATATAGCCTGGTATATCTGGGGAAAACCCGATTATGAATTACCTCCAGCAGTTTTCAATATTTTGTTCTCCCTTCCTTTGTCATGATTTACTTTAGCACAAATCCAGAGAGTCTAATCATTTTCTATAGCAGATATTTAAACAAGGAGTTAATTTATGAAGATGTGCTAATAATGTTCTTTCTCTGATAAGATCATTACTTTTGAACAAGGTCCTTCTAGAGATATACTGGCATACATCACAAAACGACAGTAGCAGGGAATTGACAGTCTTCACATTCTAGTGAATTGTATAATATTTCAATTCTTCACAAAATGAGTCCCATGATGATCAGTTACTCTGCTATCTCCACCTGGCTCTTTTCTAACCACATAGCAAATTTCCTCTAGCGTCTAACCATCGTAAGTGGGATGGCAGTTGTTTAGTTTTTCTTGGCCCTTGATTTATCTCTCAAGATTTTCTCATAAATACAGACATGAAGAAACACTAGAGACTATAAAAACATATTACTAAGCATTAAACTTTATACTAATTAAAGAAAGTAAATGAAACAGAAGAAGATATATGACATTTTAAATATTTTAAAGAAATATATTTTGCTGTTATTTAATAGTGCAGAAACTGATACATGTCTACTGAATGATACAATGTCTTCCTCCTTAGTAACATTTAAAAACAATAGTTATGGTCTGGCTGGTGTGGCTCAGTGGTTGTGCATCGACCCATGTACTAAGAAGTCACCAGTTCGATTCCCGGTCAGGGTACATGCCCAGGTTGTGGGCCAGATCCCCAGTGGAGGGCATGCAGGAGGCAGCCAATCGATGTTCTCTCTCATCAATGTTTCTATCTTTCTCCTTCTCCCTTCCTCTCTCTCTAAAGTCAATAAAGAAAAAAAATTAAAATAAAATATTTATGAATGAAAATGCATCTAAGAGACCTGATTTTTTATCCCATGAGGTATAATTGATAGACAAAAAAATTGCATGCAATTAAGATATACATGTTGATTAGTCTGGATATATGTATATATGCTCATGATACAGTCACCGCAATGAAGTTACTAAACAAATCCATCACCTCAAAAAAATTGTGTGTGTGTGCGTGTGTTTGGTAAGAATACTTAATATGAGATCTACCCTCTTATTTTAAACTACACAATATGATACCATTAACTATGGTACCATGTTGAACAGCAGATTGCAGCTAGGTTTGTTTCATGTGATAAAGTTCTAGCAAATGATATGTGAAGGCCACTGTAATGATGAGGTATCAGGTATGGCTAATGTAGTGGTTACAGGTAATGTACTGGCAAATTTCCCTAGCAAGTGTTCCTACCTTTCTATAACCTGGGAAACATGTAAGACATGAGAGCAGCCTTCTAGTACTTGAAGACTAAAGACAGTAAAGCCTAGGACACTGTAACAGTGAGACAGAAAGAGCCTGTGTTTCTGATAATCATGGAGGGGCCACAGAAGCCTCGTACTATCTACTTCTGGGATTCCTTTATATTGTATTAATAATTGTATTTATTGTATTTATTGTGTTAATTACTCCCATTTTAGACTTTTTGTTTTATACTGCTGCTTAATTCAAAGGTATGCAGTAATCATGAGGATATAGATTAAATCATCTCACTGTGGGAGTTTTTGTTTCTGCATTTAGGAACATTTAATCAAATTTATTAAAATACTTAAAAGTTGCTTATTTTAAGTACCTTTATGCAAGAATATAGTTATATATTTTAAACTCTTTAAGCTTCTTAGCCTGTAGACTTATTTTTCCTCCTCTTTATTGGGATATAATTTATATACTACATTGTTTCAAGTGTACAACATATTGATTGGATACACATATATTGCAAAATGACTACACAATGCATCAGTTAATACCTGTATCATGTCACATAATTACCATTTTTGGTGTGTGATGAACCATTTAAGGAGTAATCTTTTTGTAATTTATTAAGTGTAATGGTTATGCTGTACATTAGATCCCAGATAATTATTCATCTTATAACTGGAAGTTTGTACCCTTTGACCAGCATCTCCACTTACCCCCACAGCAAAACCTCTGGTGATCACCATTCTAGTCTGTTTCTTTGAGGCTGACCTTTTTACATTTCATGCAGAAGTAATCTACAGAAATTGGTTTCTCTCTCTGGCTTATTTCACTTAGCATAATGACCTCAAGTTCCATCCATATTTTTGCAAATGGCAGGATATCCTGTCTCATGTTTTCTTTTCCTTGGGATATATACACAAAAGTGGGATTGCTGGATCACACGATAGTTATATTTTTAATTTTTTGAAGAAACTTCATACAGTTTTCCATAGTAGCTGAACAAATTTACATTCCCACCAACATTGCAAAGGCTTTCCTTTTTTTTTTTTTTTAATCAATACTTGCTATCTCTTGTATTTTTGATGATCTCTACCTTAACAGGTATGGATGTGCTTTACTGTGTTTTTGATTTGCACTCCCCTGATGATTAGTGAAGGTGAGCACCTTTTCATGTACTTGTTGCCCATTATATGTCTATTTTGGAAAAATTATTTAGTTCCTCTGATCTTTTTGTTTAATCTTCACTGAGGATATGCTTTCATTGAGTTTAGGGAGAGAGGAAGGGAGAAGAGAGAGAGAGAGAGGCATCGATGTGAGAGAGAAACATCAATCTTGCCTCCTTAATATGCCCCAACCAAGGATCAAACCCACAACTGGGTATGTGCCTTGACCAGGAATTGAACCCATGACCCTTCGGTACAGGGGATGATGCTCCAACCAACTGAGCCACACAGACCAGGGCTTGACCATTTTTTTGGACCAATATACAGGTTATATTTCTGTTACTGGACCAGTATGCACACTATTTATTTTTATTGGAATAATATACACATTAGACCAGATGGACTTAACATTTACAAAATATTCCATTCAACAACAGTGGAATAGATATTCTCAAGTGCATATGGAACATTCTCCAGGATTGATTAGGCCACAAAACAAATCTTTCATTTAGTAAGAAGAAAATCATATCAAACACCTTTTCTTACCACAATAGTATGAAAGTAGATATCAAATACAAGAAGAAAACTGGCAAATTCACAAAAATATAGAGATTAAACAGCATGTCCCTGAACAACCAACGAGTTAAAGAAGAAATCATAAAAGGAATCCAAAATTATCTTGAAACAAGTGAAAATGGAAACAAAATATATGGAATACAACAAAAGCAGTTCAAAGAGGGAAATGTAGAGCCATGAATGCCTTCATTAAGAAAAAAGAGTAATCTTGATTCAGTTTTCCCCCTCATACTCACATGAAAACCATGAGAAGATTCTTTTGGCCTCTTCTTGTAATACATTTAGATACTAGCCCTTCGCTAAGATGTTCCCCACTGCCACCACAGTTTAAGCCACCATAATTTATCTCCTTGGCCAATACAATAAAATCCTAAGAGGGCTTCCTCCCCTTATTTTTACATTCTCTTGTCCATAGAGCCAACAGATGGAGAGATTGGAGATGACCCCACATTTATTTAAAGCAGTTTCACTTCCTTTTAACTCTATATCTGCTTGTATTTTTACTTGACTACTTTTTCTTCACTTTAAATGTACTTGTCTTTCCTGGTCAGTGTGGCTCAGTGGTTGAGCTTCGATCCATGCACCAAGAGGTCACTGGTTCGATTCCTGGTCAGGGCACATGCCCAGGTCGTGGGCCTGATCACCAGTGGGGGACATGCAGGAGGCGGCTAATCGATATTCTCTCTCAGCAATGTTTCTATCTCTGTCTCCCTCTCCCTTCCTCTCTCTCTAAAATCAATAAAGAAAAAAATTTTTAATAAAATAAAATAAATTTACTTGTTTTTTACCACTATCTCAGTAATTACTAGCATGATATTACAAGGGCTTTTTTCTCTCATTTTCTTTGTTAGATTTCAAATCTTATAGTATCTGACACATAGGAGATGCTTAATATATATTTGTTGAATAGATTGTAAAACTTGAAATAAATCTCTATGTTTAATATCAGCAGAATATTTAAATAAGTTATAGAAAATATATTCCATGAACACCTTGCTGATGTATAACGAATTATGTAGAATACTTTTGTTTTATTTTAAATAAACTTTATTTTTTATAGGAGTTTTCATTAAGTAGAAAAAAATTAAAGACAGTATGAAGAGTTCTTTCATAACCCACACACAGTTTTAGGCATTATTAACATCTTATATTTGTATTGCATATTGTTACAAATACTACATTAGTATTAATACATCATTATTTACTCAATCTACCTTATTTAGATTTCCTTAGATTTACCTAATGTCTTTTTTTTTGCTTCCAGGATTCAATTCAGAATACAACATTATTAATTTTTTTCATTATTTATCATTTCACTATTCAAATTCATTTATTATTTCTCCTTAGATTCTTCTTGGCTGTGAAAGTTTCCCAGATGCTTCTTGTTTTTTATGATCTTGACATATTTGGGGAGTGCTGGTCGGATATGTTACATAATATCCTTTTACTGAGATTTGTCTGATCTTTTTCTCATTGTGAATATGAGGCTATGGCTGTGGGGAGGAAGAACACAGAAGTGAAGTGCCATTTCAATCACATGATGACAATTATATATATTAAACTGATTCATGACAATCGATGATAACTTTGAGCACTTGGCTAAAGTAGTTTGTCAAGCTTCATTATTACAGAGGTTCTCTTTTTTACCTCTTTTCATATTGTACTCCTTGGAAGGAAGTAATTGTGCTTAGATCACTGCGTGAGGAGCAGGGAATTATGCTCTGCCTCTTTAAAGCCTGAGTATCTACATAAATTATTTAGAAATTTTCTACATGGCAGATTTGTCTTTTACCTCCATTCATTTTTTTATTCAAGCACTTTTTAAAAATTATCTTTATTGTTGAAAGTATTACAGATGACCCTTCTTTTTTCCCCATTGACACCTTCCTCCTTGCTCCCGCCCCCCTCCAGCCTTCACCACACTGTTGTGGGTATCTATTAGTTATTCATATATGCATATAAGTTCTTCGGTTTATCTCTTCCCATCCCTTCCTCCCTTCCCTCTGAGGTTTGTCAGTCTGATCCCTACTTCCATGTCTCTGGATCTGTTTTGTTCATCAACTTATTGTCTTCATTATATTCCACAAATAAGTGTGATCATGTGATACTTGTCTTTCTCTAATTGGCTTATTGTTTTTTAATCAATATGGACTCATGTGCACTTATTTGACATTTCCATTTGTAATTATTGAACACCTTTGACCACCGGGATATTTTTCGCATTTCTGTGTCCTTTGGTGTAATGGTAATGGTAATTACTGTGGGCATTGTTTTCTTTTGTTTCCAGTTCTTCCTTTCTGATACTACCATCTTCTCCAGGCCCCTGCTGTGCATTTCCTGCTCCATCCTAGAGTGAGTTATTTCTCCAAAGAGCATAGATTTTTAGAATTGGAGACCAAGATGTAGGTGCTTGTTACTTCTGCAGTTGTCATTGCTTTTAGGTTTTCTCAGGTGACAGAGCATGGAAATGTATGTGTGTACTAACCTGTGTATGTGTACACATATCTAGTAATATATCCACATGTGACCATCTATATTCATATTAAGCTAAACATGAGCTCATGATGACTTCTCAAACATGAATGAATTGATTACCAAATGAATCTATAGCCCCCTCTTTTTGCTTGTCTGTACTTTTCCACTGTATTAGTGAGAAGCCTGGCTCCAATTGTTTACCATTCGTTTACTTAACTGTTCCGTCCCAGTGCACACGAATAGTGGTGTCAGAGCTGTTAACCGCGGCTCCCTGGAGTTTAACTCTACCTGCTAGAGTACAGTGTTTATGCAGAGTTTTTGGTTTACAGATCGTCCCACTCATTTCTATACTTAGGTCAACACTATTTTCCCTACTCACTTCAGTGAGACTGTTTTGTATGTTTGTGATATATTTGGGTTCTTACATCCTTCATAAAATGAGTTTGGAAGTGTTCCCTCTAATTCTATTTTCTGGAAGAGGTTGTGTAGAATTGGTATCGTTTTTCCCCTTAAATGTTCTTTAAGTCGTCTATAAAACAACCTGCCCCTACTTATTTCTCTTGTATATTCACATAAAATGTAAATTTGAAAAGTTATACATAGGCACTAGACTTATCGAGGTGATCACTTCACAAGTTATATAAATGTCTCATTACTATGCCATACTCTGGACACTAATGTAATATTGCATGATAACAGCAACTGAAAAAAAATTAAACAAAAAAATGTTACACCTAGTGACATTACAATATGTTCCCTGACAATGCTGTTATAAATAGATGAATAATTAATATGGCAGATGGCTATTAAAAATATGGAAGATGAGGGACTTCTGGTCAAGATGCTGGAGTAGGTAAACACGTACTTGACCTCTATGACCACGTCAAAATTACAACTAAACTGCAACCAACACTGAGGTGGGTAGCGGAGCTGCTCCCACACCCTCGTGTGGTGGTTTGTAATTGGGAGTGCTATCTCAGCTGTGGAAGTTCCCCCCTCAGGAGTGAGGGGCTCCAGCCCCACACCAGCTACCCCAGGCTAGGGTTCCAGTGCCAGAGAGAGAAGTCCCCACAACTTCTGGCTGTGAAAACTAGTGGAGATTTTCATTGCAAGACAAAGGGCTGCAGGGGTCCCTTCGAGGGCCTGAACGTGGACTTACTCAGCCTCACTTGCTCTGAGCTCCAGTGCTGGGGTAGCAGCTTGAAAGGTGCCAAGGACATATAGGGAGGAACTGAATTGTTTGACTTTTGGAGCGAGGTTTGAGGGGGAGCTTTCTCCCAAACAGAAGTGCTGGCAGAAGCCATTGTTCCTTTTCTGAGCCCTTCCCTGCAGGCACAGTCAGGTACCATATCTGAGTCTCCACCAACCTGGCTAACACTGTTTGCCACTCTCCACCCCTGCCCCTCCCGGTAATTCCCTGAAACTCAGCCACAGCAAATTTTGTGCCTACCCAAACCTCTTACAGTGGCTTTTCCAGACAAACTGCCTGTCTTGGCTTATTCTGCAGACTTTCCTAAAATCTGTCAAAGGTCCACAAACCCGAAACAAGCAGCATTTGACCTTGGCTTGCCCAGTACCTCTTGCTAGGAAGCCCTAACTCCAGCAATAGTGGCAGCTGTCCTCAGTTCCAGCTTGACCTCTCTCAGGCACCTCCAAACCCATGACAAGTGGCAACTATCTGAAGATCACTTTGTAGCTTATACAAGGTGGCCCATGCAGGGCTCAGACAGCAACTGACCTTGTCCTGCACCTCCCAAGAGGCCCCAGAACCAGCACACTAGGTGGCCAGATTCAGACCACACCAGAGCACCACCCAAAATAATTGACAAATGGCACACTCAAAGGACAGACTAGACAGGCATCAGAGCCCTACTAAAGCGAATCTTGCTATGTAGGGTCAGTCCCTGCATAGCAGCTTCTCCACTCTAGTGACAGCCAGTCCTTGTAACTAACCAGCCTGCTAGTCAATACCTCCAAACAGCAATCAAGGCTCAACTACAACAGGAGGGTGCACACACCAACCAAACAAGGAACACACCTGGACCACCTGGATCAGGTGACTAAGGAGACTGTACCACTGAGCCCAATGGGACTTCTACTACATAAACCACTCTACCGACAACAGGAGACATAACAGCTCTACCTAATACATATAAACAAACACAGGGAGGCAACTAAAACGGGAGACAAAGAAACATTCCCCAAATGAAATAACAGGAGAAATCTCCTGAAATAGAACTAAATGCAATAGACAGAAGCAGACTACCAGATACAGAGTCCAAAACAGTGCTTATAAGGATGGTCAAGGAATTTAGTGAGAAGTTCAGTAGCTTAAAAAATAAACAATAGATCAAAAAACTATTTGAAGAAAAATTAGTGAAAACTTCCCTAACCCAGTGAAGAAAAAAGACACACAAGTCCAGGAAGTGCAGAGAGTCCCAATCAAGATGAACCCAAAGAGGCCCACACCAGCACACATCATAATAAAAATATCAAAGGTTGAAGACAAAGAGAGAATCTTAAAAGCATCAGGGAAAAGCTGTTAATTACCTACAAGAAAACTCACATAAGACTGTCAGCTGGTTTCTCAACAGAAACATTTCAGGCCAGAAGGGATTTGCACAAAATATTCAAAGGAATGAAAAACAAGGATCTACAACCAAGATTACTCTACCCAGAAAAGCTATCATTAGAGTTGAAGGAGAGATAATGGGCTTCCCAGACAAGAAAAAGCTAAAGGAGTTCATCACTATCAAACCAATATTACAAGAAATGTTAAAGGGTTTTCTTAAGAAGAAGAAGAAAGAAGAAGAAGAAGAAGAAGAAGAAGAAGAAGAAGAAGAAGAAGAAGAAGAAGAAGAAGAGAGATAAAAACATGTTAAAAACAAAATGGCAATAAATACAGATCTATCAGCAATTAACTTTAAATGCAAATGAATTAAATGCTCCAATCAAAAAACGTATGGTGGCTGGACGAATAACTTAATAAGACCATTCATTACATATGCTGTTTACAAGAGACTCACTTCAGATTGAAAGACACACACAAACTGAAAGTAAAGGGATGGAAAAAGATATTTCATGAAAATGAAAACAAAGTAAAACAAAAAAAACTGAGTAGCAATACTTATATCAGACAAAATAGACTTTAAAACAAAGGTTATATCAAGAGACAAAGACTCAGCAATTCCACTTCTGGGTATTTATCCAAAGAAACCCAAAACACTAAATCAAAAAGACATATACATCTATATGTTCACTGCAGCATTATTTACAATAGCCAAGATATGGAAGCAACCTAAGTGTCCATCGATAGATGAATGGATAGAGAAGTGGTGCACATGTACAATGGAATGTGACTGAGCCATAAAAAAGAATAAAATCTTGCTTGATGTCACAATATGGATGGACCTAGAGGGTACTGTGCCGAGTGAAATTAGTCAGACAGAGAAAGACAAATGCCATATGATATCACTTAAATGTGGAATCTAAAAAAAAACAAAAACAACCAAACAATAAAACAGAAACAACCGCATAAATATAGAGAACATTTTGATGGTTGTCAGATGGGAGGGTGGTGGGAGGCTGGTGAAAAGGGGAAGGCATTAAGAAGTACAAATTGGTAGTTACAGAGTAGTCATGGGGATCAAGTACAGCATAGGGAATATAGCCAACAACATTGTAATAACTATGTATGGTCTCAGATAGGTAGATTTATCAGGGCAATCACTGCCTAAGTTGTATAAGTGTCTAATCACTATGTTGTTTTAAAAAAAAGTTCATATTATATGATTTAATTTTTACAAAACTGTAGACAAAGTGAATTATTCCCTAGTGACAGAAAGCAGATCAGCATGTTTGGAGATGGTGGGGTGAGGGTGCAAAGGAGGGACAAGTGTGGATGACTACAAAGGACTACTGGGAAACCTAACTGTGGTGATGGGTGCACATATATCAAAACTTATTAAATTGTACACTTTTAATATGTGCAGTTGGTTGCATGTCAGTTATACATCAGTAAAGACATTTGAAATAAAAATGTTTTAAATCTGAAAAATAATGTTTAATAAAACACAATATTTATTTTGTAAATGCAGATTCATATAGAAGATTTGGTTATGAAAGACCGTGTCTGTATCCTTCAGCAAAATCTATGCTGCGTCCTCAGCCTCACCCCTTGCCAGCTGGGCGATGTGGAACAGTTGACTGGATTTTTCTTTGTTTCATCAATAACAAAATAAATACAATAAAAGTACATTTGAAGTTATTGGAACATGTATTAGGGTACTCCAGAGAAACTAACAGGATATATAGATATATAGATAAAAAAAAGATTTATTATAGACAGTGTTCATGGGATGATAGAGACCCAGAGGCTAGAGAACTAGGAAAGCTTGTGGTGTGATTCATTCTGAGTTTGAAGGCCTGAGATCCAGGAGCTCTGATGCCCAAGAGTAGGAGAAGATGGATGACCCAGCTCAAAGACAGCAAATTCACTCTTCCTTCACCTTTTTGTTCTGTTCAGTGCCCCACTGGGTTGGATGATGCCCACCTGAACTAGTGAGGGTGAGCATTGCTCAGGGTTCAGATTCAAACCTACTCTCAGAGACATTCAGAATTAATATTTCTCCAGCTATCTGGGCTTCTCTTAGCCCAGTCAAGTTGACATATTAAGTTAACCATCACAGGAGAATTAAGCGAATTAAAGGAGTTGCCATGTAAAATACATATAATTACTTTTCAAAATGCTTGCCACAAAATAAGTAATAATGTAACTATTATCTACAATACGTGCTATTAAAATTTTTGAGATGGGGACATAAACAATCCATGAGTTTTGTGGAGTTGCTATAAGAAATGTTTGATGTATTACTTTACTAATATGATTTGACATAAGAAAGCCCTTTAATTATTTACACAGACTTACTGGGAAATATGGGGGATAATTAATATAATGAGTCACACCATCAGACTAGCAACAATTTAGCTGGTATCACAGCAGTAGATGCAGCCTAGTGAATAAGAAGTATAATTTTTACAAATGCAAATTTGTCTTTATAAAATACAAAAAGATGTCTTAAATAATGAGCCAAATTATCCTACCATTGTATTTTCTGCTAACAAAAGATTGTTTTCCCAGAAGAAGTACCATGTATATTATTTCATACTAACTTATCAAAGAATTATGTATCATACTTGCAAGATCGGACTCCAAGAGAGTAGATCGCACTTCTCATATATTGTGATTTTGGCAGTGCTAACAGCATGATCTATCACCCCCTCTTCTAGAGAGAGCAGGAAGAACTACTCCATAAAATATTGGCACAGTTTTAGCAGAGTATTTTGATGCACAGAAGAAGATAGTTAAAACAAATAAACAAACAAACAAAAAGTTGTTCGGAACAAAGTCTTGTTTATCAGAAAAGAAAGACATCAGACAGGTTCGGATAAAAAAAAAATCTGTCACATAACATTTCTGCCCCTCAGTTCTGGCACATACTTGCCCTCTGCACATATAATTTTAAGGTCTGAGCCATGGTGATGAATGATAGCTTCTATTTCTACCTACTAAATTATTCTTAAAACTTTAGCAAATGACCTCTTTTTTAATCATATAATAAAGAAAAAGTGATTTCCTTATTCATCTTCCTAGTTTTTATTTTTTTAACTGTGTTTCAAATAATGGGAAATGGGTTGCAGAGGATAGACTAAACATAATCACAGAGGCTTCTTCTGCCTTTTAGCAACTACTTTACCATTTCTTGGGTATTATAACATTATGTTATATACATATTAATTATTCTTTGTGTCGAAATTTTCAACATTTACTCACTCTTCAGTATTTTACTATATACTCTATTTTTTACTATATACTATATACTTTATATGCTATAAAATACTCTAGTATTTTACTATAAATGCTCTCAGATATGCCCTGCTTTTCTAACCCACTTTTACTCATTGTCTCCAAGTAGTTTGCTTCCTCATTTGGCTATTATTTGCATTTAAAATGTATAAGCATAATGAGCCTGCATTTTAACTATCGACAATTATAGAAACATACACGTGTGTGACAAAGCTTATTGTTTGTACTTGAAGAAATAATTGAACCTAAAAATTTTTGAAAGTCACTGTTAAATATTAATTAATTTAACAAATAATTTGTTATACACTAAGTACTTGTACACTAAAAGTGCTATGTTAGATAATAAGGGAGATTCTAAAGTAAGGGAGAAAATTAAAGCCACATAGGGTAAGATTTCCTTCTTTTTTATAGCCACACGGTATCCCATTGTGTACATGTACCACAGCTTTTTTTCCACTCATCTGCTGATGGGCACTTGTGCTGTTTCCAGATCTTAGCTATTGTGAATAGTGCTGCTATGAACATAGGGGTGCATATATTCTTTCTGATTGGTGTTTTCGGATCCGTAGGATATATTCCCAGAAGTGGGATCACTGGGTCAAAAGGCAGGTCCATTTTAATTTTTTGAGGAAACTCCATACTGTTTTCCACAGTAGCTTCAACAGTCTGCATTCCCACCAGCAGTGTACTAGAGTCCCCTTTTCTCCACACCCTCGCCAGCTCTTGTCTTGTTGATTTATTGATAGTAGCCATTCTGACGGGTGTGAGGTGCAACAGTATGGATGGACCTGGAGAGCATTATGCTAACTGAAATAAACCAGTCAGAGAAAGATATATACCATATGATCTCACTGATATCTGGAATCCAATGAACAAAATTAACTGATGAACAAAATGAAACCAGAAGCATGGATGCAGATTGGCTGGTGCCCAAGGGGTGGGGTGGGGGTGACTGAATAAAGAAGGTGAAGGAAATAGCAAAGAATGTATATGCATACCCCATGGGCGTGGACAATAATTTGGTAAAGGCCAAGGAAGGGGCAGGTGGGAGAGGGTGCAGGTGGGCAAAGTGGGGGAAGGACTCCTGTAATAATATCAACACTAAAAAAAATTTAATTAAAAAAAAAGCCATATAGACTTTGAAATAAAGTAGGCCTGATTTTGAATACCAAGTCTGAAAGCAGAGCTATAATTTGATCACTTTTCAGCACCTGCCCAGTTACTGCTGTGGTGCAAAGCCCGAGCATCTCAAATGTGGAGTATCAGAATAGCCTGTTAGGGATTCTTCTGCTTTACCCCGTTTTGGTTCATTTTCAGCAGTGCATCCAGATGATTCTTTTTTTTATGTTAGATGTAATTGACATGTAACATTACATTAGTTTCAATTGCACAACATAATGGTTCTGTATTTGTATATATGCAAAATGATCAACACATAAGTCATTATTCATTGCCATACATAGTACAAAATTATTTTTCTTTTGATGGGAACATATGAGATCTACACTCTTAGCTATTTTCAAATATACTATAGAGCATTATTAGCTAATAATGTCCCCTTGACCTTTTATTTTATAACTGGAAGTTTGTACCTTTTTGAAGGGGGTCATAGGTACAAACTTCTGGAATGATTCTTTAAAACAAAGTCAGATTTTTTCTTCCCTGCAGAAAACACTCAAATGGGGATTCTTTCTCACTCACACTAACTGCCAAATTATTGGAATAGTTTATACGGTTCTACAAATTGCATTTCTTCCACCCCACCTCTAACTCTGTGATCTCATCCCTTGCTACCTTTTTCTTAGTTTCCCTCAGGCTCCCTCACCTATTTCGGATCCTAACTCAAAAGACACTTTTTCACAGAGCATCCCCTAGCTACAGCATCTAAATTGTAATTAATCTCAAATATCACTAATCCTTTTTTCCTACTTTCTTTATTTTTTTATTTTTTTAATCCTCACCCAAGGACATTTTTGCATTTATCTTCAGATAAAGCGGGAGAGGGAGGAAGAGAGAGAGAGAAACATCGACATGAGAGAGACACATGAAATGGTTGCCACCCACACGACCCCAACCAGGGCAGGGACAAACGTGCCCTTAGCGGGAACTGAACCCGGGACTCTCTGGTCCGCGGGCTGACGCTCTAACTGCTGAGCCAAACCGGCCAGGGCCCTACTTTATTTCTTTTTAGAGCTTATAAGCCTCTATATTATTATATGATTGACCCTGAACAAGGTGGGTTTGGGGCGCTGAACCCCCATGCAGGTAAAAATATGCAGATGACTTTGACATCCAAAAAACTTAGTGAACCTCTGTATTTGTGGGGGGTTGACTCAAGAACCTTCTGTGGATGCCCAAATTCCCAGATGCTCATGTCCCCTATAGAAATGGGATAGATCAATGCATAGAGTCAGCTCTCCGCCTCTGTGGATTCCCAACCACTGATCAAGAACAGTTCAGGTATTGAAAAATAACTATGTATTAGTGAACCTGCACAGTTCAAACTTGTATTGTTCCAGGGTCAACTGTATATTTTACTTATAATTGTTATTTTGTATATATGGCCACTAGAATGTAAGACACATGAGTTTTGTTTGGTTTCCTTGATGTATTCCCCAAGCCTAACATGGTAGACACTCAAGAATAATTGCTGGTGTGGCTCAGTGGTTGAGGGTCAACCCATACACCAAGAAGTCACCAGTTCGATTCCCAGTCAGGGCACACAGGTTGAGGGACAAATCCCCAGGGGGGGCATGCAGGAGGCGGCCAATTGATGTTCTCTCTCATCGATGTTTTTTTCTCTCTCTCTCCCTAAAATCAATTTTAAAAAATTTAAAAAGAAAAACCTTTAATGAAAAAAAAAAGAAGAATTATTGAATAAAAGAATGAAAAAAATAATTGTAATGCTAAGTTTTAGTTATATGGCATAAAATATTCTACATAATCTGAGCATTAGTACCTTCATCCTTGAAAAGAATACAATATTATGTTAATCTTTTTATCATTGAAGATATTCAGTACAATTCACCAAGTGTAGAGTAAATGATGGTTATATTGGTAGTAGTTATTACAGTTACTGTTTGTTATGATTATGTTACTGCTAATTATTATAATAATCTAGATAAATGTAGCTACCTTTTTATTTGAATGCATTGCAATAAAGAAAGCCCCAAAGTAGTACAAATCTGATTTGTTAAGTGTGAGTGCAAACAATGCCCATTATAAAAATCTAGAAAACTGTTCAACTATCACATAACAGTTTTCAAACACTGGACAACAGTTGGCGAAAAGCTGTGATCCATCACTGAGAGGAGGGAAACACATGAGAGACCTAGGAAAGCCCTTGCTTTTGACCTGGAGACAATTTGGGAGAGAAGAAAAGACAGAGCCCAGCAATCTTGTTGAGTTGAAGAGACAAAGAACCATTCAAGGAGACTCAACTGGAATTTACAGGGAAAGGTGTTGGGAAGGAGAGATATGCAGAGGGAGAACCTCAGAAATCAGTAAAGGATGCTCTGCAGTCTCTGCCTGAATATCTGTAGATCCACAGGCTGAAATTCCATTAGTTCAGGCAAAGAACAAATACCAGGACAGAATAAGTGCTGGTAAACCATGAACCAAACAATTCCTCAGAGAGGCTTGTGAATCATTCAAGTTCACACTGGCCAGAGCAGAACAGCTTTTGAATATATAGGGCAGTCACTAGACTTCAGACAAGTTTACTGCTTCGTAGTAGACTATAGGACTTACTCCAGAAATGTCCTCAAAAAGTCTATAAATAAGCTTCAAAAGGTTCAGTAAATCTGTAAATGACTTAATTGCCTGCCAGAACAAAATTAAACACTATTTAATTTTTTAAATTCAGCTTTTGAAAATATAAATTTAAGAACATTCTGTATTAAAATTACTAATCAGACAAAGAAGCAGGAATATATGACCCATAAAATGAGAAAAATCGTCAACAAGGACATGATTCATAATCATAAATTCACAGAGCATAAATCTATCAAGATTTTCAATATGCTTAATGATTTAAAGAAAACAAATATAAAGAGAGAAATGAAGATATAGGACAGAACTGAATATCAGAAATAAAACATTTTCTGGATGGCATCATTAGCAGAGTAGACACAATAAATATTGGTTAATTTGAAGATATACCAATAGAATTTAATCATATCCAAATTAATCATAGAAAATGACTGATTACCTGACTTTCAATTATGCTGAAAATATAATTAACAGCATTAGTGACTTTTGGACTTGTAGGACAATATTAAGTGCTGTACTGCATGTATAATTGGATTCTAGTAAGAAGGGCCCAGGTGGGAAGAAAACATATTGGCATAAATAATAGCCAAAATGCTTCCAAATTAGATGAAAAGTATAAACTCATAATTTCAATTTAGTCTGTAAGCCCCAAGTTGGATAAACATTTTTTAAAACACACACACACACACACACACACACACACACACACACTCCAGCACATATTGTACATTAGTTATAGGAAACCACTGATAAAGATAATATATATTTTTTACTTTTTTATAGACTATTTTGGGGTGACATTGGTTAATTAAATTATATAGGTTTCAGGTGTACAATTCTATAATACATCATGGTATATTGTATTGTGTGTTCACTATCACAAGTCAAGTCTCCTTCCATAACCATTTATTCCCCCTTAAACTTCTTCTACCTCACCCCACTCCCTTAAAGGTAATATTTTTTACAACAGGGATAAACAAACAAACAAAAAAATGGCACATTACATAGAGAAAATCAAAGTAAGGAGAACCAAATATTCTCACCAGAATCAATGCTACTGTATCCAGAAAACAAAAAATGCTATATTTCAAGTGCTTAAAGATTAAAGAAAAATTAAAAACTTATCTAGAATTCAATGGTTTAACAAACATATGATACAATCCTTCTGTGAAATACTAGTCAACAATTAAAAGGAAGTAACTATTAAAACATGGAATAACTTGGATGAATCTTAAGGAAATTACGATGTGTAAAAAGAGATAATTTCAGATGAATATATATTTTATGATTCTATTCATATAATATTTATGATATGACATTAATATAGAAATGGAGAACATATTTGTGGTTGCTTGGGGTTAGAGATTGGAGGGGTGAGAATGTCTATTAAAAAAGTAGCAAGAGCCCTGGCTGGTTTGGCTCAGCGGTTAGAGCATCGGCCTGCGGACCAGAGAGTCCGGGTTTGGTTCCCGCTAAGGGCACGTACCTCTGTTGCAGTTTGTCCCCGGCCCCAGTAGGGGTTGTGTGGGTGGCAACTAGTCGATGTGTCTCTCTCACATCGATGTTTCTCTCTCTCTCTTTCTCCTTCTCTCCCTCCAGTTCCATCTCTATATAAAAAGAAAAAAAAAAAGTAGCATGAAGGCCCTGGCCAGTTTGGCTCAGTAGTTAGAGCATCAGCCCATGGACCAACGGTTTGGGAGTTCGATTCCCAGTCAAGGGTACGTACCTGGGTTGCAGGTTAGATCCTCGGTCCAGGTTGGGGTCATGTGGGAGGTAACCAATCGATGTGTCTCTCTCACATCAATGATTCTTTCCCTCTCTGTCTGTCTCTCCCTCCCTCCCTTCCACTCTAACTAAAAACCAATGGAAAAATATCTTCAGGTGAGGATTAACATAAAAAGAAGTAGCATGCAGGAGCCTTTTGGTGATGATAGTTTGTATCTTCATTGCAATGGCAGTTGCATGAATACACATGTAACAAACCTGCATAGATTTATACACAGGCACACACAAATACATGCACAAATAAGTGACTGGATAACTGGTAAAAACTGAACACACTCTTTGGATTGTACCAATGTCACATCCTGGCTTTGCTATTATGCAGATAACTCAAGATATTAACACTGGAGGAGGAGCCTGAGTGAAGGGGGCATATGACCTCGCTGTACATTTCTTAGTTACTTATTTTGATCTATAATTATTTCAAAATAAAAAAAAATTAATGGGGCACATAGAGGTAAGGGGGGGGATGACCTAGATTTGTATATGCAAATAAAATATCTTTCAAAATGAAGAATGAAATATCAAATTTTGTTTGAATGAAATATCAAATAAACAAAAGTAACAGGGTCGACTATGACCACTAGATCTGAATCATGGGAAAGGTTAAAATAAATTATTTAACTAAAAAAAATAATAATAACAAATAAAATTGTAGATCTATGCAAAGAAATAGATAGCTCCAGAGGTAGAAAATATGTGGTAAATATAGAATGTATTTTTACATTTTTATTTATTTTTTATTAAATATGTTTTTATTGATTGATTCTTTAAAGAGAGAGGAAGGGAGTGAGAGAAACAGCGATGTGAGAAACACCGATTGGCTAACTGCTGTATGCCCCCTACTGGGGATCCAGCCTGCAACCTGGGCATGTGCCCTGACCGGGAATCAAACCTGTACCTCTCAGTCCATGGGACTACGCTCAACCACAGAGCCACACCAGACCTGTGACACTTTTATTTTTATTTTATTTATTTATTTACTTATTTTCAATTTTTATTAATTAATTTTTTTACAGATGTTTCTCCTTTTTCCCCCCTAGACACCCTCCTCCCCATCCCTCCCCCCACCCCACCCCCAGCATTGTTGTCTATGTCCATTGATTACGCATACATGCATATAAGTTATTTGGTTTATCTCATCTATCCCCCCCCACCCCCTTCCTCTGAGGTTTGTCAGTCTGAACCATACTCCTTTCTATGTCTCTGGGTCTATTTTGTTCATTAGCTTGTTTTGTTCATTATATTCCACAAATAAGTGAGATCATGTGGTATTTATCTTTCTCTGATTGGTTTATTTCTCTCAGCATAATACTCTCCAGGTCCCTCCATGTCGTCTCAAAGAATAAGAGATCTTTCTTTCTTACAGCTGCATAGTATTCCATTGTGTATATGTACCACAGCTGTTTTATCCATTCGTCTACTGATGGACACTTGGGCTGTTTCCAGATCTTAACAATTGTAAAAGTGCTGCTCTGAACGTAGGGGTACATATATTCTTTCTGATTGGTGTTTCAGGCTTCTTATGGTATATTTCTAGAAGTGGGATCACTGGGTCAAATGGCAGTTCAATTTTTAATTTTTTGAGGAAACACCATAGTGTTTTCCATAGTGGCTGCACCAGTGTGCATTCCCACCAGCAGTGCACTAGAGTTCCCTTTTCTCCACACCCTCGCCACCACTCCTTGTTTGATGATTTTTTGATGGCGGCCATTCTGACAGGTGTGAGTTGATACCTCATAGTTGTTTTAATTTGCATTTCCCTGATGATTAGTGACGTTAAACATTTTTTCATATATCTCTTGGCCATTTGTATGTCCTTTTTGGAGAGGTGTCTATTTAGGTTCTCTGCCCTTTTTTTAATTGGGTTCTTTGTCTTCCTTTTGTTGAGTTGTATGAGTATTCTATATATTTTGGAAATTAACCCCTTATCTGATGTATCGTTGGCAATTGTGCTCTCCAGTATAGTGGGTTCCCTTTCCATTTTGATGGTTGTTTCTTTTGCTGTGCAGAAGCTTTTAAGTTTGATATAGTCCTATGTATTAATTTTTTCCTTTGTTTCTCTTTCTTTAGGTGATGTATCAATGAAAAGTCTGCTGTGTATGCTGTCTGAAATTGTGTTGCCTACATTTTCTTCCAGGCTTTTTATGGATTCATGCATCACATTTAAGTCTTTTATTCATTTTGAATTTATTCTTATGTATGGTGTAAGTTGGTGGTTTAGTTTCTTTTTTTTTTTTTTTTTTTTTTGCATGTAGCTGTCCAGTTTTCCCAACACCATTTATTAAAGAGGCTGTCTTTACTCCATTGTATGCTCTTGCCACCTTTGTCAAATATTAGTTGAGCATAATGTCTTGGGTCAATTTCTGGGTTCTCTGTTATGGTCCATCAATCTATATGCCTGTTCTTGTGCCAGTACCAGGCTGTTCTGATTACAGTGGCTTTGTATATCCAGTATTGTGATCCCTCCTGCTTTGTCCTTTTTCAAGATTGCTGTGGCTATTCGGGGTCCTTTTTGGTTTCATATAAAATTTTGAAGTATTTGTTCTAGTTCTGTGAAATATATTGTTGGTATTTTAATGCGAATTGCATTGAATCTGTAGATTACTTTGGGTAGTATGGACATTTTAATGGTGTTAATTCTTCCAATCCACGAACAAGGTATGTGCTTCCACTTTTTTATATCTTCCTCTATTTCTTTTTTCAGTGTCCTGTAGTTTTCTGCAAATAGATCCTTTACTTCTTTGGTTAAGTTTATTCCTGGGTATCTTAATTTTTTTGCCGCAGTGGTAAATGGGATTTTTTTTTTTAGTTTCTCTTTCTGTAATTTCATTATTGGTGTAACATTTTTAAAATTTTAATCTCCTTTAAAAATAATTACCTATTTATAGCAAAAATAACCATGCATGATTGCAGAAAATTGTAAAATGTAAACCAACACTAACACAAAGGATGGGAAGGTGTAAAGGTCATATGCTGATAGAAATCTGTAACTATCTCTTCTCTTAGCACTTTGCTAAGTCTTCTGAGCCACCACAGAGTTTTCAATTTAAATGATTTTACTTTGACTTTATGAATTCTATTATCTGTCCTTGCAGCCCTCTTTCCATTGAGGACTTCAGTGTCCATTGCACTCATCTGTCTTATTTGTATATTTTTAAGTAACAGACAAGATGAGGGTCGGACTATTTGCCCATGCAAATTAGAATGTGTGACCAGATTTGTGTCATTAGCGTATCTAAGCCTCAGCTTTAAAGCAACCAGGAAGCATGGAACATTGATTCCAACTACTTCAACTTACTCTTTTAGGAGATGGTCACCTCAATCAGGCAACATTTGATTAGCTGGAAATGATACATTAAGTGGAATCATTTTTAGTTGTATGTTGGAGGCAGAAGAACAAGGAGAGGATGGTGAAGATTTACTAAATAATTCCCAGGGCAAAAAACAATTCTTATTTACTTACTGGTAATAACGTTTGGTGAGAGAAAGATGAACTCCCCTTTTAAGAAAATCCTTGCTGCCCTGGCTGGTTTTGCTCAGCGGTTGGAGTGTCAGCCTGCAGGCCAGTGTGGCTCCGTGGATTGAACATTCGCCCATGGACTGAGAGGTCCTGGTTCGATTCCCAGTCAGGGCACATGCCCTGGTTGCGGGCTCAATCCCCAGTAGAGTGTGTGCAGGAGGCAGCTGATCGATGTTTCTCTCTCTCTCTCTCTACCTTCCTGTCTCTCTAAAAGATCAATAAAAACATTAAAAAAAAAAAAGAAAATCCTAAATTTGTTGGAAAAAAGGGTAAAGAAACATTATAGCAAAGTTGTGACAAAGAATGATTTTGACTTGCCATTTTTTTATCTTATATATTTATATCATTTGTTAATAGAGAATGAGTGCATCCTACATTTTAATTAAGAGTAATAGTAAAAATAACACAATAATAATTATTTTAAAATAAAATATTAAAATATAAAATCCCTTTTCTTCCTTTTTATTCTTCCCTTTTTTTTCTCTTTCTCTCTCTTGTAAACTTAATTATTTTTTGTGGGTCTTGGCAATTGGAAGAAACCATGAAAAGAGTAAAGTTCAGACAATGAAAAGTTGAGTTTATGAGACAAGTTGAGGCTGAGGTTGGAGGGAAGTGGCAAATGATAAGGAAACACTCTTCTATAGATCCGAAGTTTTTTTAAAAAAAGAGTTACAGAAAGGAAGTGACTTGGGGAATTGTCAGAAAGAGTGAAACTTTGAGAACTAATAAACAGGTTTGTTGGCAAGATTTGCTATTCATTAGTCTCTATAAATTTCTCAGAATCCAGAGGGGACCTTCAGTACCATGTTATTAATCTTACAGTGATTTATCATTTTTCAGGTTTAATTTATATCCACTAAAATGTATGCAGAGTTTTTAAGTATAGCTTGATAAATTTTGACAAATGTATACACCCATGTAACAACCAAAATAAAAATATAGCATATTTTCCTCAATCACTCAAAAATATTTTCAAGCTATTTTATAATAAATCCTGCACCCTGCTAATCTGTCTCCCCTTAGCCCTGCCCCAAACACCTATACTACCCATAGCAAAATGTGATCTACTTTATATTACTATAAGTTGAATTTGCCTTTTGTAAAATTTCACTTGGATGAAATTAAGCTCTATGTATTATTTTTGTCTGGCTTCTTTTGCCCACCTTAAAGGTATTGAGAGTCATCCAAGTTTTCATAAGATACCAGTAGTCCACTAATTATTTGGTAAATTGTATCTCCATTGTATTTATGCATTCCTCTGCTAGTCATTGTCAATCCACCCCCCCCTTGTTTTGGCCATTACATTTTCTGAATTTAAGCAAATATGTAAAAAAATACCTTTACCATTATCAAAATATGAGCGATTTAACATTAATAAATAGGGATGTTACAATTAAAATAAATTATCTTTAAATACATGTACTATAAAAAGTCAACTTTAATTGAAATGCTGTACGTGTCAGTAGTTTGCCCTTGAGCTATACAAGAAGCAGAGTTTTGAATTTTACATAAATCATTGAGGGAGTGTAAAAGGGAAGTCAATAGACCTCTCAAACAAGGGAATTCTGTTCATCAGTATTCTGTTTTGCAGTTGCTTTACTTGAACATAGATTAGAGAAGATTCTGATATGACTGTTAATCATTAACATGTTTTTGTTTTAGCATAAAGTCGGGTGATTCTTCACAATGTGAAATTTATGAGTTGAATGACCACTGATACAATTGGCCTCATATTGTATTAAAAGGGCTGCCAGTAAAAATAATGTTCCAGTACCTTTCTATGAAAATATATGTGTGACACTGTTTGCCTAACTCTGCATTGGTTGCCACAATAGGTCATTTAGATTCATATTGGTCACTCCAGTTAATCTATATAAATATTTTGAAAATGAATCAATCACTCAGTAGTCCAGATAGACCACTAAGATAGCCAAACTGAGTAGGCGAGCAGAGTCTCAACTCTTTGTGTAGATTTAGACCAAGTGATTGCTAAAGGAGCCAGAGAACAAAATGCTCACTGCAATTAGTGTACGTGCTCCACAGGAAATATCAACCCGGTCTGGTCTCCGTGTCAGTTCAGTGAAAAGTGATTTTGGAGGGTTCGAAGGATGTAAAGTACCTTTTAATTGATTTGATAACACTAGGCCTGAAGAACTGAAATAAAGTTTTGGGTCTGTTGCCTATATTATATTATTCTGCTCTGAAAGAGCCTTGTACTGGTTGTGGTGAGTGGAGGTCTAAATGAGAAGAAAGAATCGTTCTCTCGTGTCTATGGCTCCTTAGCAAGTTAGAAATATACAGCACGTGGTCTCTGTGTAAACTGTGTTAGCTAAACTATTATAGATACCCCATCGATTTATTCACCTTTTAAAATGTGGGCTACATTTCTACAATATACAAGCACTTGGATTGTTATATCTGATTAAAACACTCCCTTAATTCCCTATGCTTTTAAGATAAATTCATAGTCCATTGAAACAATCACAAAACACCCATCCAAATATGACTTTGGATAACTATCCCATCATTATCTTTAGTCGACTTTGGCTGTAGACTTAGTAAGTCATTCTTTCCTTACAGTGTTTTTCAAACTGTGTTTAATTTGGAGGAAGGAAATGGTTCCAATAGGTTAAGTGACACCTAGTGGCAAAACAAGGGACTGATCCCAATTGCTCACTCTACCTCAGGGGTGGGAAACCTCTGGCCCATGGGCCATATAAGGCCCGTGAAATCATTTCTTCTGGCCCTGCCAAGGCAACCACAAGTGGGACTAGAAATTTAATAAGCTAGGAGTTTTTTCATAGCAATCTAAATTTATATTAAGTGAATCATAGTAATAACATACATTTTGAGGGACAAGCAAGGAACGTCCATTACAGGATAGACAGGACACATACGAGCACATGATGGGACAGACACAAATACTTCTCAATGGCTGCCTGAGGCCCATCTCAGAGGACAGTCAGTGCCAGACAGACTGGGAGTGCACACTTTGCAAAAGTGTTAACACACTGTGGTGAAACTATGGTGATCTGGCGATGATGAGAGGAGATGAGATGAGATGATTCCTAGTGATATTGATGACTTTGCCTTTGATGACTGACAACAATGTTGTCCACTTCTTTGTTGACACAGACAATAACTCCAATCCAACCTTTATCCACACCTGCACAATCAACAATCCTCGCAAAAACGGAATCTCAGAAGAAGATTAAGAAAGTTACAGTACACAGAAAAGACCTCAAGAGTTGATGATGCAAATGTTGGATATGTTCCAAATCCATGATGCAAGATTAGAACAGTGATCAAAGCAAAATAATTGCGTCACTGGCGACACACACTGGATAGTATTAAAACTTAAATGGTGTGACATCCTACAAATGGTGACTACAAAGAAAAGTTGATGCAGAGTGTCAATATTTCCAAGAGAAATGCACAAATGATTATTTTTTTGTTGAAGTCAAAGGCAAACCTGTGTGCCTAGTTTGTGGCAATGAGTTAGCAGTAATGAAAAAAGCCGATCTGGAGCGTCATTATAGCTCAAAACATGCTAAACTCAATGAACTCGGAGGTCAAATGCATCTGGATAAAATCAATGCTCTTCAGCGGAGTTTGGAATCATAACAAGCTGCTTTCACTAGCCCTGGTTGTGACAGAGACCTTGTAGTAAGTGAGCTAATCACAAAGAAGCTGAGGCCTGGTGTAGAGGAAGAGTTTGTGAAAGAGTGCATGGTGGCTGCTGCAGAGTTGTTATCATCAGGCAAAGTGAAACTGTTTCAGTGTTTCTTTGTCTCAGAGAACCATTTCAGATCGGATTACTGATTTAGCACAAGATATTGAAAAAACACTGAAGGATTCTGCAGGAGATTTCCAGTTTTTCTCTCTGGCCTGTGATGAGACAATGGACATTAACAAATACTGCCCAACTGGCCATTTTATTTATTTATTTATTTTTTTAATAAATCATATTATTGGGTATATATATGAATATAATGAAAGCTTCAATCCATCACAAAGACATAATCATAAATATATACACCCAATAACAAAGCATCAAAACCAACTGGCCGTTGTTGTTCGTGGAATAACTGCAGAGTTTGACACATGAGAGGACCTGCTGTCTCTGGAAGTCATGTATGGCACTACAACAGTGAGGACTTATTTTATCAATGAAAAAACTTGAGCTAACATTTGAAAAGTTAAGTGGCCTTACTACAAATGGAGCTCCAGCCATGGTTGGCTCACAAAAAGGGTTAATTGCATTTGTCAAGAATAAACTGAATCATCTCATTCTTAATTCAAGTGATTTAATTATATACCACTGTATCATACACCAAGAAAGTCCCTGCACAGTCGTTGCAGCTCAACAATGTGATGTCAACAGTAGTGTCATGCATAAATTTTGTCAAAAGCAGAGGGTTTAACAGCTGCCTGTTTAAGGAGTTATTGAATGATCTTGACTCTGAGTACAGTGATTTTGTTTATCACTGTGAAGTGTGGTGGCTGAGTCACAGGAACATGCTCATGAGGTTTTACAAACTGTGGGATGAAGTCAAGCAGTTCACAGAGATGAAGAGAAAACCTGTTAGGGAACTCAATGATAGTAATTGGAACTCAATGATTTAGCGCTCATGGTGGACATTACCAAGTGCCTCTCAGAGCTGAACGTCAAGCTGCAGGGCCCCAACCAGCTTCTCAGCTCCCTGCTTTCAAACGCGAAATCATTTGAAGATAAATTACAACTGTGGAAAGTGCAACTTGAAAGGAATAACATGGTGCATTTCCCCACTCTGGAAAGACAGAAGCCTCTACAACACTTGAATATGCTGGTGAATGTGTGAAACTAATTGAGGCATTTAATGAAAGATTCACAGAAGTGGAAAGTAAACAAATGGAATTCAACATCTTTGCTACACTGTTCAATGTGGAACCAGCCAATATGCCTGATAACCTACAACACAAAATCATTCAGCTGCAAAGCGATGAGCTGAAAACTAGGTACAACTACCTCCTACGGCTTGAGTTCTATAAACGTTACATAAGCAATGATGAATTTCCCACTTTGAAGAGAAATGCATTGAATTATGCATCTGCGTTCGGAACAACTTTCTTATGCGAACAGTTCTTTTCAAAATTTACCATCACAAAGAGTTGACTGTGCTCCAGACTGACGGACACAAACCTGGAAAAGCAGTTGCAAGTAGCAGCATCATCAATACCAGCTAACATCACATGCCTCACCAAAGAGAAGCAGTTTCAGCATCACATTGGGGGTGAGTTAATAAAGCAGGCTAATTAAAAAAAAATTTTTTTTTTCCTTTGTTGATTTTAGAGAGAGAGGAAGGGAGAGTTAATATAGCAGGCTAATTAAAAAAAATTTTTTTTTCCTTTTTTGATTTTAGAGAGAGAGAGAGAGAGAAACATCGATGAGAGAGAACATTTATTGGCTGCCTCCTGCATGACCCCCCACTGGGGATTTGGCCCACAACCTGGGCATGTGCCTTGACTAGGAATCGAACCAGCAACCTCCTGGTGCATGGGTCGACACTCAACCACTGAGCCACACCAGCCGGGCAGCAGGCTAATTTTTAAATTGATCATTTTGTATGGCTAGCAAATTATGTTATAAATATCCAAATGGCCCTTGGCAGAAAAACAGTTCCCCATCCCTACTCCAAGACTTCTAAAGTGGTTGAAATATTCCTTTCTGCCTTGGCCACTCCTTTCTTTTGAGCGACAGTTTTTATTAAAGACTTGGAAAAATCTAAGTACATTGTTTTTACTTGAGGAATTACCCGACTGGCTTACATGTAGTGCCAGAACTACTTAGTGTTAAACTGTTGCTTTATTTGCAATAGCGAGCTGGTGAATACTGTATAGGAAATCCCTCAGGAACCCCACTCCCTGACACCTAAAGGAATCCCGTCCACTAGAGGAACTGCATTAAAGCACCATCTGCTCCCTGTCTTTAAATTCTGTAATGTCCTTCTGCTTGGGAGGAGTAACAACTTATTTTTTTTTTTTGCAATCTCATATAAAATATTTGATTCTCAAACTGATTTTTTTGTTCTTGACATATAAAAATGTGGCCAGTTTGAAAATACAAAAGGCAGAAATGAAGCTACTTAGCATCTAGTTTTGTTATTTTTGGAGAAAAACGTACATTATAAAAGAAAATTTCATCATTGTATAAGAGAAGAACCTACACATATGTCAGTCTTATCAAATATTGTCATTTTGAACATACTGAATGCAGCAACAAATCCAAGTGGGAGCTCAGGTCTGTAAGTGGTTGTAATATATTATACATAGCAATGTGTAGAAAGTGCATGGATTAGGAAAGATACATTATGCTATGCATTTATGAAAATATAAGTGCTACCATAAAACAGAAACAAATAATGTGGAGAAACCAAATATTTACATTTTTGTAGTAAATAGCCATATACTTTTATCATTTGACACTGTATTCTGTCCTATAAGAAATATTTTAAGTAAATACTCTCCAATAGAAAGCTAAAATTCTAACCTCTGAGAAAGGAAAATATAGATATAAGATAAAACTATTAGAAGGAGGTAAAGGTCTTGGGATGCCCATTTGTGTGGATAACAAAAGAGTATTAAACACTGTCCAAAACATAGAAAAACTTAAAATACATATTAAACATGTTTAATAAGCCTGAGCTTTTGGAAAATCTGTTGTCTATAAGGAAAAATAGTGAGTCTACCTACTCTCTCCTCACACTTATTGGCTGTCAGATGCAACTTGAAAATCCTTTAAGAAATATACCAGAGTGGCAATGGGTTAAAAACATATAAACTCCTGAGAGGTAGTAAATTACTTCTTTTAAAGTATGCAATACTATATAAATAGTCTGTCAACAGAGTTGTTTGCCCGAGGAAGAGTTAAGCTTATATAGGTAGAATTAATTGGGGTGAAATATAAACTGGTTGTATTTATTTAGAACTCACTCTCTTACAGAAAAGTGAATTTAGAAACTATTATATTAATTAATTAAATATAGAAAGGTAATAGATTTAATCATTTTTATAATACAGTGCTTGAATAAAAAGGACGTATAATGTCTTTGCACTCCAAAAATCAAACTGTAATGAAAGTCATACATACAAAGTCATCGCTATAGTACAATTTAAATATTTTAAAAGATATTTTTGCCAACATTTTAGAGACGCGTGTTTGAATGAACAGTCTGAAAACGTTTTGTGATAATGAGGAAAAGGAAAGCAGACTCGGGTAATGACTTCAGTGGAAACCTTCTCACCCACCTCTACTTCCTGCTCTGTTCTTCAGTAGGACAATCTGCATGGGACTACATTTGATAAAAGTTAAGCACAAATTATGGGCAAAGAAGACAGTTCCAACATGTGCAAATTAGCAAGAGTGAAAAGGAGTCATTTGTGGCCCAATAAGAGGACATGAAGGGCAGTAATGAAGACTCTGATATCTTCAATGTATTTTAAAGAAAAAGAACACATTCATTGAATCTTTTGCTCAGGTAAAATTTGCCATTCCTTTATTTAGATTAAAAAAATGTACTATATATAATTTTATAGTAGCCTTAGTTATTCTCTCAATGTTTTGTAGTGAGTGGGAAATGGTCTCTTCAAAGTACAAACTATGTCTTCACGATCATTTTAAACAGTTACATCTACTAGTAAATATTTTTGACACTAGTAAATATTTTCTAAGTAAATTTATACTACTGTAGCTTTGAAAGCTTCAAAATTTCTACATACCCAATGATTAGGCTGTTGTTAAAAATGATATGCTTCATGATTGGATATATTTTCATTCATAATGTCAATCTATCAATTTAACTTCCACTGTTATACTGAGATCTTCAACAAACATGAAAATCCTGAGCTATCAACTGTTATAGCACCTGTCATTTTAATGTCTGTTATTACCCTTAGATTTTCTAATTCTCAATAAAATTTTCTAGTACTATCCCTGAATTGTTACTATTAATGCAATGTCATCATCTGTGATTTTACTTCTGGACTGAAGAGATTCCCATAAAAATCAGTAATATATAAAGTGAACATTTTGAATATTTCTTTAAAGTATTATGATACTTATAGTAAGTTGATATTCACTGACTTTTTACTTAGGCCTTTATTATTTCATGCATCAAATATTTACTATATTTGTTTGCTAACTCCATGTTTCAAATTTTCCATTGCTCAACCATCTATTTAAGTTTCTTTAATTATGAGAAATAGAGAAACAAATCAAACTCCCTTAAGCAAAAACACACTTATTTTTCCCCCTCACTTGGGAAGACTAGCAATAATGTTGTTTCCACTAAAATTTGATGCAGGAACTTAGAGAAATTGCTACCTATTCTCTCTCTTTCTCTCCTCTGTTTCTCAGTGTGGTGAAAACTTGGCTTATTTCATTGTACTAGACACTGAATCTCTCTGATGTGTAGTTCCCCACATCTTAAAATGTGTTCTACCAAACTTATAATATATCCTGTTCCTGAAGAAAAACAATTCTGTTTTAAACTATGGTCTGGGTAAATTTATTTCTTGTCATTATACAAAACAACTTTACTACTCCTCTAAACCATCTTTACTCAGGCCTAAGACAAATATATTTTGGTAACTAGTATGTTCCAGATGCTACACTATGCTGGAAATACAAAGTAATTATATTATGGTGCCTGCACTAAGTAACATAAGGTCAATTATAAAGCAAATGTGTAAATGAGTATAATGTTATAGAATTGCAAGTGCTATAAAGGAATCTATGTCAAATATTTTCAAATGACATTGAAGCTTAAAATTGGACATGATGATCAATACTTTCTCAATATTTCAAGGTGAGGAATGGGGTCTTCATAGGTACTAACCCTTGAACTCAGGAATATAGAGATGTGTGCTAGTTAATGTGGACAATTGTTAGCTTTATCTGTCTTTCTCATTAGATGATAAACTTTATGAGAGCAAGCTGTCAGGTGTCTTTCTTTTTCA
The DNA here is from genome assembly GCA_030848825.1 of Tadarida brasiliensis. Lineage (NCBI taxonomy): Eukaryota > Metazoa > Chordata > Mammalia > Chiroptera > Molossidae > Tadarida > Tadarida brasiliensis. The sequence continues at coordinate 146,869,145 of CM061257.1, read as the reverse complement.
GTGCTGCCTTCTCAAGACTAAGTGTTATGATAACAAGTTAGGTGCTTAGTATTTGTTCAATGAATAGATCATAGGGGAAAAGTATAACATAATCAGCAATACTCATTTTGTAGCTTAGAGCTCAATAGTATATATGTATTCAAATTTAAAGTGAAACAAAACTTTACTACATTACAATAGTGGATATATTTATTTTAAAATAAAGTAAAATTAGTCCCAAAACTTACAATTAAAAAACATTAAGGAGTTAAGTATAGCATGATTTATAGTTTATATTCAAAGATGCATTTATTACACTTTTTTAAAATTATGTTTTTATTGATTTTTTAGATGGAGAGGAAGGGAGGAGAGAGAGATAGAAACATCGATGAGAGAGATACATCGATCAGCTGCCTCCTGCATGCCCCCACTGGGGATCGAGCCCCCAACCTGGGCATGTGCCCTGACCTGGAATCAAACTGGTGACCTCTTGGTTCATGCTCAATCCTCTGAGCCACACCAGCTGGGCATTCATTACACTTTTAATAATATATTTTAAGAACAATATTTGGAATGGTAGATTTGTTTCATTTACTTCCACAAGCAATGGATCAAATATATGTTTTGTTTTCCATCAACAGGTAATAAGTAGCCCTTAAATGCTCATAATAAACCAGATCTCTTAACTAGTAGAAACTACTTTTTTTTAAATTATGGGATACTATCTTCAGTTTAATATATTGGCTTGATTTGATGAAAATAAAAATCACTTGGAAATGATTTTTCCAGCTGGGAACATTTTTCAATGCAGGTCTTATCCCTTCCCTGTTGGAGCTCATTTTATTCCTGTCCTTAAACACTTCAATGGCTTTTCACTCTCTTTCCGTCTAGGAGCATGCCAGGGGCGTCCCCAAGTTGCTTTCACCTCATTTTTGATGATTCCATACAATTATATACCTCATATTTTCCAGGCAGCACAGGGAACAATTTTAAGCACTTTAAAAATTATCTTCTTCAACTTCAAATTGGCAAAATATATTGTATAACAAGAGACAATCTACCCAAACTAGCATATTATTTTCATTGATGTTCTAGTCCTTAGTTTTAAGTTCTTTAATTATTTTACCTTTTTATTTTCTGTAAAGTTATTTTAGCTTTGGCATTTTAGTACACATCTTCTAATTTTGACCATATCCTCATTCATTTTAATAAGTATAGGGATATGTATTTTTATAAAAATTATTTGTATTCATAGGATTATTTCTCTCTGATTAGTTGTTTGAGATCATTATTACAGCTTCTAAATTAATTATTGCATATAACGTCCCAACATTCCAATAAAATACAAGAAATAATGTAAATTGGCATAATAATTTTTAAAGCTCTAAGCATTGCGTTCTTTAGAAGTAGATGTTTTTTCTTATGGTAGTTTCTGTAGTCTTGCTTTCAGATGGAATTAAGTATTCGTAAACTTGAATTATTTTGGTACTAATTTTCTGCTTTTGGTACTGTTTTATGTTCATGCTACTGCCTAAAAAAGACAAAAGTTATTTTTATTCTTTGCAGTTATTTTGTGTGTAATATCATATTCAAAACCATAAAAGCATCTTAAGGAAGTAACAAGCTTCAACTTGTGCAATTTGTACACAATATAGATATATGTGCTATAACCCACTATTCATTAAGTGTGCATTCTCATTTAGATTTTTTCCTATGAAATGTTAATAATGCATTTGACAATAAGAAGCAACAGGGATGCTTCTTATTCAGCAATGTTTTCATTGCTGAATAAATAAAAACAATATATATGAAAATAATTAAGGTATTTTATAAATCAAAATGTCTTTGGCTTGTTAACAAAAATGAAGAGAATTTACATATAAACTTCATTTATAAGAAGAGTGTCTCACTAATGCCAAGTAAATTGCTTTGGAAACATCAGAGTTACAAGGTTATGATATGGCTCTATGATTTTTCTTTTTCTTATTTTTTTTTTCTTTATTGGTTTTTAGAGAGAAAGGAAGGGGAGGGAGAGAGAGATAGAAACATTGATGAGAGAGAACATTGTTTGGCCGCCTCCTGCATGCCCTCCACTGGGGATCAGGCCCACAACCTGGGCATGTGCCCTGACCGAGAATTGAACCAGCGACTTCTTGGTGCATGGGTCAACGCTCAACCACTGAGCCACACCAGCCGGACTGTACGGTTTTTCTTAATTGAGTTTATTGGGGTGACACTGGTTAACAAAATTATATAGGTTTCAGGTGCACAATTCCACAACACATCATCTGTACAATGTATTGTGTGTTCACCACCCCATGTCAAGTCTCCTTTGCTCTGTGTTTTATAGCAGAGATTTTCAGTGGGTGCCCTTCAGCAGGCACACTGGTTTGCCACAAGAATTTTTTTTTTTATCCTCACCCAAGGACATTTTTGCATTTATCTTCAGATAGAGCGGGAGGGAGAGAGGGAGGAAGAGAGGGAGGAAGAGAGAGAGAAACATCAACGTGAGAGAGAAACATTGAGTGGTTGCCACCCATATGATCCCAACTGGGGCCAGGGACAAACTGCAACAGAGGTACGTGCCTCTAGTGGGAACTGAACCTAGGACTCTCTGGTCCGCAGGCTGACACTCTAACCACTGAGCCAAACCAGCCAGGGTCCACAAGAATTTTTAAAACACACAATACCTGACTATTTAGTCAGGAGCATTGATTTCTTTTCCCTTAGATGATCAAATTAAGAAATGACAACAACCAACAGAACAACAGATGTTCAGTGTGAATGAATCAATATTATATTTTTTGTGTGTGTCAGGTCAGCAAAAATAGATTTTTTTGGTGTGCCGAAGGGTTTTAGTAATTCATTTATGTGTGCCATGAGATAAAAAAAGGTTGAAAATCGCTGTTTTATAGTCATCACCCCACTATTTTTATATTTTAAATTTGTAGCTTAATACATTTTGGTATTGTCACCCACTGAAGACAGCTTCCAAAGGGGCTTTATAGGGGAACACTGCTACCCTATGGAGAAACTGGGAAAATGGATAGTTGGATGAGGGATGAAAACTAACTTTAGGTGAACTCCTACTTCATACAAGGGGATGTGTTTACATCATCCTTTTAATATACTGATGACTTCTTGAGGTCTCTTCTATTTTTTTCAATTTGTATTTACAATTTAGAAACTTAGGACACTAATACAATGTTATCTACTTCCCCTAAACTTAAAAATCTGTAAGTGATAAAATATAAATGTGACTATGGACACTTTGAAAGTTGTAACCCATGCCCCTTTGTTCTTTCTGTCCTTCTGCCTCATGTGTAACTAATGTGGCCAACTCCCTCGAACCATCTCTCTTGTCTCTATACTCACCCTTAAGGTTTGTTGTTGTACTCTCAGGATTGACTGCATAGTAATAGTGAGAGTTCTTTCTCTCCCAGAAACATTTTAATGTAAAAGTTAATCCTTATACTAATGTCATAAACTGGTAAATGAAGAGGGCTTAATTTGATTTGGAGCTTCATTATGCCTCTGCTTTTTATAACCACATTTCTTTTCTTTTTTTAATTTATCTTTATTGTTGGAAGTATGACAGATGTTCCTCCTTTTTTCTGCTATTGAGCCCCTCCTCCCCACTCCCGCCCCCACCCAGTCCTTCACCTAACTACTGTGTCCATGTGATATATGTACATGCATATAAGTTCTTTGGTTTATCTCTTCCCAGCCCCCTACCTATGTCCTTTCCTCTAAGGTTCGTCAGTCTGTTCACTACTTCCATGTGTCTGTATCAATTTTGTCCATCAGTTTATTTTGCTCACTAGATTCTACATATAAGTGAGATCCTATAACACTTGTCTTTCTCTGACTGACTTATTTCACTTAGTATAATACTCTCCAGGTCCCTCCATGTTGTCTCACAGGGTAAGAGAACCATGTTCCTTATTGTAGGGCCAACCATTTCATTTATGTAGACACTAAGACTTTCATACTATCTTCCTGATAAAATAAGCATTATAGCTAAATGATTTTAATAAAGAGCTTTGTATGAGAAAATCATGAGTTCAAACCTGAGCCCCACTAACTTCTGGCTGTGTGAACTTTAATTTGTTTGAATTCTCAGAGCATCATTGCCTTTGTGGCTTCATTTGTCAAATGATCCCTCAGATGGATGTTTGGAGGATTTGTGACAATGTATTCAAAAGTGATGTTGCTTCATAGCGATTAAAAGCACCTTGTGCCTAGGAAAAATGTATTTATCAAGAAACAAATGTACCTACAATGTACCAGGCATCATTCTAGTCTAGATAACAGATCCCAAAATATGTGTCATTTGATTTAGATGAACCTAAAAGAAAACATTCACAGGGAATGAGAGTTGTAAGAGGCGATATCACCCCCACCTCTCCCTCTGTCTCTCTGTCTCTCTCTCTGTCTCTCTCTCTCTCCTCTCTCTCTCCTTCTTAACTCTCTCACATTCTTTCTTTGCATTTTTATTTGACTTTTTGTAACCTTCAAATAAACAGTCCTGAGTAAAATCATGTTGAATCATACTTGAAAAACAAAAGAAAGTAGGTTTAAGGAAGAATAATTAGTAGCCAGAAAATGGACAAGAAAGTTATTCAACAACCTTCTTCCCACATAGAAAATGTAACTTTTAATATATTTTACATTTTATACATATATATGTCTCAATATACATATGGATTTTCTATTGCTACCTTATTTATCTTCTTTGCTATAAGCACAATAATTTGTTTACAATACCACTATAGAATATTATGATGCTTGAAAACATAATTCCTCCTCATTATTTTTATTTATTAATTTTTTGCTCAGACATAGAGAATAATTGTGATAAGATCATTTTTCATGATACCTGCAAAGGCAAGAATTGAAATTTATTATAGTTGATTTTAATATGAAGAATTGTTTCTTATGACAAGCCTTTATATTAGCAGAAACTAAATTATTTGGATGAAAGAAATTTCTAATAATAATCTATCATAATAAGAATTAAACTGTAGCTTCAATGATCAATTTTCCTAATTAGAGTGGCTTATTTGTACACCCTTTATTTTATGATATTGACCAGTATCTTAATATATTCCACTGAAAAATAACCTCACTGTTTTCCAATCTTGTCAACTAAAATATGTTTCAGGACTATTAAAGTCCTTTTCACTTTGGACTGATAGAAAAAGAATGTATACATTTCTGATGCTTATAGTTTTCTTGGGGATTTGTTTTACGTTTGCCACCAACTGTTGTAGTAAAACATACAACATACAAATTCATCTAAATAATTTATCAGTAGTTCTAGTGTTTTAATTACAATGTATTCATTACAAATATTTTGTTTCAGAATGTAGGGGAGTCTTATATATCTGGGTATAAACTTACTGGATAAATATCATTTTAGAAGCTGTTTTATTCACTTATTTGGTCAATATAAGTAAATGATGGAATATTGAGAATGTTTGTCATCAGTTCATTTCTTGTAATGACATTGAAGGTGAGAATCTAAAATATAGTTGTTTGCTTTTCCCAAAATAATTATTATATTTTCTATTTTTTAGGTTTTAAAGCTATTTTTTCATATATAATTTTTAAATATGTTAAATTCCAATAATTGTTTCCTTAAAAGCAATTTTACAACTATCTTTTTTTAAATTTTTTATTTATTGATTGATTTTTAGAGAGAGAGGAAGGAAGAGGGAGATAGAAACGTCCATGAGAGAGAACATTGATTGGCTGCCTCCCGCATGCCCCACACTGGGGATTGGGCCCACAATCTGGGCATGTGCCCTTACTGGGAATCAAACCGATGACCTCTTGGTGCATGGGTCAATGCTCAACCACTGAAACACACCAGCCGGGCTTCTTGATTACTCATTTAATTAAATGCTGATGAGTTTTAGTTGGAAGTTAGTTTCATGATTGATTCACAAATGATCATTAACACTTTATTATAAGTCAAACCAAAGATTTAGGTAGAATAAAATTATTCCTAAAAAAAAAAAATAAAAGTGTGCCATGTAGCTATGTCTACATTGATATCTATAGTTGCTACATCTATCACTTATGCATGGCAAAAGATACCATAAAACATTCAGCAGAAGAATGGTAGATACAGAAATATATAGATTTGTGACAAGAATGATAGCAAAAAATTCAACATAGCTGTGCAAAGATGTACAAGTTCAATAGTAAGAGATAAGTAAATTATGGTAAACCAATAGCTCTGAAAATATCAGACTAGAAGCAACGCAACAAAACTATATATTGCTTTCTGAGATATGAATTAAAGAGTATGCTCATGTATGGCAGGTAAAGTTGTTGTTTTGAAATTAATCAGGAAACATCTATTAAAATTAAAATCAAAATTAAAAATATAAACAGTCTGTGAACTAGTCTATCCTACGTTTTGGAATCTATCAATTAAAAATAAATGCACCCAGGTGTACAGACATATATGCTATGATATGTTTGAAATATTGTGAAAAAAAATGTTTAAACAAAACACATTTCTGTTGAAGGGCTGGATGTTCCATGTTGTCTCTGTACGACAACATGTTATGAAGATATTAAAATGAAATAGAGTGCTAGCAAATAACTTTGAAGAATTTGTATTGTGTTATTAAGTAAAAACCAATGTGGATTATCAATAGACAAATGGATAAAGATGATGTGTTACATATATACATTGGAGTGTTACTCAGCCATAAAAAACAAACAAACAAACAAACAAAAAAAAACCAATGAAACCTAATCACTTTTAACATGGATGGACCTAGAGGGTATTATGCTATTATGCTATACTAACTGAAATAAGTAAGAAAGAAAAGAAAAATACCACGTGATTTCACTTATATGTTAAATCTAAAAAAAAAAAAAAAAACCAACAAAATTAATTAATAGATAAAACAGGAACAGACTCATAGATACAGAGAACAAATTGATGGTTGTCTGATGGGAGGGATGTTGGGAAGTGTGTGAAAAGGTGAAGTGATTGGGAAGTATAATGCCAGATGTAAAAACAGTCACAGAATGCATAGGGAATATAGTCAATAATATTGTAGTAGCTAAGGATAGTGTCAGATAGGTACTAGACTTGTCAGGGTGATCACTTTGTAAGTTACTACACAGTTACTATGTTGTACTGAAACTAATATAATATAATATGTCAACTGTAACTGAAAAAGTTTAAAAAAGAAATAATGTGGATTAAAAAATGACAAATCTTATTTTGTTACCAAGAAAAAAGCTTATAACCGCCCCCCTCCAAAAAAAAAAAGTTGAGGAATACATATTAACTTGTAAACAAGCACTGAGTGTTTGGGAAAGTGACTAGTGGGGGTGGCATTGGGAGTAGAAGGAGAGAATAACCCAAGCAGTGGGGGTGGGAGTTATGAAGAGAGAAAGAAAAAGAAAGGTGCATTTTATTTTTATATATGTTAGAATATACATTCTATCTTTTTGATTCTCACTTTTATTGTTGTTCAGGAGATAGATCTCATTCTGAGAAATATATTAAAATTATCTACACTGAAATGTGTATGGGGCGGTAGAGAGGGAGATGGGGAGTGGGCTGGAAAAGGGAGGGGCAATGTGTATAAGGTTATAAAAAAGGAATAAAATAAAATAAAAGTAACAAATAATTGAACAGAAGGACCCTACACTTCCTTATCTAATTTCTAATATTGCAAAGTAGCTTTCCAATTAACCATCTCCAGGAAGGTTAAGACATTAAAAGAAGAATTGTTAGTGTTTCTTTGCGTGTGGGTGGTATAAACTGGGATTAATTTTACATTGGCTCAACTATTTTATATTATTTAGGTATATATTTTGCAAGAGAAATAGAAGTGTTGCTCACTTCATAATGAGCTGCACAGTCCTAATATATCTCAATTTCATTTTGGATTTAAAATAATGACTTATTTACTTCTAGGACATACCAAGAATTAGGAAAATATAAACAACATTTATTGGGGTTGAAACCTTATTGTATGTATGTACCATACCTTCTTTATCCACTCTTCTATCAAAGGACACTTTGGTTGTTTCCATGTCTTGGCCACCATGAATAATGCTGCAGTGAACATAGGGGTTAACGTATCTGTATGAATAAGTGTTTTTAAAAATTTGGGGGTAGATACCCAGAAGAGGGATTTCTGTTTCATATGGCAACTCTATTCTTAAAATTTTGAGGAACCTCCATACAGTTTTCCATAGTGGCTGTACCGATTTACATTCTCATCAGCAGTGACTAAAGGTTTGTTTTTCTCCACAACCTAACACTTGTTGTATATACAATGGAATACTACTCGGCCACAAGAAAAGATGAAATACTGCCATTTACGATGACATAGTTGAATCTTGAGAATATCATGTTAAGTGATGTATGTCAGACAGAAAAAAATCAAGAACCACATGATTTCACTCATATGTGAAATATAAAACTGAAGCAACAAATGAACAAACAAAAACTCATGGACACAGACAAGACTATGGTAGTTCCTAGAGGGAAAAGGGGGTGGGGCGTAGTAGATGGCAAAGGGGGCCAAATATATGGTGACAAAAAAAGATCTGACTTTGGGTGGTGGCCATACAATGCAGTACACAGCTCATGTGTTACAGAACTGAACACTTGAAATCTATATAATTTTATTAACTAATATCACCCCAGTAAAATTAATAAAAAAGAAAAGAAATATTCTCCATATAACAATACAAAAATCAGTAGCTTACTGATATTCTAGTAATAACCAAAACCAGATACACACTTTTCTTCTATAGAAAAAATTAGATGTAGACTGTCTTCTCCTAACACTCAAGAAGAGTAAAAAACGTATGTCCTTTTATCAGGTGAACTACAGCAGAGAGGGGGCACCTGATAGCTTTGTGTTTTTTTTTAAACAGCCACATTTGGATGGAGCATGAAAAAGTGGCAGACATAGCATTTGCTGAAGTATAATGGGGGTAGCTTCAAAGTTTCAGTCCTCACAGCAAACCCCTTTCACCCCTCCAGATGTTGGTGTAGACTCTTAAGACTATTGGAGAACCTAAACTTTCACAAATCCAAATAAAAGAGGCTACAAGCAAATTTTTCTTCTAGGTAACAGTGCATAATTAATTCTCACAGAAATATAAAGACTGAATATTTCTAAACCTTAAATGATTGGTCAGCTATATGCACATATTTACATTTCTGTATCGCTCAATGAGGCTAGAATTCCTTTGCTATTAGGAATATAAATATGGCCCAGCTGGTGTGGCTCAGTGGTTGAGCATTGACCTATGCACCAAGAGGTCGCCGGATCAATTCCCAGTTAGGGCACATGCCCAGGTTGTGGGCCAAATCCCCAGAGAGGGGCATGCAGGAGGCGGCCACTTGATGTTCTCTCTCATCGATGTTTCTGTCTCTCTCTCCCTCTTCCTCCCTCTCTCTTTAAAAAAAATCAATAAAAAAAAGAATAAATAGTACATGTTTATTAATATTAAACAATTTTACTAGGATTCAGTACACTACAGCCTTAGAATAAAGCTTTGAGTTTATAATATGAACTTTTACTCAGTAATTGTGCCTTTGTAATTTTCAGTAATTCATTATTTTAATGTGTTCTAAAACATATACACATAAAATGATTTCTGTCCTGTGGAATTATAAATTTATAGTGAGTTTTCCATTGTTCACTGTACCAAAAAAACAGCATGATAATGTATATAATGTACAGAATGGCATTTAAAATTATTCAAAAATCTCAGAGCAAAATTCAATCTTTTGTCAACAGAACCACACTACATTGAAGACACTGCGTTAGGAATTGAACATTGGTATAAATCTCTTCTTCATTCTACATTTCATCTCTCAGTGGTAGTCTATCTTAAAACTACCTATTAAGACATTTTATCTATGCATCAATATGGCATGTCAAAGTATTTACACTGTTTTTGTATCAAATAAATATGCCCAGCTATCATAAAAAAACAATATGGTCAAAAGTAATCATATAAGTGGTGTCATATTGTGGAGGCTACATGCTTACTGATTTGGAGTGCCCTAAATCTTTCTGTCTCCCTGGAGACAACCTTCATAAGAGGTCAGTTATTTTCTTGCACAGCTAAATGGCATATTTACAAGTTGGTACCTACTATAAGGTATCGACTTGTATTACCTTGCAGTAGGGTACCCAATGGAGCATAGCAAAAACAAGTGGAACAATCTGACTGGGTGATAACCATCTCAAGCTATGCTCGTTTCAAGGCAATTATGGCAGTTAGAACACATCAGACTATTCAAACATTAACTATATATCTGTTAGTGCAAATCTATAGCCATTACATGATTAAAGTAATCTTCAATACCATGAAACAATTTCCATTACTTCACATGACATGTAGAGCTAACTCGCAAGGAAAAACTATGAAATTGTGAGAAATTGTGCTCTAAATTTGACCAGATTAATGCTTGAGATTTGTCTCAGGAATCCAGTTCAACTGTCTAAACACATTAATTTTATCAGAAAATCATAGGGAATGGAAGGAAATAATTTTTAGAGACATTTTCTTTGTGGAAAGCTTTTCCCTTTCTGTAAATTACAGTGCATAACTCAGGATGAACATAATTGTTGCGTTTTCACATATGTAGTTAAAAAAATCCAGGGCAGTGTCCCTACCATTATCACAATAAAAATTTTATTGATGATCTCAAACCTCTACTTGGTTCATGATTCAGTGACAATGTACTTAATTTTCTTTTTCAGAGACAGCAGGCTAATACCTATGCTGTGAAGTAATAGAATTTTTAGGCAAATCCATCTATAACACTGTAATTTATTAGTTGTAGAATATATTGTTTTGAATTCTCAACATTTTCCATGTATTCATCTAGGCTCTGGTGAGATACAGTAAATAAGTTATAGGCCCTACCCTTTAAGCTGTATATTCTATAGGAAGGAACACACCAGAAGATAAACAGCACAATGCTGTCTATGATATTACATATATACAAGTATAATGAGAAGAAGGAACTGTAGGGTGAAAAGGAGCTGGAGCTAATTTAGCTAAGAAGGTCAAGAAAGGCATGACATGTTTTTATGAGGGGTATTTGAGATGAGACCTAAAAGATGGGAAGAAAGTAGCCACATAGAGATCTAGAGAAAAACTTGCAAAAGGAAAGAAAAGCAAATATAAATGTTGTGATATGGTAATAAACTTGGCATGTCCAAGTAACATTGAAGTGGATACTGTGATGCAACACCCAGATTCTACCATCCCAGGACCAAAGCATTCTGCAAAGCTGCTGGGGGTTGCTGGGAGTTTTGCTTGAGAAAGTTGATTATCTCTATCTATCTATCTATCTATCTATCTATCTATCTATCTATCTATCTATCTATCTATCTATCTATCATCTATCTATCTATCATCTATCTATCTATCTATCTATCTATCTATCTATCATCTATCTATCATCTATCTATCTATCATCTAATCTATCTATCTATCATGGAATTAAATGGAAGCTCTAACATAAAAGCAGAGCTAGGGAGGAGGGTAAAAGGCAGAGTCCTAGAATGCATTGGGGATTCTGCTCGAAGAGGAAATCTAAACTGGAAGCTGAGAAGGAGCAGTCAGAGTTGAGAGCGTTGATGTACTGGTAAACGTTTAACCGCTGACTTGCAGAGGGGCAGGGAGCTGATTCATAGTGTTTATGAATTTCTGTTGTGCCAACACATTCATTATGGCTTATTTTAAGCTCAAAGTGACACCACTGAAGGTGAAGTTGGGAAGAGACATGCGGCAGGACAACCTTATAGAGCTCTTCCACATACACAGGCAGTAGACCTAAATAATCTCAAAAGCATAATAACAGGAAAATGTAGTAAACTATTTAGGACTAATAAGTGTTCAATATCCACACTTTTAAATACTATTTGTGTATTGTAAATTTATATAATTTAATTGTTATAGTGGCTATGTTTAATAAATGGCTCACAAAGTACACGAAAATTTAAAAATCAGCTCCGATGGGCCCGTTCAAGACAGTAAGCACACCAATGAGTAGGAGGCAGGTGAATTGCATACAGATGCAGGTTTGATTCTCTAGGAAACAGCCACTGAGATGGAGTCAAAGTTCACAAAGTTTTGGAGGAGTGCTGTTCTTTAAACAAAAAGTGAAGGAAGCAGGATTACACAAGGAAAGCCATCAGACTGTCATGTGGACCTGACAAAACCAGGGCCAGCCCGTGGACGAGCATGGAGCAAAGACTGTCCGTCGGAGGAATCCCATGTAAGTGAGACATGGCTAGATTCTGTACCTTTGCCTTCTCAGTTGTTGTCCAAGGATTGTACAAGAGGAGCATGAGCTGAAGGAGTGAAAATGACACATTAACTCCTCACAGCTGGGCAACGAGTCCATTCTCTATGGGACATCAAGGAGCACATCTCTGTGGCATTACATTTATCATGAAGTAAGGGATGCCCAAGGATGATCAGTTTTGCTCTGTAATAGAATGAGACTAAAAAAAAAAGCACACATAAAATTGACACTTGGGAATAATAAAACATAAGTCATTGACAGCTTTCATAAATGGTTTTCAACCTGACTAGAGAGAACATATTGAAGTGAGGAATGGAGATTCCAAGCTCAGAGGTTTTTGTCAAAGATTAAAAGGGAGTGTATTCAAACTGAGATTCATACATTGAAACTGAGAAATGGGGTGGTGGGAGAGAAATTAGGAGCATTGAAATGTTCCAAAAACATTTTTAAAAATTTAAAAGCAACTTAAAATTAATAGAAGAAAGAAAATGTTTTTCAGAAGAAAGATAGTTTGGTTGTAAGCAAACTAAAGAAACAGATAAAGTGGTAAATAACTTTTGGTTTTCATTACATCCATCTTTTATTTATTTATTTATTTTAATTTTTTTTTCCTTTATTGATTTTAGAGAGAGAGGAAGGGAGAGGGAGAGAGAGATAGAAACATTGATGAGAGAGAACATCGATTGACCACCTTCTGCATGCCTCCCACTGGGGATCAGGCCCACAACCTGGGCATGTGCACTGACGGGGAATCGAACGGGCGACCTCTTGGTGCATGGGTTGATGCTCAACCACTGAGCCATAGTGGCCGAGCTAGTGCATTAACTTTTATTCTTAATTCTTCTAATGAAAACAATGACCTCTTCTTGTTCATTGTTCTATGAATGCTGCTCCCGGCCACGAGAACAGAGTAGTACACATCCTAGGACAAAATAAAAAGGTGTTGAATAAATGGCAACTCATTTAATTTTCTTTATAAAGTCATTATCATTTGCTGATGTTCAAAATTCGCTTTGGAAACAGCCCATTTTTATCATCCCCTCCCAAGAAAAGGCTGCTCTTGCAGCTTCTCCACTGGCTTATGCTCGGACCCATACCATAGCGTCTCCATTTTCTCACCTGCCACTTACACTTCAAAATACCTGAACCAGGCTTAAAACATCGAACACCACATCACTTCTGAAAAATGTCGACAGTAACCCCTAGTTGCCAAAATGAATTAAATATGTTTGTGTTTGTCTTACCTTACCTCTCCTACCTTAAGTTAACACTGTGGATCCTTCTTTCCTGACGTTCTTCTCCACTGGCTTCTAGGATACTTCTTGATCACGTGTCCCTCTTACATCTCTACGTATTAAATGCAGGTCTCTATCTGAGGCTTTCTCCTCTGCCCACTTTCAGATGCCAATATATGCCCCATATATGTTCGTCTTTTTTTTTTTTTTTTTTTTTTTTTGCTAGAATGCTTCTTTCTTATCCTGTTCCCCATGGCTTCTGCATTATATTTTCCTTCATCATTTCAGTGGTCACTAAACTGGCCTCCCTGCATCCACATTTGCCTTTATCTTTTGCAAAGTTGTCAGAAGGATATTTCTAAAATAATAGTCATACTCTAGCTTAAAACTTTAAAATGGTTTTCTTAAGCAGTTAATAAACTTCTTGAGAGCTGGAAATGTGTATGATTTGTTCTGCGTCTCAGCATGTAGTTCACAGAGGGCTTTCAGTAATGGTTTGAGGAAAGAAGAAAGGGAGGAGGAGAAGGCGGGTCAATTGTTCAGACAATGCAGAATTACTGTGATAATGACTTTTTCTCTTGAGATAAGAAATTAGAAAGAGAGCTTTAAACAAAAGGTAAACACCTACTATTTCCAACTAGTGGTAAAAACCTTGCAAAAAATAAAAATAGGTGAGAAAAACACACTTTAGAGATTTTGGATGCAATGAAAAAGCATGTGTATGTCTTTATTTCCATGCGTATGTGCATCACACATCTACCAGAAGCAGGAAACAGCAACAACATCAAAAAGTGTTTTTTCTTCCTTCTCGATATTGTTTCAAAGAAAATAGTCTCAGTGAAAATAAAAGAAATAAAAGAGGCAAAGGTAGCAGAGTTCTGGAGAAAAACTGGGATCAGAGATATTTTTGTTTTAAATAGAAAAGCACTGAGCATATTTTTTAAATATATTTTATTTATTTATTTATTTTAAAGAGAGAGGAAGGGAGAGGGAGAGAGAGATATAAATATCGATGAGAGAGACCCATCGATTGGCTGCCTTCTGCATGCCCCCTACTGAGGATGGAGCCTGCATGTGCCCTGACCAGGAACTGAACCAGCGACCTCTTGGGTCCATGCGTTGATGCTCAACCACTGAGCTACACCAGCTGGGCACTCTGAGCATATTTTAATGTTGAGAAGGTTCCATTAAAAATAGAGCAAGTGTAAAAAAGGAAGGATCTCTTATCCTTTGAGAGGACATGGAGGATCCTGGAGAGTGTTATGCTAAGCCAAATAAGCCAGTCAGGGATAGTATCTTGTGTTCTCACTTATATGTGGAATCTAATGTACAAATTAAACTGATGAACAAAATAGATCTAGAGACATGGAAGTAGGGAGGGGACTGAGAAACCTCAGAGGGAAGAGGCGGGGGGGGGGAAGAGATAAACCAAAGAACTTATATGCATATATGCATAACCAATGGACACCGACAGTAGTGCAGTGAAGGCCTGTGTGTGTGTGTGTGTGTGTGGCGGGGGGGGGGGGGGTAAGCGGGAGCAGGGTGGAGGGGGTCAATGGGGGAAAAAAGGAGGGCATCTGTAATAATTTCAACAATAAGGATACATTTTAAAACATGGAGCAAGTAAAAAGGTGAGATAATCTCTCACATAACTGTGACATCCAATCCCCATATTCTTAGGAACAGGTTTCTAAATTCATCTAAAACACCTATCAATAGACAGTGATCCTTAGGAAGACAACACAAAGGTATACTTTTATTTAATTATCAGTATGGATAATCTTTTAAAATTATCATGTGTGATAATCTACTGTAATGTATTTTGTATTTCCTGAACAGGTCATGAGATACAAATAGTAATCCATTGTATCTATGTGAAAGCAAATATAGCTTGTTTACTCATAATGAAAATCAGTATGAGAAAATAACTTTTCTGGATAGCAGTCTCTTAGTGCAAAAAGCAATATGGCATTCCTTTATACTCTTACTTGTCAAAAGGAAATTTTGTTTTGGCCCTTTTAATTTTAGGATTTCTATTATTGATGGATTTTATGTGTTTTCAGAACTTTTATTTATTTATTTTTTATAAAATAGTTCTATTAGATTGTTCTCATGAGTGCTTTAATTGGGATTGCTCTGAATATTAATAAAAATGGCTTCTTTATTATACTAGACATTTATATATGAATAAACAAATGGAAAACATTTTTACTTATGGTTGAATGTGAAATAAATAAGATGTTAATACAGTCCCATGACTTCCTCATAATTAATTTTAGGTATAAATTCATGGAAGGCAGAGATAAACCTGAATTCAGAAAAGCTGGATTACAAGCCATAATGTTTTATTCTTAAACACAATGTAATGTTCAGGCCCAAGGAAAACATATATTCAGCTTTGACAGAAGAATTCAAATGTTAATTACATAGCATGAAATAAATGTGTTTATTGTTGTTGAAATTCAGGGAGTACAGCCTGTTTGTAACTCTTCATAAGACCTATAGTTGGATAACTGAAATGATAACAGTTGTAGGAACTCTGCACTGCTCATCCAGCTGAACTCACACACACACACACACACACACACACACACACACACACACACACACAAAACGAATGGACTACAGCACTAATGTTCGTGCTTGCATGTTTCATTCATTGTTTGTGAATCTGAACTCTTCCTGTCTATTGCTAGGTGTCCTGTGTATATTTACACTGCCTAAGTACATGAAACTCGTTCTTAAACAACTTACATAACAGGCTATTGAGCTCAAAGTTGTATATTATAATCCTTTCTTTTCTGAAAACAATGACAATGTTTCAGTGACATAAACATTATAAATATTGCTGTTTGATGTCTCTAGACAGAAATAGTATCCTCTGGCTGGTTTGGCTCAGGAGTTAGAGCGTCGGCACTCAGACCGAACAGTCACAGGTTCGATTGCTGTCAAGGGCACATACCTGGGTTGTGGTTCGGTCCCTGGCTCTGGTCAGGGTCGTGCAGGAGGCAGCCAATCGATGAATTGATGTCTCTCTCTCTCTCTCTCTCTCTCTCTCTCTCTCTCTCTCTGTGTCTCCCTCCCTCCCTCCCTCTCCCACTCTATCTGAAAATAAATGGAAAAATATCCTTGGGTGAGGATTTAAAATAATATATATATATAAATAATAAATAATAAATAAAGTTATTATACTTTATTTGGCTTTTCCATATAACTTTACCTAGTAGACACATTATGCAAAAGTTAATAAAAGTTGAACTATACATGGAATTCAAACAATAACAAATACAGTCTAGTTTCATCATTTATTTATTTTTTAGAGAGAGATTACCAACTGTAATAATAATTTGTCTTTAACAACTGTAAATATTTTTGAGAAATATAATGTGTAATGTGTATGGTTTAAAATTTCCTTATGAAATAAGGAGGCAACTGAATCTAAAATTCTTAGTTTAATCATAGTTGAATTCAACTTTTAGATTAAATATAGCTGTCTATGCTAATTCGCACCACTCAAATTGGCACATAGTGTTTTTCAAAGGGTGTCCTTTAAAGGAAGGGGATGTAATTTTGAAATGATTTTTGAATTTTATAATAACTTTTAAAATTTAAAGGATACAAAAGTATTATCCACCTAATGAAAACTACAGAAATTGTAGCTCCACAAAAATCTTGCTAGCGAGTAGTAATAGGCAGAAGGTACAATAGAAAGCTATTCAAAGCAAATTCTGCAATTATCTGGATCCATGGGTGATGCATATAACACAGACAATAGATTCAAATGGACCTGAATTTAAATTCCATCCATTCTATTGATCACTGGCTGGCTGTGCCATGGGACACTAACCTGGTCAGTGGACATTACTTCTGCCTAAGTTTCCTTACCCAAAAATGAGCCACACAATGATTCAATGGATAGAGCATGTAAATGACTTGGTGCCATTATAGCACATAAAGAATGTTTTATGTAAATTGGCTGTTTCTTTTAAAAGCACTTCAAAAAGTTGACATTAGATGCAACTGATAGGGTATATTTGTAACATGATATTTTTTAGTTTGATATTTAGTTGAATATTATAGTTCAATAACAAATTTTGAACTTATTGTCGTTTTGAATGGTAACTAAATGTGGTTTCAGCTTTCCAAAAGTATTCTATTAAATTCTCATTTTATTTTTTTCTGTAAATTAGTTTTTAACTGCCTCTTTAAATAAGATAATTTTACAATTGTATTATATTTGCTGCATACCTCAACAGGCTATGGTAGTTGTTAGGCTGCCAACATAGGTATTTAGAAAAAGTAGGACTAACCCTTGACTAGATAGATGAAGCTATTTAAAAACATCTGAGTCTTCATTTACTACTCTAGTATATAACTCGTATGTGTGCAAAACTACTTACTAGTCTCCCTTAAAAGTGTAACTTTTGAGAATAAGCACTAAAAAATTATGGATCATATAAGCATACCTTCTCAAATTTTACAAAGAGCCATAAAAATCCATGAGTTTTATCTTTCAAAAATAGTATATTTCAAGATGAATAGTATTTTAGTCTAATATAAAAAACTTTTAAGAAATCAGATGTGTTTATTTTTTTTCACCAAAGTATATGTAATTCAACATAATGGGCATACCTTATTAGAAATGATCAGAAGTAATTCACACATTTTCTTTCATATCTAAGCAACACCATCCTTGTGTTAAAGATGAATAAGCTGTAATTTTGAGAAGTCACTTCTTCAAGGTCAAACAGAAAGTGACCTACTGGAATTCAAAAATAATTCTGTCTAATTCCAAAGATTTTATTTTCCCTCACTTCTCTATAGAGCTCCTGAAAGCCAATAGATTAATGTTTTATTATTACTCAAAGAAATATTGAGATCTTGCTTATTCTAATACAGTAAAACCTTGATATAACAGAATACTTCAGGCAAGAGGGTGTCAGTTAAAGCCAAAAGTCTATTATATAATAAAGTAGTTTTTCTGAATGCGTATGTTAAAAATTTGACAAATTAGTTAGACTACCTGTTTCTACTTGTGTGGACATATCTGTGTAATTAAAATTAAGTATGTATGCCCTGGCCGGTGTAGCTCAGTGCGTTGAGCATCGGCCTGCTCACCAAAGAGTTACGGGTTTGGTTCCTGGTCAAAGGCATGTACTTGGGTTGCAGGTTCGATCCCAGGCACCAGTAGGGGGGCACATGTGGAGGTAACCAATCGATGTGTCTTTCTCACATCAATGTTTCTCTTGCTTTCCCCCTCCTTCCCTCTCTCCCACTCTCTCTAAAAATCAATGGAAAAAATATCCTCAGATGAGCATTAACCAAAAAAAAAAAAAAACAACACATTACATATAAAAAGTTTAATTTCACAGAAAAGTTTCCTATATGTGTTACTGTAATTTTAAATTTATACTGAATAGGTCTAGTAAATACATGCATTCACCAGTCACCTGGAGTAAACATGCACACGGCTGGGGCGTGTCTTAGTGCATGCTGGCACAGTTAAAACTGCTGCAGAAAGTCACATCACAAGACAACAGCATCAATTACCATTCTCAGTGCAGTGTCATCACACCCTAATCATTTGCCGAACACTGTTTAAGAGCGGTGACTCTTGGATTTAAATATGTAGACTATAGTTGTAGCTATGTAATATTTATTTGTGTCAGTGAAATTACTGTTAGGGGGTGATAAGAATCTAGGAAAATTCCAGGACAGGAGGAATAGGGAAACAAACAGGACAGTTAAAACAAGTCTAAACAGTGTGGGCAATTTGCAGCTGGCCTGCAAATAACACGCCATTATCTTCCCCAGCCAAGGATACTTGAGAGCAAATGGTTAAAAGCCTCCCTAAAGAAAGAATGCAGGAGAGAAGGGGGGAGTCTTTCTCACCCACTAAACAAAGAAATTAGCCATTTTAGGGAAAGGGAAAGGAAAAAAATAGGGCAGTTTTATTTTGTACACCCTAAACAGAAGAGCCAGCAGGCTCAAGGCTTGACAAGATAAAATTGCCAGGTGCTTCTCATGAATTCTGGGAAGGCCACAACATAGTAAAAGGGGACCTTGAGAATTAATCTGTACCAAAATACTCAGCAGAGGAATTTGGAAACCTACTGACAGGAGGGGTATATAACACCTCAGACCCCCACCCAGCTTGCTCTTCAGATTAGCTGAGAGCCTGTCTGTGCCTCATAAGCCAGATGTACAGATTTGCTTGTTTCTTTAATAATATTTGTTTGCTTTTATTACTTTAATAAATTGTTGTGTGTTTTTTTGTTTTGTTTTGTTTTTCACAACTCAGTCATTTGTAGTCTTCTTGTATAAATTGTTTTATACCAGAAGACAAGGATTGAGGTTGGGGACAGCCTTCTGCTTGGACTCAGTGTGCTGTCCGGTAACACCTCTCTGGTGTCTGTGAGAAGTGCCTGTATCATTACTACAGTGTTTTTTCTAACATACAGTCTATTCGCTGAAATTTGTTAAAAATAAGTGAATTAATAACAAAAAATAACCTGTTAATTTAATTATAAGCAAATCTTGGTTAAAGCATTTAAAATTTAACAGGGTATTAATTTTCACATATGACATGTGGACTAGAAATTTTGTCCGCTATATCTGAAGTCTGTTAAATCAAGGTCCACAAAATCAAGGGTTTATAGTATGTGATTTTCAGGATTAAATTTATTCATCAATATAGTAGTGAAATAATGTTATGAAATCTTTAAGATTTTATTTTGAAAACATAACCTGGATATGTTATAGCTAGAGCTCACAAATATAATTATTATTTACAACTTTCTTTATGTTTTCCAGGCATATCATTCTTTGCAAACCCTTCTAAAATAAAGCGATAATACTCTCTTCATTATAATTGTGAAGGAGATGTGGCATTCAGAGGTTAAGTAATTTGCTGAAGGCCAAATAAGAAGTCACACAGTAAGAATTAAAATCCTTGTTTCTCACTAGGCTGTTTTCATTCAGCAAATTTAGACACATTGAGGAAGTGAGAGAAGATTTGGAGAGAAGTTGGGAGGAATTGAGACAATTTAAAAGGAAACATTTTAAAATCAGGGAAGAGTCAGTCAAGTTAATGGTCTTGAACATCACTAAAAGCTGCATGCATTTCTAGTTTAATCTTTAAGGAAAGGAAGAAAAATATCACATTTCAAATATACAGAGAAAAGTAAATTACTTTAAAATGCCAGATACATCAGGATACAGAGTCATGGGAGACAAAGTGTTCTTAAAGTGTAGGAGAAATAAGTCCATGCAAGACTTGGAGACAGTGAGGTAGGTATCTGAAGTCCAGTGCTCCAGGGAACAAGAAGGGATTCCACTTTTAAAGACTTCTACAGGGAGAGCTGACTCAAGTCAGAACACAGGTGCTCTGATAGCAATGAGGCAAATAAGCAGGACAGCATTCTATTTTCTGAAATCTTACCTATGTGATACAGAAAAACTATCATCCTTAGTTTGGGAACATGGAGACAGTTCACAGTGGTTTATTTAAATCATTGAAAACCTTTCCAGTCCACCTGGTTATTCTCACTTGTTCCATATATTTGGGTTTGATAACATCTCTCCCATTGGTTTAACAATTGTTATTTGCGAGTTAGGTACCCAGTATGGAGAACACTAACATTCCATCTGTTTAGTTTGTCACTAGATACGTTTCTGGAAATACTAATTAATGATTTTCTCCAAGGCATTGGCCATAGAGTTGAGTGAAGATATCCAAAGGCAGAAATGAGCACCATGGATCAAAGGAGCAGGGCACTGAGAGAGCAGGACCGAACAGTCCCACTGAGCATCCCCTCTGAACATTCGTCACTGGCCACGACCCTAGGAGTAGAATGAACAGTTTAGGATGTGTGACTTAAAGGCATAAGATGGGAGTGAACCAAAGTTTAACAACTGAATTCAAGAAAAAAGTTACAGAAAATAGAATTATTTTATTTGAAAATTAGCAGAGGTGATGCCATTTTCAGTAGATTAAAGGACTTGACTATGGACCTTGCCTCAGAAAATATTCAAAAGTAAGGGCTAAAAGTAAAACAAACAAACAAAAACAAAAAAAAAAAGGAGGAGAAGAAGAAGAAAGCAGAGAAATGCTTTAAGCTAAAAATTGGGGGTTTATTATCCTACTTATTACTAATTAGATTTGTGGCCTTAGAAGAGAAATTTAGCCCCTTTGAACACTATTTCTGAATCCATTAAATAATTATACCTATCTCATAATATTGTTATAGAAATGTATTAGGTTATATGAAAGTGATATATACATTTTATAACATTTAAAAATGACTTGTAATAAACTCAGAACATTGTGGATACTTTGTTCTAAAACTGGGCTTAAAATCTACTACCCAGAATATTTTAGAAGCCTGATTTTTAGACTATAAACATGAGTTTTCCAGAAGTTAGCTATTTAAACATGTTCTTTTTCCATTCTATGATAGGTCATAACTACTTAAAAAAAGAAGTATTAATAGCTGGCCAAAAAAATATGATAGTTTTTAGTTCCACAAAAGATACTGAAAAAATTTTTTAACAGTTAAAAAAATATGGATTATCTAAAAATTAAATATTCAGTAATAGACTAGGTTTCTAGTCTTGGATTTACTTTTTAGATATGTTTTATGTGTTTATGTGAGATAAATTTTAAATATAAATATCTGTCTCTTGAGGTGAACTTAGATATTCAGGGAAGCAATGTCAAAATTGTGGCGAATGTGAAAGGTAATTGGGAGAGTCTGGGATTTTTTTTTCCATTGGGTTGATATGGAATTAGCAATGTGATGTGTTTGCATCTGGAGCTTGGTGCTCGTTGTAAAACTTTGGCACTTACTGAAGCAGCAGGATGCGTGGCTTCAGTTCATGGAAATGCTCCGATATCACGTAGACTGGGATCGTCTATGAACACAAATGCTCTGTTTAAGGGAATGTGGCTGAATTGTGTCTCTGCGTGGCTGATGTCAACAGGAACAGAAAATAAGAGTCCATGTCATGAACTCTGCCCAAATGTCAGGTTTCTTTTATTTCTCATGGATTTTATAGAGAAGCCCAAGAGTGAAACAGCTGTTATTTTGCAGGAGCTGGAATGACATGTTAAAAAAACAAACAAAAAAACACAATTTATTTCACAGAAAATAGCTCTTTAATCGATAGGCAAATTTATAATTCAAATGTTTGAATTCATCAAATTAAAATAGTTAAATAGGCCCTAGCCGGTTTGCTAAGTGGTTAGAGCATTGGCCTGCGGACCAATGAGTTGCAGGTTTGATTCTGGTCAAGGGCACGTACCTCGGTTGTGGTTCGTACCTCGGTTGTGGTTCGTCCCTGGCCCTGGTCGGGGTTGTGTCGGAGGCAGTCAGTTGTGTCCCTCTCAAGCTGATGTTTCTCTCTAAGTAGATGTTTCAATCTCTCCCTTCATCTCTCTCTAAAAAAAAAAATCAATAAAAACAATAATAAATAAATACATAAATAAATGAGCAATGGAAAAAATATCCCTGGGTGGGACTTAAAAAGAAAAAAGAAAAAAAAAAAAAAAAAAAACCTGAGTAGCAATTACCTATAAAATGGACCAGAAAATTGTACTGCAGTATTTATCCTCTATGCCTTTATTTTAATGCCATTTGAATTGTTTTTAAAAACCTGTCTGTATGTCAAGGCAAGAGTAAGTTGCAAAAATCAAACCATAAGCTACAAAGTTGCTAAGGCATTGAACATCTATATTCTTTGTTTTCAAAGATCAGATTTAACTTCTGGAATTTAAAGATAAATATTTTCTTCAGCTATTCAAAATGGAAACAAAGGAGTCTGACTATAGTCCAGCATTTTGACATGGATCTAAAGGATGATCAGTAGACTTAAGAGTATAATGACCCTAATGACTTTGAGTACCATGCACCAGAGTAAATTATTTAACTATATGGATTTACATATTTTATTTTAAGGGGAATTGGTGAAGGCATAAATCCTGATTTGGTAAGAGTGGTATTTTAGTATGATGATGCCACAGCTATTTCTTCTTTATATCTTAAATCCCAGTCACTTATGAACATATTAATGTCTTTGATACTTATAAACAAAAATCACTGAAAATAAATTGTTCTTTCCATAAAATTTTGTATAACAACTTGCCTTGTAAAAGTTTTTGCAAAATAGTACCATTCATCACAAAACTAACAAAATTAATGAATAATTCTGATAAAATGTTTTAACCTTCCTTTATTTCTAAAGTATTTCTAAAGCAACTAGCTAAGCTTATCAAACTTCAAAATGTACTCTCTCTATTTTTTAAATCTTTTTTTTTTTTGAATTATCAGCTATTTTGTAAAGGTCAAAATAAATTCATTAAAATGTACTTAGTAAGTCTCACCAGAGCTTAGTTTTGTCTGTTTAGCTTTTTAAAAAGCCTGTGTGTTTATCAGGTAAGATAAAATATGCTTTACAAGGAACAACAAGCTGTTCTGGAAAATGACCTAGTGAGGACCCTGAGCTGCCTAGACCACAAGTTAACTGAAGGAGGCCTCTTCTCCATCAGCAGGGTTGGAGTCCAAGCTTAGAGTACTGGGATACTCTTGGCTTCTTCAGTTCAGCAGGGATCACTGTAAACACATACAGCTCCGAAGATCTGACTGCTTCCGTCTCCAGGTGCAGAACAGCGGGCTATCCAAGCAATTCCTGCAAGTAGCTGCCACTTGAATCAATATTGCCTAATGATGAGCTGCCAGTGTGCCCTCCAAATGGTCAAGCGGATCCCCTTGATGACCATATGAGAAGCGAACTCACAGTGAGAAAGGGCCTTTCCCACTAGAATGAAACCCGCACCATGTTCAGCAGTTGGCCTGGCAACCCTCTTCATGAGTTGATACAGAGACTGGGAGATCTTCATGCTGCTAACCTGGTCTTATGATTTTTTCCAAAAAAGCTTAGTCCTTAAACCAGGCCCCTAAAGTGACCCACCTATCCATGAAATTATGTATTTTTTCTTAATTCTATAAACATTACTTTTTTTTTTTTTTTGGTTAATATCCTCACACAAGGATATTTCTCCATTGGTTTTAGAGAGAGTGGAAGAGAGGAAGGAGAGAGGGAGAGAGAGAGAGAGAGAGAGATCGATTGGTTTCCTCCCACACATGCCCCAACCAGGGCCAGGGATCGAACCTGCAACCCAAGCATGCGCCCTTGACTGGGAATCGAACCCAAGACCCTTCAGTGCACAGGATGATTCTCCAACCACTGAGCCACACCGGCCAGGGCTAAACATTACCATTTTTTGAGAAAGTTTCTATTTTCAAAGAAAATGTGATTTTTAAAATATGGAGAAGTTTGGTGAAATATAATTTAAATCTTTTATGACATTAAAACCACATGAACAAAGACCTCTGTCTTTTTATTCTACTTTATAAATGAACATTTTCTATTAAATATTTCAAACATACAAATAACTTAAGAGGATAGAAGCCATTTTTACATTTGTGAAAAGATTGTCAACGTTGAAAAGATGCTTTAAATTAAACAAATTTTGTAGCACAAATGAGAGTCCATGCAAGTGATAAAATGTAAAACACTGACCCAGTGTGGCTGTGGCCTGCATATGTCTGCCTGATGCAGTCAAATAACACTAAGTTCTATCTGACCTGTGGTTAGTGGATCACTTTTTAAAATAAAATTATGGCCCGGCTGGTGTGGCTCAGTGGTTGAGTGTCGACCCAAACACCAGGAGGTCACTGGTTCGATTCCCGGCCAGGGCATATACCCAGGTTGTGGGCCCGATCCCCAGTGGGGGGCATGCAGAAGGCGGCCAATCGATGTTCTCTCTCATCGATGATTCTATCTCTCTCTCCCTCTCTCTTCCTCTCTCTCTAAAATCAATAAAGAAAAAAAATTAAAAAAAATAAAATAAAATAAATAAAAATAAAATTATGCATTATTTTACTTTAATTTTTCTGGGCAAATAAAGCAACCCACAACAACATCACCTCATTATATGCAATTTTAGAACAATTAAGACATGTCAAAATATTCTGTGACTCCTTCAGTGTACAAAAATTAGTATATTGTGTCTTTATAAAGAATTTCCATTCTGAGTGGAAGATGTTTAATGCCTTTTATAGTGATTAATAAATAAAAGACATTACACTAATTTTTGGTCATTCAAAACCAATTTTTTAATAAGCAGCCTTTTGATATTGTTGAAATAAACAAACTGAAGAGCAGAGCTGAGAACTCCCCAAGCAGACCATCATGTAAGCCATGTAAGCAAAACTAAATCCAGCTTAGTTCATACATATAAGTGAAATTTAACTTAGATTATTTCTCTTAAGTCATCTTCCAAAAATGGCATAATATAATCATTTTTAACCAGTCCTCTGCCACCTGGAAACCCTCTCAGCAACAACCAATCATTGTAAAGGTTAAGCGACTTCTTCATTTCCACTTTATAGGCCATCCTATAGCATTATGACCTTGACCTTCATATCAGTTTGGGTTTGAAAGCTGCTAGTTCACACGCTATTCTAATGGGCAGAATAAACTTTTACTAAATACTATTTTATTGAGATAATATTTAAATTTTTTTCTATTTCTGGATGCTCACTGACTTTGAGTACTAAGGCAATATATTCATTTAATACATTGGAAAATAAAGACTCAAATTTCTCAGGTTTCCCTTTGCACAGTTGCAGGTACCTATGTTCAATCTTAGTCAAAAAACATTCAATGGAAAATTCCGGAAATAAACAGTTCATAAGTTTTCAATGGCGTGCCGCCATCGTGAGCAGCATGATGAAATGTCTGGCCATTTTGCTTCGGCCCCTATGGAAGGTGAATTATTCCTTCATCAGTGCATCCCCGCTGTACCTGCCACCCACCCTGAGTCACTCAGCAGCTTTCTCATTTATCAACTTGACTGTGTGGTATCACAGTGCTTGTATTTGAGTGAATCTTAGTTGACTTAATGATGACCCCAAGGCTATTCACATAACTTTTATTATAGTATATTGTTATGATTGTTCTATTTTATTATTAGCTATTGTTAATCTACTATTGTGCCTAATTTATAAACTTTAGCATAGGTATGTATGTATAAAAAAACACATTGTATATATAATTTCAGAACTATCCATGGATTGAGGAATTTACTGGGGAGGGGGTCTTGGAAGTATCCCTCACAGTTAAGGGGGGACTACTGTATGTACATTCTTATAGCACACATTGATACTGTCACAATAACCGGGTTATTATTTAACAGAAAAGGAGTAAGGGGAAGATTAGCTAGTTTAACACTCCAGGAGGGATGTGGCCCATTTATCCCTCCAGTAACAATATGAAATAACAGGTTATTGGTAAAAACGTGAGCTTTGTTTCAGTGGATTAAGGAATATATTAAGTATATCAATTCATAGCATGTGTTGAAAAGTAATAAGAATTTCAAGAGGCATATTTTGAAACTATGCTTAAACAAGTGAACTTTTGTTGGTTTCAAGGAATTAATCGTTGACCCTTGTAGAAAGGTTCCATTTCAAAATATAAACTTGGAGCTCCTGTAACTTTTTAAAACTCTTGATACAACTTTGGTTTCTTTTTTCTTTATTGATTTTTAGAGAGAGAAGAAGGGAGAGGGAGAGAGAGATAGAAACATCGATGAGAGAGAACATCTATTGGCCGCCTCCTGCATGCCCTCCACTGGGGATCAGGCCCACAACCTGGGCATGTGCCCTGACCGGGAATCGAACCGGCGACCTCTTGGTGCACGGGTTGATGCTCAACCACTGAGCCACACCGGGCAGACTCAACTTTGGTTTCTAAGAGCAAAATCTTAGTTGTACCTATAGCACATATACTAAGAGTTTTGTTCAATTTAATAGAAAAGCAGAGCTGAATGTATAGAAGTAAGGTAAAGCTTAACTTGACTTTGATTTGATGAAAGCAGTCAAGTTTTCAATTCCAGTTCAGTGTGTATTTGGATTTGGCTTTTCAGTTCCCTAAGCCAGTTGGTGAATCAATACAAATTATCAGTAATTTGTCAGCATTTGATAAATGACTTAATGCCCCTGGTCTTCATGCCACCTTCCTCTGAAGGATCAGCACGTTTTCTTAATGCTCCAAGAAGCTTTAAAATGACTGTGCAATAAAAATCATGTTCTTAAGGTTTTACCCAATGTTGTCTAGTAAAATGACGTTAAGCCCAAAATAGTACATATATCGTAATTTGTCATGTTTTTCGATATGATAAATATGGTTGACAATCACGCTGAACTACTCGGAAACATGCAACCAGCACGATAAACGATGTAGCTATAACACGCATTATTCATGTACTTCTTTCCATAATAATTGTTTACCAACTAGGATTTTATTTTCCTTTCGTTATCTTATTTCTTAATATTTTATCCATGACTGGCTGAATCATTTAGCTTAGTCACCTAATACAGATAATTAATGAGAAAATGAACAAAAAGGTCACTGTTTTATCACTATACAGATTGACTGGCTTCTAAATCAGAAAATCTTCATTTTAACATAACAACCTTTCCCCATTAACCTATTGTCAATATTTAGAGGAGAGGCGAGGGGAAAATAGCATGAATGACTGACTCATCCTTGGTTCCCTAAAAAAACAGTGCCTGAAGCCAAGCTTACATGATAATGATTTATTGAAGGTATGCAACCCCAGGGAAAATTGATTGAAAAATTGGAAAGAAAGGCAGAAGTGAACAAATATAGTGTAGTGTGGAACCAGCTGGCTACAGCTTCCCAATAAACCCATCTGTTTTCTCAGTCATGTATCATGGCCCTTGGGATGTATTACAGAACTATCAAATTTAGATGACCCTAGACACCCTTCTCACTTGTTCAGAGTCACCCCAAGAGATATTACCTCCCTGGACTTCTGTGTGGCCCTGCACAGCCCTCCCAGGCACCTGCTGAAGAGCCAGAACTCTGCAGCGTGGCTGGAGAGCAGGAAGGCAGCTGGCACGGCGGTGTGGGCTGCGAGTTCATGGGGCTGTAGCAGCACAGCAGGGAGCTGTGGGTTTTGGACTGCTCCAATGGCATGAGCAAATAGGGCTGTTCTGGCTATGGCCACTCGGGCAGACAGGTAAGCATATCTGGAATAAAGAATAAACTGAGTCTAGAATGATGATAAAAACTCAATCCATAAGCAATGTAAGCAAGTACTTCAGTGTATATCACTTTCAAAATTGAAAGACATTCAGTATAATTCGTTTTTAAAAGAAAATGTAAACAGTATAGAGTCTTCTCAAAAAATTAAAAATGGGACTGCCTTTTGACCCAGAAATCCCACTTCTGGGAATATATCCTAAGAAACCTGAAACACCAGTCAGAAAGAATATATGCACCCCTATGTTCATAGCAGTGTTATTTACAATAGCTAAGATCTAGAAACAGCCCAAGTGCCCATCAATAGATGAGTAGATAGAAAAAGCTGTGGTACTTATACACCATGGAATACTATGCGGCTGTAAAAATAAAGGAAATCTTACTTACCCTTTGCGACTGCATGGAGGAACCTGGAGATTATTAAACTAAGTGAAATGAGCCAGTCAGAGAAAGACAAATACCATATGATCTCACTTATATGTAGACTCTAATGAACAAAATAAACTGACAAACAAAATAGGAACAGAGGCATGGATACAAGGAACAGACTGATAGCTATCAGAGGCGGGGTGGGGCTGGATGAAAGAAGATGAAGGGATTAGCCAAAAAACATATATGCATAGCCATGGACACAGACAACAGTGTGATGAAGGCCAGAGGGAAGTGGGGGCGGGGTGGGGTGGGGCGATGGGGCACATCTGTAATAGTACCAACAATAAAAAAATAAAAGTGTAGGAAGGGAGTTAATGAATATTTGGGAGAGGAGGGGAAATAAAATTAAAATTAACATCAGATATCATATATTTGTGCTAAGAGCAAAAATAGTTTTTATTATATTTTGGATGCTGAAATTTCTTTTCCCCTCTTTGCAGATTGTGGGGGTGGGGTGGGGTGGGGTGATGAATATACTCACAGAAAAGCAATCAACTAATCAGCTAATGTCAGGTCCATGGGGTACTTTGGCTCATGATACTTCCTTATGCATTATTTTATTTCTTACTGACTCAAAAGATTGGCTACTTTCACTATGGGGACCACTTCTTCCACTTCTTGCCCTGATTTATTTCTCTTTATGCTGAAGTTTGATCAGAACTGCAATCAGTTTGGGAAGAATTGACAAAAATCACAATATTAAATCTCCTAATTTATGTTCACCATATACTAGCAGTTTTGAGGAGGTTTCTATGTACAGTTTTGCTTACCATTTTCAAATGTATCCTAAGTATTTCATTTTATGATGTGACTGTACATGTTTATTTACATGTCCTCTTTTTTAACCTGCAACCTTATAAAACTCACTTAGTTGTTAGCTTTGTAGAATACTTAGATTTTGCATATAATTATGTCTTCTTTTAATAAATACCATTTTAGTATAGTTTCTTTTGTCTGTAAGCCTTTTATTTCTTTTCAAATGCCACAATACACCTAACTGTAATGATGAAGAGAAATGGTGAGAACAAATGTCCTTTCCTTGTTCCTGATCCTAGAGAGAAAGCATTCAGTCCAGGTTCTTTTGCTATGTGTGGTTGTGGCCTCATCTTTACTAAAATGTATCATCGGAATGATAGAATGTCTGAATGGAAGACTCTGCTTTTTTATTATCTTCATTGTTAAGAGTATTACAGATGTCCCCCCTTTTTTTTGCCCCATTGCTCCCCTCCACCTGGCTCCTACTCCACCCCAGGCCTGCACCACCCTATTGTCTGTGTCCATGGGCAATGCATATATGCATGTAAGTTCTTTGGTTAATCTCTTCCAGCACCCCCCTCACCCTTTCCCTCTGAGATTAGTCACTCTGTTCCATGTTGCCATGTCTCTGGTTCTATTTTATTTATAAATTTATTTTGTTCATTAGATTCCACATATAAGTGAGATCATGTGATATTTGTTATTCTCTGACTGGCTTATTTCACTTAGCATAATACTCCCCAGGTCCCTCCACATCATCTCAAAGGGTAAGAGATCTTTCTTTCTTATAGCTGCATAATACTCCATTGTGTATATGTACCACAGCTTTTTTATCCACTCATCTCTTGATGGGCCCTTGGGCTGTTTCCAGATCTTAGCTATTGTAAATAACACTGCTATGAATATAGGGGTGCATATATTCTTTCTGGTTGGTGTTTTGGTTATTCTTAGGATATATTCATAGAAGTGGGATCACGGGGTCAAATGGCAGTTCCATTTTTAATTTTTTGAGGAAACTCCCTCAGTTGTTGATAGATATGTATTAATTGCCATTTTATTGTTCATATTTTTGTTCTTCTCCTTCAAGAAGACCCTTCAACATTTCATATAATACTGGTTTGGTGATGATGAAGTCCTTTAGCTTTTTTTTGTCTGGGAAACTCTTGATGTGTTCATCAATTCTAAATGATAGCTTTGCAGGATAGAGTAGTCTTGGTTGTAGGTCATTGCTTTTCATCACCTTGAATATCTCTTGTCACTCCTTTCTGGCCTGCAAAGTTTCTTTTGAGAAATCAACTGACAGTCTTATGGGAGCTCCTTTGTAGGTTACAAACTGCTTTTCTCTTGCTGCTTTTAAGATTCTCTCTTTGTATTTAACCTTTGGCATTTTAATGATGATGTGTCTTGGTGTGGTCCTCTTTGGGTTCATCTTGTTTGGGACTCTCTGTGCTTCCTGGACTTGTATGTCTGTTTCCTTCACCAAGTTAGGGAAGTTTTCTGTCATTATTGTTTCAAACAGGTTTTCAATTTCTTGTTCTCTTTCTTCTCCTTCTGGCACCTCTATGATTCAAATGTTGGCACCCTTGAAGTTGTCCCAGAGCCTCCTAACACTATCCTCATTTTTGGGGATTCTTTTTTCTTTTTGCTGTTCTGATTGGGTGTTTTTTGCTTCCTTATATTTCAAGTTGATGGTTTTCTTCTTGGCTTTACCTACTCTACTATTGATTCTCTGTAAATTATTCTTTATTTCAGTTAGTGCTTCCTTCATTTCTGACTGGTACTTTTTCATGTTGTTGATGTTGAACTAAGTTCCTTGGAGGTCTCCTTAAGTACCTTGAAGGTCTCACTAACTTCCTTGAATGTCTCACCAATTCCTTGAGCAACCTTATAACCTGTTTTTTGAACTGTACATCTGATTGATTGCTTATCTCCATTGTATTTAATTCTTTTCCTGGAGTTTTATTCTTTTCTTTAATTTGGTACATGTTTCTTTGTCCTCTCATTTTGGCTGCTTCCCTCTGATTGTTTTATGTATTAGGTAGAGTTGCTATGTCTCCTAGGCTTCGTAGGGTGGCCTATTGTTATAGGTGTCCTGTAGGATCCAGTGGCAGAGCCTCCCTGATTGCCCCAGCTAGGCCCTTGAGGTGCACAGTCCCTAGTGTGGACTGTACACCCTTCTGTTGTAATTGAGTCTTGATTGCTATTGGCATGTCAATGGGAGGGATTTACTCGGGCTGATCAACTGCTGGCTGTGCCCACTGATCTCTGGCCTCTGACTGCCTTGGAGGATCAGCTGTGTAGGGGCCCACCACACAGAGCAAGATTTACTTCATCAGGGCTCTGGTACCCACTGAGTCCATTCATGAGTCTGTCACTTGTGGAGGTGGTTGGGTGGTGGTATTTCAATGTGGTCTGGAGCTGTCCACTGAGTGTGCTGGCTCTGGGGCAAGGTCAGCCACTGCCTGTGTTCGACCCGGGGCCACCAGGCTTAAGCTACAAAGTGATCTGCCAATGGCTACTTCTTGTGCTGGGCTTGGAAGTGCCCAGGAAAAGCCAAGTTGTGAACCAAGGCTGGCTGCTTCTAATGACAGGCCTGGGGCCACTTAGCAAGAAGTATGGGGCTCGCTGAGACCAGATGCTGCTTGTTTGAGAGATTTTAGGAAAGTCTGAAGCAGGATCCAAGACAGGCCAATCCTATGGTAAAGCCTTTGGAAACAGCTTGGGTGGGCCCAAAAGTTGGGAGGGGCAGGGCGCCAGGGAATCATCAGGGCAGGGCAAACATTGTGAGGCAGGTTGCTGGAGTGCCAAATATGGCTGTGTCTGCCGCCCCAGGAAAGAGCTCACCAAAGGAACATCAGCCTCCACCAGCACATCTGTCCAGGAGAAAGCTGCCTCTCAGCCCTCGTCCTGAGGCCAAACAGCTCAGTTCTTCCCTGTATGTCTCTGGCGCCCCTCAAGCTGCCTCCCCTTGAGCTTAGAGGGAGCAGGTCTGAGTAAGTCCTTGCCCGGGCCCTTTAAGAGGAGCTACCTGAAGCTCCAGAAGCCACAGCCTCCCTCAGCCTCAGTTCCCACTGGGTTTTCCAGCCTGAAGTTATGGGGACACTCTTCCTGGCACTGGAACCCTAAGCTGGGCACCTGGTGTGGAACGGGGACTCCTCACTCCTCAGGGAGGACCTACCCAGCTGAGGTATCCCCCTGATTTTTATCCGCCACACATGGGTGTGGAACCAGCCCATCCGCGCCTCCGCCCCTCCTACCAGTCTCCATGTGGCTTCTTCTTTAATTTCGTAGTTGTAGGACTTCCATTCAGCTCGATGTCAGGCAGTTCTGAATGATGGTTGCATTGTATTTTAGTTGTAATTTTGATGTGGTTGTGGGAAGAGGCGAGTACCACGTTTACCTATGCTGTCATCTTGAAGTCCTCTGGGTGCTATTTTAGATTGGGCTCTCAAGGAAGACATCTCAGAGGTAACATTTGAGAACTTTTCACACTGAAGGGAGGGAGCCAGCCATGCAAGACCAGGCTTGATTCAGTGTTCTTTTTTCCTGTCCCTGGTTATATGGGTCCTCTCCAGCTGCTTTTCTGTTGCTTTTTCATGACGATTTGTCTTTATTTTAGTTGTAATTCCAGTGTGGTCCTGGGAGATTGTCTGTGTAGTTTCCATTCACTCCGCCGCCATTTTGGAATCCCCAGGCATTAAAGGTGGTGTTGCCAGTGAATGTGATAGGTTCTTTTGTGGTGTAGCAAGAAAAGAATTTCAAGTGCACATGTGTGGAGAAGTTTAAACGTGATGACAGGATCCTCCTCCCATTTTTAATTGGATTGTTTATCTTCTTTTTGTTGAGTTGTGTGAGTACTTTATATATTTTAGAAATTAACCCCTCATCAAATGTATCACTGGCAAATATGTTCTCTCACGTAATGGGTTCCCTTTTCATTTTGATGCCAGTTTCTTTTGCTGTGCAGAAGCCTTTTAGTTATATGTAGTTCCGTTTATTTTTTCTTAGTTTCTGTTGCCCTAGGTGATGTATTGGTGAAAATTCTGCTACGTGACATGTCTGAGATTTTGCTGCCTACATATTCTTCTAGGATTTTTATAGTTTCACAACTTACAAAGAGAAACTAAAAAAGCAATCCCTTTTATCACTGCAACAACAACAAAGAAATAAGATATCTAGGAATAACCTTAACCAAGGAGGTAAAAGACCTGTATTTGGAAAACTACAGGATGTTGAAAAAAGAGATAGAGAAATATACAAACAAGTGGAAGAATGTACCGCGTTCAGAGATTGGAAGAATTAACATAGTTAAAATGTCCACACTATCCAAAGCAATCTATAGAATCAACACAATCCCTATTTAAATACCAATGACATATTTCACAGATCTAGAACAAATACTCCAAAAATTTATATGGAATGAAATAGATTCTGAATAGCCACAGCAATTTTGAGAAAGAGGAACAAAGTTAGAGGGAGCACAAAGAATACCAATATCAAATTATACTACAAAGCCACTGTAATCAAAACAGCCTGGTACTGGCACAAGAATAGGCATACTGATAAATGGAACAGAACAGAGAACCCAGAAATCGATCCAAGCCGTTATGCTCAATTAATATTTGACAAAGGAGGCAAGAACACACAATGGAGAAAGACAGTCTCTTCCATAAATGGTTTTGGGAAAATTGGACAGGTACATGCAAAAAAAAAAAAAAAAGAAAGAAAGAAGACCACCAACTTACATCATTCACAAGAATAAACTCAAAATGGATACAATACTTAAATGTACGTCAGAAGACTTCTTTAAGCAAACTTTGTAATCTGGATGAACTGTAGATATTCTTTTCATCTTACCTTAACTGTTTATGCTAGATGAGAATCTTTAGAACTACCTAAACACTTTAAGTGGGTTAATTTTAATCATTATAGGATTCTTGGCAACGAGGAATTTCAACTTTAATTAAAGATATGTTAGATGCAGTTATTCATACTCACAGATTTTTTATGAAACAGTGCAATGTGGCCTATGTGAAAACCTCATTGATCCTAGAGGTTAATTGTACATTACACCGGACTGAATAAGACCATGCTTCCAAGAGAGTCCATTGATGCAAGGTGTTCAACAAGCTAAAGAAGGTTTTATTCTGTGATTAATGTGGCTAATTTTAAGTGCCTATTTCAGAAAAATAAAAAATAAAAGCAAAACAATGCCATTTTGCATTCATGTAGGACAGATTCCAATACACATGTATTGTTCTTTCACAGGGACATTCAAATTATCTTGTTTGATGTTACAACTCAGAAAAAAAACATTTCTTTTTAGTTACATTTATAAAATAATGTTTTTATCTCAATCTGAAGATCAATCTAAAACCAAGTTACTAAAGCTTGGTGAACACTTGATAACCCAGTCAGGCTGATTAACCTAACTAAAGTATGGGGTCCAGAACAAATAGTAAAATTTTTAGGAATAAATTAGGTGAGAGTAACAAAAAAACAAAAAAATTGACTTCATTTTATAGTGTCTATCCCTATGTTGAAAGTCCCCATTTGTTCATGCCTGGTGTCCACCTTGTTCATTAGAGACTTGAACACATTAATCATAGTTATTTTAAATTCCCTATCAGATAGCACAAACATCTGGGTCCACTATGAGTCTGGTTCTGTTATTGTTGACAGTGTGAGTGTGTGTGTGTGTGTGTATGTGATCATTTGCTTGAGATAAATAGTATATTTTTTGCCGGGAAATGGTCACATCCTGATTTTTGCTAGGTGGCTAATGTGGGGGTTTGAGTTGCTCATCTGTCACGGACGGGTTCAGGCAGGTTTGTGCTCACTGTTGCTATGGTTAACTTTAGTGCATGAATGGCTTCACCTTTCTCTTGCCGCTGGGGTGATGGAGGGCTTTTCTCAGTGTCCTCAGCTTTCAGCCTGTCCTGTGCACCTGTGCCTCAGAGGTGTCCTCTCTCTCCTTTCTTGCCCCTTCTCCAGCAGTCGTCTGCTATTTCTTGTTCCTGTGTTTGCTGGCTCTGTGGTGGTGGGCAAGAAGTGTTTTCTATTTTCTTGTACAGTCTCAGTGTTAGGCAGTCCCTGTGTTCCTAGGTCTCGAAGGTGCAGCTTTCTTGGTGAACATGCCTCTTCTACCCATGGTAGCCAAACTCTGCCTTATGTTAGTTATGGTTTATGTCGAGATTTTCTTGCTGGTCTCTCAAAGATCAGAGACATATAATAATATTGCTGCAGGATTCTGGGCACACGCTACCCACAGGGATGGTGGATTTCTTTGTTTCCCTCTCTCCCATCATCAAAGAGTCATCATCCACACACTGGAGGTATGGATTTCACTAACTTTCCTCCTGGGGCTTAAGGCTTATTTTCTGTCCGGGGAAGTAGCTAAGGTAAACTTTGTGACTTTCCTTAATTAATAACTGCTATAGTTCTCCAGGTCTGCAGCCCAACAGAGGCTTTCTGCTATCACCCATTTTGCCCCCAACTTCCTAGTGAGCACCCGGTGAAGGTCTATAGAGTCAGTCCTGTGACTAGGTATGAATTGCCCTGTGTCAGTGTTTCGGTCTCTCTCCCTCTCATTGGTTCACACTGAACTTCAAAATACTCCAAATTCCAAATAGGTATTTGTTGGATAAACAGACATATGCTAGAGTAAAGTGCCTGACCATACCAGACCCAACATCCTTATTATCTATCCACTGCATATACATTTCTCTGCAAGTTTATACATAAATTTAATATCCACTGTTTTCCCTAGTTAGATACATTAATTTTAATTTTTATATGGACAAATAAGTGAGTAGGAAAGACATGAAAACATTGAAAATGAAGAGAAATAAGGGAGGAGTATTAGTATATATCATATACTAAAATATATAACTTTTTAAAAAATTATATAATATTAATACATGATAAAATCTTATTTCCAGTGGAACAGAATAGAAAGTAGAGCGATACACCGAAGTACGCATGACATCTTACATATGAGAAATGTGACCTCTCAGGTCACTGGTGAAAAGACTGAAGTCTTAACAGTATTGCAACAACCAGGAAGATACTATTATATTTTTATATTACACAATGTGTTATGAAGATGTCCATACAGATTGATATGTAAATGTAAAAACATGTAACCATGTAAGTACTAGGAAAAAATGCATGCCTAATTTTTCATTGTAGTGCTAAGACTGTGGTCACATACCGACAGTGAAGAGGTAAATTCAATTTGCTGTACACGAGAGTTTGGCTTTTGTGGGGAGGGTTAGGATGGTCAGTTGTTTTCTGGTTTTGCCTGCAGAAGAAATACTCTCCTTTGGATACATTCCTATCCTTCTTTATTGCCTTGCACTTAACCTGCTTCATCTACTTTCCTGCAAGATCCCTGTAACTATTTTAACTACCTGATTCACAAATATGACAGGGAGATCTAAAATTCCCTCTGGTGAGAAAGAACCTCGAATTAACAGAATTTATAGCATTGAGCCATTATTTCTCAGTTACTGTGTTATTTTATAATGTAATTCAGAGGAGGAAGAGGTAAATGCTCAATTATCAGTTTATTCATTCTGAAGAAATCGCATCAATGATATTAGTAGTTAATTAAAACTCTTAGGAAAAAAATGGATTTTATAAAATAAGTTATTACTTAATACAAAAGGGTATATATAATTTTGGATATTTGTTGGATAAACAGACATCAAAAGCACCTGACCATACCCAGCCCCAACACCCTTATTACCCTGCTGCCAGGGGATGTGGAATCTTCCAGGCAGAGATGGGAATAAAGGAGCAGGAGTTAAGGCAGAGCCCTGGAAGAAGTACAGTTTCAAAGAATTTCAGTCAGAGTGAAGTAAAAATTGAATCACCTCCACCACCTTTCACCTCCCATCTCCTTTTAGTCCCCTGACATGTGGGTCAGGGTACAGTTAGCGAAACAGCAGAGATTTAAACTACGTGCAAAGTTGAAATTTGAACTTAAACTTGTCTTTGGTGTTTTGAAAGCGAATAAAACTGAAAGCACCTGAAAAGCTATGAGGTACGTCTGACTTATCAGTGGGAAGATTTAAAAAAAAAAAAATCCTTGGAATGTGATTAAAGACAGTGGAGGCAAGTTCATGTATTCAGGGATACAGACAGATATGGCCTTGTCACCAGGGTAAGTCTGACAGTAAAACAACATGATTCACTGAAGGAAGCTGAGTATTTTCACAACAAGAATATCATGTAATGGGGTCATTTGTCATTATTCTGTTTAGAATTTTGAAATTAAAGTGTTGTCTTAATTATAGTGTCCCAATGTAGTCATGATGTGTAGCTTTGTTTAGAAAACTCAAATATATGAGTATAAAGCAGACTATTTTTATAGGTGTTAAAATAGTAAATGACATTAAAAGTTGTTTTGGTTTTCTTAATTACTTAGGCAAATGACAGGAAGGACTTTCATAACATAATGATTTTTCCCATAGAACTTAATATTATTATGCTTTAAATTTTTGCAGTGCAGACATTTTAGTGATTTTGTCTTTTTTATCAGAGAAGTGGCTGCCCTTTAATGATAAAGCCAGATGTCGCACAGATTCAGGAAAGTATAGGCTGCAGGGCTTAGATGGTTAGAGCAGGGCTGTTGCAGTGCTACTGCTCTTTGGGATTTCATTGGTAGAACATCTTAGCCCCCACTGAATACTTACACCTCCTTTTCACTCTAATCTTAGTAGCACTGATGTTTTAACTAAATTCTGGGGAAACCAAAGAGATTAGATGCTTATCAAATACTTATAAGAAGCAAACTACTGACCTAAACAAAGAAATGCATTAAATGAATGTGACTTTTTACAAAGAAAAAAAATATATACATAAATAATTCTCAACAAAGTGGCAACAACATACTTGATTATTTTTTCTCCTAGGCTAATGAATTTAATCGTATTTAATTACACACTTTTCAAAGAGTTGGCACTAAGAAATATTTGAGTAAGTGTTAGGAAGAACATTTAACTTTTTACTTTACAGAATATTTAGAAATAGTGGAGAAAAGTTTCTATTCTATATATTAGCCACAGTAGGATGGGGGAAATGAATGGTTTGGGAACTATTTAAGTAAGGTGTGGAGAAATGTATCATTTATGAGGTATAGCACACCTAGACATACATTTTAATCTGTATGGTTATAATGGCTCTAGGTATATTGTCACACTTCCAAAGACTCTCACCTTGAGGTTAAATAATGTATTCAAACATTATGAAAGTTTTCCCTTTTCTCCTACTTCATTGAAGCCCAGAAAGAGTAGGGACTTATCATGTTGTCTAATTCTGTCTTTTGGCTGGTCTCCTGAGTGAAATACTAAAATCTTTAGAAAAGATTAGAGCATGTACAGAAGGGCACACAGAGCACAGCATCCTGGGAAACTTTAGTAGAGTTATGCTGATCCTTTAAAATGCAAACTTTCTTATGTGTTTGCCACATGGTAATATCAAGCTCAACATCTGTTAGGAGCTTGATATTCTAAGCCATTAAATTTACTGGAAATGTCGGAGTAAACTCTTCACTGGGTTTTGACCAAGCTGTTATTTCAATAGAACATTATTATTATTTATTAGTATTGTTATTATCTCTGACCATTACTTCTTAAAACCTTTTATCTATTTAGTTTCTATGTCTTGTTAATTTTTCATTTAATGGGATCTGTCTTTGTCTAGAATCTAATTGCTGGAGGTTTGGCCATAGTCTGCTAACTAGAGTTGACTATAGGCTTGCCCTTTCTAGTCTCTCTGCCCACCACCTCACAGTGCCAGACCTGCTTGTCTAACAAGTAATAATAGTATTCAGAGCTAATATTCACTGAGTACTTGTGAAGCACTAGTGATTGCTTTTACGTTCTGTGTCTCATTTTATCTTCCCAACAAACCTACCGTATTTTTATAGGTCCTTTTATGCTTAGATTGGCAGTCAATGTTTGTCACTTTCAAACAAAGAATCCAAGTGATCTAAGTAATCTTGAAGATCTGGTCCTCTGCTCACAACATTAGTTTTGCACAAAAGATAAAATTACAATAAAATCTATTTATTTGGAATTTTTAAATGAACACATGAATTTGGGTCACACTGGCCAGAAACACATTGTTTCTACATAGCTCTAATTTTGGATGTTTTTGCTATCTGGAATGTCATCAGAGCTTAGCATTTTGAAATGCCCACTGGCAATACATACTTCTCTTTCAATTCTACAACATCATAATGCTTAATTTAATAACAGAGTCCAATTTGTTTTCTGAGCATGGACATTTTAATTCAGTAAAATATAAATAGAGAAAGCTTGGTAAAAAAAAGTCTTTCTCTCTGAAGAGTAATGCAAACAAATACCAAATTTTTGTTTGTTTTTTATTGACTTTAGAGAGAGAGGAAGGGAGAGGGAGAGAGAAACATTGATGATCAGTTGCCTCCCATATCAGTGACCTGCCATACATACCTCAAGACACCAAACAGCAAACAGAATGTGTCCTGACCAGGAATGGAACTGGCAACCTTTCAGTGTATGAGACAACAGTCAACCAACTGAGCCATACAGACCAGGGCTAAATACCAATTTTTTTTTTTTTTTTTCATTTCATCTGCCATGTTATTGACGCTCAGGAAATAATGAAAATGAATCTGTTCACATAAAATTAAAAATCACCCAAATCAAACTAGTAATTTTAGAACCTTAGTGTTTAAATATACATCTAAATATATTATATTATTGTAACTCTCAAAAATTAAATGAAATGAACAAGGTAATAGGAATAAAATGATATGGAAAGAGAAATATATGTGAAATTGTAAACATGAAAGTTACTATCTGTATAATTTCTAATGAAGCTGACAACATGTTTTTACTTCTAGAGACTTCCAATTAAGGGTAAAGTTATTGACATATTTAGAGTTACAGTTACTCTAGGGTGTAATATTTGAGGAAGGGATTATGAAAATGCTTTATCCTTTGGAGTTACATATTTTTAGATTTGTTCTTACCTTATAATACTTTATAGCAATTCTCCTTTTAATAAAATAATATGAATTAAAATCTCCACCAAAGTTTGCCATTAACTCTAGGATTTTATTATAGACAAATATGTACATAACAAAGAAAAAAATGAGAAGGATCATACATAGGAAATAAAGTCTGAGATAAATTGATCAAAATTATTATAGACACATTACCTTTATTTGTATTATATTAAATCATTATATAGGTTTATATTCACTACAGAATTGTATTCAAATGAGATAAGAAGCAGTATATTCACTCATTTTTGTAGTCTATGCAAAATCTAGAAAGCACTTTTCATACGTTGGATGAATTATATTATGTCAGAAGACCTAATGTGAGACCTCAGAGGGTGGCTTAGAATTTGTACCAGTAGAGTTTTTTAAAAAAAAAAGACTGGTTTAATTCAAAACATTTTCCTTAAACTGCAATGTAAATGATTGTAAAATGAAAGTATTGCTTCTGGTCACAAAAGTGCAGATTTTCATGATATAAGAAATAATCTTTAAAGACCATCATATGTCCACAGGCAACACAACTCAGCCTACCCTACTGGGTGCCCACTGCCAGCCTACCAGTCCATGTTTCATCAGTGCCATGTAGTTGGCATTCCCTTCTCTTTCACTGGATGAATTTTCCTTGTTCTTCGCTAGCGTACAACTCTTACTTTGCAATGGATATGATTTGTTGTCCACTATGTAAATCCTATTCTTTTGAAGTACATGCACTCTCTCATCTCTGTAATAGTTCACTCCCACGGGATAAAAGTACTGTAATAATCACATATAAAAACAATAATAATAAAAGAAGAAACACCTCATTGGACCCCATCCTCTCCTTTAAAATAAAGGCTAATAGAGAGATTTTCTACACTAGATCTATTCTACATTATCTTCCATTCCCTATTGTAGATAATTCAACCACACTTTCATTCTATAAATTCCAATAACCAATCACCCATGAGCTTGCCAAATCCAAGAGCAATATTAAATCCCATTGTTTTTGATCAGTTAACAACAGCTGAAGCAATTAATAACTCATTGTACTCTGGAAATTTTATTTCTTTGGTTTCAAATACAATTATGATTACCTTCCTCAGAAGCCATTGGATGTCCAAGCCCATTTTTCTGAACTATCTCTGCCTCCTCCTCGGTCAACACCTATACATTTTGGAGTCTTCCAGTCGCCAGCCTTCAAT
This sequence comes from Tadarida brasiliensis, assembly GCA_030848825.1. Classification (NCBI taxonomy): domain Eukaryota; kingdom Metazoa; phylum Chordata; class Mammalia; order Chiroptera; family Molossidae; genus Tadarida; species Tadarida brasiliensis. The sequence goes on along the minus strand of CM061257.1, from coordinate 146,827,058 downwards.
CCCCTTCTCTTTAGTTGGCATCTTCCTTCAGAGAGTGCATCAGGCACTTGGCTGTAACTATTATCTATACTGTAATACCTCAAATGTGTAACCCTCCTTTTGAACTCCTCTGAACCCCAGACTTGTCTAGTGAATGATCTGCTCAGTATCCCAATTTAATGTTTAATTGATATTTTAAATGTAACATGTCCAAAACAAATCACTTAACTTCTCTCCTCTGGATACATTTATTTTTATTTTATTTTATTTTTTATCCTCACCTGAGGACATTTTTGAATGTATCTTCAGATAGAGTGGGGGGAAGAGAGAGAGAGAAACATCAACGTGAAAGAGACATGTCAACCTGTTGCCACCGACACGACCCAACCGGGGCAGGGACAAACTGCAACCGAGGTACGTGCCCTTAGTGGGAACCAAACCCGGATTCTCTGGTCTGCGGGCTGACACTGTAACTGCTGAGCCAAACCGGCCGGGGCTCTAGATACATTTGTATCTTCTTCCTCTGGTCACCTTATCTCAGTAAATGGCATTACTCACCAACTTTCCTTTTGTTCAGGCAAAAAGTTAAGAGTTTTCTACTGATACTCTATTTTACCTCCAACCATTTATCACAGCTTTGGGGAATTTCTGTTGTCTCTGCCTCTGTGGTGGGCACTAATATTAGATGACCCCCTCACCCCACTACAGTCATGTCCTGGTGCTCACGCTCTGTAATGCCCTCCTCTGGATGTGGGTGAGACTGTTGCTTCTAGACAGTGAAATATGACAAAGGTGAGACATTTTGCAAACACAGTTAAAGTCTTAAATCAATTGGTTTTGCGTTAATAAGAAAACATTATTTTAGTGGCCCTGACTTAATCAGGTGAAAGTCCTTAGAAGAGACATTGAGTCTTCTCTGAGGTCAGAGAGATTCTGGGGCACAACAGGATCCAATAAGGCAATTATTAGGGTATATATCTAAATATGTTTACTTATTTGAGAGTAGCTTACTACATATATATTCCATATATCTGGCTTCTGAAGACAAATTCCACTATTCATGTTTATTTTGTTGGTAAGGCTTGTATTAGATAAAATAACTTTGTGAAAGAAAGCATATAAAACTTTCTCTTAATTAATTTTCAAAATAAATTAAATATATACAGAATATATACAGAACTTGCGTGAGATTAAGGGAATCAGAGAGAGAGAGAGAGAGAGAGAGAGAGAGCAAGAGAGTGAGAGCGCTTAGTGGCGTTGTATACTTATTGCAGGAAGAGACATGGAATCAAAGTGCCATACTCTAGAGGAGAGGGAAGCAAATATAAAGATGACCAAGTTCACATTTCTAAGGGTGGATTCAGTTTCTATACTTTCCTGAAAATATGCCACTATGCACAACTACCAGAGACAAAATAGCAGAATTCAGAGCTGAATATATCATAGGACTATCTCCATGTAGTGTGTTCTTACATCCTGTGTTCCTAAATCTAGGTCAATAGGCATGAAGTTAAATGTCTTCTGAGGATGATGAGAGCAGGCTGCCTCCAGAAAAGCCTAGAGAGTTCGGGTTCACAGCATGCATACGTATTAAAGAGGGTGATGTTTGCTATTCATTTTAAAACACATTATTGCTTTTATTATGAAGCTATTTTTGACTCCTAAATGAATGAAACCATACCATAAATATGTATGGGTGTTTCTTCTCAAGGAGAGCCCAGAGGACGTGGAGAAAATGGTTTACAGGCAAAGCCCTCTCAGGGGCATTCAGAGGGAGACACACATGCACTGTTATGAGAAAGTCAGGACCTCTGAGATTTCATGTACAAAACAACATTCTCCTATGGAATATAAGTACAACATGAAAAAGACATGAGTCCTTCAGCTAGCTCCGTGGGAAGGATTGCTCCTTAGGGAAATTTAGCTGGCAACTGGGTCATTCATTAGTTATTGAATTTTTGTCCAGCAAAGTTGTTTGTGCTCTGATCAGCAACAACTTTTATTTGTAACTGAAATGTTTCCAGTACAGGTACCACGGGAATTAAATGATAATGAGAGGGTGGTTCCTGTTTATGAGGTAATAACTATAGCAAGTCTAGAATTAACTTGGATATTAAAGACCTCTGAGGGTTCAGTAACTACTGAATTACTAGGCAAGCCACACTATCATTTTGATTACTAAATGCAAAAGAAATCTAAACAAATTCTTTAAAACTAGACATTCAAAATCATAATATTAAAACGATTTATTAGGACATCTAGAGGTAGCATTACTTTATTTGCCTTGGTTTGTGATTTTGTTAGTATACTATCTAAGAGTCATTAACAGTCTGGCAAAACTGTTAATATGTATTTTTAACATATTAGCTATTCTATAAATAATATTAGCACTAGACACTATGCTTGTTTCAAAGAATGTCAAGATAAATGTGTAAAATAAGACTACCCTGTAGTCCCAGAGACGTGGAAGTAGGGTACAGACTGACATTTGCCAGAAGAGGGGGTGGGGGAGGGGAGCGATGAACACAGAACTTGTACGCATGTACTCATAACCAATGGACATGGACAACAAAACTGGGGACGGGGCAGGGAGGGAGGGGGAGGAGGGTGTCAATGGGGAAAAAAAGGAGAAACATCTGTAACAAAAGTAAATTAATAAAAAAAAGAAAAAAAAAAAAAAAGACTACCCTGTAATGAGCACAATAGTAGGGAAATAGTAATGGAACCATGAGTACAAAAGAATGAGTATGTGCCACTTGTACTGAGAGGTAAAAGCTTAGAAGATGTTTGCCTGGAAGAAAGGTTCTAATTTCCTCTCGTTACATGAACAGAGCAAGGGCAATGGGCCAGGTACAGAAACTCACCAGGGCAGAAAGTCCAGATGCCTAGCAATGGACAAAACTGGGAAAACAAGAACCTCGCGCACAGGGTAACCTTTCCTTTGCAGCATATCGCTGGTCATGCAGTTTGGAACCCCTAGCTTTTCATATTGTTAGTCATGTGGTTAAGACACCTTGACCTTTTCCTCCCTAAAGATAAGATCTAGGCCACATTTGTATTTCAGCTTCAGGCCCAGAAAAGCAGCAAAATCAGACAAGTGAGGCTGTGGCTGCCTCAGGACCAGCTACATTGACTAATGACCCCCTGCCCTGGCTCCGACCAATCAGTGGAGACCATGACCCTGAAAGGGCACAGCTGGAAAGCTGATGAATATTCTGTTAAGACCCTCCCCTAAGATTCCCACCTGCAGCTGAGAGATAAATACCCTCAATACAAAGAACCTAGCACTGCTCCATTCCCTTCCCCCTTCTTCCCTGTAAGGGACCCAGGAGACTTGCAACCAGGGCAGCAATGGGCTATGGCAGCTTATCCCGGGCTAACCCTCTGAACCTGTCTCCAAAGTGACCTTTTCTCTGACTCCCCAGTGAGCCAGAGCAGCCCAGCCTAGGCTCTCCTGTTGCTCCTTCTATCCCTTCCTCATTGCATTGCCCTAAGTGTGTTTTGCTGCAGCCAATAAATTCTTGCTTGCTTTACTTTAATTTTTGTTGGCCTTAAAATCTTTTCTGTGCTGACGAGAAGAACTGAGGTGCCAGCTGGTAACCCCATTCAGTAACATTCTGATAACTCAAAATTATGAAATTTTTTATTTTGAAAAAGTATATGTTTACACCAAAATACTCCAAAAATTTTCATATATATATACACACATACACACATACATACATATATATGTATATGTATATATATATGTATATGTAATCTATCAAAGAAAATAATTGTGATTAGTTATCCCAAGAAAGTCCAATATATAAACTGCAAATAAATGTTACTATTTTATATATTTAAGACTGGTAATAATTTGCCATTTTACATTTAGATATTTCATCCATTCAATTGATAGATAATTTTTTCCTTCTTTTGTTTTATTTTAACTTTATTTTTATTGTTGACATTATTACAAATGTCCTCATTTCCTCCGCCTTTGTCCACCTCCACCCAGCCTCCAACCCCCTTCCCTCTGGCCATAATTATACTGTTGTCTGTATCTATGGATTATGCATATATGTTCTTTGGCTAATCCCTTCACCTTCTTTCATCCAGTCCTCACCCGCCTCTGACAACTGTCAGTCTGCTCCATGCCTCTGTTTCCATATTGTTTGTCAGTTTATTTTGTTCATTAGATTCCACATATAAGTGAGATCATATGGTATGCGTCTTTCTCTGTCTTATTTCAGTTAGCATAATACACTCCAGATCCATCCATGCTGTCTCAAAAGGTAATATTGCTCCTTCTTTTTTTTTTTTTTACAGCTGTGTAGTATTCCATTGTGCAGATGCACCACAGATATTTTATCTAATCATTTGCTGATGGGCACTTGGGCTATTTCCAGATCGTGGCTATTGTAAATAATGCTGCTATGAACATAGGGGTCCATCTATTCTTTCTGATTGGTGTTTTGAGATTTTTAGGATATATTCCCAGAAGTGGGATCACTGGGTCAAGAAGCAGTTCCATTTTGAATTTTTTGAGGAAACACCATACTGCTTTCCACAGTAGCTGCTCTAGTCTGCATTCACACCAACAGTACAGTAGGGTTCCCTTTTTTCCACATCCTCACCAGTATTTGTTGTTTGTTGACTTATGAGTAGTAGCCATTCTAGCAGCAAAAGAAACCATCAAAAAAAAAATAAAAAGGGAACCCACTGTATGGGAGAACATATTTGCCAATAATACATCTGACAAAGGGTTAATTTCCAAAATACACAAATAATTTATACAACTTAACACCAGGAAGACAAACAATCTAATTAAAAATGGGCAAAGGACCTGAAAGACACTTTTCATGTCCAATGGACCTTGAAAAAATGTTCAGTATCACTAATCATCAGAGAGATGCAAATTAAAAGCACAATGATAGGTATGTTTGAACTGAATCAAAAGAAAGGAATTGAAGAATAATTATGAACAAGTATGAACAACATACTTTTAATTATGCTTACCTTTTAAAGAAAATGTTCCAGGAAAAAGTCTCTAATTCCCCTATGGTTCTCTTCTCTCACTGTTTATCAGAGGTTTACTTCATTAGTAATTTCATCTTTGTTACCTTATTATAATTTTCTGATTCCAAGAATTTTGACATTGCTCTGCTTTTCTTCTTGCTTATATACACATTCTCTAGAAGTTCTATACCAAATATATGCTACAATATTTATTATGTCTCAAAATTATTCTAAAAATTTGTAGTCTTTGCTGTTTACCTGTTGCTATTGCTTTATTTCAAGCCTGGGCTATTTCAATCATCTTCCAATTGGTGTCCCTGTGACCCTTTTCTGTCCATTTTAGTCCATTCTTCTGGCTGCCTATGGAATCCTCTCAAAACTCTGAATATGTCTCTTTCCCCCATAAAGAACTTTGGTCGTAACCTACTGAACAGACCAGAAAGTCCACACAGTTTAATCAGAAGCCTCTACTTTTCTCTTGATATTACAGCTTTGTATTTTGTCTACCCGTGTGCTGCAAACATTACTATATTTTTTCTATAATGAATGCTCTACTGATGCTTGATGAGATCATGATATCCATCATCTGAACGTTGCTTGATTTCCTCTTTCTGAGTCGTTCCAACAAACTCTTGCTCTCCTGCTTCTAGACTCTGCAGACAGCCATCGTGAACTTGCACTCTCCTGCAACATTGAGCATTCCTCTAAATACAAGACGAGACATGTGCTAGTGACCGAACTTCCCTGAAGGTGTTAGTGTGGGAAAATGTGTGTGTTTGCATATATGTATGAAACATAAAAGAAATACGAGAGAATGTAAAGAACCAAGGAGGGACAAGTGATGGAGGCAAAGAACAGAAGATAATTTAAATTCAAAACAAAGTTTGGAAACCCTTCATTTTTCATTTAATCCAGAGTACTCCAATATTTGAGTGCTGAGAATAGCAAGTCCCATTGCTTTCCCTATAAATAACACCACGAAATTCAGAGATTACATTTCTATTGCCAAATCCAGTTAAAGATGGAGCAAACTGCTTAGAAATTTTAGGCAAAATTCCCAGCAACTTGATTTTGATTATCTAGGCAATTGAAGCAAAAACTGTTTTAATGCTTGAATTAAGCAACTGATTGTCTAAACCAGCGATTTTCAACATTTTTTCATCTCACAGCACACAAAAATTAATTACTAAAATTTTGTAACACACCAAAAATATATATTTTTGCTGATCTGACACCAAAAAAAATGTATAATTTTGACTCTTTCACACTGGACGGCTATTGTTATGTTGTCTGTTGTCATATTTTTTATTTGACAAACTAAAAGAAAAGAGGTCAATGCCCCTGACTAAATAGTCAGTTATTGCACATTTTAAACATTCTTGGGGCACACCAGCGTGCCGCAGCGCTCTGGTTGAAAATCGCTGGTCTAAACTCTTCACTTCACTTTAGCTGTGGAGATATGACTTCACTGGCTTCCCCCCCGTTGTACTTTTTTTGTCACAAGCCACTAAGCAGTTTCCTGTATACATACTATTTATAAACAGTAATTACTTAGTTGATAAGTTCAATAATGCCTAAGTAATAAAGAAGGAGGCAAATTGTTTACATGACCACATTATTCAGAGGAATTATGTTGGTAGATTGTCTCATACAACGCAAAGTAAATCCGAACACTAAGACATTTAGAAATTTGTTTTTCTCATTAAAAGGAATAAAGAACGTCTTAGTAAAATATCAATCTGCAACATTTTCCCCCTCTTTATTCAAATATGTAAGAAGTGTCAGCCATGTGACATTTCTGATATTAACAATCCATATTTGAAGAAAACATGTATGGTGATATTTGAAGATAATTAGATATTTAGAAATTGCTCATAAATATTTAAACATTGTAAGTTAAGGCCATTGTAATTACTCTTTTAATTTTAAAGGTAAACTATATTAATTAACTTTGAACTTTATTGTTAACTTGTTAAAAAAAATAGCCATTTTCCTTCACTTTCTTATTATAGTCTTTTATTTTTTTCTCAGTCATTTTATACAAGTTACTAAGTTGTTTAATATTTGCCAGCCATGTGTCTTACAATGACTCTACATTTAGCATCCAGATAGTTGTAGCATGCATTATATTCTAGCTAAGTAGCTTATGTTCAAATTAATAACACAACCTGAGCACAACCTGGCAAGCCAAAACTGCCCACTGATGGACAGACAACACACCCCGATCATTTGCAGTTCTACTTTATCATATTTGAGTCTAATCCATGTACTTACTCCTCCTACCCTTAAATATTACCTTAAAAATTATCCATTTTCTTGTTTCCTTTTTGGTCTTTTTGCTTTCAACCAGATTTATTGTAAAATATATATAACACACATGGTAAAGGTTACAAGAAACCATAAATGTATTACCTAAAAAAAGTGTTGTAAAATGTTCGGCTATACACCTACCACACAAATCAAGGAGTAGAATATTGCTAGTACCTCAAAACCCCTCCCCCAGGGTGTCTCTTCCTAATAACTAGCCCCTCCTTTAAAGTCACTCCTTGACTTTGTTTACAATCTGTCTTACTTTACATTTTAGGGGACTGTATAAGTCTGCTCTGGCTGCTACAACAAATTACCATAGACGGGGTGGCTTCAGCAACATTTACTTCTCACACTTCTGCAGGCTGGCAGGACCAAGATCAAGGTGCTGGCAGATTCTGATCTTGGTGAGGGCCTCTTTCCTGGTTTGCAGACCCCTGTCTTCTCACTCTGTCCTCACATGCCAGAGAGCAATGAGAACAGGCAAGCTCTCGCTCCTATCTCTTTGTATAAGGGCACTAATCCCACCATGAGGGCTTCATTCCCAAGATTTAATCATCTTACAAATGACCATCTTCAAATATCATCACATTGGGCATTAGGATTTCCGCATATGAATTCTGGGGAGACACAAAAACAGTCCATTGCAGTTACTATCCAGTTATTTATTTCTAAATTATCTTACACTTTCTCAGTTTTAAATTTTTATATACATGAAGTCATAGTGGAAAAGTTATTTTGTATATTTTTGTACTTTATTCCATATGTATCATCAATATCATTGTATGTAACTGTTTCATTAACTCATGTTTATTGCTGTATAATATTCCATTGTTGATTGTAGCACACATAATTCAGCCATTACGCTCTCAGTGAATAGATTTCCCTATGATCTTTCTTGTATATGTTTCCTGATACACATAGCACTCATCTCTAAAGTATATCCAGGAGTGGAATGGTTCACCATAAGGTATGTTCACTTTTTCTGTTTATTAAGAAATAAATGCATCCATCAGTCTCTCCTTGTAGCTGATAAGGGTATAAATTAAATCAGTAGTGGCTCCATTTATACCTTCTTCCAAAAGATGTATGAGTTGAAGCCTACTCTTTCTACCTGCATACATTGCTGAAGCTATTCCCCATCTTGCTGAAGAACAACAAAGCTCAAGAAGAGAATAGATTGGGTGCTTTAATTCATTGAAATTTGGTGGTAAAACACAATGATGCAATACTATGATGCTTTTTTTTTTTTTTAATGTTCAAAGAAAATTTTATTATTTATTTATTTTTTAGGTGGTTTATTTTATTTTATTTTATTTTATTAATTTATTTTTGTTACAGATGTTTCTCCTTGACACCCTCCTCCCCATCCTCCCACCCCGTCCCCAGCTTTGTTGTCCATGTCCATCAGTTATGCATACATGCATATAAGTTCTGTGGTTTATCTCTTCCCTCCCCCCCACCTCCTCTTCTGAGGGTTGTCAGTCTGTATCCTACTTCCACATCTCTGGGTCTACTCTCTTCCTCAGACTGTTATGTTTATTATATTCCACAAATAAGTGAGATCATGTGATATTTGTCTTTCTCTGCTTGGCTTGTTTCACACAGGATAATACTCTCCAGGTCCCTCCATGTCATCTCAAAGGATAAGAGATCTTTCTTTCTTACAGCTGCATAGTACTCCATTGTGTATATGTACCACAACTTTTTTATCCATTCATCCACTGATGGACACTTGGGCTGTTTCCAGTTCTTAGCTAATGTAAATAGTGCTACTATGAACATGGGGGTACATGTATTCTTTCTGATTGGTGTTTCAGGCTTCTTGGGGTATGAATACTATGATGCTTTTTAATTGGTTCATATACTTGTATTTTTATTATAACACATATTCTATAATAGTAATCTTTGCATTATATCTGCATAGAATACAAAGTAAATTTGAAGATTGGTAAGTGTAAAGTAAAATAAGACATCTGTATTTTGGCCTTTTCCTCAATTCAATAAAATGTTTAGTAGGTTGTGGCTATTAATAATAATTAAAGCAATAAGTTATGAGTTTCCAACAACTGTTTATTGTACAGATTGGTACTAGGATTTAGATTTTGTTTGGACAAGAAAATCTGGAGCTTTTTATTCTTACCCAAAATGCTCTTTTGGCAGCACTTTTCTTGATTTTGTGTGACAAAAGGAAAATAAAACCCAGGGTCAGCCATTGAATTTTTACCTTGTACCTTGTAGCTTTCTGTTTGCATCATTCTTTTCTTTTTTTACTTTTTTTTTTTTTAATCCTCACCTGAGGATATTTTTCCATTGATTTTCAGATAGAGTGGGAGGGAGAGAGAGAGGAGAAGAGAGCGAAGGAGAGAGAGAGAAAAACATTGATGCAAGAGAGACACATTGATGTGAGAGAGACACATCAACTGATTGCCTCCAGCACGACACCAACCAGGGTGAGGGACCAACCACAACCAAGGTTTGTGCCCTTGACCAGAATCGAACCCACAACTCCTTGGTCCACAGGCTGATACTTTAATCGCTGAGCCAAACTGGTCAGAGCTTCAATATTCTTTTCTGACTGAGGGTTACAAAGCTATTTTTTTTTCTCATTGATATTCCTTCAGATGACTTGCATTTGTAGATAGGAGCACAGAAGTAAACCAAAAGTTTCTTAGGGAAATATTTAAATTTTTACAACATCAAGTCTATATAGTATAGATACCATATTTGCATTATTTCTATATATTTTTATATTGAGTGTTCTTTCAGGGACCTATGGAATAGTTCATTCTGCTCATGTTTTGAACCTGTTGAAAATGACTTTGAAAGAAAGGATAGCTGCCTAAAAAGATATCCTCATCACTTGAGTAATAAGCCCCTTGTAAAATATAGATAACAAAGTTGAAAAGGTAATCTCTTTCTGTTGTTTTGATTACACATTGATGTGTCCTCTCTGTCATTAGAATGTAATTTTATCCACATCAAACCCAGAAATATTCAGAGTTGAAGAACATTTAATTAACTGTGTTCTTAAGTTTCTATGTAAAATTATACATTGTATGGTGACATTTGACTAAATTCACAAATGTCATTACATTTTACAATTCAATTTAATTAGAAAATCTTTTAATATGTTCTAATGGGAAAGTGAATTTCATACAGTAACATAATAAAGTTATTTTTAATTTATTTTTGCCAAATATTAGATCACCAATTACAATTTTTAAGAGACAATGGTGAACCTAAATATTTTCCGACATTTTCAAGGTTTACATGGTTCTTCCTTTTTCACTCTAGATGACTGATCTGCTGAAGTGATCTTATTTCCCCCTGCAAAACATCCTATCAATTAATTGCACCAAACAAATACTTATTGAACCTTATTAGATTTCAGGAGCTATACATGATGCTGGGTTGCAATCAAAGAGACACAGTTCCTCTTCACATGGAATCTATTTCCTAACATGTCCAGTACCTTCTGGTTATCTAGACATCCTCATTTTGAGATGACAACAGATACTCAAACTCTAAATTGTCAAGATCAGTCTCATTATCCTTCATCCTCTAAATATTTGTCTCTCATTGCTAACTTATATGCTCAGGAACTTAACCAAATTCATGGGCTTCATCTTTGGCTCTTTTGCTCCCTGTATTATTTCATGATAGGTTCTCTTCTTTCTATTAATGTTACCTTAGCAGTGTATTTCAAATCTAAGCTTCCTCTCTGACAATGCCTCAGTTCAGCCCTTCACCATCTTTTCCTTTGACTATTTTAGTAGACTTCTAATTGTCTTCCCCTCCTCTAGTCTCATTCACCTCAACACTGCCAGTAAGATGATCTTTCCAACTGCTTCTTGAGGAAAAAATATTAAAGAAACACATAAATAACAACTCCTGATCACTCTCCTCTGTTCTTTACTTCCTTAGAAATCCCTTTTGTCTAACAGACAACATCCAAATTTACTTTCATTATGTAATAGAACATCTACACTCATGTTCCCTAACTAATGATCTATCACAGTCGTCTTTTATTCAGCACAGTTTTATGTTGAAATTGTGTCCCAGCTATCTTAAGTTAACAAACAGCTTCAAGTTATATAAATCATCCGGGATCTATATTTCTAAATATGTTATTTCATCTTCCTGTCATATCTGTTTACCTTTTACCTATCTGTCATATTCCTATCTCACCTGAATGGTGAGTCATCATTTATCTACACTCTAGAAAAAGTTTATTAATGTGCTAAATATTTATTGAGGATCTATAATTAAAAAGTTCTATAATTGGCAGTGGGAATACATAGCATTGTTTTTAAATGTTATATATTCATTTATTTAACAAATATTTGTTGATTACCTGCTCTGAGTCAAGCACTGTTCTAGACACCAGTGATATAGTTGTGGACATTCTAGATAGGGTGCTGATCCTATCAAGTTTACATTTCAGTGGAGAGAATGATAATATTTGACAGTTTGGTAGAGATAGATGATGATAGATAAATGATAGATAGATGATAGATAGATAGATTGATAGAATCCTCTCATAGAATTTTAACTGTAATAGAAGCAATTAAAAGAGGTAAATGATAATGAAGAGAGAGCAGAAGGCTATGTATAAGAGAATCTCTTTGGGAGATGATATTTGAGTTGATTACTAACCATAAGAAGATTCAGAAACAGTGTCATCCATCTAGGTAACGATGCATGTGTTACACATTGCCGAGAAAAGGAAGAATTACATGCAATCAAAGCAGAAGGAGGGTGCAGAGGAAGAAGAGGGAGAGGTCCACGATGTAGATAAGAAGGAGACAGAGAAGAAATGTCAGTGTGGCTGGATTATAGTGACAGTAGAAGTAACAAGACAGGCAAACAAGGCCTGGGTCACAGAGAGTCATGTGTAATCTGATATGGAAAATGGACTTTTAGCAGCACCAGAACACCACTAGGTACTACACAGAAAGGGACAAGATCTGTCATCATCATGACATAGCTCTGTTTTGCAGTTTGACTTGATATTGCACTAACTTCTCTACATGTCAATGTTTGCTCCCACACACGATACTCCGTGAGTGTACAGAGACTCCTATGCACCCAATGCGTACGTTTTTAACAGGGGAATCAATGAATAAATGAATGTAAATAACTTCAAGGGCCTTAAAATAGAGCTTGAATGATTTTATACTGCTACTTATGGCCTGATCAAAGACTAATATTATTTATAAAAACTATTCCTTCTCAAATATAGATATACTAAATTAAAAAAATGTAATCTGCTAAAATACTTTATAATTTCCAGTCAGAAGGAAATCAGATAATTTTATTTACTAAATTTCTGAACAAAAATACTGGTAATACAACAGAAATCAAAACAAAATAGACATTCAGAATCAACAAATAAAAAACTTCTTCCTTGACCACACTTAAAACAAGACTTTCCTGTTTTGTTTTGTTTTTAAATGTTTTTATTGATTTTTTGTTTGAGAAAGAGGAAGAGAGAGAGAGATAGAAACATTGACATGCGAGAGAAACATCGATGGCTGCTTCCTGAACGCCCCCCACTGGGGATCGAGCCCGCAACCCAGGCATGTGCCCTGACCGGGAATCGAACCCGGACCTCTCAGACCATGGGACAATGCTCAATCCACTGAGCCACACCCATCCAATAAGCCACACCAGTCAGGCAAAACAAGACTTTCTTAAAGTATGAAAACAATTCTGTCTCTAAAGTTATATTTTGTGAATGCTTTAACAACATTTTGTGATTTTAAGAGAAAACACATAGTTTCTGTATCTTCCCTAATTATTTCTTTATTGTCTCCATTTGCCTAGTATTCAGAGTAGCAAATATATTAAAACAAGTTGTGCCTTAACATTTTGTGTTGACACCTACAAAAATAGTCAGGAAGAAAATAGCGGAGGATAGGCAGTCATTGGAAAGCTTGGAAAGCTGCGAATATTATCCAATGCATCCCACTTAAGAAGGCAATATTGTCTGAAATGACCTTGCAGTGGATGATTTGCAGGCACTTGAAACCTTGCTTCAACAGTAGATCTGATAGTTGTGGTTTTATTTATTTTTTTGCCAAAGCTGAGCAGTTGGACACAAGAGTATTTGCTGCAGTAGTGAAAAATCAATATGATTACCTCTTTGCCACAGGGCTACATCTAACTACAATATCCTGGACAACACGTATAGGCATCACTCACAGATAATGCTGCATTGCGGTGGGAGCTGAATGAGAACAAATAACAGTGACATCTCTCCATTTGAAAAGTTAGAGATGGCATTAAGATTTAACACTGAGGGCATTAAAATGAAAGATTACTGTTATCCTGGTGGTATTACAGTAGAAATGGGTGTGTTTACGCTGCTTTAAGAGCAGATTGAGTATATTTGACCAAAAGAGGGAGGTTCAGCTTACATAAGAATCAGGAATCATATATATTTTTTATTATTTTCCTGTCACATTATTGAAAGAAATCATCACTTCACTTCATTTTCCCTATATGTTCAGTTTAAACTACCTCCTTACCATTAAAGTAGAAAAAAAAATTTAAGATAAAATTGAAATATTAACATCAACCTTTAATGGGTTGAAACTGTTGAAGTGTTCTTGACATAAACTTGCAGCTCAAATGATTTGGGTAAAATGCTGAAAAGAAAGGGAACTATTTCAATTAAAGCAATTTGAGGGTTTATTCACCTTTACAAGGAGGTAACGTTTATATTTCATTGTAAAACCAGAGAATTGTAAAACGAGAAGTATTCACATGCATATTATCCACATTTCTGCACTCATTTTCTACATACATTGTGTTTCCAATTATATTTCCTAGTTAATAACTTACTGAAAATAAACTTCAGAATTTATTAGTAGCTTTACACAGAGAAGTAAAAGTAATTTATTTCTCTATCATTTCTGTATTTTGCCAGGGAAATAAAGTAACTATACCTTAGTAAATTATTGAAAATAAAATGATATATATGAAGGCCATTAACTAGCAAACAGAATATGTTTATCCAGCTCACTGTTCATGCACTATGACAGTGACTCAGCCACTGGACATGCTGTGAAATAAACAGCAGATAACAGCTCTCTGACTCAGAGCCATTAGCCTCCATCATGACTTGGTGACTTGCTTTCAGTGATTTGGACTGTGTTTTAGGCTGTTCTATGTATAAAACTACTTAGAAATTATGTGACAGATTCAGGCCACCATCCAAGAGTCCAAATGGAAAAACTGTAAACCTGTAGGCTTATTATTCTACACTAAACATATGACTCAGAACAGGTGGCTATGAATAATTACAAAACCTTATCTTAAGCTTTTAAAAATATTGATCAATCTAGCCCAGCCGGTGTGGCTCAGTGGTTGAGTGTTGACCCATGCACCAACAGGTCGCTGGTTCAATTCCCAGTCAGGCCACATGCCCAGGTTGTGGGCCAAATCCCCAGTGGGGGGCATGCAGGAAGTGGCCAATCAATGTTCTCTCTCATCAACGTTTCTATCTCTCTCTGAAAATCAATAAAGGAAAAAAAAATATTGATCAATCTAAGATATTAAACTGTTTTAAAATAATAAAATTCTTCAGTGGAGAAAAATGTGAAGGTCTTCTGTCATGAAATATGTTTTATATTTTTTCAACTAATATTATTAATTCACCACAAATAGTTAGAAATTGTGTCTCCTCTTATAAATGAGGTGTGGGCATCGATGGAGTCAACTATTTTAGAAAGACCAGGATAGTGGTTCAGGCTGGTATTGAATGAAATTCAGCTGCAAGCTGGACAGACTCAGCTGGAACAATCTAGCTGGTAAAAGGGCTCCTAAGCATGACTGACATTCTGGTTGCAGGAATGAATTGGGATCCAGAGGAAGAGGGTGGGGAGGGGCAAAGGGTGGACTTGATGTCCCAGTGTTGCTATTTCATGTTGAATGGTAACTGAAATGATGTGTTGCACTAAGTCCAGATGAGGTGGTTTCACAGTGGTATATCTTTAAAAAAAATATTTTTCACTGAATTGGATGTTACTTTCCAGTTTTGTGGTACTAATGCTTTCATCATAAAAATAGACAGCCAACACAACACACATGGGGACCTGTTTTTATCTTTGTGTTTAATTCTTTCCAAGGTGTAATTTTTTATGGGGGAGGAAACAATTTTTTTAGTTCTCTACTATATGTGAAAATGCATTATATATATATTTTTTTCCAGCATATATAATATAGTATTATTAACTATAGTTTTCATGATATTCATTAGATTTCTAGACTTATTCATCCTAAATCACTGACACTTTGTACCTTTTGACCAAAATCCAATACTTGATTTGTATATTACATATTAGACATATTAGACCACGTATATATCATTTAACATAGTATTAGATCGAAAGGGGAAATTTTATTTTTTTTTATAATATCTTAAGATTGAAACAAGTAAGGAAAAAAATAATATGTAGCAGAAAGAGTCTGGGTTTTCTTTTAAGTCGATTTGGGTCTAAATCATGGCACTACTAAATGCTATTTGGGTTCTTCTGAGAAGTGACTCATATGCTCTAAGTTTATTTATCAATATTTATAAAATAGGAACTATTAGTCACAGCTCTTTCAGATCAAGTAGGAGAAATGTAAACTTATTTCAAGTAGATAATACAAACAGAATTATTGTGAAGATAGAAAGTCTGTTCATAATTTCTCTTTTATCTCCCACCACCAATTTGTGGATTGATCACTTGTGCTCTGAGTGCCCAGAGTTCCGTGGAGGGAAGAGTCATCACTTCTCTGTTATTCAATCCTGCGAGTGTGCTTTGATGATTTTTAGAGTTTATAGAACAAAGATTTTAAGATGTCTTTAACTCTTTCCCCTCAAGATTTCAGAAAGTCAGGTAATAATTTGGACCAGATATGTATTTGATTAAGAGTCCTGATGCTATGCTCCCAATTACCTCTCCCTTAATCTTGTGTTGTCAGTGAGTAACTCCCTCAGGCTTGGTCCTCCCCAGGACTTCCTCAGATTAAGAGAAGATTTTTTGCTACATTTTAATAGTGCTTCAGGCAAACCCAGGCAGACCAGCATCTTAATGGAATCTCCAATATTCTACCCCCAAACCCTAGGCTCAAGCGAAGATTCTTAAAAGAGGTTAAGAACATAAGCAGTGTGACTGTGACCAGTTTGTAAAATCATGAAGGATCAACAGTAAGGATTTTAACTTTGGAAACTTAGTTGTTGCGTAATAGCCTTCCTTTCCTAATCCTTAAGATTTATGGATGTTATAGGTGCTACAATAAAGCAACCTACTGGAGCTGTGTCTGCTTCATTTAGACTGAATTATTGCTTTTGTGGTTTCGAATATGCTTATTACCATCTTAAAACACATGCTTTTTTTCTTATTTAATCACAACTTGAGTCAGAGTACAGGTACAATTTAGCAGATGCTCTTTTCAATATGGTTAACATTTAGAAACTTTAACTTCATTTACCCTTTTTTCCCCTCAACTTTTCCCAATATACTTTTTTTGATGATTATGTCATTCAATTGAACATCTATTATTGAGTATTTACTGTGTTTCCAGAGATAAGCAAGCGCAAAGCCATAATCATTGAGAAACTGTCAAGATCCTTAAAGTGCTTAAAGTCTTGTGTGTGTGTGTGTGTTAGATATGTAAATATATCAGTAAAAGAAAAGAAAAGTTAAAATACACATCAGTTAAAAGATAGGTACTAGACTATAGAAATAAAAATGACCAATTATTTGCAACTAAGAAATGTAGTACATCTTTTATTTGAGCTGGGCCTAAAAGGAAGAAGCTAATATCAGGGGGCTGAGAATGAACAATAGATTATTATAGGTAGGTTGCACAGGGACCAGATTAAGAAAAAACTTCAATTTATGTGAAGGAGTTTGTCTTTTGAGAAGGAAAATTATATAGATAGATAGATGATAGATAGATGATAGATAGATAGATGATATATATATATATATATATATATATATATATATATATATATATATCTGTTTTAGGAAAGTGAGCACTACAGAATAAATAGGAGGGAAACGAGAGGAGAATTCATGAAATTAATCAGATATTAAAATCAGAGATGACAAGAATATTGTCTTTCTTGGTTCCTTTTCCTTTCAATTATAAATTTCTCCTAAGCCCAAATAATAGTGTGGGTGCACCCAGCAGATACTAAATAAATGTAAAATAAATCATGTAGACACAGCTGTCTGCGTACAACATCCTTTTCTACATCTGACAACAAAGAGTCACATATCTACTCTATATATTCCCTTGGTGATTCACTAATGAGAAAGATGTGTTTTAGCTACAATCATAACCACATAATTTTTACAGTCAGTAGGGGACTATATTTCTACTTAGGGCAAGATTCTTTTTCTTACACAGAAAAGTTGCAGTGATAACGAAAGCATCCATCTGGTTTAAATAGATGGTTTATTTTATTTTGCATGACGAAATTAAGGGACTCCGTCCACCCCTCTGTCATCCATTGAAACATATATCACAATAATTATTAGGCAGAAGAGTCCTTAGGAAAGATCTAGTTCAATCTAAACCATTTGATAAGCCAACTGAGACTTAGGGTAGAAAAGTTTCAGGTCTACTCATTAATTTCTATTTTCTATTTTGTTTTTATCCTCTCAAGATACACTTTGAATTCTGGTATGTATACCCAAGACTTAGTCAGCAGGAAAAGAAGCTGTATTTTAAATAACATTATATATTGCTAGCCTTCCCCACAATAATAATGCAATGCTCAGCATGTGAGCCTGTATAACTGAGCAGATTTATTACTTTTAACATTAATAAACTGCAAGTTTATGCTCTTTAGTTTAATAATTTATTTAATACTCCTATTGCAGAAATCAAGATTTATGTTAAGATCTATGAAGTGGTTTAGTAGGTGTTTTTCTTTTTTTTTTCTTTTTTCTGTTTCTCAAAAGAGAAAATGAAGAGGAGCAGAGCAGGTGACAGCGTTATAAACTCTCACATGGAAGTTGGTGCTTCCCCCTTTTATATACAATAGTTAGGAGCCCTTAAAGAATGAATGGTCTCAATTCAATATCTTTCAATTTCTGAGACTTGTATGAGCATGTAATTTTCTGAATAAAACACTTTTTCTAACCAACTCTATAATTGGGGACAGATGTTATGTACTCTTAACCTTCCTTTATAGACAGTGCTGCATTTGATGAGAAGTACTGCTACAGTTCCAGAAAAGAGTAAAAGCAAGGAGTGTAAACGGGAACACCTCACATTCCCTAGAACTGTAACAATTTGCAAAGTTTGTATGTCTTTACTGATGAACATATTTTATTTTAAGTTTTTTAGAATACATCTCATTTTCATTCCTATACATGTACATTCATGTATTAAGTTAAACTATGTAATTTCTCATGTGTTTGTCATCTTGTCATGTACAAGATGCAATTCAAATAATTTTTAGTGATATGTGTAGGAGAATTTATTTACTCTGATTGGCAGAAGCAGATTACAGGGGTTTATTATAATGCAGTTCAAGTCGGAGGGAGAACCCCCAAGTCTGAAGGGGCATCCACAAATTTCTTAGCTACCTGATAGCCTGTGACCCTGTAAGACAAGGGTAGTTCTTATCAACTTAAGAGAGTACATATGATATATTCAAATTAGTGAAAAGTTGATCTCTGTAATGAGTTTGAGCTATTTCAACTTTTGGACAACTGACTTGTAAAGTTTATAGACCAGTCTATGCATGTAGGTAGGTAGTTATATAAGAACCCCACACTTAGGCATGCTCTTTAATTGTAATAGCTCCAAGACTCATCTTTCTTGAGAAAATCAATAAAATTTATGGAAGCATTCTCATAGAAAATTTATATTTATAAAACATTTTAACTTAGGATAGCTCCAAATGCCCAAATGATCCTGCTCATATTTATAAATAAAAGAAGTTATTGGTTATTGTTTGACTCAATAGCAATATTAAATAATGAATTAATATTTTTCTGAGGACAGAAAAACTAAAGCTAACATATTATTGGATAGATAATATAATATATTCATGCATGAAATTCTTAAAGAATAAAAGATGAGAGCTATGGAATAAGCACATCACAAGAAACCATAGATGTAACTAATCTCTTGGGAAAAAATCTCACAGTTTTGAGATAAGAAAAATATGTATGTTAAAACTTAAAAAATAAAAGGACTCAGTGGATAAGTTGAACAATAAATTAGACAGAGTTGAACAGAAAATTAGTGACTTGGGAATTGCATCATAAGTAACTACCAAGAATGCATAGAAATAGAAGTATTAATATCTGGGATTTTAAAAAGTGAAATAAAAATATATGGAGATACAGTGAGAAGTTAAGACATATATGTAGTCAGACTCACTAAAGAATAAAATACAGTAATAAATGAGAGGAAATATATGAAGAAGTAATGTCTAAATTTTTGAGAACTAAAAAAAGTCATAAATTTATTGATCCAGGTAGTACATTATATGTTAAGTAGGATAAATCAACCACTAGACATATTTACCTATAGGGCAGAATAAACAATGAAAATAGAAGACATTAAAATTATTTCATATTTGAAAGAACAAAAAATAGACTGATTGCTGATGGGAGGCAACTAATTGATGTGTCTCTCTCACATCAATGTTTCTCTCTCTCTGTGTGTCCCCCTCCCACTCTACCTAAAAAAAAAAAAAAAAGTCAATGAGAGAGTGTCCTTGGGTGAAGATAAAAAAAAAAAATAGGCAATGATCCGAATAGACACCTGTCTAAAGAGGACATACAAATGGCCACTAGTCATATGAAAAGATACTCAGTGTCACTAATCATCAGAGAAGTGCATATAAAAAACCACAGTGAGATATCACCTCACACATGTCTGAATGACTATCATTAATAAATCCACAAATAAGACGTGTTGATGAGTCAGGGGAAAAGGGAACCCTCACGCATTGTTGATGGGAATGCAGATTGGTGCAGTCACTGTGAAAAACAGTATGGAGGGTCCTAAAAAAAGTAAAAATGGGACTGCCTTATGACCCAGTGATTCCATTTCTGTGTATATATTAGAATAAAACCAAAACACTAATTCAAAAGAATATACGCACCTCTCTGTTCATTGCAACGTTATTTACAATAGCCAAGATGTGGAAGCATCCCAAATGCCCATCAATAGATGAGTGGATAAAAAAAAGTGATGGTATAGTCCTAGCCTATTGGCTCAGTTGGTTGGAGCATCAACCTGTGCATGGAAAGTTTGCCATTTCTATTCCAGTCAGGGCACATACCTAGTTTTCGGGTTCGATCCCCAGTGGGGGCGCATACAGGAAGTATCCAATTGATGTTTCTCTCATACACCAATGTTGTCTCTCTCTCTCTCTCCCTTTCCCTCTCTCTAAAATTCAGTAAAACATATTCTTGAGTGAGGATTTAAAAAAAAAGGGGGGTGGTATATACATACAATGGAATATTACTTAGCCATAATGAAGAATGAAATCTCACCATTTGCAACAGCATGGATGTACCTGCTGGCTATTATACTCAGTAAAATAAGTCAGTCAGCGAAAGTCAAATGGCATATGATTCCATTTGTGGAATCTAAAGAACAAAATAAATGAGCAAACAAAATTGAAACCGACTCACAGACACAGAGAATAGATTGATAGTAGCCAGAGGGGAGGGAGTTTAGTTGAAAAAGTGAAAGGATTAAGAGTGCAAATTAGTAGTTACAAAATATTCATAGGGATGTAAAGTACAGCATAGGAAATATAGTTAATAATATTGTAATAACTATGTGTGGTGCCAGGTGGGTACTGGAAAGATAGGGGGAACCCTTCGTAAAGTATATGATTAGCTTACCACTATCTTACCACTATGATGTACACCTAAACTAATATAAAATAATATGAAATATAAATTTAATTGAAAAATAAAATTTCAAAAAAGATATAATTAGCCATCATTTTAATTAGTCAAGTCAAAATTTCAAGGGTAATTTTTAAAAGACAAGAAATACAATGAAATTTTCCACATGTAAATAAAATAATCTAATATAAATAGCATAAAGCTCAATTTTTTATAGTGAATTTTAATTTAAAAAGATAAAAACTTTAAAAATAAAGTACAGCCCTGGCCAGTGTGTCTCAATGGTTAGAGTGTTGTGTTCCGCGCCCCCACTGAAAGGTCTTGGGTTATATTTCTGGTCAAGGGCATGTGCCTGAGTTGCAGGTTAGATCCTTGCCCAGTCAGGGCACTTGTGGGTGGCAACTGATACATGTGTCTCTCTCACATCAATGTTTCTCTCTCTCTCTCTCTCTCTCTCTCTCTCTCTCTTCCCCTCCCTTCCACTCTTTCTAAAAATCAATGTAATAAATATCCTCAGGTGAGGATTAACCAAAAAAAGAAAAAAGAAAATAATTTTTTTTTTAGTACAGAAGGATAGAATGAGTATAAAACAACATAATGTATAAAAGCAGAAATATAGTGTAAGTAGATAATGATAAAGATAAAATTATTAAATTTATTTTTAAAATATAGATGATCTGATTGGATTAAAAATGGAATTCAGAATTTGTTTCATTTATGGAAGATATCTAAAAAAGTGCAAGAAAATGAATAGTAAAGTATATACTGAAAAATACTAACACGTAGAAGGGTAGAATCAATACACTGATATTAGTGAAAATAGTCTTTCAGACATAAAATATTACAGAAACAATAAGTTACTACATAATTATACAGATGTTTTAATGATTTAGAAGATCTTATGCACATATATACTTCAAACAAAAGTTGAAAGCTTTATGAGAAAAATTGGAAAATTCACCACCTTAATGAGAGATATTAACAAATCTCTCTTCTTTACAAATAGTTCATTCAAAGAAAAAATAACACAGTAAACTTAAATATAATTAAGAAGATGGAATTATTGGAAATAAATAAAATTAGGGCCCATGAACAGGGGAGAAAAAAGCACTCAACATAATTTTTTCTGAATAGCAGTAGTATTGGAGTTATTGAAAAGTTCTTTAAAACAGATACTTTAAATATATTCAAAAATTAAAGGAGACCATATCTAGAGAAAGTGTGCAAGTGGTATATCAATAAATATAGAATGTCAATAAAAATTTAGAAGTTATTAAAAACAAAAAACAAATGGAAATCCCAGAGTTGAAAAATACAATAACTAAAACAGAAACTTCACTAGAAGGGCCCCAAACCACCGGATTTTAAGTGGCAGTAAAAAGAATCAGTAAAGTTAATAACACATCAATTGAGATTATCTAATCTGAGGAACAGAAAGTAAAAAGAATGGATGGCCAGAGGGAGGAGGAGTGGAGACTGGGTGGAGGTGGGTAAGGGTGGGGGTGGGGGGATGGAGGACATCTGAAATAGTATCAAAATAACAAATTTAAAATAAGAAAGAAAAAGAATTAAAAAAATAAACAAAGACTTCAAGACCTGTGTTGCATAATCAAGATTTGTGACCTTACAAAAAAATTTTAAAATATTTAGGCCTGCTGCCCAACTGGTGTGCCTCAGTGGTTAACATTCTAAAATCAATAAATGTAATATAGTTTATCAGTAGAATAAAGGGAGGAAAACACACACTGCCCTCAATAAAAAGATCATCATATAAAATTCAGGATAAAAACATTTAACACACTAGGAATAGAAGGTCATTTCCTCAAGTGAGAAAGGTCATCATCAACAACATAAAGCATTATATTTAGCGGTGAAAAATCAAAATGTTTTCCCTGACTCAACAGTAAGAGCAGATAAGAATATCTACTCTGACTACTTCTATTCAAGATTATACTAAAGATTTTAGCTAGGAATATTATGTAAGAAAAATACATTTTTAAAAATTCAGATTGTAAAAGAAGAATCAAAATTATGTTTATTCACAGATGACATGAACTTGAATACAAAATGTCCCAGGACATCCACTAAAATCTAGAACTAATAAATAATTTCAGCAAGAATGCAAGATCCAAGATCAATGTGCAAAAATCATTTGCTACACTAGTAATAAACAATCAAAAATTTTGAACAATTTTATGTTACATAAGTATCAAACATATGTAAGAATGGGCTTAATAAAATAAATGTAAGATTTATACTTAAAACTATATTGTTTATAGATCTTGTATTTAACATCTCTCTCATTTATTTCAAATTAAAGAGACTATTTTCCAAATCTTCTATAATTGATTGTTTTATTGACACAAAAAACATTTTACTCATTTAAGTTTCTTTTCTTTATTGATTTTTTTTTTTTTTTTAGAGAGAGAGAAAGGGAGAGATAGAAACATCGATGAGAGAGAACATCAATTGGCCACCTCCTGCACGCCCCCCCCCCCCCACTGGAGAATTGAACTGGCAACCTCTTGGTGCATAGGGCTACACTCAACCACTGAGCCACACCAGCCAGACAACTTTACTCATTTTAAATCAGCCCTGTATCAATGTTCAGATTAGGTTCTGCATGGTAGAATTTAGAAATGCTAAATGTTCTAAACCAATGTGTCTTTTCCAAACTAATTGCACTTCATTTTTTTTTTTTTATTAAATGTATTTGGTTGACACTGGTTAATAGAATTGTATAAG
The DNA here is from genome assembly GCA_030848825.1 of Tadarida brasiliensis. NCBI lineage: Eukaryota > Metazoa > Chordata > Mammalia > Chiroptera > Molossidae > Tadarida > Tadarida brasiliensis. Next base: position 146,803,137 of record CM061257.1, on the reverse strand, counting down.
TTTCCATTCTCTTTAAAGAAGTCTTTTCAAGATAGCAATTACCTACCTAGAGTTGCCACATATTTTATTCAGTTTATATACACTATCATTTGTATAACAAAATGAAAGATTTTTCATTTCTTTACCAATGTGTTTGAAATGCTATATAGACAGGCAAGCAATTCATCCCTCTAATCACAGTTGGGGGCAATTATAGTTTCAGAACTTGAAGATTAATTTGCTGTCTTGGTTCAAGCTATTTCTGAAGAGAGAAAATAAATGACTTAGTATAAATAAACTTGGAACCATTGTCACTTGAAGTTGGCTCTTTAGAAGTATAAAAAGAGCCAGAAACCTCTTTCTGTTTGCTTTTCACTATTCCATTAACTTGGAGATTTCTATACTTCATTTCCTAATAATTTGACACTAGGTACCTATACATTTCTGGTATAACTATTGAGGATCCACAGGCATAATAAATAATATAAATGGCACAGCTCTGTGGAAAGTTAGAAAAATATCTAGCAAATACTAGGATCAATTCCCTTTAAAAACTCTAAACTGCATATTGAAACATTAAGAACAGTTTGTTTTAATAGCTTCGGTTTAAGAGAATTCTATGGGAATATAACATGCAGAGATTTTAAGTTTCTTGCAAAGTGATTCAAAATAAATTATATTCCAGGAAAAAAAATAGATTATTTTATTGTGGGGGACAATTTTATCCACATCTGGGGATTTCAGTTCTGGATATGTTTAAATAGGAGAGAAAGGTTGGACAAGGTTATCACTGTGAGCTAGTTAAAAGCTTGCCAGCCCTTGATATTTCTTTTATGGGTGTCCCAATGTGCCTCCATCTCATCACTGCTCATGGGCATGTTTGGCAAATAGACAAGTTTGTTCATAAACAAAACCCCAATGTAAAGGTTTATATTAGTTAGGTGTCCTGAAATACCTTCACGGTTAATATAATAGTGGTTAAGTTCAACAAAAGCTTTAATTTTAAAAATATGTGATAAAAATAACTAAAGAATACAATTCTGTTGTGTGTTTTGGGGAGGGCATTAGTTTTCCTATTTACTTGAAGATTTTCTGCAGATTTCAGTAGAAATTGGCCCACTTTGCAAATGCTGTATTTATTCTAATAAAAATATATATTTCCAAGTTTTAAAATTCTGGCTACCAATAGCAAAAAGGCCAAAAATAATAGTGATTTACTCAAAAGTTTATTACTCACATGAAAGAAGCTGGATATAGGAGTCATGGTGTGACCTTACGCCCCAGGTAGCTTACTCCAGGCTCCTTAGAGACCCAGACAACTTTGATCCATTATCCCACAGGTGGCCTAGGCTTCATCGCTTAAGATACATTAGTGTTCCTGGCAACCATACCAATGGAAAGATAAAGAAGAGTTCAAGTGTGTGTGTGCATGTGTGTGCGTGCATACATGTGCGTATGTGTGCATGCATGTGCATGTGTGTGTGCGTGTGTGTGTGTGCTGTCTCTTACAAAAGAAGGTTTCCAGAAGTCAGCACGAGACAAATCAACTTCATTTTAAGAGACTGAATATACAGGACACAATGGCCAGACAATATATGACAACAGAACTCTGACCCAGAGCCTCTGCATCAATTGCCTGAAAATGATCAGGACGTGTCACTGATTGCTTGATTCCCTAATTATTGCCCCCATGTCCAACTAAGAACAAACCAGATAAAGTAGAATATGTTCCTCAGACCAATCATGTAAGTTGCCCTGCTTCTAGCTAGCCTTCTGGGAGCTTGTCGCTGCCAACAACCTTGAATAAGAGCATACCTGAAGCATTCTTTTTTTTTTTTTTTTTTTTTTTTTCACTATAAAGCTTTCCCACTTTCCTGCCTGTCTTTGAGTCTCTTCTAAACACAAGTGATGGTCACCAACTTCCTTGCTAGAGAGCAAGCTATAAATAAATAGCCTCTGCATGTTCTCATTTGGGTGGCCTTCTTTTATTTCCTCAGTTCTATAACTGCTTATCTGACTGTTGGAGATGTTAAAAATATAGATGTAGCACACCAAAACCATATACTAGCTAAAAATCCTATTACTATGGAAGAGACAAAATGGCTTTTGGAAATCACCAGCTTTTGCCACACATACCAAAGGATGCATGGAAAAATTAAAGTAAAAAACCCAACACTGTGAAAACAGAGACAACATAAATTCTTGCCCCTGTGTTAAACAAGACCAAATATTCTTTCCTGTCTTCATGTTAAATAATTTGGCATCTGAGCATACTTTCCTTCCCTATCTTAAATGATACTATGAACTTAGCTAGCTACTCTAGGAATTAACTTGCCACTGTAATACTGTGAACCGTGAGAAATATTCTTAAGACTAACAGTTTCTTTATCCCTCACTCTGCCCAGCAATCCAAAGCTATTTTACCATAAATTGTAGACAGTCCCTGCCTGGTCCCTTACTCTAATGAACATTTAAAAATTACCCAGCCTAGCTCAAAAACCCTGTAAATGTACTCCACTATCTTATTCCTTCTGAGGCACTATTAACACTGAAAGTATTGGACCCCATGTTGCACTAAACCTAATAAAATTAGCCTTGCTTGATCCATACAGTTTCCTGTTGATAATTTGAGAGACTTAAGTACAAACATCACTGATTTCTTATAAAGATCCAATCAGTAAGTCCTTGTAGATCAAGACTCTGGGTATGTGCCCTGAGTGGGACTCGAACCCGTGACCTTTTGGTGCACTGGACGATGCCCAACCAACTGAGCCACAACAAAAGGGTGCATAGGCGTGTTTTGAAATGTGTTTTTCTATACAAATAGCACCTCCTCTCCTTGCAGAGAGAATATGATTAGGCTGTTTAGGGTAATAATTTCATAACTAACTGAAGTTGGCTCTATTTTGATTCTCCTTCCCTTCTGTTCCATCTTTCTACCTTTGCTGGAGAGACTATGAAGATTACTTCATCACAAGCAAGAGTTTTCTCTCCTGTGTTTTTTTTGTTTTGTTTTGCTTTGTTTTGTTTTATTAGGTGTACACTCTAGGAATATTTAGTCAAGTTAGATGGTCAATAATCTATATTAAAAAATTAAACTTATTATGCTTCCTTTGTATGTTTTCTCCCAGTAAAACTGGAACTTTAGGAAAAACATCACTTGTGAGTCTGGAAAATACTTTTTGTTCTTATATAAAAAGAAAAACTAAACTTTTAAACTTTTTAGTATGAATTCAAGAGTTAGAATCTTTTGATATATAAATATAGAGATTTATATATATTAAAAATAATTCGTATAATATCCCTGATAATAAACTGATGCTGGAAAACTAGAATAGTTATATTTTAACTTATAAAATATTATCTGTCCTCTTCTTAATGTCTTCACCATATAAAAATAGTTTTCTCATGATATTTGAGTTAAGACAAAATTTTGGTTTTATTATTTATGATTTAAACTTCATATTATACCTATATTAATTCTGAGCCCACTAAGTAATTACTGTATCTACAAATTATTTAAGATTTCAAAATATAAATATGTTTAACTAACAAACATTACATTGAGATCCTTTGAAAAGATTCCACTATTGTAAATTATTTTAATGCTACAATCATAAGAAAATGATTTATTGCATTAAATTATAACTTCTAAATCTTTAGACAACATTATTTAAATATTAAACTGAGTTAATATATAGTATTTGGATATCTAGACAATAATCTTAAAAATAATCTTAAAACTCCTGACAAATCAAAACAATTTTTTTCATTCCATGTATAGGTAAAAATAATCAATATGATTCAGTTTTTATATTTATTAGGAACATATTTATATATTATGTATGTATCAGGAGCATATTTATTTGCTCATAAAAAGATTGACACCCAAATGTCTACAATGAGGTTCTGTTTCTAGTTTACTTGGTTCCAATGCATTTATTTATCAAAGCTATTACAGTACATATTATGGTATAAATTGAAAGTCTAAAAGTTTTCCTGTTTATCCTTACCCTTTGTAATATTCTTACTCTCATGATGATCATTGACTACGTTTTCATAAAGCAATAATTTTACATGTATAATAACATTCCTGGAGATTTTCTTATAAGAGATAGATATCAGGGGAAATTGAAGCTGAAAAGGGTGAATTTCTCTAACCAAAGAGTGATTTTAAAATAAAATCTGAAGTACATGAGAAATGAGCCATGTGTTAACTAGAGGAAGAATGTTCTAGGCAAGTGAACAACTCCTGCAAAAGCTTTGTAGTGGGAGAGAGCCTGAAGTGTTGGAGAAATAGTAGGAGTCCGGGGGCGCTAAAAGGGACATTCTAAGGAGATGGCATAAGAGACATAATAGAAGCAAATGCTTTGTTGGCCACTGTGAAGAGCGTCTTTTATATTCTCAGTACTGTAGGAAGCAAGGTAGTGTCATGATGACTTACATTATAATAAAATCACGGTGACTGCCACTTTAAACAGAGATTCATGTGGGACAAAGGTGGCAGTAGGGATATGACTTAGATCAGGTGATGTTGGCTTGGTCCAGGGTGGGAGCAGGGGAAGTGGCCAAAAGGTGTTGAACAGTAGATGTATATTTCATGTACACTCAAAAAGATATGGTGAGATATAAAGACATTGAAATTTGGGACCTGAGCTATCGAAAAGATGAGGAAATGTGAAGGAGGAGCAGGCTTAAAGCCATGAGATCAGGAGTTCTGATTTGAACAAGAATGAAGGAAAGTTATTATAAGGTGCTAGAGGCATAATCTTACATAGCAACTAAAATCAGGCAAGCCTGCAATTTTAAGATAGAAAATACCTGAGATTTATCAAGTTATAGCAACATAAGGTTGAAATTATTCAAAACAAATTTCACATATGAAATAACAATGTAAAATTTTTAAATATTTTGGAACTCAGCAATGACTTGAAGATGTGCTCTAATCTGAAACAAAACTCAATTCAAAACATAGGAAATATTGAGTAAAAACAAAACAAAATAGAAAGTTAACATTGAAACCAATTCAAAATAAAGAAAATTGTATCCATGGGACTACATCAAACTCAAAAGCTTCTGCACAGCAAAAGAAACAACCATCAAAGTGGAAAGGCAACCCACTGTATGGGAGAGCATAATTGCCAATGATATATCAGATAAGGGATTAATTTCCAAAATATATAGAGTGCTCATACATCTCAACAAAATGAAGACAAAGAACCCAATTAAAAAATGGGCAGAGGAACTAAATAGAAACCTCTCCAAACAGGATATACAAATGGCCAAGAGACATATGAAGAAATGCTCAACATCACTAATCATCAGAGAGATGCAAATTAAAACAACAATGAGGTATCACCTCACACCTGTCAGAATAGCCGCCATCAACAAATCATCAAACAACAAGTGTTGGCGAGGGTGTGGAGAAAAGGGGACTCTAGTACACTGCTGGTGGGAATGCAAACTAGTGCAGCCACTATGGAAAACACTATGGTGTTACCTCAGAAAATTAAAAATTGAATTGCCATTTGATCCAGTGATCCCACTCCTAGGAATATACCCTAAGAAGCCTGAAACACCAATCAGAAAGAATATATGTACCCCCATGTTCATAGCAGAGCTATTTACAATAGCTAAGATCTGGAAACAGCCCAAGTGCCCATCAGTAGATGAATGGATAAAAAAGCGGTGGTACATATACACAATGGAGTACTATGCAGCTGTAAGAAAGAGAAAGATCTTTTATCCTTTGAGACGACGTGGGAGGACCTGGAAACTATTATCCTAAGCGAAACAAGTCAAGCAGAGAAAGACAAATATCATATGATCTCACTTATTTCTGGAATATAATGAACATAACATTTCTGAGGAACAGGGTAGTCCCGGAGACGTGGAAGTGGGATACAGACTGACAATTGCCAGAAGAGGGGGTGGGGGAGGGGAGCGATGAACCACAGAACTTGTACGCATGTACTCATAACCAATGGACATGGACAGCAAGACTGGGGACGGGGCAGGGAGGGAGGGGGAGGAGGGAGTCAATGGGGGGAAAAGGAGAAACATCTGTAACAAAAGTAAATTAATAAAAAAATAAAAATAAAAGAAAAGTGTATCTATATACACATTAATTATAATACTGAATGCAAATATTGTAATATTCCTTCTTGGAAGGGAACATATGGAAGGTTTAAAATAATAATGTAACAAATTTTATATATATATTATATATATATAATATATATATATATATATACCACCATTAAATTATGCAGTTCAGCGAGATTAGAAAATCAAGTAAAAGATTTGTTAATTCTAGAGATATTACTACTCTCTTAATTCTGAAATTAAGAAATATTTTAGAAATACTTAACACTAAGAGAAGAAAGTCAAAATCCATGTTTTAAAATACCAGAAATAATTATAGCACAGAAAATGTATATATATATATATATAAAATCTGAGATATTTTAATTTTTGCTCTGTTTTATTCTGATATAAAGATGTCAGAATAAAACAAAGCAAAAATTAAAATAGACTACTTTGTTGAGTGCAATAAAAAGATTAAAATGAAATTAATAGTATATACACTTTATAAAACACATAAAATTAAATGACCCCCAAAATTGGAAATTATAAGAAAGGCAACATTATAGTAAGAAAATACAAATGAAATATAAATAATAAAACTTACAAGCAGGTATTAAATGAGACATAAATCATATGAGGAAGAAAATCAAGGGAAAATTTATAATACTACTACAATATGGTTTTAACTTTATAAGTTAGAGGAAGAAAACAATTGAGATAAAAGAACACTGAGGTACCATACCTGAAAATTATTCAAAATAGAATAATAATTAAGAAAAAAATAAGAAATATAAAAACATTTTTGATAAATTTGCAGAATACAATCAAAGTTGATGGACTTACTATACTAATTTTAAATATTGACTACTCGATTTATTAAAATTGAAGAAAAACATAGAAGCTTATATAATACAATGAACAAATTTAATATAATTTCAAACATTATAAATCCAGATACCCCATAAATTTACTTTCCTTCATAACAACAAATGATTATAAAGTTGTTGATAGTATAAAGGATTCAGAGAAAAATCATTTTCAACATCAGAATTTACACAGATTATAGTCTAATAGAATGCTATTAAAAATAAAACAAATAACACCATAACCCATGATTATTTTCAATAGCCTTCTCTAGTCACTTTTGGTTTGAATTAAAGAATAAACATTTATTAGAATTCTATTTTAAAATTAATAACATTGGAACCTGGTAATGAAAACATTGTGAGAGAGTCTCACAGCCTAAAAGACACCTTGAATGCAAGGCAGAATATTTCTAAAATAGCAGTAACCCCTGTTGTTAAGACTTGTGCCTTGATAGTTGATGTAGAAAGTATATATGCATTCAAAAATGGTAGATAAACTCATAGTTTCATCTAGTGTTTCACATGTAATTTTCCTCACAGGCATCACTTTTACAGAAATAAAGAACAATAGCAGAATTGTTCATGGACTGGTAGAAATTTGGCAGGGTGTACTTAATATAAAAGAATGATAGAGGAGAGAGATTCCAAGATGTTGGCAGATTAAGTGGAAGCTACACTGACCTTATCCCAGGATTAAACTGGAATTACAACTAAAATATAGAAAAAAATCATCCTGAAAAACCAACTGAAGACTATCTGGAGAGAATCCTTATAACTAAGGATGTAAAAAGGAAGCCACATCAAGACTGGTAGAAATTGCAGAGGTGCAAGAGTGCAGGCTGCGCTTCCACAAGAAGCAGTGAAACTCTGGAGGGATATCTCAGCTGTGGGGGGGGGGGGTTCCCTCTGAGAAGTTGGGGTCTAAACCCCGACCTGAGTTCCCCAGCCAAGAGTAACAGAATCAGGAAAGGTGCCCATATAACATCTGTCTATGAAAAGCACTGAGGTTCTGTCTGGCAGGGAAGATAGCTAGGAACACAGGCACTATATTAAAGGGCTAATGTACTAAATTTAATTTGTAGTCACTCACACTGGGCTCTGGCAGAGGAATGGATCAAGCTGCATACCAAGGTCTGCTTTCGTTAGCCCTGGTCCCAGGAGCAGAGTGGACTATAGCTGCTTGAGAAGAGTCTAGTGTTGGTGTTTCAGAGGAAATAGCTGAGAGGACAGCTGCCAGGATCCCAGTGCTGAGTCATTCCCCCATGCTGCAGAAGCCATCTTTCTCAGGCAGAGCTTTCCTATCAATGAAGCTTTAGCCTAGGGGAAAGCAATTGCCTCACCTATTGGAAACCCTCTCACCTCACCCTGTGGAGATTATGTCATGCTGAGAACTACAGCCCGAGGCTCATTAAGTGAATGAGACTAACAGTTAGCTTGCTGGGTGCTTTGAGTCTTTGCCTGACCTGCTCCTGGGACCAGGACTAACAAAAGCAGACCTTGGTGTGCAACTTGATCCTTTCTGCACGCACCCAGCCCCAGCTGGATTGCTGATAGCTCCAAACAGGGTATACGGGCCAATCACAAACAGCATCTGGCATTGGCTTCCACCAGAGACCCTCCAAAGAGGCCCAAAAGCAATAATCCCAGTGACCTGCTTCAGACAACAACAGAGCAAGATCCAATAAGCTTCACAAGCAGTATATCCAGGGAGATTTTGGCAGGCTCAAACCCTGTTTAGGCAAATTGTGCTTCATATGATAAGCACCTGCACAGTAGCCTGCAAGCTGTATTGGTCGATGAGCCTCACTGTCAGCCAGCCAGAGGGTCAAGTTCATGCACAAATTGGCCAATATCAATCAAGACTCAATTACAACAGGAAGGTCCACAGAACATGCACAGGGGACATTATTAGAGCACCTAGGTCTGGTGATCAGGGAGACTGCACCACTAGGTCTCACAGGTCACCTACTACGTAAGACCATCCTACCAATACTGGGAGTCATAGCAGATCTATTTAATATATAGAAACAAACTCAAACAGGCAGCCAAAATGGGGAGACAAAGAAACAAGTCCCAAATGAAAGAACAAGAGAATTCTCCAAGAAAGCTAATGGATATGGAGATAAGTGACCTATCAGAAATAAAGTTCAGAATAATAATTATAAGAATGTTCAACAGCATGAAAAAAAGACATAGGAACTATGAAAAATAATGAGTCAGAAATGAAGAATGACATAGCAGAAATAAAGAATACACTGGAAGGAATAAACAACAGGTTTGAGGAAGCTGAGGATTCGATCAGCAAACTAGAAGACAGGGTAGAAATCATTCAATCAGAGAACCAAAAAGGAAAACAAAACAAAACAAAACAATTAAAAAACAGGAGAACAGTTTAAGGGAGCTGTGGGACAATATGAAATGTAACAATATCCACAGCATAGAAGTACCAGAAGGAGAAAAAAGTGAGCAAGAGATAGAGAACCCGTTTGAAGAAATAATGGCATAAAGTGTCCCTAACCTGGTGATGGAAAATGTCACAGAAGTTCAAGAAGCATAGAGAGTCCCAAGCAAAAAGAACTCAAAGTCTCATGCTAAAACACATCATAATTAAAATGCCAAAAATGAAAAACAAAGAGAAAATCTGAAAGACAGCAAGAGAAAAGCAATTTGTTACCTACAACACAGCTCCCATAAGGCTCTCAGCTGATTTCTAAACAGAAACACTGCAGGCCAGAGGGAATAGCATGAAGTATTCAAGGTAATGAAAAGCAAGGATCTGAAATCAAGACTACCCTATCCAGCAAACCTATCATTCAAAATAGAGGTGAAGTAAAAACACATAAAAAAAATAATAATAATAAGGCTAAAGGAGTTTATTACCACTAAACCAGCATTGCAAGAAATGTTAATAGGACTGCTTTAATAATAAGAAGAAATATATAGAGAGAAACATCATTATAAAGAATTAATATGGCAATAAGTAAGTACCTATCAATAACCTTAAATGTAAATTGATTAAATGCTTCAATTAAAAGACATAGGAGAGCTGATTAGATAAGAAAACATGATCCATATATATGCTGTCTACAGAAGACCCACCTCAGAATAAAAGACTCACACAGATGAAAGCGAAGGGATGAAAAAATATTTTTCCATCCAAATGGAAATGAAAAAAAAGCAACAGTAGCAATACTTATATCTGACAAAATAGACTTCAAAGCAAAGACCATAAAAGAGACAAAGAAGGTCACTACTTAATACTAAAAAGATCAATCCAACAAGAGGATGTAACCCTGTTAAACATATATGTACCCTATATAGGAGCACCTAAATATATTTTAAAAACTTCTGGAAGATTTTAAGGGAGGGGGTCTTTAACACCCCATTGACTTTACTGGATAGAACTTCCAGACAAAAAACCAACAAGGAAACAGTGACCATAAATGACAAACTAGATCAGATGGATTTAATTGATATTTACAGAACATTTTACCCCAAAGCTGCAGGATATACATTCTTCTTAAATTGCACATGGGACATTCTTAAATATAGACCATGTGTTAGGATACAAACTAAGTCTTTACAAGTTCAAGAAGATTGAAATCATATCAAGCATCTTCTCAGATCACAATGGCATGAAACTAGAAATCAACCACAATAAAAATATTCAAACATATGGAGGCTAAATAGCATGTTATAAAACAAAGAATGAGTTACCAAATAGATCAAGGAAGAAATTAAAAACTTCCTGGAAACAAATGATAATGAACACACAACAACCCAAAATCTATGGGACACAGTGAAAACTGTCCTTAGAGGGAAGTTCATAGCACTACAGGCCTCATACAACTTAACCCAAAAGGAAGACAAACAATCCAATTGTAAAATGGACAAAGGATCCTAATAGACACTTCTCCAAAGAGGACATACAGATGACCAAGAGACATATGAAAAAATGCTCAAAGTCACTAATCAGAGAGATGCAAACTAAAATGACAATGAGGTATCACTTCACAACTGCCAGTATGGCTGCCATCAATAAATCAACCAACCACAAGTGCTAGTGAGGATGTGGAGAAAAGGGAACTCTAATACACTGCTGGTAGGAATGCAGACTGGTGCTGCCATTATGGAAAACACTATGGAATTTCCTCAAAAAATTAAAAATGGAACTGTCATTTGACCCCGTGATCCCACTTCTAGGAATATATCCTAAGATTCATGAAATACCAATCAGAAAGAATGTATGCACCCCTATGTTCATAGCAGTGCTATTTATAATAGCTGAGTGCTGGAAACAGCCCAAGGATCCATCAGTAGATGAAAAGATTAAAAAAAAAAAAAAAAAAAAAAAAAGAGCTGTGTTACAGCTATACAATGGAATACTATGCAACTGTAAAAAAGACAGATCTCTTACCCTTTGAAAGAGCATCGAGAGACCTGGAGAGTATTATGCTAAAAGAAATAAGCCAGTCTGAGAAAGATAAGTACAACATGATGTCACTAATTTGTGAAATATAAGGAACAAAATAAGCTGATAAACAAAATATTCCCAGAGACATGGAAGCAAGGAATAGACTGATGAATCTCAGAGGGAAGGGGAGGGACAGGAAGTGATCAACCAAATAACTTACATGCATACATGCATAACCCATGGCCACAGACAATAGTGTGGGGAAAGTCTGAGGGGTGCAGACGTGAGGTTGAGGGGGGACATCTGTAATATTTTCAACAACAAAGATAATTAGAAAAAAATGATAGAGGAGTATTTGAAGTCTACAATTGATATGATAAATATCTTGTCAGAGAGACTGGCAAATCAGTTTGTAGTTTATCAATGTTTTTCTTCATTCTGTATAATCCACAACCAGGAAGATGCCTGATCCCTCCTATAGACATATTATGAGATTGCTGAGAATACCCCAATTCCATTGTTTTATTTTCCAATATATTCCTACTGTGGTCAGATATTACAATTTCTTTAAAAACTATTGAGATTTGTCCGGCCGGTGTGGCCCAGTGGTTGAGCATCGACCCATGCACTAAGAGGTCTCTAGTTTGATTCCCAGTCAGGACACATGCCCAGGTTGTGGGCCCAATCCCTCCTGCACGGCCAATCTCTATCTCTCTCTCCCTCTCCCTTCCTCTCTCTGTAAAATCAATAAAGGAAAAAAAAAATTAAAACAAACAAATAAACAAACAAAAAAAACTATTCAGATTTGCTTTATGCCTTGCAAGTAGTCAATTTAGTAATTGTTCCATTTGAATGGCTATTATTCATTTAATGGCATATATCTCAATTTGTTATGTTTGTTGGCCAAATATTCAGTATCCTTCCTGTCTACTTGTTTTCTTAGTGTCTAACACAGATGCGTTAAAACTTTATTATGTTTATGGATTTGTCTATTTTCCTTGTAATTTCAACTTTTTGGAATTCATATATTTTAGAAATGTGTCATTATTCTGCAGTAGATGTTCATAGAGATCTAGAAAGATGCCAACTGTGAGACAGTAATACAATGGAAATCTGAATTAAAAGAAGACAAAGAAGCGTACACTTCCATATGAAAAGTTATGCCTTAGACAATAATTTTGCTTCTGCTAAAGCACTATTTGAGCATGTAACAGCAAAGAATATACAAGTAAAATATATGTTTCTAAATAATTATTTATAGTTTTATTGAAGAAGCCTGGAAATTCTTTCCCTTTCAGGGAATCCCCTGAAAGCTCTGGATTTTATGGAAGATAGCTAAAGAAGTCAAAGAAATAGCCTTTGTGAAATGATCCCAGCACTAACTTGTGTTCATTAACTAATTCTGTCTAAACTGTTTTTTCATAAATTAATTTGGAAGGGAAATATATAAAAAGAAGATTAAAATTGGAGAAATAGAAAATCTTAATATTTCAAATAACCAAGGAATGTATTAGAAGAGTTGTCAACAAACTTCTATTTTTCCTTTGTTATTATTGTTAATCGTACTCTATTATTGAAAGAAACCTGTTATCTTTCTTATACTAAAGATTGCTTTTAGTGTTTCTTTTCATCTTTAGTATCCTGAAATGTAACTCTTAATATCTTATTTTTATTTTTAAAATTTTAATATCTAATAAATCCAAAATTTGTTTCTTGATAGAAAATTAGCATTTAGGCCTTTAGTCTTGCTCTCTAATTCACATTTTCACTCTTGAAACTCTTGAGGAGATTTAATTTTTTTTAAATTTATATTTCTATATTAGGAAAGACTCACCAAAGATGTTGGGCAATTCCTACTGACAGATCAAAGGAATATGCTTGGGAGAGCTTTGTTTTGAAAACCTTTAAATAGTTGTATTTCACTAGAGAATCAAGGATATTACTTGGATTACAGTTATTTGTTTCTTAATATAATATTTTATTTTTGACATTTGTTTCAATAAATATTTTAGTGGGCATTTTACTGTTGATAATTGTATGCATCTGTAAGCTCTCTGGGAAAAATATACAAATGGGAAATGCTTTCCAGATCTATGCTTCATTGCTGCAGGATAATTGACTACTTCTATTCCTTAAGAAGTAAGATCAGTCTTGCTTTCTGAATAATCAGTAGATTGAATTAGTGTCAACTGAAACTCAGTGATGGCTGGAAACATGCTATTAAAAGAGCACTTTGAAAATCATTATTAAATAAATGAATACAATATAGTTACCCATTTGGCAAAGCTGTCATCTTTGATTCGAAACCTTGTCTCTTCCACTTTACATGTAATTAATGCCATGAAAATTTAGGCTTTTATATCATGTGCCTGTTGTGTATAAAATAAAAGTATGGTTTAAAGCCCAATGTTTTTTACATTAGCCAGAAATATTAAAATGACTTCTATAAATTTTCTTTATCAAACACTAATTCAGAGCTACTCTATAAGCACATGACATATAAAACATACAGACAGTTCTGCCTTTATAGCTGGGATCTACAAGCAACAACATTTAAAAAAAAAATTTTTTTTCTTTATTGATTTTAGAGAGAGAGGAATGGAGAGGGAGAGAAACATCAATGAGAGAGAACATGGATTGGCCACCTCCTGCATGTCCCCCACCAGCGATGGGGTCCACAACCTGGACATGTGCCCTGACCAGGAATTGAACTGATGACCTCTTGGTGCATGGGTCGACGATCAACCACTGAGCCACACCAGCTGGGCAAGCAGCAATGTTTTCAAAGAGTATATGTAAAGATTTTGTAAGGCAACACACATCTGTAAAAATACAATTGGAATACAATAGAAAAACTGTGAGAAATCTTACTGAGTAGTATACCAGAAAGCACTGGAAGGATAAAAATGGCATACCTGCAACAAGATTTGACCTCCTTAAACAACAGAACTGAGAAATAAGCTACTCGGGCACACAGTGAGAATGCATGGAGCTAAGTTGAGAACAACTGTTCGAGAAAGGGCAATAACTGCACATCTGTAAGTACAACAACTCCCAGTCTTGCAGGGCAAGGTGATTTTCTAGCCTGACCAACCAGAGTAGAGACTTTACAAACTAGGAAATCAGTGAAGAGCATGAATCAATGGATACATTCTTAGAAATGTACAATCTACTCAGAATTAATTATGAAGAAATAGAAAACCGGAACAGACCATGAGGAAGGTGATTAAATCAGTTGAAAAGTTGGACTGAACCCGTTCAAGAACAAAACATTCTAGTCATGTCACAAAATGAAACTTAAAAATGAGGCTTGAAAATATCAAGCTGATCTACAAGTGACTAACCTTCCTGTTAAAACAAAAATCAAAACCCTTTAATTGAACAGAACAAAATCCAAGCACTCAACAAATTAGTATTCCAAATATAACTCATAAGCAGGAGAAAAATCAGTCAATATAACAGATGCAACAACTAAAATAAGTAAGTAAATAAATAAAATGAAACAAACAATAGCAGAGTTATATATAGTATAACATTGGAAGAGCTAAATGGAATTAAAATGCAGAAATATGGATAAAATAACAATGGAAAATTAAAAATAAAATGCAAGATTATTTACTAATATAACAGCTATATAAATACTTATATTAAATATAGAGTGTTCAGTCTCTTCAGCCAAAGATAGGATTTTAACAATGGATTAAAAAGCAGAACCTAACTCTATCTTGTTGTGATAGGCAGAATAATGCCCCCCCCCCCAAAGACATCTGCATTCTAATTCATGGAACATGTGATTATGTTATATTAAGTAGCAAAGGAAAACTATGATTACATATGGAATTAAAGTTGCTAGTCAGAAGACAGAAAGATTACTCTGGATTATCCAGGGTGGCCCAATGTAATCACAAGAATCTTTCAATGTGGAAGAGAGACAAAAGGAGAGTCAGTGTTGGAGAAAGTGATGAGAAGATGGGAATGTCTGAGTGATGCTTCATTGGCCCACAGCGGCTGTCTGAAAACAAAGACTGGAGGTGATGGACCCTGGCAGGTCGCAGGTCTTGGAATCTGTGTAAGGCAGGGAAATGGATTCTCTCCTAAACACTCCAGAAACCAATGTAACTCCCCTACACTTGAGTTCAGAAACCCATGTTGTTCTTTTAGCCAAGAGAAATGTAAGGTAAAATTTTATATTGTTCAGGCTACCAAGTTTGTATTAATTTGTTACAACAAAAGCAATGCAATAATATGTTTTAAAAACCTTTAAAATATAAAAATTCATTTTCAATCAATATGAAGCAACAGAGATCAAAT
Organism: Tadarida brasiliensis; assembly: GCA_030848825.1. NCBI lineage: Eukaryota > Metazoa > Chordata > Mammalia > Chiroptera > Molossidae > Tadarida > Tadarida brasiliensis. The sequence goes on along the minus strand of CM061257.1, from coordinate 146,787,480 downwards.
CCATTCTCTCATTTAATACAAATGAATGAAAAAAAAAAAAGTCTAACATATGGGATTAAGGTGTTGAAGACACGTGACAGGCAAGAAGGAACAGTGTTCCTTGTAATATGGGAAACAATAAAGTGAGCCCCAAACTGCACCTGCTTCGTGTTTTGAAGAGTTTTCACATAACTGAATCCCAAATATATGTCCAAAAGAATTGAAATCAGAATCTTGAAAAGACATCTGTGCCTCTATGTTCAGTGCAGCATTATTCACAATAATACTTTATTCACAGTAATAATGATCAAGAATATTTGTAGTAATAGAAAACTTTCTAGCACCTCAAATGGTAAAATACACAATGTCTGGCAACCAACAAAAAATCGCCAGGCATACAAAAAGCAAAAATTAAAACATTTTTTTTTTTAAGAAGGGACCAAAAATATCAAAATAGACCCAGTACTAACAAAGGTAGAGTTAGCATTTAAGGACATTAAAACAGTTATTATAATTACATTTCTCATGTTCAAAATGTACAGAAATGTTGGATGTAAAAAAGATACAAATAAAGCCCTGGACAAGTAGCTTAGTCGGATACAGTGTTGTTCAGATATGCCAGTGTTGTGGTTTCGATGCCCAGTCAGGACACATACAAAAATCGACCAAGGGATACATAAATAAGTGGAAATCGATCTCTCCTCTCCCCCCAAATAAATAAATAATATTTAAAAGACACAAATCAAAAGAGATGAAATCAAGATAGCATATATACAGGTTAAATTGATCAGTACATTAGATATTACAGAAGAAAATATTAGTGACATTGAAGGTACCACAGAAGATGCACAGAAGATACACAAAAGAAACAGAGAAAAAATAAAAAGAGCATCAGTCAGCACAAGGAAAACTTCAAATGACTTAATCAATGTAAAGTAGCAGTATGAGAAAATGGTGGGGGAGGGGGTAACAAAAAACTATATAAGGAACATTTTTCAAATTTGATAACAACCATATATCTGCAAATACAAGAAGCTCAAACAACCTCAAACACAAGAACATAAAATAGCGATACACAGAGCCATGATAAAGCTGCTCAAAACTTACAAATGCTGCCGTAGGAAACAAACATGCTAAGTACAGAAGAACCAAGATACGGTGACAGCAGATATCCTCTAAGAAAGAAATGCAAGGGGAAAAAATGTGATGTTCTGAAAAATGATAATTGTACCTAAACTTTGTATAATAGTGGCACACAAAAACCAACTGTATTGCTATAAAATTTAATAAAATGACAATTTACAATGACATAAAAATATGAAATACATAGGAATTAATCTGACAAAAGATGTATAAGACTTATACGTTATAAACTATAAGATATTGATGACATGTTAAAGTTAACAATGGAAAGATATATCTTTATTATGGGTTGAAAGATTCAATATTGTTAAGAGGACCGTTATCTCCAAATTGATTTATAGTTTCAGTGTAAGTAATCTCAAGCAAAATTTCTGCACAAAAACTCTGAAGAAAAAACAAAGTTGAAGGACTAATGCTATCTAATTTTAAGTAGATAAAGCTACACTAATAAGATAGTGTGGTATTGGCCTGAAGGTAGACAAATTGATTAATGATTCAGTATGGAATGTCTAAATTAGTCCTGTACACATAGGGGCTCTTTGTTTGGTCAGCACGCTTCTAAGTTAATGTGCTGTATATGTTGTTATCAACCTCTGTTCTGTTTCCTGCTTGCTATTTTCTTTCCTTTCTTTTTTTTTTTTTTATCCTCACCCGAGGACATTTTCCATTTTTTGTTCAGATAGAATGGGAGGGAGAGAGAGGAAGAGAAACATCGATGTGAAAGGGACACATCGAGGGGCTGCCACCCGCACGACCCAACCAGGGCCGGGGACAAACTGCAACCGAGGTATGTGCCCTTAGCGGGAACCGAACCTAGGTCTCTCTGTACCACAGGCCGACACTCTAACCGCTGAGCCAAACCGGCTAGGGCTCCTGCTTGCTATTTTCTCCTTTTGGGGCTCCTACTGAAATGTGGCTTAAATGTTTTGTTTTGTTTTTTGTACAACACTACAATTTTATTCTATGATTTTAAATTTTTCATAGAATATCACCCTATGACTATTCTCATTCTCAAGGCCACAGTCTCATCGTGCCTACTACTGGGGTGCATGGGTCCCACTGGTGCACTGCTGAGGTGTGTGGGTCCGCAGGTACCACTGCTGCCTACTGCTGTGAAGTTGGGTCACAATATGTTTTAATGGTACCGCAACACGCGTTAGATTTTTAAACAAATAGCTGTAGAGCATGGGACGGTAGAGCTCCCAAGATAGAAATGCTCACTACCCTTCAGTGTCCTTGCTTTGTTTATAGCACATGGTGCTCAAACTTTCCCACAAAACCATGACCATTAGAAAAAATTAAAACCCTGAAGGAAATAATAAGTGTGTGCTAATGTGTGGTTAAGACTCAGTCTTAACTTCAGGGACATATAAAAGAAGATCAAGCCTTCTTGCTTCTCTTACTGTATTCCTGCTTCCCAGTGTAATCAAGTCAAACAGTATTTCACACATACATCTTTTCAGGGTAAAAAACCTATACTGTTTAAACACTGAGCATTTTAAATTCAGATTTGTATCTTTTCATTGGAATAGTTTGCAAAATGCAGGTGGCCTTCCAGAGGGGAAACAAATAATTTTCCAACTACTGCTCAAAAGTTGCTTTCAATCCCCTAAATGAAAGCATTAAAACCCCAATAATGTAAAGTTACAGTTTCTTAATATATGTTTATTATGTATTTGTTGGTGTTAACATATGCTTCTTATCTATATTTCTGTATCTATACCTAAATCGATATCTATAAGAATCTATATATCTCTTGATACAGGGAGAGAGAGGGAAAGACAGCCATAAATGATATAGATTTTGTAAGTAATTGAACTGTAAAATATATTGCAAGGCAAGGGAAGTACTGTTTTTTTCCTGTCCATCATTACTTGTAAGCTATATTGAATCAGGACCTCTTCATTTTTCCCACAAATATGTATTCTATCTCTAATATAAATCAATATTATCAGCTTCCTGAATAACATTTAGTGAAATGGGTTGTGAAAGTGACTAACTTAAGATCAGTTTCCTGTTTGGCATACTTCAGAATGTAGGAGAATGTTTGGATTAAACTAAGACACACGGTTTACCATTAAACAATTAAATATACATGTACAAAATGCAAACACACAGCACATTATTCCTGAGCAGACAGCGAGCCTGTTTACTGTGAGACATGGGACTCCACAGACATAGTGACTGCTATGCTGTGTATGTGAGTTGTAGGATTAGCTTTACCATGATCAGGATATTTATCCACCCAATATGCCCCTTACTCAGGTCTGGAGCATGGGTGAGTGTGTGAGTGTGTGAGAGTGTGCGCGAGTGTGAGTGGACATGAGTGTGGATGAGCATGCGCACAGCAGTGCGGAAGCTTAGGGCAGAGGGTTCCGGTTCTGTGGATGGGGGAGCAGCCGGCTACTGCTATGCGCAGCACTTCTCCCTGCTCAGGGCTGGAAGGACCCACCATTTTGGAAGATCTGCTGGATATTCTCTGGGAAGAGGCAGCGGGGAGTGGCTAGGGCCCAGCAAACAGAGGCCACCAGTGCTCCTTGCACCATCGGACCAGTGGCTTTGCTGTGCCAACTTGGACCAGCACACAGTAATGTGCTGTCAAGAGACCTGCTCCCAGAAGCAGCAGCGGGGCTCAGGACCAGAGCTCCACCCCCAAAAGCAACTGAGGATGGAGAACCGAGACACCCACAGCAGCATCAGCAGCAGCTGATCAAGAGTGGAGCCCAACCCAGCAGCAGCAAGGCTTGGGTAGCTGAGACCCACCCCTGACAATTGGAGCAGCATATTGGAAGTGGAGCCCCACCCCAACAACAGCCAAGTCCTGGGTGCTGAACATCCTGGGCCCCCAACAGCACCAGAGGATTGAGAACTGAGACTCATCCCCCAGGAGCAACAGCAGCAATGCAGACCAGGAGCATAGACCTGCCCCCAGCAGCATCAGCAAGGACTGATCCGGAGCTGAGCCGCACCAGGCATCAGTGGAACCTGAGGACCCACACACCTCAGCAGTGCACCAATGGGACCCACACACCACAGCAGCATCTACCATGACAGACCAACACCAGCTGCCAGCTGTCAGTCCTCCAGGACCCACAGCAGACAAGAGGCACCACACACCAGAATAGTCTGGGAGGCATAGCAGTCTTATCTGATACACATGGACCTGCCTACACATCTAAACACACCTCACCTGGCCTTGAACTTCCAGACTGCCAAAATAGTGAGACAAAGAAACAACCCCAAATGAAACAAAAGGAGGACTCACCAAAAAAGGAACTACCTGAAATGGAAGCAAGCAACTTGTCAGATAAAGAATTCAAACAAATGGTTTTAAGGGTGCTCAAACAACTTAGTGAGAACTACAACCAATTTAGTGAGAATTATAAAGAACTCAGTGGGGATGACACCAGCATAAAAAATTAGGCAGAAGCTCTGAATAAAAATCAAGTTGAAATAAAGAATGACATAGCTGATATAAAAAATACCTTGGAAGGATTCAATAGTAGATTAGAAGAAGCTGAAAACTGAATCAGCGAGTTAGAAGACAAGGTAGAAACAAACACCCAAATAGAGCAGCAAATGAGAAAAAAAAATTAAACAGCAGGAGGAGAGTTTAAGGGAGCGTTAGGACAACACAAAACATAACAACATTCACATAATAGGGGTGCCAGAAAGAGAAGAATAAGAGAAAGGAACAGAGAACCTATTTGAAGAAATAATGATAAAAAACTTCCTTAATCTGGTGAAGGGAAAAGTTACACAAGTCTAGGAAATACAGAGTCTCAAGCAAGTTGAACCCAAAAAGACCCACACCTAGACTCATCACAATTAAAATGGCAAACATTAAAGACAAAGAAAGAATCTTAAAGGAAGCAAGAGAGAGACAGAAAGTTACCTACAAGGGAGCTCCCATTAGACTTCCAGCTGATTTTTCAATAGAAACACTGCAGGCCAGAAGGGAGTGGCATGAAGTATACAAAATAATGAAAGGCAAGGGTCTGAATCCAAGACTACTCTATCCAGCAAGGCTATCATTCAAAATTGAAGGTGAAATAAAGAGCTTCACAGACAAAAAAAGAAAAGAAAAAAAGAAAAGCTAAAGGAATTTACTACCACCAAACCAGCACTGCAAGAAATCCTAACGTGATTGTTGTAAGCAGAAGAAGAAACTGAGAGAGAGGAACATAGGCATAAAATAAAAATGCAACAAATAAGTAGCTATCAATAATAACCTTAAATGTAAATGGCTTAAATGCTCCAATCAAAAGACATAGGGTAGCTGATTGGATAAGAAAACATAACCCATATATATGCTGTCTACAACAGACCCACCTCACAACAAAGTCTCACACAGGATGAAAGTGAAGGGATGGAAAAAAATTTCCAGCCAAATGGAAATGAAAAGGAAAAAAAGCTGGTAGCAATAATCATACCTGATAAGATAGACTTCAAAATGAAGGTGATAACTAGAGACAAAGAAGGTCATTACATAATATTCAAGGGATTGATCCAACAAGAGGATATAACTCTGGTAAACATATATGCAGCAAATATAGGAGCACCAAAATATATTTAAAAACTTCTGGTGGACTTCAAGGGAGAGTTCGACAACAATACAATTATAGTAGTGGACTTTAACAGTCCTCTGATACCACTGGATAGATATTCTAGACAAAAAAATTAACAAGGAAACAGAGGCCGTAAATGATGCACTAGATGAGTTGGATTTAATTGATATTTACAGAATATTTCACTCCAAACCTACAGAATATACATTCTTCTCAAAGGCACATGGGATATTCTCAAAGATAGACCACATGTTAAGAAACAAAGTAAGTCTCTACAAATTCAAGAAGATTGAAATCATATCAAGCATCTTCACAGATTACAATGGCATGAAATTAGAAATCAATTACAATAAAAACACTCAAACACATGGAGGCTAATTAGCATGTTATTAAACAATGAATGGTTTACCAATGAGATAAAGAAATAAATTTTAAAAATTCCTGGAAATTCATGAAATGACCACACAACAACACAAAATCTACGGGACACAGCAAAAGCACTCCTGAGAGGAAAGTTCATAGCAATATAGGCATACCTCAAAAAAACAAGAAAATATTTCTAATAAACTATCTAGCCCTACAACTTAAAGATTTAGAAAGAGATAAAAAAAAAAACAAACCAAAAACTCAGAGTTGGTAGAAGGAAGAAAATAATAAAGATCAGAGCAGAAATAAATGACATAAACACTAAAAAACAAACAAACAAACAATAAAAACGATCAATGAAACAAAGAGCTAGTTCTTTGAAAAGATAAACAAGATTGAATCAACCTTTAGCCAGACTCACCAAGAAAGAAAGAGAGAGGACCCAAATTAATAAAATCAGAAACAAAGGAGGTAAAGTAACAATGGACACCATAGTAAAACAAAGGATTCTAAGAAAATACTATGAAAATTATATGCCAACAAATTCGACAACCTATGCGAAATGGACAAATTCTTAAAATCATACAGTGTTCCAAAGCTCAACTGAGAAGAGTCAGAAAACCTGACCAGACCAATAACAGTTAAAGAAATAGAAGCAGTAATCAATAAATTACAGCAAACAAAAGCCCTGGTCCACACAGCTTCACAGGGGAGTTTTATCAAACATTCAAGTAGAACTAACACCTATTCTCCTCAAAATATTACAAAAAATTCAAGAGGAAGGAAGACTTCCAAGTTCTTTTTATGAAGCCAGCATAATCCTAACCCCAAAACCAGATAAAGATACTAGAAAGAAAGAAAATCACAGGCCAATATTCCTGATGAACATAGAACCCAAAATCTTCAACAAAGTCTTAGCAAATAGGATCCAGCAATATGGTAAAAAAAAATTATACACACAACCCTGGGGTGGACCGCTGATACACTATTCATAAATCAATAAATGTGATACACCACATAAAAAAAATTAAAGATAAAAATCATATGATCATATCAATAGATGCTGAAAAAGCATTTACAAAATCCAATACCCATTTTTTATAAAAACTCTCAACAAAGTGGGAATAGAAGGATCATACCTCAATATAATAAAGGTCATATATGACAAACCTACAGCTTACTTCATACAACATGGACAAAAACTAAAATCATTTCCCTTAAGAACACTTTCATCACTATTATTCAACATAATACTGGAAGTCTAAGCCACAGCAATCAGAAAAGAAGAAAAAATAAAAGGCATCCAAATTGGAAAGAAGGAAGTAAAACTGTCATTATTTGCAGATGACATGATCTTATACATAGAAAACCCTAAAGACTCCATCTAAAAACTAGTAGATTTAATAAATGAATTCAGAAAAGTAACAGGATACAAAATCAACATGCAGAAATCATTGGAATTTTGTACACCAATAATGAACACACATAAAGAGAAACTAAAAAAAAAACAACAATCCCACTTACCATTGTGGCAAAAAAATTAAGATACCTAAGAATAAATTTAACCAAAGAAGTAAAGGATCTATTTGCAGAAAACTACAAGACATTGAAAAAATAAATGGAGAAAGATATAAAAGAGTGGAAGCATATAACTTGTTCATGGGTTGGAAAGATTAACATCATTAAAATGTCCATACTACCCACAGCAATCTATAGATTCAATGCAATCCTTATTAAAATACCAATGACATATTTCACAGAATGAGAACAAATACTCCAAAAGTTTATATGGAACCAAAAAGACCCCGAATAGCCACAACAATCTTGAAAAAGAAGGACAAAGTAGGAGGGATCACAATACTGGGTATCAGGTTATACTACAAAGCCATTATAATCAAAACAGCCTGGTACTGGCACAACAACAGGCATATAGATCAATGGAACAGAACAGAGAACTCAGAAATTGACTGAAGATATTATGCTCAACTAATATTTGCCAAAGGCGGCAATAGCATACAATGGAGTAAAGACAGCTTCTTTAATAAATGGTGTTGGGAAAATTGGACACTAAAAAAAAAAAAAAAAAAAAGTAAACTAGACCACCAACTTAGATCATACACAGGAATAAACTCAAAATATATAAAAGACTTACATGTGACTCATGAATTCATAAAAATCCTAGAAGAAAATGTAGGCAATAAAATAGACATGACACACACAGCAGAATTTTCACTGATATATCACCTAGGGCAAGAGAAACAGAGGAAACAGTTAATAAATGGGACTACATCAAACTAAAAAGCTTCTGCACAGCAAAAGAAACAAGCAGCAAAATGGAAAGTGAACCCACTGTATGGGAGAATGTATCATTGCCAATGATACATCAGATAAGGGGTTAATTTCCAAAATATATAGAGTACTCATACAACTCAACAAAAGGAAGACAAAGAATCCAATTACAAAATGGGCAGAGGAACTAAAGAAACACCTCTCCAAGCAAGACATACAAATGGCCAAGAGACATATGAAAAAATGTTCATCATCACTAATCAGTGAGATAAAAATTAAAATGACTATGAGGTATCACCTTACACCTGCCAGAATGGCTGCCATCAACAAATCATCAAACAACAAGTGCTGGTGAGGGTGTGGAGAAAATGGGACTCCAGGACACTGCTGGTGGGAATGCAGACTGGTGCAGCCACTATGGAAAACAATATGGTGTTTCCTCAAAAAATTGAAAATTGAACTGCCATTTTACCCACTTCTAGGCATATACCCTAAGAAGCCTGAAACACCAATCAGAAAGAATATATGTACCCCTATGTTCATAGCAGCACTATTTACAGTAGCTAATATCTGGAAACAGCCCAAGTATCCATCAATAGATGAGTGGGTAAAAAAAAAAAAAACTGTGGTATATTTACACAATGGAATACTATGCAGGTGTAAGAAAGAAAGACCTCTTGTCCTTTGAGACGACATGGAGAGACTGGGAGAGTATTATGGAGCAAAATAAGGCAATCAGACAAAGACAAGTATCACATGATCTCTCTTATTTGGAGAATGTAATGAACAAAATAAGCTGATGAACAAAATAGACCTAGAGACATGGAAGTAGGGATCAGACTGACAAACCTGAGGAGGGGGTGGTGGGAAGGTGGGAACAGATAAACCAAAGAACATATATGCATAACCAATGGACATAGACAAAATACTGTGAAGTTGGGGTGGGATGGGACTGGGGAGGAGGGTGTCAATGGGGGAAAAAGGAGAAACATCTGTAACAAAAATAAATTAATTAATTTAAAAAAAGTAAACGATAAATGCTGCTATTAAAGGGGCTGTATTGCATGGACACTCCATGTAAATTTATAAAATTAAGTATTATGGTCTGAGAAGCTATATTTGATGTTTCAGCTTCCACTTTGAATCTCATATATGATACAAAAATTAGAGTGATTTATAAGAGAATATGAAAAAGCAATAGTATGTTCAGGGAACACTCAATAGGAGATGAAAGTCTTTAAGGAATGTGATGATAGCAGGTACTGACTGTGTTGAAACAAGTGGATTAATTCAGTACTGTCAGTTACTGGATGGTCTGATGGCAGGCTCTGCCAATCCCCCAATATTCAAGGCTCCTACACAAATCTGCTTTATTTACTCCAGTTTGGTGGGACTGATAATGCCAGAAAACAAGGAGGAGGATGGGAAACTTGACCTTAAAGTGTCAGGGTGATATTCTAGCAGATTAATCATAATGAGGATTGTTGAAAGGTCTATGATTTCCAGGCTTGACCTTTGACTGGGGACGCAAGGTCATATGCACTTGTGAGTAAAATGGCCAGACTTTGGAAAAGCAACTTCTCTGAGGTTTCTTGCCCTGAGATTCCAATGCACTGTAATTTAAAAACCTGTAAGAGAAGTCCTAATGGAAGCTAGATTAGCAATATATGGGGATATAGTGATTGATGGCATGAAGGTGAAAGTTTGGATGAAGACTGGAATGTTTGCACAGACTTTTATAAGGTTGTGTACCTTATACTCTAATGTATCATTGTAACGGATATTATTTCAGATTGGCGAACTAAAGTAGATGGTATATGTTTTCTCTTTGGACATTATTACTTGGACATGCTAAATAGCAACCTATAGAATTTCCCAAGCCCACACAGGTTTTTAATTTGAAAAAAATTCAGATGCTTGATGGGGATAAAAAGATATTACAACTGAAATTTCTGACATGTTAGAAGTTAGAGTTCAAGATCCAATTAACTCACTCTACAATGGGTCAGGGTGGGCCATGAAAAATGTGAATGGTTCATGAAGACTAACAGAAGATTAAAAACAAGGCTTGAAGAGAGTACCACCATATCTATTGTCAACAGTTTCTGATAGGGTTTTTAACAGGAAAACAACAACGAAACAACCTCAAGAGACCCATACTTAGTGATTGATCTTGCAAATACTTTTTCTTTATCTCAATCTCAGAAAAGAAGGCAGTGTGTCTTTGCATGTGAAGTATCACGTTTACATTTACTATATTGTCCCCAACATTATTTGAATTCACTGGCTTTTTATAATGATGTTGTCTCCAGGGAGATAATATCCTACATCGATGACATAATGATGTAGCTGAAAAGGAAGCTGAAAAGGAAGCTAGGGCTAACTTAAATTCAATGGCGACACACAAGATGAACAAATGCTTGTTGATGATAAATCTAACAAAAGATTCTAATGGGAAATTCTTATGAATAACTTGGGCAGAAGCTACCCGTGACTTTATGGAGGCAACTAAAAATAAACTGCTGTCATTGCTTATTTACCCCTGCAACTTAAACACAGTGCCTGGTTGACATGTTTGGGTTTCGGAGTATTCATATTCCACATTTGGCAATATTGGTAGGTGCTCTCTACAAATACTTGAAACAAAGCCATTTTTGAATGGGGTCTTGCACAACAACAGGCTACATCTGACTTACAAAAAGTAGTGGCTCATTTCATGCCTTCTAGCCCTTATGACCTCTCTCCAATTTGATTTAAAATATCTACAACTTACATTTATGCAGATGGAAACTTATGGCAAAAGCTTGTGACTGCTTCCCAACAGAAAATTCTGGAATTTTGGACCAAAAAATTTCCAAACACAATGCTACTAAAGGGATGCAGACTCTGGAGTCCCCTAAGTAAGCTGAAAGATCTTATTGCAACAGGGATGGTGCCCTATCAACAGCTCTCAAACTAAGGCAGGTTTATAAGAAACCAGGAAAATTTCCTGGCAACTGGAATGAGGAAACTGAGACAAACGGCTGAAAAAAACTCCTGGAATGGCTGAGCAATTAACAGGCAGCTGGTAAATCACAAGACTCTATCCCTTCTAACAAAAGCTACCTAAGAGCAGGTGGTCAACATCTCTTCTCTGTAACAAAAGATATCTAAGAGCAGGTGGTTTAAATCACCTTAGTCAGGGAGATAGATAACTAAAAAACTAACCAGAGTCAGACTAATCCAAGATAAAGGTAAAACTAACTAGAAAATGACCCCATTATATGTTCATTTTCATACATCAACATACTAAATGACCCACTCGGAAGTCTCATAAATATTCTGTTGAGATCCTCCCCTGGGACCTCCCCTAAAATTCCCACCTATAGAAAGTGGATAAAATCCCCCAGGACAGAAAACGCCAGCGTACACTCTTTTTTGAGCATGCTGGAGCCTCTTTCTTCAGGCATGTACATCTGCTTTCTCTATCCTAAGCTCTAAGGGTCCAAAGGAGACTTGCACCCAGGGGAGCAGTGGGTAGCGGCAGCTCGTCCTGAGCTTACCCCCTGACCCTGTCTCCAAGGGCCATTCCTTTGCCTCACTGTCCCAAGCTTTAATAAATTTACTCCACTGTCACCTGAACTAGTGTCTTGAAATGTTTTCTGCATGAGTCAAGAATTGGAGGTTGCCTGACACTTGAAAGGTCCTGTACAGTGCCAGGGTGGGGCCACCCAGGTGAGGAAGCAGTCTGGTAACCCAATGACAACACAAAGTACTCAACTGACAAAGAGAACACTATAGGTTTATAGATAGGAATTCCAAGGTAGACGGACAGCATACTATGTTGAAGATTCCTCCTACATTACTACCAACTAATGGAAAACTCTTATTGAAGAAGAGAATAAACAAATCAATTCAGTGAACTGGATTGTAGTGATGGAATAGTTGATTACATATAAGAACCCTGATGTTTGGGTATATACTGACTCACGGGTGGTGGCCAGTGGCCTATTCATTTGGTCAAGCATACAGGCCATACAAAAATGGATTATTAGAGGGTTGCCTCTATGAGTCATGGACCTAGTAAAATCCTCAGGGTATTTAAGGGCACATTAAAGTAGGGCATGTCAAGCCCATCAGAGCTTATTTACAGATTGAACGTGACTGGAACCAGCCAGTGGACATCCTGGTGCACTTGCTTGAGGTGGCCACTGGGTTTATGAAGTGAGAAGGTGTGTGGAAGCTACAGCAATGCGGAGATGTGCTTTATATAGCACTCAGCGGAACCCACTCTTAGTACAAAACTGTAAGCTAAAGAATGGTGAGCAGTTTGTCCTCAGCTGACTTAAAGCCCAGAAATAACTGAATCATAGTCAATTGTCATGACATCTATCCATAATAATACCTGATATATGGAGAAAAGCCAGTTTTGCTGGGAAGACCTAACAAATACTTTTGGGATTCTTACTTATTTGTTCTGCATTGAATCTGAAATTTAGCATGAGCATACAGCAATATAGTGTAACACTGGTGTTGTTGCTAAAATTCAAGTACCCTATGCAAATTATTCATAAGTTAATTCTGATATGAATGATCAAATGTATTAGAAGGCCAAGTTAAAGCTTCCTTAGGATGTAATACTGATGGAGAATGACTGGTCTGAGGCAAAACTGAATTTAACTAACTAACCATCAGTTGATTTCACTGCTTTGTAGTTCTGCACACATTTATCTTAAGATACAAATAACTATAGATCATGAAATCAAATTAGTACAAACATATAAAAATGTATATAATGGCTTTATAGAAAGAATTAGTTGTTTCTTTAAATCTGTCCCTAGCCTGCACTGGCTCCCCCAAATGCTAGCCATATGCATGCTGATATTATTGTGGTACATGTAATATAAATGTATCACTAAATATTGGTACCTAGAAAAACTTGATCATTTTGCTGAAAGAGAACCTAGACCATGAGCTGGGTGAGGACAGTGGACTGTGAGGTAAAGGGTTAATTCAGCAGGACTAGGCTGCTCAAAGTTTACACATTTTCCCAGAAGGCCTGTCTTCACCACTGGTCCTTGACTGTCTCCTGAAAGTTAAGCTCTGAGTTTACAGAATATTCTGCTTAATAAGTGTGTATTTGTGTGCCTGAGGTCTTGAGCCACATGCACCAGTTTGACTAAATAGTTTATGTGTATATGATTTATGGTGAATGCCTATTCATGTTCTGAGGCCTGGAGTCTGAGTAGCCGAGGTCAGTCCCATGGGTGCTTCATGCCTGTGTGAGTGACCTTCCATCAAAATCGTAAACACCAAGACTCAGATGAGCTTTTCTGGTTGGCAATACATCATATATACTGTCCTGCATTGTTACTGAGAAAATAAAGTGCATCTGTGAGACTCCATTGGGTATGGACACTTAGAAACTCATGCCCACTTTCTCCTCAATGTCATCCATGTTCTTTTCCCTGAGCTGATGTTAATGCGTATTCTTCTGCTGTAAGAAACGGTAACCATGAGTAAAACAGCTTTTCTAAAACCTATCAGTCATTCTAGTGAATCATGAAGCCTGAGGATGGACTTGGAGACCCTTAACATAGTTAGAAATGGAAAGAATAGATCAAATATAAGCTAGATACAGAATTGATTTGTCAATAGGATGCAAGAAAAACTCAGGAATAAGTGTTACATATGGCTTATTTACTGTAGTATCCCAAATAGTTGAAAAATAGAAGTATTTGGGTAAAATGTCTTATGGTTATTAACTCAAACATTTTGTTTGTAGTGATTCAATATATAGCACTTATATATATTTTTTGTGTTCCTCTCTAAATTTCTAATACCTGTCCTTAGACATCTGATATTTGATATTTGCTCTCCAGATCCTGTACTGGCTCCGATTCTCCAAAAAAATATTCCAATCCATTCCTTTCCAGGACCTGTAGGCTATATCACTCATAGAACACCAGAAGCCACAGGGTTCTTAATGGGAAGGGAGAAATTTTAGATTTTTTTCCTATCATATTATTTTCTTCTTTCTCCTTCAATTTTTCCCCACCCTTAAGAGGGCTTTTCTGAAAAGTATGTTTTAGATTCTTTCTTATTGGCTCTCTCTCTCTCAGTCAAATATATGGGTCTGTCTTTGCATAGTAATTTTCATGCCATATTATATTCTGTACTAATGACACACTTAACTAAATAATCTGGCATCTTGTTTTTTATATCTCTAGAGATATTACAAATGTATGTGTATGTGTGCACTTGTTAGATGTATGTTATTTTCTGAAGTGAAAATACCTTTGTAAGTAATTACTTTTCTATAAAAAATAGGCAAAGATAGCAGCAGCAGGTCCTGTTGTTTGTTTACAAAGAGCTTACTTCCCACCCTTTCTCCTTTCCGGGAATGACTATCTTCCTCAGCAGATGTGAAAATGCCAGGCAACCTACTTTCCCAGCTATTGTTGCAGGTAGGATAACTGATATATGATTGAATCCTGGCCTATGTGAACAAAGAGAATGTGTTAGTACATTTATTGTGCTTCTAGGAAAAATCTGTAATCTCTCAAATGAGAAATTTATGCAAAAATAGAATCCCTCTCCTCCTATTTCTGTAAACAGATGTTTTGATTCATTGGAAATGTTGCTTGGATGTGTTGCAGCCATTTTGCAATATATGTGGAATATCAAAGAGAAGAAAACCTAAAGTCATAATGTCATTATTTGCTTAATGAATAACGAACTCATCTACCTCTGCTTTTCTGTTGTTTAAGAAAAATAACCACTCAGTGTTTTACAATAACCAACATATTAATAAATTCATAGATAATACTTTTGTGTCTAAGAGACCAAATGAAGATGCTTTAAGTTTAATGGAATATATTATTAAATTTAATAATTGGTTACTAACCTGAAATAAATATATTAACCACCTATGAGGTTATGTATATTGTCTACAAACTGAAGACACAGATTAACAAAATACTCGTTGCAATCAATGTTAATATGTTTTAATGAAAGATTTCATCAAAGGTGGAAATGAGATGTTGGGGGAAAATGCTTCTTTCTCACCTTTGGTGGAATGACCTATAGTATTGGTGAGGTTGCTAGAGAAATCAGGAAGGCATCACCAGCCCCTTTATTCTTTAGAAGCGTATATGCCTGTAGAATGTTCTTTTTTATTTATTTTTTCTTTATTGATTTTAGAGAGAGAGGAAGGGAGAGGGAGAGAGAGATAGAAATATCCATGAGAGAGAACATTGATTGGGTGCCTCCCGCATGCCCCACACTAGGGATCGGGCCCACAACCTGGGCATGTGCCCTGACCGGGAATTGAACTGGTGACCTCTTGGTGTGTGGGTCAATGCTCAACCACTGAGCCACATTGGTTGGGCTGTTCTTTATTTCAATCACTCATCATAATGAGGTGAGCTTAGAGATATGGTCTTGCCTATGGGACATGTATGCATAGGTCTAGTATAAATAGCTGTTTTATATTCACTGTTTAATTCTGATATTCAGATAACTTGACCTTATGAATAAGACTCACAAATGTCCATTTTAAGAGGCCTTTATCTCCATCTATGTTATTTTTGTTTTACTTTTCAGTTAGTCTAAAACTAGCATCTAAAAGAGTGGTTTTATTAGAAACCTGACCTCAAATTTCAAAGTGATAAATTAATAATGACTCAAGTAATTAAGAAACATGACACAGCAAAGTGTGGCTGAAGCCCCACGTGTCCCTCTGGCACTCATCAGATGACAGTCAGTAAGGAAGGATTTTCTTAGAAGCCAAACACATCACAGAAATCTACTGTTGGATCATTTTTATTTCGCATGTTTTATTTCCCTGAAGTTAGTTGAGAAATGGTCCACACCTCTATTTTGGCTCTCTCCCTGATCAAATGAGCCAGATGTGTCAAAGACCTCATTTTACTTGTCTTACTCTCCATTGCATGTGAATTGGGGGCAGTCACTCAATAAAACACAACTACTGATATTGCAGCAGTCCCTGTTTACTATCCAATGGCTGGACTTGCTCTGTGCTCCTGTTCTCCAACTTGAACTTTGTGTATAGGATTTTGAAAGGAACAACAACTTTTTTTTTTTCCACCAACTGTTGTTGTTTCTTTAACCTTTGGATGGAATCAATCAAAATTTGGTAGGAGCTAGTTGATATTTCCTTCAATTGTTTCACATAAGCTTCATATTTCCCATAAACTTCTTTACAATGCTGACCTTTTGATGGTACCTGTTCTGTGGTGTTACATTTCATTTTTAATATAAAAATACATTTCATTGTTTTTTGATAAAAATAGTAGGTGTTCAGTTGGTCTCTAGGCATCATATTGAAAATATTCTTAGATATTTTGATAGTAAACCTTATGATAAATTGACTCACAATAAAAAATATGTAGAGATTAGTTTCCATTAAACATAGACACATATACATTCAAACATAGCAGACTGATCAGTACTGTACTCCTGTGTATAAGGAAATTAATGTCACAACAAATTTTGAGTTAAAAACACCAGAACACTGATGAAGAAAAGATTCCTTAATTTAGCCAGTAGATTAAAATATTTTTTATTCACTGCCAGGGAGTTCACTGCCAGGTAGGAAAAGAAACTAAGCAAATCTCACAATATGTACCACAAAAAAGATACAAAACATATGAATAATTGAAATAGTTTTATTTTGAAATAAATACCTATAAGCTGAACAGGTGAAATACAAAATACTCATGTAGTCATAATCATATGATATTGATATCCATAAGTTAAATAGCTACTATAGATAATTACATAGTAAATATTGTATTAGTGATCTAAGAAAACATATTTAAGTGGTAAAATCTTAACCAATATAATTATGTATAAACAAAATTGTTCATTAGTACTTCCTTAGAATTATATAGAAGCTTCTGAGTTATATAAATGTTGTTGAGCTGTTGGCCAAGTGTCCATCAGTAGATGAATGGATAAAAAAGCTGTGGTACATATACACAATGGAGTACTTTGCAGCTGTAAGAAAGAAAGATCTCTTATCCTTTGAGATGACATAGAAGGACCTGGAAACTATTATCCTAAGATAAACAAGCCAAGCAGAGAAAGACAAGTATCATATGCTCTAACTTATTTGTGAAATATAATGAACATACCAGTCTGAGGAACAGGGTAGTCCCAGAGATGTGGAAGTAGGGTACAGACTGACAATCGCCAGAAGAGGGGGTGGGGAGGAGAGATAAACCACAGAACTTATACACATGTACGCATAACCAATGGACATGGACAACAAAGCTGGGGATGGGGCAGGGAGGAAAGGGGAGAAGGGTGTCAATGGGGGAAAAAGGAGGAACATCTGTAACAAAAATAAATAAATAAAATAAAATAAAATGTTAAAAAAAAATAAATAAATGTTGTTGAAGGGTCTGATCCATCTATATGTTCACCTAGTGGTTGTAAGTGAATTGACATAATTTAAAAAATGAATGAATGATAAAGAATATAATATGCATGCCATAAATACATATTTTTTTCTAATTGTTCTCATAGTGATTTTAATATTTAGAATACTGCTAAATATTTGGTAGATATTTACTCAATTGATGTAAAGATTTTTTTTTTCTCCTAGAAAAACAATTTTTTAATTTAGCCAAGGTAGAAGAATATTTATGCTCTTAAATTTTCAGGCCAAAGGCTTTAAGCAGTTCATGTTTTTCTAAACTATTTGGAATAAAAGCTTGGTGTTCAGTGGCAAAGTGTGTTAGTTTATATGCTGAAGGCAAATCTGTTCCTAGGCAGTAACTAGAAAAAATGAGCACCAGTAGGAGAAATGTACAGTACTGCTGTGTTATTGAGTTAGCCTGTCAAAGAATGGCTAAATGATACAAGTCTAAAACTTTTAGTTTTTGTTTGCCAAGTAACCAACATAGTATAGGCTAACCACATAGGCTGGATATAAATAACAGAACTGCCTGCATTGGCAGTGGTGTAACCAGGAAGGCCTTCCTACTGTGGTTTCTTATTTAGGAAGAATCTTTTAATTTTAAAAATAAAAAGTCTCTATGGAGAACCCACACTGGGAATTTAGGCAGTTAAAGAAATTTATGCTTTTATATTATTGAAAGATGCTGGTTTTCCAAAGAAGCAGATATTTGTTTGCCATGTAGAATTTGCATAATGTAAATGTAGGAAATTGTTCACCATTTTTTATTGAATGTTTCTATATTAGAATTTAAAATTGTTAATTAGCCCTATGTAACTTTAGTATTAGTCATTAAAAATTTGGTTGTGACAAATTCTTATCATAATGTAGTCAGGAACCTTTTTGAATTGTGTCTAAGATTTTCTCTTAGAGACAAGATAAATTGTGAAGCCGCCTGTAGAATACAAGGAAGTGATTGGTCAGGTTTAGTGGTTGAGCAGTATTGAATTTCTTTAAGTTCTTAAACATGTCAACCAATTTTCAAATCCGAGGTGCAGAAAGAAGACTTTGTTCAGGTGAAGAGTTTGTAAAACAAGAAAACACTGGAAACCAAAAGGCACTGACCAAAATAAAGGGAAGGTTTTATAGAGAAAGTTCCTGCCTGGGTTCCTGAGTGGTGCAATTTTATGCAAATGAGAAATAAAAATGGCACAGTTCTGATTGATTCAAATACACACTCTCCAGCTTGGTTGGACTCATGTGTTCTTATTGGTTGTTAAGAACCAGTTTTGATTGGTTGATATGCAAACAAGGATATAGTTGTGCAGTTGTGATTGGATGGGGCAGGTCTAAGGCCACTGGTCACAAAAACAAAATCAGGAACTTCCTTATAAGGATTGACTCAGGCAGCAGAAGTACAATGCAGGAATTAGAAAAATTATTCTGTGGCTTTTCCCTGAAATGCAGAGTGTGTGAGAGGTATCCCATGAGCAAAGGCTGCTAGACTCTGGTTCATGAATTTTTGTCGAGATAACCATGAGGAGTTATTAGCAGATGTATTCCTTCTCAAGTTTCACAGGCAACATATGTTAAGCAATTATTAGCCCATAGGGAATAACTGGAGTATTATTTATTTATTCATTTGGCAATTATTTATTACTAGTTATGTGCAAGATATGTTTCTAGGTACTTGAACTACATCAGTGAACAAAATAGACAAAGATCTTGCCCTCTGGAAATAAATTTACTTTCCAAAAGATTTAGATAATAGCAAATAACAGTAATGCACAAATAAGCAAATTAGAAGGTGATAAACTTTATAGATGAAAATAAAATGTAGAGCCAGGTAAGAGGACTCTAAAAGGAGTAGAACAAGATTCAGAGTAGAGGCTGGACCTTTAAATGAGATTACTAGCTCTAGAATCATTTTTTTAAAACATTTTTTTCCTAAAGGAAATTTAGGCCAATGAATCAGTGAAAAGCTATGCAAATTGATGCTCACCTGAAGAAGTAAGATTGCCACATCTCACTATAAGTAATAGTGCAGATTCAGAGTTAATTAACCTTTACTCAGTTCCTACTATTGGCCAAATTTTAGTGCAAAGTGTGATTATGAATAATATGTTGATTAAATAACAGTGCCATGAAGAAGTTATTACCCAGGACACACTGATGCTCAGGAAAACTAAGTAAATTGCTCAGGGCCATCATGGACATTCATCTGAGGCAGGAAAGATGGAGGTGTGCTGAAGAGGGGGGTCATTTAGCAGTTGATTTGTTTTGACAGTACCTTTTTAATTGGGTCAATAATTTCTTTTAGTTTCTTCAAAATAAAACCTTGAAAATCAAGAGATTTATTTTAAAAATTAGTTTTATTTCTTTTTATTACTTTATATGTTGAAAATATTTTTTTAATTTACACTTCTTTTAAGTTCATTGTCTCATCATAGATGTTACATAGATCACATTTTTTCATGCTGTATAAAAAAAAATAATAACCACTCAAAGATTATTGATTGTTGGAATGAAATATTGGCTTCAAAAGGAATTTAAAGCAATAGGTTCAGAGACTAGAGAAACGCAGTTCATCAAGAAACCAGTTAGTTGCATATTTATATGCATACATAGTGTTTGGGTAGATTTTGAAAGAATTCTGCTTCTACTTCAGAAAAGTAAAATTCTTCAGCCCTAAAATAGCCATTATAAGGACATTTTACATGAAGTAGCAAGAAGAAACCAAGCAGCACTTTCAATAGTTCTCTTGGAAGTCCCCTTAGCTAAATAAACAAATTTATTAAGTATACTTTAAGCTTTCACACAACAATTTTGTTAAGCTCTTTGCCACTTCATAACAAAAAGATCTCCATTATTTTTCCAATCTCTGATTATATTTTTCTTACTTTTTAAATCATTTTTATTATTTCCTTTTTTATTTTTTAAATTTACTTTTATTGTTGAGAGTATTACAGATGTCCCCCATTTTCCCCTATTTGCCCCTCTCCACTCATCTCCGTCCTGACCCCAGTCCTTCACCTGTCTGTTGTCTGTGTCCATATTACCTCCTTTTTATACAGCATTCTCCAAACCAAATATCTAACAGTCTGCTTGAGTCTATTTAGGTTTTCCTTCAATCCCCTCAAAATTATTGTCTTGACCTACATTTTTTAGGTATTTGTTATGACAACAATTTGTTTCCTGTTATCTACTGCTGCATAAATAATTAACCTCCAAAAATTGCAACTTAAAATATCAAACATTTACTTTCTCACCATTTCTGAAGGTTGGAAGTCTGGGCCCGCCTTGGCAGTGTTTAGTGCCAGTTTAGGATCTCTCATAAGGCTGCAATCAAGGTGCCAATACTCCAGTTATCTTGGGACTCCACAAGGAGAGAAACTACTTCCAAGCTCATTTACATGGCTGTTGACAGACAGGTCTAGGTTCTTGCTAGCTACTGGCCAGCCTTTCACTTCCTTGCCACATCAGCCTCTCCTTCACGCAGCTCCCAACATGGCAGTAGCCTTCCCTGAGATCCACTGAGAGAAAGAAGAAGAGTGAAGGTGTGAATCAGAGGCGTCACAGTATTTTCATAACCTGATCTCAGAAGTGACATTCCATCACTTTTTCCATATTCTGTTTGTTAGAAATAAGTCTCCAGGCACAGCCTACTCTCCAAGGGAAGAGATTACAAAAGGAATGCTTTCCTGGACTTGGAGGTTATTGGGAGTCATCTCAGAGGCGGCCTGCTACAACGCCTTTCTGAGTGTATACATTCATTTACTTATTTACTTGTTCATTTATTTAGAGATTCTAGATATAAGTGAAATCATATTGTATTTTTCCCTGTCTGATTTATTTCATTTAGAATAATGCCCTGAGGTCCATCTATGTTGTTGCAAGTGGCAAGATTTCATTCTTTATTATGGCTGAATAATATTTCATTGTACATATATACTACAGTTTCTTTACCCATCCATCCACTGATTGTTGCCATTTTAGCTATTATAAATAATGCTGTAATGAACTTGGGAGTACATATATCATTTGAGCAAGTGTTTTTGTTTACTTTGCATAAGGACCTAGAAGTGGGATTGCTTGGTCGTGTTGCTAGATAGGTCAAGGGCCTCAAGATCTGGGCAGTCCTAATGTTCTTTCTTTCTAAGAGTTTAAATGCAGCACAGTATTTTGCAGATGCAGCTGTAAACAGGATGAGCTGACAGACAACAGGATGAACTGAACCTGATGAAAGTAGATAAGGGCAAAGAAGAAATCAACGTGTAATTGACCAAATAATATATATAAGCAATGGCTAAGCCTTCCTTCCAGCAGGGCTTTGGATAGGAATCCCCTGTCTCATCTACTTGCTGCAAGTATATAAAACTACCTTGCAACAACCATGTCTTGTTTTTGAAGCGTTGAACCACTTGAGTATAATAACAAATTTGGCAACTCCAGATGGGAGTGCCTTAAGAGGACTCCCTCACAGCCTGGTGGGGACTACAGGGGCAGCTCATAGGGACTTACCTGCATCTCCACTGGACAGAAGGTCTGCTGTATGGGAGACTCCTGCTTGATGCTGACCACCAGAATGACTGCCTGGCCTGCCTTGACAGCAAAGCTGGAGTGGCCACCTGAACCCGTTTTATTCAGGGGACAGGTCAGCTCCTGTGGTCACTTTGATTAATGTTTCTTTCCTGTGAGCTAGTATTAGTTCTGGTGCACGCTTGGTTTCTGATTGGTTGGGCAGAAGCTGTCTCCAAGGCACTGGATTCAGGGCTCAATCTAGGTCTAACTCTGGAATGTCGAGGAACTAACTCCTGCTTGGGTGATCATCTCTGGTCTCGTTGTCTGTCCTGTTGAATTTGGATTTTGTTCTTTGTGTGGACATTTGCATTTGCCTTGTTTGTCTTACATGTACATGTGCTGACTATGGGAAACTTAAATTTGATCCTGAATGCAGCCTCATGGGGTGCATTCTTCAGAATTTGTAAAAAGAATTCTATTTATTTTACTTAAAGAAATTAAGTACTTATGCCCGGCTGGTGTGGCTCAGTGGTTGAGCATCAACCCATGCACCAAGAGATCGCTGGTCCGATTCCCGGTCAGGGCACAGGCCCAGGATGTGGGCCTGATCCCCACTGGGGGGCATGCAGGAGGCGGCCAGTCAATGTTCTCTCTCATGGATGTTTCTATCTCTCTCTCTCTCTCCTGTTCTCTCTCTCTAAAAATCAACAAAAGAAAAGAAAGAAAAAATTAAAAAAGAAAAAAAAGAAATTAAGTACTTATAGAAAGTAAGAAGTATAACAAATGCGTCCGAGGCAGCCTTGCTGGAGTCTGGGAGCCCATTGGATTTGGGAGGCATTGTTTCTCAGTGCAGTTTGTTTGCTTCACTACCACACACAGGCTTCTCCCCTGCAGCGCTCACCCTGCTCCCATCCAGGGAGTGCACTTTCTGGAGCACCTGCAGTCAGGCTGAAACTCAGTGGGAAATGGGAATGACACCCCAAAATTTTCTGAACAACAAGGTTCCCATCAGACAGGCAGCACCACCTTCACTGAGGAAGACAAGCAAGTGAGCTCGTGGTATCCCGTGGAGGTGATTTGGGACAAGCAAGACTGAGCAGCAGGGGTTAGGCTGTGGGACTCGGGGCCAGTCTATGGATAACAATGTAAAGATATATGCTTGGGGTTTTATGGGGAAAATGACTGGTGTTATCTATGAGCTGTTTGAATGAGACTCCCACTGTGTCCCTTCCTCCAAAGGAGAAGGGGAAAAAGCTATACGCCACATCTTTTAAAAGAGTCTCACTGATATAAAGAGATGCTCTATTAGCAGATATGATTTCAGAAATTCTACCAAAGATGTGCTAACAGAGGCCAAGTATCCTAGGAGTATTGGAAACTGAATAAAACTAAGCTTACCCAATTGACCGGTGCCAGAAAAACAGAGAAAAGTCTGCTAGAATTTGAACGTGGAGTTTGAGTCAGCTTTACTGGATTTGCAAAATGAAGCCGGTAGAATCAACCACGTGCATATATTCTGAGTAACAGAGGCCCAAAGGTTGGGCTTCCTAGCTACGTGGCGTGGCAGGAAGATGGAAATGACACAGGGAAGTGCACTGCTTTTCGTCTGGTGGACAATCTGTTAAGGTTTTGGAGTGGTCAGAGCGTCCTGTGTCTGCATGCACGTGTAAATGTATGCAGCTGGATACATCAGGGTCTGGTACCCGCAGAGACGAGAAAGTAGACGTGAGCAAGGACAAACATTCATTAATGTGGGAACACCTGTGTCTAGCTGTCCTAGAGGATCTTCAGAGGTAATTTACTGGTTCCCAGGGCATTCGTAGGAAAGCACTGATCTGCAAGGATGGTTTTGAGAGCATTGACTCTGGGCAGGAGCAGCCATTCATTTCACGGTGTCAGAATGAGGAATCAAGTCTCTCAGCTTTTCTGAGCAGCAGCCCATTAGCTCCCCCTCTCTCCTCCAAAGCTGTGGGGTGGCTAGTAGGGAGGCAGGTCAAGGTGAGAGAGCTCCCCCTCTGCATCCATAGGCAGGATGAGGTGCTTTAAAGGGTATCCCCTCCCTGAAGAGTGGCCCCACTCAGCCAGGCACAGGCCCCTATGTCTTTGGGAATCTGCTGATTGACAGTGGAATGGGCTGAGGTACTGGCCTTGCTGTGGAAGCAGCAAAGTGGAGCAGCCCAGTGTTTTGTCACAGCCAGAGGCAGCCATGGCAGGTCACAGAATACTGCACTGCAAAGGTGTGAGCTGGAAGGGAGACAGGTGCAGGGAGGCCACAACCCAGAACCTTCTTTTTCAGTAGATTGGGTCTGAATTGTGGCATTTGATACACGTTGTTAAATTAGGCATTCTGGGCCTGTCCCCTGCCTGTCACAGTCCCACCTGTCTGGGACATGGGGGCAAGCCTTGGGGAGGACTTCTCAGCCCACCTTCTCTAGGAGTCCAGCAGCCAGATGGCTGAGAGGAGCTGGGACCTATAACTGCAGTAGGAGGTGACTCTGCCAGTGCAGGTATCTGGGGCCGGAGAGGAGAGGTGAGGCCGAGGTGCCTCCTGGGAGCAGCCCCTGTGGCATTGCTGACTCTGCTTTTCCCTCCTGTTTCATTACAACCTGTGTCTGCAGCTGTTTCCTGTCTTCACTTTCAGTCCGGAGCTCCTAACGTTTCCAAACTGGAGATAAGGGGTGGAGGAACCACAGTCTGTGAGAGATGGAAACGGGATTATACAGACTGTAGGTGATCTGCTCAACTCAAGACTCATGCCAGTGCCTACTGGGCAGTGGGCTTGAGGGACCAAGAGTTTGCAAGTGAGTGATGCTTTCTCCCTGTATCCTGATTTTTAGAAGGGCTTTAATATCTGAACCGTGACTGTGTAGCTGGCTAACTAGGGGATGATGTCTAACAGGATGTCTGATCTTAGAGGGCATTGGGCTCTGAGGGCCTGAACAGCGTGGCCTCACATGTTTGGCCTTACCCTCCTCCTATGTGTGTGTGCATGCATGTACACACACACACACACACACACACACACACACGAGTTTGTAAGCCCCAGGAGTGTCTCCTGCCATCACAGGGGGCTTTTCTCTGGTGCTTTGTCCCAAGAATGCAGAGGGCCATGCCAGGACTTCCTCCCAAGCTATCCTCCTTCCCCAGGCCATGGTGCCTTACAAGCTGCAGCTCTTTTCTCGGCCACTTAACAGGTATCACTGTGCTTGAGAAACCACAGGACACTGACTGGCTATTGTGTAGAACTGTTGTATCTGGTATCCCTTCCCCCTCTGCGTTTGCTGTGCTGCATCTGGGTTCCCACCTCGCTCATAATCACTTCCTGCCAGGCCTACCTGTCCTTCAAAGTCATGGGCAGACCTAACAGCAAATAGGTGTCCTTGCTGCATCTTTGTCCTCAGGGAAGCTGCGCTCTGGTCTATCATGCTCCTTCGATCCCCAGCAGCATGTGATTTCATGAGTGGCCGGGTCTTGTAACCTTGCTTTTTCTCCTACCTCTGCCTCACCTCTACGGAGCATGTCTCCTGTCAGAGTAGTACGCTCTGTCTGGACTCCTGCTCTCAGGAACCCCAGCACCTAGGGCACGCCAGGACTTTCAGAAGTCGGGGAGCTGGAGAATTTCACTGCAACCTACAGGTGTACTCTAACCATGGTCAGTAGGAAGCAGTTACAGAAGTATGACTCATGTCTCTATTCCCTCAAATATGAGCAGTAAAACATCTCAGCGGAAAATTGTTAGTTAGGACCAAGGTCTCAAGGCCTGGTCAGTCCTAAATGTTATTTCTTGCTAAAGAGGTTAAAATGTAGCACAGCCCTGGCCAGAGGAGCTCAGTTGGTAGGAGCACTGTCCCATACACAGAAGGTTGCGAGTTTAATCCCTGGCCCAGCTGATAGATGTTTAGTCTCACATCGATGTTCCTCTCTCTCTCTCTCATCTCTCTCTATCTCTATCTCCATCTCTATCTCTATCTCTATCTCTATCTCTATCTCTATCTCTATCTCTATCTCTATCTCTATCTCTATCTCTATCTCTATCTCTATCTCTATCTCTATCTCTATCTCTATCTCTCTCATCTCTATCATCTCTATCTCCCCCATCCCCTCTGTCTAAAAATTAATGAAATTGTCCTCAGGGGAGGATTTTAAAAAATGTAGCATAGTATTTTACAGATGCAGCTGTAAACAGGATCAGTGGACACACAGAAACTCAACCTGATGAAAGTAGACAACTGCAGAGAAGAAATCAACAAGTAATTGACCTAATAGTGTATATAAACAATCCCGAAGCCTCCCTCCGGGGAGTTGGAGGTTTGGCTTTGTATCCCCTGTCTCCTTTACTTAACTGCAAGTAAATAAAACTACCTTGAGACAACCACTTCTTGTTTTTAAATAAAGTAACCCAGTGGCAAACCCTTTAGTTCAGTAACATTATGGTAGTTCTATTCTTAAATTTTTTGAGTGACCTCTACACTGTTTTCCAGAGAGGCTACACCAGTTTACATTCCTACTAACCAATGTGCAAGGGTTCCCTTTCCTCCACATCCTCACCAGCACTTACTTTTTGTACTTTTGATAATAAACATCCTGACAATTGTGAGGCAATATCTCACCTTGATTTTGATTTACATTTCATTTTCTCAATATCTCACTCTTTCTCCCCTTTAATTAGAAAATTTCCTATTTTCCAAATTTTCAATCTTTGAATATAGGGATTGTTTATTCTAAATATCTAATATGCTGTTACGCCTATCCAATACATTTTTATTTCAGATATTACATTTAGCTATATATTTTATGAGTACCCATATATCCCTTGAAATGTTATGACTCTTCACAATTTTTACTGTAGTATATGCATGGCATATAAAAGTTCATTGGAAACCGAAGCATAATTTTTTGTTATTTCCCCCAAAGTTTAGCCCCTTTCATCTCTGGGAATTAGTGTACAGGTGTGTATGTAGGGGGTGGGGGGACTAATCATTGTCATTCCATTACAGTCAAGTTCAATTGGTTCAGGTTTTTTTGTGTTTTTTTTTAAATTTGAGTTCCCTTGTAATTACACCAAGTCCCAATCACATAGGGGTGGCCTTTATAATCCTGTTGGTAATTAAGCTGGAAGAGTGTTACGTGCACTTTCCCCCAGGCCCTCTGTTAATGCTATTTTTTTTTTTTTTTTTTGACATGGTTGGAATATAGGACTATTAGGCCAAGGAACCTGCCCCTGTGTTTGGGGCTTTTCCAGACTCCAACCAATTTCACAACCCCACGGAGAGCCCCAACACCTGCTTGATCACCTACCTTCATTCCTGCACAGAGTACTCGCTCCATGGGACCAGCCTCCTGCGTGGTCCACTAACTCACAGGATCTTCTCATCTGCTGTGGACACTTTATTCTTTCTCTCTGTCTGGAAATGAATCTATCAAGGCTTTTTTTTTGTTCTTGCTTTTCATTTTCTTTGTTAGCCCATAGAAAAGTGTGGATTTTATTTTGTCAGTTTACTTCATATTATTGTAAGAGCAAAGTTCTTACATGGCTTTTTCCTCCTTGGAAATGGAAGTTCATCTGACTTGCCCATAACAGTAGAGAATAAAAAATATATATATATTACACTTTTTAAAAGGTTTACTTGAATTTCTACAGATAAGTTTAATTAGAATTCATCTATTCAGACTTCCACAATTTTTCAAATACCTTGTGACTATAATTTTATGTTAAATATTTTCATAATTCAGTGTAAATTGTCAGTTACCTTTTAATTAATTTCTTTGTATAATTAAATGTTCATTTTTATATCATGGAAAAATAACTGAGATTATATTGAATTAGAGTATATACAAAAATCATGACTTTTTATTCATTATTTTACAATCCATAACATTTTTTAGATTCTTAGTCATCATTTTAGTCATTAAAATGCTTGTGGTTTATAGAATTTTAGAATTAATAGAAAATTGAGTATCATCTACTGCAATCATTTCATTTTTTAAATTACAAAACGAAGACCTGAAAATTAGAACACATGTGTGCATCTAGTCAATAACTGTTTTTTCCCCAAAACACTTCTCTGATGCATCTCATTATCGGGATTCGTTATTTGCTGCTTTTGATTACCACTACCCCTTGGGACTTATCAAGCTTGCTTTTTTCATGTTTAGGTTACTGCTATGATATGTGAAACTCAATAGTACAGACTATCTACTCTGACAATGTGGTACGTTCTGAGGAGATGCACAGAGCATAAACACTAGCTTTTTCTCTGTTGTTTCCTCATTAAACGTACCATGATTCTATTTTACTTGCTGTGTAAATAATCAGCATTTAATTACCTTTAACTTATTGAAAATTATGTAACTAACTTAAATAAGGCTAATAAGTGTCCAAAATTAGGAATTGGGAAATAGAATTCAGAAAAAGAGAAAATTATGTATTCATTCTTTTGTGTTAGGCTGGGAAAGCCCTCTTTATACTGTACCAATATTTTATTAATACACATTTTTATTTTATTAAGATGATCAAGACTACAGATAAAAATAAATATATCTGATTTTTATCTACCTATTATTTATTATAATGCTATTCTTACTGATGAAATTTATCATTATAAATGATTAAATGTTTTCTTAAAAACAAGTATGTTATTTTAGGCATATGAATAAATAAATGAGTTTTTTCAAGAGTTGCCTGCTCATATTTCATTTATATATTTATTTATTTATTACCCTCACCCAAAGACATTTTTGTGTTTATCTTCAGATAGAGCGGGGGGAGAGAGGGTGGAAGAGAGAGAGAGAAACAGCGATGTGTGGCTGCCACCCCACAACCCTAACCGGGGCAGGGGACAAACTGCAACCGAGGTACGTGCCTTTAGCAGGAACTGAACCCAGGACTCTGTGGTCTGCAGGCTGACACTCTAACCGATAAGCCAAACTGGCCAGGGCTGTTTATGTATTTATTTTTAATTGATTTTTCTTTATTGAGGTATAACTGACAAATAAAATTGTGAGATATTTAAAATGTTCATGATGATTTCATATACATATACAATGTGAAAGGATTCCCCCATCAAGTTAATTGGATATATATACACACACACACATACGTATACACAGTGTGTGTGTGAGAACATTTAAGTTCTACTTTCTTAGCAAATTCCAATTATACAATACAGTGTTATCAACTATAGTTACTATGTTATGCATTAGATTCTCAGACTTTACCATATAACAGACAGTTTGTTTTCTTATACCAACCTCTTTCTATTTCCTCCACCCCATCCTCAACCCCTGGTAAGAATTTTCTATTCTCTGTTTCTATGAATTCAACGTTTTTTGTTAGAGTGCACATACAAATAACACCATGCCCTATTTGTATTTCTCTTTCACTTAGCATAATGCCCTGAATGTTCATCCATGTTGTTGCAAATGGCAAGATTTTCTTCCTGAATAACATTACCTTTTACTTATTATATATCACCTTTTCCTTATCCATTTATCTATTTTAAAAATTATTTATTTATTTATTTTACAGAGAGAGGAAAGGAAAGAAAAAAAAACATCGATCGGCTGCCTCCTGCACACACTCTACAGGGGATCGAGCCTACCACCCGGGCATGTGCCCTGACCAGGAATCAAACCGGGACCTCTCAGTCCATGGGAGGACGCTCAATCCACTGAGTCACACTGGCCAGGCTCCATTTATCTATTGATAGACACTTAGGTGATTTACATGTTTTAGCTCTTGTAAATAATGCTGCAATGAATGTGGGGGCACAGATATATTTTTGAGGTAGTGATTTTATTTTCTTTTGATAAAAACCCAGAATTAGAATTACTGGATCATATGGTAGTTCTACTTTAATTTTTCAGAGACTCTCACATTGTTTTTCACAGTGATTGCACCAATTTACATTCCCACCAGCAGAGAACACGAGTTCCCTTTCTCCACATTCTCACTAACATTTAATTCTTGTCTTTTTGATAATACCATATGAAACATGTAAGGTGATATTTAATTTACATTTCCCTAACAATTAACAATGTTGAGCAATTTTTCATGTAACTATTACTCATCCGTGTTTCTTCTTTTTTTTAAATTTTTTTTTCTTTTTTGATTTTAGAGAAAGAGAAAAGGAGAGGGAGAGATAGAAACATCGATGAGAGAGAACATCGACTGGCCGCCTTCTGTATGCCCCCAACTGGGGTTTTGGCCCACAACCTGGGCATGTGCTCTGACCAGTAATTGAACTGACAACCTCTTGGTGCATGGGTCAACACTCAACCACTGAGCCACACCTGCCGGGCTCTTTCCTCTTTTTTTTTTAAATCCTCACCTGAGGATATTTTTCTTTTTTTTTTATTTTATTTATTTATTTATTTGTTTGTTTATTTATTTATTTATTTATTTTTAAAACTTATCTTTATTGTTGAATGTGTTACAGATGTATTAATCTTCACCTGAGGATATTTTTCTAATCTTCAGATAGAGTGGGAGGGAGAGAGAGAGAGGAAGAGAGAGAGATAAACATTGACATGAGAGGGACACATCGACTGGCTGCCTCCCTCAGGACTCTGACCAGGGCCGGGGACGAACTGCAACCAAGGTATGTGCCCTTGACCAGAATCGAACCCGAGACTCTTTGGTCCACAGACCAGTGCTCTAACCACTGAGAAAACCAGCCAGGGCATGTGTTTCTTCTTCGGATAAATGTCTATTCAGATCTTCTGCCCATTATTAAAAAATTGTCTTTATCATTTTAGAGAGAGAGGAAGGGAGAAGGAGAGAGAGAAACATAGATGTGAGAGAGAAACACTAATCAGCTGCCTCCTGTATGCACCAACCAGGGATTGAACCTGCAGCCTGGGTATGTGCCCTGACTGGGAATTGAACCAGTGACTTGGTGTACAAGATGATGCTCAACCAACTGAGCCAAACAGGTCAGGGTTCTTCTGCTCATTTTAAAATCAGATTATTTCTTTGTTACTGAGTTGTATGAGTTCTTTTTTATTTATTTTTTATCCTCACCCGAAGACTTTCTTCCGTTTTTTGTTCAGATAGAGTGGGAGAGAGAGAGAGAGGAAGAGAGAGAGAGAGAGAAACATCAATGTGAAAGGGACACATCGAGTGGCTGCCTCCCGCACGACCAACCAGGGCCGGGGACAAATCGCAACCAAAGTATGTGCCCCTAGCGGGAACTGAACCCGGGTCTCTCTGGACTGCAGGGCGATGCTCTAACCGCTGAGCCAAACCGGCCAGGGCAGAGTTGTATGAGTTCTTTATAGATTTTGTATATTAACCCCTTTTGGTGACAAGTCCAAAAAAAAAAAAATCATCTCAAAGATAGATGTCAAGGAGTTTACCACATATGTTTTCTTCTAGGAATTTTAAGTTTTCAGGTCTTACATTCAAGTTCTTAATCCATTTTGAGTTGATTTGGGGTATGGTGTAAGATAGTGGTTCAGTTTCATTCTTTTGCATGTGACTGTCCAGTTTTTCCAACAACATTTATTGAGGAGACTGTTTTCTCCTCATTGTATATTCTTTACTCCTTTGTCATAAATTGATTTACCGTGTATCTGTGAGTTAATTTCTGGATTCTCTATGCCATTTATCCATGTCTGTTTTTAAGCCAAAACCATACTATTTTGACTACTGTACTTTGTAATGTAGTTTGAAATCAGTAAGTGTGATGCTTCAGTTTTGTTCTTATTTCTTAAGACTGCTTGGCTACCTGGAATCTTTGTGTTTCCATAAAATTTTAGAATGTTTGTTCTATTTCTATGAAAAATGCCATTGTAATTTTTATATGGATTGTATTGAATCTGTAGATTGCTTTGGATAATATAAACTTTTTAACAATATTAATTTTTCTAATCCATTAAAACAGAATATCTTTTCATTTATTTTTGTCATCTTTAATTTCTTTAATCAATTTTTTCTTTTAAATATTTATTGATTGATTTTAGAGAGAGAGGAAGGGGGAGTGAGAGAGAGAGAGAGAGAGATTTATTGTTCTGCTTATTTATGCATTCATTGGTTGATTCTTGCACATGCCCTAACTGGGGACTGAACTCACAACCTTGGCATAATGGGAGGATGCTCTAATCAGCTAAACTACCCTGCCAGGACTCTATCATCAATTTCTTATAGTTTTCAGTATCCAGGTCTTTGACCTCCTTGGTTAAATTTATTACTAGCCATGTTATTATTTTTCATGTAATTATAAATGTGATTGTTTTCTTAATTTCTATTTCTGATAAATTATTATTAGTGTGTAGAAGCATAACTAATTTTTATGTATAACTTTTGTATCCAGCAACTTCACTGAATGTATTATATCTAACAGTTTTTTTGTGGAATCTTTAGGATTTTCTATATATTATCTTATGCCATCTTTTTTATTTAGATGACTTTTTTTTTTTTTTGATTAATTGCTTTGGCTAAGACTTCCAGTACTATGTTGATTAGAAGCAACAAGGGTGAACATCCTTGTTTTGTTTCTGATCTTAGAGAACAAGATTTTAGTGTTTCACAATTGAGTATGACATCAGCTGTGGACTTGTTACATATGACCTTTGTTATGTTGAGGTATATTTTTTTTCATAAAGGATATTGAATTTGTCAAATTATATTTCTGCAGCTATTGGGATGATCACATAATTTTTATTTTCATTTTTTAATGTGGTTTATCATATTGATTTGTGGATGTTGCACCATTTGCTATCTCAGGAATAAATCTCATTTGATTATAGTATGTAGTCCTTTGAAGATGTTATTGAATTTGGTTTGCTTAATATTTTGTTGAATATCTTTACACTTATGTTCATCAAGTATATTTGTCTTCAATTTTCTTTTTTTGTAGTGTCCTGTCTGGCTTTGGTATAAAGGTAATGCTTGCCTGGTAAAATGAGTTTGGAAGTGTTTCCTCCTCTTCAGTTTTTTGGAAGAGTTTGAGAAAGAATGGTATTAATTCTTCAAATGTTTGTTAAAAAGCATGAGCGAGACCATCTTGTCTTGGAGTTTTCATTGTTAGAAGGTTTTTGATTACTGATCAATAGTCTCACTATTTGTTAGTCTGATCACATTTTCTATTTCTTTATAATTCAGCCTTGGTAGGTTATATATGTCTGGGAATTTACCAGTTTCTTCTAGGTTGTCAAATTTGTTGCCCTGTAAGTGTTCATGGTAGCTTTATATGATCCTTTGTATTTTGGTGATATCAATTGTAATGTTTCCTCTTTCAATTCTAATTCTATTTGAGTATTTCCCCCCACCCTTGGGAAGTCTTTATAACAGTTTGTGTTCTTTATTTATATTTTCAAAATGTTACCTCTTTGTTTCATTTTTATTATCTATTGTCTTTAGTCGCTATTTCATGTATTTCTGCTCTGATCTTTGTTATTTTCTTTCTTCTTCTAACTTTGAGCTTAGTTTTTTCTTCTTTTTCTAGTTCGTGAGATGTCAAGTTAGGATGTTTATTTGATGTCTTTCTATTTTCTTAATGTAGGCATTTATTACTATAAACTTCCAACTCAGAACTGCTTTTGCTGAATCCTGTAAATGTCCGTATGTTGCGTTTCTACATCATTTGTCTCAAGATGTTTTTTATTCTGCTTTGACCCATTGCTTGTTCAAGAGCATGCTATTGAATCTCTCTCTCTGAAACAAATAAACCAAAAATAAATAAATAAAAACAAATTCTGAGAGAGAGAGAGAGAGAGAGAGAGAGAGAGAGAGAGAGAGAGAGAGACATCACTTTGTTGTTCCATTTATTTATGCATTCATTGGTTGTGTCTTGTATGTGCCCTGACCAGGGATTAAACCCGCAATCTTGTCATAAAGGGATGATGCTTTAACCAACTGAGCTACTGGGCCAGTGCCTTTCTTTCTCTCTCTTTTAACTCAAAACATCTTCAACTTGTAAAGCATATAGCACTGAAAAGCAGCTCAAAATTCCGGGTGAGTTTTCGCCTCTCTCCTCGCTGCCTTCAGGGTGCTCACACACAGATAGGCCGGGGCAGAAAGCTGAGGA
Organism: Tadarida brasiliensis; assembly: GCA_030848825.1. Lineage (NCBI taxonomy): Eukaryota > Metazoa > Chordata > Mammalia > Chiroptera > Molossidae > Tadarida > Tadarida brasiliensis. Next base: position 146,753,182 of record CM061257.1, on the reverse strand, counting down.
TGGGTGGAAGCCTAGGGCTAATTTGGCCAGGGCTTTGTGTTCACTGAAGCCAGCGTACGGGTTGGCCACATTACTGGGCCACTTTAGAGAGAGAACAAGGTGATGGGGGCTAGGGAGCTGGGAGGCAGTAGTGGCTGCCTAGAGGTGCAGACGCCATGCCCCACCATTAGAAGAGCCAGCTCTGAGGGAGCCTAGGGTACACTTAGAAAGGATCCAGGACTATCATTTGAAGCTGGCTGCCCCGACTGATGACACCATGGGGTCTTGTCTCCTCCCAAGGCAAACTTTTCATAAGCAAATCTTTCCAAAGGGAATCATTACTTTTCATCTGTATACCTAAACCAGCTGCTTATTTTAAGACAGTTGAAATATATATTCATACTTGTAAATGTGTTCTACCATAGCTCTAATAGCAAAGTATATATAGCTGGTGGAGATATTCACAAATTAATTGTATATATATATCTTAATATAGATACACAATTTTACCTAATCTGAAAAATCAGAGTAAATTCCTGGGAATATCACCCCCTCACACACACCCCAACCAGTGGAAAAACAGCTGTATTACATTATAGAGAGGAATATAGCTATCTACTGAGAACTAAGTACCACTGTGAAGGTTTTTTAAGTCTCCTTGAAACTGTCACTTGGAGGAGGCAATACCTGCTTTAATTTGAGAGTGATTAAGACATGACTTGTATTATTGTTAAGGTTTAGTTTGAATAGGAGCAGAATCAATAGAATAGGCAACACCTTCTGAAAAGAAATTACACCCTGATATACAAGTGTCATATTTCTACTAAGTCATGGTTCAGTCCACAACAAAGTAAACACTGTTACTAAGTATTTCATTATAGTGCTCTTGAATTTCTTAACATTATGTTGCTCAAGGTAATATCCTTGTAGAGGTGAGTAAGTTGTTCTTTAGGGTAGTGAATGATAAGGGTATTTTTTTCAGTAGACTACATATAAATGTTAATAGCCGCAAGATTTTCTGTCAATATGACTATTTCACTTTACACTCTTACCAGCTATATATTTTTTGCTAAAATGTTGTACTGTAATGTAAGTCTTTACATGGCTATTGAGTGAAAATTGTTTTATTTAACAAACATTTGTGGCTGCCTCTTTGTGCCAGGTCTCCGTTTAGGTGTTAAGAATTTGGTAGTATGCCCGGCCTGTGTGGCTCAGTGGATTAAGCGTTGGCCCATGGACTGAATACTCCAGGTTGGATTCCTGGTCAGAGCACATGCCCGGGTTGCTGGCTCGATCCCCAGTAGGGGGCATGCATGAGGCAGCCAATGGATGTATCTCTCACGTAGATGTTTCTCTCTCTCAAAAAAATAAAAACATATTTAAAAAAAGAATTTGGTAGTGAACAGATCAGCTATAATTTCTGACACTGTGGAACCTTGGTTCCAGATTGTTGTTTTATTTTTATTTACCTGAAATAGTGAAGTTAGGCACATATTCATGTGCTTATATGACAAATCTTATGAGTTGCATTTTATTTTGGTGTTAATCAATGATGAATTATTAAGTTTATCATTTACATACCTGTTTAAAGTGAACATTAGCCATATTTCTCTTAAAATTTTTTTCTGAAAAGAGTTCAAAGTTTTTATTTGTTTTTTATTTTCAAGATGTTATAAGGAGGGTTCAGAATTCATAAATATCTTTCCATAGCTAAAAGTTTATCAAAAGTGAGGAAATATCTGTATATTAAATCAATTTGTCATGATAAATGAAAATCAAACTAAAAAGAATTAGATGATATTTAAACACTATAATTTGGATTTTAGAAATGTCACCCCGACTTCCCACATTCTTTCACAGTTTGAAATAATTTGCATAAATAATAATTTGAAATTTGTGAAGAGATATAAAAAGAACAAATATCATTTTTTGTGGTACATATTTTAGAGAACACCAGAATAGAAATAATTGTCTAGTTGTTTGACTAAATTTACAGTGTAATTTAAATATATGATAGATTAATGTTTTTCATTTCTTATGACATTTTTTTTCTTCCTCTCTTTTTCTTTAATTTTTTTTTCCTTTATTGATTTTAGAGAGAGAGGAAGGGAGAGGGAGAAAGAGATGGAAACATCAATGAGAGAGACCAATTGGCTGCCTCCTGCATGGCCCCCACTGGGGATTTGGCCCACACTTGGGCATGTGCCCTGACCAGGAATTGAACCGGTGTCTTGGTGCATGGGTCGACACTCAACCACTGAGCCACACCGGCCGGGCTCTTCCTCTCTTTTTAATCCTTCTTGTAACCAAAACACTGAAAGAAGGCCAGTGTGCAATGTACTAATAATATTGTATAGAATTTAAATAATAATAATGTAAATTATGGATAATGTACTATCCTAAATTTTGTGTGTATATACTTAACTTAGTCCTAGTAATAATGATCTAAGGTGTATTATACTAGTCTATCCCAGTTTTACAGGTAAAGAAACTAAGGCAGCATCATTGTCCAATATTGAACAATATTAGGCAGAACAGGTAGTGAAACCTAGGCCATCAAACTTCAAAGATCACGTCATGAAAACTGAAGGGTCTGTACACATTGAGGCCTCAACTACTCTCCTGGTCCCTGGACTAAGCACCGCGTGGACATTATCACATTTCACCTGCATAAACAGAACCCCAAGGTTAGTTATTGTCATTGTATGCATAAGTAATCAAACAGAATGATTAAGTTACTTGTCAAATTTCACAGTGAGTAATGGTGGAATTAAAATATATACTCATTGTCCTATGACTTCAAATTCAATGGTTTTAGGATCTGTTATGCCCTGGTTTGTCCCTATGATTGCCAGTTTATTCCTGTTTTTCCAGCCTAATTATCCATACCGGTACCTTACACGTACCTCAATTTGGATGATAAAGTGTGTGATTATCCTAGTAACACCTCACCATGCTGACTCCCTGTTTGGAGCTCCTGAACTGACCAACTTGAGTCACAACTCAGAACTGTTACCAGGAGGTCACGTTATGCTGACCTCTGTGGCAGAAGCTACCTCACTGATCTCATCATCCTGAAACAGCTTCCTTGATAATTGACTGCTGTGATTATTGTCCCCTCATCCTCTGGCCATATCTATGTCTGAGTATCTCCTGTATGGAAAATGTGGCCCTGTCTTTTTCATCAGAAATAGTTGTTTTACGAATATCTAGTCAACTTGAGAGAATTCATTCATCCCCTGAAAATTGCTGGGTTAGAGGTGGCCCTTAGTTTCTGAACAGGATGGACCAGACACTTCATCCTTTTATTCTGATCATTGCTAGGTTATTACTATCAATCATTGAGTGAATACTTAGCCATTTCCATACAATAGCCCAGATTTTATACTTTATCTAAAGATATCATATGAATTAATATGATAGGCTGTAATAAACATAATCTAAGTCTGTATATTTCCATTATAAAAACATTTCAAAGTCACACAAGGACAGAAATGAAAGGCATGACAGCATGTACTCTTGTCATTAGATGGAGGTGGCTGAGTTCCAAACTCTAGCTCTGCTACTCACTAGGTGGGCAACTGTGTTACATTATATAAATCTACTATGACTATGTTTTCTTACATGTAAAAGATAAATAATAATAATAACTGCCTCAGAGGGTTGTTCAAGATTAAATTAGATCATGCATGCCTACCTATTTGCATATAGTATCTACTTCATACATCATCATCATTACTACATTTTTCAATCTTATCAAATTTTCAATATGGAAATCTCAACCAATTTACTATGAGCTTTAAGAGAATTATTTATGTCAAATATTTTAAATAACTTTCAACACGTTGAAAAGTTTTTAGCATTATAAAATGCATCAATTGCTTTGAAAAGTCAGAGAAAATATTCACGTAGTTAAATCTTGAGATCATTTTCTTGTTTTTAGTCTGTAAATTGGTTTTATAGTATGACAACATATTCTTATTCAAAAAGAGGCTGGATATCGAGCCACTTTTTTTCTCTGTTTTTATACAATATCAAAAAGACCTACAAAAATACAGAATGTTAAAAAATCTTAACTGCTATTCACAAGTATGACACTGATAATGTGACTTTATTCTGGACAGCCTGCTTTGGTGGCAGTGTTTGGCCAATCCGTGAATTTAACTCTTATTTAAGAAAAACGAAATGAATGACTCAGGTATACTACCACTCTATGAAGATAATCATTAACAATTCATGGGAGAATAACCTCATAAGGTCAGGGGTATGCTCATTTCAGATTTCTCCACATCAGTGCACAAAATTGAGAGGTAATTGACCAAGTTACACTGTCCTTTTAGCACTGAAGATTTGTTGATTGTTGGTTGATAGGGAAAGTGACATTATTTAAGTACCTTGTCTCTCACGTTATCGTTCTGTGCGTGCAAGGAGATGATTTTATATTGGATCAGGTCTCAGACCTTGGATGAAGATAAAGAGAAATTTTACGGATCCAGTAAAACCTCTGCTTTTTTAGAGGATAAATTATAGTTTTTACTAGAAGGGAATATTAAGCTAATAGTTTTCAGGCAAGTAATGTATTTCAGAGGGCAAAAGAGCTGCTGAGGTCTCCTGTGCCTCTTTTTCTTATTTTTATTAAATATTTTATCACTCTAGAAAACACCTTAGAGCTTGTTACTGCTGAAGAGGATCCTAAAGTGCAATAACATAATGTACTGCAAAGATAATTCCCATTCTTATATGTCTGCCTTGAAGCTCCAGCCTCTAAACAGTGATCCTCATGGTGGACGTACCTGTTTTTCAAAGTGTATTTCACATCATTTGCTAGTAATTAGGCAGTAGTCTTTCTATATTGAAGCTTATTTATTTTATTTTATTTTTTTTTTTGGTAAACATCACATTAAAATATGTTATAGGTGTTAAGAGAAAAAGGCACCTGACAAGATGAGAAAAAAGAAGTTTATTTTATTCTGATACTACTGCAACAGAGAAGTGAGACTAAACACAAATCCATTGGAAAAAAGGTCTGGGTGTAGAACAGGAATTTAGGTACTGGCTATGCCGGTGAAAAAGTGCTGGGTGACATTCAGGGGGAAATGGAGGGAAAGTTGATCAATAGATGTGTCAAGCATTTAGTTATTTCTGAGTGTGCAAATGTTTTTCTCTGCAATTAGACTGTGTTTGTTAATTTGTACCCATTGAAATTAGGCTTCTACCCTCTCTCAGAGACTGGGAGACCAAAGTACTGTCGCCTTCCGTGTTTACATTTCAAGGGGATGGTTCCTTTTTCCTTAAGAAAGACAGTTCTTTTTGTAAGGCTGGCAAGAAGCTGGCAGATTTGTGTATATTTCACAAGGGCAGAGAAAGAATTTATAATTACAAGTGTTCAAAAGTAAAGGCTCCAAGAAAAGAGAGTTCAGGGACCTATTGTCTCTGTCTAAAGGGGAAGAATTATACCTAATGTTTCAAGCTGAGTGGAATGTTAAAGTTGTCTTGGTTATTAGTTACTATTGCTATTATTTTAACATTAATCTACAAAGAAATATTATAGTCTATTCAAAACAAATTAAAGGTACACTTATATGATAATCACCATGCCAAAGAATATTAATAACTATTAATGCCTATCATTTATTTAAGGGTTTCCATTAATTGACAAGAACATTAATATATATAGTCTTGAAAAATATCTTTTGAAATAGATATCTCATACAAGAGGGAGCAATTGAGTCTGAAGAAAACTAAATTTTCTAAGTTAGTCATTGAATATGTGACTGAACTGAAATTAATCCCAGATCTCCCCACAAAGTATAAGCTTTAGAATCAACCCTGCAATGAGTCATTTCTCTATTAATACCAGCTCTATAATGTTATTTAACTTACTTAACTTCTCTTTGTCTTAGCCCTTATCTATAGATAAGTGCCAATACTAGTATCTGCTTCATAGGGTGCATATGAGCAGTACATGAGATACAGCAAAATACATTTTGAATAAAAAGACTAGCCCATAGTAAATATCTTATAGAGGTTAGTTATTACTATAAATTCTGAGCTCTCTGCCATACTGCCTTTTAAGGGATAGTATTTTGAGGATTTCAGAATGAATGATATGTGAATCATTATTGTAGGTATCAATTACTTGTTTTTCCTATACTGAATTTTATAGGATTATGCATTATTTTAATCAACTTGTTTTGACTATGAATTCTGTTATTATTTATTAATAAAAACAATTTCTTTTTAAATTTCACAACACAATCCCAGGTGAATTTTTTTTAATTTATTACTTTCTTTATAGTAGTAGCGTGCTATAATGGCTAAGCACGTTACATCGTTATAAAGCTAGATACTTGAATTCACATCCTGGCTCCAAGACCAGGAGGTGACCAAAGGCAAGTTAATTTAAATCTCTAAAACTCTTAATCATCTTTACCGTCTGTAAAGCAGGAATGATGATACTAGTTCTAATTGTTCTCGTGAGGATGAAATCAACTAATGAAATGCACTGAGAATAGTTTGAGGCACAGAGTATGCTTTTTATAATTGAGAGTTATCATTATCATTACTTAATTATAATAACACCTTTTTCCCCCTGAACTCAGCACACATTATATTCCTGGAATTTCATTATGGAAACAAATAATAAAAAGTAGTAGGAAAAATTATTTGACATCATACATGAAAAATACAAACTACACTCATCTGGTAGAGTTCAAATCATTCCCCATCCTCTCTTCCGTGCTCAGGCTAATCATTTCGAAGATATAGTAGAGAAATATTTGAATCAAAAGAAAGAGGAAATCATTCAGTAAGAACATGCAATTTACATGCTGACTTTCTTTTTGAAAATATGATGGTGAATAAAAAGTGACAATTTTAATGGCTAAAAGTGCATATATATATACACACATGTAGATATATACACACACACACATATATATAAGGGAGGCATGTATTATATATGTTCTAACTATATACACACATAGGTTAGGTATATTAAATCATATGTAACTACTCATGAAAATGTAGAACAGAGTTTTAAATGAATAAAAATATTTTTATATATTTTTCAATAGTTTCCTAATTGCTTTATAAATGGTATACATTAATGTTTATTAATACCCTTGAAAACCATGTCTTCCTCTACAACAGTGATTTTCAGCCTTTTCCATCTCATAGCACACATAGACTAGTTACTAAATGTCTGTGGCACAGCAAATAATATATTTTTTGCCAATCTGAAAAAATAAATATGTATGATTTTGATTCATTCACACCAGATGGCTATTGTTGTGTTGGCTATTATCATTTCCTTATTTGACAATCTAAGGGAAAAGAGATCAGTGCCCCTGACTAAATAGTCAGGTATTGCATGTTTTATTTTATTTATTTATTTATTTATTTATTTATTTATTTATTTATTTATTTTTATTATTTATTTTAGAGAAATAGGAAGGGAGAGGGAGAGAGATAGAAACATCAATAAGAGAGAACATTGACTGACTGCCTCCTGCATGCCCTACACTGGGGATTTGGCCCACAACCTGGGCATGTGCCCTGGCCAGGAATTGAACTGGCGACTTCTTGGTGCATGGGTCGATGCTCAACCACTGAGCCACACCAGCCGGGCTCAGGTATTACATGTTTTAAAAATTCTTGCAGCACACCCGTGTGCCTGCCGCAGCACTCTGGTTGAAAATCTTGAAAATCGTTGTCCTACAACCTGTCAGGAAGTCAGGCTGGTAGGCTTGTGTATAAATCTTGTGGGACGTCAGAATGCTGTCTCCAGTAACAATTGAGTAAGTCAAACAATAACTTCTGTAACAATTACTTTAAAATAGCCAGAGCTTCATTATTAACTGACAACTTCCTAATTTTTTCCATGCTCCCAACTTAGGACCAACCAGAGAAAGCCAAATGTGCACCCCTAATCTATCACACAGAGTGCCCCAGTTCTAATTAGCTTGCCTGCAGCTTCCTCATGCCAGTGACCTCCAATCAGGGCACACCGGAAGCTTTTTCTTTATTCTACTATAAATCTTTCCCACGCCTCTACCTGCTTTTGAGTCTGTACAAAATGCAAGTCATGTGGCTGCTGACCTTGCTATAGCAAGCTCTGAATAAATAGCCTTTGCCTGTTGTCATTTGGTTTGCCTTTGTTTGTTTCCACAAATAGCGGAAGTCCCACCAGGACCCACCCAGTCTGCACTGCTTGTTGCTGCAGACCATAGCCTTTGACCAAATGCAATACCCACTGAGGCCACCGCTACCTTTCTGCTTGCAGATGGTGTGGTCTGTGAAGATGTGGTGAGTCAGCACAGAGGTCTGAACTCCGCTCTCTTTATGTTGAATTCCTGGGCTACTCATTCTTTGTTTTTTGTTATTGATTCTCACTTACTTGGCATCTTTATCCTTGGTTCTTTGCTATCTTTTGTGTTATAAGCCCAAATAAATTTTAGGCTCTAATAAAAAATAAAAATCATTTATTTGAGCAAAAGGCGTTGCAGCCCAGGAGACACAGATTCAGGTAGCAATCTAAACTGTGTTCTGCTGAGACAAAGGGGAGGCCGACTTTTACAGCCAAAGTTCCTGTCCAGGCTTCCAATTAGGTCTGTTTTATGCAAATGAGGTTTTCAGATTTATACACTTCTGATTGATCTGAATTGTGCAGTCCTGATTCGTTGGCATTATGTATCCTGATTTTTCATTATGGCGCAGTTCTGATTGGACAGGGCAGGTGTTAGTCCATTGGTAGAAAGATGAAAACAGGGACACCCTTATAGTATTTGACTCAGATAGCATAAATGAGCAAAGCATAGTGCAGGAAGCCAACAGTTCAGTCTGAGTTTCTTCCTGAAGCCCCCGTCAATAAATGGCCGCTGGGCTTGTCTTAGTTATAGAATTTGGGTCGTTGGTTGACCATGGGGACTTCATCTCAGCAGATAAATTTCTTCTCTGGGTTCATATCAAATGAATCTTTCTTCTCGGGGTCCACAGTGTTAACTGTTTTGTGTTGTGCTGTCTAAAAGTGTTGTTTGTCCTAAGAAGAACAATCACAGTGTAGAACATAGGCACAAGCCTCATACTCTTGTTTTACAAGCCAGCCTCCCAGACAGTGAGTTTGGTCTTTATTTCCATAAATGCAAATGAATTCATTTCTGGTTCAAGAAAGAATTCATTAACACCCGTGGAATAAGTCAGTTTTGCATTTCTGATTGCCTATAAATGTGTTCGTTCTTTGATTTCTCCTTTGAATAATTTCTTTAAACATCTTACTGATTTTTCTCAATAATGAATTAAAATGAAGTTATTGAAATATGTTCACTATATATGTTTGAGTCATTAATTTACTCTTTAAAACTATTTGACACTACATATAAATTATGATTTCACTCATGTGGGATTATGAAACTGAAATTCAGAGATACAGACAGACAACAGTATGCTGGTTACCAGAGGAAGGGGTCGGGGGGGGGTAGTAAAGGGTTAAGGGGCCAAATATATGGTGACAGATTATTTGACTTTGGGTGGTGGACACACAATGCAATATACAGATCATATATAATAGTAATGTACACTGGAAACCTATATGACCCTATTTACCAATGTCACCCCAATGTATTTTATTTTTAAAAAAAAAGAAATATAAAACCAGAGCTGAAAACTTACATTTAAATGCCAAAAAAATAATTATAGACAAAATATATGGACATACATGTTCAACACAGTATTAACAATGAGAGTCAAAAACAACGAAAGTAAAGTTCCTATGGGAGCAATAGTTTTCATATTCCAGAAAGTCTATTAAAAATATTTAATATAGCCCTGGCTGGTTTGGCTCAGCGGTTGGAACGTTGGCCCACGGACCAGAGAGGCCCAGGTTCGGTTCCCACTAAGGGCACGTACCTCGGTTGTGGTTCATCACCAGCCCCAGTTGGGGTTGTGTGGGTGGCAACCACTCAATGTATCTCTCTCATATCAATGTTTCTTTCTCTTCCTCCCTCTCTCCCTCCTGCTCTATCTCGAGATAAATGCAAATAACATATGTAATATAGACATAAAATTAAGTTTATGAAAATTATACCAAAAATACCTAATTATCTTATAATATTAGGCAAATAAAAGTGGTAAAATAGTACAGATACAATATAATTTTGATGTTGGAGGGATGAATCCCAGTGGGAACTTGAGACCAATCCAAGAGAGATCTTGGCTTGTGAAGGAAAGAATTAAAGGCATGACCCAGACAAGAGGTTAAAATAGAAAAGTAGATTTTATTGCGCAGAGAGGACAAGAAAGAAAAGCCACTCCACAGACAGAGTGGCAGACTCTGTTCACAAGAGAAGAAAGAGAGCCCTCAACTATCTCTAGAGGTTGAGTTAATATCTGTGTGTAGTTTCTATGGAAATTGCTGGTATGGAGAAATAGAATGGAAAAAAAGTTGGGATTTACTTTAACCTTTACAAGGTACATTTTGTGGCCTGTGCTTTCCTTTTATGGTATGGGTTAACAATAAGGTATCAGCGAGTAGCTATTAATCAGTCTTTGCAGACATTTTCTTTGTTCCAGAGGCGTCTTGTGGTCTGCGTCCATCTCCAGTCAGCCAAATTTCGTGCCAGGATGCACATAACAGGCCCTGACTTAACTTTTTATGACTTTAGTTAATTTATGTAGTTCTCATATCCCTCTCTTATAGTAATGTCAAGAGATTTAAAAGCATAAATGGAGAAAATCACACAGCTACAATAGTAGTATTTTTTAGGGGGGTAACCCTCACCTGAGGATATTTTTTCCATTGATTTTTAGAGAGAGTGGAAGGGAGGGAGGGACGGGTTAAAGGAGAAAGAGAGAGAGACCGAGACAGAGAAAACATGGATGTGTCTACACATTGATTGGTGCCTTTTGCATGTGCCCCAACTGGGGCTGGGGATTGAACCTTCAGCCCTGGCACATGCACTTGACTGGAAATTGAACCCATGACCCTTCAGTGCGCAGGCCAATGCTCTAACCACTTAGCCACACCAGCCAGGGCTATAATGGCAGCATTTTGAGAATCATCTGTTAAAGAGAAATCCACAGGCCCAAAATGGAGTCCCTTGTGCTAAAGCCTGTGACACCTAACCTAGACTTCATTCCTGGCCTAACTATAGTTTCAGTCTCTCCCAGAAATGTGACCTTAAACCAACTAGTGAAATAATCTGGCTGATAAAACTTGTCACCCTTCCCACGAAGAAAGGTACCCTTGCCTGAAGTAATCCTCTTTTTTTCTTTTTTTACCTGTTAACATTTTTTTGTCAATTATAATCAGTATACAGTATTATATTAGTTTCTGCTATACAAAATAGTGATTAAATATTTATATAACTTGTGCAGTGATTACCCCGATGAGTCTAGTACCCATCTGGCATCATATACATAGTTCTTATAGTTTGTTTCTTTTCTTTTGCTAATAACTTTCTTTGTCCTGCCCAGTTTCTCCCTATAAAAATCTCCCATTTTGTCCAAATTTTCGGAGCACCTTTGTGTTTACTAGATGGGATGCCACCTGATTCATGAATCACTCAATAAAATCAATTAGATCTTCAAATTTACTTGATGGAATATTTGTTCCTTAATACATCCAAGATATATTTTTCTCTTATTCCATTTTCTTTATATTAGAAATATTTTACTTCCGGTCAAGATGGTGGCATAGGTGAACGCGGTACTCACCTCCTCCCACAACATCAAAATTACAACTAAACTACAGAACATCAATCATTCAGAATGGCCTGAAATCAAACTGAATGGAAGTCCTACAACTACAAAATTAAAGAAGGCCACATCGAGACTGGTAGGACAGACAGAGGTGCGGACAGGCTGGTCCCACACCCCACGTGTGGCGGATAAAAATCAGGAAGGACACCTTGGCTGGGAAGGTCCTCCCTGAGGAGTGAGTGGTCGCTGTCCCACACCAGGCTCCCAGCTCAGGGTTCCAGTGCCAGGAAGAGAATCCCCATAATTTATGACTGTAAAAACCAGCGGGAACTGAGGGAGGCTAAGGCTTTGGGAGCCCCAGGCAGCTCCTCTTAAAGGGCCTGCACACGGACTTACTCCTTCTGGGCTCTAGCATGGGGGAGGCAGCTTGAAAGGCACCAGACACATATGGGGAAAATCTGAGTTGTTTGGCATCGGGGAGAGCTGGAGGGGCAGCTTTCTCCCAGACAGACATGCTGGCAGAGGCTTTTGTTCCTTTGGTGAGCCCTCCCCCACAGGGTTGGCAGACAGGTACCATATCTGGGACTCTGGCAACCTGGCTTACACTGTTTTCTCTGCCCTGGTGATTCCCTGAGGACCTGCCCAACGCAACTTTTGGGTCTAGCCAAGCTGTTTTCAGTGGTTTTACCATAGGAATGGCCTATCTGGACTCATGCTCTGGATTTTCCTAAAATCTCTCAAACAAGTAGTATCTAGCCTCAGTGAGCCCCATACCTTTTGCCAAGTGGCCCCAGGCCTGGCACTAGCAGCAGCCAGCCTTGGCTCTCAGCTTGGCCTTGCCTGGGCACCTTCAAGCTTAGCAGAAGAAGAACCATCTGCAGATAGCTTTGTAGCTTATGCCTGGTGGCCCCAGATAGAACACAGGCAGTGGCTGACCTTGGCCTGAACCTCCCAGGAGGTCCCAGAGCCAACATACCCAGTGGACAGCTTCAGACCACATCGAAGCACCACCCAACCTCCTCCACAAGTGACACTCTCAAGGGTGGACTCAGTACCAGAGCCCAGCTGATGTAAGTCTTGCTCTGTGTGGTGTGCTCCTGCACAGCTGGTCCTCCAAGGTAGTCAGTGGTCAGTAGTCACAGCCAGTCCTTGCAGCTGATCAGCCTGACTAAATCCCTCCCATTGATGTGACATGAGCTATCAAGATTCAGAAATATTAAATACAACTGAAAGTTGTACAGTCCACACAAAGCGTGCACCTTGAGTGCCCAGCTGGGGTGATCAGGAAGGCTGTGCCACTGGACCCTATAGGACACTTGCTATAATAGGCCACCCTACCAAGCTTAGGAGATGTAGCAGCTCTACACAATACATAGAGACAAACACAGGGAAGCAGTTATAATGAAGAGACAAAGAAACATGTTCTAAGTGAAAAGACAGAACAAAACTCCAGAAAAGAAATAAATGAAATGGAGATAAGCAATCTAACAGATGCAGAGTTCAAAACACTGGTTATAAGGATGCTCAAGGAACATAGTAAGGACCTCAAGAGCATAAAAAAGGACCAGTCAGAAATGAAGGATGCACTAACTGAAATAAAGAATAATTTACAGGGAATCAATAGTAGAGTAGGTGAAGCTGAGAAGCAAACCATCGATTTGGAACACAAGGAAGCAAAAAACCCCAATCAGAATAGCAAAAAGAGAAAAGAATCCAAAAAAAATGAAGATAGTGTAAGAAACCTCGGTGACAACTTCAAGCGTACCAACATTCGTATCATGGGAGTGCTGAAAGGAGAAGAGAGAGAGCAAGAAATTGAAAACCCATTTGAAACAATAATGACAGAAAACTTCCCTAACTTGTTGAAGGAAGCAGACATACAAGTCCAGGAAGCAAAGAGAGTCCCAAACAAGATGCACCCAAAGAGGCCACACCAAGACACATCATAATCAAAATGCAAAAGATTAAATACAAAGAGAAAATCTTAAAAGCAGCAACAGAAAAGCAGATAGTTACCTACAAGGAAGCTCCTATACGACTGTCAGCTAATATCTCAAAAAAACAAACAAACAAACAAACAAAAAACAGAAGGAAGTGGCAAGAAATATTCAAAGTGATGGAAAGCAAGGACCTACAACCAAGATTACTGTAGCCTGCAACGCTATCATTTAGAATCAATGGACATTTTTCTTCCCAGACAGGAAAAAGCTAAAGGAGTTCATCACCTCCAAATCAGTATTATGTGAAATATTGAAAGGTCTTCTTGAAAAAGAAGAAGATAAAAATATGAACAATAGCCCAGCCAGTGTGCCTCAGTGGTTGAGCATCAACCCATGCACCAAAAGGTCGCGGGTTCTATTCCCAATCAGGGCACATGCCCAGTTTGTGGGCCAAATTTCCAGTGGGGGGCATGCAGGAGACGGCCAATCAATGTTCTCTCTCATTGATGTTTCTATCTCTCTCCCCTTTTTACTTACTTCCTCTCTCTCTAAAATCAATAAAGAAAAAAATATGAACAATAAAATGGTAATAAATACATATCTATCAACAATTGAATCTACAAACCAAATGAACAAGCAGAACAGAAACAGACTCATAGATACAGAGAACATTTTGTTGGTTGCCACATGGGAAGGGGGTTGGAAGGATGGGTGAAAAAGGTGAAGGGATTAAGAAGTACAAATTCATTGTTAGACTGAGGAAACTCAGAGGGAAGGATGGGATGGGAAGAGATAAACCAAAGAATTGGTATACATATATGCATAACCAATGGACACAGATAATAGTGTGTGGAAGGCAGGAGGGAAGTGGGAATAGAAATGAGGGGGTCAATGGGGGAAAAAAGGAGAGACATTTGTAATATTTTCAACATTATAGATTAATTAAAATTTGAAAAAAAATTAAATGGGTTTTAATAATTTCTTTAATTTGACAACATTTGTCTATAACTAGGGAATTAAAATAATTAAATCAAAGGGATAAAAAACAAAGAAAAAGATATATGGTAGTATCCCAATAGTAGGAGCCAAACTAAACTCTTAACCAGCATACTATGGAATTGGAAATCAAAGTGGTATGGTACAGAGACAGCAAGTACATAACAAGCTTAAGCACAATATTCTCGAGCTCCATCCATGTTGTCGCACATGGCAGTATTTCATCTTTTCTTATGGCTGAGTAGTATAATTTTGTCTATAATCTGACTCAGCTGAAATGATCAAACTTATATTTCTACTATAGATAAGGAACTGGTCTAGCCATCGGAAATAAACTGTTAGAGTAGGTAGTTAGTAGTTAGATATTAACAAGAGAGGAGGGAGTGAACAGAACAGTCACCCTGGGGAGTAACCGGCATTGTTTTGCTGGATTAATGGGTGAAGGGGGCTAAAAGGACAGGGGGGAATTCCTTTTGTTGAGTGCTGCATGGTAGAAGCCAAACGACAAAGCAGAACTATGAGGCATGTGCAGTAGAAACCAAAATGATAACCTTAAAAAGGGGAGGGCACTAGCCTGGGGAAAAGATCAGATAGGGTAAGGGCACATGCCCCCAGAAAACCCAGGAAAGTGATTGCATTGGGGAAGGTCACAGGCACAAGCCTGGCAAAAGCCAGGCAACAGACTGAATAGTTGGAAAGAAAGCCTGCTCTTTCCCGACCCTCCCAAAAAATATGGAGGCTGGTGGGGACCTCAGAGCAGCCACTACCCTCTAGCCTGCCCAACTCCTCGCCTCTCCAAGGGTGTACTGTCACTTTTCGCTCTAATAAATCTTGCCACTGTAGCTTAAAACTCCTCCTATGTGAGTGTCACTGAAATTCTTTTCCTACGACAGTGCCGAAGAACCTGTTTCATCCTGTAACAAGACAGTAATTGGTTCTGTTACCAGCAAGCTTATATCCTAGAGACAAAGACCATTAAAATGTACATAACACACAGAAAAAATAACGTGCTTTCTTGGTCCCACAATGTACAAAAACACTAGCATTAAGGATCCTAAAACACAAATGAGAAAAAGAGATTTAAAAAGCTAATGAAAATAATTTAGTATAATTTTATATGGTATAAACTATCAAATACATTTGATAAGTACAAGACCCATTAGTTAGTATAAATAAATTAGTCTATTTCAAATAGTTTGTTAGTTTAAAATTCTAATTTTAAAAGATGCTTGTAATATTTTTCTATTTTTTGCATTTTTTTTTAAGATTCAAATACTCTGTGCTATTATTCAAACACATATTTAAACAAATCTTTGCCTACCAGAGAAGTTCTTACTCCACATTTCCTTCAATTGTATAAATGTTGTGGAGGCATTGGCTAGGATAATAATCAAATTATCAGATACAGATTAACAGGAGAAAATGCCCAGTGTTTATTATATGAATGTGCAATCCAGGTTGCCATAAGGAGACCCAAAGAGGCATTACAGAGTTGGGGCTTATAGGCCATTCTGGAGCTAAGAAGAGAGACAGAAATCTGGCATTTAGAAGGGAAAAGACATTCACTAGTAGTTGAGAGAGGAACACATGGCAAACAAAGTCCTCGTTGGCAACCCCAAAACAATGAGACAGAGGGGAGTATCCATGAGAACAGGTTTTTACATGCATCCTTCCCTTCTACCATACTTAAATCAAATTAGGCTAAAGTGAATATGGTAAGGGGATTATGCTAAAGTTCTCTTCCTGAAGCAGAATCTTCTATCGGAATTTTTTTTTTTGGACAGGAAGGGAAAAGGTCAAGGGTTCTTTCCTAGTATTATTTCTTAATAACTAGCTTAAAATCACATTCTAAAAAGGCACCTTTGGGGGTGGCAAAATTTTGGTCTCCTTCAATATACAATCCAATCTTAACTCCACCTATGACAATTTTATACAAGAACTTACCTATTAAAAGAGGTTAAACCATTTTAACTTGAATTCTTTAGTGTCTCACAGGTTTTAGCTCAGCTCCTTTTTGAGAATGCTACAGGTAATTCTGAGGGTTGATTTTTTTCTCATCTGCGTTCTATCTCTGTCCCTGGTCTGTCATCTAAGCTTTATGTCCTTTGATGTTCCAAAGCTTTAGTTTTGTTTTTTGTTGTTGTTTTTGTCCTAATTATTTCCAACTTGACTTACTGGAAGCAGAGCTATAGGTGATTTCAAAGACCTTTGACAATGAAATCTTAAAAGTCAAGTTAGGGACAATCAGTTGAAAACATTTCAGACTGAAAAATAGGCATGAAGCGACACTTAAAAGCTGAGAGAACTTGATGCAACCTGAGGGATACAGGAATAGAAGCCTGTTTTTTCATTCATTGATTTAACATTAGTGTGATTGTATGAATAAAAAGGACCTGAACATTTTAGATTATTTTCAATCATTAATTCTTATGCTTTGAAATGAGTCTATTCAAACTATTCAATATGCTATTGAATGAATCCAACCAATGGACTACCAGCCTAATTCAATATTATTGCTCTCACTTGACACTTGTTTTCTTTTAATAATTGAAAGTAATCTGTGTTACTTGAAATTGAATATTTCTGCTTCCAGGTAAGATATTGCACTTCAGACAGTGAATGACAATGATACTGGAGAGATGAGAAACAAGTGATGTGAGTCTCAGAACTGCGTAGTGTTACTGGACTAAAGGGATCCATTTGTCTGCATGCATCAAAGGTCAACAACACCTGAACAGTAGTTTGCAGCAAAGTAAGGGCTTATTAGTTGAGGAAGTGGCCCACTTCCAGAGTGACAGGTGAAAAAAATGCTTAAATACCTGGCTTCCTGATGCCTTTCATGGTATGGGTTATATAGGGGGAAAAAATCACTGATCATGGTAACTAAGGGAGTTAGGGTGGTGGTCAGGGTCACGGTCTCTAATGAGTGTCAGCACTTGGTAGTTGATCATCATGTCTGGTCTTGATGTCAGCCATGGTGACACTTTATTTGGTTTCACAGCTTTTCTGGATCTGGAGATGAAACACAACTGAGGCCTAGATGTTCTCTCTAGCTTGATTGGAACTCTGTCTGTGTGTCAGTAGACCCAACGCTTTGTTCCTAAGATTATTTGATGCTACCAGAACTTCATTGTCCTGAGGACTTAATGTTTAAGGGAATGCACATGCAAGGGAGAAGGGGGCAGGTGAGTCAGGGTGCTGGATGAGGCCAGTTTGAATCAAAAGTAAAGAAAGGAGAAAAGTTCATATTAAAGAAATTAAGTTTCTGCGCTGTTACACTACTTTATTTACTTAACTCTGTCAAAGTAAAACTTTGCACTATACAAATTAAATTAGGCCAAGACAACTTTATTCAAAGATGTGTCAGTAGGAAATATAGACTTCAGCTGAACTCTGCTAAATAAAAATGTCTGGATGATTTTTCAGCACTGGGATCAGCTAACAGAAAAGTATAGTCAGGTGCAACTCAATGACAGATATATTGTGAGAAATGCATCATTAGGCAATTTTGTCATTGTGCTAACATCATAGAGTGCACTTATACAAACCTAGAAGGTATAGCCTACTACATACCAGGCTATGTGGTGATAGGCTACAAGCTTGTCTAGCTTCTTACTGTACAAAACAACACAAGATTAAATCAGGCACAAGAGAAAAATGATGCAATCGAGATGTGGTAAACGGGAAGTATGAAGCTGCTGCTTGATTAATATAACACACTGTTTGACAGCAAACTTATAAGTAGAAAAAGTACACTTTAAAATAACAATAAAAGGTATAGTATGCTAAATACATAATCAAGTAACATAATCATTTGTTATGATTATAAAATATCATGCACGATGCATAATTGTATGTGCTATACTTTAATATGACTGGCAGCACAGTATTTTGTTTACATCAGCATCAACACTAACATGTGGGTAATGCATTCTGCTACCAGGTTACGACGGCTACGATGTCGCTAAGTGATAGGAGTTTTTCAGCTCCATTGTAATCTTATGGAACCACCACAGTATATGGGGTCTGTACTTCACTGAAAGGTCATCATGCTGTAAATGACTGTAAGGAGGAGGACATTAGTGAGAAGGATGATACATGGGATGTCATTTATGAGTTAATGAGAATTATTGGGAATTAATAAGAGTTATTCCTCAATTTTTTTTTCTCTGTGATTAGGCCATTTGTATTTGCTAATTAGTGCCCACTGGCTCCTACCTTCCAACAGAGACTGGGACTGCATGCTTTGATGTTTATATTTCAAAGAGATAATCCTCAGGCCCTTGAGAAAGATATGACTTTGGTCCTAAGCTGGCAAGTGGTTTCTAAGGAGGTTTATGTGCATTTCAAAGAGGCAGATAAAGAGTTGCAATTACAAATTTTACAAATTTTCTAAAGTGAATGCTCTAAGAAAAGGGAGGCCAGGGCTGTGGCCAGAACAACCCTCTCTAAAGTTTCATTCAGCTGAGAAGAACTTTAAGATCATCCTGGTCACTGCTCTGAGTTTCTTTGCTAAAGAGCAGGGATGGAGAACACATTCATATGTTTAACAGTGAACTCTGATCCCTAATAAGGTATTACTATTCCCGTGATTAAGGTGAATGGAAAAATACAACAACCCAATCCAGACAGGAACACTAGTGGCCCATACTTTTCAGGAACGAAAGTTTGGTTCATCCTAAGAAGTTGGCCAGACAGAAAGACTGCAGGGCTGAGGGACTGGCAGAAGGGCAGGCTGAATGGTGCAGCTGGGGCCTGGCTGGTCAGAGCCAAGGAGCGCAGGGGATGTAGAGGGCCACCCTGCCCATGCCAGTGTCTGGTCGCGGGTGGAGGTGGAGCTGGAGCAGGAGCCTGGGGAGGCGGCAGGGACTCCGAGCGCAGGACGCGCCCCCGCACAGAGGCAGGCCCACAGCTGTCCCGCCGCCCGGCCCACAGCATGCAGCCCCAGCTGCAGAGGGGACATTGGGGTCCCAGCAGCTGCCGCAGCCATCGCCACCATGGAGGAATAGCAGGCATTGACCTCAATCATGAAGGATCTTGTGGCCCTCCAGATGAGCCGAGGCCCCTGGGTGCCTGGATATGAGACCATGAAGAACAAAGACACTGGCCACCCAAATAGGCAGAGTGACGTCAGAATCAAGTTTGAGCACAACGGGGAGAGGCGAACTGCAGCACTCAGCCTGCCTGTGAGCTATGAAGATGTGGAGCGCAAGGTGACAGCAGGGTTTGGGCAGCCCCTTGATCTCCATTACATGAACAATGACTTTTCCATCCTGCTGAAGAACCGAGATGATCTTGATAAGGCAACTGACAATTGGATAGGAGCTCAAGCATGAAAAGCTGTAGGATATTGCCGCTGTCCCAGGACAGAAACCATACCAGTTCCTCTCCCCACTCCTGGGTGTCCAGGCAGGTGCAGATATAAACACCATCTACCAGCCCCCCGAGTCCAGAAGCAGGTACCTGTCTGTCAGCTCCCAGAAGCCTGGCTGAAGCTCTCCTCCCCTGGCTACGTGCCTGCAGGGCAGCAGCTGCATTGCCTAGCAGGGTTCCTACACCAGCATCAACAGTGAGGGGGTGTTCCTTCCAGAGACCAGAGAGCAATGCATGCTGGAGCCCCCAGACAGTGCCGAAAATTCCTTGTCAGGAAGCTGCCAATCCTTGGACAGGTGACCAGACAGTCCGTCCTTCCGGAAATCGTGAATGTCCCAGAGCTTCCCAGACAACAGACAGGAGTTCTCAGGTCTGGAAACTCAGCTGTAGGACAGAGGGATCGAAGGTGGAGCCTCCTCCCAGCGCTGCCACGTTTCCGTGCACAAGGACTACAACCAAGGCCGAAGAACATGTCCCCCGATACAACGTCATTAAGGTCACCTGTTCACCCTGGTGCCCTCTAGCCGCTTCCAGAGCACAAATGGCGAGGACATGGTTCTGGTGGTGCAGTGTCTGGACCCCTGAGGATGGCTGCGGAGTGCAGACAGCGAGAACGCCCTTTCTGTGCAGGAGACTCTGTGCCCCATCAGTTGGCGTCAGGGGAAGCTCCTGGGCCAGGGTGCATTGTTGGCAGAGTCTATTTGTGTTATGATGTGGACACAAGACATGAACTTGCTGTCAAGCAGGTCCAATTTGACCCAGATGGTCCCAAGATAAGCAAGGAGGTGAACGTCTGCAGTGTGAGGTCCAGTTGCTGGAGAACTTTCATCACAGCGCATTGGGCACTACTGTGGCTGTCTGGCGGGCAGCGCTGGGAAGACTCTGACCATCCTCATGGAGTAAAACGGGGGTGGCGTGGGGGTCAGTGAGAGACCAGTTGAAGGCCTACAGATCTCTGACAGAGAGTGGGACCCGAAAATGCACCCAGCAGATCGTGGAGCAACCTGCACAGCAACGTAATTAACCACCAGGACATGAAGGGAGCCAACACCCTCCAAGGCTCTGCCCAGAATGGGAAGCTGGGGCACCTTGGGGCCAGCAGATCAAGAGCATATCAGTCCTGGTGTGCGCTCCATCACCTGCACACCCTCCTGGGTGAGCCCTGAGGTGATCAGCAGCAAGGCTATGATGGAAGGCAGATGTGTGGAGCCGGGGCTGCACTGTGGTAGAGATGCTGACACAGAAACCACCTTGGGCCGCGGATGAAGCCATGGACTCCATTTTCGAGATTGTCCCGCAGCCCACCAAGCCTCAGCTGCCCTCCCACATCTCTCAGCACAGGGGACTTCCTGCTGCCATTTTTGTGGAGGCCGACCAGAGACCTTCGGCAGAGAAGCTGCTCACACACTCCTCTGCACAGCTTGGTACTGAGCTCCCAAGGCCACGCTGCTGCCAGCCCCACTGCTGCGTGGGCGAGGGGCTGCTCTGGGACTCAGTCAAGGCTGTGGACAGTGGCGCTGCAGTCCAGCCAGCGTGTCTGTGCCCCTTCCGCCTCTGGGGCTCAGAACCAGGGTGGGGCGGCTGCAGCCTCAAGGACTGGAAGCCCCAGCCTGCCAGACCCGAGAGCTCCAGCCTCCTACCTCTGCGTGGAGGGTAAGGGGCTAGGACAGTGTGGAGGTGCGTGGGCTCCACCCTCGGGACTCAGTACCAGAGCCCAGAGTGTCTGGGAGCACCAGATGGACGCGAGAGTCCGAATAGCTTTCATTCACAGCGTTATTTTGTTTCTCCTTCCCCTGTCTGGAGATCACCAGGGCATCTGTGGCTGGATGAGCCCATTCAAGCCTGAGGTAAAGCCCAACCTCCCACAGCCAATGGAAGGCAGAGGCCTAGGCCGCACTCCCTGTGGAGCCCCCACGTCAGCTTTGCCAGTCCCTGTCCTTACCAAAGACCAATGAAGCAAATGTTATGCTGCCTTATTTTGGGAAGGAAGATCCATCCTGCCTGCCCTGCGACCCTGCCTTCCCAAGCAGGGGCCTGAGATGAGGGGGCGGTTTTGTCAATGCAATTGTCTGTTTTACAAGTTGGAGTCAGTGTTATGCTGTACCCAGTTTCTGAACTGGAGACTGTGTGCCCTCTGGGCTCTGAGCACCCCTGCTGTGGGCTCGGGCCTTGGGCTGGAAAGGAAAGAGCTGAAGGTAATAGCCTTTGTGCTCCTGGCCTGGCATCTGTTCCCCCCTGCAGCAGACAAGAAGATGGGCAGCATGCTGAGAGCCGCCAATCCAGCTGGCCAGCGTCCCAAGCAGGCCACTCAGGCTGGCCAGGGGAGTTCTGTCAGGCTGTCTGTGAGTAGGTCCCTCATGGGCCAGAGCCCTCTCCAATTGCTAGAAGGGAGAGCCCCTATGATGCCACCAACCATGTCTAAAACCAACAGCTCTGTTCCTCCTTGGCCAGCCTTGCCCATCCCCATGAGGTCTCAGCCTCTTTCCCTTCCTGCTCCTCCCTTGGGGGAGGAATGGCATCGGGGGTCTGGGAGCCAGTATCTCCAAGCAGTTTAGAGTTGGCCTTACTTACCTCAGCCTGGGAGCTGGTTCTTTCTTCCAGCCCCTCCCCTCCCACATGTGCCTATTGCTAGAGCCCCTCCCTCTCAACACCCAGTTTCCTTGGGAGTTGTCATTAAAGGGGAAGAAAAATAAAAAATAAAAAAGTCAGTGCCCAGAGATGGGCATCTCCAGGGAGCTGAGGATTAATGGCAGGCAGCTTATTGCCAGCCGTGCCCAGTTCCCTGCGGGCACAAGCCAAAGCCTTCGTTGCATGTTAACGATGCACTTTTATGAACGTAGTTTCTATCCCTGTTTTTAGTTTTTTTCACATCATGTAATGTGAGGTCTTGCACTTGTTAATTTATACCTCAGATCACATTTGATGGTTTCTATATATATCACTTGTAGACTGTTACAGGTGATGGATGCCTCAAGAGGGAGAAGATGGAAGCAGATTTTGCAGGAATGTGTTGCTACACGGTGCTAGCAGGGCCTGGGCCCATTTCCATCCCTTTCCCCCAGGGGTCTCTGTCAGGCACTGCAGCCTGGCCCTAGGACAGCAAGCAGGTTCTCCTGCCTCCACTCGGCCCTCGCCAGGGTGGGGACTGGCTCCTCATCTTGACCGAGCTGCCTGGTGGCAGCACAGCCTCTCCCTGATCCCGTCCTCATGGCTCCACCACTGTTCTTGGGCCCATACCCTTGTCCTGTCCCTATTTCCCAAGAGGAAACGGAGCATGAGCAGTGCTGGAGCTGACAAGATGAGAGGGATCTATGTCCTGTGTTCAGGGTCTCACAGAGCCCCACTCCGTTCTCCCACTGCTTCCCAGGATTTTACTTCTCAGGGAATATGTTTTTAAAAATGAATTTGCAGCCCAGCCTGTGTGGCTCAGTGGTTGAGTGTTGACCCATGCACCAAGAGGTCGCCTGTTCGATTCCAGGTCAGGGCACATGGCCAGGTTGTAGGTTTGATCCCCAGTGGGGGCATGCAGGCGGCAGCCAATCGATGTTCCCTCTCATCGATGTTTCTCTCTCTCCCTCTCCCTTCTTCTCTCTCTAAAATCAATAAAGAAAAAAAAATGAATTTGCAAACAAGCCAACTAACTCTGCACTTCAAAAAAAAAGACCACGATATTTCTGTGCCAAAAATGTGGACATGCTGACTGAGCATCCTCAGGACCAAGCTATTGCTTAATTTTAATGTATTATTAAATAATCCAGATGAAAAGTTGTAGGTTTAGAAGGCCTGGGCTCAAAGGTTCTGAAGGGCAGTTTCCTAGCAGCTCCAGAGTAGTTATGAGAAGGGCCTTGTGCCATTTGCTCATCATTCCATGGGCTGTCAGCCTTGCCTAGAGCCAGGGACAGTCTACCCTCTGCCACCTTCCTGCCCGTCCCACAGCTCAGCTCTGTTTCTGTGTATGAATTGTGGATCATGAAGAAGAACTGGCAGCCATAGCTATTTGGCTATATCTTTTTTTTTAATATGTTTTTATTGATTTTTTTTTTAGAGAGAGAGAGATAGAAACATCAACGTGACAGAGATACATTGATTGGCTGCCTCCTGCACGCCCCCTACTGGGGATCGAGCCCACAACCCAGGCATGTGCCCTGACCGGGAATCGAACCAGGACCTTTCAGTCCATGGGACGACGCTCAATCCACTGAGCTGCACTTGCAGGGCAATATATCTTGATGGAGGGCTTGCAGAGCAAAGCCAGGTCAGTGTCATGCCTTACTTAAAATAAAAGAGAGGATTTATTTTAAATAAATACAATAAAATAAAGTTAGGTTCCACAACCAGCTGAGCTGTTTGCCGATGGAAAAGGAAATACAAAATGAGAAGCTAGTTAAAAATACCTAATAACCATTTACAGAAATGAGTGGGGCATGTAATTGTTATGAATATTTCTTTTACCTTATTTTAGAATTAATATGTTCATGTATGTGTATATAAATCATATATCTTCATTTTCTTCTCTCTCTAATTCACTCATTATGTAATATAATGTATTTATTTTATACCATAGTAATTAAGTATTGTTAATTTTAATTTATAGTAGTTAAGTTATAGGATAGCAAAGAGAAGAGTAAATATCATACAAGGACTTTGCTTCCTTTTCTGGGGAAGGGATTAGTGTGTTTTTGGTTGTATGCAGGATAGCTGCATCATGTTAGGCAGAATTACAACTTTGTTATTGTTTGTATTTGGAGACTATGGTTTAATGAAATGTGTATGGTGCAAAGTTGAGAAGAGATAGACTTGCGATGTGGGAAATTCTTATATCTTATGTAGTAGAAGTAGTCAAAGATACGTACAAACAAGTCCAATTATATCTTACAATGATTAAACTAACACACTGAATTTTATATACATACATATGTCAAGGTTCTCCAGAAAAACAGAAATAAAAGGAGATATACAGATATATATATAAGGAGATATTGTTAGGAATTGGCTCATGTTATGAAAGCTGAGAAGTCCCATGATCTGCCATCCAACTGTAAACCAGAGAATCAGAAAATCTGGTGTTATAATTTAGTCTGAACCTATATTCCATATACTTTAAGTACTTTATCATCTCTTTAGAAAAACAATTCTATGGAATGCCTCTTTGTACCTATAATGCCAAATATATATATATACACACACACACTTATATTTTACAGAACATATCCACTCAAAAAAGAAACTAGAAAGAAACATAGTGACATTATTTATCCCAAATGTTGAGAGAATGGGTTAATTTTTTTTATCTTTCTGCTCCCTATATTTT
The DNA here is from genome assembly GCA_030848825.1 of Tadarida brasiliensis. NCBI lineage: Eukaryota > Metazoa > Chordata > Mammalia > Chiroptera > Molossidae > Tadarida > Tadarida brasiliensis. The sequence goes on along the minus strand of CM061257.1, from coordinate 146,727,886 downwards.
TCAACTTTCTAAAACATCAGCTCATTTTAAAATTTAAGTACCAGTCTGAGTCTGAATCTACCGGCAGGAGAAGACCATGTTCTAGCTTGAAGGTAGGCAGAGAAAGCAATTCTCCCTTACTTAGCGTTTTGCTCTATTCAGGCATTCACTGGAGTAAATGAGGTACACCTATATCATATAGAATAATCTACTTTACTCAAACTACTGATTCAAATATTAGTCTCTTCCAGAAACACTCTCACAGATACACCCAGAATGAGATGTAATTAACTCTCTGGGTATCCCTTGGCCTAGCCAAATTCACACATAAAATTAACTATCATAGTACATCAGCTTTTGTTGTCTCCTCTGCAATGATCTATTACAGAAAAATTAATATTATTTTGTTTGATTTAGTACATTTTTATTTTACATGTTTTTGGACTAATTAAAAATTGTATTATAATCTATATTTTTGCATTAAAAACTTATCTTTATAAACTGGAGTGTATTCAATGTAAACTCTGAGACTATAGCTATGAGTTTATTTCTTTACATTTATATGATACATTTAACCTTCTGAAGTACAATCAAAAGCCGGTTTTTATTCAGTGTGCATATCTGAAGTAAAGACATCTATAAAGAAGTATATTTTGATATTGAAGAAACATTAAGGGGATGGTTATTCACAGCAGGGTTATCTTCAGAAGTGATTGGGAAGAAGTCTTAAAAATGAATAAGTATTGAAGATAACTTTTCTTTCATGGCAACAGTTGTGGAAAATTCCTTTTAGTTATGAGAAATGGAAACTAGTATTTTTAGTTGAATAGTCTGATGCTAATGGGACTCTAAATTCACTCCATGGTGACAGAAATTAGATGAAGTTTTCCTGAGTAACTAAAACTACACAAAAGCAAGTTATACTAGTAATAGAAGCATGAAACAGAAACCAGTTGGAACTTTAGGTTGTAATATAAATTTAGATGGGCTACAGGTTAAAATGCTCTTGTGAGTGGTCTCTATTTCTTTCCTGAAGAGAAACTGATGTGTAACTTATATCCTTTTCTTGCCTAAAATCTTTCCTGATGTGGGAAATTCTTATATCTTAGAAATTGCTCCCGCTTTGCTCAGCTCCCTATGCAGTCTCATCATCCCCAGACTGCTGACTCACATGTTTGAGACTACCTGGACCTCTCTCCCACATAATGACCTTGAAAAGGGGTGGGGCCCAGAGCAGCTCTGCCTCTGGCTGGCCAGTAGTGTGTGTGCGTTCTTGACTTTGTGCAAGAAAGATTTCACAAGACAAGTCCGTGTGATTTTGAGAGGATGTTTAGTAGAGCCAGGGAGAGTGAAACAAAGGAAGGGCTTGGGGTAAAAGAAGCAACAGGAGAGAACTAGGCAGTGCTCTCCTTTGGTTCTCTAGAACATTACAGAAAAGAAGCTAGCCAAGGCGAGGCTGCTGTTAGCTCACTGAAAAACAGAGAGAAAGGGACCTTGGAGACAGATTCAAGGGGTTAGCCTGGAAAGAGCTGCTGCTGCTACCCAGTGCTCCCTTGGTTGCAAGTCTCATGGAAACTCTTAGAGTTTAGGAGAGGGAAGTAAAGATGCTTGTGTCTGAGAGGGAAGAAAGGCAAGGGGATGCTCCAGAGAGCCTGAGCTGGGTCTTTGTCTTGAGGGTTCTTATCTGTTATCTGAAGGCAGGAATTTAGGGGATGTCCTAGGGGAGGACCTTAATAGAATATTCATCAGCTTTATGCTGATGTGCCAAATGAGATTTATTCCCCTGACTTCATCGTCCTTGGGTGTGGTTGGCACAAATGGCACTGATTGGATTTCTGTTCTCTGTCTTCCTGAGTAGGGTGATTTAAACTATTTACCCTCTGATTGTGGAGAAGTGTGAACCATTTACTCTTAAGTGTCCCTGGTTGAGGAAGATAAGATTTTGTGATTTACTAGATGGCTGTAAACTGCTTGGCCATTTAACTATCTGTCTCAGTTTTCCTATTCCACTTGTCCTGGCTTTCTTAAACTGTCTCAGTAAGAGGCTCTAAATCAACATTCACCTATAAATATATACTCCTGTGACCTCCAGAAAACTCAAAGTGGGGGAGGCTGATAAGGAGTGCTTGTTGTTAGTCAACATGAGAGTGATATTTTAGCAAAAGTTTAAGAGGAGAGGGAGCAAGCTATGCAAATATTTGAGGAAAATATTGTCCAGGCAGATGAAATGCAATTTAAAAAGTTTTAAAGTCCTTTGCTTGGGTTCCCCCACCCCCATCCCAAAACAGACCCAAGGAAAAAATCTGGGTGGCAGTATTTTATTTAGAAATAACTCTCAAGAACAAGAGTGGGAAATGGAACAAGTGTTGAGGGATCAGAGAAAAGCCAGTGACGTGTGAACTGCAATCAGATTACACTGTGAGCAGCTGAGGACCCTCTATAAATTGGGTAGAATGTGTCTAAGAATTGTCCCACTGAGAGATAAGGAAGCTTAAGTATTGATCCAGTGAATCTTGTTTAATTTGGACTTTCTTTGGGGCTAGAGAAAGTTCGCTGGCAGAGAAGCTAAGAGAGAGGAGTGACTGAGTGTGTAGGAAATACAGTACCTACAGGAGCTGAAGGTGAATTTCAGAAATAGGCCAATAGGCCATGGGCTGGCTGTAGGTGGTCTTTAACAATATCCCCTACAGTCTCTTCCTACTCAACCTACACATCAGTCAGTGGGATTAACTTTGCTAAATGCATTTGACTCAAAGCCACTCTCGTTCATAGTGCTGTTGCCCCACTCTACGCCTTTGCCACAGAAGTCGGGGGTTCTCAACTCTATCAGATGGAAACCTCACTTCTATAACCAGGTTTTCGTAATATCCACTTTACTCTTCTGAAACAAAATTTGTAGAACCTATAACCTATAAAATAATTTAAAAGTGCTACTACAATATACTATCACTAACATAAAGGAAACATAAAAGGAAAGGAACTTACGATAAAGTAATACGCATTTCCGTAAGAGCTGAGAGACCACCGCCCAGGAAGGCAGAGTGATGAATCATAATCAGTGGCAGAGACTGTTGCAAAGATGCTGAATCGGCGACTGAAGGATCATGAGCAGTGCTGCCATTGCTGACATAGTTTCCAAAACAGTGAACAATTTACTGTACAGCTGTAAACAAAATGATGTGCACGTTTTTCATTCTATAAAAACTGCTTACGTTTCTAAAACTGTGAATGTATATTAAAACAACTTGGCCCTGGCCAGGTAGCTACGTTGGTTAGAGTGTCTTCCTGACACATCAAGGTTGTGGGTTCAATCCCCAGTCAAGGCACATAAAAGAATCAACCAATGAATATATAAATAAGTGGAACAACAAATCAGTGTTTCTCTTCCTTCCGCTCTCTCTAAAATCAATCAATCAATAAAGATGGAAATAACTTGATTGCATGAATGTCCTACAGGACATTCGAAGTTTTCTAGGAGTCAGGATCATATAGTATCTGTTGTCTTGGATGGTCATCTGTGAGATGGTCATATGTGAGGTCCAGAAGTTTTTCAGTATCACAACCCCTAAATATCTAGACAATCAAAAATATCCCTGCAAGTATCCAAACTATCCTTTCCAGAGAGATATTTCACCTTGTGAAAAGCCCTAACTGGAATTATTATAAACATAATCAATTCTAGTTTCTCTGTCTCTGCCTCTGCCTAAATTCAATGCAGCCTCTTCTGATCTGCCAAAGTTATCTTTGTAAAGTGCATCTATATATCATTTCACTTCTTAAGATTCTACAGAATTTATGTATCACCCATAAGATAAGGCTCAAGGTTTCTACTATGGCATTAAATTTCTTCCTTAAAGGTGCCTAAAACCATCAATTGAGTATTAAACCAGATCATTGTGTTGCTGATTCCTTTTATTTCCTAAAATCCAGCCAGTGGTAGCAAGAATCCCAAGGTGGCCCCCAAGATTCCTGCCCCTCATGCAGGCCTTTGATGGCAGACAGAACCTGTAAATAGAATCCTGGCCGGTTTGGCTCAGCGGTTAGAGCATCGTCCCATGGACCAGAGAATCCGGGGTTCGGTTCCCACTACGGGCACATACTATGGTTACAGTTTGTTCCCAGCCCCTGTTGGGGTTGTATGGGTGGCAACCAGTCGATGTGTCTCTCTCACATCGATGTTTCTCTCTCTCTCTTCCTCCCTCTCTCCCTCCCACTCTATCTGAAGATAAATGCAAAAATATCCTCGAGTGAAGATAAAAAAATAAATTGTAACAGAATATCAGTCCTAATATTAGTAACCTAATCAGTTAATTCTGAGTTGATCAAAAGGGTTACCCTTGTGGTCCCAACCTAATTATACATCACTGGAAAGGAGCTAGGCTTTCTGAGAAGAGAACAATTTGACATGAGTGAGATTATTTGTCGCTGGCTTTGAAGATAGAGAGGGCCACATGGCAAGGACTCGAGAGTAGTGCCTGACAGCTGAGAGTGATTCCTGGCCAACAGCCACTAAGAAAAATAAGAATCAGAGTCTTATAACAAAAAGCAACTGAATTCTGCCAGGAAGATGAGGAGGTCGCTAAGAAGTGTGTCTTTTTCTAGTTGAACATCTAGATGAGAACGCAATGGAATGATACTTGATTTTAGCCTTGTGAAACCCTGAACACAAGACACAGCTAAAACATGCCAGACTCCTGACCCAGTGAATTAGTAAGACTAAAAAAAAAAATGTTGTTGTTTTAAGTACTAAATTTGTCATAATTCATTATGTAGCAATAAAAAAGTAGCACTTAAATTATAACTACTTGCCATTTCGAGGACATGCCATTCAATGTAATTTCTCTCTCTTAACAAATTGTATTCTTTTTTTCTATAATGTGTACCCCAATCTCATAATCTCTTTTGCTTCATATCCATCCACCTGATTTGAAAGAATGACTTTGAAAGTGCTATCTTCTTTGCTAAATCTCTTGAAAATGTTGTGACCTCACTTTTTCTTGTTTATATTCATTGCAATGTAATGAATTGTTTCACATTTATGTTCCTTACTAAACTCTATTTTTGAGAGCAGAACTGTATAACCATATTTGTAAAATCAGTGACTAGAGTGGACAAAAAAGGGGGGTTCTAAGGAAAGTAACCTCAAAGGGTGATTTGATCATACATTCCTAATTGGGCAGGTCAAGGTGGGTAGTCATGCCCCAGTCATATAACTTCTTTAATGAAAGGTTTAAGCCAGCCCTGACCATTGTTCTTGAAATAGGTGGAGTAACACCCCTTGAAAGGGGATATTAACCCTCAAGAGAGCACATAATCTTGTTAACTATCCTGTAATCCAGTCATTGCCTTACTTTCTATAATCTTTCTTACATCAGCTCTTTAATTTCAAATTTATAAAAGAAGCTACAAAACTATTAAGCTCCATTACATTTGAGATCTTGCTCTGTAGTATATGTCCTCAGTTTGGCTGAAATATACTCATAAAAATTCTTTACAGGTTTGGATGTTTCTTATGTCAATATTAACACATTAAATTATTCATCACAACTATGAAAGAATGAATGAAAAAATGAATATTTTTAACTACATTTTGCTTTGGTTCCATATTCTGTCTACTTATGTCTTTCAATGTAGTTTTCTACATCTTCAATATTCTATATTATAAAAATTGTGCTACCTAATTTATTAAATTCAGTTATGTTTAAGAAACCATTTATTTTTTAAAGTGTGAATTTAAGCCCTGGCCAGTTTGACTCAGTGGCTAGAGCATCTGCCCACAGACCAGAGAGACCCGGGTTCGGTTCCCGCTAAGGGCACGTACCTCGGTTGCAGTTTGTCCCTGGCCCCGGTTGGGGTCGTGTGGGTGGCAACCAGTCAATGTGTCTCTCTCACATCCATGTTTCTCTCTCTCTCTTCCCCCCTCCCTCCCACTCTATCTGAAGATAAATGCAAAAATGTCCTCGGGTGAGGATAAAGTGTGAATTTAATAGTTTAAAATATATATGTGTGTGTGTGTGTGTGTATGATCTTGCATGGAAACAGTTATATATATTTTTTTTAAATTGGAGTTTGTATAGGAAGATCTGTATATAATGGCCTAGAAAAAATATTCAGAGCTTGGAACATGAATAGGAAGATAAGGTTATTAAAAAGTGTTATTTTCTCCTAAATGGTATGAAGTGGATTTTAATTTTTAGTATGGCAGAAATATCCTAGAGGACATTTTGAAGTGAGAAACTTTATAATCAGTTTTTCATTATATATGAGCAGTCCTTACTTCTGGTATAGGCACATACAATAACCTTTTTCTGCATCTTTTGTTCACTCCTAGGCAATTTCCCCTTCCTCTTACCTTGTTCCAAGTATTCTTTTTAAAATTTTCTTCATTCCTTCCTTCCTTCCTATCTTCCTTTCTCCCCTCCTCCTCCTCTCTCTCTTTCTTTCTTTCTTTCTTTCTTTCTTTCTTTCTTTCTTTCTTTCTTTCTTTTTTTCTTTCCTTCTTTCAATAAGTCTGTGTCTAAATGTCTAAGTACACTTTTAAGAGCATAAAGGTAATTATAACTACTTCATGACATTAAATGCATTTCCTATTATTTATATAAATGCCATGACTTACAATGCTTTACAATATAAGGTGAGATGTTACTTATTAATATTAGTATTAAGATTATGGTGCCAACCAGGCTGAAACTGAATAATAAAATTTCAGAGTTGGAAGGACCTTAAAAATTATTTAATAATGCAGATCCTTCATTTGCATATAGATAAGGGAACAGATAAGGTCGGCAGAGGCTGAATAGCTTGTGTGTCAGGTCACATAACTAATCTGAACCAGAAAAAGAAATAAACACTTTGATACTTTGCAGAGTTTTTTCTACTGTATCCCACTGCTTCTGTTGGTCTGGGACTTGGGAGAGCCTTTAATAATAATCAAATATCAACAATATGAGAAAACGCTAATGTAGGGATTATTATGTATCAGGGAGTGTTAAAAGGAGAGGCAATCTACAGGCAATGTATAGATATAAAATGATACACATTTATACATAGAATGTAGTGTATCACATTTTCATAGAAAATGAAATGTATCAAGAGAAAACGGCACAAAATTAAGCTTTAAATAACTAATATTCACCAGAAGGGTAAATATTAAAGATAAAAATATCATTATGAGACAAAAAAAAAAAAAAAATAGAGTATCCAGACAGGAGAAAATCCAGAAAAGTTTAAGGGGAGAAAGTATTTTAAGAAGGAGAAAATAAAATAAATGAATAAGATAAGAAGTAAAAAATATTCATTAAGTTTACATTAGATTTGCATACGTGTAAGTTATTTTGGACATTATAGCAGTGATTTCTGTAGACTGAATTATCAGGGGAGTTCTCGTGAGGAGAATGAAAGGAAATCGTGACACAGTTCTTTGCTTGATTCAACTTTACTCAAGCTGCTGAACTTTCTCCTACGCACATAGGTGTACTTTCTTTTAATTCTAGTTTTAGCAAGAATCTTATTAAGTCAGTTTAGCCAGGATCCTTGCCCCTCTTCCCCCTCCCCCACCCCCCAACACCCATCCCCTTGCCCGTACTCCATATGTGGTCACCTAAGAGAGCTGGTAAGGTTCTTCATTCTTTACCATTTCCCAGGTGATGTGTGATGACTCTGTTAAGTAACAGAATCCTGTTAAGTAAATTTAGCCAGAATTTCCTTATCCCTGATATTTCCTCTTAGTAATTTTTACCAACCGACCCTACCTATTCTTTGGCTATCCATTTCCAATTACCCATGCTGTATTAGAATCTGAGCCAACTCTCTCCCCCATACTACAAGATTTTATCTTGGTGTTCCCTATACTTATCATGATAGTACCCCCTTCCCCATAAAGGCTTCCTTACAATGCTTTAACAAGTGTCATTGATTTTTTTCTTTAACAATAGCTAAAGATTGAAATAATTTTTCAAAAAGTTTTGGTATGAAAGGATAAGGTGATATAATGTATTATTTGGAGAGAAAAGTAAAGTGATAGGAAACTTCTGCTTAATTTTTAGTTATGGTCTTTAAATACTAAAGGAAGGTGAAATCCAAATGGATAAAATAAAAAATATGGGTGAGACAACAGGGAGACTCAACAGTTCAAAATCTTCCAGAGAGCCAGAGGTCTGCCTGGGAGCTAGCTAACAATTAGGAGAGAATTGTGTTTTCTATTGTGATGACTTCTGTTTCTCAGGAAAGCAGAGGAGGTGGTAAGGTGGGTTGCTGAAAAGGGTGGAGGAAGGATTAAAGTCTGGGAGTTGTGAAACAATTTTAAATGAACTGTTGACATGTTATCCAAGAAAGAGGCTTAAGTTAAAATATAAATAAAAACCATTTATTTGGGATCAGAAATTGCAACCAGGAGACACAGATTCAGATAGCAACTTAAAGTGTACGCAAAGGAGAACAAAGAAAGGCAGGGTGTGAAATCCTCAGGGTGCATGTGCTGTCCTCAGTCTGGTCTTCTTTATGTAAGTGAAATATTCTGCATAGTAAATGAGGATTGATTTATCCCAATATGCAAATGTAGGATGCTGGCTGGTGTAAAGGAATGGCTCTTTTTAAAGTAAGGAACACAGATGGTTTTGTTGTCATGGTGAGGAAGAGATTAAAGTTCAGACACAGCTGAAAAGTTCAAAAGTTCATGGAGAAACATGCTGGGTGGACCTTGGATAAGACACACTTCGTTATGGTCTTCTGGCTATGTTTTAGTTCCCTCTACATAAATAACTCCACCTTGGCAATCTCCATTCACAGAAATGACTTGAAGAGGAAGTTAGTTATGATATATAGCTGTTATCAGTGGAAGTGGAGTATACACTGGTGGAAGTGGGGGATCCCTATCCCCACTGGGTGCTGGGGTTCAGGTCCTTAAGATATCTTGAGAAAAATAATTTTCTAAGACTTGCATGGGAGGATGAATAATTTTTATTTGTGTGGAATTACATCTCTAGGTTTGCAAAGTCCCATTTCCCTTAAACCAGTCCTGGAAGAGGTGCAGCTGGGGATTCAGGAGAGCTAAAAGCAAAGCCAGTGTCCAGAGTTTCCATTCCATAGTGGAGCTGGGTCTGGTGTAGCATCAGGCTAGTTTGTAGTCCATTAGTCCATTGTGTGTGGAGCCCTGCAAGCCAGGAGTCAAGCACAACACACCAAGACGAGAGAGAGAACTTCGTTTAGGAGTTTAAGTATCTCAAATCTTCCCGTGCTTGCAGCATCCACACTTACTCTGGCGAATGACCTGTTCCCAGGTGTAACTGACAGGCAAGTACCGTCCCTACTCATCCAGACTTTACTGGGCATGCCTATAATATGTGCCTTCCCTTTGCTCCTTCCTTATTAATTAATAACCTGGTTATTACAATGGTATCATAGCTAGTTTGGGACAAAGACAGAATTAGATAATAGGTCTCCTCACTTGGAATACAAATAATAATGCAATTCTCCTCAGACAGATGACTAAACTTAAATATTAAAAAAAGTGCATGTTTTAGAAGATATTGATGTGTCTTTTGTTTAATATATATGATGAGGCATTAAAGGGGTAAAATTTCAGTACCGTTTATGTCTTACATAAAGAGATATTCTAAAATACTCATATCACTCATATTCAATTTACTTAAATGAAAGAAGGAAAATCTATTTAACTAGAAGAGTCTTAAAAATTCTATTTGACTAGTTTAAAGAGACAGTAGAAGAGCTTGAAAGTCAAAGATCAGGATAGTGTAAAGTCCTGCTTTCCGTTCTAGAAAAATATTTGAGTCATACAGCTAATATGAATATGTGGTTACCAAATTCAAGCTAATGTACTTGTATCAATTTATACCGTTGTAGGGAGGGTATGAGAGTGCCTGTCTCAATTCTTGCTAATTATATTAATATTTTTAAACTATTTTTTGAAAGGTGACAACATTTAAATGGGGAGATAAATTGATTTGTTTCACATTTTTTAATTTGTATATTCTTTTGTTGTGTGTTTGACATGTTATGAATATATATACACTACGCATCCCATTTGTCTATTGATTTTTGGTTATCTTCCAGTTGATTTTCATATGCTTTTATTATACTAAAGTATTTAATTTTTGTCAGCACAAATAGACTGGATAATACTATTACTTTTTAACCATGTTCCTGAAGAATTTTGGGACAATTTGAACCAACTTATCAGCATCATTTATTTATAACAATGAGATTCATGAGTTGCACCTGGTCCTTATAAGGCCCCAGAGGACTTTGCCTTTGGGACTGGTTACACAGAAATAACATGCCTAGGTAACCAGCAGGGTATAAGCAACCTTGTCCTGGTTCCAGGATGTCCCATGCTCATGTCAGTGGGTCCTGATTTGAGAGAAAAGAACATCTGGTATAGCCCTTACAGAGATAAGGCAATTGGGAATCACACCAGATCTGTTCAAACTCCTTGCTGTGAGGCAGCCCTTGGTTGTGATCCATATCTTTCCAATAATGCTGCTTCTGTTGGGCAGGATAGATAGCTGCCAGATGTTCTCATATGTTCTTGGAAAAGTCACAACAATGTGAAAGAAGACCTTGACATCTAGTCTATCTGGCAGAGGAGCTTTGAAACCTATGAGGGGAAAAAAGTATAAAACTTTTTAACCTCCACCAGGCATGGTGCTCAGACTGAGTTGCTCACTTATGCTTTATGCCAAGTGTATTCTTAACAAATTTGCTTGCTTTACATCTTTAATAAATTAACTTGCTTTGTTTCAACACTGCTTTCTGTCACTCGCTTGAATTCTTTCTTGTGAGTGTGACAAGAGTAGGTAAGGGAGAGCCCCCTCCAACTTGAGCAGCTCTCCAATAACACTTTTTTGTTGTATTTTTTCTCCAGTAAATTGTGGATTTGTAAACAATGTGATCTTGGTTTCTGTGAGTCTTGATAGGCAATTTAACCCTGTATAACTGCCACCATTATATTTTTGTATGTGATTTTCTTCCTAGATATTAACCTGAAATAATTGAAAAAGCAACTCGCTGCTACCATGCACCTACATTTAAATTGTTAAGGAGTTTACTGTACTTAAGGATTATACATTGCCTATTTTCAGGTGACTAGTGCTGAGAAAATAGTGCCTCTTCTAAGAATTTGTTTAGCTGAAGTTGTTACTCTAGACAGTTGGGGAGTGCTGAGGCGTCTCCCCCATTGGCCAGGGTGGCACAGGGAGAAGTTTTACACTGAGCATGCAAGAGATGAATGGTTAAGTCTGAGTATGCCAAAAATGAGCAGAATGATTTGATAGAGAAAGAAAGCCCTCCCATCCCGATCCTTATAAGGACCATGAGCTTGAGCAGGAAGGGAGATGGTCTTTGAGATAGGAATCCACCATTCTCCAAGGTTGGCACCTAAATAAACATCTTTCCTTTTACACCAGCACCTGTCTCATGAGTTTGACTTTCCCAACTATGGGCAGCTGAACTGGCTTTGTTTGGTTTCAAAGGTTGCTTACTCTAATTACTTTGAATACAAGTAAAAAAAAACATGCCTTTGAGAAGCTAAATTTTAGGTGTTAAAAGTTAAATATTTCTAAAAAGAAGCTTATTTCTTATGAATTATTCCATACTCTGATAGCTAGAAGATAAGACACAATGATGAAAAATGTTTTCTCAAAATGCACAATGGCAGAAATAAGGAATATAGAGCAGTTAAGACATGTTTTTTAAATGGAAAATAATGGCAATAACTATTATGTATTAAGAGCTCACCCTGTCCTGCACACAACACAAGCACAATCTCAATTAATATTTGCAGTTAAGCAACTCAAATGAACAATCTGATTCCAGAACATAAATTTTAGGTGCTCTCTATTTAATATGTGCTTACTATGTTTTAAGTATTTGTCTAATGTCATCGCAATCACTTGATGAGTCACTCATTCAATTTTCATAATAATCTTATCAAGAGGATGGCATTATTATCCCATTTTATATATACAGTAACTTCACACTTTCAGAAAGTAGATGAACTGGGGATTCAAATCTAGACTTGTCCAGAATCTCATTTAGAAAATACTGAGCTATGCTGCCTCTCACTGACTGCTGACCACTAAATAATGTTACTTTAGGGAACATTCTCTGTATACTAGACATAATGCTAAAAACTTTTATGTCATGTATTAAGAATGATTACAAAATTTCTGTTTTTATTGGAGGATTCTATAGGAGTGCACAGAAACAAAATTATAGTTAATGCTCACATATAAGAATGTGTATTCTGGCCTTGGCTGGTTTGGCTCAGCGACTGGAGCATCGGCCAGTGGACCAGAGAGTCCCAAGTTCGGTTCTTGCTAGGGGCACGTACAAGAAAAAAAAAAAATGTGTATTCTGCAATTTTTCCTACAACTTGTGTTATTTTAGTGATTCATTATGCTAAAGGAAACAAATTTGTATGCATTATGATAGTAAATGCAAGAATGTGATAAATGATTATGGAAGACAAAGGGGAAAATGATTATTATTTTTTTTCTTTTATTGATTTTAGAGAGAGAGGAAGGGAGAGAGAGAGAGAGAGATAGAAACATCGATGACAGAGAACATCGATTGGCTGCCTCCTGCATGCTCCCCATTGGGGTTTTGGCCCATAACCTGAGCATGTGCCCTGACCGGGAATCAAACTGGTAACCTCTTGATACATGGGTCAATGCTCAACCACTGCGCCACACTGGCCAGGTGATTAATTAAATTTTTGAAGGATAGAGAGTGAAAGTGCTACATAAACACTTTTAAGCTGACCCTTGAAGTTGAGCAAGAATTGTCTCTGTATTGCCTGTGAGGTCTCTATCCAAGTCATAGTGACCAGAAATTATAGCTAATGTTGAGCAATCTCGTGCAGTTGAACTCTTAATTTTTTTTTTTCTTTATTGATTTTAGAGAGAGAGAAAGGCAGAGGGAAAGAGAGATAGAAACATTGATGAGAGAGAACATCTACTGGCTGCTTCCTGCATGCCCCCCACTGGGGATTAGGCCCACAACCTGGGCATGTGCCCTGACCAGGAATCGAACCGGTGACCTCTTGGTGCATGGGTCAACTCTCAACCACTGAGCCACACAGGCTGGGAAAGCAGTTGAACTCTTTACTGTTGAGCATTTATGTGTGAGAAGAAGGGGCAAGAATATAATAATAAGTTAAAGTAAAGTAACTAACATATTCTAATAATTTCAGTCAGACTTGTTAGGTGTTTTAAATATTCTGTCCTGTTTATTCTGGCAGCTCCGTGAGGTAGATGTTATGATTTGCACTTTACTGATGAAGAAACTGAACCATAGAGAAGTTATATTTACTGTTCAACATGACACAATTTAAAATGACAGATTTAAGTTTCAAAAATAAGACTGTCTGTTTCCAAAACACACAAACTTTTAACTGCAAAATAATACCCACTCATCCCTGGTCAGTGTGGCTCAGTTCCATGCACCAAGAGGTTGCCAGTTAAGGGCACAGGCTGGGGATGCGGGCTGGATCCCCAGTAGGTGGCAGGCAGGAGGCACCTGATGGATGGTTCTTTCTCATGGATGTTTCTCTCTCTTACCTCCTCTCCCTTTCTCTAAAATCAGTAAAAACATATTTTTAAAAAATAATAATGCCCACTCTGATTATACAGTTAAATAGTTTGAGTCTCTGTACGTAATGACATATATACACAGGGCAGAACTAAAGTAGGTTTACAGTTGTAAGTATGCAAAACATAGTTTATTCTTGTACTTTTTTATTAATTGTTGTATTATTTTTATACAAATAATTGTAAACCTATTTTGCCCCACCTTTTATACATATGATGCAGGACATAATTTAAGACAGGAGTTTCTCAATTTATCATTAAAGTAAGAAAATAAATTGATTCAAACATTTCAGTCTAAAAAAATCCAACAATAAATAATTTTATTTTTTAAATATATTTTTATTGATTTTTTTTTTTAGAGAAAGAGGAATGGAGAAAGAGATAGAAACATTGATGTGAGAAACATTGATCAGCTGCCTCCTGCACGCCCCCTACTGGAGATTGAGCCAGAAACCCGGGAATGTACCCTGGCCAGGAATCAAACTGGAACCTCTCAGTCCATGGGACGACACTCAATCCACTGAGCCACACTGGCTGGGCAATAACTTTAAGCAAATTATTGAAAAAATTTCTAGCATAATCTGTACATGGCAACACTCTTCAAGCATAAATTCCCAGTAGTTCATAGCAGGTTTAATGAAAAACATATCATCCTCTAAATGCATGGATAAAAGCACTTTCCCGAATTGAATTGCATTGTATACTTAAATTATATGTTTCAGTTTATCTGTTCAACTGGTTACTATCTTATGTCTTCTTTTTATCTAATAACATAAACTTTCATGACGTTTGTTCACTGACAGAACAGCTCTTGGGAAAAAGCATATATCTGTAAATAAAATAGAATGTAACTTAAATTTTGTACTTAAGTCCTTATTTTTCTTTTCTTAAAAAATTAGTGATTAAGTATCATAGAGATAAAGCTTTGTGTATGTCTTCACATAGATTCATTTAAAAAGAAATACAAGTGCATGTGAAGGTTTTTGTTTTTTCAGTTACATTTGTTTTGGGGGGAAACAGGAGAAAGGATAATGGTAATTGTATTGTTTGGTTGACACTGTATGGCTTCCCCTTCCATAGGAATTTGAATTTTCCTTATGAATAACCACTGGTCATATCACATTGATTCCTGTGATTTTGAATGATGAGTACCCCACCTTCAAGATTCCTAAGATGGGCTCATAACCTAGACTTTCTCAGAGCCTCCCTTCAGCCTTGCTCTAGGATGAAAATACTTTATTTTCTCTAATGAGATCTTTCCAGGGCTTTTTCTGTGTGAACCGGAGAGATGTATTCTGTCCATCTAAAATTTAGGATTTAGGTCATGACGGAACCATGGGGCTCTAGGCATATTTCTTAATGACTGTGTAGAGAGATGCCTAGATATGAAGTCAACATAGAGAAGGTTACCACCAAGAGAAAAAAAAAAAAAAAAGAACTGAAACCATAGCTCTCCTAGAAGAAAACAGGAGGAAAGCTCTTTGATATCAGTCCTGGTACTGATTCTTGGATATGATACCAAAACTTCAAAAAACAAAAACTTACAAGTGGGACTACATCAAGTGAAAAAAGCCCCTGCACAGTGAAACAATCAATGAAATTATAAGGCATGGGAGAAAATATTTATAAACAATTGTATCTGATAAGGGATTAATATACTAAATATATAAGGAACTCATACAACTCAATAGCAAAATAAAAAACATAAACAAAAAAATAAATTGATTAAAAAAATGGTCATGGGACTGGAATAGGCATGTTTCCAGAGAAGATATAAAAATGGCAAATTAAGTACATGAAAAGATTCTCAACATGACTAATTCTCAGAGAAATATAAATCAAAATCACAATGAGATATTACCACACTCTTGTTAGAATGGCTGTCATAAAAAAGATAAGAGATATGAAATGTTTGTGAGGCTGTGGTCAAAAGAGAGCCCTGGTTCACTGTTGCTGGGAACATAATTGGTGCAACCACTGTGGAAAACAGTATAGAGATTTCTCAAAATTTAAAAGGCATTGTGCTAAGTGAAATAAATGAGGCAAAGAAAGACAAATATTACATTATTGTATATGTGGAATCTGAAACTTTTGAGTTCATTATTAACAGAGAGTAGAATGGTAGTTGACAGAGTTGAAGGGTTGGGGAAATGAGGAGATATTGTTTAAAGGGTATAAACTTTCTGTTATAAGAGAAATAAGTTTCTGGAGTCCAAGGTTCAAGGTGCAGTTTGGTGACTAGAGTTTCCAAAGTTGCATTGTATACTTGAAAGTTTCCATGAGAGTAGAGCTTTGGTGTTTCATCACAATAACAACAGAATGGTAATTATGTGAGATGAAAGATGTTAACAAATCTTAGTGTCGTAAACATTTTACAATATATACATGTATCAAAGCATCACATTGTACACCTTAAACTTATACAATCTAATATCTCAATAAACCTAATAAAATAAAATAAATAAACTGGTTTACTTTTTAATTTGTTTTAAAGTGGAAGCTGGACTGTGAAAAACAAATTCTTTGTAGCCTAGAGCAATGTGCATTCAATTTAGACATCTGATAATTCTCACAAATTAAAATTCAAAGAGAAGAGAGAAAAAGTGAGAAAGAAAGAGAAAGGGAGGGATGAAGAAAAGGATGGAGAGAAAGGAAAAGGGGGAGGAGTGGGGAGGGGGAAGAGAAGAAGGAAGGGAAGAGGAAACAATGCAGAAGTAATAAGATGAGTCAGCAGATTCAACAGGCAGCCATATCATTTGTTGAAAATATGAATTTAAAAAATTAAGTAATTTTTAAAAGTACAAAAGTAAACCTCAGGAAAATTTTAAAATGTGAAATTAAAAACTGCTTTAATCTTAGAGAAAAATAAATAGATATAAAGAAAGCATCCATAATATATACAAAAACTATAAAGAAATGGGGGATATAATGTTAAGAAATATAGACTAGAGTGAAAAGTTTAAAATGAGAATCACTAACACAGATAGATTGGTAAATATATCCAGACATAATAAAGAGAATGTGACAGAGCATATTCAGGAGATAAGGACCAAGAATTCACTGATGAATACCAATAATTTAAAGGCGATTCATATTTGCACATATGGTAGAAAACTGGAAAACACTAAAAAACAAACAAAACAAAAAAACCTGTCATAAATACCGCCAAAAATAGAAAAAAATATTTTCTGTAAGTGAATAATAGGGAGACAGTTGATATGTCATTAGCAAATTGATAGCCAGATGATACTGACAACACAAAAAATATTAGGAATTGTCTTCTGAATTCCTCCCCTGTAATAACAAATGAGTTCATTGTAAATGTGCTAGATTTCTCTCTGTGTAAATTTTCCTTTGTTGTTATTTCATTATTCATTTTCTTAAAAAATCAGATTCTCTGCTATTTAATTATTGCAACACTCTTTTCTCTTGCTAGGAAATTTAATAATGTTTATACATTATTGAAGAAAACTTTCCAAGCCATTGACTTTCTTTTGTTTATGTCGTATTAGTACTAATAAATAATATGTCAAAAACCATTGGTCACATATTGTGCCAAACACTTTTTAGAGTGTCATCTTTCTGCTCAAACATGCTGATTGAGTCTACAATGTTAAAACTGTGTCTTGGGGAACAGTCAGGTAGAATTTTAGCAGGTGTGAAATGCAGTATGTTTTTAGTATCTATAATATTTTGAGCTAAAAGTATGCATTGTGCAATAATGTATAAAACTACAACAATGGATTACAGTTCCCTCGAGAATGTCTTTCTAAAATGGACATTATCATTTGTGTTTTTGCTATGTTAAATTAAGGCGGTTTCATAAAACCTCTCATAAATCAAAGATTTCTTCCAGAGTATAGAGATACTTTAATATGTTTTTCTACTAAATTATTGTCATTGAGAACAAGTTCATGTAATCTTTATTGTTTTTATAAAAGGATGAAAATGCTTTACCTCTGTGGCTCTAAAGTCATTGTGTCTGTGTACTTTCACAATGAAACACACAGGGTTCACACCTTTCATTCATCAAGTTCTGAGAACTCCAGAAATTCCTTAAGTAGGCCAGTAGTATTGTTAACTTTTTATCAATAATTTAAGCATCAAGCACTATTTTTCTGACATTATCAAACTATATATTGAAAAACATTAGGACCATTTAACTGTTTTCATTATTTTGATTAATTATGTTATCTACATTTTGCTAAATGTTGTGTATTGTGCACTTAAATGTGTAACGTTTTTAATATATGCTTTTTTTTATATGTTATTTTAGAATCAATGAAGTGACAAGAATTATGTACCAAAGCTTATTAACAACTGGTTTTGAAATGGATTATATTAAGCCTTTTTGATAATTTTAAATTCTCTAGTAATCTACATACTCCATTAAATAATTTCATTTCTAATGAAACAGTGTTCAGAACAAATTCTACCACTACTATTAGATGGTTATTTATTTCTGAAGGGGACAAATAGCTCAAAAACAAGTAAGCAGGAAAAAGTTAAAATGTAGACAATAATACAGATAAAATAATGTAGTAAAAGAACAGAAGCAAGAGGAAAATAGAGACCCAAGAAAAAGGAGATGATTGGAATAGTGGTTGGGGTTAGAAAGCAGATGAGGCTAAGAAAGTGGATGAGCAGGTAGGTTTGATAGGTGAGGAAATAATGGGGCAAATTTGACCAAAGAATCGCGTTTAATTTAAACACAAAGATCTGACAGAGACTGTAGGCATAGAGAGACAAGGCTAACTACGGGAGAGAAAAAACAGGCTGGTAAAAGCCTGTATGGGCAATTGGAGAATTAGGAGTTCCACAATTTAACATTCCTAAGCATATTTGGAGGAATCTGATTTTAGAAAGGCAGTTGGTTACTAACTTGGTTAACATCCTTTGGGTGAGAGCAGCAATGAACTCTTATGCTAATGAGAGGACTTCAGAGACCTGCATTTGACTACATCAAATTCAAGAATTACCTAAACTTGCAAAATAAAGTCTCACATTTATATTAGTGTCTATATGTTAATGTAGGCACTCTGTGTGGAGTATTAAATAATCAGCATGAAAACTGAGCGGCTCTCTGTACTCAGTGAAATTACTGTTCCTATTACAAACGTTTTCATTACAAAGATACAATCTATGCTGCTGCTACACATGTAGCATTAATGGCAAAATTGCCATTCTCATTTTCTCTGATTCCTCAAAAAAATTATAAACTGAATGCACTGTGATATTTTACACTGAACGAATTCTTCTAATATCCCCAAAGGACATTTATCAATGCCTTTTTTATTAATCAATTAATCACTCATTCTCCCATCCATCTTCCTCATATTTTTTAAGTATCATCTGTGTGTTAAGTATTGTGATAAAACCTGACAGAACAGAAATGAACAGAATTGAGAAGTATTTCTGGTAATTAACTTATGGTTGAAAAGCTGAGTTAAGAACTATGACCACTAGGAGAGTTTACTGGGTAAAATCTCTAACTTTACTGGTTCACATCAAAGTTCATTTTTCTTAAGTAACTTCTTTTGGTTAGGAAAGTATTTTTTAAGCCTTTTAAGAATATAAACTGAGGATTCATGGACATGAGATGTGAGGAGATCATAAAGTGTTTAAGTTTTCTCGTAAAAAGTGAACAGGCATAACGAGATAAAACAGATCAAAAAAGAGAAAAAAAATGGTAGTATGTGGTAAGAGGAGAGAAGGCAGAACAACATGGCTGGAGTCTGATGCCTGAGTAGACAGATAGGGCTAAAGACCTTTCTTAGGAGCTGGGAATTTGGGTGTCATTTGAAAACTATCTTCTGCAGAATGCTGTCATTTCGCATCTCCTCTAGTTTTATTTGAATCTCCAGCTCATGATATTTCCTTTCAGTAGTATTATTTGTGACCTAGGAAAGAGGAAACAGAATTGTAGGCACCCAAATTGGGTCAGCACTAGACCACTGCGCAGAAATGGACATGAGAATTTAGCCAAAGCTGAAAATCACAGCCAGGTGTGAATAGAGAGTAGAAAACCAAAAAAGAATTCTTAGTTTCACAAAGGACTTGTGGCAGTATTTGAACCCATCTTATCTGGAAATTAAGGTGCAATTTCCATCCAGGCTGCACTAAGCATATTAGTGCGCTTGTTTCCATCCCGACTTTCATGCCTACAATGAACATGTTATAAAGTCACTGGTAAATACCTCACTCCATCACTCTTCCAGAAATAATAATTTTATCTCCCAACTCTCCCATTTTCCTCCCCTTCTATCTCTTCGGGGGTTCCAACTACTTTGAACTTTTTCTTGGCAGGTGACAACAGTCAAGTTCTTTCAGAATTAGGTTGAAAAGTTCTGCTCTACAATGCTGAGATTCCATTTCCTTGGAGTAAAATTTAAAAAGTAATACAGAGTGAAACTCGCCTTGGCTCCCAGCTGTCCATACTGTGAGGCACAAGCCCAGTCAGAATAGGCATCAAGCGGTGCAGGAGATGACCCTTTCCCTGGGCTGTGACGTTGCTCCACTTGCATTATCCTTCTGAGTCACCTACTGTTGATTCTCCTAGTTGGAGTATGTTTCCTCTGTTGTCACAGGGGTTGCCTGATACTCTTTCTTTTAAAAAATATGTTAGTGCATTCTACAGGAGATTATAAAGTGTCTTACCTGAGAAACAACTCTGTACATGAGAAACTATAAAGACTGGAAACTTTCTACACAGGCAGGGTTTGTTTGATTTTAATTTCTTTCAGATAAACATTTAATGCCATCTCTCAGTTCTGAATGATTTTATGTTAAAAAATACGATCAATCTAACATAAAATATCTGTAACAAAAACAAATTAATAATAAAATAAATAAATTATAAAAAATAAAAATAAAAAAAATAAAAGCCTATGTTTTGTTCACACTGAGATCACTATATCAATGTTTTCCACTCCTTAAACATTTTACTTAAAAAAAAAATACAGATTATATGAAAGTCTGTTTCCGAGGCTTTAATTGCCATGTATATGTCATGCTGCAGAGATCAACAAATCCACGTTTCCAGCCCATTCACTCCTGATCCTAAAACCCCTGTAGCTTACCTGCTGGATATCTTCACCTGGAGGTCGGAAATATGTTTCAAATTCAGCATGTCTAACAATAGTTAAATCCTTCACTTGGCCTGAGATCTATTCCTTTCCTTTTGTTTTCATCTTATAATACGGTATTGACAGTTTTCTACTAATTACAGACTGAACATTAGTGTTTCTTCAACTTCTCCATTTCTTTATTATTTCTTCAATTCCTTTTATTTATTATTTCTCTCTGCCCTCCCCCTCCCCCCACCCCCATTAAATCCATCACCAAGGCTGGCTGATTTTATCATATTCTATCAGATGTCCATCTATAATTCTTCATCCCCTTTAGATTTTCTATTTATACATACTCTTTCTATATTTGAATGATTCTGTATCCTTCACCTTCATTGACTCTCAATATATGTCAGGCTAATTTCTATACTTCTTTCAAGTCCCACTTTAATCTTGAACTATTATTTTCTCCAGAAAGTTTTATTTCATCACTATAGACTAGGTTAGCTATTTTACCTGTATATTCCTGTAATTCTTTCATAAATATAAAATATACTTGCCTGGCTGGTGTGGCTCAGTGGTTAAGCATCGACCCATGCACCAAGAGGTTGCCAGTTCGATTCCTGGCTGGGGCACATGCCTAGGGTATGGCCTGACCTCCAGTAAGGGGCATGCAGGAGGCGGCCAATAGATATTCTCTCTCATCGATGTTTCTATCTCTCTCTCTCTTACTCTCTCTCCAAAATCAATCAGTCAATCAATCAAATATACTTAATTATAATTGTCTACTCACATGAATACATCTGTTTACTTTGCTCACTATTCTTGCTATTAAATATTTTAATTAAAATTTTAATTAGATTTAATATTTTAAATGTGAATTAATTTTATTTTAGTTTAACTTAATTTTGACACTACTTAATCTTTGACTCCTGTCCTCAGTTTTTTTTTTTTTTTTTTTTTTTGGTAAAGAGACTTTGCTTCATGCTCTGGAATGTATAGTATTAGAGTGAACAGTTCCAGGAGTTTTTATACCCTTTATTCCCTCCCATAGATTGATTGAGTTACCTGATTGGTGAGATATGTGAGCTTGACAGGCTAGGTTAACCCCATCAAGTCAAGTTAAGCACTGGTTGGGGTCACTGTATTAAAAATATAATGTATGGTTGTCCACTAATTTGTCATAATTCTCTTTATAGAATTATTCTATTGACTCCTAAAACAGGCCTCACTATTCTTTAATGTGGCTGGCTGGGATAATGCAATTTAGCATTCCAATACTCCCCACAGGAAGTTCCAATGATCTTCAGTTTGTTCTCAGTTCTGAATCACATCCTGTAAAACAGTTTTCAATAAGATATGTCTTTAACATAAATTGTTGTTTGTTACCTAAACAGAAGGAAAGCAAATGCTGTGCATTGATTTTTATTTAACCCTATATATTTGTGAGTGAAGAACTGAGTCTATCATAGTGAATAGGTTTCACCAGTCTTTAATCAAAAATGGCAATCGGCAATAGTTTAGCCTTTAGAAGAGAATCCTCCTAGTTGCCGGTATCAGTGGTAGTTGATGACCAATCACATAAGCTGATAATCTTTTTATGATAGGATAGTTTTAAATTATAGAAATGTTGCAAAGATAATACAGAGAATTCTCATATAACCCTCACACAATTTTCCATATTTATAACATCATAACATTATATGGTATATTTATCACAATTAATGAAACAATATTGATACATTACTATTAACAAAAATCCATGTATTATTCAGATTTTTATAGTTTTAATCTATTACATATGTTCTTTTTCTGTTTCAAGATCCTTTCTAGGATGCCAGGTTACATTTAGTATTCATGCCTCCTTCATCTCTTCTAGGCTGTGACAGTCACTCAGGCTTTTGTTGTTTTTGATGACCATGAAAATATTGAGAACTAAACAAGCATTTTGTGGAAAATTCCTCATTCTGGATTTTTCTGACATTTGCCCCATTATTACCTAGAAATTATGATTTGGAGGAGGAAGACCACAGAGGTAAAGTGTCCATCTCCTCACAACACACCAAGGGTACGTGTTTTTGTCAACATGACTTATTAGTGTCGATGTTGATTGTATCACATAGCGTTTGTCAAATTTTCCTACTGTAAACTTACTCTATCCTCACCCCTATTCTTTACTCTTTGGAAAGAAGTGAACAGTCCACACTTCCTTGAAGTCAACGATCCTACATAAATTATTTAGAATTATTATGCACCAAAGATTTATGTATCATCTCCCACTTATGTCTGTAGCCAAGCATTTATTTATATCAGTATAGACTTAGAGTATTGATTTTCTACTTTGGGTTACAATGTAATATTACTTTATTTCTTGTGTTTCTCGAATTGTTTCAGTTTGGGGCATTGAGAACTATTTCAGTCGGCTTCTGTGTTCCTTTGACAAACCTCCGTTGTGATGTTGGTTTTGTTTTCCCCCCAGCATTATGTTGCTTTCTGGCACTACAAGGTATTCTAGGCTTATCTCGTATATTCCATATCCCAGGTCTAGAATGGGCCGGTTCTCTGAGTAACGGTGGTCTCATTCATGGGTGCGTGGTATTAGAAAGCAGGATTTGAGTGCTTGTTGTTCTTACTACTGAGATGTCTGTGTATAAACTCTCTCAGGATAGAACAAATATATACTGCCCTGGCCAGTTTGGCTCAGTGGTTAGAGCGTCGGCCCATGGGCCAAAGAGGGTGGGTTTGATTCCAGTCAAGGGCATACATGTCGGTTGTAGTTCGGTCCCCGGCCCTGGATGAGGTTGTGCGGGAGGCAACCAACTGATGTTTCTCTCTCACGCTGATGTTTCTCTCTATCTCTCCCTCCCACTCTGTCTGAAAACAAATGGAAAAATATCCTCAGGTGAGAATTTAAAAAAAGAACAAATATATACTAAGTATACAAACATATATATATATATATTGCTGTATGCATTCATCTGTGTCTACATTAAGATAAAAATAGGTCCATATCACTGTCTATAACTAATACTTTACCTTATGGATTATTCTTGCCTTCTTTCCTTGTTCATCTGTAGCCTCCTACTGCAACAGGAAGAAAAATAACTCCCATCACTTGCCAGTCATTCACTGAATCACTTAACACTAGTACAGATATAGAGTGGTTTCAGAATTGAAATCTGTGGGAAAGAATGTTACCAACCAGGGTGTATTGTATATATGTATAGTTCCTTTTGCCTTTAGTCTTACAGTTTTCACTCATTTCCAAAGTTATTTAAACACCATATTGCACTACCAGCTCCAGCGAGATTACTTCATATATTTGCAATGTGATTAGATATTTTGTCACATTCTGTATTCCATCAGAGCAACGATGCTGCTTATACAATCTTGTCAGGATTGTGGCTCACAACTCATACTGCATTCCTTTTGGTAACAGAGAACAGTTAACAGTTCAGGAGGTTTAAACTGGACCCAAGGGCACATATTCCATATGTATATGTAAACTTACTCTATAATAGGACCTGAACCAATTGTTTTCTCTCAGAATTTGTCAAAAGCACCATATGGAAAAAGCATTAACCAAATATAATGGTGTATACATGCAAAATATAATTTTCGGTGACTTGATAACTATTTGCAAATTGAAGTTCTGTAGGTGCAGGTGCTAGGAGTAGCCACTGTGAACTAGCAGGTCTACCAGTAGTGAGTGAACATTAGAGTAAAGAACTAAGAACCACTGATGAGACCTCTAGGCTCACTTTGAATTCAGCATTGACTTTCAACTGCAATTACCAGAAACATCTTTCACTTCAAGCTTCATGAAGTTAATCACATATCTGTGAGATTTCATGTTTATCCTAAAAAATAACCCCTTACTTGAAGTAGTTTGAGGAGTCTCTATTTCTTGCCCTCAAATGTGGCTGATTAAGTTATTCAAGGAATCATACAATTTAGACTTTAACATATGTTTAAATCTTAGGCTCAGCACTATCTGGCCTCTCACTTAATTAATAAATACTGCGGCGCCAGTGGGATATTTATTAAATTCATGCCCGCTTTTTTGAAAGTATTGCTGGAACTCTTAAAACTGGAGACACATTTTGAGACTCTTCATGTTTGTAATATGAAGAAAGACATAACGAAAATATGATAAAGATTCTAACAAGGAAAAAATAAAAAAGCTGATTCCTGAAGTAAATCTAGAAAGAGAATCACATTCTTTCCTAGGACTTTTAAGATGGGAACTGGGAAGACTGAATCAGTTTAAAAACGGGTTGTGTTGGAAGAAAAAATCAAGTTATGAAATCAGGAGAGTGGAAAGAATCTTGGTGATTGACCATAACAAGGTGGTATCAGCAAGAATTTCACTGAAGGAAAGAACTTCACTGGACAAGATATGATTTTATATGTATGAAATAGTAAGTATGATACTTTGGACATGGTCACAGTAACTAAAAGAATAAAAACCTTATTTCTAATCCAGGAACTTGAGTATCTGTATATTTATATGTTCCCCATGAAATGACTACTGAAGTACTGTTCTTTCAAGAGAGCCAACATTCAGTTAGGTTTAAGCACTGGAAGGAGCTTGGTTAGCATGAAATGAGAGTTATAGCATAGAAGTCTGGAAGAGATGTTCTAAGCAGATTTCTTTCTTTTTTTAAAATATTTTTTTAAATGTTTGTCTGAGGGAGACTGGTAGCAATACTATTAAGTTATACTTCTAATTAACCTTCAGCTATTTGTATAGCACATAAATAACACTGCTCACAAATAAACGGATTTCTTAATAACAAAAGTGAGATCATGTGATGTTCATCTTTATCTGATTGGCTTATTTCACTTGGCATAATAATCTCCAGGTCCATCCTTGCTGTCACAAAAGATAAGGGTTCCTTCTTTTTTACAGCCACATAGTATTCCATTGTGTAAATGTACTTTATAATGCACTCTTCTACTGATGGACACTTGGGCTGCTTCCAGATCTTAGCAACTGTAAATAGTGCTACTATGAATGTAAGGGTGCATATATTCTTTCTGATTGGTGTTTCAGGCTTCTTAGGATATATTTCCAGAAGTGAGATCACTGGGTCAAATGGCAGTTCAATTTAACAGTTTTTGAAGAAACTCCATATTGTTTTCCACAGTGGCTGCACCAGTCTGCATTCCCACCAGCAGTGCACTAGGGTTCCCTTTTCTCCACACCCTCACCAACACTTGTTTTTCGATGATTTATTGATGGCAGCCATTCTGACATATGTGAGGTGATACCTCATTTTCACTTTAATTTGAGCAGTTTTTCTTATGTCTCCTTGTCATCTATCTATATATCCTCTTTGGAGAATTGTCTATTCAGATCCTTTGCCCATTTTTTTAATCTTCAGATAAAGCGGGAGGGAGAGAGGGAGGAAGAGAGAGAAACATTGACGTTGAGAGAGACACATCGAGTGATTGCCACCCACACGACCCCAAGTGGGCCGGGGACAAACTGCAACCGAGGTACATGCCTTTAGCGGGAACTGAACCGGGGACTCTCTGGACAATGGGCTGATGCTCCAACCACTGAGCCAAACCAGCCAGGGCCCTTTGCCCATTTTTTAATTGAACCATTTGTTTCCCTTTTATTAAGTTGTATGAGATCTTTACATATTTTGGAAATTAACCTCTTATCAGATATATCATTGGTGAATAATTTCTCCCGTACAGTGGGTTCCCTTTTCATTTTGATGATGGTTTCTTTTGCTGTGCAGAAGCTTTTTAGTTTGATGTAGACCCTTTTGTTTATTTTTTCCTTTGTTTCTCTATAGTTAGGAGATGTATCAGCAACATTTTTGCTACTTAAGAAGTCTGTGATTTTACTCCCTATGTTTTCTTCCAGGGTATTTATGGATTTGCTACTTACATTTAAGTTTTTTTATTCACTTTGGGTTTATTTTTGTGTATGGTATAGGTTGGTGGTCCAGTTTTACTATTTTGCATCTACCTGTCCAATTTCCCAAACACCATCTATTAAAAAGATGGTCTTTAATCCATTGTATGCTCTTGCCTCTTTTGTCAAATATTAATTGACCATAATGGCATCGATTGATTTCTGGGGTCTCTGCTATGTTCCATTGATCTATATGCCTGTTCTTGTGGCAGTACCAGGCTGTTTTAATTACAAAGGCTTTGTAGTATAGTTTGATATCAGGTATTGTGATCCCTCCAACTTTGTTCTCAAGATTGTTGAGGTTATTCGGGGTCTTTTTTGGAATATTTGTTCTAGATCAGTGAATTTGCCAATGGTATTTTAATAAAGATTGCATTGAATGTATAGATTGCTTTGGGTAGTATGGACATGTTAATGATGTTAATTCTTCCAATCCATGAACACAATATATGTTTCCACCTGTTTATATCTTCCTCTATTTCTTTTTTCAACATCCTGCAGTTTTCTAAGTCTTTTACCTCCTTCATTAAGTTTATTCCTAAGTATCTTAATTTTTTTTGTTGCAATGGTAAATGGGATGGATTTTTTTGTTTCTCTTTCCAAGAGTTCATTATTGGTGTATAAAAATACCATAGATTTCTGGGTGTTAATTTTGTACCCTGCTACATTGCCAAATTCATTTATTAAATCTAATAGTTTTTTGGTGGAGTCTTTAGGGTTTTCTATGTATAATATCATGTCATCTGCGAATAATGACAGTTTTACTTTCTCCTTTCCAATTTGGGTGCCTTTTACTTTTTCTTCTTTTCTGATCACTGTGGCTAGGACTCCCAATATTTTATTGACTACAAATGATGAACGCAGACATCCCTGTCTTGTTTCTGTTTATAGGGGAAATGCTTTTAGTTTTTTCACATTGAGTATGATGTTGGCTGTAGGTTTGTACTATGGCCTTTATTAAGTTCAGGTACGTTCCCTCTATTCCCACTTTATGAGAATTTTTATCAAAAATGGGTGCTTAATTTTGTCTAATGCTTTTTCTGTGTCTATTGATATGATCATGTGATTTTTATCCTTCATTGTCTTTAAGTGATATATCTCATTTATTGATTTGTGAATATTGCACCAGCCTTGCTTCACTAGAATGAATTCCACTTTGTCATGGTGTATGATTTTTGTAATGTATTGCTAGATCTGATATTCTAATATTTTGTTGAGGATTTTAACATCTCTGTTCCTCAGGGATATTGACCTATAGTTTCCTTTTTTTTTTTTTTTTTTTTGTAGTGTCTTTATCTGTTTTTGGAATTAGAATAATGCTAGCCTTGTAAAATAATCTTGAGAGTCTTCCATCCTCTTGAATTTTTTGGAATAGTTTGAGAAAGATAGGTGTTAGTTCTTCTTTGAATATTTGATAAAACTCAACTGTGAAACCATCTGGTCCAGAACTCTTGTTTGCTATGAGTTTTCTGTTACTGCTTTAATTTAATTAATTTTTATAGGCCTATTCAGGTTTTCTGATTTTTCATGATAGAGTTTTGGAAGATTTCAGTTTGCCAGGAATTTGTCCATTTTACCAAGAATATCCAGTTTGTTGGCATATAGTTGTTCATAGTATTTCCTTACAATCCTTTGTATTTCTATGCTGTCAGTTGTTACTTTGCCTCATTCATTTCTGATTTTGTTTATTTTGGTCCTCTCTGTTTCTTTTCTTTCTTTTCTTCTTCTTCTTCTTCTTCTTCTTCTTCTTCTTCTTCTTCTTCTTCTTCTTCTTCTTTTTTAGAGAGAGAGAGGGTGAGAGAGATAGAAACATCAATGAGAGAGACACATTGATCAGCTGCCCCTTGCACCGGGAATCAAACCGGCAACCTCTTGATCCATGGGTCGACACTCAACCACTGTCTTTGTTTCTTGATGAGTATAGCTAAAGGTTCATCAATGTTGTTTATCTTTTCAAAGAACCAGCTCTTTGTTTCATTAATGTATTGTTTTTTTAGTCTCTTTGTCATTTATTTCCACTCTAATCTTTATTATTTTCTTGCATTTCCTCTGGACTTTTTTTTTTTGCTGTTCTCTTCCTAATTCTTTTAGTTGTACTGTTAGATCATTAGAGCTTTTTGTTTGTTTCTTGAGGTAGGCCTGTTATGCTATAAACTTCCCCCTCAGGATTGCTTTTGCTGTATCCTATAGGTTTTAGGTTGTTGTGTGTTTATTTTCATTTGTTTTCAGGAGACTTTTTATTTCTTCCTTGATGCATTGGTAACCCATTCATTGTTTAATAACATATATTTAGTCTCCTTGTGTTTGAATGTTTTTGAGTTTTTTTTTTATTGTAGTTGATATCCAGTTTCTTGCCATTGTCATATGAGAAGATGCTTGATATGATTTTAATCTCCTTGAACTTGTTAAAACTTATTTTGTGTCACCCTGGATGGTTTGGCTCAGTGTTTAGAATGTCAGCCTATAGACCAAAGAGTTGTGGGTTCGATTCTAGTCAAGGCCACATACTTGGGTTTCAGGTTTGATCCCCAGCACAGCTGTGAGTCACACAGAAAGCAACAAATTGATGTGTCTCACACTGATTTCTCTCTCTCTCTTTCTTTCCCTCCCTTTCCCTCTCTCTAAAAATCAATGGAAAAATATCCTCAGGTGAGGATTAACAACAACAAAAACCCAATAGAACTTATTTTGTGTCCTAAAATTTTGTCTATTTTTGAGACTGTCCCATGTGCTTTTGAGAAAAATCTATAATCTGCAGCTTTGGGATGAACTGTTCTGTAAATATCAATTAAATCCATATGATCTAGTGTTTCATTTAAGGTCGCTGTTTCCTTGTTAATTTTCTGTCTCAAAGATCTATCCAGGGATGTCAATGTGGTGTTAAAGTCCCCTACTATGACTGTGTTTCTATCTCTCCCTTAAAATGCTCCAGGAGATTTTAAATATATTTAGGTGTTCTTATATTGGGTGCATATATTTTTACAAAGGCATGTCCTCTTGTTGGATCGATCCTTTTAGTATTATATAGTAGCCTTCTTTGTCTCTTTTTATGGCCTGTTTTGAAGTCTATTTAGTCAGATATAAGTATTTCTACCCCAGCTTTTTTTGTTTGTTTGTTTCCATTTGCATGGAAAGTTTTTTCCAATTCTTTACCTTTATTCTCTGTGAGTCTTCTGTTCTGAGATGCTCTCATAGACAGCCTATATATGGGTCATGTTTTCTTATCCATTCAGCTACCCTATGTATTTTGATTGGAGCATTTAATCCATTTACATTTAAGATTATTATTGATAGGTACTCATATTTTGCCATTTTTATTTTTTATGCCTATGTTCCTCTGTCTGCCTATTTCTTCTTCTTTTTAAAAAAATATTTTATTTTATTGTTTCTATCACCATTTATCCCCTCTATGCCCTCTTGCACCTCTACCCACCACCATGCCCCACCCCCACAATAACCACCATGTCGTTCATATCCATGCGTTCTCTCTGTTTTTTTTTTTTTGCTCAATCTCTCCACTCTCCCAAACACCCCTCCACCAACCACAGTTGTCTGCCAGCTCTTTACCTATGAGTCTGTCTTTATTTTTTTTGGTATTTCAGTTAGTTCATTAAATTCCACAGATGACTGAAACCATATGTTACCTGTCTTTTTCTGACTGGATTATTTCATTTAGTATAATGTTCTCTAAGTCCATCCATGCTGTTGCAAAGAGTAAACTTTTCTTACTTTTTACAGCAGAGTAGTATTCCATTGTGTAAATGTACAATTTTTTTTTTTTTTTTATCCACTCATCTACTGATGGATACCTGGGCTGCTTCCAAATCTTGGTTGTTGTAAATAATGCTGCAATGAACATAGGCACACATATATTTTTTCAAATTAGTGTTTTATGTTTCTTCAGATAAACTCCCAGAAGTTGAATTGTTGGTTTACAAGGCAGTTCTATTTTTAATTTTTTTGAGGTAACTCTACAGTAGCTGCACCATCTGCATTCCCACCAATAGTTCATGACAGTTCCTTTTTCTCCATATTCTCACCAACATTTGTTGTTTATTGATTTATTGATGATAGCCATTCTGACAGGTTTGGAGCGATATCTCATTGTAATTTTAATTTGTATTTCTCAGATGATTAGTGACATTGAGCATTTTTCATATGTCAATTGGCCATCTGTATGTCTTCTTTGAGAAATGTCTACCCAGGCTTGTTGCCCATTTTCCATATTCTTATGATATATTTCCAGAAGTGAGATCACTGGGTGAAATGGCAGTTCAATTTAAAAATTTTTGGAGAAACTCCATATTGTATTGGGGTTTTTTGTTTGTTTGTTTGTTTGTTTGTTTGTTTTTTAGTCTCTTTGTCATTTATTTCCACTCTAATATTTATTATTTCTTTCCAGTTCCTCTGGACTTTTATTGCTGTTCTTTTCCTAATTCTTTTAGTTGTACTGTTAGATCATTAGAGCTTTTTATGTTTGTTTCTTGAGGTAGGCCTGTTATGCTATGAACTTCCTCCTCAGGATTGCTTTTGCTATATCCTATAGATTGTAGGTTGTTGTGTGTTTATTTAGATGTTATGTAGCACCTTTTCCAGTTCTGGTGCTCTGGGCTGGGGAGCCCCGCATGGAGTTTAGACCCCAGCCTTCTCAGGGGAGATCATCTGCAGCTGCAAAATCCCTCTAGAACTTCAGCTGCTGCCTCTGGGAGCCCAGCCAGCCCTCTTGTGCTTCTGCCCTTCCTACCAGTCTCAATGTGGCCTCCTCTTTAAATCTTAGTTTTAGGGCTTCTCTCTAGTTAGTCATCAGTTGGTTATTCAGGATGATTTTTCTATATTTTAGTTGTAATTCCAGTTTGGTCCTGGGAGAAGGTCAGTGTAGCTTCCACTTAATCCACTGATATCTTGGACTCTCTATTTCTTCTTTTTACCACAGTTACATTAGCATTTCTTGCAATGCTGGTTTGGTGGTAATATACTCCTTTAGTTTTTTGTTTTTTTTTTTGTTTTTTTTTTTTTTTTGCCTGAGAAACTCTTTATTTCACCTTCAATTTTGAATAATAGCCTTGCTGGATAGAATAGTCTTGGTTTCAGATCCTTGCTTTTTATTACTTTGAATCCTTCACACCATTCTATTCTGGCCTGTAGTATTTCTGTAGAGAAATCAGCTGACAGACTTATGGGAGCTCCCTCATAGATAACTGATTGTCCCTATCTTAATGACCTTAAGATTCCCTGTATAGTCTTTTTCACTTGTCCTTTTCATTATGATGTATCTTGATATAGATATTTTTGTGTTCATCTTGATTGGGACCCTGCTTCCTAAATTTCTGTGACTTTTTTCCCCCACCAGGTTAGGGAAGTTTTCTGTCATTATTTCTTCAAACAGGCTCTCTATTCCTTGCTCACTTTCTTCTCCATTTGGCACCCCTATGATGCACATGTTGTTTTATTCATGTTTTCCAAAAGTCTCCTTAAAATATCCTCATGCTTTTTGACTATTTTTTTCTTTTTTGCAGCTCAAATTGAGTGTTTTTTCTATCTTGCCTTCCAAATCACTGATTTGATCGTCTGCTTCATCCAGCCCACCTTTAACTCCTTTCAGTGTATTCTTGATGTCAGATATATATTTCCATATACACATTTTCTATGGCCTTTTCCATACTGATATAGTTCCCACTATGTTCCTTATAGTTTACATTAAGTTTCTGTAGTTCTGATAACATGTTGGTGGGCAGGATAGGAGGGAGGGTGAGTGCATGAGAGAGTGAGCTGGTGTTTGAGAGAGTGTGAGTGGACGTGAAGGTGGACAACCAAACTTGTGCAGTGCAGAGACCCAGAGCAGAAAGTTCCTGTGCTGTGGATGGGAGCAGCCAGCTACCATGATGCGCTTCCCCCTGCACCATGGGGAGGTCTTGCCATTTTGGAAGATCCAGGGTCTTCCCTAGAAGAAGGCAGTGGGAGCAGCTAGGGCCCAGCAACCTCAGTCCACCAGTGCACCTGGCACCATTGGACCAGTGGACACTCTGTGTCAACACAGACCAGTGCAAAGTAGCAGAGCTGTAAAGGTGCCTGCTGTGGAAACTGCAAATGGCCAGGAGCCCAACACCATCCCCCAGAGTAGCAGCCTGATCAGTGTCAAGATATACCCCCAGCAACAGAGGCTGGGAGCAGACATCCATCCCCAGGCAACAGAAGCAAAGATCAGCAGCTGAGACCCATCCCCAAAAACTACAGCAAAGGCTGAGCAGGAGCTGAGCCCCACTGGGCAGCAGCACTCCCCAGCCACCAGTAGTGGGACCTGGGTCTCTACAGGGGCCTGTGCAACACAGTGGCCCACAAGAGCAGTGGGGAGCTGGGGCACCAGAGAGGCCTGTGTGACCCAGCTGCCCACAAAATAAGCCTGGAACCAGGTCTCCAGAAGTGGCTGTGCGATCCAGCTCCCCATGGGATCAGCAGGAAGCAGGGGCTACAACGGGGCCTATACAACCCAGCTGCCTACAGTGCAGGCAGGGAGTGTGGCTCCAGCAGGGCATGAGCGATACAGCTACAGGTGGCATGAGCGACCAGCTGGGAACACAGCTCCAGAGGGGCTCATGTGATCCAGGAGCAGCACCGACCAGGACACACAAATACCAGCCCCCAGTAGTCAGTCCTCCAGGATCCACAGCAGGCAAGAGGTGACATGCCACAGAACAGTCTGGGAGGCACAGTAGCATTATTTGATATACAGTGAGCTGCCTACACATCCAAACATCCCTCATCAAGTCTAGAGCTACCAGACTGCTAAAATGGGGAGACAAAGAAACAACACCCAAAGGAAAGAAAAAGAGGAATCACCAGAAAAGAAACTACAGGCAATGGAAGACAGCAACTTGTCAGATAAAGAATTCAAAGCAATGATTTTAAGGGTGCTCAAACAATTTGGTGAGAACTACAAGCAACTTAATAAGAATTATGAAGAGCTCACTGGGAACTACTTCAGCATAAAAAAAAGAGGTAGAAGCTTTGCATAAAAATCAAGAGGAAATAAAGAATGACATAGCTGTTATGAAAAATATCTTAGAAGGGGTTCAATAGTAGATTAGAAAAAGCTGAAGACCGAATCAACAACTTAGAAGACAAGGTAGAGAAAAACACCCAAATAGAGCAGAAAATGGAAAAAAAAGTTTAAAAAGCAGGAGGAGAGTTTAAGGGAGCTGTGGGACAACACAAAACATTCACATTATAGGGGTATTGGAAGGAGAAGAATCAGAGAAAGGGATAGAGAACCTGTTTGAAGAAATGACAGAAAACATTCCTAAACTGGTGAAGGAAAAAGTCACACAAGGCCAGGAAACACAGAGAGTCCCAATCAAGATGAACCCCAGAAGACCCACAGCTAGACGCATCATAATAAAAATGGAAAAAAATTAAAGTCAAAGAAAGAATCTTAAAGGAAGCAAGAGAGAGACAGAAAGTTACCTACTAGGGAGCTCCCATTAGACTGTCAGCTGATTTCTGAATAGAAACGCTGCAGGCCAGAAGGGAGTTACATGAAGTGTACAAATTAATGCAAGGCAAGGGTCTGAATCCAAGACTACTCTATCCAGCAAGACTATCATTCAAAATCGAAGGAGAAATAAAGAGCTTCATGGATAAAAAACAAACAAACAAAAAACAAAAAAAAAAAACAAAAAACTAAAGGAATTTACCACCACCAAACCAGCACTGCAAGAAATGCTGAAGGGACTGTTGTAAGAAGAAGAAGAAGAAACAGAGAGCAAGAAAGAGGAACACAGGCATAAAATAAAAATGGCAACTAATGACTATCAATCAATAATTAGCTTAAATGTAAATGGCTGAAATGCTCAAATAAAAAGACATAGGGTAGCTGATTGGATAAGAAAACATGACCCATATATATGCTATCTACAAGAGACCTACCTGAAAACAAAAGACTTACACAGGATGAAAGTGAAGGGATGGGAAAAAATTTTCCAAGCAAATGGAAAAGAAAAAAAAGCTGTGTTGCAATACTCATATTTGACAGGATAGACTTCAAAACAAGGGCCATAATGAGAGACAGAGAAGGTCACTATATAATATTAAAAGGATCAATCCAACAAGAGTATATAACTCTGGTAAACATATACACACCAAATACAGGAGCACCAAAATATATTTAAAAAACTTCTGGAGGACTTCAAGGGAGAGATCAATAGCAATACAATCATAGTGGGCGTTTTTAACACGCCACTGAAACCACTGGATAGATCTTCTAGACAAAAAACTTAACAAGGATATAGAGTCCTTACAAGACAAACTAGATCAGTTGGACTTCACTGATATTTACAGAGCATTTCACCAAAGCTGCAGAATATACATTTTTATTAAGTGCACATGGGACATTCTCAAAGATAGACCACATGTTAGGACACAAAGTAAGTTTCTACAAATTCAAGAAAATTGAAATCATATCAAGAATCTTCTCAGATCACAGTGGCATGAAACTAGAACTCAATTATAACAAAAAGACACAAAAACATTCAAATACTTGGAGGCTAAATAGCATGTTATTAAACAGCGAATGGGTAACCAACGAGATCAAGGAAGAAATTAAAAACTTTCTGGAAACCAATGAAAATGAACACACAACAACACAAAATCTATGGAACAGAGCAAAAGCAGTCCTGAGAGGGAAGTTCATAGCACTACAGGCCTACCTCAAGAAACAGGAAAAATTCTTAATTGACTTTCTAACCCTAAAACTTAAAGAACTAGAAACTAAACAAAAGGAAAAACCCAGAGCTAGTAAGAGGAAGGAAATAATAAAGGCCAGAGCAGAAATAAATGACATAGAGACTAAAAAAACAATTCAAAAGATCAATGAAACAAAGAGCTGGTTCTTTGAAAGATAAAAAAGATTGATGGACCTTTAGCCAGACTCACCAAGAAACAAAAAGAGAGAAACCAAATAAACAAAATCAGAACGAAAGAGGAGAAGTAACAACTGACACCACAGAAATACTAAGAATCATCGAAACATACTATGAACAATTATATACAAAAAGTTGAACAATCTAGGAGAAATGGACAAATTTCTAGAAATACACAGCCTCCCAAAACTGAACCAGGAAGAGATAGAAAACATGAATGGACCAATAACAGCAAAGGAAATTGAAGATGTAACTAAGAAACTCCCATCAAACAAAAGCCCAGGCCCAGATGGCTTCACGGGGGAGTTTTACCGAACAATCAAAGAAGATCTAATACCCATTCCCCTTAAACTTTTCCAAAAAATCCAAGAAGACTGAACACTTCCAAACTCATTTTATGAAGCCAGCATAATCTTAATTCCAAAACTGGATAAAGACACTACAAAGAAAGAAAACTACAGGCCAATATCCCTTATGAATACAGATACCAAAATCTTTAATAAAATATTAGCAAATCGGATCCAGCAATACATCAAAAAAATTATTCATCATGACCAAGTGGGATTCATCCCAGGGATGCAAGGATGGTACAATATTTGCCAATAAATAAATGTGATACACCACATAAACAAAATGAAAGATAAAAACCATGTGATCACATCAATAGATGCTGAAAAAGCATTTGACAAAATCCAGCACCCATTTCTGATAAAAATGCTCAGCAATGTGGGAATAGAGGGAACATATCTCAATATAATAAAGGCCATATATGAAAAACCTACAGCCAACATCATACTCAATGGGAAAAAACTAAAAGCATTCCTCTTAAGAATGGGGACAAGACAGGGATGCCCACTTTTGCCACTCTTATTTAACATAGTACTGGAAGTCTTAGCCACAGCAATTAGACATGAAGAAAAAATAAAGAGGATCCAAATTGGAAAGGAGGAAGGGAAACTGTCATTATTTGCAGATGGCATTATATTGTACATAGAAAACCCTAAAGATACCATCAAAAATCTACTAGACTTAAATGAATTTGGCAAAGTAGCAGGATACAAAATTAACATCAAGAAACTGATGGCATTTTTATACACCAATGATGCACTCACAGAAAGAGAAACTAAAAAAAAATCCCATTTACCATCACAGCAAAAAAATTATGATACCTAGGAGTAAACTTAAACAAAGAAGTGAAGGACCTCTTCACAGAAAACTACAGGTCATTGAAAAAAGAAATAGAGGAAGATATAAAAAAGTGGAAGCATAAACCTTGTTCACGGATTGGAAGAATTAACGTCAGTAAAATGTCCATATTACCCAAAGCAATCTATAGATTCAATGCAATCCCCATCAAAATACCAACGACATATTTCACAGAACTAGAACAAACACTCCAAAAGTTTATATGGAACCAAGAAAGACCCCAAATAGCCACAGCAATCTTGAAAAAGAAGAACAAAGTAGGACGGATCACATTACCAGATATCAGGTTATACTACAAAGCCACTGTAATCAAAACAGCCTGGTACTGGCACAAGAACAGGCAAACAGATCAATGGAACAGAACAGAGATACCAGAAATTGACCCAAGACAGTATGCCCAATTAATATTTGACAAAGGTACAGGAGCATACAGTGGAATCAAGACAGTCTCTTCAGTAAATTGTGTTGGGAAAATTGGACAGCTACTTGAAAAAAAATGAAGCTAGACCACCAACTTACACCATACACAAGAATAAACTCAAAATGGATAAAGGACTTAAATGTAACTCGTGAATCCATAAAAATTCTAGAAGAAAATGCAGGAACAAAATTTCAGGCATCATATGCAGCAGAATTTTCACTGATACAACACTTAAGGCAAGAGAAACAAAGGAAAACATGAACACATGGGACTACATCAAACTAAGAAGCTTCTGCACAGCAAAAGATACAACAATCAAAATGGAAAGGGAACCCACTATATGGGAGACCACAATTGCCAATGATGCATCAGATAAAGGGTTAATTTCCAAAATATATAGAGTACTCATACAACTCAACAAAAGGAAGACAAAGAACCCAATTAAAAAATGGGCAGAGGACCTAAAGAGACACCTCTCCAAAAATGACATACAAATGGCCAAGAGACATATGGAAAACTGCTCGTCACTAATCATCAGGGAGATTCAAATTAAAACAACTATGAGGTATCACCTCACACCTGTCAGAATGGCCACCATCAACAAATCATCAAACAACAAGTGTTGGCGAGGGTGTGGAGAAAAGGGGACTCTAGTACACTGCTGGTGGGAATGCACACTGGTGCAGTCACTATGGAAAACACTATGGTGTTACCTCAAAAAGTAAAAAATTGAACTGCCATTTGACCCAGTGATCCCACTTCTAGGAATATACCCTAAGAAGCCTGAATCACTAATCAGAAAGAATATATGTACCCCTATGTTCATAGCAGCACTATTTACAATAGCTAAAATCTGGAAACAACTCAAGTGTCCATCAGTAGATGAGTGGATAAAAAGCTGTGGTACATGTACACAATGGAATACTATATAACTATAAGAAAGAAAGATCTGTTATCCTTTGAGATGACATGGAGGGACCCGGAGAGTATTATGCTAAAGGAAACAAGCCAAGCAGAGAAAGACAAATATCACATGATCTCACTTATTTGTGGAATATAATGAACTAAATAAACTGATGAACAAAATTGACCCAGAGATATATAGGTGGGGTACAGACTGACAAACCTCAGAGGAGAGAGTGTTGGAGGGGGGGGAGAGGTAAACCACAGAACTTATATGCATGTATGCATGACCAATGGACATAGACAACAAAGCTGGGGGTGGGGTGGGGGTGATGGGGAGGAGGGTGTCAATGAGGGAAAAAGGAGAAACATCCGTAACAAAAACAAATTAATAAAAGAATAATTTTTAAAAAAAGTTTGTGTAGTTTTACTTTCCTTGAGGGTCCTATAATCATTACTCTGAATTCTATGCCTGATAAATTGCTCACCCCCATTTCATTTAGCTATTTTTCTGGAGATTCCTCCTTTTCTTTCATTTGGAGTTTGTTTCTTTTTCTCCCAATCTTAGTTGTCTCTTTGTGTTTGTTTCTATGCATCAGATAGAAACACTATGACTCCCAGTCTTTGTGGGGTGACCCTTTGTAATAAATGTCCTGTGGGACACAGTGGTGTGGTTTCCTTACATTCCTGATCTGGATGCTCTAGGAATGTCCCTTTTGTGGTTATTTGGGCTCTCCTGTTTTAACTGGGTCTTTTAAATTTTTTAAAAATTGAATTAAATTTTTTTCATCACTATTTATCCCCACTATGTCCTTTTCTACCTCTCACGTCCCCTCACTGTAATTGGGTCTTGATTGATGTCCTTTTGGTGGATGTGATCTCCTCTCAGCATGGCTGACTGTGAGGCTCAACCCTGACCACGTCATGTGAGCTGTTGTATAGGTGCTGGTTCTGCACAGTGGAGATGACTCCTCTGGCATCTCCTCAGTCATGACCCTGTGCTCTGGAGCCTCTGACTGCATGAATGGACTGGAGAGGTCAAAATTACTGCTACCACTTACCTCATTTTCAAATTGAGTTATTTTCCTTTTTTGGCCCTTATTTTATTCACCAGGATGAGTGAGTTATTTTGTTGGTGAGTGAGCTAAAACAAAGAAGTGGACAGATCGTATTACCAATATTATTTCTTCATGTGAATCTGTGAAATTGTTAGTGAAGCTTTCTAGCGAGTCACATATCTGATATGGGAAGAAAGGACTTGGGGAAATACATGCGTTTCCCCACTTCCTTCCTTCTCACATTAGAGAACCAGGGTACTAGATACAGTCTCTAATGAGATCTTTAATGACTCACATAGAAGAAGGAACATTTAGGCAATGAAACATTTCATATCATACTCTAAAAGATCACTTATTTCACACTCTATTTTCCAAGGATTTACTTCCATAAATGCATAAATTATATGTTTATTTAACATAAGCAATCCTGAATTAGAGATCCCTTACTAAGGTAATTCCTTTGATGTGTACTTCCCTTTAATTTTAATATCATTTTCTATTTTCCAGGAAAGTCAGTTATAGGCATGTTTGCAGGGTGATTAGACTGGATCACCTGTTTTCTTTCTTTATAGAGTAGGGTCCTTGTCCCCTAAACCAGAAATTTGGGAAATAAATGTATCTCAAGGTGGCTATTTTATCTCCTTCTTCCCCAGTGAATAGCAGTCATTGGTGCACATTTCTTGAATGAGTAGGACTAACCTTTCAATTCTAAAATTGTGTGTATATGTATGTATGTATGTATACGTGTAGGGGTAGCTGCAGAAATGGGAGGGGGGGTTCTTTCTTTCTTTTTCCACTTAACACAAGTATGAATGAGGCAGGATAGTAAGAAGCTAGGAAAACTCCTGGGCAAGTGCAATGGGGAAACTGAAACAAGGTGATTAAAAAAGGCCAAACAATTTGAAGAACTTATAGCTAGCTAGTGAATCACAAGACCTTATCTTCCTTAACCAAGAACACTCGAGATAAAATGGTTTGTGCATTTCCTCCCTGACCAGGGTGATAGAGGACAGAGACCCAATTAATGCCATTTGTGCCAGATAAACCCAAGGACAGATGAGGTCAGGCAAACACATAAACCAGATTAGAACCAGGAAGATCCTAGATAAAAGTAAAACAATAAAGAAGAACAAAGAATAATCCCAAATTCTCCTATTTGTTCATTTTGATGCACCAGCATATTTAAAAAGCACCTGGAACATTGATGAATATTCTGCTGAAAACCCTCCTCTAAGATTCTCGCCTGCAGTAAAGAGGTAAAACCCTTAAGACAAAAGTTACCTATGCCCGTTCTCAGGCATGAATTTTTAACTTTTTTTCTCCTAAACTCTAAGGGTCTCCACGAGACTTGCAACCAGGGGAGCAGTGGACAGCTACAGCTTGTCCAGGGCTTAGCCCTGGCTTACTCCTGATCCTATGCCCAAGATTCCCTTTTTCGCTCTGACTTTCCAGTGAGCTAACAGCAGCCCCACCTTGGCTCACTTCTCTGTTATAACATTTCTAGGGAGCCAAAGCAGATCACTGCCTAGGTTCTTTCCTGTTGCTTCTTCTATTATAAGTCCTTTCTTTGTATTGCTGTCCACAGCTTTAATAAATGTACTCTCAAAATCGCTTGGATTCATTTTGTGAAATCTTTCCTGCAAGAAGTCAAGAACCCACACACTACAGACTGGCCTGAGGCAAGCCCACTGCTGGTCAGCCCATGTCTGGTGACATGACAACCTTACCTAATTAAGTATGTTTGCTCTGCATGTTAAATATTTCCTGAAATAAGCTGAACATTATCTAGACTAGTGTTTCTCAAAGGGTATTCTCCAGAGCAGCTGAATTAGCATTACCTAGGAATTTGTTAGAAATGCAAATTCTCAGGCCCTATTCTAGACCTACTGAATCAGAAACCCTACAGTTGAGCACAGTTACCTTTGTTTTACAAGTTTTCCATATGTTCTAGTGAATACTTTACTTCGAGAACCACTGATTAAACTGTGAGGCAAATATTGGTAGTCTCATGATTTAAATCATCATTATAGTTAGTCCCAGATTCTAATTTCAAATAACTCATCTGGCTTTTAGTAATTTTGAGGTTAAAAGGCCTCCAGCCATTTTGGCTTTTGTAAATATTCTCTACTTTAAAGAAAAGCAATTCTTATATGTTGAAAATAAATCTGTATTTTTACTCTTTATAGATATCAAGCTTTTGATTTAGTCCTTCCTTGATACTTATGTTAACTGCCTTTTCTGAGAATATCTTTACTCAATCTTAAGAATCAGAAAGAACAACTTTTATTTCAGTGCATTGCAGCTAAAATTTACTCCTCAGTCTTTACTTCTTTTAAATAAGGACTGTAATGAGAATACCAGTACCAAGTCCACTCTAATATTTTTATAAGTCTAGTCAGTATGCTTGTGGTGATTTTACCTCTATCTGTATCAATTTTCCTCTATTACCATGGTTATCCAGTGGTTTCTGGGAGACTAGGAAATGTTCCTTTTATCTGCATATTATTTTCCATATGAAATCTTGTGTTTTAAGGCATTTCCTCAGTCTCTTACTTTACAATGCTCAAAACAATTCAAGCTTATATTATTTGTGTATTTGATGAAACCAGCTTTTATTCCCCTGAAATAGATACAGTTTAAAATATTTTAAACTTTAATGCAGCAGAAATCCAATCTTAAGCTTATATTGGGGTTTATACCAATACTTTAGACTATCTGGAGGAGTTTGGGTGAGATACTTAAGGATATGCATTTATCTGAGGGATTTTATTGTATTTACTTGCAAAAGAAAAATAAACCTTACTTATAATAACTCAACACTTGTAAATAGAGAGATAAATCAGGGCCAATGATTACTACATAAATTTAAACATTTTTGTTAATCAGCAGTCACCAGAGAAACAAAACCAATAAAATTAGATAGATGATAGATATATAGAAAGAAAGATAGATGATATATATATATATATATATATATATATATATATAGATGGATAGATAGATAGATAGATATAGAATAGATATAGATATAGATATAGATACATAGATACAGATAGATGATAGATAGATGATAGATAGATAGATAGATAGATAGATGATAGATAGATAGATAGATAGATAGATAGATAGATAGATAGATAGATGATAGATAGATAGATAGATAGATAGATACCAATGAAGACATTTATTATAGGAATTGGCTTATACAATTATGGAGGCTGAGAAATCCTACAATCTGCCCTCTGCAAACTGGAAACCTGTTCAGATCTTGACCCCTAAGATCTGAAAACTAGGAGCACAGAGAGCAGGAAAATATCTATGTCCCAGCTCTAGCATTCAGGCAGAATGGAAATAGTTTAATTTCTTTTTTCTCTGCCTTTTTTCTATCCAGGCCCTCAGGAGACTGGATGATGGCCACCCACAATGGGGAGGGCAATCTACCTTACTGTGCCCACAAACTCAAATGCTAATCTCATCTGGAAACACCTTCACAGACATACCCAGAAATAATGTTTAATTAATCTGGTCACCTGGGGCTAGTCTAGTTGACACATAAAATTAGCCATTGCAATATTGATATATAAAAAATTGTGTATATATAGTTTTATAAAAAAGTATTTTAATTAAGTCTGATGCATTGTTAAGGTATCCATTCTACATTTGTAAAAATGATAAAATAAAAAAATTCACAGTAACAAAGCAGTAAAGAAGGGTAGCAAAGTAGAATAATAAAGTACTGATTAAAGAAAAAGCTCTTAGGTATTGAATTTACATTGCTCATAGCAACTCATTTTTAGAGAACTTTTTAACATATATATTAGACATACTAATTTTAATCTAATAATAAAGTATTTTATTGTATACCAAAAATTTTTAAGAAGAGAATGTTCATTTTATTTTGTAATATTTACTAGAATTTACTTTTTCTTTTCTCTTCTTTAGATTTGTATAAAGGAAGTTCCCTTTTGTAATAAACATTTAAATTGTATTTAATTAATAAAAAGCATCTGTTAACATCATTGAAAATTAAAGTCAAAGATGAAAGATAAATTACTAGTTCATGCAAAGTTCAACAAATATGTAAAATATCAGGTATGAAGCTATGATGCTGGCATTTTAGTTTTAAATTGAAAATTTATAAAGAGTTTTTTTGGATACTTTCATTAAATTATTGTATTTATCCAACTAGAAAAATAAATGTGATTGACATTTTAACTCCTGAATTTTTTTTCTTATTTTCTTATTTATCATTACACTTATTTGTTAAAGTCAGGGTTAATTTGTATTCTATGTTAGCATCATAGCAAAATCTATGTGGATACAAGATGTCCCTGATTTTTATCAAACCAAGGATTAGTGTCTGTTATATTCTTGTGCTGAGCTTCATTCTTTCATATGAGAGCTTCGGTCCCATTTACTTTTTTTTTTTTTTTTTCAATTCAAATAAGATCCTTTCATTTGATTTAGCACTTTAGCCTCTAAAGTCACTTTGCTTAATGGGTCTGGTTTTGACTTTTTAGTCATTTTATTCATAAATGTACCACAATATTCATCATTGTATGAGACTTATGATGAATTCAACCACAGATCACTGAAAATAAGGCACAAAGTCAGATAGCAGGTCACCTTATTATCACTTTTTTCCAGACCAGTAATCAGGTTACTATTTGAAATTTAGCAAATTGCTGTCATATCATCTACTTCCAGGCCATTTTTTTAAATGACCTTGTCAGATTATTTTGCTGCTGGGTTGAAGCCAACCATGACAATGCTGTTAAATGTGAATTTTTGGAAGACACTACTCTTGCTTCATGCTATTAGAAAGAGTATTTCCCCACCGAAGTGCAAAGGAGTGCTCTCTATATTTCTCAACTTTAATTTTTATTTGAAGATAAGTATCCCTTACCTGATTATCTCCTTTAGATAGCAGTCAAGCCCAGATAATACTGGCATGTATATTATGCTTATGAAGGTTCATGAAGTCATTTTTTAAACATTTTCATACATATCTTTGACCCCAAGTTTACCTGTCTGAAATTTAATTGTGCTCAAGAAATTAAAATATAAGACATAATCTACTATAAAAATGAAATTACTTTCCCTGTGTATTTGAAGATTATTAAAAGATAAGAGAAATTGGAATAGTACTTATATTAAAAAATAAACTTTCACGCGGCTGGTGTGGCTCAGTGGTTGAGCACTGACCCATGCACCAAGAGGTCGCTGGTTCGATTCCTGGTCAGGGCACATGCCCAGGTTGTAGGCCTGATCCCCAGTGGGAGGCATACAGGAGGCAGCCAATCGATGTTCTCTCTCATTGATGTTTCTCTCTTTCTCTCCCTCTCCCTTCCTCTCTCTAAAATCAATAAAAATAAAAGGAAATAAATAAATAAGATAAATAAATAAATAAATAAATAAATAAATAAATAAATAAATAAAACTTTGGCCCTAGCCCGTGTGGTCCATTTGGTTGAGCATTGTCCAGTGCACTGAAAGGTTGCTGATGCGATTACCAGTCAGGGCACATGCCCGTGTTGTGGGCTCGGTCCCTGGTAGGGGACATGCAAGAAGCAGCTGATGGCAGCAGATATGTTTCTTTCTCTTTCCCTCTCCTCTCCCTTCCTCTCTCTCCAAAATCAATAAAAACATATTTTTAAAAAATAAAGTTAAACTTTGAGTAATCTTGAGCTTTCAATAGTATACATACATGGCAAATTTGTGTAGAGCAATGAATTATTTTATTTAAAAAAGGAGATCTAGGCCTGGCCTGTGTGGCTCAGAGGTTGAACATCAACCCATGAACCAAGAGGTGGCAGGTTCAATTCCCAGTCGGGGCACATGCCCAGGTTGTGGGCCAAATCCCTAGTGGGGGGCATGCAAGAG
Organism: Tadarida brasiliensis; assembly: GCA_030848825.1. NCBI lineage: Eukaryota > Metazoa > Chordata > Mammalia > Chiroptera > Molossidae > Tadarida > Tadarida brasiliensis. Next base: position 146,682,915 of record CM061257.1, on the reverse strand, counting down.
GTGGCCAATTGATGTTCTCTCTCCATGATGTTTCTATCTCTCTCCCTCTCCCTTCCTCTCTCTCTAAAATCAATAAAGAAAAAAAAAATTTTAAAAATGGAGATCTATTATCTGTTTACTATCTTTCTGGCAAACAATAGAAATTATCTACAAAACTGATCATTTACTAAACTTCTAAAATTTCAACTCCATAGGGAAAGTTTTTAATTTTTAAAATCTCTCTATTGACTCAGAGCACAATCAGTATACTTAGCACCTAGAATATTTATGTAATTTATAAAATGTATTTTAATATTTACCAATTATTTAATGTTACTGTGTGCCTGGCATTTTCCCTAGAGCTTTAAATATACAATTTCTATTAATGTGCATAGAAATCATATGAGGTAAATATTATTGCCATTCAAAATGTAGTGTAGTGGCAGAGATTGAGTGCTTGCTGTGTGTTAGGAACATGAAACATTATCTTTTAAAATCTTCACACATGAATTCAGACTAAAATAACAAGATGTTAAATTGGTTATAATGAAGTCACTTTCAAACTTAAACTCACTCCCTAAATCCTACTCAAAATGCTTCCTCTTTGTAGGTCTTTAAAATACTTGATGGATGATTTATATTAAAATTAAAAAATATTCAGACATTTCTTCAAATTGATAATAAACATGGAAGACATTTCATATATTGTAATTTTTTTGAACATTTTTATTTCCTTAGCATATTGTTTAATATTTTAATATATATTTACATTTCCTTATTTGCCCAACAAAATTTACATCGTCTTATCTTCCTTTCAAAGACTTTTCCAATGACTAAGTACTCCCGACACTGCCAATATGAAATTTTATTATTTCCTTAGAATGAAGCAACTAAGAAATTGTTTTCTTTAGATGAAATAGTGGTATTGAATTCTTTCAAGTTGCTAAAAACAGAGTCACGTTCCAGTCATCTCAGTTACAGTGTACATTCTCTAAGGTTATTTAGAAAAGTAAAAAAGAAATAAACCCCTAGCAATGTCTCTTCTAAAGAGATGCTTGTTCAGATCACAACAATAATTCTAATAGTCCAACAGCAATTCTAGTGGATCACCTAAGGAATCCAGTGGAACCTAAGTAATTTGTCTTTCAGAAATAGTCAAATAACATTTCTGAATGATCATCTAGCTCTGTTATCTGAAAGAGTCAAATGTCCCTGAAAGAGAACCTGATTGGTTTCCTTAATTATAATTGTTTGTCTTAAACAGTGATCTCTCACATAGCATCTTCTGGATATATTTAGTTGGACATCCATTCTTTCTTCAGTGAACTGAGGCCAGACTGTGAGGATCTTGAGTTGCCTAATGCCCAGTCATCAGTTCAGGAAGCAATGTGGCCACGGCAATAATGAAGCAGTTTTCTGGACGTGAGTAGATTGCTTGTAGACATTTCACTTGTATATGCCATACGTGATTGTTCTCATAGTAGCATCTGAGTGCATTTTGATATTATTAGGGTTTACTACTTCTAAGATATCTTAAAAATCAGTGAGTTTGAGAGGTAACTTAAATCCTTAGAGCAACATGAAGTTATCTGATGGACCTAAAATCTTCAGCCAGCCTATATTAAGATCATGAGTACAATGTTAATATTAAACATTATCTCCACATAGGTTTATTTTTCCCCTCTAATTTACCTACCTGGCTTCTGTATTTCAACAAGAATATGATAAAAAAAAATTAGAAATTAATGTGTGGCTGTTTTGTGCATTTTGTGACAATATCTGATGTCAAGTCCCAAGCATTGTCCATGGATTCTCTAGGCAAAAAGTGGGTCTGGAGGAAAGGAGCAGAAGCCCTTTGCAGGTGAGGTCTACAGCTCGAAAAACCCCAGTCTCTGGGATGTAATTTCCAAGTCTAGTGGAGCAAGTGTCAATATCCATTGTTTTATATTAAATAATTAAGAATCAAAAGAATCATAATTTCTATCATTGATAAATTGGACAGTGGGAAAATATAAAAGGTTAAAAAATGAAGGGACTTTGTGATTGTCCTAAGTCATATTATTAAAATGATTTCTGATGAAGTCCCTAAAATTACTTGCTTATTCCCATCAGCTATATGTAGTTTTTGTTGGCAATGTATGACAACTGTTATTCATCTTAACAATGCTAAGTAATGTATGCTAAACATAATCCAACTTTTATTGGCAATACTGGTAAAAACTAAAGGCTGAAACAAAATGGGCACTGCCCCTCCTGAAAAAAACTCTAGAGAGACTCCAAGGTCTGGATCGGCAGTCATGGAGAACCCAAATCCTTTGTAGGGAAGACTCCAGGACATTGATTTGAAGACTTTCTAGGGGACAGCTTAGCATGTCAACATTCCTAATAGCTCCTCATGCTCCACATTTACTGAGTGACTAGTGGTTATATTGTCACTCCAGCCTTCAAAGAGAGTGATTTTATAAACACATTTTAACATTTGTTGGGAAGGGTTACTATGTCAAAGTGGCTTCTAACATTCAATAAGTTTACTTTAGTAAATAATTTCATGAAGGGTAACCTCTGGTTTCTTCTCTCCTCTCTGAATAAAAGTTGCCATCTCTATACACAGGGTTTCACAGAGGTACTCTAACTCAGAGGAGACTTATACAATATTAGAAGAAACTTACATAAGCTCACTATATTGATTACATTACTTTTTAAGTAGTCAGACTTTAGGAGTGACTCAATAGAATGGAAGAGAACAAACAAGATGAACAAACAATAATTGATATAAGAAATAGCATGCAGTTCTGGTAAGAGAAGTATAAAAACTAATTAGAGAGAAAGAAAGAAGGAAGGCAGGAAGGAAGGCAGGAAGGAAGGCAGGCAGGCAGGAAGGAAGGAAGGAAGGAAGGAAGGAAGGAAGGAAGGAAGGAAGGAAGGAAAGGAGGAAGGGAGGGAGGGAGGGAGGAAGGAAGGAAGGAGGGAAGGAAGGGAGGGAGGAAAAGGGTAGAAGGAAAGAGAGGGAGAGAGAGAAAGGAAGAGGGAGAAAGGAAGAGGGAGAGAGAGAAGAGAAGAGAGAGAAAGAAATGTAGAAAAGACAAATCAAAAAGTAAGATTGTTGACCAACAGGGAGTAGGTAGAAATGGGGTGGGGGGGTATGATGAGAAAAGGAAATAAAAGACATGGTGGAGAGTTACCCTACTGTGAGTATGCCTCTTAGAATCATGTTAATGTTACATATTTAAAATGAATAAACAGCCCACCCTGTGTGGCTCAGTGGTTGAGCATCGACCCATGCACCAAGAGGTCGCTGCTTCGATTCCTGGTCAGGGCACATGCCCAGGTTGTGGGCCAAATCCCCAGTGGGGGGCATGCAGGAGGCGGCCAATCGATGTTCTCCCTCATCGATGTTTCTATGTCTCTCTCCTTCTCCTTTCTTCTCTCTCTAAAATATCAATGAAGAAAATAAATAAATAAAATAAAATGAATAAACAATTAAATTAAACAGGATTAGTTTGTTTTAGTTTGCTAGTATTAGTTTGGGAGCCCTGTATCAGTTTGCTAGAGCTACCATAACAAAATGCTACAGGCTGGGTGACTTAAATAATAGAAATTTATTTTCTCACAGTTTTGAGTCCATAGAAGTCTAAGACCAAGGTGTGGGTATGTTTGGCCTCTCCAGAGGCCTCTCTCCTTGGCTTGATGATGGCCACCTTTTCACTGTGTCCTCACCTGGCCTTTTCTATGTGTGCACACATCCCTAGTATCTCTGTGTGTATTCAAACTTCTGCTTCTCATAAGGACACCAGCGAGGTTTCTTAGAAGTCAACCTAGCAGCAGCATTTTAACTTAATCACTTCCTTAAAGACCCTGTCTCCAAACAGTCTGAGGTAATGGGGGTCAGGGCGTTAGGGCTTCAACATACGAAGGAGAACATGATGTGGAGGGGGGCACAGTTCAGCCTGCAGCAAGACCCACATGCAATATAAACAGCAGCAGGTCAATCACATAATCACAGTGAAGGGGCTGGGGAGACAAAGCACTAAAACTTGGGAAAAAGTAATGTGTGAAAAATAGTATTTTGATTACATTCTCTAAGGCTAAAGCCAATACAAGGTACTGTACACAGATATCGGACTTTAGTTTGTAATTTGTGTTTTATAGAGGCATGTGTTAGAAATACCAAAATTATTTCATGAATTTTCAAAGATTAAGCAAATAAGTAAATACATCAGGATATGAGGGCTGAGTTTCTTGCTTTCAGAGAAAGGATTTACAAATAAACAGAGAAAGCTTGAATAAATTCTGCAGAGTTGGATTGTAATTTGAAGGATTAGTTTAAACTTGTGAAGAGAGATAGATTGATATAGAAATAGATGTAAATGTGTTTACATGTATACATGCATATATTTTAACTCTAGTGTCAAGTTGCCCATATGCAATGATGATAAGAATTTTAGGCTTTTGGAAGTGAAGGAAAGGTATTCACCATCAAAAGAAAGAGTATGAGCCAAAACTGCCCCCCAAAAGTGGTTAGTTAGCCTTTAAGGGGATTGAGTAGTGCAGGGTTATAGGAAGTATGTACCTGAAATTAATTTTGAAACAGATTTTAGAAGTTGTAAATATCAATCTAATAGTTTTGAAGTCTCTGTGGTAGATAGCCAAAAATATATACTTTGTAAATAAAAAATAATACACAAAAAGCTGTCATAATTATTTTTTTAAAAATATGTTTTATTGATTTTTTTAGAGAGAGAGATAGAAACATTGATGCGAGAGAGAAACATCGATCAGCGGCCTCCTGCATGCTCCTCACTGAGGACTGAGCCCACATCCCGGGCATGTGCCCTGACTGGGAATCAAACGGGGACCTCTCAGTCCATGGGCCGACGCTCAATCCACTGAGTCACACTGGCTGGGCTTAATTCTTAAAATGTGTTTTTATTGTGAAAATTAACTTCAGTGATCCAATATAATTTTTTAAAGCAAGAAAAATATAGTGGTTACAAAGTGATATCTGCTCATCGTTATTGATTTAGAGGGAATATAAATTTAAGTTTGAAAATATGGATATACCAGCTATGAAACTTCTTTTCAATTGTTAAGACTTTCAAAGCATCTCATTTGCCAAAATTAAATTTCAGTACATTTGAAAACTTATTTCAATAAATTTTAGATCAACTTCTCTTTTTCTTTAGGCGACGTCTATGTTTCATGGAGCTTATGAAGTATTAACTTCTCTAAGGTTAGGATAAGGTTGGGTATATGGTCTTCAGTTTTTGGTGTACCAAGGTTCATTCAATATGGTTCCTTATGCATATAACACTTTAGGACAGCCAGAGAAAGTTCCTACCCATAGTCCAGTTGTTAAACTCACAGAAGCCCTAAACACAGATTGGGATGCATGGTTTAAGAGGCCTCTAGACCCAACATGGCCACTAATCTTAGCACATATACTATCAGCTCTCAATCACACAGACCACAACTCTACCAGCTCTCAGAATTCTCTATTCCTTTCCTAATTTCCCATAAGATATCATACTTGTTTGAATTACTAGCTATTTTAGAGGGACTGAATTGGTGTGGCCATTTACCCATTAAGAGGATAGAATAGGTGATTTTGCAGGATTAGTAGCTGAATCAGGGAGAAATCACTTGAAAAAGAAAATGAACTCGTGAAGCCAGAAGAGTAAACTGACAGAAAAAAAAAAAAAATTGTCTAAGAGTCAATACCCAAACTTTGAAAAAGAGGATTAAGATAAATAGCAGATTTTTGAGGAGCTTAAATAGGTGCTGAGCTACAGAAGAGTCAAAGGTTCTGTCCTAGGAGAATGAGAAAGGAAATCATCTAAATGGAAAAAAAATGAGGTGTATCAGAAAAGTAGTTTAAGGTAACTGACATGCAGCCTGACAAAGGTGTATTGGATTGTTATATTTCATCGTTTTTCATTGCAGCTGACATTTCTATGATGATGCCACATCATCCCAATGTGTTTTTCCTCCTTAGCATAACCTTTCTATATAAAGGCTGATCTGTTTGTATTATTGTTGTGGAAATTCAGACTAGAGACATTTTTCATTTCACTTTGTTAATATGCATGAATTTGAAAATAGTCGTTGTTTAACTGATGGTGATAATGTGAACTGACATTAATCAATAGAGGTTATGGCTCTTATGTCTGGATGCTAAGCAGCCTGACACTTGTGAGTTATCTGGCATGAAGCAATTATTTTCTCAGAGGATCTTATCATTGCTGATCAAGTATGAACTCTGCCCAAGGTAAACATACTCCAGTGATGTTTATATCTTCCAGCTGATGTTCTGGCTGTTAACATAATTAGAAAAAAAGAATAGAACTGTATACAATTATATAAAACTTTGTTACAATTTTTTTTTTTTACTCTTTTGGAATTTTCTTTTTATCATCTTTAGTTTCCTTAAATGCTTTCTAATAACATTTTCATTTTCTACATGGGCTGCAAAACCCAGCATGTGTTCACATCTCACTGAAGAATACCTAACAACCTCTAGTATCTGCAAAAGTGATTTGCCAAGTTGCCTCTTTATTTATCCCCAGTTAGCACTTTCCTAGCTTCTGCATTGTTTCAGTTTGTAGAAATGTATCTAATACCTAAACTTTATGGTCCACACACCAAAATACTTTGTTTTTCTCATTCAGACTTTTAAAAACCCATATTATTAAATAAACTGATGGTTCAACTAAAATAATGAGTCAGAGGTTTCTGTGCATAGGCCTCTTGAAATGAGTCATCAGCATTTTTGAAAGTTGAAACACAATGTGTGAAGTGTGATTTGATGAGACATACCGATGTGCTAAATGTTAGTGCAGCTTTCTAGGGTGCCAGATTCATGCCAACGGACTGTTGTGTGCACAAGGAGAATCAGACTCAGCAATCACCTCTGTAAGGTCAATAGATTGAGTCATACTGGAATTTGAGGAAGGAAACAGAAAATAAAAAAGATCACATAGGTTGGCAAAGCCACGCTTTCTAATCCTTAAGTGTTTAAATTGGGAACGAGTGACAAAAGTGCTCTGTAGGTTGAGAACTGCTGACGGAGAGACCATCTTTCATCGTTAAAGCAGAGGTTAAATAAAGATTAAGCTCAGAGGAGCAGCAGGAGCCCTGGAGGTTTGGGTAGGCATGGTGCCCAGATGTTCTTCCCATAGTTTCAGCCTGGCACATGAGCAGAGGTGAAGAAGGTCGTGTGGATAGGTGGCTGATTGTAGAGAAGATGATGGCGCAGTCATCAATTATTCTTAGAGTCTGAGAACAGAACGGCTACTCCCAGCTAGTTAATAACGATTTCCTCTACATAATTACACTCTTTTTAAGTTTTATTCTTAGATAATCTGATTTCAATAGTGTTCCTGTATGCACCCTAACCTTATAGACTACTTTCAATTATATTCAGAGCGAAACAATGTGATTTTTAAAAAGCAAAGTGAAAAATCGATTTTATGATTTCATATGTATATACATAATTTGGCAATATGGGTACTTTTACATTTTATTTGTACAATAATCTAAGAATATAATAAATAGTAAATGTCCTGAATGGTCTTCTTTTGATCAATGAAGCAAGAATGCTAGGACTCTTTCTTATGAACAATTTTTATTTCCCCACATATGAGATAACCATCAGTATAAAGATAAATGAATGATTCAGACAAAGCTATTTTCAGGCTTTTTCCCATTTCCTGATGATTTTAGATTCATTACTGATCAGGGGATGAGTCATGGTAGAGTAGGAAATAATATGGGTTTTTTATTAAAAGTGTGTGCAATTGGCAGTTCAATTTTTAATTTTTTGAGGTGCATAATTGATGGACATAGACAACAAAGCTGAGGACAGGGTGAGAGGGGATGGGGAAGAGGGAGTCAATGGAGGGGAAAAGGAGAAACATCTGTAACAAAAATAAATTAATAAAAAAATGTGCGCAATATTTTGTAGTCTTTTCCTGTTTAAGTCACCCTCGAGAATACTTATAAATTGGATTGACAACAAATTAGTAATTAGCACTACTTAAATTTTTAGAGGGACTCTCCAAATTCATGAGAAATTTCTTAAAAATATTGTATCAACTCAATTCTCCACAAATATATAAATCCATCTATATCTATCTATCTATCATCTATCTATATCTATCATCTATCTATCATCTATCATCTATCTGTCTATCATCTATCTATCTAATCATTGATCTATTTAAGTAAATTTGGTAACAACATAATAATAGAAATATACATACATTTTCCATTATAGGTACTTGGAAAAGATAAAATTGGCTTATTTGAGGATATTTCCATGAATGACTATGTAGTTAAACAAGAGATAATGGTTCTTAATTAGGTCCTGTACATTATTATCAGTGAGAATGAGCATTGATAGAAACCTGTCAATATCTCTCTGACCTAGTTATGTTTACACACTAGTCAGTGCTGCTTGGGTTATATTATTATTATGTTTGTATACAAAATTAATGAATCTTTTAATCCCAACCACAAGTAAATTTTGTATAGTAATCTCATAATTACCTTATAATTGTATATGTTAGAAATTCTAGGAAAATTATGATCTAAACTACTGGGATATTTCAGAAAGCACTTATCTTAAAATTGCTTTTTTTTATGCAAAAATAGGAGGTGTCTGATCTTTCATAGTAAATTGGTGTACTTAAGCCTTTAAAAAGACGTAGGAGATAGAAAGCTTACCAGTATTTTATTGTGAAAACTGTGAAGCAGCACATTTTATGCATAAGTAGTTATACTTGAATATCAAAGAAACTAAGTATATGTAGCTTAGATCCAGCCTTAAGTGACAGGGAGAAGTGGGTCACTCACTGAATTAAAATCCTTAGAGTCAGCTCTCTGTGATGTCAAGAACGTTGTTCATGGCATCTTGAGTCAGGGGATGGTCCTTTTTTTTTTTTTTTAATCTTGTTCTAGCAATATTTGACACATAAAGCCACAGGCAAGAATGTTAGACTTGGCAGAAAATGCCATTTAAAAATTTTTTATGTGAACTCAAATAAAAAACTGGTTTCCAAATTAACACAAATTGCTGACAGTAATGTCACATTTTTATTTCCAGTCAACACTTTGTTCTTTATAATTTCAGGTATACATTATTTTATTGTTTTAATTAATAATTTTTATTTTGCTCATAGCTCCTCAAAATCAATACTTAATTATCATAATAAGTGTCCCACATAAGTCCTTTAAATGCAGAGATGATATAAAATCAGTATCTAAATTTTAAGTTTTGCTTTTCATACAAATAAGCTATATAAGATATTTTATGACTTGATTATTCATTATTAACTTTTACTCTATTTTGGTGACATTTGTATTGATCTTAGCTAGCTGTCTGGCTTACTTATTCATTTATTTATCTTGCTTTTTCTTAACTACTTTTTGTGTTCTGTTAATCTCCTCAATTTGAAGCATTCCACAGGTTTTTCCTTCTTTCTCTCCACCCCCAAACCTACTGAATTTATTTGGTTAAAAGTTTTTTGATTAGGATATGTTTGACCCTATGGACATTTCTCAAAACCACAAATACTCCATTATACATTAAAGCATAACATACACTTAGTATGTATATAAATAAAAATTAAGATAAATTTTTAAAAGACTGAAGGATTCTAATTATGATCAACAGTGGGCATTGTAGAATGGCTTCAATGATATTAACCATAAACTCTTATATCTAAAAATCTGAAAATTAATAAGATAAAAATGTAGAACAGTTCATGGTTTGAATGAGTAGCATAATGAAACGTGCCAGCCATAGAGCACAGGTGATTTCACCCAGGTGGCACCATGCTTCTTCCTCTGACTTGCTCACTTGTCGGAAGTACCAGTAAGGGATGATTTGTGCACACCATGGTTCTTTCCTAAAAAACAATGATTGGTAGCTGTCTTGTATGAATATCATACTCTCTAAAAATTACCATGTAGAGAGCCAAGGCCAGTATTATTTCATGCATGTTTCATTTAATTAATAGATTGTAACTGATGAAAATGTCATTTACTAAATTAAATGCTGACATTACCCTTCCCTCTTGTATTAATATATGTTCAAAGATTCATTATATTTCATAAGGCTATTTTAATTGATTTAAATATTTATTTCAACTGATAACCCTTTTTGCCTATGGGTATGTTTAGATCTGTTGGAAATAATTAAAAAAAATTTTTTTTTCTTTATTGATTTTTAGAGAGAGTGGAAGGGAGAGGGAGAGAGAGATAGAAACATCAATGAGAGAGAACATCAATTGGCTGCCTCCTGCATGCACCCCACTGGAGATTGGGCCCACAACCTGGGCATGTGCCCTGACTGGGAATCAAACTAGCGACCTCTTGATGCATGGGTCTACACTCAACCACTGAGCCACACTGGCAGGGCATAGATCTGTTGGAAATAATTTTGTAATACATCATCAGTTAATGCTATTCCCCTTATATTTGAGTTTATTGAAAGAAATATCTTTCTTAATATATTCTAATTGACATTTATTCAAAATAATGTTCACTTCAGTGGACTCATCTCTGCCTGAAACTTCATTGAGGTGTCTATCTAAGATTAATATTTTGGAGATGGCAACTGGCTGGACTGGAGCGTGAGTGAGTGTGTGAGAGTGTGAGAGAGAGTGTGAGTGAATGTGAGTGTGGAAGACCTTGAGCAGTGCAGAGACACAGAGCAGAAGGTTCCTGTGCTGTGGACGAAAAGCAGACGGCTACATGGTAAGCGGCAAGTCAGCAAACTTTCCCCAGCGTGGCCAGGAGGCCCTGCCATTTTGGAGGATCCCGGGTCTTCCCTGGGAAGAGGAAACAGGGAGCAGCTGGGGCCCAGTGACCTGAGTCCACTAGAGTGCCCTGCACCATCTGTTCAGTGAACTCAGCTGTGTTGGCACGGTCAGCACACAATAGGTGCCTGCAGCAGTAGCTGAAACTGGCTGGGAGCCAGAGCCCCACCCACAACAGCAGCGTTGGCTCACCCAGGCCCTGGCCCTGCAGGCTCCAGGCCCGCAGCAGCGAACAGGCACTGGGTGCCGGACAGGCCCGCCAAGGCTCCAGGCCCACGTTAGCGTGCAGGCCGGCCCAGGCTCCAGGCCCGCCCAGGCTTCAAGCCTGTAGCAGTGAAGCAGCCCTCTCAGGATCAAAGTAGAATGCTTAGGCTCACGGGGGCACTAGCACCAGCTTGGGAGCCCAGCACCTCCCCCCACAGCAACAGTGACTGGGTGGGAGTAGAGCCCCACCACCAATAAGCATTAGCAGCTCAGACTGGCAGCTGAAACCATCCACAGCAGCACCAGCAAAGACTGATCAAGAGTGGTGCCCCAGACCAAGCAGCAGGGCTAGGGAAGCTGAGACCTGCCCCTGACAACTGCAGCAGTGGAGTTGGAGTGGGGCCCCTCCCCACAGCAGCAGCAAAATCCCAGGTGCAGAGCATCCTCAGCCCCCAACAGCAGTAAAGGATTGGGACCTGAGAGCACCCCTTGGCGGCAGCAGCAGCAGCAGCAGCAGTAGCAGTGCAAACTGGGAGCTCACACTCATCCCCAGCAGCGATTGATCAGGAGCTGAGCCCCATCAGGCAGCAGGGTTCCCCAACAGCACACCAGTGGGACCCATGCGCCCCAGAATTGCACCAGTGGAACCCATGAACCCCAGCAGGACACCAGCTGGACCCACATGCACCAGCAGCTTACCAGAGGGATCCACGAACCCCAGCAGTGTGCCAGTGGAACCCATGTACCCCAACAGCATACTAGTGGAACCCCACACACCCCAGCAGGGCACAAGATGGACTCGTGCACCCCAGGCAGCAGCAGCACATATCAGCAGCTAAGACCCATCCCAGCAGCATCAGCAGAAGCCGATCAAGAGCAGTGCCCCAGTCCAAGCAGCAGCAAGTCTCAGGGAGCCGAGACCTGCAAGACAGACCGGTTACAGCTGCCAGGTGTCAACCCTCCAGGACCCACAGCAGACAAGAGGAGCCATATACCAAAACAAGCTGGGAGGCACAGCAGCCTTAATTGATACACACCGACATGCCTACACATTGCAACATCCCTCACCAGGCTTAGAACTACCAGATTGCTAAAATGGTGAGACAAAGAAACAACATTCAAATGAAGAAAAAAAAAAGGAATCACCAGAAAAGGAAGTACAGGAACTAGAAGAAAGCAACTTGTCAGATAAAGAATTCAAAGCAATGATTATAAGGGTGCTCAAACAATTTGGTGAGAACTACAAGCAGCTTAATAACAATTATGAAGAGCTCACTGGGAACTACTTCAGCTTAAAAAAAGAGGTAGAAGCCACGCATAAAGAGGTAGAAGCTACACATAAAAATCAAGAGGAAATAAAGAATGACATAGCTGATATGAAAAATATCTTAGAAGGGTTCAATAGTAGATTAGAAGAAGCTGAAGACCAAATCAGCAACTTAGAAGACAATATAGATAAAAACACCCAAATAGAGCAGAAAATGGAAAAGAAGTTTAAAAAGCAGGAGGAGAGTTTAAGGGAGCTGTGGGACAATACAAAACGTAACAACATTCGCATTATAGGGGTACCAAAAGGAGAAGAATCAGAGAAAGGAATAGAGAACCTGTTTGAAGAAATAATGGCAGAAAGCCTGCCTAAACTGGTGAAGGAAAAAGTCACACAAGGCCAGGAAACACAGAGAGTCCCAAGCAAGATGAACCCCAGAAGACCCACAGCTAGACACATCATAATAAAAATGACAAACATTAAAGACAAAGAAAGAATCTTAAAGGAAGCAAGAAAGAGACAGAAAGTTACCTACAAGAAGCTCCCATTAGACTGTCAGCTGATTTCTGAATAGAAACGCTACAGGCCAGAAGGGAGTGGCATGAAGTGTACAAAGTAATGCAAGGCAAGGGTCTGAATCCAAGACTACTCTATCCAGCAAGGCTATCATTCAAAATCAAAGGAGAAATAAAGAGCTTCATGGATAAAAAAAAACAAAACAAAAAACACTAAAGGAATTTACAACCACCAAACCAGGACTGCAAGAAACGCTGAAGGGACTGTTGTAAGAAGAAGAAGAAACAGAGCAAGAAAGAGGAACACAGGCATAAAATAAAAATGGCAACTAATAACTATCTATCAATAATAACCTTAAATGTAAATGGCTTAAATGCTCCAATCAAAAGATATAGGGTAGCTGATTGGATAAGAAAGTATGACTCATATATATGCTGTCTATAAGAAACTCACCTCACAACAAAAGACTCACACGGGATGAAAGTGAAGGAATGGAAAAAAAATTTACCAAGCAAATGGAAATGAAAAAAAAAGCTGGTATAGCAATACTCATATCAGACAAGATAGACTTCAAAACGAGGGCCATAATAAGAGACAAAGAAAGTCACTACATAATATTAAAAAGATCAATGCAACAAGAGGCTATAACCCTGGTAAACATATACGCATCAAATATGGGAGCTCCAAAATATATTAAAAAAAACTTCTGGAGGACTTCAAGGGAGAGATCAATAGCAATACGATCTTAGTGGGTGATTTTAACACTCCACTTACACCACTGGATAGATTTTCCAGACAAACACTTAACAAAGACATAGAGTCCTTAAATGACAACCTAGATCAGTTGGACTTAATTGATATTTATAGAGCAGTTCACCCCAAAGCTGCAGAATATACATTCTTCTCAAGTGCACACTGGACATTCTCAAAGATAGACCACATGTTAGGACACAAAGCAAGTCTCTACAAATTCAAAAAGATTGAAATCATATCAAGCATCTTCTTGGACCATAGTGGCATGAAACTAGAACTCAATTATAACAAAGACACACAAAAACATTCAAACGCTTGGAGGCTAAATAGCATGTTATTTAAAAACGAATGGGTTACCAATGAGATCAAGGAAGAAATTAAAAACTTTTTGGAAATCAATGAAAACAAACACACAACAACACAAAATCTATGCGATGCAGGGAAAGCAGTCCTGAGAGGGAAGTTCGTAGCACTACAGGCCTACCTCAAGAAACAAGAAAAATTCCTAATTGACTCTCTAACCCTACAATGTAAAGATCTAGAAAGAAAACAAAAAGAAAAACCCAGAGCAAGTAGAAGGAAAGAAATAGTAAAGGTCAGAGCAGAAATAAACAACATAGAGACTAAAAACACAGTTCAAAAGATCAATGAAACAGAAAGCTGGTTCTTTGAAAAGATAAACAAGATCGATGGACCTTTAGCCAGACTCACCAAGAAACAAAAAGAGAGGACCCAAATAATCAAAATCAGAAATGAAAGAGGAGAATTAATAACTGACACCACAGAAATACAAAGGATCATCGAAACATACTGTGAACAATTATACACCAAAAAATTAGACAATCTAAGCGAAATGGACAAATTTCTAGAAACACATAGTCTCCCAAAACTTAACTGGGAAGAGATAGAGAACTTGAACAGACCAATAACAACAAAGGAAATTGAAGATGTAATTAAGAAACTCCCAGCAAACAGAAGCCTAGGCCTGGATGGCTTCACAGGGGAGTTTTACAGAACATTCAAAGAAGATTTAATACCCATTCTCCTCAAACTATTCAAGAAAATCCAAGAAGATGGGAGATTTTCAATCACATTTTATGAGGCCTGCATAATCCTAATTCCAGAACCGTATAAAGACACTACAAAGAAAGAAAACTACAGGCCAATATCCCTGATGAATACAGATGCCAAAATCCTTAACAAAATATTAGCAAATCGGATCCAGCAATTCATCAAAAAAATTATCCACCATGACCAAGTGGGATTCGTCCTAGGGATGGAAGGATGGTACAATATTCGCAAATCAATAAATGTGTACACCACATAAATAAAATGAAAGATAAAAACCATATGATCATATCAATAGATGCTGAAAAAGCATTTGACAAAATCCAGCACCCATTTCTGATAAAAACAATCAGCAACGTGGGAATAGAGAGATCATATCTCAACATAATAGAGGCCATATTTGAAAAACCTACAGCCAACATCATACTCAATGGGAAAAAACTAAAATCATTTCCATTAAGAACGGGAAGAAGATAGGGATGTCCTCTTTGCCACTCTTATTTAACATAGTATTGAAAGTCTTAGCCACAGCAATGAGACATTAAGAAAAAATAAAGAGGATCCAAATTGGAAAGGAGGAAGTGAAACTGTCATTATTTGCAGATGACATAATATTGCACATAGAAAACCCTAAAGACTCCATAAAAAATCTACTAGACTTAATAAATGAATTTGGCAAAGTAGCAGGATACAAAATTGATGTCAAGAAATTGATGGCATTCTTATGCACCAGCAATAAACTCACAGAAAGAGAAACTAAAAAAACAATCCCACTTATCATTGTGGCATAATAATTAAGATACCTAGGAATAAAGTTAACCAAAGAAGTAAAGGATCTCTTCACAGAAAACTACAGATCATTGAAAAAAGAAATAGAAGAAGATATAAAAAAGTGGAAGTATATACCTTGTTCATGGATTGGAAGAATTAACATCATTAAAATGTTCATAGTATCCAAAGCTATATATAAATTTAATGCAATTCTCATCAAAATACCAAAGATATACTTCACAGAACTAGAACAAATACTCTAAAAGTTTATATGGAACCAAAAAAGGCCCCAAATAGCCACAGCAATCGTGAAAAAGAAGAACAAAGTAGGAGGGATCATATTACCAGACATCAGGTTATACTACAAAGCTACTGTAATCAAAACAGCCTGATACTGGCACAAGAACAGTCAGATAGATCAATGGAACAGAACAGAGAACCCAGAAATTGACCCAAGACATTATGCTCAATTAATATTTGACAAAGGTAGGAAGAGCATACAGTGGAGTCAAGACAGCTTCTTTAATAAATGGTGTTGGGAAAATTGGACAGCTATTTGCAAAAAAGTGAAGTTAGACCACCAAGTTATACCACACACAAGAATAACCTCAAAATGGATAAAAGACTTAAATGTGAATTGTGAATCCATAAAAATCCTAGAAGAAAATGCAGGCAACAAAATTTCAGACATCATACGCAGCAGAATTTTCACTGATACATCACCTAAGGCGAGAGAAACTAAGGAAAATATAAACACATGGGACTACATCACACTAAAATCTTCTGCACAGCCAAAGAAACAACCATCAAAATGGAAAGGGAGCCCACTATATGGCAGAGCATCATTGCCAATGATGCATCAGAGAAGGGGTTAATCTCCAAAATATATAGAGTAATCACACAACTCAACAAAAAGAATACAAAGAACCCAATTAAAAAATGGGCAGAGGAGCTAAATAGACACCTCTCCAAACAGAACATACAAATGGCCAAGAGACATATGAAAAATGCTCAACATCACTAATCATCAAAAAGATGCAAATTAAAACAACAATGAGGTATCACCTCACACCTGTCAGAATGGCCACCATCAACAAATCATCAAACAACAAGTGTTGGTGAGGGTGTGGAGAAAAGGGGACCCTAGTACACTGCTGTTGGAATGCAGACTGGTGCAGCCACTATGGAAAACACTATGGTGTTACCTCAAAAAATTAAAAATTGAACTGACATTTGACCCAGTGATCCCATTTTTAGGAATATAACCTAAGAAGCCTGAAACACCAATCAGAAAGGATATATGTACCCCTATGTTCATAGCAGCACTATTTACAATAGCTAAGATCTGGAAACAGCCCAAGTGTCCATCAGTGGATGAATGGATAAAAAAGCTGTGGTAAATATACACAATGAAGTACTATGCAGCTGTAAGAAAGAAAGATCTCTTATCCTTTGAGATGACATGGAGGGACCTGGAGAGTATTATCCTAAGTGAAACAAGCCAAGCAGAGAAAGACAGATATCACATGATCTCACTTATTTCTGGAATATAACTAACTAAACAAACTGATGAACAAAATAGACCCAGAATCCTAGAAGTAGGGTACACACTGACAATCCTCAGAAGAGGGTGGGGTAAGGGAAGGGATAAACCACAGAACTTATATGCATGTATACATAACCGATGGACACAGACAACAAAGCTGGGGACAGGGTGGGAGGGGATGGGTAGGAGGGTGTCAATGGGGGCAAAAAGGAGAAACATCTGTAACAAAAATAAATTAATAAGATTAATATTTTGTTTCCAAAATAACAGTTATATTGATTATCTGTGTGCATATACTCTTATTATATGATTAATACATTTGCAGTTTTTACTAAAGTTTCATTTGTGACTCGGTGACTAATTTGCATACTTGGTAGGTCCTTTTATAATTTTCATTATTTTAAAATAATAGCATATGCTCTACTTACTCAAGTCATCATTGTGGAATAACTTTATTTATATTTTATTTTTTAAAAAATTTATTGATATTTTAGAGAGAGAGGAAGGGAGAGAGAGATATGAGATAGAAACATTGATGTGAGAGAGAACCATCCATCGGCTGCCTCCTGCATGTCCCCTACTGTGGATCTATCCCTCATCCAGTGCATGTGCCCTGACCTGGTAATTGAACCAGAACCTTTCAGTCCATGGGACGACTCTTAATCCAATGAGCCACACCAGCTGGGTGGAATAACTGTAGATACATTAAGGATGTTCCATCTTCAGTATATGTAAAAATATTATCTGGCTAAACACCAATATTTTCTCAGCAATCTTTCTTTCTCTTATATTTGATAGGTAATTTTTAAAACTTTATTTTTTGGACTATTTGCCAGTGAGAAACATTATTTTTATCAATTTATAAGAGGCTGTATTGTGTGATAACATGTAAATAACAACAAAACTATGTTGATATGTGAATGTTGAGCTCTAAAATAGGTTTATTTATAAGGAGAGTATTGAGGCCCACTTGTCAACCATGCATTCTTGCTCTGTGAGCTTTGGCCTTGCAATTAAAGACAATTTAATTTTTGAAATTACATAATATTTCTATGTTCTTTTTCTTGAATAATGAAATGAATGCAAAAGACGTGCTACATTTCTAGCATTTACCTAGCATGTGCTTTTTAATTCTATATTTGAAAACACACACAGAAAATCACACCTTAAGATATAATTTCCTTATTTCTAATGCATCCCAACAAAATTAACTTCTTAATTTCATTTCACAAATTGAGGCTACTTCTGAGAATCATAAATTTTATCAGGAGCTTTACTGATATCTCAGTAATTCATGCTTCATATATTAAGTATTCATTTTTTAAGCCAGTATGATTCATTAGTCAATATTTTTTATTTTTATGTTAAAATGATTCTAAAATTATCTCTAGTTGCGGTTCTCAACCTGTGGGTCGTGACCCCTTTGAAGGTCGAACGACCCTTTCACAGGGGTCGCCTAAGCCATAACAATAGCAAAATTACAGTTATGAAGTAGCAACAAAAATAATTTTATGGTTGGGGGTCACCACAACATGAGGAACTGTATTAAAGGTTCGCGGCATTAGGAAGGTTGAGAACCACTGGATCTCCATTACTTTATTTGATATTGTATTATATCGTTTTATTTTTGTAAAAACCGTTTGTGTGGTTCATATTTTATCCAAATTAAATTTTCAAAGAAATTTTTAATATATACTTTACAAAAGACTAATCAAGATTTAAGTCTATTTTCTCTGCACATATTACCGGTAAAATTTCTTAATTTACACAACCAATAGTTAAATATATTTTAAAGTATTTTTACTGTCATTTATTAAGTTTTTTGTTGTTATTGTTAATCCTCACCTGAGGATATTTTTCCATTGACTTTTAGATATAATGGAAGACTTGCAACCCAGGTACGTGCCCTTGACTGGAAATCAAACCTGTGACCCTGCGGTCCACAGGCCAACACTCTAACTGCTGAGCCAAACTGGCCAGGGCCTGTTTATTATTTTTTTTTATTTTTTTTAAGAGAGTGATCTGGGCTAATACTGTGCTATAAACAGCTTGGACTGAAAGTCTGTTAAAAAAATCAGACACAGCTTTTTTTTTTTTTTTTTTGAGGTTCCTTGCTGGTAGTGGAATAATCTCCTTGTAATTGGGAAAATGTCAATGAGATAAGAAAGTGAAGCAAACTTTAAATCTACCCAACAGTTATGATTTCGCATGCATTTCAAAGTGTAGCATTGATTTGATTCTCAAGGGCTATTCCAAAATCATTATGTTATATTTCTCAATAATATAAGTTGGCCTAATTGGCCAAAGAACTCTTCCTATAGAGAGAAAGGTAAGAACTGAAATAAGTCAACACGAAAGCTCTTTTTTTCCCTACCTGGAAAGTATGCACTCCTTAGAGTGCAAGAAACTCAATAAATCAAGTTGAATATAAAAAAAAATATTGGACTCCTTAATGAGCTAAGTTCCCAGAACACTCCAATACTGGTTAAATTAAAGGGGGAAAAAAGTCTGCTCTGGTTGCCCAAAGTCTGTTTTCTTTTGTTTTAAAGCAGGCTCCACAGTCTCCTCTTGACAGCAAACCTTCCATCAAGAAGAGGTCTCCAGGCTTTTTATTACTTCTTCTAAAATAGTTTTTAGATCTTTAACATAGCATATAAATAGACCAAAGGTTTTTTCCAAAATATAGTAGAAAGTTTTCAATACTGGTATCTCTATTCCATTCTGTATCTATTCCTATTATAATGACCTTCTTCTTTCTCCAATAGTACTCTTCGTCTAATGCTTGGGAAGACTTTCTCTTTAGAAAAATAATATCTGATACATAAAAATACTAATACTCTCGACAATAAATATAAAAAATACTAATAACAAGAGAATTAGAGTAATAATATAGTTCATTTAACAACTTCTTTGGCAAGGAAAAGTCACAGTTGAATGTTTAAAATTTTAAGTAAATGTTGAAATCTTTTATATTTTATATATCACTAAAATAAATTGATGTAAAAGTAAAACTGAACTAAAGATAACATTTGCTATATGTAGTTATAATTATTATAGAGGAATTTACCATTTGTCTCCTTCAGATGACTCTGTAGGATAAAGATTATTCTTTCGGTTCTCTAACATGAATGACAACACATCTATATTCATTTTCTGAAAGAATTTTACCTTCCATTTAAAAACAACATGTAATATGATCTGAATATTATTTTTGTTAACATTTGTTATATATATTTATACCAAATCACTCAAGCCTTACTTGAAGTTTTGTCTTCAGACTTTGCTTATACATTTTTTTTTTTTTTGAGAATATAATCCTCAAGGCAAGTTATAGTAATTACTCCCATCACACGACTCAGCCATTCAGTCCTAGGTTTTCAGCCAAAAGAAATAAAAACATATGCACCTTGGTCAGTGGTTAGAGTGTCGGCCCATGCACCGAAGCATCATGGGATCGATTCCCGGTCAAGGGCATGTACCTGGGTTGCAGGTTCCATCCCTGGCCCCTTTGGGGCGTGTTTGGGAGGCAACCAAGTGATGTGTCTCTCTCACATTAATTTTCTCTCTCTGTCTCCTCCTGATCCTTCCTTCTACTACTCTATCTAAAAAAATCAATGGAAAAATATCCTCAGGTAAAGATTAACAAAAAAATAAAAACAAATAAAACCACATATGTCTATGTAAAGACATGCTCACAAATGTTAGCAGCTTTATTAGTAACAATCCAACACTGATGCCATCGAAATCTTCATCAAAGGATATACACAAATCAAATCTATGGAAGTCCATGGGCAGCATTATCACCTTAGTTTCTTCATAGCATTCATTTATCACTCTCTGAAATTAACTTATTTTGTAATTTTCTGAGTGCCTTGGAAGAATATTAGCTCTTTAGAATTTGTAACTTGTTGCATTTTTATCAATTGCCCAGAACAGTATTTAACACAGTAATTTTGTAAAAATTCTTGAGTACATGTACAAATGCTTTATAGCTATAATTTTATTTAATGATAATTTTTTTTTGTTTTTCCTATAATGAAGTAAAATTGTGTTCTAAGCTGCTACATTTCCTGGAAAGGATATTTTCTCAGTAAGTAACACCATATTTTCAAGTGAGTTAAATTATTCTCAAGATGGATTCAGTGCCTTAACAAAGCTGTATTACCAGATTTGCTAAAAGTTGGCTCTTCTAAGCATTATCTTCATTAATTTTCTCTTCTCATTTTCCACCCATTATTGTATTAGTAACTACCAAAAGATGAGGTTTTCAAGAGAACAGTGTGCTGTTAAAGGGTGAAAATATAACATAGAAAATGTAATAAATTCAACAAATTACATGACAAAAGATCTGTTTCCTGACAGGAATTAGTTATAGCCGTAAACACACGTTTTTGAGCACTACATATATTAAAATCATAGCATTTATAACTATAATCATCTTTACAGTAGAGGTTATAGAAATACATTATACATTTTGTGACTAATCTCATTTACATGAAATTTTAAAAATTTAGTTATGTTATCATAAAATGCCAATTGATAAAATTTTGAGTTCAGAGAAAGTATGAAAGGTGTTATAAGGTAGTTTTAAATACCATGCTATATATAAAGTAATTAGTAGGGCAATACCATTACTTTCTTGGGATAATACATTATTATTAGGCCTGGCCCATGTGGCTCAGTGGTTGAGCATCGACCCATGCACCAAGAGGTCGCTGGTTCGAGTCCCGGTCAGGGCACATGCCCAGGTTGTGGGCCTGATCCCCAGTGGGGGGCATGCAGGAGGTGGCCAATCTATGTTCTTTCTCATTGATGTTTTTATCTCTCTCTCTTCCCTTCCTCTTTCTCTAAAATCAATAAAGAAAAAACAGAAAAATCCAAAGTGGTTTACAGAATTTTATTTGCAATTCCATTTTAGTCTTCTGTTAACAGTACCTACAAACATGTAAAGTTATGATAGAGCTAATATGTGTTTTTGAATTTCTTTAAGTAAGAAATAAATACGCTCTGAAAGCATATATGTGGACATTATGGTTTTCCTGTTGTCTTTATATTACTCAATTAAAGATTCACAAAAGGAGAGGATTTTGATATCTATATTGTCACCTTGGACAAACACTTTCTTTTACATGAATTTAAAATGATATATTTAGTAATTTTCTCATATTTTCTATAAAGTACCTAGTTTTTTACAATGTAAAATAAAAATTGAAAAATGGTACTGTTTTATATTTTGTCTTCAAATCTCTTTTAGAATTTGAATGATTACATCATTATTATTTGTTTAGAGTTAAGTTCAACAGATTCTTGGAAAACTATTCAATTTCTAATATACTATTTTTTTCTACTTCTTGGTACAGTGAGTGCTCTCATTTTTTTAAATAAACACAGTGCAGTGGTCTCATAGAATAACTGGTAAGTGAGAAAACATAACAATGTTTAGTGTTTTACTAAAGATTATTTACTTAAGAAATTCTCATCACTAAAAAGTCTAGCTTAAAAACTCTATTCTTTTATAGTTACTGTTATATAAAATTATCATCAATTCAATAATATGTTCTCTCAAAATCCAAGTCTTACAACTTATTTGATTTTTAACATATATCATTGTTTATAAAACCCAATTCTTCTGTAATCTACAAAAAGTATTTTTCCTCTTCCAAAATCAGTTCCTCTTTCCTGTAATTCTATTCTAGGTGCTTCTATTATTTTACAATTCCGTATGAACTATACTCCCTAATGTATGCTTAGATTTAAGTTTTTCAAAATACATTTGTGGGATCCATGCATATCTTTGTTTCTCAAATGTGAGTCAGAACCACCTCAGGGGCTTTTGAGAAACACTGATGCTGAGGCACTTTCCCAGATCAACTAAATCAAAATCTGGCAGTGTGTCCCAGGCATGAGTAGTTTTTAATTTCCTCAAGTGATTCTAATGTGATCCCAGTCTTGAGAATCACTGACTGAACCATATTAGCCAACATTAACATGCTTTGGGAAAACAAAGGCATCATGATAAAAATCAGATTTTGATCCAGTAGGTCTAGAGTTGGTGTGAACATTTGCATTTTCTAACCAGTTCCCAGGTGATGCTGTTGCTACTGGTCCACGAACCATATTTTATGTACCAAGAATAGTATAGAGAGGATTGCTGAAAAAGAAGAATAGCTCCTGATCTTTATGGAATCAGGAAAAAAAAAAAAGGAAAGGAAGGGAGGAGGAACCAAGAAAAAGGAACTGAGAGCTAATAGAGACAGGAACAATCTTGAAAGAAAATTAGTCATTGTTCGTCTTTGTATTTACTGACTTTATTTAATGAATGTCTACTATATGTGGAGATTAAATGTTATTCTAATTAGCCTTCACTACATTTTTGTGTATAGTAAAGCTCCTGAAAAATAGGTTCTATTCTAAAGGACTTTTGCTCGCATATAATGCATACATTTCTTTCAAGAAGAGTATAAAAATAAATAACAAAGAAGCCTTTGTTTACCTTTACACTGATCTACCTGCTTTGTTCACACTCCCTGCTTTCTCAGCCCATCTTTTCTCTGGCGTCAGGACAGTGATCTTCAGCAGGGCAGCTGGTGAGTGCTGCTTGTGTAGCTCCCAGGAGAATGAAGCAGATGAGGAGACTGAATGGTTAACTGGCAGGAGGAACAGGCAGTTCTTGGCTCAGATTCAGAAATTATTTGAATGTAGGCACTTCTCCTATTAACATGCTTTGGTGGAAATGGCTGCCACCTGCCCCTATTCCCAGGGGTCAATTTTCCTGCTGCCTAGTCAGTTTACAGTTCAAGAGGCTGTTAATGCCTATAATACTAACGGTCTGGAGGCATGCCCTCCCTGCGCAGATGGTGGCTTCTGGACATCAGGTGCAGTACATTGAGACTGGCAGAGTCCCAGGCTTAGCAGTCAGGATTCCATACACCTTTGCTGTTGAAACTGGTGACAGGTGCCCAAGGCTTAAAAACATCAGCACATCCCATAAACACCTGAAAAGGTTTATGCATAGAAATGTCAACTTGGATTCAGTTTTAAATAGAATAACATATTACTGTTCAGGAAAAATACAATCATTTCCTATGATAAAATCTGGAATTGATAAAATGTGTGAAGATAAAATGTCAAAATTATAATAAAAGGTTACACAATTTATTTTCCTTACTTTATATTATTGTTTTATACATGCATATATAGTTACATAAATGTATGGGTATACATTTAAATATATAGTTGTAAAGTTATATTTATATATTCACAAAATATAACAAATACACTATGTTATGTCATTATTTTACAATACCTACCTTGTCTATCTGGCACAAAATTTCTATTATGATTTTCAAATATTCATTGCCATTGAACCTGTGAATAAATAATCCATCTGTTTCATGTATACCTAAGACAGAATTCTTTACAACTATTGAAGAGGAGAAGCTATGTAGAACAAGAAGACAGATTAGTTAATGCAAATGTAAGCATGTCTGTGTAAGAGATGATTGGGACCTTAACAAGCATCTTGGCTCTGAGGTAAAGAAGAATGATACATTGTAGATATTATAACAAAAAGAGACATTGAAATGCATGGGTCCATAAATATAAAAGTTCTTAAGAAACAGACTTTGACCCACAAACTTCTGGTCATAATTACCCAGCACCCTCCCCTACTCTTTTGCCCAGTGTATTCCTTTGGACCTGGTGAAGTATTTCTAAAGCAGCAGGAGACAAAATTAATATTTCTAGCAGGACTCATTAATGTATAAGCTTTTCTTTTATTTTTTTTACCCTTTATTGGTTTTAGAGAGAGAGGGACAGGGAGAGAGAGATAGAAACATCAATGAGAGAGAATATCAATTGGCCACCTCCTGCATGTCCCCCACTGGGGATCCGGCCCACAACCTGGGCATGTGCCCTGACTGGGAATCGAACCAGAGACCTCTTGGTGCATGGGTTGACACTCATCCACGGAGCCACACTTACTGGGCATGTGTAAGCTTTGCTATTATGAGAGTGCCTTTTAGCACTCAGGTCATACATGTGTACACAAAAGACAAGGTCCTACCATTAATTGTTCTGAATTTGGGACAAAGCAAAGAAAACAATTATTGAGGAACTGAATACTGTGCCAGCAACTAATGGGACCAATAATGTGCTTAACAAATAAAAATACAGAACAACTTTTTTAGCAATGCTCCAAAATATCCATTGCAACAACAGCAACAAACAGTTACAGTAAGGTCAAGCTCAGCTTAGTGTAAATTTTAATAGCACTAAGGCGTGATCACTACAGCTGCCACCATTCCTTTCCAGCTGTTCCCAGCTAAAGAGACCTAAGGAAATAGTTCAAACAGATAACACAATTATATGATTTGGCAGAAGACTTTTTTTCATCCTATACTACAGGGAGAACTTTAGAATTATAAATGATAACTTAAAAGGAGAAGAATAGGAAAAGAGGAGAAGAAAAACAAAGAGCTACACCAAAATGTAAATTAAAAGTGAGTTTATATGAAAATGTTTGGAAGAAATAATTTTATTCTCCCAGTTTATTTCCAAAATGCTTCATGAGGTTAAGAAGCATCATCTCTATGTTACTTAAGTTGCACTTACATTTATTCTTCAGGAAACTTTCAGATGTTCTGATCTGATAAGTAGCTTTCTTATCAGTGATTAGACTACAAGAAAATTCATAGGAAATCCAAGTTTAGATCAGATATGTGAGAATGTATGAAAATATGTGAGCTTGGTGCTTAGTGTTGAGTAAAATTTTGTCATAGCCCAATAATAACAAAACTTGAGTAACATTCATAAATTTAGGATCACCTTAAATACTATACTTCTTTGAAAACAGAACTGAGCAACCACCAACTGACACCATACACAAGAATAAACTCAAAATGGATAAAATATTTAAATGTGACTCATGATTCCATAAAAATCCTAGAAGAAAATGTTGGCAACAAAATTTCAGACATCACACGCAGCAGAATTTTCACTGATGCAATGCCTAAGGCAAGAGAAGCAAAGGAAGAAAACACATGGGACTACATCAAACTAAAAAGCTTCTGCACAGCCAAAGAAACAACCATCAAAATGGAAAGGGAACCCACTATATGGGAGAACATAATTGCCAATGCTACATCACATTAGGGGTTAATTTCCAAAATATTTAGAGTGCTCATACAACTCAACAAAAAGAAGATAAAGAACCCAATTTAAAAAATGGGCAGAGGAGCTAAATAGACACCTCTCCAAACAGGACATACAAATGGCCAAGAGACATATGAAAAAATGCTCAACGTCACTAATCATCAGAGAGATGCAAATTAAAACAACAGTGAGCCCTGGCCGGTTTTGCTCAGTGGTTAGAGCATTGGCCCACGGACCAGAGAGACCCGGGTTTGGTTCCCAATAAGGGCACGTACCTGGGTTGCAGTTTGTCCCCGGCCCTGGTTGGGTAGCAGCCAGTTGATGTGTCTCTCTCACCTCGATGTTTTTCTCTCCCTCTTCCTCCCTTTCTCCCTCCCACTCTATCTGAAGATAAATGCAAAAATGTCCTTGGGTGAGGATAAAAAAAAAAACACACACAAAAAACAACAAAAATGAGGTATCACCTCATGCCTGTCAGAATGGCTGCCATCAACAAATCATCAAACAACAAGTACTGGCAAGAGTGTGGAGAAAAGGGGACCCTAGTACACTGCTGGTGGGAATGCAGACTGGTGCAGCCACCATAGAAAACACTATGGTGTTTCTTCAAAAAGTTAAAAATTGAACTGCCATTTGACCCAGTGATCTCACTTCTAGGAATATACCCTAAGAAGCCTGAAACACCAATCAGAAAGAATATATGTACCCCTATGTTCATAGCAGCACTATTTACAATTGCTAAGATCTGGAAACAGCTCAAGTGTCCATCAGCACGAGTGGCTAAAAAAGATGTGGTACATATACACAAAGGAATACTATGCAGCTGTAAATAAGAAAGATCTCTTATCCTTTGAGATGACAGGGAGGGACCTGGAGAGTATTATCCTAAGCGAAACAAGCCAAGAAGAGAAAGACAAATACCACATGATCTTACTTATTTGTGGAATATAATGAACAAAACAAACTGATAAATAAGATAGACCCAGAGACATAGAAGTAGGGTGCAGACTGACAAACCTCAGAAGGAGGGGGGAGATAAACTACAGAACTTATATGCATGTATGCATAACCAGTGGACATAGACAACGAAGCTGGGGATGGGGCAGGGAGGATTGGGAGGAGGGTGTCAATGGGGGAAAGGTGAAAAACACCTGTAACAAAAATAAATTAATAAAAATAATTTTTAAAAAAAGAAAACAGAACTGAGCAGAAATGAAAGAAATATATTTAACATGAACAAATGAAATGTTTTACTAAATATTTATACCATGACTTACTAGTTTGATTGCTTTAAATTTATTGTTATACAGAAAACATGTGAAATGTTAGTATAGAAATGATCTTCGGTTAAGAAGTACATAGTATGATTTGTATGGCACTAGAGATTTAAAAGCACTTAAAATTTAAACTATCCTCTATATTTGTTTCCAAAATGACTTTTCATTGAAATTTAACATTTACTTAAAGATTGAGTAAGGAATTAGAAAATTACAAATTCTTATAGCAATTATTTAAAATTTAAAACAGTCCAGCCGGTGTGGCTCAGTGGTTGAGTATTGACCCATGTACCAAGAGGTCGCCAGTTCAATTCCCAGTCAGGGCACATGCCCAGGTTGTGGGCCCGATCCCCAGTGGGGGGCATGCAGGAGGTGGCCAGTCGATGCTCTCTCTCATCGATGTTTCTATCTCTCTCTCCCTCTTTCTTTCCCTCTCTCTAAAATCAATTAAGGAAAAAGAAATTAAAATTTAAAACAAAGTAATTATTATTTTACGACATAATATTGTTAAAAGCATTTTGATATTATTAATTTATATGTTTATATAGTCAATATTATTTTATTTTTTAACTTATCTTTATTGTTGAAAATATTACAAATGTCCTCTGTTTTTCCCCCCATTGACTCCCTCTTTCCCGTTCCCACCCGCCTCCTGCCTTCCCCACATTACTGTCTGTGTCCATTGGTTATGTATACATGCATATAAGTTCTTTGGTCTATCTCTTCCCACCCTTCCCCTTCCCTTTGAGGTTCATCAGTCTAATAACCAATTTAGACTTCTTAATCCCTTCACTTTTTTCGCCCATCCCCCAACTCCGCTCTCATCTGGCAACCAAAAAGTTTTCTGTGTCTATGAGTCTGTTTCTATTCTGCTTGTTCATTTTGTTTATACATGCAATTATTGACAGATATGTATTAATGCCATTTTACTGATCATATTTTTTATCTTCTCCTTCAAGAAGACCCTTCAACATTTCATATAATGCTGTCTGGTGGTGATGAACCCCTTTAGCTTTTTCTTGTCTGGGAAACACTTTATATGTCCATCGATTCTAAATGATAGCTTTGCAGGATAGAGTAATCTTGGCTGTAGGTCATTGCTTTTCATCACTTTGACTATTTCTTGCCACAACCTTCTGGCCTGCAAAGTTTCTTTTGAGAAATCAACTGACAGTCTTATGGGAACTCCGTTATAGGTAACTAACTGCTTTTCTCTTGCTGCTTTTAAGATTCTCTCTTTGTCTTTAACCTTTTGCATTTTGATGATGATGTGTCTTGGTGTGGTCCTCTTGGGGTTCATCTTGTTTCACTCTCTTTGCTTCCTGGATTGTATGTCTGTTCCCTTCACCAAGTTATGGACGTTTTCTGTTATAATTTTTTCAAATAGGTTTTCAATTTCTTGCTCTCTCTTTTCTCCTTCTGGTACCCCCATGATGCAAATGTTGGCACACTTGAAGTTGTCCCAGAGGTTTCTTATGCTATCCTCATTTTTTTTTTTTTTTTTGGAGTCTTTTTTCTTTTTGCTATTCTGATTGGGGTTTTTGTTTCCTTATGTTCCAAATAGATGGTTTGCTTCTTGGCTTCACCTACTCTACTATTGATTCCCTGTAAATTATTCTTTATTTCAGTTAGTGCATCCTTCATTCCTGACTGGTCCTTTTTTATGCTCTTAAGGTCTTTACTAAGTTCCTTGAGCATCCTTATAACCAGTGTTTTGAACTCTGCATCTGTTAGGTTGCTTATCTCCATTTCATTTAGTTCTTTTCCTGGAGTTTTGTTCTGTTCTTTTATTTGGGACAGGTTTCTTTGTCTCTTCATTATTGCTGCTTTCCTGTGTTTGTTTCTATGTATTGTGTAGAGCTGCTACATCTCCTAGGCATGGTAGGGTGGCCTATTTTAGTGGATGTCCTGTAGGGTCCAGTGGCAAAGCCTCCCTGATCACCCTAGCTGGGCCCTCAAGGTGCACCCCTCATGTGGATTGTACACCCTTCTATTGTAATTGATTCTTTATTGCTGTTGGCACATCAGTGGAAGGGATTTACTCCGTCTGATCAGCTGCAAGGACTGGCTGTGACCACTGACCACTGACCTCTGACTACCTTGGGGTATCAGCTGTGCAGGGGCCCACCACACATTGAGTCAACTCCTTGAGTGTATCACTTGTAGAGGTGGTTGGGTGGTGGTGCTTCGATGTGGTCTGAAGCTGTCCACTGGGTGTGCTGGCTCTGGGGCAAGGTCAGCCACTGCCCATGTTCTTTCCCGGACCACCAGGCATAAACTACAAAGCTATCTGTAGATGGCTGTTTCTTGTTGTGGGCTTGGAGGTGCCCAGGCAAAGCCAAGCTGTGAACCAAGGCTGGCTGATTCTAGTCCCAGGCTTGTGGCCACTTAGTGAGAGGTATGGGGCTCACTGAGGACAGATGCTTCTTGTTTGAGAGATTTTAGGAAAATTTGAAGCAGGAGCCAAGACAGGCCAATCCTATGGTAAAGGCACTGTAAACAGCTTGGGTGGGCCTGAAATTTGTGTGGGGCAGGGCCTCAGGGTATCACTAGGGCAGGGCAAACAGTATGAGCCAGGTTACTGGAGTTCCAAATATGGTGGCCATCTGCCAGCCCCATGGGGGAAGGGCTCACCAAAGGAGCAATGGCCTCTGCCATCACGTCTGTCCAGGAGAAAGCTGACTGTCCAACTCTTGCCCAATGCCAAACAACTCGTTTTTTTCCTGTATGTCTCTGGTGCCTTTCAAGGTGCTTCCCCCATGCTGCAGCTTGGAGGGCTAGAGTCCAAGTAAGTCCATGCATGGGTCCTTTAAGAGGAGCTGCCTGGTGCCCAGCTGGTGTGGCTCAGTGGCTGAGCATTGACCTATGCACCAAGAGGTCACTGGTTTGATTCCCAGTCAGGGCACATGCCCAGGTTGTGGTCCCGATCCCCAGCGGGGGACATGCAGGATATGGCTGATCGACGTTCTCTCTCATCGATGTTTCTATCTCTCTCTCCCTCTCCCTTCCTCTCTCTCTAAAATCAATATATATATATATATATATATATATATATATATATATATATATATATATTAAAAAAAAAAAAGAGGAGTTGCCTGGGTCTCCAGTAGTCTCAGCCTCCCTCAGCCTCAGTTCCCGCTGTTTTTTACAGTCAGAAGTTATGGGGACTTCTCTTCCTGGCACTGGAACCCTAAGCTGGGCACCTGGTGTGGGACAGGGACCCCTCAGTCCTCAGGGAGGACCTTCATAGCCAAGGTATCCTCTTGATTTTTATCTGCCATACATGGGTGTGGGACCAGCCCGTCCGCACCTCCTCCCCTCCTACCAGTCTCTATGTGGCTGATGCTTTAATTTCATAGTTGTAGGACTTCCACTCAGCTCGATTTCAGGTGGTTCTGAATGATGGTTGTTCTGTAGTTTAGTTGTAATTTTGATGTGGTTGTGGGAGGAGGCGATACTGCCTTTACCTACCCACCATCTTGACTTGAAGTCCATAGTCAGTAATTTTTAATTTACATGTTCTACAGGTGAATGGATGTTAATCTTTTTATAATCAAAATTAGTTTCTCTGTCTAGCATATATAGGTATAATATATGTTCCATTTTTAGCCCATGTGAAATTCTGGCAGAACCACATTTTGTACCAAACCTTGAAGATGATATGCTACTGAAAATACCATTCTACTTGGAAGGGTAAACTTTTCCAGTTGGAGAAGCAATTGAAATGGTGATGCTGTAGTTTTCAGATAAAATAGAAAGATAAGGAAGAAGAGAATGCTTAGAGTTAAACAGAAATGTGTTTAAAATAGTCAGTTGAAACACTACTCTTTAACAGGCACATTAACCAACAATTTGATTTAATTATTTTACTCTCCATGGATCCCCATAGAAGATATATTTATGGTGATCAAGTTGCAGGCTTCATCCCTTCTTCAAGGATTTCCAATATTTGAAGTCTAACTTTTAACTCACCTGTCATTCCTTAAATTCTCTGCTTATATTGTCTTCATCTCAACCTGAATATGGTTACATGTAAATCTGAATCTTATTTTATAACACTCTATTTTCTGAAATGTTTATATCTACTTTGCCATAAAGCATTCTTTTCCTAATATTTCTAAATAACATTTAATCCTGAGAAAAGATGCATTTGTTCATTATAAAATGGACACCATATTGTCAGCAAAACTTGCTAAGGTATTTCATAGACTACTCTTGGTCTATTTTTCTTCCTTTATCTGTGAGATCTCTCTAGGGCTATATTCCATTGGGGAAAATGTACCCAGGACATGGTGTAGCACAGAGTATGCTTAATAGTTATAATTTGCTGTAAAAAAAAATCATATAGAGGAATTCATCCTATCACCAGTTATATCTAGTTTTAGTCAAACTTTTTAATTGGCCATAAATATTCTTTATTTTCTTTAATATCATTGTTTGTGGCATTAATGATCACTACAAGGAATGTACATATACATGCTACTATTTGATACGATGTTTAAAATATAATTTCTTTTTACACATGAGACCAATGAACACTCAAATAAAAATAAATCATTGTAACTAAAAACTCTTTTATCAATAGCTTATCTAAATTTCCCTGTATGTATATCCCATTTTTGTCATTCTTATATTTTTATAAAACCTTTTTGCAAGGTAAAAATAAAATAATCACAACAAATTATAGAATTTATTTTTAAGGAGGTTAAATTTGTTCTTTGTTTTTTGTTTTATTTATTTTTTACATTTTGCATAATTTATAACGCACCACAAACCTTTCTAGTAATCTTACTTGGAATCTTGAAAGCACATATTAAACCTAACATGATTTATGTCTCAATGCCCAGAAAATCTGTCACAAATATTTTACAAAGTTGAACAGAGAAATACTACGAACCACTAATTTTGCTAACAAGGAAGTTAGATTCATTCATTTGTTTAGATAATCAGATAATCATACTGAAAGAAAAAAAAGGATACAAAATTGCAATTGGTGAGGATTTCTTTTAGAGATATATCAGAAATATTTTCATCCAAATTGCAATGAAATAATTAAAGTAGTTAATTAGTGATCTATTTATTTTAATGTTTAATCTTAATATCAGGGGCTTTAGTACTCAGAATGACTCCAGTTATGTCATAAGTTGCAAAACTTCCAATTCCTTTATAATTCTGTAAGTCGTGTGGGGGCTTATGCTTTCATGATTATCTTGGGTTCTGTGCTCTTAATTCCATGTGTTGACTTTAGTTTACAGATCATCTCATTATGTTTTTGCTTTACATATCTTGCTTACCATTTTCTTCTCCAGAAAAGTGGTAGACTGTTTACTTTCCATGGATATGAAGCAAATGTGCCAGTAAGAAAACAGTAATAAGCAAAATATACACCAAGGCTCAATGTTCTATATCACAGTAATGCTGCAGTAAAAAGTGATCCTCTAGCTTCAGTGGTTTATAACAACAAAGTTATTTTTAATTCATGCTGAATGCCCATCTCAGGTCAGCTGCAGCTCTATTTTCACACTTTTTTTCCTGAACACAAGCTGTCAGAATAGCTCCTACCAAAAACATTTCAAATGGCAGAAGGGAAAAGACCTGGGTGAAGCACACCTTAGTTTGCTAACTTCTAGTCAGAAATGATGCATCATTTTGTTCATATTGTATTGTCCAAAATAAGGCAAGTCACATCATGACCATACCTGAGTTCAACAGGTTTGGAGACTATTATCCTCCTGCATGGAAAGGCATGTATAGGGAGCTAGTGAGAGCATTATATTTCAGCATGGAAATAAATTAAATGTGTATGTGCTACCCCACCTATATTTCACACTCCCCTCTCCTTCCTGGCTCCTCCCTGTTTCTCTTTCCATCCATATGCCTTTTCCATTTTATTCCTACTAGATTTCGCTCAAGCCAATTTAGTGTTTTCTCCCTCAATTATTCAGTAAAATATGTTGTGACCCATTTAGTGTGAATAGATTTGTGCTCATGAGCACATGGGCATTTTCTGGATCTTGTTAACAAATTACATATATAGGAAGAAATGCAAAATGTAGTTGCAAAGGAGCTTTATTATATAGTCCAAGAAATGCAAAATATAGTTAAACATCTATAAATCTATACTTTAATTCCACTAAAATTGATATTTTTAAATGCTTATAAAATGATATGTGGTAATCCCAGTTGTGTTAGCCATTATCAAAATGTTTAAAATATTTAACATTCTAAGATATTCCTGACATTAACATCACATATATGTATAATCTAAAAAGATCATTTTTTCATGTAAACCAGTTTGTTTTCACTATGTAATAACTGGATAATGATGGGTTGATTTGATTAGTTTAGGACTTACATTTTCATAGCTGGATATATAATGTGCAAAATGATGTGTATTATTTGACATGGGCTGCTTGGAAAACTCTGGTATTAATAAAATAATAATTTTAACACCTCACCACTTAGAGTAACAATAACCTTTTCCTATTTATTTATGTATTTATTTATTTTTTGTTAATCTTCACCTGAGGATATTTTCCCATTGATTTTTATAAATAGTGGAAGGGAGTGAGGGAAAGAGAGAAAGAGAGAGAAATATTGATGTGGGAGAGACACATCAACTGGTTGCCTCCCACACGATGCCAACCAGTGCTGGGGACTGAACCTGCAACCCAGGTACGTGCCCTTGACTGGAATTAAACCCATGACCCTTTGGTCCATGGGTTGACACTCTGACTGCTGAGCCAAACCAGCCAGGACTAACCTTTTCCTATTAAACTTTATTTATGCCTTATTGTTTAGAGTAAAATAAAAAGAGTGCTCTCCCTCTGGGAAGCAATGCCATTCTCTTAGGTCTTTCCTTCCCCCACAGGCACGTAAAGAGAGGGAGAGAGAGAGAGAGAGAGAGAGAGAGAATTAAAAAATGAGGCCTAGAAACTTTCTTTCCAGAATTATCTGCATTTTCTGAGTCATGTTAACATCAATCATTGATATTGATACCATTTCAATAAGCTGGTTATTATTCAACAGGAAAAGAGTGAAGGGGAGACTGGAAAATATAGGCATGCCATTTTTAAGTATTTTTTTTCTTTTTTTTTTTTTTAGAGAGAGGAAGAGAGAAATAGAAACATCAGTGTGAGAGATAAACATTGATTGGCTGCCTCCTTCATGCCCCCTACGGGGTATTGAGCCTGCAACCCAGGCATGTGCCCTGACCAGGAATTGAACGAGAACCTCTCAGTCCATGGGACAACGCTCAATCCACTGAGCCACACTGCCCATTTATACAGCTTTTGTCAGAAAGCTACAGTTTAACACTCCAGGTCTGTTCCCCCACTGATCAATGGGGGAAGGGACTGGACAAAGGCAGTTTAGACACACACCCAGGAAGGTCTGAGTGTCTTAGTGATGTGAGAGGTGCCCACCTGTCTGTCACACCTGGAAGCAGGTCAGTGGCCAGAATAGGCCTGGCCACTGCAAGTACGAGAAACCTAAATATTTAACCTTCTAGACAAAGAAATGATCTTTCTGTCCTTCTCTCTCTCTCTCTCTCTCTCTCTCTCTCTCTCTGCTTCAGCTGGACTCCCGGCTTGTGGATCTCCTATGCCCTGCATCTGCCATATGTCCCACAGCCATGTGGACTCCACACAATGGATTATGGACTGAATCTAGCCTAATGCCTGATCGGAGCCAGCTTCACCAAGGAGAGAAAGCTCTGGACTCTGGCTCTCTTTCTAACTCTACTGAATCCACAGCTGCCCTTTCCACGATTGTATTGAGGCACCAAGGATGCTACAACCTCAGAAATATAACTCCACTCCAATAAAGACCACTCATTCTCTCATGTGAGTTTTAGAAAATTCCTTTTCTAAAGATATTGCAAGTGCCACCCACTCTCTCTCGTGTCAGAGGGATCTGGCCCACTCACCCCTCCATTAACAATGTGGGTACATAACCTAAGATCTTGTAGCAAGAAGGCAAGACCCACATCTATCTCTCTGTCTCCATCTTCACCTCCACCCTTATCCTATCTCTATATTTATATCTGCTTCAAGTTGAAAAAAAAAAAAAAAACAGAATCAGAACTGTAATCCTAGCAAATATGAAGTCAAAATGTACGGGAAAAATATTTTTACACTTCAATCCATGTCCAATCGGGGGGAAAATGTATCTGCAAATAATTCGTTGACAGTTTCTGTTTAAATTTTTATTACAGGGCCAGCTTCTTTCCCTTGAGTGTTTCCGAATGCTGGGATCGGTCATGCTGCACAGCGCTAAGTGGTGACTGCAGAAGCAGAATGCCTGGGGAACATCCACTGTCAGACTGGACTCAAACTAACAGTCACTGTGATGTCAGAAAACAGTCAGTACCATCACATCCAGACACTTGTAAGGTTGAAAAACATGTTTTTGCTTTTTTTTTCTTCTTCAGTTTTAACAGTTTTAAAATGCTGAAGTACAGAGTGCTCTCACACAGGTTTACTAGTTTTGTGTGAGGTCAAAGGTAGGCGGGGTAGTTAAGACCATTGGGTTTTCTGTGCTGTGTGTTTACTGGTATCTGTGGGCCAGTAAAGGAAGAAAATCACAAAGAACAAAGATTTTCTATTGCTCTCAAAAATGTTCCTGCTGAGCATTTCTCCTTCCTGATGCAGAACACAGGAAGTTAAACTCCCAGGCTTTCCAAAAGCATTTTTCAGGCTTACTGTTGCTTTAAACAGTTTTAAGAAGAAAGTCCTGAAAAAAAGAAAAGAAGAAGAATAAAGTGCTGACAGTTCTGGAAATATCTACAGAAAAAATAAGCAAAATATACACTAGTAAATTAAAAACAATACAAAACCTAATCATATTGAAATATAATCATAGTAAAATCCATTAGTTTTGACAGGATGATTTTGTTTTCTATGAAGTTATTTTGTGAAGAGAAAACTAAACCCACATTTTATAATCTCAGATGTTTTATATATATATAAAACATCTGAGATTATATAAAATATATGTATGCATATGTATGTATTTCTATATTTGTATGTATAAAGTTATATAATATATATATTATTTTTGGTATTCCATCAAATATCTCCTTTTCTATCATTTTTTCACTCTTATCCCACTCTTCCAAGTGAGCTACTAATAACTTTTAACATAATTCAATATTGTGACTTAAAATGGATTTCCTTACCTGTAAATAGGCATTTTGTCATGACAAGAAAGCTCAATTTTCCCAAATGGCATTTGTGCAAAATGTTGAATTAATACACAGACTTTCAAAGATAATTTCTGAAGAAAAAGAAACTTTGCAACAACATTCTTTATCATAGCAGTTGCCTATTTGTGGTATGCTTTCTAGAGGAGTGAGTCAAATTTACCTTAACATTTATGAATTAAGAATACTATTATAATGTAGACTTACATAATTTTAAGGTTTCTAGTTTCTACTGTCCATATTCCAGTAACACACCTATATCCCTTTTTTCTTTCATATAAATACATCTTCTATCTCAACTAATCATTTATCTGTCCGTCCGTCCATCCATCCATCCATCCATCCATCCATCCATCCATCCACTCATTCATTCATCCATCTCTTCATGGTAACTATTTGGTGCAGTAGAGTTTTACTGGGCATCTATCTAGCTCCTGGAAAATCCCTCCCATCTTTATCCAGGAATTTATGGATGTTTATGAATGACACACCTGTAACAACAAATGTAAAATAAAGTTATTTGTCACAAAATAAATAGCCAAAGGATTACTGAAAGAAAAGGGTCAAGTTCAGTCAGGAGTAAAACAAGTAAGTGGTTTTGCGTGTTTAGTTCTAAGGGTAGAGTATGGGTTGGAGTGATCCCCAGTGACCTGGGTCTCCTGCAGTTTGAAATTTCAAGGGATGTCAAGAGAGGAATAGAAAATGTGTGTGTGTGTGTTTTAGATCGCACAGATATGGGGCAAAATATAAAAGGGAAATGTGAGGACTTGAAAACTCTTAGAGATAAAACATTAGTAATGATGTCTTTCTCTCTGTTGCAAGTGACATTTTGATCGCAGTTCTATGATGCTAGGTTTGACCTCAACTCTACATCCAATGAGAGTAGTCTCATTCCTGTTTTTAGAACCTTTACAGATATAGGGAAGTAAGTCGTCTAAAGTCAGTCAGATCATTGCTCTGATTATGGTCTTGATTGAGTTGAAATTATGAGAAAAGTAAACTGTTTAGTTTTTAATCCATTTTATGGTAAGAATTCTGATTGACCCAGCAAGACAGTGATTAAGGTAGTAGTTGTTGTAGCAGTCCTAATGGAATTTGGCTAGAAAAAAACAAAATAATGTATGAATGATAATCTTCCAATAACCTTCCCCACCTCGTCCCCATTATGCCCAATAAAATTTTGATAAAAGTTGTGGTACATTTACACAATGGAATACTACTCAGCAGTAAAAAAGAAGGGAATCTTATCCTCTGTGACAGCATGGATGGACCTGGAGAGTATTATGCTAAGTGAAATAAGCCAGTCAGAGAAAGACAAGTACCATATGATTTCACTCATATGTGGAATCTAATGAACCAAATGAACTAACAAGCAAAATAGAGACAAACTCATACATGGAGAGCAGGCTGACAGCTGTTGGGGGTGGGGTGGAGGACTGAGGATGGTGGTTCAGGAATTGAGCAAAAAAATTTTTAAAAAAGAGGAAAAACTCATGGACATGGACAACAGTGTGGTGATTGCCAGGGGAAAGGGGGTCAGGAGAGGTGAAGGAGGGTATAGGTGGGATAAATGGTGCTGAAAGGAGACTTAACTTGGGGTGGTGAACACATAATACAGTGTACAGATGATGTATTGTGGAATTGTGAATCTGAAACCTGTATAATTTTATTAATCAGTGTCACCCCAATAAATTCAATTTAAAAGAAAAAAAGATGTAATAGTAAGAGGAAAGAAAAATAGCGTTTTTCTTTTAAAACTGGGTCAATGCCAATGCTAGAACAAATGACTGCTTATGCTAAATTGTAACTCTCAACAATATTCAGCCACCTATGTGGTATAAGAAGTCAAATAATGGCCAGCATATTAAAATCCTTTATATTTTGGAAAAAATTTTTAGAGAGAGACAGAGGGGGATATATATATGTGTGTGTGTTTGTGTATATATATATATAGAGAAACATCGATTGGCTACCTCCCACACGCACCCCAACCAGGGATGGAACTCACAACCTGGGCATGTGCCCACCTTCTGGTGTACTGGACGATGCGCCAACCGACTGAGCCACATCAGCCAGGGCTAAAAGCCTTTTATGATGAAATCCCCTATATGTTTATTTCAAATATGCTTAACTATTTCTTTATAAGATTAATTATTGAAGCAAAATGGACTTTCTTTAATTGTCTTATTGGTTTGTGTCTACACATATTAGGGACACCACTCACTGGTTTTCTTATTCCAATTCCCTTCTGGAATTTTTTCAGTTTTTACTCAATGTATTATCTTTCTTCCGATATTTTCTGTAAGTGCTTGTACTCCTTCATGACCTTAAAGTGAATGGGAAAAATACCTTTCTTTCCTATGCTAATCTTTAAAATCAGCTAATTATAGGTTATGAAAACAAAAAAAAATAGGTATATTCACTTCATTGCTAGTCTGTTAAATATGGACATAGTGTAAAGAAATATTTCAGTTGTTACTGGATTAAAGAGTGATGTGAAATCAAAACAACTAGCGTCAAAAATTGAATATTTCTACCTTGACTTTTTTCAGCCTTGACTTCTACCATGCAATCATCCTTAATTTTCTATTTATATGGCAAATCTTTCTATTTTAACTGCAAAACATTTTAAAGCGCTTCTCCTTGTTCTACTCTTAGAGCTAGAATATTTTAGAAGCATTGTTTTCTCATTTTCCTGTGTATTATTTGCTTCAAGAATTATATTTTTATTTAGATTTTTTATTTCCCATGTTTTTTAAAGAAAAGGATATAGGCCTCTTTGTGAGAACTCTCATTTCCCTTTATCCATTCATTAAAAGTCCCCACTCTACTTGAACTCACTGAAACCCACAACCTGACTCTGAGGGTTATTTCCATTATGACTCACATAATCAGGAATGCATTTAATACATTTCACAATGAAATAAATAATAAGACAAGTTTGCTCCTGCATGCTTTACCCTGTTGGTATGTCATGAGAGAACATTAATATGATAAGGCTATTAGTGGAATATTTATCATATTTCATAAAGGAACACGGAGATGTCTGTACCTTGCCCTGCCCACAACAAAACTTTCTGTACATTGGCATAATCATTGCCAATTCAAATCCTAATCTAGTTTGTCCCCTAATACAACAGGGAATAAAGAGGAAAATGCATTGCTTAGACTCTCCAGAAAAGCAAACATATGTGTAGATTCTGCTAACAGAGGCACCCTGAGAGAACTTGAGGGACAATGTGAAACGTTTAGCAGTATTGGTTTTCTACCAAAATCCACAACAGAAACACCCCGACCAATTATTTTCCCAAGAGCTCTTTACACACAAGAAATAAGAGCTACAGGAAAACAAAGTTCTTCAGTGATAGATTCACCAGTGCTGAATGTTGAATTGAGCCAAACAACTTGTGTTCACAGTCTAAGTGAGATCACACATTCCCCATTCGCCAAATCTAAATTATGCCATCAGCTGAGATCAGAAGGTGAATCATCGATGAGCAACTCAGAAGTGGAAGATGGGGAGGCTGAGGGGCAGCAAAGGGAAGGAAGAATAAAGAAACTTTCAGATGAGAGACAACTGAGAGATAAATATGTGAACTTTTAACATGCACTGACCCCTCCACATGTTCAGGGGTCTGTGATATTAGGACTTCTTCCTCCATTCAGGAGAGATAGGAGGGAGGTGGAGAGAAAGAAACAGACCTCTTCTTTTTGCAGTAACTGGTTAAGCTGCAGTGACCGTTCCGGGAATCTTTAGTTTTAAAAGAGTACTTCTAAAGAATAAAAAGACCTTTAAAGTGGCTTTAAGAATGAGAGGAGGTGCCAGGAGAGACCGCAGTTCTCAGCACCGAGCATGAACGTAAATGGTCAGATGCTGCACCACCACTGAAAGTTCGGAAACTTCTCATCTGCTGATCAGTTCAAGATGCATATGTTGTTCTTACACTGTGTTGCTTGCATTTTGAGTTTCCGGTGCAGTAATTATCACCAATTATAAAAGTATTGTTTTTCAAAAGATTGTACTTTAATAACTGAAGTGTGCAATCTAACTTGATTTGGAGGTATCTAAAAAAGCCACTTGTGAGAAGCCTTCAATTATGTAAATATTTAGAAACATTGTTAGTGATAGTTCCTAGGGAATGCCTAAAACGAAACAAAACGAGATCGATATTTCTCATAATACTGCATTATTTTTTATAAGAAGAAACAAGTTGCTTAAGTTAATGAACATCAAGAATATGAAAAGAATCAAAGTATTTAAAGTTTCTCATTTAGTTTGTCACATTTGATATTTTAAAATAGAGGTAACTGCTCAAGATATACAAGAACCTATCCAGGGTGGATGTTCCCAAGAACTAATTATTTAGTCCGGTGTCATTTATACCCTTAGATTTCCTTTTTCAGCAGTTTTCTGTGGGATATCCTACATAATCTAATCAGGCCTCATGTGGATTGATGGCGTATCATTATTTAGATTATACCTCTATGTACTTACACAGAAGTGGACACAATTTAAAGAAAGCGAGATGTATAGATGCAGCTGTAAATATAAATACTCACATATTATATTCAGAGGCAAAATTATTTTCTTAACTTATTCAATAAAATTTTTCAAGTAAAAAAAAAAAAAAGTGTGTTCAGTCCCCTAAGGGTCGCTCACTAATTTTCAACAGTTATCATTGCCTTTCTAATCACTTCAATGGCTTAATCTTCAGATAGCATTTATAATTAAATAATATGACCTGGAAAATATTATTAAGATAAAAAGACATCATCACTTTTGTTGGAAATATCAAGAAGCATTATCATCTTTTTTCAAAGAGGTAGGAAAAAATACTTTTCAAACTTTTCATGATAAATTATTTGATTCTTTTCAGAAAAATTGAAAGGAGAGGTTTGAAATAACTCAAGATTCTCATCTCTGGCACTTTCCAACATTTAAAATGACAAAAATATCCTAGACCGGTATGGCTCAGTGGTTAGGGCGTTGGCCCTCTGCCCGAAGGGTCCTGGGTTCGATTCCTAGTCAAGCACGCATACCTGGGTTGCAGGTTCGATCCCCAGCCTGGTTGGGTTTGTGCAGGAGGCAACAAATTGATGTGTCTCTCCCACATTGATGTTTCTCTGTCTCTCTCACCCTCCCTCCCTTCCACTCTATCTAAAAATCAGTGGAAAAAGATTCTCCAGTGAGGATTAACATAAATTAATTAATTAAATAATTAAAAAATAAAATGACAAAACTATGATGTGGCAAAAGTGAAAGCGTCTCTTGTATCCTTCTAACAAGAAGCATTGTAATTACCAGTTCAAATGTGAGAAAGGGAGAGTTCAGATTGTTAGTACACATATGGAAAATACCATATTGTGTACTATTTTTCATCTTCCAGAAAGATTTCAGCTGCATTGCTTCCGATAAGCATCACATTGATAACTGTGGCTCCAAGTTAGTTTGTTGAAACGATGCCAAGAAGCATCTTAAATTATTAGCCACCCTATTTCTAGCTCTACTGCCAAATGATTATGTAATCTAACAGAATTTGCTTAATGTTATCAATTTTTCCCTGTAGTAAATGACTATAAAATGTTCCTAATATTTTTAACAAGAACAGAATGAGATGATAACTATCAAAAGAATGATCCCTCAATGAATATTATTTCCCCTTCCATCTGTCATGTCACACATAGAGTAGAGACCCATAGAATTTATTTTGTTTTGGTTGAAAGATATGGTCTTTTTGAATGCTAGTGGAAGCCATTAATCCTTCATACATAAATAGGTAAGTTTACTCATTAATATATCACCTAGACTGCACAGACAGAAACCTGCCTTGTATTTTCAGTGGTATGTTTATATTTTCAGGGATAAACTTAGCAGTACAAACTACTAAACATAAAATAAAATTTCTTCCTATAAAAAATGATTTAAAACAGATTTTTAAATTCTTGTACAGAAATCCAGCAAATCAGTGACAATCAAAGCTAACTATAGTCAGACTGATTACCAAAATAATAAGCAAGAGGCATGGTTATATACCTCTCAGAACATTGATAAAAGAAATCAGAACTTAAATTTTGACTAAGTCTATACTATGAGAAGACTTTGAAAGTATGAAATGGAAAGTATAACCATTCTTCACATTCTGAAAAGAAAGCCCAATGCAACATGAGTGTGTTTAGTGAAGCAGTTAACGTTAAATGCACCAACATTCATAACAAAACCAAGGGCACGGTAATAGGGAATCCTGTAGCAACTGATTTGCAGAAGGAAAACAAGAAAGAACTTAGCATCAACAAAAACAGTTTATATTGAAGAATGTCAGCAACTGGAATGGAGTTAAGGTTGATGACTGTCTTTATGAAACAAAGTTTAGCAAAGAAGATAGTCCAAGGAGACAGATAGAATATTAATAGCATCCAATTAGGATCCTAGGTTTTAAAATGTACAAATATTTCAAAATTGTTTTAAAGCTATACACAATTACAATTAAAAGAGTTCTTGATGATGAATCTCTACTTTTTGGGTTGGATGGATGTCAATAGGTTCAAGTTATGGAGCAAATCAAATGCAATGGCAAAATATCTGAAAGGACCTGATACGTTCTTACTAATCTCCTACTGTAAACACACTGAATTTCGTTTTTTAGGGTAAGAATGTCCCTTATCATTTCATTTATTTAATATTTATTCAGTTAATGAATATGCAAAAGACAACTGCTTCATTCGTAAATTTCTGTGATCCATTTTATAAAATAAAATATATATTCTTATAGAGTTTATACTATGCATGTATAGTTCAAAGAATAATAATAAAAAGAGATCACCAATTTAAAAAATAAAATTTTGAAAAATAAAAAATTCAAAAACAGGATAACCTCACCTAAATATCAGTATTTTGAAACCCATAAAAAACAAACAAACAAAAAAAAAAACGGAAGACACCAAGAATCCTGAATAAACCAAACTTCAGAAACTGTGGAGAAGTTCCACATACAGAGTAACCCTGTACCAAGCCATCACATTGTTCTTGAGTGTGGACAGAAAATAAAAATTAAGTGAGCCAAAAGTTAATCAAGGTCTCTCACACACTCCTCAATACCTACAGGGTGGGCCTTCAAAGGCTGGGGAAGGACAAAAGAGCTGAACGTGTATTTCAAGGTACAACTGGGGAGCAAAGAAAACCCCTATGGCATCCCAACCTTAGTGGCCAGTCTTTGAAGCAGGGAGAGACAGTCTCAGTTCCCGAAGCTGCCAGTTCCGCTAGGAAGCTGATCGCTGGAATCAGACAAGTGCTTTAATCCCAGGATCCATTCAATGGAAAGTACAGATCCCATGTTCAAAATATTTGAATCCAGTGGTAAACTAAATTAAACTAAAGCACAAATTCCTATTTAATTCATCTACTGAGCCTATGGATCAGGCTGCCACTGTAGCAGCCTAAGAGGAAAACAATGCATACTTTTGTGGAGTTAAATATTATTTCCACTGTTCTCTACTGCTATTTTTATTCAAAATGTCCATTTTATAATCCAAGATGACAAGGTACCTAAAATAAGGTAAGAAAATATACACCACAGTTCAGAGAAGAATCAATAGAATGACACTTAGAAATCATCCAAATTTAGACATTATCTGACAGGGATTTCATAATAGCAATAGTACAATGTTAAAAGGAGCCATTAGAAAAATGGGCAACACTAATAAAAAAATGAAAAGGCAAGTCACATACTTACAATATATATCTTTCAAAACCATAGCATCAAATTATAGAAAGTACCCCTACAAATCCATAAGAAAAAAAATTGTCATGGGCCTTATACATATACTGTTTATCCTTGAACAACATGGGTTTGAATTGCAAAGGTCTACTAACATGTGGATTCTTTTCAATAAATATGGTAAATTTATTTTCTCTTCCGTATGATTTTCTTAATAAAATTTCCTATTCTCTAGATTACTTTATTAGAAAATATAGTATATAATACAAATATAAAATATATTAATAGACTGTTGATGTTATTGGTCAGTGTTTCAGTCAAAAGTAGGTTATCAGTAGTTAAATTTGGGGGGAGCCAAAGTTATATGTGGATTTTTGACTGCATGGAGGGGTTGGTGTCCCTAAAACCTGTGCTATTCAGGGGATCAACTGTATATCCCAAAAGAGGATATCAAAATAATTTTATGATATGCAATTGAACAATGCTGCCAAATAAATGCATATTAAAAGCAAAATGGAATATAGTTATGAATGAATCAGAAAGGCTGAAAATTTAAAAAACAGCAATGCCCAGTTTTAGCAAGGATGTAGAATACCTAGATATTTTATATATTTTTTTGTGTAAGTATAATTTGTCATCCATTTGAAAACTGTTTGATAGTTTCCAATAATTTTAGATAAGCATCTGCCCCTTCACTTGGGAAT
The DNA here is from genome assembly GCA_030848825.1 of Tadarida brasiliensis. NCBI lineage: Eukaryota > Metazoa > Chordata > Mammalia > Chiroptera > Molossidae > Tadarida > Tadarida brasiliensis. Next base: position 146,637,940 of record CM061257.1, on the reverse strand, counting down.
TCTGTTTCTAGTTATTAACCCAAGATAAATGAAAATATTTGTTCACAGAAGAATTGTAGAAGAATGTCAAAAGGAGGATGAATTAACCTATCATCGTACATTTGTAAAGGAATGTTAATCAGAGTTAAAAAAAAAAAAGAATAAAATAGTGCCACAAAAGAAGGTGGACACAAATGATTCCGTTTTTATTAAGTGTAAGGAGAGGCCAATCAAATCTGTAATGATTGAGATGAGAAAACAGTTGCTAATCAGAGTAGATACAGGAAATTGGTAGGCAAGGTGCCCAAAGTAACTTTCTGCAGTGATTAAAATATTCTATACTTTGATTGTTGTGATGATTACATTAGGTATATATGATAGTCAAAACATATTGAACACTTAAAACCTGTGTAGCTTATTTTGTGTTATTGTACTTCGCTTAGAAGAATACCTTATTTTCCACTCAAGTTAGGAAGTTATTGTTCCATAATAACATAACTTTTTATTGCTTTCTTCTCAAATTTAAGTCTTTGAAACCCCTGGAATTGATCCAATTTCATTTTTTTAAACTATAGCTAACCACTTGTCCAAATATCATTTATCAAAAAGCCAACCTTACCCATCATACAGTGACACCTCTTTTCTGTATGGTGTTATGTTTATGTGTTTGTTTCTGGGCTTTCTATTATATACCACTGTTTTCATTGTCTATTCTTCCATTATTTTCAACTTCTTAATTTCTGTAGCTCTGTAATGGTTCTTAAAAATGTATAAAACTCTCAAAGGACAATTAATTATTTTCCGCTAACCACCTTCTTCTCCCAGTCATGTAATAGGTATTTCTATATCATGCTTTGCAAAATAAATCAGACAGAAAATGTCAAGAACCATATGATTTCATACATATGTGGGATATAAAACTGAAAGTAACAAATGAGACAAGCAAAGAAACAAAAGCTCATAGACACAGACAGTATGGTGGTTACTAGGGAAAGAGGAGTTAAGGGTGTGGAAAAGGGCAAAAGGGGGTCAAATATGTGGTGATGGAAGTTTTGACTTTGAGTGTAAACAATGTAATATACAGATGATGTACTACAGAATTGGGTACCTGAAACCTATATAGTTTTATTAACCAATGTCACCACAATATATTTAATAAAAAATAACTATTTCTAAACATTTATTATACATTCTTCAAATCCCTTGCCTTGGTCACTTTCCTCATCACACTCAGCAGAATACCTTGAGTCCTACTTAATAGAGAATATAATAGCTTCTAGGCCTTCCACTTCTAAATGTATTAGCATCATCAATCATCCTTATAGCCTTCCTTCCAGTTTCAGTGAGGAGATTTTACTCCTATGGGTAGCAATAACAGCAAGTGTCATCTGAATCCCTTCTTCTCCCATTTCTCAGCCATTTTATACCATCAATTTCACTCTCTTTTTATGTTATTTTCTACTGAATATATTTTGCCTCACTATTTTAATAAGATTAGTAATTAGTAATCGTAATAAGATTAGTGATTTTTCCTCCTATTTTAAAAAGCAATATATCTAAGAATAAAAATTTGGAATATAATAAAAAGAACTTTTGGTGTTCCCTGTGAGTATAACATCTTACAAAGTTCACATTGTACTGTAAATAATATTGTACATACCCTTATTAGTATATATCATGAACTTACCTCATGTCATCAAATATTCTTTAAATACATGAACACTTCTATAGAGAATACACTGTACATCCCTTCTTGTTTTATAACATTTTGAAAATAATACAAGTGCTTGTGTTATTGTTTTAAACCGTACAGAAGTATAATATGACTCTTCTTTCTGCTCTACAGAGTCAAGTATATTGTGAATATGTGTGTGAACTTGATGATATAATCCCCTTTTTGTCATCCCAAATAGAAAAATATGTTGCCCTCTGCTGAAAATTGATGTTTTCAATTAAATTATCTCTCTTGATGATTTGTTATGTTACATGTAAAAATAGCTCATGTTTCCTAATGTCTGTAAAATATCTCCAACTGTATTATATTAACTACCTTTCCGTTTTTAATTTCCCATCATCTACCATAACCATTCTTTATTTTACTCATTGTCTTTATACTCTTTTGTTAAAGTTTCAGGAAATTATAATTTTTTTCTAATCTCAATGGATATACATTTTCTGAAGTTTCAATCACTGATTACTTATAAATCCCTGAAGAGAGTTCAAAGAGAGTTCAATCAACTTTTTTTTTTTTTTATCCTCACCCAAGGACATTTTTACAACTATCTTCAGATAGAGCAGGAGGGAGAGAGGGAGGAAGAGAGAGAGAAACATTGATGTGAGAGAGACACATCGAGTGGTTGCCACCCACACAACCCCAATGGGGGCGGGTACAAACTGCAACCGAGGTATGTGCCCTTAGTGGGAACCGAACCCGGGACTCTCTGGTCTGCGGGGCCGACGCTCTAACCGCTGAGCCAAACCGGCCAGGGCACAATCAACTTTTTATAATCAAATCTTACATACCTGATTGCTCATTAGAAGTTGTCTAATCCAATGAGAATATGAAACAACATTTCTAAAGAATGAATCAGTTTTCTCTAAACCTAAATGTAATATTTCCTTTTTACTCAAGCCTGTTTTTTTTTCTGAATTTATTCATGCTTTGGTTATTTATATTGATATATTACTATTATTGATCTATTTACCTCAACCAGAAATGAGAGTTACTCTTGAATCTTTTCTCATCTAGCAAATCAGGAATTACGTACAGCAGATTTTACTCAATAAGGCCGTTCAAACCTACCTCCTCTGACATCTCGTCACTCTTCTTGTCTTATCATCCTGCTCACTTATCTCTGAACTTAATTACTAAATGAGAATTTTAATTGGTCTCTTTGAAGCCATTCGGTCTCCCCCACTAATATTTCAAGCTGTACACTTCTATCAGAGTGATCTTTCTAAAATGTGGAGTTAGTTCTGGTACTTCTTTGCAAAAAAATAATTTCTAAGAATTATTTGCTTCAAGATAAAGCTGATTTCTTTAATTTTACATGATCAAAACTGCCTTCTGTGGCAGTCAGAATTGTAAAGATGTTTCCCCAAGATCATCCTCTGGCTATTCAATCAAACAGTAATCTAGGCACTGCTGTGAAGGGACTCGGTCAGCATTCAGTTGACCTTAAAATAGGGAGAGTGTCCTGGATTACCATGGTGGGCCCAATATAATCACATGAGTTTTAAAAGAAGCAGAGGGAAGCAGAGGAGAGATGCATTTGAGGAGTCCATCCTAGAGATGGGGTAGGAGGGGATGTCAGAGAGGTTCAAAGCTTGGGGAAAATGTCACCCTCCATTGCTGAAGGGAAAAGCATGAGAAGGAGCACAGTTTATAGGAACAAAGCACGACAGACAGCAAGTAAATGGGACCTAAGTTTACAGCCAAGAAAAACTAGATCCTGCCAACCAGAAAAGTTTAGAAGCAGATTTTTCCCAGAGCCACTTGATAAGAGCCCAGAATGTTAACACCTTGGTGTTGGCTTTGGAAAACTCAGAGCAATCAAGCCAACCCAAACTTCTGACTTACACAACTGTGAGATAAGAATGAATTTGTGTTGTTTATGCTGCTATATTTGTAGTAATTTATTACAGCAGAAATAGATCATTAATATAGTTTATAGTCTGACTCCACCCTCTCAAACTTTATCCTTAAAGCCCTTTCCCCAATTTACTTTGAGGTATTCTGAAATATATTATATTCCCATATTCGCTGGGCTCTTTCCTGTCTCAGTGTGCATATGTCCATGATGGATATTTTCTAGCCTTTCTTATTTTGCCGGTTTAATTTCCACTTACCCTTCACGACTCACCAGAGCTATCATCTTTTCTAGAAACCACCTAAACTAGCTCCACTTATATTCTTCCATATGTTGATTAATTTCCATCAAAACACTTAAGACATCCACCAGTAATTATCAACTTGTTTGTCTCCCCACCTTTGAATATAAGCTCTTTGAAGACAAAGACTGTCATTTGTTTGAATTGCATAGGTCTAAATTGCCTAGTACAAAACTCAACAAAGCATTTATGCACAATAAACATTTATTAAGTATATGTCATAATGATGGATTTGCGGTTTGCAAAGAATTCTTAGGAATGATTTATTAACTATCAAGTATATCAGTTAAAAGGTCACTGTTCTTTCCATCAAATTATTTGTCAGTAATGATTAACCTAAAGAGTTTATATTTTTACTATATCCTGGTAATTTATCTTTTTTTAAGATAGCTCATTTTAAATGAATTGTCTGTAGTTGGCAATGATAATATTTTTTTTCTATTTAATCAAAATACATAAAATTTACCTGAAATTATGGCCTTTTTTAAAAGGCAAATCTTTATGTACATGTTCTTATTGCTGGTAGATGGGTACTTATGTCTGCCATTTTTTCATAGAGGTATGATTAATTGCACTGCCCTTTAAGGACCAATATTGAAATATTATTCTCTGCCGTAATTTTTCTTTACATTCTTAACTTGTTCCTCCCCAAATATGAGAAATGCTTGTAACTGTAGTAAGCCTGCAACCCATTGAGCTCTTGGTTTCTGTCCATTCATTTCATCAACTAGGACTTGCCTTTCTAAACAACATTTTTTATTATTTTCATTATTATCATCAACTAGCATCTCTATACTGCTGGGAAACCTTGCATTTTCCTAATTATTCTATTGTAACAGCTGATGTACTAGAATTTCATTTACCCAGGGTAGAGGGTAGTGGCGGGCCCATGCTGGCCTGAGGGGAAAGCTGGACAGTCACACGGTTGTGTCAGTTCACTCTACACAAAGAGATTTGGCTTCAAGGCCACTTAAAGGCTGAAGGATAGCCCAGGCTTGACTTTCCAAACCCTGTGCCCTGAAGGACCAAGGCCGGAGTGATGCCTTATGCATATTCCGGGAAGATATGTCATGTGCATCCCTGTGTTTAATCTGCCATTCTGGATGCCTTTGCCTGTTTTCATTTGGTTCAGAACCACAAGTTAAGATATCTCATTAATGAGCAATTTAAAATCACATATAGGACAATAAAGCTAAGGGAAACTGAATTTGAAGACCATGTCATTATCCAAGAGATAATAATTTTAACTAAAATAATTTTGTCATAGTCTGTAAATATCTTTTCTCAAGTTTAATCTTAGACATGCATATTTGACCATACTACTCAGTGATAAACAGTTTGCAGGATCACTATGCTAGTCATATGCATGTGCCTGACATTCACGTACAGTCATGCTCAGTTCAAGGATGGGAATACCGTCTAAGAAATGCATCGTTAGGTGATTTTTGTCATTGTGTGAACATCATGGAGTACATTTATACAAACTTGGGTGATATAATGTACTATACACTAGGCTAGATGGTAATGTCTATTGCTCTATAAGGAAAGAAAAATAAGTTTCCTTCTACCTTCTGGGTTCTTGGCTGAGTACCCCTATTATAAAAGGCAGATTAATAGGAGAAAAACAAATAAAAGTTTAATAACATGTATACCTCCTGTATATAGGGGAGAGACCCAGGAAAACTGAGTCGTCATCAGAATTGGCTAGAGCCACCACCTGAAATACTATCTTCAGCTGAGGACAAAATAAGATGTTGGGGGGAGGAAGTTAGTTATGGCAGGTGATTAGAGAAAGCACAGCAAACCAGAGTAAGGTTGTTACGTAGATCTAAGTCTTTGTGCTCTGCATTGTAAGAGTTTCTAGAGATAAGGTTATCCCCCTCTTCCTGGTACAGCCAGGAAAATATACTTGCAAATGGACATTTCCCTTACAAATTTGAGTCTTTTACAAAGACTACTTGGATTTCAGAGCCTCTCCCATGTCTACTATTTTTTAAAAATTAACCAGCCTAAAATAATTCTTATGCCAAATATACATACTTTGGGGTGACAAATTCTGTTTCCTTACAGCTCCTAGGCTACAAACCTGTACTACATTTATAGTGCAATGGTAAGTATTTGTGTAATGCATTGTGTTGTGACATTATAATGGCTATGAAGTTACTAGGTGACAAGAATTTGTCAGCTCCATTATAATCTTATGGTACCACCATCATATACGTGGTTCATTGTTGACTGAAACATTATTATGAGGCACATAACTGTACATTCATATGGATAAGTAATCTTGTGTGTTCTATTTTTAATGTTAAGCAATTCTAAAAGGAAGACTATAGTCTGCTATTTACAAATAACCATTGCCTCTTCTTAGAAAGGTAATACTATCAGCTTAATGATGTATTGGTCTATTTGAAATATATTTATCTTTCTGCATAAGGAAAGATGCAGTTTTGCAAATGAATCTGATTAACAATGATGATAACCTAAAATTTATAGTAAAATTTTATTACAATGAAATGTTCATGTTTGTAGATGGTACTTTTACTCATCACAGTCTTTAGAGAGCTCAATTCACTTTGTAGAATGTTATTTGGATAAGGGGAAAGAATGAAGCTGAGTGCCAGATGTTTAATTAGCACCACTTCATCTAGTCCACTTCAAATGCCATAATGCTCTCAGAGGCAGGGATTTTCTGTCGGTATTTTATTTAAAATACACAGTAAATATTTTTAAATTCTTTAATGAGTCTACATTGCAAACCAGTAAATGCATAAAATGAACAGGAAAATAACATGCTATTTCCAAGTTGGTTTTACAAATCATGACAGGTCGAGAAAACAAGCTTGGGATGTTATAGGTTAAATAAACACCAAGGAAATCAGACCACATTCACATATTTGTCTACCAAACTGATTAGTTTTCTTTCAATGTACAAGATCAGAATGTAATTTACTTGTCAATACAAAGGAAAAGCACAAACATTTTTTTCAATTGAACTCTTCTATACTCTTTATCCTTAACTTCTCAATTTATTAGCAATGGCAGTTTGGACAATAAATCCTCAACTCCCTAATGTCTGAAATCAGCATAATACTGGAAATTTACCTCCTAGAGTATTGCTGAGAGTGCGGGAAAATGAACTGCGATAAACACTGTAAAATGTTTAGCCTAGAGTTAGGTACATTGAAAGAGACTAATAAATGTTAAATATCACTGTAATAGGTTTGAGAGGAAGAAATGTTTTCTACCTTTCATGGTTCTTTTGGCTGGTCTAATAATTAAACCTACATGAGACAGATTAACAAGAGAAAATAACCAAGTTTAAGTACAAATGTTCATTTGGGAATCCCACCTACATCAGAAGTTCAGGCACAAAGATAAAGAAGTATCTGTGGCATTCTGTGCTAAGGATGAGATAAGGTACCTTAGGGCATCAGAGGATAGGAATGTCACAGCAAGGTAATAAGAAGAGCAGATGTTCAGTAATCAGTAGTTTGCCCTGTCATATAGATAAGTCAAAAAGGTTATCTCTGATAATCTCTTATTATGGGCAAGGCCCCTTTTTAAATTATTATAGGTAGCTTGGCAGGGGCAGAAGTTTCTTTTGTGCTTATGTGGTCTTGATTGCCTTAGCTCAAAATAATCCACATACCACATACCTTGGGGTTATTTGTTCTGAACCCCTACACATGATTATCTCTGAGAGCACTAAAGTTATTGTTAATAGTATCTTATTGTGTAAACTCCTTTTTCCTGCTAAAAATTGAAATGCATAGAAAATATCAAAATGATGGTTCAGAGATAATGGATGCCTTGGTAAAAGAGCTCCCCAGAAGAGGGGGTAGGGGGATGAAGAGATAAACCATAGAACTTATATGCATGTATGCATAACCAATGGACATGGACAACAAAGCTGGGGACAGGGCAGGAAGGGAGGGGGAGGAGGGTGTCAATGGGGGAAAAAGGAGAAACATCTATAACAAAAAATAATAAAATAAAATAAAAGGGCATACGTATATAATTTTTTAATCAAATCATTTTTTCCTTCTCTACTTCAAACTACTCTTTTCTTTAAGATAGGATTACATGTTCCTTAAATGTCTGTATTATCATTATATTTAATTAAGTATTTTTAAAACACTGATTATGTTACTTTTCTTTTAGGTTTGCCATAAGTTAAGATGTTAATACAGGAATATTTTTGTGGCAAGTTTGTCATTTCCATAGATCATTTAGCTACAATAAGAAACAAAACCAAAAAAAGATATTAAGATTATTAGATATTTTCAATATATTTAAATATCCAGTTTTATTTAAATAAGTATAAATGCAAACAAGTACCAAAGAGCATAGCCAGGCATTAGAGATACACTGCTCTGTCTACCTAATGTCATGCAAAAACAGGTGCTAAGGAGAACAATGTGTATATAATACAAACATTTTAAAATATGGGGTTTTTTTTATTGATTTTTTTTTTTTAGAGAGAGAGGAAAAGTACGAGAGATAGAAACATTGAACAGCTACCTCTTGCACACCCCCTACTGGGGATTGAGCCTGAAATTCCGGCATGTGCCCTGACCAGGACTCACACCCTGACCTCTCAGTCCATGGGACAACACTCAGTCCACTGAGGCATACTGGCAAGACCGCAATTCATAAGTTTTAAATCAGGGAGTAGCCTAGAGAACACCAAAATATCTGAATAAAAAGTGAACCAGTTAAGTGCATTATTATTTTGCCCACCAAACCAATAAAGTTCACATATCATTCATTTTTTCCTTATTTTTTAAATTCATAGTATTTAATATTTTTTCTTATTCATGCTGGGAGATAAAACGCTACTGGATGGGTAGACTGTATTATGCACTGTATCAGCACTACACGTTTTCTAAATCATTTATTTCTCGTGTCAGTGCTAGCTATTCTGCATATATCTCATATAATATTTCAAGAACTGTATGAATTGCTTGTGATATAGTGCTGCCATTTAAAAACTTACCCAAAGTAACAAAGTGGAAAGTATCTCGGAAGAAGCCCAGATAAAAATTCATGACTCTCTGATGCCAAAGTCTGATACCGCCTTTCTGTAAAACACCCTTTTCTCCAGTTTAAGTTCAATACTCAGAGAGAGATTAGCAATTTACTTTATTACCTATTACCAAATACTTGAATCTTCTGTTATATATGCTGAAGTTTCTCCTTTTACTTAGCCATTCTTTTACTGCGCATTATATCTTGAAGTTGGTAAAAATGTGTGTCGGGGGGGACAGGAAGTGGGGAATGCAGTCGGAAATAACAGTCTCAGTAACTGACTGCGGTCAGATGTCTAATGGACAAAATGGGAACAGACAGGAAAGTTAAGTAGGTGAATTCAGAAATAATTAGCTAGCATCCCCATCATTCTTCTTTGATCAGTTAATAGTAATAAGTAGCAATACAATATTTTTGTATTCATTTAACAATCTGATCTTTGTCATTTTCATGTGGAGATTCAGGATTTGTGCATACAGAATGGGCAAAAGTAGGTTTACAATTGTGAGTATGTGAAACAGAATTTATATGTGTATTATTATTCATTAACTATTGTATTAGTTATTTGTATTATAACTGTAAACTTATTTTTGCCCACCCTTAGTTATAGATAGCATTCTCCAGGCAAAGATATTGCTTGTCTTTATACTTTAACTGAAATATGTTTTGTACCCTTTATCTATTTATATCTAAAAAAAAGTACAAGTATATAATAGCCTTGTACTTTGATCTTGTTGTAAATATAATTTAACAGAGTATATGTGAATCTTGATTATTTGATGCATTTATTTAGCCCCAAAATGTGAGCAGATCAAGTGCAGAGGATGCCTATCAGAGTCGGTCATGTAGTAGGCATTGTAAAAATGGCTTTCATGAAAGGAACACAAAGTTAAGGGAAGGGAAAAGAAGATAAAAAATGAAATAAAATAAAATGTATATGCTTATTTTGTGTTTTTTTTTTTGCTCTTCGGCAATTTTTTTTAATGAATTAATACTTTTGCAGATTCATATGCAGTTGTAAGAAGGTGCCGAGATTCCATGTATACTTATCCAGTTTCCTGCAATGGTAATTACTTACAACACTGGAGTACAGTATTTCCCCTCGGTTATTGATAGTGATGCAGTCAAGATACAAAAACAGTTCCATCACCACAAGGATTCTTAGTGTTTCCCTTTTATAACTGTATCTGTTTCTAAAGTAATTTTTAAAAAATCTATTGTAAGATTATTAAATATCTACTCACATATTAAACATGGAGTAAGCTTTTCAAATTGCTTGTACCATTATTTGAAAATATAAAAATAAATCAAGAAAGAAACCCAAAATTTACCAATGTAACTGAACCATAAAATAAGTAGAAATGGTCATTTCTAGGTTTGGCCTTTACGAGTAAAGTAGTTTAAGGTTAAGAGTAGGGTGTGTTGAAATTTATAATAACTATAATGGGTAGTAGTAATACACCCTTGTTCAAATTTAGTGCTGTTATTAGGGTAACCAAACCATGTTAGACATTTACTTCCAGCAAGTCGTAGTGGCAAGTGAAGTAACTACAGAGTCAGCAGGCATATGATGGAAAATATAATACTTTAGGATAAAGATTGTCTGCTGTTAAGTGGTTCATTTAAGGTAAAAGTTAAGTAGTAAAGAAGTCTTTGGAGAAAATCTGTATATGAAAACACAAACTTGGAAAAGAGAAAAGTTAAGAGACAAGATCATAACCATGAGTATTGTGTGCTTTTCAGAACACTTCCCATAGTGCTCCTTTAAGTAGCCAATGGCTTATAGTGGATTTGAAAAACAATTTGATTGGATCACAGTATTTTAAAGACTTGTTTATTATATGATTGATGGTTAAAAGAAGTTCTAAATGAAAACATTCCAGCAGTGTTTCCAAATAAAATAATTGCTTTCCTAGCACTATTTATAACTTCCATTAATATTTATTTTGAAATTTTGTGGATTATAGGACATATAATAAATATGCAATACACCAAATCATTGAGATAATATGTGATAAATAATTTTAGAAAGAATACAAAGTATATACCTTGCCAGTTTGGGCATATAAATCACATCTCCAACATTAGAAATTAAAGTATGAAAAGAAATAATGAGAATCAGAATTTGTGAGGGAGCCTTCTTTTAACCACACTGTAATATAGTCATCATTTCAAGGATTTTAATTGCACAGTATTTTAAGTTTATTAGATCATTATTTGAGAATTATATGATAATTAACAAATGAAAGACATTTCTGCAAACTTATCTTAAAGCCCCATACCTGCCACCACATTCTTAATTTTAATCCAAAGATGAAAGTGTAATTGGGAAAATGGTAATTCAATTTGTAAACTTGATGATGATTTCAGTTTTACACAAAAATACTGAATGTAAGAAGCTATCTGTGCTTTCCAAAGAGCAATTAATCTTTTCCATCTACATTAAAGATAGCAATATATTTCCATTTTTATCATGTGTGAAAGAGAAAAAAAAATTATTTAGTCTTCAATGTTTCTTATTTCCCCATTAAGAAAAAAATATTTCAAGTTACACTCATTTTGAACATATCACTATGGTGTTCTAGGAATTAAAAAAAATATTGTTATTCAAGTATAACAGTACAGAGTCATATATAGATATATGATAAAAGGAATTTTGATATGGAGCCAAATTTTGAAATGATTATATTCTGAGTAAATGTAGTTCAGGGCAAAATGTCAAAATTAATTTGTACCCTGTAATATTACATGTCCTCAACATTGACATGTTTCTCAGACAGTGACTTTCTAGCTGAAGAGAGGAAATGGGGTGATGGGAAGAGGGACAGGACAAAAGGTGAGTACAATTCCACTCCTGAGGACAGATGTCATACTAGTTTTGGGATTCCTACTCTTGAGAAATGAGGTTTCTACAAAGAGCAAGACATGTATCTCATTTAAGTATCAATTGACCTTAGAGTTTATATTTTATGAGCTAATTTTGTCTTTCTACCTATAAATAATAATACTGTTATAACATTACAATTCATACTATTTGTAAAAGCATCTAAGGTAGAAATGTCATTTTGGAGGCATCACTTTTCTGAATTGCAAATCAAGTATTTTTATATTAACTGAAATTTTCCAATTGTTCTAATTTGCTTGGGATTGTCATATAGTTTTTTTTGTTTTGTTTTTTTATCCTCACCTGGGGACTTTTTTTTTTTTTTTTTTTTTCACTTATCTTCAGATAGAGCGGGAGGGAGAGAAGGATGAAGAGAGAGAGAAAGAGAAACATTGACATGAGAGAGACACGTCGAGTGGTTGCCACCCACACGACCTCAACCAGGGCTGGGGACAAACTGCAATTGAGGTACGTGCCCTTAGCAGAAACCGGCCAGGGCTGTCATATAGTTTTATATAGCTTTCAATTTATTCAAAGAAAACTTTTAAGAATACCCTACATATTCAGAAATTAGAAGCATAATGTTTTTCATTTGTATAGTTTCAATGTTTTCCCCCAAAAGCCAGCCTTCCCTAGCCTACAAAAGAACATGCAATTTGTCTGTAATTATTCAAATCAAGATGTCTTCTATCTTAATGTACTGCCGACATCCCAATGTCTTCACAATAATTTCTAAATATAACTTTAATTTCATGTCATTTCACTTCTTGAAATAGCAAACAAGTATACTATACTGAAACAGAGACATAAACATCAAAGGTAGTCTCATGCAAAGCACAGAAATAAAGTAAAAATATATAGTATTAACTGCATTTCACAGAACAGAAGATGGTATTGATGTGTTAGTCTGCTATATTTGAAGTAAAACCTTTGCATTTGTTTTAGTAGAGTATTTGAAATTCAATCCTGCCTTGTAAGGATTTCTATAAACTGTAAGAATATGCAAGCAAATGTGGAAAATGACTCATAATAGCACTTTTTAGATTTCTCAGAATTCCAGAATAAAAATACTATATTATCTTTGTTTTATCCCTTTTTACATTTCCTTTGCCTTACTGTATTTGGATCTAAGACAAATTTGTAAACTATATTCTAGTTTGCAGAGGATTCCAGTTGAAATTTCACACTGGATAATCATTAATTTCAGCAAATATTTACATAACATTTACCATGTGCCATGTACTTCAGTCTTAAGTGCTCCATATAATCCTTGCAACAGCTTGATGGGGTAAGCTTTGTTATTATCCTCAGTTTGCAAATAAGAAAGTTGAGGCACAGAGAGGTTAGATTACATGTCAGCATCACAGCCAGTAATTGACAGAAACAAGTTTCAAGCCCGGGCAGTCTAGGGCATGATTTTGCACTGCATCACATACTGTTTCTCTAGCTCCCATCCTTCCATATACAGATTAAAAGGAGTAAATCCAGATTTACCAGAGGCCTGAAGGTGATACAACTTGGGGGGTCCACTTTAAGAAAAGGAATATAAAATTACAAATATTATATTAGTCATGAAAATGAGTATTTACTTACAATACAACAAATAAGGCTGAAAATAACAACAGCACAAAATTCAGAATAATTTGTTTATTAATTAACTGCCTGATATCCACTTTCCTAGATGTCTTAATTCATAATTTTTGATCACCTTTTTATAGGATAAAGGCTTCATCATATATTTTTATATAGATAATAAAAAAGTAATTCAGTGCTGCCACTAGCATTCTTTCTTATGATTAATGTTTGATATTTTTATTATTAAAGTATAATTGACATACAATATTATAGAAGTTTCAGATGTACATCATAGATTCTACATTTATATACCTCATGATGTGATCACTGCAATAAGTCTAGTAATCATTGGTACAAAGTTATTACAATATTATTGACTATATTCCCTTTGCTGTACATTATATCCCTGTGACTTATTTATTTTATAACTGAAGACTTTTATCTTTTATTCTCCTTCACCTTTTGTACCCATTCTTCCACCCATTTTTGATTGAAAAAATATTGTTAATAGTTTGTATTCATAAAGCATTCTACTGTACACACACACACACATTTTGTAGCACCACTACAGGTTTTTATCCCACAAAGCAAAGAAACATGGTAAATTAATATTGCACTATTTTTTCTCACTTTCTCCAGTGCAGTTAGAAGCAATCAACAAGCCCCATTATAATTCTCATTTTGACTGAAATATTCTAAGTTAGCAAATATTGGCGACGTAGACCTTGTTTTGTACTGATATTCAATTGCAGATATCAAACATTGATTATTTTAGTAATTTTTAACACCTCATGCCATGAAATATCAGGGTCCTCTTTATCACTGAAAATAGAAAAAATAGTGGATTTAAATCCAGTCGAGTCATATAACTGATTCCAGAAAACCCAGAATCAATTTAGAAAACTTAAAATAGTCTGTTCCTCTGGAACCACTTCTAGTACCCTGAATGTCAGGGTTCAACCAGAGAAACAGAACCTGTAGGGTAATCAGTATTTATATCTGTATCTCTAAGTGAACATGTGTGTATATATATCATTCTATCTATCTATGTATCTATGTATCTATCTATGTATCTATGTATCTATGTATCTATGTATCTATCTATGTATCTATGTATCTATCTATCATCTATCTATCTATCTATCTATCATCTATCTATCTATCTATCTATCTATCATCTATCTATCATCTATCTATCTATCTATCTATCTATCTATCATCTATCTATCTATCTATCTATCTATCTATCTATCATCTATCATTTATTTATCTAAGACATTTATTAGAATGAATCTATTTACACAATAGTGAACACTGGTTAAGCAAGTCTGAAGTCCACACAGAAAGCAGTAAGGAAGAGAGCAGAAGCAAGCTGGAACCCCAGGGACATAGGATGAAGCTGTGATTTTCAGGCTGAAATATCTTCTTAGTCTAAGTGAATCTTAAAAATTATGGAGTACAGTATTGATAATCTTCAAGCTATATACTCTAATAAATACCTAATGTATATTACTGAGAGTTAGAAGAATGTCATTTATTAGCACAATTTGTTTTCATTAAAATATGTCAGCATTATCTTTAGTAACTGAATAATATATCTTTTACAAAAAGTGTTCTTATCATAGTGCCTAATTCTTTTTTTAAGCATTTGTTTATTTTTTATTTTTTTAATTTATTTTTGTTACAGATGTTTCTCCTTTTTTCCCCATTGACACCCTCCTCCCCATCCCCCCACCCCATCCCCAGCTTTGTTGTCCATGTCCATCAGTTATGCATACATATAGTGCCTAATTCTTTATCATTCACTTGTTTTGTTCTTACTGAGTGGCTATAGGGAGAGGAAAACAGAGCAAAACAAACAAAAAAAGAAAAAAACTCTGTAGTCAGATCTCTTTATTATATGAAGTCAACTTAACCATATGAACAGTAGTAGCTGGAATGATCAAAAAGTATCTTCAATGGTACATATTCATAATACATGCTATGTGGGAGAACCAAACGTGAATAAATGTTGACATTATACACACACACACACACACACACACACACATATGTATGTAATGTATATAAAATGTTGATATTACACAAACATATAAAATATGTTATATATACTATATATATTATAGTTATATAGTTATATATATTGTAGTAGTTATATAGTTATATATAGCAGAGTATTTTAATATTTGTAGATAGCATTTATTACATATATATTTTTTATTGAGATATAATTGACATATGATATCATATAAATTTAAGGTACAAAAAGTGTTGATTTGATATATTTATATGTTGCAATATGAAAATTTTGTTTGACCTTGAATGCCCTCCTTCAGAATTCTACTTTAATATATTCCTAGTGTAACTTTTAATATGATAAAATGTAATTTTTTTTTCAAAAATATATTGAGCAAAAAATAACTCTTAGTGAGGAAACCAACATAAATGTAAAACTAGTTAAAAGGAGGATATGAGGAACTCAATTTTCAATGAAATTAAAGAATGTTAGAATATACTTGTTAAATTAGATAAACGGTCTTAATGTTCTAAAGGACAATGAAAATGTGATCATTGGGCTATCATTTGTAGTAGATAAAAGTTATTGACACTTCCTTCAAAAAGTATTTTCATCTTATCAGTTTCTACAATTTAACTTTTAAAGAATGGACCTTAATCAGTAATAAATATTAAGTCAGGCAATGTTATATTCCTTTGGAAAGCCAGATAATGCTAAGGCAAGCTTTTTAGAAAATGCCCTAATAAAACATAGTACTAAAGACATGTATTTGCCTTATTGTAAATGTGTTTTTTTTTTCCTTAATAATAGACCATAAACACCAATTTTCATTATATTTTCTTTTAACTGCAAATAGAGGACATATCTCCATGATCTATTCATCTTGGTCGAGTTCATAACCTTTTCTCATAACATCTATATCATCAAAATTTAAACATAAATGGAATCAGTTTCTGGAGAGTTCATGCTCATATGGCTGAATAAATATAAAACAATAAAAAGTAAGAAAAAACAACAACAGAGTAATACAAAGTTATGTAGTGATGCACAAGAGATTAAATTATATATAAATACACATATATTCAGTAAAAAATCATGAAAGAATTTTACTGGCATAATGCAACAAGATCCAGGTTCTGGAGCAACTGGGCTCTCAGGTAAAAGTGAAAAGGCTTCATTTATAATTCATATTATATAACAGTCATAAAATGTGTCCAGATGATGTTTGGGATGTTTTTTATTAAAACAAACAAGCAAGCAAGCCAAGAGAATTAACCTGCAGTGTTCTATCTCTTGATGTTAAGCTTTTTTTACTTTGTATTAAAATACTTTTTTTTCTTGATGTTAAGCTTTTAATTGTAATTCTGGGCTTATCTCTGGGAATGTAAGATTTTAAAAAATGTAAGCTATAACTTGACCTTGGTAACCTGATATGTTCCCTGTAAGACAACGCTAGGCTAAGCTGAATTTAAAATTTTTAATTTGACTTTTTCAAGTGTTGTCTCAATATAGACTCCTGGAAACAAAATTCTTTCACTTAAAAAAATGAATCTTCAAAATCTTTAATTTTAAGCACTGCTGCAGACCACTGTTTATAGAGGTAGCAGTGGTAATTTGATAAATGTGTGTGTGGCTTAGCTTCATTCCCTTTTCTCTCTCTCTCTCTCTCTCTCTCTCTCTCTCTCTCTGTCTCTCTCTCTCTCTTCCTTTCCTTCTTTCCTTCCTTCCTTCCTTCCTTCCTCCCTCCCTCCCTCCCTCCCTTCTTTCTTTCTTTCTTTCTTTCTTTCTTTCTTTCTTTCTTTCTTTCTTTCTTTCTTTCTTTCTTTCTTTCTTTCTGTTTTATTTATTATTTAGATATTCTTTCGTAATAGTTACCTTTTGTACTTACAGTTAAAGCTACTTCTTAAAAAAAAGAACGTAGTACAATTGGGAACAACAGTAAATTTTAAGCTACTACAAATTCAGCAAATAAAAACTTTATTCTATTACCAACATTTTTTTTTGAGATTTGTGAAATTGGTTTAATTGACCAAAAATATGTTTAAGGTTAACAATTTTGGGCATAACATCCTATTTGAGTGGGGATATTTTAATTGGGGAAATGTTTTCAACATTTTAATAAATAATGGTGAATACTAGGGAAAAGACCAGTATTTGATTAATAAAATTTGAGTGGACTTGATGCTACACCTATATACCTGAGCAACTGTGAAGAACAACTCGTGAAAAGGGCTCTTTTAGGCCATAGAGAGGAGATTGCTGGCCAAGTTTGCATTCCCCTCTTGTCTCTCTTTCTGTCTCTGTCTCTCTGTCTCTGTCTCTCTCTGTCTCTCTCTCTCTCTGTACTTTTTGTACTAAGAATCAGAGAAAAGTATAAACCATATAACTGGAAAAATAATATAGCTTTATGGTATAGCTTTGCATATAATTTATGGACAGAGGGCATGTCACTTATCTCTTGGTTTTCACAGTGGTAAATGAGGTGATTCATTTTCTTAAGTGTAAGGGCTTTCTAGTATTCCTATTTTTCTAAGTCTAATGAACTGGTGTTACTCTCACACACAACGCTGTCTGCAGGTGCATCACCAGCATCTGCACCCTAATTGTAACCATTATATTTATATTAATAAAATTGGAAACACTTTAGTTTTGTCACATGTACCAGAGGTTCCATCTAGACTCCTATCTTGCTAGGCCCACTTACTAGATAAATATAGCAATAAATTAAGAGGTTGATAGAAGAACTTAGTGAAAGAAATAGATCATAAAAATACTTATTTAAATATATTTGAGGTAAATATATGCAGAAGTGCAAAAATCATTAATTTTCAGATAATTATTACAAAGTGAACAGACATGTAACTATGACTTATATTAAGCAATATAATATTTCTAGCACACACAGTGCATGCCCCTCTTTATCAATACTCCCAACTTCCTCAGTGGTAAGCACTGCTATGATTTCTTAACAATAGTGATATAATTTTGCCTGTATTTGAATATGAATGGACCCATATGATTGGAAATATTAATGGAATGATATGTTTGGAAATATTAATAAAACCATAGATATGTATGCTTTTATGTTTGTCATCTTTTCCCCAATAGGTATATTTTTTTAAAAACATTTTTATTGATTTTTAGAGAAGAGAGGAAGGGAGAGGGGGAGAGAGAGAGAGAGACATTGATGTGAGAACAAAACATTGATAGTCTGCCTCGTGCATGCCCGCCCCCCCCCCCCCCCTGCTTCACCAGTAGGGATTGATCCTGCAACCTGGACATGTGCCCTGACCAGGAATCACACCTGCAATCCTTTAGTGCCCAGGATGACACCCAAGCAACTGAGCCACACTGGCCAGGGCGTGTGTATGTGTTTTCAATATTACACATTGATATTCTAGGTAGCATTAGTTATTTCTTTTTTTTTTTTTTTTTTTTTTGCAAAGAAATTATATTATATACATATACCACAATGGATGCATTTATTTTACTATTAATAGGCATTTATGTTATTTCCAGTTTTTGTTAGTTAAATTACAGTAGCTATATATATATTTTTACAAGTCTGTTCAACATAACTACATATATTTATTGGGATTATTGAGTCAAATTGGTTTTGCTGATTTACAGGTCTAACCACATTGTATGAAAGTTCCAGTTCCAAATCCTCATCAATAATTTGTGTTGTCTGTAGTTTTATATGAAATATTTAGTGAATGTGTAGTGTTATCTCATGGTAGTTTTAACTCTCTTAGTTTTTATTCTGATAACTAATGAGGTTGAACACTTGACCATTGTTTTTAAATATTAGGCATTGATTTTGTGGAAGAATTCAGGATCTTTTGCCATTTTTTAAGAATCAGTCACCAATTTAATTTTTTTCTAGTTTATTTATAGTTCTTTATATATATTCTGGGTAATAGTCCATCGATGGACTAATTATACCACAAAAGTGTTTTACCATTCTGTTATGTGCCTTTTCATTCTTTTGGGGTATGTACTGATGAATAAAATAGAACTTCTTAATTTTAATGTAGTCAGTCCAATTTATCAATCTCTTATTTGAATTAAGAATTTGTTTTTCTGATGGTTGGATAATATTCTCTTATTATATATGCTTTATTGTCCTACTTTTTCATTTATATCTGTGATCTATCTGCAATTCATTTATCCTTATAAAATAAAGGAAAGGATATTTTTCTGTGTGGGTATCCATGAATTCCAGCACCAAATTTTGAGGAGTTTGTGTTTTCCTTACCATTCTGTAGTGACAACTTAGTTATAATTCAAAATTCCAAAAACATGCAGGTCTGTTTCTGGAATTTATTTTCATTTCCATTGTATTTTTAAATCTACACTGTCTTAATTATTTTATCTTTATTATAACTCTTGATATCTGGTTGAATAGTCCTCCACATTTCCTCCTCTTTTTAAAAAGCATATCTTTTCACCCTGGCCGGTTTGGCTCAGCGGTTAGAGCGTCGGCCTGCGAACCAGAGAGACCCAGGTTCGGTTCCCGCTGAGGGCATGTACCTCGGTTGCAGTTTGTCCCCAGCCCCAGTTGGGGTTGTGTGGGTGGCAACCAGTCAATGTGTCTCTCTCACATCGATGTTTCTCTCTCTCTCTCTCTTCCTCCCTCTCTCCCTCCTACTCTATCTGAAGATGAATGTAAAAAAAAAAAAAAAAAAAAAAAAAGCATCTCTTTTCTTAATCTAATGATATGATCATGTGATTTTTATCATTCTTTTTTTTTTATATGGTGTATCATGTTCATTGATTTGCAAATATTGTACCAACCTTGCATCCCCATAATAAATCCCACTTGATCATTGTGTATGATCTTTATAATGTATTGCTGGATCTGGTTTGCTAATATTTGTTGAGGATTGTAGCATCTATACTCATCAAGGGTATTGGCCTATAATTTTCTTTCTTTTTAGTGTCTTTATCTGGTTTTGAAATTAGGGTAATGCTTGCCTTGAAAAAAGAGCTTGGATATCTTTCCTACTCTTGAATTTTTTGGAATAATTTGAGAAGAATAGGTGTTAATTATTTTTTTGAATGTTTGTTAAAATTCAGTTGTGAATCTAGTTGGTCCAGGATTTTTGTTTGCTGGGAGTTTTTTGTTTTGTTTTGTTTTGTTTTGTTTTGTTTTTTTTCATTGCTTCAATATCATTAGTTGTAAACCATCTATACAGGTTTTCTGGTTTTTCCTGATTCCATTTAGGAAGATTGTATGCTTCTAGGAATTTATCTGTTTTGCCCATGTTGTCCAATTTATTCATAGTATATTTTTGCTGTTGTTAATTTTCATCTGAACATAGTCTCCCATTGATTTTTAGATAGAGTAGAAGGGAAGAAGGATGGAGATAGATAGATAGATAGATAGATTAATAGAGAGAGAGAGAGAGATGTTGATTGACTACCCCTTGCACAACAATGTACTGACTGGGGCCAGGGGGCGAACCTGCAACCCATGTATGTGGCCTTGACTGAGGAATCAAACCTGTGACCTTTGGTTCATGGGCCAAAGCTCTAACCTCTGAACCAAACCAGCCAGAGCAATTTGTCCATAGTATTTTATTACAATTCTTGTATTTCTGTGATATCAGTTATTACTTCTTCTCTTTCATTTCAGTTATTACTTCTCCTCTTTCATTTCTGATTTTACTTATTTGGGTCTTCACTTTTTTTCTTCATGATATCTGGTTAAAGGTTTGTCAATCTTGTTTACCTTTTCAAAAAACGAGCTCTTAGTCTCATTGATACTTTGTTGTTGTTATTGTTTTTTTAGTCTCTATGTTATTTATTTCCACTCTAATCTTTATTATTCCCTTCCTTCTCTTTACTCAGGGCTTTGTCAGTTGTTTCTCTTTTATTTCTTTTGGTGTAGGGTTATATTGTTTGAGTTATTTCTTTCTTCTTGAGGTAGGCTGGTAATGATAGGAACTTCCCTCTCAAATCACAATCAAATATCAATACATGCAGAAAAAGCATTTCATAAAATCCAGCATCTATTTATGATAAAAACTCTCAACAAAGTGAGAATAGAGGGATCATACCATAACATAACAAAAGCCATATATGAAAAATCTACAATCAACATCATACTCAATGTGAAAAAACCTGAGTTTACCTTAAGATCAGGAATAACACAGGGATGTCCACTTTCACAACTCTTAGTTAATGTAGTATTGGAAGAGCTAGCTCCAGTGATTATACAAGAAGAAGAAATAAAAGACTTCCAAATTGGAAAGGAGGAAGTAAAACTGTCATTATTTGCAGATAACATGATATTCTAATAAATTAATTTGGCAAAGTAGCAGGATACAAAATTAACATTTAGAAATCAATGGCATTTTTATACACCTACAATGAACTATCAGAAAGAGAAACTAAGAAAACAATCCCATTTACTATTGCAACAAAGAAAATTAAAGTACTTAGGAATAAATTTAACCAAGGACGTAAAAGACCTATACTTGGAAAATTCTAAGACTTTAAAGAAGAAATTGAGGAAGACACAAATAAGTGCAAACATATACTGTGTTCATGGATTGGAAGAATTAACATTATTAAAATGTCCATAATACTCAACACAATTCCTATTAAAATACTAATGGCATATTTCACAGATTTAGAACAAATATTCCAAAACTATATATGAGATAAAAAAAAAATCTCAAATATCTACAGCAACATTGAGAAAGAAGAACAAAGTTGGAGATATCACAATGCCTGATATCAAGCTATACTACAAGGTTATTTTAATCCAAACAGCCTGGTACTGGCATAAGAGCAGCCATATAGATCAATGCCACAGAACAGGGAACCCAGAAATAAACCCACGCCTCCTACACAGTCAATTGATATTTGACCAAGGAGGCAAGAGCATATAGTGGAGTAAAGGCAGTGATGTTGGAAAGATTGGACAGGTAGATGCAGAAAAGTGAAACTAGACCACCACCTTACACCATACACAAGAATAAACTCAAAACGGATAAAAGACTTAAATGTAAGACACAAAACCATAAGAATCCTGGAAGAAAACATAGGCAGTAAAATCTCAGATGTCTTTCAAAGCAATATTTTTGCTGATATATTTTCTTGGGTAAAGAAAATAAATAAACAGATTGAACTACAACAAACTAAAAAATCTTTTGCACACCAAAAAACAATCAAACAAACAAATCAACAGAATAAAAAAGGAATTCACTGAATGGGAGAACATATTCATAAATGATACATCGGCTAAGGGGTTAATTTCCAAAATATATGAAAAACTTATACAATTTAACACCAGTGAGACAAACAACCCAAGTAAAGATTAGGCAAAGGACCTGAATAGACACTTTTCCAAAGAGGACATTCAGATGGCCGATAGGCATGAAAAAAATTCTCAATGTCACTAATCATCAGAGAATTGCCAATTAAAACCACAATGAGATATTACATCACACTTGCCAGAATGGCTATTATCAATAAGTCAACAAACTACAAGGGCTGATGAGGATGTGGGGAAAAGGGAACCCTAATACACTGCTGGTGGGAATGCAGATTTGTGCAGCCACTATGGAAAACAGTACAGAGGTGCCTCAAAAAATCAAAAGTGGAACTGCCTTTTGTTTCAGTGATCCCACTTTTGGGAATATCTAGAAACAGCCCAAGTGCCCATCAGTAGATGAGTGGAGAAAAAGGCTGTAGTATAATACATCTACACAATGGAATATTACATGTCGTAAAAGAGAAGGAACTCTTACCTTTTGTGACAGCATGGATAGACCTAGAGATTACTATTCTAAGTAAAATAAGCCAGTCAGAGAAAGACAAATATCATGTGATTTAACTTACATGTAGAATCTAATGAACAAAATGAATTGATGAACTAAACAAAAACAGAGGCATAGATACATGGAACAGATTGACAGCTTTCAGAGGGGAAGGTGGAAGGAGGACTAGATGAAAGAAGGTGAAGGGATTAGAAAAAAAACACATATATATAACACATAGACACAGATAACAGTGTGGTGATAGCCATAGGGAAAGGAGGTTGGGCATAGGTGGAGATGGGCAAATGGGGACAGAAAGAGACTTTTCTTGGGATGATGGGTGCACAATGTAGTATGCAGATGATGTTTCATTGAGTTGTACACTTGAAACTTGTATGGTTTTGTGAACCAATATCAGCCCAATACATTCAATTAAAACATTTTTTTTAAGTGGGCATATCTTGGCTGCCTTTTATTTTTTAGTATTTGAAAATGAATTTGAGATCTCTCAGTAAATTTACACACATACAAGCACATACATAGAGGCACTCTACAAAAAACAAAGCAAGATGAGATTTGAGGTTTTGATTGGGATTGCTTTGACTTTATTTTTCAATTTGTGGTAAATTATATTTTTGCAACCTTGGTCTTTTCAATACATCAACATGTTGTGTCCTTTTTTCTATTTAGGTTTTTCATTTATTTCCTTCAGTAGTAATGTTAGGTTTGTTTAAGTATTGGTCTTTTCTCATTAGATTCATTTCTAGATGTTTAATGTTTTCCAATGCTACACTAAGTGACGCTTTTAAAAAACTAGTTCTCATTGATCATTCCTGTGTATGTAAAAATTCAATTAATATTTTGCATACTGACCATGTGAATTTAAACTTATCAAATTTACTAGTTAACCCTCATAGCTTTTATGCAGATTTCTGTGGATTTTTTAAATACATAACATTATGCTTTATTTGAATAAGGGCAATTTTAAATAAAATAGATGAAATGTTCTCTTGGATCCTCTAGCCTGATTTGTGAACTGGGACAAAAAAAAAAGATCTCCCAATGAACGGCAGGTATTTCATTTTATTGGATCATCATTACTATTTTTCTACTTTGTTATGTATCATCTACGTACTTTTATAAAACAAAATTAGCCCAGCCGGTGTGGCTCACTGGTTGAGCCTCAACCCATGCACCAAGAGGTCACCAGTTTAATTCCCGGTCAGGACACATGCCCAGGTTGTGGGCCCAATCCCTAGTGGGGGGTGTGCAGGAGGCGGCCAATCGATGTTCTTTCTCATTGATGTTTCTATCTCTCTCTTCCTCTCTTTCCCTCCCTCTCTCTAAGAATCAATAAAGAAAAATAAAATAAAAAATTAGAAAATTAATGTGTTACAATCTCAAAACTAAAAATAATTACATCCAATGTTTTGTTTCCTTTGTTGAGGAAAGCATAATGATAAAATTATAATTATAAAATAATAACAATATTAGTATTTACTGAATGATAAATATCACTGAACCTTGTGCTGAGTGTATCAGTTTATTTTAATCTTGACAGCAATTCTAGTTAATAAATAGATAAGGAATTTGAAGAACATATACTGTGTATCATTTAGACCCATTATTATAAGTAGATCCCAAATTATTTTAATGACTTATTGAGTTCATAATTTACTTATTATTCACATAAAGTCTTAGATAATTCTTCATCTCTGAAGGTCAACTCATCTAAGTTATTCAACTGAAGTGTCTTCTACCTTGTTGTGCCACACCCTAGAGCCTTATTTTTGCATCCAAGGTGTTGGCAAAATTAAGTTGTAGAAGAGAATATTGCTTTTTGAAAGTCTAGGAAAAATAAATAGCAACATATCCTCTTTTCACAGTTGTTTGGCAAGAATTAGTTGCATGGTTATATATAATGACTTCAAGGAAGAGTATTAAATATAGTCTAGCCATATCCTTTATTACATACCTATTACTAAAGAACAAGAGAATGAATTGTGAAGAATAGTTACAGTCTCTGATACACAGTTTGTGTAACTTGTCCAATATCGCATAGTCAGAATATGTAGAATTGTAGATATGAATTCTATTCCACCTAACATGCCTAAGAGGTCGTGCCTACCATAAACTAGATCCTACAAAACTCTTTGAATTTTGAAAATAGTCCTGAGCTCATTTCCATCATCTGCTTAGTTCTTGTCCACAGATCTATCTCCCCAAAAGTCATTATTGCTGCTGGTATGGGCACCCCTAAGCTCAAGCAGTAAGGCTGTAGGTGGAGTTTACCCATGTGGGTCGGGATGACTACACTGATGCATGTGAGATCTCTATGGCACATGGCATTGACTCAGGATGGGCTGGTCTTAGGAACTGGCTCTTTGTTCACTGCTTCCATGAAAAGGGGAAGTCAAGTAGATAAATACATCTAGCTAATAAACTGTTTAATGAAGTATCAGATAACTGTATCAAGGTAGAAGAATAGGGTATGTTTTATTTAACAGTTTTCTGGATGTATAACATTTATATTTCTGGACATACAGTATGTGAATCTATTCTTGTAGTCTTGCCCAGGCCCTGTAAAGGTTAGGACTAAGCTTGACTCTTATATTGTTTCAGAACAGAAGAAACTTAATTTGTTTTGTTGGAAGAGCACTTCTTGCATCTCTACACCTCTGTGAAATTATTTATTTCTCCAAAGACATTACATTTTGTTTCCTATCACCATATTCTCCCGTCATTCCCTGAGATACCTACCATTCGCTCAGATACCTGCCACTGTTACTGTAGCAAACATAGGTCCAAGGTAAGCCTCCAGCCAACCTTTGCCTCATCATCTTTCTTAAGCACAGAGTCCCACCACTAAATTCTTATTACATAGAAATTCTAGAGCTACTACTGGTGTGAAGAAGACTTCTTTTTCTCTACATTTTTGAAAAAAATGTGTATTATACTATAGGTCTTATTTCAGGCATTGCTCTTTGATGTGTATAATTATCTGTATAGTTATTTAACCCACCCTCTTTCTCTTTAACATTAGCTACTTGAGGGCATAGACTGTATCTCACCTATTTACATCCCACATGCTCCCAATTTCTCCCAACATCCCTGTTCCATAGTGCATGTACACTATGAATATCATCCTTTAGTGTTGATAGATTTCAATAAACAATCTTTTTAAAATATATCTTTACTGTTGAAAGTATTACAGATGCTCCCCCTTTTTTTCCCCATTGAGCTTCTCCTTCCCACTCCACCTTACCCCTGCCTTCACCACACTGTTGTCTGTGACCTTTGGTTATGCACATATGCACTAAATTCTCTGGTTTATCCCTTCCCTGACCCCCCTGTGCTTCCCTCTGACTTCCGTCAGTCAGAATGGATGCCTAAATTATTTCAATGATATTTACTATTCAAAGTATATCATATTTCATGTTGTTTTTATCTTTTAGAAAATGAAGATTTCTTGTAGACCTAACTTCATAGATATAAATCTACAAGAATAGATTGTATGCTTTGAATAAGTTCAATGGAAATAAATGAAATCGAAAAGCTATGTTTTGAATTTTTAGAAATGTTTTATATGTATACTTGCTATCTTTCTTCTTTCTAGAACATTACAGAATCCTAAGTTAAATTTAACTATGGGTTTTAACATGCAGTTTGCCTCTTGATGAGTCAATTAGTATAATTGATTGACTTGAACCAAAATTATCTGTATTGCACACCCCTAAAATTATCAGTTGCCAAATTATTTCACAGTTAATTAAAATATCATTGGAATGTAGTTTGATGTTTATGAAGCAGTCATGAATATATTGAAACTTTTTTTTAATCTTCACCTGAGAATATGTTTATTGATTTTAGAGAGAGAAGAAGAAAGAGCGGAAAGAAACATCATTCTGAGAAACATTCATCAGTTGCCTCCCGTATGCACCCTGACTGGAGATCAAACCCGCAACCCAGGCATGCCCTGATGGGGAATCCACCCCTCAATGTTTTGGGTGCACAGAATGATGCTCCAACCAACTGAGCCACCTAGTAGGGGCAAAGGTTGTTTTTTTTCAATTGATGAGTCACAAACTTTATAATGTTTCACAAAAACGTGAGTATAGGACAGATTTTCTGTAAGCTCAAATGGGAGTTGTTGGAATTGCTTTCTCCCACTAAATTTACTAGAAAGAAGGTTTAGTAATTTTGATTTTGTATTTGCAAATTATTCTATGGTAAATCTTGGTTTTCCATTTTATAAGGATAAGTGCTATCTATATTTATCATAAAATGCCTCACACTATGCACATAAACTGGAAAAATATATTCATGATTTTACAGTATTTATAATTAAGATGTAGACTAGAGAACTAAAAATAACAGTGTGCTAAGGTTCTGAAAACCCAGTGTTCAATCTTTCCACAGTTAATTGGTAATTAAAAAAAAATAATGGTACTTACCTCAAGGATTGTTCTGCATTTAAAATGATATAATGTAAACTAAATGCATAGTTGTGTTATGTGTTCAATAAAGCTAGTTTCCAAAATTATTCTAAAGTTAATAATATTATTATTTCACCTCTCTTGTAGTCATATTCCTTACCAGTAACATGAGGGCTTGTGCTGATTAATCTACAATGTTTTGGAGTTTGGGGGTTTTTGTCTTATGAACAGTGAGATATAAGCCTCTGGGTCTTTTTTTGACTGGCAACAGAGATCACACTTTCCTATTGCTAAATATCCTTATGCATTGCAAGGAGAGCACTTTATAACCTATGGTTTTATGAATACTTTTACCAGAATAAATTTTGATTTATGAAGTCAATTGATTAGCATTTAGTCAGGAAATAGCATTTAGTTTAGGTGACAGTGTTTTACTTTGCTATTCCATAAAACTACGACAATTGAAAACTGCTCTCATTTGCTTAATATGAAAACGATGGCGAGTATGTAGGAGAGTTGGTACTGTTATTTGCTTCACTTCTACCTATTAAGATAAAAAAAATCTCTAAAATATATATTCATTCAATAGCTACTCCAGAAGCCAAGTTGCTCTGAATGATGTTTGGTATGACAAATGTAAGAATATTGTAATAGATCTAAAGAAAAATGATAAAGGTTAGACATGTTACTGGAGAGGTTTCCCAACCGAGATCAGAAGTGCTTTTCTCTCTAACACGGGAAAATTGACAAAGAGAAGAGGAAATAAATAAAGCCACCTAAGAAAGTTGACATAAATGGGTTACCACATCACACAGAAAAATCAATAAGGATTCATTTATACAAAATTATAGGAAGTGATGTGCTTTGTGTGCTTTTGGAAGGTGTCAAGTATAGCAAATCTCCACAGTGTTACCTAGGAAACTGGCAGCAGAGCAATAGCAGCCTGCTGGATGGATTCCGGGGGTTTCAGGGCACTTATTCTCCATATAAGAGGAAAGGGATTAAAGAATACCCCAATGAAGACATGTCCAGTGGAGGCCTAGGAGAGGACTAAATAAAGCAAGTTCATAGAATCATATACTTAGAGAAGGGACAATAAAATCAAATTAGATTTTTTCTTATAAGCTAAATAGCAGGAGTTAGGAATCTTATAAGAAAACACAATTATTTAATGACATAAGTAGTATAGTAGAAAGTTTAACAGTCAAGAAAATCACCTTGTTACTCTAGGGCAAACAACTTATCCTCTTTGATCCTTATTATAAAATAAAACTTACAAAATTAGATGAGAAGGCTTAAAATGCCCTCCAACTAAAACATTGATTCTTTGGAGACAGAGATCAAATTGAAATTAACACCCCCCAAATCCTCTTCAGTCTTTTTCATTAAACCTCTATAAAAGTAAAATACAACCAAGTTTCATTATCAGTGCCCATCAACTCTAAAGAATATACTTTTGATCTCTTTGTATGATTTATCAGAAAAGGTAATTATTTTTCTGTGTTCATATATGAATTAATGGATATTCATTTTTAGTGAGTGAAGTATGTTTAGGACACAAACTAAAACACAAAAGATGAGTTTAAATTCATAAATTCAGGAGAGATGTACCCATGATTTAAACAACAATAACAACAACAAAATGAGTTATGAGGGAAACAAGAGAAACCAGACATATTTCAGGGTTAGAGAAAAAGTGTAGAGACAATGGAAAGTCTGCTGAAGTCCTCAAGTGGAAATGTACCTGACAGTTACTCTGCCTTCTTTAGAAGCCTCAGATTTTCTGTCCCGTTGCAACTCTCTCATGAGGATTTTTAATGAATGAATAATATAGTTTGTACCAAATTATCTTAACACAGCTTAATGATCAGGCTAGGAAAAGTCACTGGACCTCAAAACAGCCACCTCTATTCTGACCAGCAGGCTACACAATAGACTTGCAATTGAGTTGCCTCATAGATGGTTACCAATTAAATTAATGAAATGTTTTGGTTAGAGAATTTAAATTTGAATAGTGGAGAAAGAGTTAATTAATTCATTATGAAGTTAGAAAAAGAAGCAGATGGAGAACAGATTTAATGATGGAAGATTTACCAATTCTGCCTTAAACCCAGTGGGTCCTTACAATCTATTCTCAGTGAGGTTCTCACCTCACGAGGTTGGCTGTTTACAATCAGAGCCCTGAGAACAGAAAAAAATTACCCCTTTGTGAATGTTCAGAATGTCAAGGGACTCCTTAAGGTAGGGTTCACCTAAGCTCTCATATCACATAGGTGAGAAAGAAGAGATAGTAAGAAAACTAGAATTCAGAATCCAGGGTGGAGTATTCTCCAAAGTAATCTTAACGTATGACATTTCTTTTCTATATAGACATTCTTCTCCCCATATTGTGGTTTCTGTGAGGCCTGTGCGCCCCAGACATATCTAATGGTTTTGGACTGAATTGTTTGGGAAGTGAGAATAAAGGAGAACTTAGACACTACCAGAAAAACTTTTGTATTTCCCTTCCTCTGAACCTTTGCTTCACTAGCTTTCTTGCAGACACTTTCCTCTGTCCTCTCACTTGTCTAAATCCCATGCATCCTGCAACACCAAGTACCAATGCCAGGATCAGAGACTCCCATTTTCTACTTGAAGTTCTTTATATTTGTCTTATTTAATTATATCCAATTTCGCGGCCCGTGTGGCTCAGTGGTTGAGCGTCGACCCATGCACTAAGAGTTCGCTGGTTCAATTCCTGGTCAGGGCACATGCCCAGGTTGTGGGCCAAATCCCTAGTGTGGGGCATGCAGGAGGCGGCCAATCGATGTTCTCTCTCATTGATGTTTCTCTCTCTCTCTCTCTCTCTCTCTCTCTCTCTCTCTCTCTCTCTCTCTCCACCCCTTGAATTTAGGCTTAACCACATGAGTTAATTTGGACAATGGGATATTAATAGGTATAATGCAAATGGATGTTTGAAATCTGTTTCTGCAGTCAGTATCCCTCTTAGGTCCTGCCACTCTAGAGAACAGTTTCCTCTATGTAGTTATTGCCTC
The DNA here is from genome assembly GCA_030848825.1 of Tadarida brasiliensis. Lineage (NCBI taxonomy): Eukaryota > Metazoa > Chordata > Mammalia > Chiroptera > Molossidae > Tadarida > Tadarida brasiliensis. Next base: position 146,607,323 of record CM061257.1, on the reverse strand, counting down.
TCCAACATAGGCTCCAGAGTTAAAACGTAGAGTAGGCCAGAACACAAGCTACAACCCAAAATAGTCCAGAGCCAACTTTCAGCTGACCCACAGATACATTTTTTAAAAATCTAGTTAGATGCTGCTGGGATTTGGTGATTATTTATTAAACAATTAATAGATCACAGTCCATTTGCTAAGTAAATAAAGAGCCTTGAGATAATGAATTCTATAAAGAAAAATAAATTAGTGATAAGAGATAGGAATGAATATGGTAAGGTAGAATAAAATTTTAAGTAAGAAAATCAGTGAGGACTTCATAATGATGGGGGTATTGGAAGTTGTTGAAGAAATGAGCCATGCATATACTGTGGGGACTTAATTCTAAGCTAAAGATTGGTGAGTGCAAAGGTCTTAAAGCTAGAATGTACCAACCATGTCTAGGGAATAGCAAAGAGGTAAGTAGGGTAGGAAGACAGACTCTAAACATTCTAGATTCTCTATTAATTACATTAGAAACCAATGGGAGATTTTAAAAATGTGTTAGTGAAATGAAATATGAGATTTATCTTTTATTTTTTTATTTTTTTTTTATTAATTTACTTATGTTACAGATGATTCTCCTTTTTTCCCCCATTGACACCCCCCTCCCCCTCCCTCCCTGTCCCGTCCCCGTTTTGTTGTCCATGTCCGTTGGTTATGAGTACATGCGTACAAGTTCTGTGTTCATCGCTCCCCTCCCCCGCCCCCTCTTCTGGGAGATGTCAGCCTGTACCCCACTTCCACGTCCCCGGGACTACCCTGCTCCTCACACTGTTATGTTCATTATACTCCAGAAATAAGTGAGATCATATGATGTTTGTCTTTCTCTGCTTGGCTTGTTTCACTTAGGATAATAGTTTCCAGGTCCTCCCGTGATACTCTGCTTTGTTGAAAATTGACTGAAGGATGGAAGGGTAGAGTAACCAGACTGATTAGGAGGCTATGGAAATAATTCAGTTAAGAACAGTTTAAACTAGTGTAGTATTGGTGTTCCAGCTCAGAAAACTTCAGTTTTTGGACATTTTTTGAAGGTACAACTGACAATATTTGCTGATTAATTTTTATAAGAAGTATTACAATATTACAAGGATTAGTAAAAATTTTAAATTGGCCAGAAAAACTACAAAGTGAAGTTGCCTCTTACCAAGATAAAAACAGACAGTGTAGGGAGCAGTTACAATGGAAGTCACACTGAAAACATTTAAGCAAGCATGAATTGAAGGGGTCAGTATGTGATAGGCTATTAAGTGGAGAATTTTTCTGATGCCCTGCAAAATAGCATCACAGTCTGCAGTCATTAATAATCAATACAAGATACTTCATTTTTTTTTCTTTATTGATTTTAGAGAGAGAGGAAGGGAGAAGGAGAGAAAGACAGAAATATCCATGAAAGAGTACATCGATTGGCCGCCTCCTGCATGGCCCCCACTGGGGATTTGGCCCACAACCTGGGCATGTGCCCTGACTGAGAATCGAACTGGCGACCTCTTGGTGCATGGGTCAACACTCAGCCACTGAGCCACACCGGCCAGGCAATACTTCATATTTTTAAAAGTTTATTCATAAATAAAGCCAGACACTATCCTCCAGGGCTGACAGCACTGGACCAGACCTCCCTTTCACAGTCAATTCCCTTTCTCTCCACTCTCCTACTCCATTCCATTCCCCACTGGAATATATAACCAAGAAACTAGGGGGCGTTGACATCAGTGCTAGGAATAAAATGGTTTTACTTCCCCTGCCTGTTTGGGAAGGAAGTAGGTTTCCTTTTTCACCAAGCAGAGTAAGAAGAACTTACAGGTATAGAGATTCACCCTTACAGACTGGGGTTTCTGCAAGGTGGGAGGCTGGTATTTCATTTCTCTACTGGAAGCTTACTGAGCCACTGAATTTCAGAATCTCCCTTCTATTCTTTGGACAACTTGACAAGTGCTCCTGGATCTAGTCTTCAGTGTTTTTTTTTCTGAAGGTGGTATAGCTTGAGGCAGAGCCTAAGCAGAGGAGCAAGAAGACTCTAAGGCCTCTATGCCTGGGAAGAAGATAAGGGGCACTCAGTGGTTCATTTGGCTCCCTGTTTGGACATGAAGGTTAGAGATGAATCATGGGATGTCTCAAAGGTCTGCTGCACTAGGAAAGGTGATGTGTTACCCAGGGATGATTTATAATATACCACTGCTGGAGAAATATTGAGACAGAGCTGCTCCTTTGTAAAGAGTGCCTCCCAGAAAGAAGGAACTGGGGAAAAGTTAAACATGGTTCCCAGAAATTCATGAACATTGTGATCTGAGGCCATAGTAGGAGACACAAAGAAGCAAGCCAAAGTGGAAACCTAGAGATACTTTCTTACCAAAGCACATGAACAGATTATAAATAACATTATCTGACTTTTCTATTGCTCTTACAGCCTCAATCCCAGAATGGTAAGAACCTTCAAAACAGAGAGGAAGACTGTATCTCAGAATCAGACATGATATCCACTCATCTACTGATGGGCACTTGGGCTGCTTCCATATCGTGACTATTGTAAATAAAGGTGCAGGGAACATAGAGGTGCATATATTCTTTGGAATTAGTGTTTCAGGTTTCTTTGGATATATTCCCAGAAGTGGAATCACTGGGTCACAAGGCAGTTACATTTTTATTTTTGAGGTAACTTCATATAGCTTTCCACAGTGGCTGCACCGGTCACCCCATTAAATTTAATAAAAATGTTTTTTTAAAGAAAAAGAATCAGACCATGATATCCTCCGTCTTCCTATAAAGTGCTAGGGGGGAGAGTAGAAATGAACGAGCAGCCAGGCCTTCTTCCCACTCCATCTACTCTGCAAACTAGCCTGGGTATGCCCCAGGGAGTGGGTTGCACAGGCTTAAATCAGTTATAAGATCGGGTCTTTAAACAGAGCTGTTTTTAACATTTAATATGACAGAGTCACCAATAACCTATGGGATCTTCTGATATCTTTTAATAAATTAGGAAATAGTGACCTAAGGATCACAGTTGAAAGTAATGACTGGAAAAAATGATACTAGGGTTTTAACACACTACTTAGGTCATACCTCTGACAACTTGAATAATACTTTTTTGTAGTATTTTTTTTTCTTTCTTTCTGTAAAGTAGTTGTAAGAGTAAACATCAAAGTCATGTCCCTTAGCCCTTCAAAGTATATCTGTGGTAGTGACACATTGAGTGTTTTCTAAAATATTAATGTAAAATTTATATTTAGTGAAAATTCCCTCCCCTCTGAATTTATACAAATGCTGGTTGACTCAGGGAGATGACAGTTCATTTTTGGTTGAAAGAAACATATTTCAGGTAATCCACCTAAATGGGAAAGAGGAATCAATATATTAAACAACAACAACAAAAAGAAAACAATTTACTACAGAGACATTAAAAGTATGTCAGGTGATTCTCCATGCATCTGAGATAGGTAATTTAAAAAAGAAAAGTGTGCATAGATTTTTAGATAATTGTTCTTTGTTGGAGCACACGCCATGGTGTGAGCTTAATATTAGCTCTCAATTAGACACAATTATTTCCCTGCCCTCTATAGCCCCACATGTTTCTCCTTTCTTCTCTTAACTCTCTTTTTTCCACATCCTTAATCCTTTTCAGAAACTTTTAATCAGTAGATGCTATATTTCATATTGAACTATTAATGATGTCCTAAGATGATGGAAAACAGCAATCTTTATTCTAGTAAGCCAACATAAATCTGAAAATGAAAAGGGATAAATGTAAACTAAAAACAACAATTTCGAAGTTAAGACCTTGCCAACTTCAATCATTCTTTTATTACAGTTTGATTTGTTCTACAATAATCACATGATTCTACAATCAATGTTCCCTATCAATTTTTAATATGTTGATAAGACAATATTTTATTTTAAATATATAGCACATTAGTCACTTATCTTTTTCTCTTGTATTTCCTTGCTTGACTTTATTTAAAAATTTTTACCCTTAAATATATATAGAAAAACTGGTGTATAAACCTTGATCAACAACTCAATACATCTAGAGACAGTTTCAAACTGTGTTATGCTGCAAAATGACACTGAACAGCAAAGCATTAACTCTGTGGGAGGTTGGCAATACCTCCCACTTGATGAGCCCGAGGACCAGTGTACAAACATGCTCAATTCGTTTGGAAATATCAGGAGACATCTCGATGCCCAGATAACTGTTTTGTGGTTAAAGTCAAGGGCTGGATGTTTAAAAAATTCTGAGCAGCCATTGAGATTGTACTTCAAGTAGCCCAGAAATGAAGAGAGAGAGAGAGAGAGAGAGAGAGAGAGAGAGAGAGAGAGAGAGAGAGAGAGAGAAAGAAAGAAAGAAGACAAGAAATCAATAAAAACTTATACAAACATAATTATTTGGGTGTAGCTAAATAATAGTTTCCCTCCAGTTCAGTTTCAGTGATTGCATTGTAAAGGTAGTTATATTCCAGAACTAAAAATGACCCCTCCCAAGGTATATCTTTTCACGCCAGGTTTTCAATTGGTAGCAGTTCTGCTCACAAATGGACTGAGATTGTTGCCAAATCTGGCTGAAAAGAATCATTATGTAGCAATGATGTTACCAGTCTCTGCTTTCCGGTTCTGTTTAGAAATAGCTACCAAATGTGTGCAACATACCACATTGGCCAAACTGATCATGAGCCATTTCTAATTACGCCCATGATATTTTTGTTGTTTTTGCCCACCCCGCTCCACTGGTGTTTTAAAAATTAGTGAATATTCCTCATTCATCCATTTACTTTTTCAACTAATATTAGTTGAGATCTTATGGGGTATGAAGCACTGGAGAAACTGACTAGTTTTGTTCCAATTGATATGGACATTACACAGCAATTTGAACAGAGAAAGTGTAATATAAGGAATTGTTAATATTAACGGGGGGTTGGAGAAACTGTGAATTGACTAGTATGAAGTAAAGAGAGATATGAAGACTGCAGGAACAGCAGGTGTACTGAGATATACTAGGGCTTAGAGAATGCCCAAGGAACAGCTCCCCCCTCCAGCTGTGATGGGGACAGGATGGCGAGGGCACAGCCATGACTCACTCACTGAAAGGCAGAGCAGCCCCTATGGTGCCACGCCCGTAGGTTGCTACAGAAAGCAGTTTAAGGGAATGTCTTACCAGAGGCACGCTGAGAGAGTTGCTGGTGGAGGCTAATAGGTGGTGGATGCTGCTGGCTGCCATTAGTCAGACAGTTGTCCAAATTTCAGGAGCCTGGCAACATTATTTTGCAGCAATCCTATGTTTTTGTGTGGGCTTAGGAAGGAAATTGTCATTTAAGACACTGGGCAATTTTAAGTCCTCAAAACAAAGTCCCATTTTTTTCACCAGTTGAAAAACCGAATAGTGAATGGGTAAAGAGGAGAGTGAATCTCGGGTATGAGCTTTAAATATGAAATACATGACCATCATTTAAAAAACAATTTTTTTTCTTTATTGATTTTTTAGAGAGAGAGAAAGGGAAAGATAGAAAGCATCAATGAGAGAGAACATTGATTGCCTGCCTCCTGCATGCCCCACACTGGGGATTGGGCCCACAACCTGGGCGTGTGCCCTGACCGGGAATCAAACAAGTGACCTCTTGGTGCATGGGTCGACACTCAACCACTGAGCAACACTGGCCAGGCACAACCATCATATGGGTGGCTTCCAAACCTGCTTCTGAGGTTTTCAGTGCATCATTCAGGTACCATGTGCATACCAAATGTCCACTTGACCTCTTTTGTTAATTAAAGGATGGTCCAGAATACTATAGCTACAGGATTTGCCAACATAGAATTATGTTCTCCACTCTCAGGAATATTGCATTTTGAAATAAAGAATGTTGATGTTGTTTTAAGTCCTAATACATAGCAGATTTGTGAAATTAAAGACCATTCAAAGAACATACCAATCTTCCATTCAAACCTTAAATAGAAAATCCCATCTTTCCACTATGGAACCTAATACATAGTGGGAATTTTCTCAGTTTTTACATGGTGAGATTTCTTACTGCATGTAATAATAGTATGCCAGATTTACTGGAGAAATTTTCCAAAATATGGGAATGTGACAATACATAGCTAGCAACTCTGTATTAGTTTCCTATTACTGCTGTAACAAATTGCCACGGATTTAGTAGCTAAAATAAACAAAATGTATTATTTTGCAATTTAGAAATAAAAAAGCTGAGATGGGCCTAAAAAGCAAGGTGTTGGCAGAGCTACAGTGACTCAATTGTTGAAGAGTGTGTTCATTTCCACATATATGTGGATTTTCCAGTTTTCCTTCTGTTATTGATGTCTGGTGTCATTCCACTGTGGTCAGAAAGAGACTTGGTATTATTTTAATCCTCTCAAATTTGTTAAGACTTGTATGTAATTGATCTGTCATAGAACACTCCATGTGCACTTGAGAAGAATGTCGTTTTTGCTGCTATTGGGTAGAATGTTCTGCATATGTCTGTTAGGTTCATTTGTGCTGTAGTGCTGTTCAAGTCCACTGTTTCCTTATTAATTTTCTATGCAGATGTGCTATCCACAGTGGAAAATAGAGTAATAGGCTCCTTCTATTTTGTTATTACTGTCTATTTCTCCATTCATATCTGTGAATGTTTGCTTTATGTATTTAAGTGCTTGGGTGTTGGGCGTGTATATATATATATCTATGATTGTTATATTCCTGATGAATTGGCCCTTTCAATAATCTTCTTTGTATTTCGTGATGATTTTTTAATTGAAGTTTATTTTGTCTGATGTAAGTAGTCAACCCTGCTGTTTTTTGATTACCATTTCATGGAATACAAAATAGAATTTCTGTTTTGTTCCTTTTAATTATTTCTCTTCATTGATATTCTAACTTTATTTATGTATCATTTTCCTGATATTATTTCGTTTTCTGTCTGTATTCTCTTGTAAATTACTGAGCTGTTGTTTAAAGATAATGATTTTGAATTATTTGTCAATAATTCATAAATCTCCATTTCTTTGGGTTAGTAACTAGATATTTATTTTGTTCTTTTGATCATGTCATATTTTCCTGAATTTTTATGTTCCTTGTAGCTTTATGTTGGTGTCTGCACATTTGAAGAAACAGTCATCTCTCCTAATATTTATGGACTGGCTTTGATTGGGAAAAACCTTTACAGCTCTGGCTAGAGATTTTGGACCTTTGTTCCTAGTTGTCCTAGATGTGCAGTCTTTTTGTTTTTTGTTTTCCCTCTCTTTCTTTAAAAAAAAAATTTTTTTAAATCCTCACTCGAGGATATATATTTTTTCATTTATCTTCAGACAGAGTGAAAGAGGGAAAGAGAGAGAGAGATTGCCAGAGAGAAAGAGACAGAGAGAGAGACACACACACAGAGAGAGACAGACATCGATTGGCTGCCTCCCTAACGACTCCAACCAGGGCTGGAGACCGAGCTGCAACCGAGGTACGTGCCCTCGACTGGAATCCAACCCGGGACTCTTTGGTCTGCAGGCCGACATTCTGACCACTGAGCCAAACTGGCCAGGGCTCCTCTCTTTCTTTTCAGGATCTCTTACGCCCTCTGGTATCTATGACTTCTCTCAGGATGAGGTAAAACAAAAACCAGCTAATCAGTCAGTGTTGTGTATGACCTGCATGATGGAGACACGTTCCACTCCTCTCTCCCTCAGCTCTGTACCTACTCCAAATCTCAGAGTGATGACAGTCACAGGAGGCTAAGAGCCCTCTTCTTTGTTCCTAGCTGAGCCAGGTGCCCACGCTATGCTGGTTCTTTTAGTGCTCAGTGTGAGGTACTGAAAGGCCAGGCACATTCTGCATTCACCCAACTTCTCCCTGCCCAAGGGGAAGTCGTGGGCTGAGAAGGTGTCTCCAGGCACTGAGCTATATTGCTTTGGGGTGGGACTGATTTGGGAAAAGTGAAGTTGCTCTTCTTACTCTATTCAGTGCAGCTGTTCTTTGTACTCCTGTGCGTGATATATCTTCTTAAATGGATTGTTATCTCATTAAGGTATTTTAATATAGTGTTGCTAAATTGGTGTCACTGTGGGGGAACAAGACCTGAGACTTCTTATTATGCCATATTGATGACATCACTCCTTCCTATTTTCTATACCCTTTTTATAAATTGAATTCTGTTTTTTTTATTGTTGAATTGTACTATTCTTTATATACTCTGGATACAAGCCCACTATCAGATCAATATTTGCACATATTTCCTCTTATTCTATGTGTTGACTTATTACTTACTTGATAGTTAATTTACAGCTCAACATTTTTTATTTTAATGTAGTAAAGTTTACATATTTTGTCTTTTGTCACTTGTATCTTTGTTTTTATATCTGAGAAATAATTTCCTAAGCCAAGATCACAAAGATTTACTCCTATATTATCTTCTAAAACTTTAATAGTTTTAGGTCTTATTATTAGATCCATAGATTTATTTTGAGATATTTTAAAGTATGTTGTGAGGTAGGGATCCAAATTCATCTGTTTGACAAATGGACAATTTTCTCCTTAATGAAATTGTCTTCACGTTTTAAAAGAAATATTTTATGTAATTATTTTTTAAATATTTTTTCTTTATTGATTTTAGAGAAATAGGAAGGGAGATCAGGCCCACAACCTGGGCATGTGCCCTGACCAGGAATCGAACTGGCGACCTCTTGGTGCATAGGTCGATGTTCAACCACTGAGCCACACCATCTGGGCATTGACATTTTTCTTGAAAATGGATTGATCATAAGTATAAGAGTTAATTTCTCTACTGTCAACCCTATTTCATTGATCTTTATAACTACCTTCCTGCCATTACAACAATGTTTTGATACTGTAGTTTCAGAGTAAGTTTTGAAATTCACAAGTGAGCCTTCCAACTTTGTTCTTCTTTTTCATGATTGCTTTGGTCATTGGGTATTTTCATTGACATTTATTTATTTATTTTAAATATGTTTTTATTGATTTTAGGGAGAGAGGATGGGAGAGGGAGAGAGAGAGAGAAACATCGATGAGAAAGGGAAACATCAACCATCTGCCTCCAGTACACCCCACCACCAAGGACCAAGCCCACAACCCAGGCATGTGACCTGACCTCTGACCAGGAATCAAACTGGTGACCTCTAGGAGCACGGGATAACACTCAACCAACTGAGCCACAATAGCCAGGGCTTCATTGCCATTTAAATTTTAGAATCAGTTCTTAAATTTCTACAAAAAGTCAGATGGGACTTTATATATAGAATGTATTAAATGAGTCAAACAATTTGAGGAATATTGGCATCTTAATAATATTAAATTTTCTAATCAAGGAACATGAGATATCTTCCGCTTAGATAGATGTTTATTTATTTTCAACAAAGTCTTATAGTTTTAAGTATAAATCTTACACTTATTAAACCCATTCTTACATATGTTTGATACTTATGTAACATAAAATTGTTTAAAATTTTTTATTGTTTATTACTAGTGTAGCAAATGATTTTTGCACATTGATCTTGGATCCTGCATTCTTGCTGAAATTATTTATTAGTTCTAGATTTTAGTGGATGTCTTGGGACATTTTATATTCAAGATCATGTCATCTGTGAATAAACATAATTTTGATTCTTCTTTTACAATCTGAATTTTTAAAAATGTATTTTTCTTACATAATATTCCTAGCTAAAATCTTTAATATAATCTTGAATAGAAGTAGTCAGAGTAGATATCCTTATCTGCTCTTACTGCTGAGTCAGGGAAAACATTTTGATTTTTCACCACTAAATGTAATGCTTTATGTTGTTGATGATGATCTTTCTCAGTTGAGGAAATGACCTTCTATTTTTAGTGTGTTAAATGTTTTTATCCTGAATTTCATATGATGATCTTTTTTTTGAGAGCAGTGTGTGTTTTTCTCCATTTATTCTACTGATACACTATATTACATTTATTGATTTTAGAATGTTAAAAAAAAAAACTTGATATTTTTAGATAATACCTAATTAGGATTGATGTATAATCCCTTTCAATGTTGCTGTTTTGGGGCTGCTTGTATTTTGTTGAAAAAATGTTATGACTATATTCACAAGGAATCTTATTTTGTAGTTTTCTTCTTTTGTGATATCTTTGTCTGACTCAGGTGTAAAGGTAATACTGACTTTGTAGAATGAATTTGGAAATGTTCTTGCCTCCTCTAATTTTTGGAAAAATTTGTGAAAAGTTAGTATTAATTCTTCTGTAAAAACTTTGCAAAATTCACCAGAGATACCCAGATATTTTACCCATATATATGACATTATTTACAGTTTTTAGAAACTTTTTATCAGTTTGATTATGGGTATATATTAAATTTTATTAGATTATTATTCTCGTTTTCTTTTCTTCTTCCTCACTAGGCCAAACTGACTGGCATAGAGCAGGGACTAGTTTATTTAGCTTTCATCTTTCCTTACTTTCATTTGTATTAATTGATATAATCCCAAAAATGTCTTGATAAAATCATGTGTTTTTTGCTCTTTATTCTACAACAGTGTAGTATATTAATTAATTGAACACTTTTTAAAACTTAAAATACTACAATCATGGTAAAATATTATTTTACACAATATATTCTTATTTTTATTTATGAATGTTTTCAATATGCTAATATCATATTAAAGATGTTTGCATTTGTATTTATGAAGTGGTCTCTATTTTTCTTATTTGTTTGGGTATCAGGGTTATACTGTTATTTTACAAAAAATGTCCCCTTTTTTTCTGAAAGTTTGTGTGTGTGTGTGTGTGTGTGTGTGTGTGTGTGTGGTGGCGGTGGTGGGAGGGGAGAGAATTTCTTAAATTTTAGACAAATTACACCAGCAAAGTCATCTCATATGGAATTTTTAATATGAAAATGTTTTGATTATGATTACAATTTCTTTAATACATGTGGCATTATTTGAATTTTACATTTTTTGTGTTTAATTTATTGTCTTTCAGAAAATTCTTAATTTTATATTTTATAAACTTAATGATATACAATTTATTATCGTATGTTTTTCTATTTTATTATATAAAATCTGTACAGATGTTTTTGATTTTATTTATGATATTGGAAATATTTTTACTCCATTTTAAATTGAGCAATCTTGTAAGAGATTTATTATTTGCAAAAATAAAATTTTTGCTTTATTGAATATTTATAATTATTTATTTTCTACTTCATTGATTCCTGCTCTAAATTTAATTTTATCTTCTACATACATTTAGTTATAGTTACTCTGCCATTTCTGGTTTTGTAAAAATTTTAGGTTATTAATTTTTTTTACTTTCTTCTTTCTAATATCAGAATTTAAAGCTTTAAATTTACCTCTAAGCTCCCCTTTATGAGCAGCTTACTAATTCTGAAGTTTCCTTGAGATTCTTTTTGTCTCAGGAATTGTTCAAACTGTCCTTTTTTGTTTCTAAGGATTTGCATAAATGAATTTCTTATATTTTACATGTATAAAATGTTCCAATTTTTATTGAAAACTGCATATATATGTACATCTACATATATATTTATTTTAAATAGTATATATTATTACTCTTCCCTTTTCATTTTTAAATATTTATAAGACAATATCTCTAAACAGCATTTAAAACAGAAACAAATCTAGGCGGAATTCCAAAATGGCGGTGGAGTGAATGGAAGCTACACAGACCATCTCCCAGGACCAAACTGGAATTACAACTAAAATAAAGAAAAATCGTTGGGAAAAAGCAAAGGAAAAGCAGCTTGCGAGGACCATACAACCAGGGACACTGAATCAATCCTGGCAGGATTGCAGAGGTGTGAGAGGGGGGCTGGGAGCCCACTGACAGCAGTGGTCTTAACTGTGAGCACTGCCCTCTGGGTGAAAGCCCAAGCCGGCTCCACAGCACAGAGGGCTGGGACAGAGAGCTAAAATAGCCACAGCCACTCACCTTGGGCTACGGTAGAGGGAGAGCAGACTGGACTGGAACTGTGTGGGGACACTCGGGATTTGGAGGGCACTCAGAGCTTTTGCTGAGTTGCGGCCACGCAGGACAGTGGCCATCTTACTCCTTCCCAGGGCTCTGGGGAGAGGTGGCAGCCCCTACTTGGAGATTCAGCCACACCCAGGTGAGCCATTAAAATGCAAATTGAGGCTCATTAACTACCAGCATCTGCCCCACCCTTGGGAAATCCTCTCATGCTGAACACCTGAGGGAGGTTTTCATTCAACTGAGAACCCAAGGCTCTTCAAGTACCCAGGACTAATAGCCTCTAGGCAAAAAGCTAGAGGATAACTTAACCTTTTCTGGGTTTGCAAATCTACCCAGGAAAGTAAGACTCCACAGTGGTGTATAACATGGGTCCTCCCATGCTCATCCAAACCCAGTACAAGGAGCCACAAACAGCAGAACACCAACATCCACAGGGAAAATTTGGCAGGCTCCAAAACCCACTGAGATAGCCAAAATGGTGAAACAAAAAACAGATGCAAAATTAAAGAATAAGAGACCTCCACTGAAGATGAGATAAATGAAATGGAGTTAATCAAGGTAACAGAACTAGAATTCAGAGCTATGATCTTGAGGAAGCTCAACAGCATGTGTAAGGACATCAGCACCATGAGCAAAGACATAGAAATATTGAAAACCAACCAATAAGAAATGAAGAATGACATAGCAGAAATGAAGAACACATTGGAAGGACTAAACAGCAGATTAGAAGAAGCTGAGGACTGGATCAGTGAATTAGAAGACAGGGTAGAAAAAAATCAACCAATCAGAAAACCAAAAGGAAAAAAAAAACAATGAAAAAACAGGAAGACAGCTTAAGAGAACTGTGGGACAACTGGAAATGTAATAATATTCGCATCATAGGAGTCCCCAAAGAAGAAGAAAATGAGCAAGGGTTAGAGAATATATTTGAAGAAATAGTGACAGAAAATTTCCCTAATTTGGTGAAGTAAGAAGGCATTCAAGTTCAAGAAGCACAGAGAATCCCAAGTAAGAAGAACCCAAACAGGCCCACACTAAGACATATAGTAATTAAAATGCCCAAAATTAAAGACAAAGAGACAATCCTAAAGGCAGAAAGAGATAAGCAACAGGTTATCTACAAAGGAACCCCCATAAGGCTATCAGCTGACTTCTCAATGGAAACACTATAGGCCAGAAGGCAATGGCGTGAAGTAATCAAGGTCATGAAAAACAAGGATCTGAATCCAAGACTACTCTACCCAGCAAGGCTATCATTCAAAATACAAGGTCAAATAAAGAGCTTCCCAGACCAAAAAAAAGGCTAAGGGAATATATTAGCACCAAACCAACACTGCAAGAAATGTTAAAAGGACTGCTGTAATTAGTAGAAGAAATAAAAAGGAAAATAGAAACACACTAAACAAAAATGGCAATAAATAAGTACATATCAATAATCACCTTAAATGTAAATGGATTGAATGCTCTGATAAAAAGACACAGAGTAGCAGATTGGATAAGAAAGCATGACCCATATATATGTTGTTAACAACAGACCCACCTCACAAAAAAAGACTCACATAGGTTGAAAGTGAAAGGATGGAAAAAAATCTTCCAAGTAAACAGAAAGGAAAAAAAAAGCTGGGGTAGCAATACTCATATCTAATAAAATAGATTTCAAAATGAAGGCCATAACTAGAGACAAAGAAGGTCACTACATAATATTGAAAGGATCTATCCAACAGGAAGATATAACCTTGGTAAACATATACGTACCCAATATAGGAGCACCAAAATACATTAAAAATCTTCTGGAGGACTTCAAAGGGGAAATCGACAGCAATACAATCATAGCAGGGGACTTCAACACCCTGCTGACATCACTGGATAGATCCTCTAGACAAAAAATTAACAAGGAAACAGAGACTCTAAACGAAGCACTAGACCAAATGGATTTAATAGATATTTACAGAGAATTACACCCCAAAACTACAGAATTCACATTATTCTCAAGTGCACATGGGACATTCTCAAAGATAGACCACATGTTAGGACACAAACTAAGTCTCTATAAGTTCAAGAAGATTGAAAACATCAAGCATCTTCTCAGATCAGAATGACATGAAACTAGAAATCAATTGCAACAAGAACATGCAAAGACATTTGAATACATGGAGGCTAAATAGCATGTTATTAAACAATGAATGGGTTACTGAGGAGATCAAGGAAGAAATTAAAAACTTCCTGGAAATCAATGAAAATGAAGACACAACAACACAAAATCTATGGGATGCAGTGAAAGCAGTTCTGAGAGGGAAGTTCATAGCACTACAGGCCTACCTCAAGAAACAAGAAAATTTTCTAAATCACTTTCTAACCTCACAACTTAAAGAACTAGAAATCAAGCAAAAAGAAAACCCCAGAGCAAGTAGAAGGAAGGAAATAGTAAAGATCAGAGCAGAAATAAATGACATAGAGACCAGAAAAACAATTCAAAGGATCAATGAAACAAAGAGCTGGTTTTTTGAAAAGATAAACAAGATTGATGGACCCTTAGCTAGACTCACCAAGAAACAAAGAGAGAGAATCCAAATACACAAAATCAGAAATGAAAGAGGAGAAGTAACAACTGACACCACAGAAACACAAAGGATCGTTAACAAATACTATGAACATTTATATGGCAACAAATTCGACAATCTAAGTGAAATGGACAAATTTCTAGAAACACATAGTCTCCCAAAACTGGACCAGGAAGAGATAGAAAACTTGAACAGACCAATAACAATGAAGGTAATTGAAGATGTAATCAAGACTCTCCAGGCAAACAAAAGCCCAGGCTCAGACGGCTTCACGGGAGAGTTTTAACGAACATTCAAAGAAGAACTAACACCCATTCTCCTCAAACTATTTCAAAAAATTCAAGAAGAAGGAAGACTTCCAAAGTTGTTTTATGAGGCCAGCATAATTCTAATTCCAAAACCAGAAAAAGACACTGCAAAGAAAGAAAACTATAGGCCAATATCCCTGATGAACATAAATGCCAAAATCCTGAACAAAATACTAGCAAATCGGATCCAGGGATACATCAAAATAATTATTCACCATGACCAAGTGGGATTCATCCCAGAGATGCAAGGCTGGGTCAATATTCGCAAATCAATAAATGTGATACAGCACATAAACAAAATGAAAGATAAAAACCACATTATCATATCAATAGACGCTGAAAAGGCATTGACAAAATCTAAGAAACCTGAAACACCAATCAGAAAGAATACATGTACTCCCATGTTCATAGCAGCACTATTTACAATAGCTAAGATCTGGAAACAGCCCAAGTGTCCATCAGTGGATGAATGGATAAAAAAGCTGTGGCTCATATACACAATGGAGTACTATGCAGCTGTAAGAAAGAAAGATCTCTTATACTTTGAGACGACATGGAAGGACCTCGAGAGTATTATCCTAAGCGAAACAAGCCAAGCAGAGAAAGACAAATATCACATGATCTCACTTATTTGTGGAATATAATGAACATAACAGTCTGAGGAACAGGGTAGACCCAGAGATGTGGAAGTAGGGTACAGACTGACAACCCTCAGAAGAGGTGGTGGCAGCTGAGGGAAGAGATAAACCACAGAACTTATACGCATGTATGCATAACTGATGGACATGGACAACAAAGCTGGGGATGGGGTGGGGGGTTTGGGAGGAGGGTGTCAATGGGGAAAAAAGGAGAAACATCTGTAACAAAAATAAATTAATAAAAAAATTAAAAATAAATAAATAAAATTAAATTTTAAAAGAAGGAAGTATGATGCGATAAAAAAATAAAAATAAAACAGAAACAAATCTAATTACAAATGTTATGAAGCTGACATTTTAGTTACTATGAGTAAAACTGTAATGAATGGAAGTAACTTTCTACTTGCTCATATCAAAGCCTTCTTATTACTCTTTAAATGTGATGAACTTTTCAAGTAGGCATGTTGATGGCCACTAAAAGAATTAAAGTTTATCTGTAAATTCATAAATTTTAGTCATTGTTCCAATAAACCAAATAAAGAGGCGTTTGTGAGATTAAACAATACTTGCATGCAGATAAAATAGAATAGAATGTTTTCTTTAGACTTTAAAATTAAAATATTTATCACCAGATAATTTTACCTTTAGGATATTTCAGGTAGGTGATAATAGTTTTTGTAGCACCTTTTGACTTTGCACAATCTGGTTGTCTCCCTAGGAGAGTTGTGTTATTATTAGCACTACCAAGGGAACCAGAGTTTATGCTGGTGAATAAATATGGCAATCTGAATCACTGACTTCATTTTACAAAGTTGCATTAAATGGACAAGCTATATAATAATCATGGAGCCTGTCTCCATGACTAATTGGCTCCTTTAGAAAACTCCAGATGATAAATAAATACATTTAAACACCATCAGTGATAAATTATTATGTTTACAAAATTAAACTCCAATATAGATAATAAATAATGTAGTTTCCAAAACACTCAGTTTTTATCTTGTCTTACAGGCTCTATCACCACATATGGAGAGGTTTAACACTTTAGTCAAATGTCTTATTTAGCTGCCTTCTTTCCTTTTCCTTCTCCTTCTTCTTGTTCTTCCTCTTCTTGTTCCTGTCCCTTCCTCCTCCTCCTCTTCCTCCTTCTCCTCCTCCTTCTCCTTCTTTCATAGGCCAAATTGACTGGAATAGAGTCAGGACTAATTTATTTAGCCTTCAAATCTCTCCTTACTTTCCATTTTTATTAATTGATATAACCCCCAAAATTATAACCCAAAAGTCTATTCCATTTTTCTCAAATAATATCAGGGATGACATAAAAATCTTCAAAGATCAGATGGCCAGGTAGTGTTTATGTATAGTGGTTTTATCCCTAGATCATACAAAGTCTTCATTCTCTGGTCAAATTAATGAATGAACGAATGAATGGAACAAGCCATTGAAATGACAGGAGGGGCAATTACCAAAGAATGGACCATGCAGATTGGAAAGGAACCAAAAATGTTTTTAAGAATCAGAACTAAAATTTTATTGCAAATGAATTATAATTTGAGCAGTTATACCAATTAATAAAACTATGATTGCATAATTAAGTGTGTACATATTTTTATTTAATTAAAATTATAAAAAATAAAAATATAAGTACATATACTGATTTCATGTTGGTTTCAGAGTTATTTATAGAATTTCCAATGTACATTCAAGCAAAAAAAAAAGAAAAAAAAGAAGAAGTAGCAATTTTTTAGAAAGAAAATCCTGCTAAAGAAATACACGCCCAGGAGTGTTCATGAAACAGAAGTCATGCTATTCCTCCATGATGATCACTTTGCAGTTTTTCCATAGGCTCAACGTCTTTAAAATCTAGTCCTATAAAATTATAGTTTACAGGTTAGAGGCAAGATGGCTGAAACCTAAGGAAGTTCTGGCCCCTTGTTCCAAAATATATCAGCATCAACAATGATTAAAGCACCAGATTCAACAAGTATAAAATACAAACTGACAATACAGATAAACACACACACACACACACACACACACACACACACGCATGCAAAGAAGAATACTAGAAGATGTGAGACCTAAAGAATTAGAAGAGGGAGGAAAATAAGTTATATATATATATATATACACACACACACACACAAATATATATATATATATATTATGAAAATAAAGAACCTCCTAGTGTTTTGTGTGTATATATGTGTTTCATTTGTTTGTGTGTCTCTTAATCTTTTTGTTGAGGTGGTTCTTTTTATTATTGTTGATGCTGATTTTTTGGGGGGAGGGATTCTTTTTGGTTTGGTATGGTTTGGCTTTGTTTTGTTCTGTCAACACCTATAAAACAGTTGACACAACAAGGTCAACAGGGATGGGGCTGAAACCCACAGTTAACAACCTTGAGGGCTGAGGCAACCTAAAAACAGACAACTGCAATCAGGACCCAAATTCAACAGGAGAACCCACATAACTGACACAAGGGATATTCCTAAAGCACCCAGCTCAGAAGGTCAAGGAGACAACTCCACTGGGTTCCACAGAGAGGCCACCAAATCAAGACAGGGAGGCACACCAGTCTTATTTGATACACACCAACCTGCCTATGCATTTCAATACACCTCACCTGGCCTCAAATTTACCAGACTATTAAATGGTCAGACAAAGAAACAAGCCCCAAATGAAAGAAAAGGAGGAATCACTAGAAAAGAAACTATATGAAATGGAGGTAAGCAGTTTGTCAGATAAATAATTCAAAGCAATGGTTTTAAGGGTGCTTAAGCAACGTAGTGAGAATTACAAGCAACTTATTGAGAACTACACCAGAATTAAAAAAGAAGTAGAAGCCATAAATAAAAAGCAAGTGGAAATGAAGAATGACATAGCTGATGTAATAAAATATATATCCTGGAAAGATTCCCTGGTAGATTAGAAGAAGCTAAAAACAACATCAGTGAGTTAGAAGACAAGATAATAAAAAACACCTATTTAGAGCAGCAAAAGGAAAAAAAAAAAAAAGCAGAAGAATTTAAGGGACTTTGGGACAATATGAAATGTAACATTTGCATCATAGGGGTACCAGAAAGAGAAGAATAAGAGAAAGGAATATGAGAACCTGTTTGAAGAAATAATGACAGAAACATTCTCTAATCTGGTAAAGAAAAAAGTCACACAAGTCTAGGAAACACGGAGAGTCCCAATCAAGATGAACCCCAAAAGACCCACACATAGATACATCATAATTAAAATGGTAAACATTAAAGACAAAGAATCTTAAAGGCAGCAAGAGAGAGACAGAAAATACCATAGAAGGGAGTTCCCACTAGATTGTCAGCTGATTTCTCAATAGAAACATGGCAGGCCAGAAATGAGTGGCATGAAGTATACAAAGTAATGAAAACCAATGGTTTGAATCCAAGACTACTTTATCCAATAAGACTAACATGCACATTTTAAGGTGAAATAAACAGCTTTGCAAACAAGAAAAGGCTAAAGAAATTTACTATCATCAAACCAGCATTGCAAGAAATGCTAAAGGGACTGTTGCAAGAAGAAGAAATGGGGGGGGGGAGCACAGGAATAAAGAATAAAAATAACAAATAAGTAACTATCAATGATAACCTTAAATGTAAATGGCTTATATGCTCCAATCAAAGGACACAGGGTAGCTGAATGGATAAGAAAGCATGATCCATATATATGCTGTCTACAAGAGACCCACCTCAGAACAAAAGACTCACACAAGATGAAAGTGATGGGGTGGAAAAAAAAAACAAAACATACAAATGGAAACAAAAAAACAAAAGCTGGTGTAGCAATGCTCATATCTGATAATATAGACTTCAAAATGGAGGCCATAATTAGAGACAAAGAAGGTCACTACAAAATATTAAAAGCATTGATCCACCAAGAGGATATAACCCTGATAAACATATATGCACTGAATATAGGAGCATGTAAATGTATTTTAAAACTTCTAGAGGACTTCAAGGGAGAGATTGACAGCAATACAATCATAGTAGGGGAATTTAACACCCCCCTCACATCATTGGATAAAACTTCTAGAAAACAATTAAAAAGGAAACAGAGACCTGAAACAATGTACTGTGATCAGATGGATTTAATTGATATTTGCAGAACATTTCACCCCAAAGCTGAAGAATATACATTCTTCTCAAGTGCACATGAGGCATTCTCAAAGGTAGACCACATGTTAGGACACAAACTAAATCTCTACAAATTCAAGAAGATTAAAATCATATGAAGCATCTTCTTAGTTGTTATTGGTCTGTTCAGGTTTTCTGACTCTTCGCTGTTGAGTTTTGAACAGACCAATAATAACTAAGAAAATAACAGCAGTAATAAAAACCAACCAACCAAACAAACAACAACAACAACAACAACAACAACAACAACAACAACAAAAACTCCCAGCAAACAAAATCCCTGATCCAAATGGATTCACAGGAGAGTTTTATCAAAAATTCAAAGAACTAACACCTATTCTCCTCAAACTATTCCAAAACATTTTCAAGAGGAAGGAAAACTTCCAAGCTCTTTTTTTGAAGCCAGCATAATCCCAGAACCAGATAAAGAACTAGAAAGAAAGAAAATTACAGGCCAATATCCCTGATGAACATAGAACCTAAAACCCTCAAGAAAATTTTAACAAATCATCAATATATTAAAAAATTATACACCACGACCAAGTGGGATTTATCCCAGGGATGCAAGGCCGGTACAATATTTGCAAATCAATAAATCTGATACACCATATAAACAAAATGAAAGGTAAAAACCATATGATCATATCAATGGATGCTGAAAAAGGAGTTGACAAAATCCAGCATCCATTTCTGATAAAAACGCTCAGCAAAGTAGGAATAGAGGATCTTACCTCAACATAATTAAAGCCATATACGACAAACCTACAGCCAACACCATACTCAGTGGACAAACACTAAAAGTGTATCCCTTACAATCGGGAACAAGACAGGGATGATATCTCCACTCTTGTTCAACATAGTACTGGAAGTCTTAGCCATAGGAATCAGACAAGAAGAAGAAATAAAAGGCATCCAAATTGGAAAATGGGAAGTGAAACTGTCATTATTCACTGATGGCATAATATTGTACATAGAAAAACCTAAACACTCCACGAAAAAACTACTAGATTTAATAAATAAATTGGTAAAGTAGCAGGATACAAAATCAACAACCAGAAATCATTGGCATTTTATGCACCAATACTGAACACACAGAAAGAGAAACTAAAAAAAATAAAATAAAAAAAATAAATCCCATTTTCCATTGTAACAAAAATAATTAATATACCTGGGAATAAACTTAACGATGGAGGTAAATACCTGTTCTCAGAAAACTAGAGGTCATTTAAAAAAGAAATATTGGAATATATAAAACAATGGAAGCATATATCACGTTCATGGATTGCAAGAATCAACATCATTAAAATGTCTATACTGCCCATAGCAATCTACAGATTCAATGTAATCCCTTTTAAAATATCAATGGCATATTTCACAGATCCAGAACAAATACGCTAAAAGTTTATATGGAACCAAAAAAAAAAAAAAAAAAAAGGTGAATAGCCATAGCAATCTTGAAAAAGAAGGACAAAGTTGGAGGGATTACAATTCCTGATATTAGGTTATACTACAAAGCCATTGTAGTCAAAACAGCCTGGTACTGGCACAAGAACAGGCATATAGATCAATGGAACAGAAGAGAGAACCCAGAAATTGACCCAAGAAATTATGCTCAATTAATATTTGACAAAGGAGGGAAGAGCATACTATGGAGTAAAGACAGTCTCTTTAATAGATGGTGTGAAAATTGGACAGCTATATGAAAAAAAATGAAACTAGACTACCAACTTACACCTTACACAAGAATAAACTCAAGATGAATAAAAGACTTAAATGTAACTTGTGAAACCATAAAAATCCTAGAAGAAAATGTAGGCAACAAAATCTCAGACATCACACGTAGCAGAATTTTACCTATACATTGCCTAAGACAAGGGAAACAAAGCAAAAAATAAACACATGTGACTACAACAAATTAAAAAGCTTCTGCACAGCAAAAGAAACAACCATCAAAATGAAAAGGGAACCCACTGTATGGGAGAGCATAACTGCCAATGATACATCAGATAAGGGGTTAATCTCCAAAATATATAGAGTGCTCATACAACTCAACAAAAGGAAGACAAATAATCCAATTAAATTGGGCAGAGGTCCTGAATAGACACTTCTCCAGAAAGGACATACAAATAGGCAAGAGACATATGAAAAAATACTCAATGTCAGAAAGATGCGAATTGAAATGACTAGGAGGTATCACCTTACACCTGTCAGAATGGCTGCCATCAACAAATCATCAAACAAGTGTTGGCGAGGGTATGGAGAAAAGGGGACTCTAGTACACTGCTGGTGGGAATGCAGTGGTGCACCCACTGTGGAAAACACTATGGTGTTACCTTAAAAATTAAAAATTGAACTGCCATTTGACCCAGTGATCCCACATCTAGGAATATACCCTAAGAAAACTGAAACAACAAACAGAAAGAATACATGCACCCCTATGTTCATAGCAACACTATTTGCAATAGCTAAGATCTGGAAACAGTCCAAGTGTCCATCAATAGATGAGGGGATAAAAATCTGTGGTACATTTACACACTACAATACTATGCAGCTGTAAGAAAGAAAGATCTGTTACTCTTTGAGACAACATGGAGAGACATGAGGAGTATTATGCTAAGTGAAATAAGCCATTCAGAGAAAGACAAGTATCACATGATCTCACTTATTTGCAGAATATAATGAACAAAATAAGCTGATGAACAAACTAGATCCAGAGACATGGAAGCAGGGAACAGACTAACTAACCTCAGAGGGAAGGGAGGGTGGGGGGCTGGAAGAGATAAACCAAAGATTTTGTATGCATATATGCATAACTAATGGATACAGTCAACAGTGCGGTGAAGGTGAGGGGTTGTGGGATTGGGGAGGAGGGTGTCAATGGGGTAAAAGGAGGGACATCTGTAATAAAAATTAATTAATTAATAAAAATATATAGTTTGCATATATATTATTTTATATATTTTTGAAATCTAGATTTATTTGAACTTATCACAGAGGTGTTTACATAAAAGCAGCTACACTTTTTTTATTATTATTAACTAAAGAATTTTCAAAAGTCATTTTGACTATATGTTTCTCCTTGTTCACCAACCTGGGATGCTAACCATTTGTACAAATTATCTTTTTTCTATAGAAATGCTGCTTATCAAACAACATGGGAAATGAATGGTTTAAATGCACAACCAATTTTGTGCTCACTGGTATATGGATCAGCTGCTTCTCTACTTGACTCTTCTGGCCTTACTGGATTCAATAAGTTTTACCTCCAAGATCCAACTGAAAGAGCATACCCTACTGAGATATGAAATTGTCTATGGACAGGAACAAAGAGAGAATAAACCAATCTGTGCAAGTACAGAGAAAGCCTCTGTTTGGATATTTTCCTGTGTTATATCCCCTAACATTCTTTTGGTCAAAGTGAGTCAGGTAGCCAAATGCAGCATCCACAGGATGGGGAAATGAAATACTCCCATAGAAGGGACTTAAGAGGATTAATATTTTCTAAATCATAACACAATATATTGTATTATGTAAGATTATTGTATAGTTGGGTAAATTTGCCTTGTGATAAATATCTGTAATGTTCAGACACAACTTGTGTAAGAATCATGTTATACATTTTTTAAAAATTAAGGAAATGTTGTATTTCAGAAACATTTGTTTCTGTTTTCCCTAAATTTAAGCACTTTTGATTTCAGGATTTTATTGAGATTCTGGACAGCTCTTTATAACTCTTTCCATTGCTTTAGTTTGTGTCAAAGAATATTAAACAAGCTGTTTGCTAGAGATTTCAGCACATCCCATGATTTGGTCTACTAATTAGCATCACAGAAGCAGAAGTGCTGAAGTCCCATAGAAGTGTTATTTATAGAGAATCTAAATTTCTTCAGAGTAAACTTGTTTGCTATTAACTGTTCTTTGCAGAAAAAAAAAGTATTGCTATAGCTTTATTTAATGAGAAGCATAGATCACACCTAATAGTCCATGACTCAGATTACTATCAATTTATGATGCTAAAATATAGACGTAGGAATCTATTTTTCTATGACTAGTTCAGTTTGGGTTAAAATATTTATACATGTGGAATAAAGTTTTAATTTTTTAAAACAGTAGCAATGGGCCCAGCTGGTGTGGCTCAGTGGCTGAGCCTTGACCCATCCAACAAGAGGTCGCGGGTTCCATTCCTGGTCAGGGCACAAGCCCAGGTTGTGGGCCCGGTCCCCAGTAGGGGGTGTGCAGGAGGCGGCCAATGGATGTTGTCTCTCATTGATGTTTCTGTATCTCTCTCCCTTCCTCTCTCTCTAAAATCAATAAAGAAAAATTATTTAAAAATTAAAAATAAATAAAACAGTAGCAATGGGACATTATATGTCTTTTTGTTCTATTTGGTTTATACATATTAAAGTAATAAGTGCTGTGATTATAAATAGGAAATAAAAAATACAGACAGCCAAGCATGTTAATCTAGAAAAAAAAAATCAATTTTGGGAATGAGGAAAGGAAAGAAAAGTATGTATATCGTATATCAATGTTTTATTAATGGTGTCACTCCTCTATTTGAAGTGGCTTGTGACACTGGGTCTTTGGGTCATGTTCCAAAGGCGAGACCAAACTAGCCCTCAGATTGTTAGATCATTAATGCATGTAGACTTGAGAGGTAAAATGCGGATGTCTTCAGTTTAAAGAATTGTGTAAAGAATTGCTTTTGATAATATGACTAATATGGAAACATCTTTATGTATTTCAATATTTTAAATATTCTCCTGAATTTAGACTTTTTCTATCAGAAGAATACTTAGAGGTATGATCAGTTACTTCATTCAACACCTCACCCAAAAGCTAAGGTGTATAATGAGAAGCATCTCCTACTTTTTCATTCTCCTCTTTTTTCCACACATGGTCATATGATTAGTTAATTTCCTGTAGATACTTACTCAGATGTTCTTCTAGCCTTTTTAAAAAAATCATATATATGGTACATGGCTAACTATTTTACAAATGCATTTCAACATTAATTATGAGAGTGTGGCAGACAATATCAAAGGAATGCAGAAAGTCAGATAACTTATTTTCTATTATTTTATATTTAGAATGACTCACTTGTAAACATATAGACGTAACATCATATCTGTGTGAAGCTTCTCAGAAAGATGTCTTAATTTCTGAGAGAAGTGACGGGTGTGGAAAGACAATGCACTGACGCTTTGCCATTCTCCTTCTTCCTTTCAGGAATGTAGACTTGATGCCTGGAGATGAATTTGACATATTGAAACCATAATGAAACAAATACAGGGAGAAAAGCACAAGATGCTTAGGAAGTCATGAGCATGCTTAGGAAGAATGAGAGTCAGGGAACTGGTTACATTGTCAAACTACCTTACCAACATCAGACATTTTCTATGTCCAATTATATGTGGAAAACATAAGCCTCTATTTTTTTAAAGCATGATTTATCATGCTTTCAGTTCCTTGGTGTCAAAAGCACTCTTACATAGAATAGAATATTTATGTTAAATAAAATGGTAAAAGAGAATTTTCTGGTCAGAGTATACACATTTTTAATTATCAACATTAATATCAAATTTTCCTTAAAAAGGTATACAAATTTACACCCCATCATCAACAAATGGGAATGCCTGATTTCCAACATCTCTACAATATTAATGTTATTAGTTTATAAATTCACAAAGATTTATTAAGGGATTAATAAATGTACCCATCACTGTGCAAATTGTCAAGATAAGAAAATTAACGGAAATAATATGGTTTATGTCTTGCATTTTTCCAGTTAGACTTTTATAACAATTTTATTTTTTCTTCATTTATCTTCCAAAGTCCTTAAGTTTGACTTTGGTATTGCGTATTTTGTGTTGCTTCTGTGATTGAGATCAAGGAACAGTATAGGAAGTTCAGAGAATACATTTTTAATCAATCTGCTTGGGAAAAGAATCTTGTTCCCACCTCAAAAGCTATGTGGTGATGTCCCTTTTAACTTCCCAGAGCCTCAACTTCCTCATGTATAATTTGAGAATACTAAGAATAGCTATTATATTGAATTATTATATAAAGGACCTAGAACAGGGTCTGTCTAATGTCACCTAATATAAGATTTTCATTATATTTCAAAATTAAGTTGTAATTGTATATGTAAAAGTTACAAATTTTTGTATATTTATTTCTGATTGCCTTCCTGAAATTTTTTATTGCTTGCAATAATTTATTTATTGACTCTCTAATGTTTCTAAATATTTAATACTATTATCTGAAAATAATATTTTCTATTTCTTTCCAGTCTTTTCCAGAGCAATATTATAAGGCTTATGTTAGGAAACTTTTTAATTGAGACAGTGCCCTCTTTGGTGCCCCTGATCTGTCTCTTGCTTCAACAGTGTTTGGACAGGACACACCCAGAGATGCCCCTTCTTCCAGCCTCCGACCACCCTCCAACGTCTTTTCCAGTCATCACATTTGGGACCACCTCAGCCATCCTCAGTCTCCGAGACCAGCCAGCACTTTTCTTATCTCAACTCCTATTGCTGAACAACCATGAACTCCCAAATTCATCAGAATTATTCCACCGAGGTTGAGGCTGCCGTCAACCTCCTGGCCAACCTGCATCTGCGGACCTCCTGCACCCACCTGTCTCTGGGCGTCTATTTCCACCACGACTGTGTGGCTCTGGAGGGCGTGGGCCATTTATTCCATAAGTTGGCGGAGAAAGAGCGTGAAGGTGCTGAGCATCTCTTAAAGCTGCAAAACCAGTGAGGTGGCCACATCTATTCCAGGATGTGCTGAAGCCTTCCCAAAATGAGTGGGACAAAACTCAGGATGCCATGGAAGGAAGCCACATTAGCCTTGGAGAGGAACTTGAACCAGCCCAGCCCCTTTTGGATCTGCATGGGTTCTACCCACAAGACCCTCATCTCTGGGACTTCCTGCAGAACCACTTTCTGGATGAGGAGGTGAAACTCATCAAGAAGAAGATGGGTGACACCTGACTCACCTCTGCAGGCTGGCTGGCTCCCAGGCTGGGCTGGGCAAGTATCTCTTGGAAAGGCTCACCCTCAAGCACCACTGGGAACCTTTGGAGCCCAGAGGCCTTTGAGGAGCCCCTCTGCACTCCCCTGGTGTCTGGCTTTTGCCTGAGCCTCTCCCTGAAACCACTAGCCATTCTTTTAACCACCCTAGGTCCCTCTCCCATGCATTGGACCAAATGGAAACAAACAAACAAAAAAATAACTTTCTCATTGAAATACCACAACCATCTTAATATTTCTTTTGTTATTATTCCCAATGTTAAAGGTGCTCAAAAATATACTGCAATTTTTTTGTAAAATATTTTTTGTCATCTAATAAGCTCATCTTTGATCACATTTTTCATAATTGTCAATTTTAAAATATACATTTTCTGTTCTCTAACCATTATAAAATATTTTCAGAAAAAAAATTTCCCTAATATATTCTTCATCCGTTTTATCTATCTTGACATCTGCATCTATTTTTCTCTCTCTCTCTGTTTTGATTTTGCAGTTTCCATATAATTAAACAACTTCTTTATTATGTTAAATTCAATCATTATTTAATTTGTAATTAAATTTACTAATTGAATTCATCCCAAAACAAAACAGAAAAACACACAAAGTCATGGAGGCTAAATAACATGTTAATAAATAATAAAAGGGTTAACAATGAAATAAAGGAAGAAATCAAAAGTTACCTTGAAATAAATAAAAATGAGAACACAACAACCCAAAAGCGATGGTACACAGCAAAAGCAGTCCTAAGAGAAAAATTTGTAGCATTACATGCCTATCTCAGGAAAAAAGGAAAAAACACACATACACACACAAAAACAACTCAAATAAACAATCTAACTTCACACTTAAAGGAAGTGAAGAAAGTAACAACAAACAAAGCTTGAAGTGAATAGGAGAAAGGAAATAATAAAGATCAGAGCAGAAATAAACAAAAAAGAGTCTGAAAAAACAATGCAAAAGATCAATGAAACCAAGAGCTGGTTCTTTGAAAAGATAAACAAGATTGACAAAGCATTAACCAGACTCATCAAGAAAAAAAGGGAGATGACCCAGACAAATAAAATCAGAAATGAAAGAGGAGAAATAACAACTGACACCAGAGAAATACATAGAATTTTAAGAAATATTACAAACAACTATATATCAACAAATTGGACAATCTAGAAGAAATTAGATAAATTTGTAGAAACATACAATGTTCCAAAACTGAAACAGGAAGAATCAGAGAATGTGAATAGACAGATTATAACTGGTGAAATTGAAGCAGTGATCAAAAAGCTCTCCCCAAAAAAGTCTTGAACTGGATGGCTTCACAGGTGAATTTTACCAAACATTAAAAGAAGAACTAAAACCAATCTTTCTCAAACTATTCCACAAAATTCAATAGGAGGGAAAACTCATATGCCATTTCACAAGGCCAACATTATCTTAATTCCAAAAGCAGATAAAAACACTACAAAGAAAGAAAATTATAAGCTAATATCCCTAATGAGCAAAATATCCCTAAAAACAAAATATTAGTAAACTGGGTCCAGCAATACATGCAAAATATCATACATCATGATCAAGTAGGTTTTATTCCAGGAATGCTAAGTTAGTACAATATTTGCAAATCAATAAACACAATACACCACATAAACAAAATGAACGATAAAAACCACATGATCATGTCAATAAATAAAGAAATAGCATCAGATAAAATCCAATACCCTTTTTTTTTTTTTTTTTATCCTCAACCGAGGATATTTTTCTATTCATCTTCAGATAGAGTGGGAGGGAGGGAGGGAGAGAGAGAGTAACATTGAGGTGAGAGAGACACCTTGACTGGTTGCCTCCCGCACAACCCGACCTGGGCTGGGATGAACTGCAACCAAGGTACGTGTCATTGAGAAAATCGAACCTGTGACTCGTTGGTCCGAGGGCTGATGCTCTAAACACTGAACCAAACTGGCCAAGGCAATATCCAGTTTTGATAAAAAACATCCAGTAAAGTGAGAATAGAGGGAATATACTTCAAAATAATAATGGCCATATGTAACAAATCCACAGCCAACATCAAACTCAATGGGCAAAAGCTGTGTTTTCCTTAAGATCAGGAACAAAGCAGGAATATCTGCTTTCACCACTCTTATTCAACATAGTACTGGAAATCATAGCCACAGCAATCAGTCAAGAAGAAGAAATAAAAGAAATTCAAATTGGAAAGGAGGAAGTTTAACTGTCATTATTTGCAGATGACATGATATTGCACATAGAAAACCCTAAAGACTCCACCACCAATAAAGCTACTAGAGCTAATAAATAAATTTGGCGAAGTAGAAGGATACAAAATTAATATCTATAAATAGGTGGCATTTTTATGCATCAATAATGAATTTTCAGAAAGAGAAACAATGAAAATGTTATTTACCATAACAGCAACAAAAAATTAAGGTACCTAGAACTGAATTTAATCTAGGAGTTCGAAGACCTGTTCTTGGAAAAGTGTAGGATATTGAAGAAAGAAATCAAACAAGATACAAATACATGAAAACATATATTGTGCTCATGGATGGAGGAATTAACATCATTAAAATGCCTATACTTCCAAAAGAATCTGCAGATACACGGCAATTTCTATTAAAATATCAATAGCATATTTCATGGATCTAGAACAAATATTCCAAAAATGTATATCAAACCATAAAAGACCCTGAATAGCCTCAGCAATCATGAGAAATAAGAACTAAGTTGGAGGTATCACAATATCTGATATCAAACTATATTATAAGGACACTGTAGTCAAAACAGCCTGGTACTGGCATAAGAACAAGCATATAGATCAATGAACAGAACAGAGCCCAGAAATAAATCCATACCATTATGGTCAATTAATATTTGATAAAGGAAGCAAGAGCATTCAAAGGAGTAAAGACAGTCTTTTCAATAAATGGTGTTGGGAAAATTGGACAGGTAAATGGAAAAAAAAACATGAAACAAGACCACCACCTTACACCATATGCAAGTATAAACCCAAAATAGAAAAAAGACTTAAATGTAAGTCTTGAAACCATAAAAGTCCTAGAAGAAAACATAGGCAGTAAAATCTCAAATGTCTCTTGTAGCAATATTTTTGACAATATATCTCACAGGACAATGGAAATAAAGGAAAAATAAACAGATGGGACTACAATAAATTGAAAAGCTTCTGCTCAGCAAAAGAAACCATCAACAAAATTAAAAGGGAATCCCCGAATGGAGAACATATCTGCCAATGATACATATCATATGGGGTTAACTTCCAAAATATATAAAGAACTCATACAATTCAACACCATTAAGACAAATAAGCAAATTACAAAAATGGGCAAGGGACCTGAATAGACACTTCTCCAAAGAGGACATACAGATGGCCAATAGACATATGAAAAAATGTTCAATGTCATTAATCATCAGAGAAATGACAATTAAAAACACAATAACATATCACCTCATACGTGTCAGAATGGCTACCATCAATAAATCAACAAACAACTGCTGGTGAGGATGTGGATAAAAGGGAACCCTCATGCACCACTGGTGGGAATGCAGACTGATGCAGCTACTATGGAAAATAGTATGCTGCTACTATGGAAAACAGTATGGAGTTTCCTCAAAAAATTAAAAATGGTACTGCCTTTTGACCCAGCAATCCCACTTCTGGGAATATATCTTAAAAATCCCAAAACACCAATTCAGAATAATATATGCACCCCTATGTTCATAGCAGAATTATTTACAATAGGCAAGATCTGGAAACAGCCCAAATGCCCATCAGTAGATGAGTGGATAAAAAAGATATAGTACATTTACACAATGGAATACTATGTGACTATAAAAAGAAATGAAATCTTACCTGTTGTGACAGCATGATGGACCTGGAGATTATTATGCTAAGTAAAATAAGCCAATCAGAGAAAGACAAATATCACATGATCTCACTTATATGTGGAATCTAATGAACAAAATAAACTAAGGAACAAAATAGAAACATAAATACAAAATGGAGTCATGGATACATGGGACAGACTGACAGCTGTCAGAGATGAGGGGGGAGGGGAAATTGATGAAAGGAGGTGAAGGGACTAGCCAAAGAACCCACAGACACAGACAATAGTGTGATGATGTCCATAGGGAAGGGGAAAAGGGACTGGGTGGAAGTCGGCAAAAGGGGGAGATGGAGATATCTGTAAAAATGTCAGAGGAAAAAGAAAGAATAAAATAAAATGATGCCATTTTCCTAAAAAAAAAATCCCTTTTAACTATCACCTTCCACTGCCTTCCTTCTGTATTCAACCAAAGACCCATTCCTTGCTACTGGATTTTTAAAAGGTGATTCACATCAAATGTTGATTTGGATTTTGTTTATATTCCAAGAAGTTGAAATAGTCTCTTTAAGGCATATAAATTTAGAGAAAAAAATAACCTATGTTTAACTCCATCTTGATACTAAGTATAAAATAAAATCATTCTTAAACACAAGAATATTTTTATTTTTAATATTCCTACTTATGAATTTGAACTGAAACTTCACCTAAAGGCATTTCTAGGAATTAAGAAAAGCAGCAATGAGCGGTAAATTCCTAGGAAGAAACTACATGCATAAAGATGACGACCCTGAAATAGAAATGGTTGATTGTAACAAATATATAACTAAAGGGCTAACTTGCCACATGTTAAAAAGAAAAAAAGAAAGTGTTCTAAATTATAAAATATATTTCTGAACTGGATGTGATAGAGGGGTGTGTGTGTGTGTGGTGTGTGTGTGTGCACGTGTGTAGGAAGGGCAGAGTTCACATACAAAAAACAAAATTAAAAAAATGGAAAACAAATATATATTCATTAGAAAACAAACAAAAATAAATAAAACTTTTCTCACTAGTAAGTGTAATCATATAATTAGAATTATTAATAGAGGGAATTGCCATGATTCAGAAAATCATGAGTCTGGTTTTCTTTTCAAGACTTCTTTTGTCATCACTTTTCTCTTACTTTAAAAACACATATTGATTTATCCTACTATTAGAAGATTCAAAAGAAAAATAAAAGAACATATCAAAATACTGGTGTCTAATTTTACTTGAAAGCCTGTGTAACAAGTTGACGTGCAAGTCAGGTGTTTTCCAGTCTATATTTCCAATAAAATTGAAGAAGAGTTAATCAAACTGTCAGTGAAGAGATCATTAAAATGATTTCTGATGGTAAATCACTTTGTTGTTGTTGTTTTTCAGAAGAATTTTCAAGTGCTAAGTGACTTTGCTATAAAAAAAATATTTTATTTACATTTAATTATTTATATGAAAAATTTTCCTTTGCAGAATTTGGAAATTATCATCCAAATACATATTGGTGAGAAAAATACAGAATATCCAATCATTAAGTGAGACACTTTCAATAAATTTGAACTTTATACATTTACAAATGATCTAAATGTGTTATATTGAGAATGTTTCAATAATTTCTTGTTACTGATAATCATTACAAAAATTACTGAAGTCAGAAAATAGAAAAAAAATATTAGATTTATGAGCATAACAATAAAATATATAAAATGTTAATATATATGCAATCCTGGTTCATTTAGTGCCTATAACTCCCCTGCCCTGAAGTGAGAAATGACTCAGAATGGTCCTGGTTCCTTTTAATGATCTTTAGATCAAGACTTCTAAGTATGCTTATTATTAGAGGGACATTTTTGTTTTTAACCCTTTTCAGTGACAGAGTTAGGAAATAGAATACTTTATACATAACAGCTTTATTTCAATTAGAACTTTCCAAAGAAAATCACTGGGTATCCTTAACAGCAAAGCAGGCAATCTGGAAAAAAAGCATCACAGACAATGAAAGCAATGGGAATGTCACTAAGGCAGCAATGTTTGTGTGCCACAGAATTTTTAAAACATGCAATACCTGACTATTTAGTAAGAGGCACTGACCTTTTTTCCCTTAGGTTTTATTCCCTTTTTTCCCTTAGGGTCAAATTTAAAAAATGACAACAGCCAACACAACAATAGCCAACTGGTGTGAATGTCCTGTCTTGAAAAGTAAATATAGGGTGTCCCCCCAAAATGCATACACAACTTTGAATAATTATAAGGCCAGTGTTTATTCAAATAAATTTTATTTTCCAAATGTAACAGAATCTACAGACACCCTGCATACATTTTGGGGGCATATCCTCATATAACAGAGTTGCATCTTATTGGTCACATCTCGTAAGGTTGAATCTGATTGGTTATTTCTTGGTATCACAAATTCTTATATTCAAGTACAGGTACTTGATTTTGTCACTTTGGAGCAAAAATTGTAGGTAATTACTATTATTATTATTTTTTGTAAATCAATAAAAATCATACCATATTGTTATTATTTTTAATTCTCACCTGAGGATATTTTTCTATTTATCTTCAGATAGAGTGAGAGGGAGGGAGAGAGAGGGAAAGAGAGAGAAACATTGCCTCCCGCAGGACCTCGACCAGGGCTGGGGACAAACCACAACCGAAGTACGTGCCCTTGACCGGAATCGAACCCGTGACTCATTGGTCCACAGGCCAACGCTCTAACCACTGAGCCAAATGGGCCAGGGCTGTATTTTTTTGTCAGATTGGCAAAAAGTATCATATACTTTTTGGTGTGCTGCAGAATTTTAGTAACTGAAAAAGGTTGAAAATCGCTACACTAATGTATAACAAGTCTGTGTTTTCAAGGAAAACAAGGAAGTAGTGGTGAGCGGGCAGATGTCCGGGGCCTGCGGTGAGAGATGAGGCCAGAGAGAGCTAAGCTAGGGGGTCACATTATGCAGGGATTTAAGGAAAACACATTTTTAATTTCTAAACAGCTTTCAGTGCTTAAAAACATGAATGTCTCAATTCCAAAGTCAGCACACATAAGCTTGATTTAACTTTCAATTATAGATACAGTGACTCTAACTCATGTGACTGACCACCGACTAGAGACCCGACTATGAAGAATACTCAGAAAACTAAAAGTAAGAGATGTGTGGATGAGTTTGCTAAAATTTTCTTCTTAGAAGAGCTCTGTGCCTTGATTATTGGACGGATTTTTATTATTATTTTTTAAGTAAAGGAATTTAATACACTCTCAGCCTTGTATTGTATATAGCTGTGAGGTTGCAACATTGTACTTCATGTGAACTGCTGAAGTGGCTGTTTGAGGAATTCAAGATCTTTGGCTCCAGGAAATTTCCACTAGCAACCAAGCCCAAGCTGTAACTGGACGTAAACACGTTGCTTAAAAGGAGATACCTAAGAAAGTATGTACCAAAAGTTTCTAAAATAAATCATCCTAGAAGAATCTTCTAAATATTCTTTCATGAATTGTTTTAAAAACATAGAGAACATAATATCTATTTAGTTAACAGAATTAATTTCTTTTAATTATTGTTTAGGATCAGGATATAAATACATTTTATTTAGAATTATAGCCTCTGGAAGTAGGAGGGACATTTGGGATATTCTGGTCTAGCTTCTTTACATTGCAAATCGGGCAGAGAGGGGTTAAATAATATTCCTCAAGGTTACATTAATTGAGAGAAAAGTTGGAACTTAAACCATGTTTCTATAGTTTTATTCTCCGCCTTTTAAGTGGCAGTTCTAAAAGCTATTTAGTCTAAGCAGAGTATCATACGTCTGGAAGTAATCCTGCAATGTTCATCCATAATTGACCATAGTGTTTCAAAGAGTAGCTGCCATAAAAAGGAAAGGACTCAGTATGAATTCACAGAGCAGTGTATTCCCATAAAGTCCACAAAGTGAAAACACTACAAAGGATCCGAATTCATACAGAGGGCAGACACAGTAGCTTGTCTGTTGAAGTGGTCATCTCAGGTACTTGAAAGACATTTGAATAATTAAAAAAGATTTTTTTTTCTTTATTGATGTTAGAGAGAGAGAGGAAGGGAGAGAGAGATAGAAACATTGATGAGAGAGAACATTGACTGGTCACCTCCCCACTGAGGATTTGGCCCACAACCTGGGTATGTGCCCTGACCGAGAATCGAACCAGCGACCTCTTGGTGCATGGGTCGACGCTCAACCACTGAGCCACACTGCCCGGGCTTGAATCATTTTTTTAAACAAGAAAATTAATTATTTTTCAATCAACTATTTGTAACTGGGACATAGATTTATTTTTTCATAACTCAACAATAAACTATTTTAAGGTAAATGATTATCAAATTAAATGTTATTAGGAATCACCAGGAAGTGGAAACACAGAGTTTAGGGATCCCACATCTGAAGACTGTATGGAATGATTTTCCTCCTACCTTCTAAATCCTTCTAGCTGGACTAATAATCAAATCAACATGAGACAGATTAACATGAGAAACTATTTAAAACTCATTATGCATGTACATGTTGGAGTGTGTGAGACCCAAGGAAGCACTGGGCAGTGAAGGATTATTCTACATCATCTTGAGCTAAGGAGAAGGGGGTCTGAGGTTTGGGACTTCAAAGGGCAGGAAGCAATTCACATGGACATGGAAATGCATATATTTGGTAAATCAGTGTTTGCTGGGCCATCTTTAACAATGGGATACAGAAAGGACTTTGAAAAAATAGGCCTTGCTGGTTCCTCCCTATCACACCCAGTTTCTATTCAACTGTACTTATCTATGATGACAGCCCCCTTCCCGGATCTGGACCTCTATGTAATTCCTTTAGGCAGTTAGGGGGAAGGTCAAAGGTTTTTCCTGAATCGGTTGTGTCTTAAAAATAACCACTTTCAAATCAATATCTTAAGAGGCATACTTTGGAGTGACAAACTCTGCTTCTCTTCAACTACTTCAGGCTTGTGGTGGAGTCCAAATCTTAACATTTACAGCAGGTGACTAAGGGTATTCCGATGCATTGGTCCCAAGACCACCCTTTGGGAAAAACTATTTTAAGGCCTTTAGAACATCTTTAGGAACATTTTGTTACCTTTGCTCCTGACTGTTAATTACATTTGTTAGCCTTTGAGAAATGGTGCTATAGTGACTCGTCTTATATATGCCAGTTTGACTTTCATCAATGCATTTGTCATTTTTCTCCTGTCAGTCAAAACACATTGCTTAAAATGTCCATATTATCCTTGAAATATGGGTTATAAATGAAATATAATTATAACTTTTTGTGCAGGAAGTTTCTACAAAACATTAAACAGAAATTTGATTGTCAGAACATTAGTTAAAGAAATTGATGTTATGTAGATTTGGCTTTTGATAATAGATTCAAAAACAGATTCATTTCAAAATTACTGAAAAAATCTCTTGCTAACTAGCTGTGCCATGTTAGTGTTTCAGCTAAACTGTTCATCAAATTATGTATCTGAGCATGTTTTGTTTTTGTTTTTGTTTTTTCCAAAGCAGTGTGTCTCTCTAGGAGATTTAACAATGGAATTTCCTGTGAATCTGCATTAATAAAATGCAAATTCTGACTGTAGCTTTGGAGTGTGGCCTAAGAATCTGCATTTCTTTCTTTAAAAAATTTTTTTTTCTTTAATGATTTTAGAGAGAGGAAGTGAGAGGGAGAGAGAGATAGGAACGTTGATGAGAGAGAACATTGATTGGCTGCCTCCTGTATACCTCTCACTGAGGATTTGGCCCACAACCTGGGCATGTTCCCTGATCTTTTGGTGTATGGGTCGATGCTCAACCACTGAGCCACACCGGCCGGGCTAATCTGAATTTCTACCATGTTCCCAACTAAGGCCAATAATGCTGGTCTGTGAATCACATTTTGAACAACAGTGATTTAGAGGAGGGTTCTTTCACCAAGATGTGACAACTCAATATTGTGAATTTATCATATTAATCTGACAGTAGTGTTCTAGTAAAGTTTTGTTCAATCTACCTATGGAGCTCATTAAAGGAATATGTTGGAGATCTCTTTTGTCAGTGTCTGAAAAGTGAAAAATAGAATGTTTTTCACTATCTCAGGTAATTTTTTTCTTTCTACCCACTTGTACATGAAATGCCCTAACTGTACTTTCTGCAAGCTAATTGATCTAAGATAAGAATCACTTGACTCTTCAGCTTGCACTGGGCAAAGGTGAGCTAGCCAGGCTTAACCCAACAAATCTTTGGTGAGAAATAAGGCAATATCAAAGTATTTTTGTTAAACCAAATGCCTCATTAGATATGAAGAAATAACAATATCCATGCTCCCAATTGAAAAGACTATAGAGAATTTTTTTTTAGGAAATCCTGAAATGAGGTATCACAAACCATTCACATGTTTAAATAGTCTCTATACAGATCAG
Source organism: Tadarida brasiliensis (assembly GCA_030848825.1). NCBI lineage: Eukaryota > Metazoa > Chordata > Mammalia > Chiroptera > Molossidae > Tadarida > Tadarida brasiliensis. The sequence continues at coordinate 146,570,364 of CM061257.1, read as the reverse complement.
GTCTTGAGAAATAAATAGGTAGCACAATTGTGAGGAGGTCAGAATATTATGCCATCTTCCTAATTTAACATTTTGCCTCCAGCTTGATTATTCTGCCTCCTGCTGTTTCCTGTGAACTGAAGAGCTAAGTGAGGTCTGTTTTCTGTTCAGTTATTCCCCACTGCCATGTGAGATATTTCAGAAGAGATAAACCAGATTAATTTTCACCTTCAAGGAAAAAAACCCACGCTACTGAAATCTATATCCTAACTTTTGTGGGTTCCTAGCACCTGGAGCTTGGCTCCACAATTTAAAAATATTTTTAAATTCACTGGAAATTATAAAGTAGCTGCCATGTATTTCAATTAGAGGTCGACATCCTTTTGTTCATTCTGAAAACTTTAGTCAGAATGATAATGATATTTGCACTGTGTAGGTGGTTTCCAGATAACTTCCTGTCAAGGGTTATCATGAGAAATACATTGATTCTTCCCTAAATGAAGTTGGTAAGCATTTAAATGCTCTGCTGTGCATAGTAATATACTTTTGAAGAATGAAGAAAAAACATGATTCTTGATCTATAAACAACATAAACATATGGAATCATAATGACAAAAGCATTAAAGTAATGATACTGTTAATAACCTGGTTGTTATTTAACAGGAAAGGAGCAAAAGGGAAGACTAGATAATAGAGGCATGTCATTTATACAGCTCTGTCAGGAAGCTGCATTCTAATGCTCTCTGGGTCTGTTCTGTGCAGATGACTGGGAAAAGGGACTGGACAGAGACAGTTTAGAAGCATGCCCAATAAGTTCTGGGTGACATGGGAAGGTGCTTACCTGCCAGTCACACCTGGGAACAAGTCAATGGCCTGAATAGGCATGACCATTGCAAACACGGGAAGATCTAATATTTAAACTCCCAAACAAAGGAATGTCTCTCTTTTGGTTCTTCTGGCCCTCTTGAGACCCCTGCAGCAGAGGGAGCATTCCCTGCTCTCACCCGTGTGGACCACGGCCGTGTGCACTCCACACCAGGGACTGGCGGATTGAATCTAGCCTGATGACTGATGCTACACCAAACCCAACTCCACCAAGGAACAAAAACTCTGGACACTAGCCCTGCTTCTAGCTTTGCTGAACCCCTGGCGACCCCTTTTTCAAGACTGACTTAAGGGAAGTGGGACTTTGCAACCCAAGGAATATAACTTCATGAAAATAAAGTATTTTACCACATCTCATTCTCCTGTGGGGGCCTCTGAAAATGCTTATTCCAGCAGTACCCCAAGAACTTCACTCCCACAAGTGTCGGGAAAATTGGACCCACTGATTTCTCTGGTAACAGTAATATTGATGGAACAACACTTTTATGTTATAAACTAAGAAACAGAAATTAGTCTTATATCTCCAGTTTCATTATCCTCTACAGGAAAATGAGAGCAGTGTACACCTGCCTTCTTATTTCTCCTGGAATGCTATGAGGATGACATTAGATAATATATGTAAAGTAGATTAATAAACTAAAAAATTTGCCCGGACGGTGTGGCTCAGTGTTTGAGCATCGACCCATGCACCAAGAGGTTGCCAGTTTGATTCCTGGTCAGGGCACATGCCCAGGTTGTGGGCCCAATCCCCAGTGGGGAGCATACACGGGGTGACCAATCGATGTTCTCTCTCATCAATGTTTCTTTCTCTTCCTGTCCCTTCCTCTCTCTCTAAAATCAATAAAGAAAAAAAAATAAAAATAAAAAATTAGACAAACAAGCAATTTTTAAAATTTGTTGTATAATATGACATGTTATAAGGTTGCAAAAACAGGTCCAGAAAGTAGTTTTTGTGCTTCCTAATTTTGTCTCTTTAATCTATCATAATATCTCAGTCTATCCTAGACATGAAAACAAAAACAAAGAACAAAACTGGAACTGGTTCTACAGAAACATAGAGTAAGTGAGTGAAGCAGTCACACTGAATAAAAGGTACAATTATAAATAATCAAAATTTGAAATGAAAAATATTTAAAACTATTTTAAGTGTATTTCATAGATCATTAATTTGTCATACCTATGAGTTTGTGAAAGCTCTTGTGCAGGGGACTATTTTCAGGGCGGAAGTGTCTGTCACTAAAGGGTGTTATGCACATACAAATTACTTAAAATATTATAATAGGTGTCATTTATGCCAGAAAGTTTTCCATGACTTTGGAAAATTTTTAGATTTCATATCATCAATACAGTGTAACATACTAAATAATATTATTTATGTTTTAAAATTTAATTCTTCCAATTCTCAAAATATACTATTGTCAATGCCACAATTTTTAGGGAAAACATTTTTTTTTTGGTAGAAATATGTATTATTTATTATTAGGAGAACTTTGAGTAGTGTAAGCTCTGATTTTTATTTTCATCTTATTAAATATTTTTAAAGTTTATTTTTATTGTTATCTTCTTTTTTTTTATTATTAATTTACTTTTGTTACAGATGTTTCTCCTTTTTTCCCCCATTGACACCCCCTCCCTCTCCCTCCCTGCCCCGTCCCCATTTTTGTTGCCCATGTCCATTGGTTATGAGTACATGCGTACAAGTTCTGTGTTCATCGCTCCCCTCCCCCACCCCCTCTTCTGGCAGATGTCAGTCTGTACCCCACTTCCATGTCCCCGGGACTACCTTGCTCTTCACACTGTTATGTTCATTATATTCCAGAAATAAGTGAGATCATATGATATTTGTCTTTCTCTGCTTGGCTTGTTTCACTTAGGATAATAGTTTCCAGGTCCTCCCATGTCGACGCAAAGGATAAGAGAGCGTTCTTTCTTAAAGCTGCATAGTACTCTATTGTGTATATGTACCACAGCTTTTTTATCCATTCATCTACTGATGGACACTTGGGCTGTTTCCAGATCTTAGCTATTGTAAATAGCGCTGCTATGAACATGGGGGTACATGTATTCTTTCTGTTTGGTGTTTCAGGCTTCTTAGGGTATATTCTTAGGAGTGGGATCACTGGGTCAAATGGTAATTCAATTTTTAATTTTTTGAGGTAACACCATAGTGTTTTCCATAGTGGCTGCACCAGTCTGCACTCCCACCAGCAGTGTGCTAGAGTCCCCTTTTCTCCACACCCTCGCCAACACTTGTTGTTTGATGCTTTGTTGATGGTGGCTATTCTGACAGGTGTGAGGTGATACCTCATTGTTGTTTTAATTTGCATCTCTCTGATGATTAGTGAAGTTGAGCATTTCTTCATATGTCTCTTGGCCATTTGTATGTCCTGTTTGGAGAGGTGTCTATTTAGTTCCTCTGCCCATTTTTTAATTGGGTTCTTTGTCTTCCTTTTGTTGAGATGTATGAGCACTCTATATATTTTGGAAATTAGTCCCTTATCTGATATAATTCTGCTGCGTATGATGTCTGAAATTTTGTTGCCTATATTTTCTTCTAGGATTTTTATGGATTCACGAGTCACATTTAAGTCTTTTACCCATTTTGAGTTTATTCTTGTATTTGGTGCAAGTTGATGGTCTAGTTTCATTTTTTTGCATGTAGCTGTCCAATTTTCCCAACACCATTTATTAAAGAGGCTGTCTTTGCTCCATTGTATGCTCTTGCCACCTTTGTCAAATATTAATTGAGCATAATGTCTTGGGTCAATTTCCGGATTCTCTGTTCTGTTCCACTGGACTATATGCCTGTTCTTGTGCCAGTACCAAGCTGTTTTGATTACAGTAGCTTTGTAGTATAATCTGATATCCGGTATGGTGATCCCACCTACTTTGTCCTTCTTTTTCAAGATTGCTGTGGCTATTCGGGGTCTTTTTTGGTTCCGTATGAACTTTTGAAGTATTTGTTCTAGTTCTGTGAAATATGTCACTGGTATTTTGATGGGGATTGCACTGAATCTATAGATTGCTTTGGGTAATATGGACATTTTAATGATGTTAATTCTTCCAATCCATGAACAAGGTATGTGCTTCCACTTTTTTATAACTTCCTCTATTTCTTTTTTCAATGTCCTGTAGTTTTCTGAAAATAGATCCTTTACTTCTTTGGTTAAATTTATTCCTAGGTATCTTAATTTTTTTGCTGCGATGGTAAATGGGATTGTTTTTTTAGTTTCTCTTTCTGTGAGTTCATCATTGGTGTATAAGAATGCTGTCGATTTCTTGACGTTAATTTTGTATCCTGCTACTTTGCCAAATTCATTTATTAAGTCTAGTAGATTTTTGATGGAGTCTTTAGGGTTTTCTATGTATAATATCATGTCATCTGCGAATAATGACAGTTTAACTTCCTCCTTTCCAATTTGGATCTCTTTTATTTTTTCTTCACGTCTGATTGCTGTGGCTAAGACTTCCAGTACTATGTTAAATAAGAGTGGGGAAAGTGGGCATCCTTGTCTTGTTCCTGTTCTTAAGCGAAATGCTTTTAGTTTTTGTCCATTGAGTATGATGTTGGCTGTAGGTCTTTCATATATGGCCTTTATTATGTTAAGATATGATCCCTCTATTCCCAAGTTGCTGAGCGTTTTTATCAGAAATGGGTGCTGGATTTTGTCAAATGCTTTTTCAGCATCTATTGATATGATCATATGGTTTTTATCTTTCATTTTGTTTATGAGATGTATCACATTTATTGATTTGTGTATATTGTACCAGCCTTGCATCTCTGGGATGAATCCTACTTGGTCATGGTGAATAATTTTTTTGATGTATTGCTGGATCCGATTTGCTAGTATTTTGTTAAGGATTTTGGCATCTATGTTCATCAGGGATATTGGCCTGTAGTTTTCTTTCTTTGTAGTGTCTTTTTCTGGTTTTGGGATTAGAATTATGCTGGCCTCATAAAACGAGTTTGGAAGACTTCCTTCTTCTTGAATTTTTTGGAATAGTTTGAGGAGAATGGGTGTTAGTTCTTCTTTGAATATTCGGTAAAACTCTCCCGTGAAGCCGTCAGGGCCTGGGCTTTCCTTTGCTGGGAGAGTCTTGATTACATCTTCAATTTCCTTCATTGTTATTGGCCTGTTCAAGTTTTCTATCTCTTTCCGATTCAGTTTTGGGAGACTATGTGTTTCTAGAAATGTATCCATTTCGCTTAGATTGTCGAATTTGTTGCCATACAAATGTTCATAGTATTTGCTAACTATCCTTTGTATTTCTGTGGTCAGTTGTTACTTCTCCTCTTTCATTTCTGATTTTGTGTATTTGGGTTCTCTCTTTTTGTTTCTTGGTGAGTCTAGCTAAGGGTCCATCAATCTTGTTTATCTTTTCAAAAAACCAGCTCTTTGTTTTATTGATCTTTTGAATTGTTTTTTTGGTCTCCATGTCATTTATTTCTGCTCTGATCTTTACTATTTCCTTCCTTCTACTTGCTCTAGGGTTTTCTTTTTGTTTGCTTTCCAGTTCTTTAAGTTGTGAGGTTAGATAGTCAATTAGAAATTTTTCTTCTTTCTTAAGGTGGGCCTGTAGTGCTATGAACTTCCCTTTCAGAACTGCTTTTGGAGTATCCCATAGATTTTGCATTGTTGTGTGTTCATTTTCATTGGTTTCCAGAAATTTTTAAAATTCTTCCTTGATCTCCATGGTAACCCATTCATTGTTCAGTAACATGCTATTTAGCCTCCATGTGTTCATATGTTTTTGCATGTTCTTGTTGCAATTGATTTCTACTTTCATGCCATTGTGGTCTGAGAAGATGCTTGATATGATTTCAATCTTCTTGAACTTGTAGAGACTTAGTTTGTGCCCTAACATATGGTCTATCTTTGAGAATGTCCCATGTGCACTTGAGAAGAATGTGAATTCTGCAGTTTTGGGGTGTACTTCTCTGTATATATCTATTAAATCCATTTGATCTAGTGCTTCATTTAGAGTCTCTGTTTCCTTGTTGATATTTTGTCTAGATGATCTATCCAGTGATGTCAGTGGGTGTTGAAGTCTCCTGCTATGATTGTATTGCAGTCGATTTCTCCTTTGAAGTCCTCCAGAAGATTTTTAATATATTTTGGTGCTCCTATATTGGGTGCATATATGTTTACCAAGGTTATATCTTCCTGTTGGATGGACCCTTTCAATATTATGTAGTGGCCTTCTTTGTCTCTAGTTATGGTCTTCAATTTGAAATCTAATTTATCAGATATGAGTATTGCTACCCCAGCTTTTTTTTCCTTTCTGTTTGCTTGGAAGATTTTTTTCCATCCCTTTACTTTCAACCTATGTGAGTCTTTTGTTGTGAGGTGGGTCTCTTGTAAGCAACATATGTATGAATCATGCTTTCTTATCCAGTCAGCTACTCTGTGTCTTTTTATCGGAGCATTCAGTCCATTTACATTTAAGGTGATTATTGATATGTACTTATTTATTGCCATTTTTGTACAGTGTGGTTCTAATTATCTTTCTATTTCTTCTACTAATTATAGCAGTCCTTTTAACATGTCTTGCAGTGCTGGTTTGGTGCTAATATATTCCCTTAGCCTTTTTTTGTCTGGGAAGCTCTTTATTTGACCTTCTATTTTGAATGATAGCCTTGCTGGATAGAGTAGTCTTGGATTCAGATCCTTGTTTTTCATGAACTTGATTACTTCATGCCATTCCCTTCTGGCCTGTAGTGTTTCTGTTGAGAAGTCAGATGATAGCCTAATGGGGTTTCCTTTGTAGGTAACCTGTTGCTTAGCTCTTGCTGCCTTTAGGATTCTCTCTTTGTCTTTGATTTTTGGCATTTTAATTATTATGTGTCTTGGTGTGGGCCTTTTGGGTTCTTCTTACTTGGGGCTCTCTGTGCTTCTTGAACTTGAATGCTTTCTTCCTTCACCAGGTTAGGAAAGTTTTCTGTCACTATTTCTTCAAATATATTCTCTAACCCTTGCTCATTTTCTTCTTCTTCGGGGACTCCAATAATGCGAATGTTATTACGTTTCCAGTTGTCCCACAGTTCTCTTAAGCTATCTTCCTGTTTTTTCCTTTTGGTTTTCTGATTTATTGATTTTTTTCTACTCTCTCTTCTAATTCACTGATCCGGTCCTCTGCTTCCTCTACTCTGCTGGTTAATCCTTCCAATGTATTCTTTATTTCTGCTATGTCATTCTTCATTTCCACTTCGTTGGTTTTCAGTGTTTCTATATCTTTATTCATGGTGTTGATGTCCTTACTCATGCTGTTTAGTTTCCTCAAGATCATGGCTCTAAACTCTACCTCTGATAATTTGCTTAGCTGCATTTCATTTATCTCATCTTCGGTGCAGTTCTCTTGTTCTTTCATTTGGGTTCTGTTTCTTTGTTTCACCATTTTTGCTATCACAGTGGGTTTTGGAGCCTGCCAAATTTTCCCTGTGGGTGTTCGTGTTCTGCTATTTGTGGCTTCCTCTACTGGGTTTGGATGAATGTGGAGGGCCCTCCTTCAACACCACTATCAAGTCTCACTTTCCTGGGTAGATTTGCAAGCTTAGGAAATGTTTAGTTATGTTCTAGCTTTTTGCCTGGAGGCTATTAGCCTCAGTTACTGGAAAAGCCTTAGGATCTCAGTTGAATGAGAAACTCCCTCAGATGTTTACAGTGTAAGAGGATTTCCGAGGGTGGGGCCAATGCTGGTTGTTAATGAGCCTCAATTTGCATTTCTTTACCTCTTTACCTCACCTGGGAATCTCCGAGGGAGGGGCTTCCACAGCTCCGGGAAGGAGCAAACTTGGCTGCAGGTCTGTGCAATCCAGAAGGAGGGGCTGGCCACCACTGTCCTTTGTGGCCACAGCTCAGCACAAACTCTGAGTGCCCTCCAAATCCCAGGTGTCCCCTCCGAGTTCCAGTCCAGTCTGCCCTCCCTCTGTCGGAGCCCCAGGTGAGTGGCTGTGGCTATTTAGCGCTCTGTCCTGGCCCTCTGCGCTGTGGAACATCTGTTGCTCTTAACCCCGAGGGCGGCCGCCGCCGCTGCTGCTCCCAGCTAAGGCCGCCACCGCTCCCAGCTAAGGCCGCCGCTCCCAGCCGAGGCAGCCGCTCCCAGCCGAGGTTGCTGCTGTCCGTGGGCTCCCAGCCCGCCACCCTCACCCACCTCCGCTGATCCTACCAGGCTCATTCAGTGTCCCTGGTTGTATGGTCCTCTCCCGCTGCTTTTCTGTTGCTTTTTCCCGATGATTTGTCTTTATTTTAGTTGTAATTCCCGTTTGATCCTGGGAGATCGTCTGTGTAGCTTCCATTCACTCCACCGCCATTTCTTCTCCTCCGGGAAAACATTTTTAATTGCTATTTTTGTCTACATTAAAGTATGTTTTCTCCTTATGAAAGAGTTTATAATTTTTTCTAACACTTTTCAATTTTTTTCTACACTGTTCTGGTATGTATAAGATAAAACAATAGAAATATTATGAACGTAATTCTAGAGAGATCATTAAATTTACTGAGACTGAAAGTTTCAGTATCCTTTAAAATACACAGCAAATCCTTGTTTCTTAAATTGTATTCTATTAATCTCTATTGAAATTATTTAAGTTGCCATTTAAAAATAGATTCTGGTCCTGGCCGGTTTGGCTCAGTGGTTAGAGCATCGGCCTGCAGACCAATGAGTCTCAAGTTTGATTCTGGTCAAGGGTACATACCTCGTTTGCGGTTTGTCCCCGCCCTGGCCGGGGTCGTGTGGGAGGCAACCAGTCGATGGTTGTGTCTCTCTCACATCGATGTTTCTCTTCCTCTCTCTCTCTCCCTCCCTCTCTCCCACCTACTCTATCTGACAATAAATGGAAAAATAGCCTCGGGTGAGAATTAAAAAAGAAAAAAGATTCTGTTCCTATCTATTCTATACCTTAGTCTCACTGTATCAGATCCCTTTGAACAGCACTCTTGACCCTCTTTTTAACAGGCATTGTCACAGTGAGTCTTCAAACACTAAGGCTTGAGAAAATTCTGAAATTTCCTTCCCACCATTCCCCCAAACAACTTACTTCTTCACAAGAAAAAGTGCTTTTTAGAAAACATAAAACAAAGTTTAAAATATGGTGAGAAAGATTATTAATAAAATTTGAAGGGTGTGCGAAGGGGAAAAAAGAGCAAATACAATATGTCTTATTTCTTCCTCAGGTCCTTTTCCTAGTCTAGTTCTGACACATGAAGCCAAGGCAATGCCTATCTTTAAAATCTCTTACAATTCTGTCAGAATGTATTACATTTTTGGAACATGGTAAATCGGATTTCCAAGCTGGAGAAATTGACTGGTTCCCACAGACATGACTCATATAGCCCACATCTGAGAAAAACAAACTATCAGTATTCTACATTCGGAGTTCAGAGCACAACAAGCTGGGAGACCAGAGCCTATTGAAAAGCACAATTTCAGCAAAACGGTCACAGCCGTCCTCTCCCACTTGCCTTCCCTATTTAGGAGAATGACAGTTGAGATATAGGGACAAAGGTGGTATTTTGAGAGAGGACAGAGGATGAGAATATTGGAAAACTGCTTGTCTGTAAGGCAGGACTAATTATTTACTTCCCAAGTAGGATATCTGCTTGGCCATTGGTCTTACTAACTTGTACATGTGACACTAAATTGTCATGGAATCAGGGTAAGCAATAGAAGGATTGAAAAGACATGCTATGGCCAAGCTAACATTACGTAAGAAAAACCCTTCATTGTATGTTGCTCAAGAAGCACAGAAAAAATAGGCTCATAACCTCCAAGTTAGCGTTTCAGAGGACACATTACACATTTACCTGGCAATTGCATATTGTGTAGGACTGCCAAAGTGTTGTTCAGAGTTTCAGGCAAATTTAGAATGTGCCAGTAGGCCTTCTTTCTAGATGTCAAATTGAAAAGTTGACTCCTCGCAGTGACCACTGACACACTGATGGTTGAGGCAGGTGTTTGAGCCTGAATCAACAAGGCCTGCTGTGGCGTGCAAGACCAAAGACAATGACTTGGATCAGTTATCATGACCAAGATGAGGAGTGGAACGGGCAGCAACTTAACTCTCCTGTCTGTGTAATTTGTATGATAACTGACCAAAAAGATGATGGCCTACGGAGACACACTCAAATATTCATAGAAAGAAATATCTTTTATTAAATACTTTCTCCTTCTTCTTCGCCTTTTTCACCAAGGAAATAAGTTGGTGGGCAAGAGAGGTGAGTGTGAAAAAGCTTCACATGCCCCAGACCTTCCCTTCTTCTCTAAGGCTGCTGGAGACACACCTCCAGCCAACACTAGTGGAAAATGAGCTTTGAATCTAATATGGTACCTATGCTTGATACTGAAATACATTGAATTTTTTTTTAATTTTTAATTTATTTATTTTTATTTTACATTAAATTTTGAAAGCCATAACAAGAGAACTTAAACAAAACCAACTGAAAGCATAAAAATATCTACTGAGGTATCATTAAGGGAGCTAATGACTCAAGTGGAAGAGTGGGGATGGAAGATAAGCCGAAAAGGCATAGAAATGACATTAAACAAACAAACAAACAAATAAATAAATAAAATTGTTTAATGTTTATGCTTCAAAGAGTTGAGTGGAATTAAGCTATGCACACTACCCTGATTTTCATTAACTATTCCTTGGATTCGTCACTTTAGCTTCTTCAAATGAAGACATAATCAACTGTAGAAAACATAGTCCTTTGTAGAAACATCATATTAAAGAAGCTAAATGATTTCCATATGTAACAGATCATCTTTAAATATTATTTTTCTCATATTTATTTTATTTAATAGAAGTATAAATTAGCTGCACTTATTATTGCCCCAATTTTGAGTTCTTGTGTTAATAATATCCATCAGTGATAAAGCAGTAAACATCAATGAGCTTCTATAACATAAAGACATCATACTGGATATTACATGCCATACAGAGTGAAGACATTTGCCCACTTCCTTTAAAATTTTCATGAGCTAAGATTTAAATAGTTTATCTTTGCCCTGGCCAGTTTAGCTCAGCGGTTAGAGCATCGGCCTGCGGACCAGAGAGTCCTGGGTTCGGTTCCCGCTGGGGGCACGTGCCTCGGTTGCAGTTTGTCCCCAGTTGGGGTTGTGTGAATGGCAACCAATTGGTGTGTCTCTCTCACATCAATGTTTCTCTCTCTTTCTTCCTCCCTCTCTTCCTCCCGCTCTATCTGAAGATGAATGCAAAAATGTCCTCGGGTAAGGATAAAAAAAATAATAATAAAATAAATAAATAGTTTATCTTTAAGATTCTTTATTTGATTTAGTAAGCCAAATGCATTTATATTCCCTATTATGTATGAACTGTAATTTCGTATCCTGTTTAGTAAATTTTCTGTTGGTTACTTTTTATCTAATTAGAACAGTTTGACAACAAGACTAAAAATTCCCATTTTCATATGCCTTAAACATGAGCAGTCTGTTGGTGAAATTTTAAAAAATCTAAATAAATAAAATAATAAAATTAAATTAAAAAAGAAAAGTTATAGGAAAAGCATAGTGACCTAGCTGCCTCAATTTAGTTGTTTCTAGAAATCAATATAGAAGAAAATTAAATTACATGAAAAAAATGCTTAAAATGTTTCTCATGTCAATTTCCACTTATAAGTTTTTGTTATTCTTCCATATTATTTCTAGGGCCATCACATATATACACATATAAGTCATTATTCTGAGCTAAGCAAAGATCTATTATGACCACTTTTTATTTCTGTTTCATTTCTACTTCAAAATTCTCATTGGTACTCTACTTTTTTGTCATTCCAAGGATTAGGTGACGATTTATTAAAATTACTAAAACCTTGCTCTAAGGTATAATGTGAAATTTTTGAACTCTGCATTGTGTTTTAAACATACAAATAAAACATGCAAATGATTATTATGATGCTAAAATGATTGGCTTCTATATCAACCTCATGTCTTAGTGGATATGAGAATTTAATAGAGATGGTAGGCATATGTATTTTTGACTGGCATTAAAGAAAAAAATTACAAAAAACTCACAGTTGATTGAAATTGTTTGGCAGAAACATTCACTTATATAGTCTAAAAATAGAATGTTTAATATCATGCTGGCTAGAATTTGGGAAAAAATGTACTTAAATAGGCGTTTATGTGCAATATTTCAGATACCGCTGCAGATGAGCCCTTCATGAATGATGATCTGTTTGGAATACAGTGCAGACAGACTCCTGCCTAGCTGAGCTGTGCTCTTCGTTTTTGTGTGTGGTTACAAATGTAAAACACATTGTCACTGGCATATCCAAGAACACGATTGAAAAAGAATAGAAGCACTTATGAAAAATACATGGAAGAAAACATTCTGTTGCTTTTTTTTTTTCCACAATTGGGCACTTAAAATGCACATTATAAATAAATAAAGGCAACATTAGTCACTTTTTATATTTTTTATGTGCTAAGGGATTGGATGGAGCAAGTTTATTTAAACATTTTTTTAAATGAGTTGATACCTACTTTAAAAATATGAGTTCTTACATTAAAATAATAGATAACATGATTTTGGGGGTCCATTAGCCGTTTATATGCAGGCAGTGTTTGTGCACTATGCATTCAGGGTTCCATTTGTTCCTATATCCCCGCCATAGGAAGGCAAAGTATTTTTCTGCCATTATACTTAATGTGATCTGTGCAGGGTTGTTTGAAATTCTGGTAAGCCCATATCACTCCTTTTTAACACATTATTAGCCTCAAATATATCTTCTGGAAGCTACTTGGTGGTCTGGAAAATAAAGCTCTCATTTAACCAGTGGCAGAGAGCACTGTTTAAATGTATAAATTATAGCCTGTACATTTTGTTGGTATAGAGATTTTTAAGTGATAGTAAACTGCTATTTACTGAAAGTATATTATGTCTTGCATATTGAACTTTACATGTCATCCATGTAAGCTTGATTAATATCTACAAAAACCTTGGGAAGTAAGATAGAGTCTCAAATGACATCTGAGGAAATGGAGGCAGAGAGCTGTTCAATAACTTGTCTCTTTTAGAATATAAACTCATATATGAATGACAACATTTTCTACCTTCAAAACTTGTTATAAGAAGCCCATAACAATGTATTGTTAAAGTCAGGATCTGCCTTAAAAATTTTTTAATTAAAAAAAACGCTGAAACCAGGGTTATAAATGAATAGCAAATAAAGGAATTTGCCTGAAGACATGTCATTATATAGAAAAGTTTGAGATTAACAGGTTCAAATTAAAAACCAAATAGTGCAATGGGATAACATATGTATATTAATTTATATTTCTGAATGTCAGACTGCTTATGTCCAAAGTAAAAAAGAAATATACTTAATATATAGATAATTCTGTTATTCAAATGATAGAGGATATATAACTGTAATACCCACTAGGAGCTTTATTACAATATTATAATTTTTAAAAATTTAATTCTCTTTTTTTTTTCTTCCTGAGAAGAATGTAGTATTGTTGGCGGTGGCAAAAAAGGCACCAGATGTTAGACCAGTGGAGTCAGACCAGATTTTGGTTCAGCAACTTGGTACTTGAGTTGTGGATAAAAAGGAATTCAGAGCCGAGATTCAAACTGTAAGAGAAAGTTTATTCAGAAAGTCACAGAGGTAGACGAAGTGAGCACATAAAAAATGGACTCAGGAAACAAGTTACTGAGGCAATAGAAGCAGCCTTGGAGCTTAGGAAAGAGAAAAGTAGAGAGAATGCACATGGGGGAGGGAGAGAAGAAAGGGAGAGGAAAGGTAAGCATGCTCCCAGATGGAGAGCTGTACTGGGTCCTTCCTCTTGCTGATATTTATCTGGAAGTCTCAGGGGAGGATCCCAATAGAATATTCATCAGCTTTCCAGGTGTGTCCTTTCAGGGTTGTGGTCTCTAGCAGTTGGTCTGCCTGGGCAGGGGTCATTAGTCAATGCAGCTGGTCCTGAAGTCAGTCATGGCATCACTTGTCTGGTTTTACTGCCTTTCTGAGTCTGGAACTGTAACACAACTAAGGTCTAAATGTACTTGGTTGGACTCAGAACCTCACTGTCCTGGGGGTTTAATGCTTAAGGGCAATTTTTTGGTCCTTTTGTTTGTTCTTCCTCTAATTGGGTTTAACCCACATGACCAGCAACATGCCAAGGAAAGAAAGGTCAGTGGGTCTAAACTGCATAACCAGTGATATGTTAGAGGAAGAAAAGGTTACTCTGGGAGTGAGGTCCTTGTTTTCCCAGTTTTGCCTCCCTGTTAACCTTCTGTACCTGGCCCATCGTCCTTGATCTGCTCATGTCTGTCTAACTGTCCGCTACTTGCCCTCTTCAAGAATTCTTGGCTCTGGATTCTTTAAGGGACAAAATGCACAGTGTCCCTTCTGTAGCTGCTTCCTGCTGAAGGGGTACAACATTTTCTTTCAGAACCAAGAGATCCCTGCTCTCAGTGAGAGGGACAATGAGGCCTGGACATGGAAGGAGGTTACAACAATGTCTAGGGAGGCTACTCTCTCTCTCCTAGGCCTTTTAAAGGACTAGGCTGCTGGGAACATGGATGGCAGACCACTAGCTTGACTACTAATGACTAAAGTTATAGGACGAATTTTTCATTTGTGATGTTGGAGGTACTTGGTGATCCTTGTTCAGAGAGATAAGGCAGGGGATGGAGGGATATTCAGTGGGCCAGAAAGGTCAGGTGTCATTGAGTAAGGGATGCCTCACTTGAGGTATGGGCCATACTTATCATTCATGTGGAGTTAAGACCATCTGCTGAGCAGAGGAAGTCCAGCATCAGAATGTGCAACCACCATTGTGACCGCTGGTAAGGCAGCCCTCAAAAACGAGGTAATACTCCATACCCAAGGTGGCTCCTAAGTGGAAGAGTGCAGTGTGTTTGCCTAATACTTCAGGACAACAGGGGCACCAAACAGCCCAGACGTTTATAGGGAAACCTTTAACTCTTGCCTTGGTGAGTGATTGACTCTCCATAAAAGGGAAACTAGTCTACTGTAACTCAAGAAACCCCTTTTGGGGTACATACTCATCAACTGAGAGAAATTTTACCCTGGGTCCCTCAAAAGAAAGCTGATCTTCTTTTGCAACAGAGCCTGGCCCCAATATAAAGAGGGCAGTGGAGAGGTTTGGCCAATTAATGAGACCATTAATTTCAGCACTATCTTGCAGCTAGACTTGCTTTTCCATTTGCAAGGGAAATGGGTGGAGGTTTCATACATCCAAGCCTTTATGGTTCTCAGAGACGACCCTAAACTATGGACTACCTGTGAACTAGGTCCCTCTGTAAATCCCACAGAGCCTGAAGGAAAAGGAAGAAAGTGAATTGTTCTCAACCTAGTTATTTCTAAATGGACAAGGAAAAAGCAAACTGAAAGGGATGAGGTAGGTTGTAGAAGGATTGTGAAAGAAATCTTGGTTTGGCTCAGCGGTTAGAGCATCAGCCTATGGACTGGTTTGATTCCAGTCAAGGGCAGGTGCCTGAATTGCAGGTTCAATCCCTGGTTCTGGTCGGGGTCATGCAGGAGGCAACCAATCACTGTGTCTCTCTCACATCAATGTTTTTCTCTCCCTGCCTCCCTTCCACTCCCTCTATGGAAAAATACCCTCTGGTAAGGATTAACAACAATAACAAAAAGATAGCACTAAGATACATCTTGGGTGGTCATAAAATTATGACTCCTTATAGTCAACAGTTACAGAAACACAATATCAGAGAGCCAGAAAAGAGGGATACTTAAAGCTATTGTGGATAGGCATGAGTTAAACAGAATCTGACTTGTCCACTTAGGAGATAAGAGAGGAGGCTTGTGACCGTTTGTTGTCTTATGTCCCTACTCATGCTACACTTTTCATGCCAACCTTAGATCAAATTGAAAATGCCAATGCAAGGTCTTATCCTACTTGGAATAAGGGAGGTTTGGCCTTCTGATGTAGTTTTCCTTGAGACAGATGTACTTACACAGGAAAACATGAAAAACAGATTGACAAGAATTCAGAATCTTACTGCTTTATAGTGGGTTCACAATGCTAGTAAAGGTAACTCACTGGAGAATGAGAAAGTAATACAAATAAATCTAAATAGATTCTCATGGCCAACCCACCATTTTGAAAATCTTAATTATGTTGAAAATGGGTGAAATATTAGGAGATATGATCTTGGAAATACAGGAGCAGATGGCCCATAGATTAAAGAAGACTCCTTAAATTTTGTTGCTAGTCAAGAAGTCAGCTAAGTGGTACAAATCCTGTGGCCCTAGCCTGAAAGATTGTGGCTATGGCTGTTTAGCAGAGGGGTTCCCAAAGCTAAATAAATGGTGTCAGTAATGACAACCATTCACATGATACAGAGCTTTGGGTTACATAAACAAAACAAAACAAAACAAACAAAATATTAAAACTTTATTTGGTTGCATTACAAACAATTGCAGCAATATTGGAAATTAAAGTTAAATGCATCTTGTTTATTGGAACTGAGCCAATCTCTCCTATGTTCCTTAATCTATCAGTTCTTTCCAATAACCTTAACTGCTTGAGAGAGGGAGAGAGAGTGCACGGTGGGGCAGAGATTTCACTGTTCCCAAGAGGAACCAAATGCCATATTAACTCATCTGAGTATGCTGGGAAACTTCAAAAAGGAGAGGGACTCAAACTTTTATAAATCTATTGGATGTAGTCATTCAAGTCACAACCTATTTAGTTTTGTAGAGAGAGGGGAGCCCAGATTTAATTGTTGCAGTGTGAATGAGGTTCACAGTGTGAAGAAAAGCTAACACGACTTTGGTCCAATTCCATTTATAGTTTAGCTGCTTCAACTGCTGAATGGATAATGGTATTGATGTTTACTTTCTTATTCTCTGAAAGTATTAAAATATGGAAAGGATTCTCTTGTCCAGAAATAAGTCATGTATAAAAGTGCTAAGGGTACATATTAATAGTTCCACAATTCATCTCCAATTCACTTGCAGGCAGTCCAACAAAAACAGCATAGAATCCCAGGAGGGGAATGGACAATCAAAGCCTTGAATTACAACTTAAACTCCATAAATGTGGCAAAATAACATGATGTCTCAATATTAAAGGGTTATATGGCAAATGAAAAGGACAGATGGACGTGGAAGTTTACAAGGGATTATTGCCAACTATCTTTAATTTTGATCTCTTAGTCCTGGTCGTTCCAGATATTACTACTTAATAAGTATTATTACATAAAGGATATTAATCCTTTATATTCATTCCTAAAACTGAATCCATTGCACAATCTGATGGCACTTGATATGCTGTTTTGGATATTTCCAACTCCTTTTTCCCTACTCAACTGATACATGAAGACAATGATCAATTTACATTTGTATGGCAAGGCCTCCAACATACACTTGCAATACTCTTGTAAGAGTCTTAACTTGCTCTGCCATCTGTCTCCAGTCTCAAGGTCAGGATTTAACACAAGCACTTCTACCTACAGGTGTCCAAAGCGTTCATTAAATAAATGATGACCTATTAGGCTGGTCGATGTTTCTCTCTCACATTGACGTCTCTCTCTCTCTCTCTCTCTCAAAAAACAAACAAACAAACAACAACAACAACAAAATAACATATCCTCAGGTGAGGATTAAAATAAAAGAAAAGATGGCCTATTGATGGACAAGTCAGAGAATCCATACTGACAACCCTATCTCCACTGCACTATCTCACCTCCACCAGGAGAAATAGCTGAAAATACCTTGCAAAACTCAGGGGATTGCTTACCAAGTAAATTTATTGGGATTATGTTGGTAAATCACATTGTCAATCCCTTCTGTAGTCAAGAAAAAAAAAAATGCTGCCTCTTTAGATCCTACTACCTAAAAAGTACATTATTGGACTCACTTGGACTTTCTACCTGGTCCTTTATATCAGTGTAACTACAAATCAGCATCAGCTGAATGGGGCCCAAACCAATAGGCTCTGGTCAGCAAGCTGTGACACACCCTACTTCAGGGGCCACACAACCCCAAAAGAATTCCATACTTGTAAAATGCCAAAACAGTCAACATTTACTTATAGTTTTAGAGATGTATACATAGTTGTTAAAATTAGAAGAATAAGTAAGGAAGTATTTTACAAAAATAACTTTCATTATAGGTAATATATTTGCTATATTTTAATTATTTAAATAATATCTGCATTTATTAATTGATTTGAGATAGTACTTAAGTGAAAATTATTTGTTGACAGGAGTGGGAAGGAGCTTTGTAGGACTTGTCATGTCCAGGTTCTTCCTTTTGCCATTGGCTCTTTTTTACATGCCATTTTAATCTGCTTATCTTTTAACTTGATGGGGAAATGCTTTGGAGTCTGGAAAATCTGAGAACAAAAAAATATTTTGGTATGGCTAAAATTGCTACTACCATTGATTTGGTTTATCCAGGCAAACCTGCAATACCAGTTACCTAGTTATAGTTGAGATAATAGTGCTCATCACTGTGGAAGTATTAAATTTTGAAGGAAATAATATATGCATTAAGACCAATACTTAGTGTTAATAGTTTCAACCATATTTTTGGTCATGGATCCCCAAATGAGTACTTTAAAAGTGTTAGCTGGCAGAAGGAAAAAAATCCGTGGTGTTTTCTGACCTACTTTCTGTATAAGATAAATAACTAAAAAACAGCAAGAGAGATACCTGCTGTGTGATTAACAAGTGGAGAGGACTTGAAAAGAAACTCTGAAAATAAAGTTATAATATTTATTTTAAACATGTAATTGGAGTATTGCATACATCTTTAAAAGGTTATTTGCAGATATTCTTCTATCCTTATTATCTTCAATTTAATATCTTCCAAAGTGGAACAGAGGCAATAGAATTGAGAGAATGACACTTGAGCAGAGGGAAACAACTTGACCTATTACAGAGTGCTTGAGGAGAGACAAAATAAATAGGCTAGGTTAGAGGTCAGATTATTTTCCAGTTTCTTAAGATATTTTTATTTTGCAAAAAATGAGTTGTTTCTCTTTGGGTATGTAAACTGAAAAAAGATCAGACATACATAGAATCTGAACCAAAATACCCATTCTTTTGGATAAAATTCTGCTTCTTCCAAATGTCTTTCCTTAAGATATAGACGTCATTAGCCCTTGCTGGTGTGACTCAGTGGTTAGCATATCTGCCTGAGCATGGAAGGTTCACAGGTTCAATTCCAGTTCAAGGGCACCAACTGGGTTGCCAGTTTGACCCCCAGCCCTAGTGCCAGAGGCAACTAATCCATGTGCCTCTCTCACATTGATGTTTCCTTCTCTCTCTCTCGCTCTCTCGCTCTCTCTCGCTCTCCCCCCTCCTCCTTCCCTTCCACTCTGCCAAAAAATCAATGCAAAAAATATCCTCAGGTGAGAATTAAAAAAAAAGATAAAGCTGTCATGATAAATTTTCTGAATTGGGAAACAAAATTTGTATAATACCATCAAGTTTTCAAAACAAATGTTTGTTTAATATCAGGATTTTGCAAATTTTCAAAACTTTACCAAAATATTAATACCCTATATATATACATCTACTATGTACTTTGTTATTTGAAGAACAAAGAAAATGTATGATAAGGTCCATATTACACCGTCATTGAAAGCAGTCACTGCTCTCAACTAAATTAGGTAAAATTATGAGCCAATAGAGAACATGGAATCATATAGTCCAGGGTTTTCCAAACATTTCCCTGTGTATGACTCATCTAGGAAACCTAAGACAATGGTGATTCTGCTTTAGTAGATCTGGGTGAGGCATTTTGCATTTCTAACAAGCTACCAAGTGATTTCAGTACTGCTTGCTCACACACCAACCTCTATTATTTTCTTGAAAACAAACAAAAGACAGGTGAAAAAAATTGAGTGATTTCTCAAATTTAAGACACACAAGGCAAGAGAACACTTTAGGGCCACTGGAGTTCACTGAATCAGCTCTCTCCAGAGGAGCTAATTACTTCATAAGTCAGACAGGAAAAGCCCTTAGACATAAGGCCTTAAGGTCTCCAAGGGATAATTCTCATCCCAAACTCAGATCAATTTTGAATTTTAAAGCAGTGTTATCTTTTTTTTTTTTTTAAAGCTGTGTCTGCTTCAGGGAACTGCTATTACCCAAAGGCCACTGCTTTAGTTTCAGTGTGGTTTCTCATGTCTGTCAGTAGTAGATTTGTTAAACGATCCATGGTTCAAAAGAAGGGGGACAGATATGTAAAGAAATAAAGGATTGAAAATTGTAGAGAAAATGAGATGTTTTAGCAGTTTGCATTTTCTAAAATGGGCCATGGAATTAATGACCAATTAACACTTAAGCCATGTCTTCCTCAGTGCTTCCTTAAAGTGCTGCTTGTCTATCCAATTATCAAAGAAATTCATTCTGTTGGGCTGAAATTTGACTTCTGGAAAGCTAGCCTTCTTAATTATTTTATGAAAATTATTTACTTGAAGAGTTCAAATACTGAAATAATGAAAGTATTTAAAAATGGTCTGTACTGACCTTCATGAATTTTTGCTGTTTTAAAAATGCAAAGGTCAAATTCATGTATTCATACTTTCCATTGCTGATGTATGCTATATACGAATGATCTCAAATTTTCAAGTACATGTTTTCTTTCTTGAAGTATAGGAATTTAAATCATCCTATTTGACTGTTTATTTTTTCTGATGGCACTTTATATATGTTATAAGACATTGTGGCTGCTCAATAAATGGTTATGGACATACTGAGAGTTTAAGTCCAAACTTTATGACTGATGTAGTATAAATCTGAAATTTTGCTGTGTGGTTTTCACGATTCTGGTGCTTAAGGGAGTATGAAAAGAAACAGCTGCATCTCTATTCTGACACAACCAGTTGCTGAAATGACTGGACAGGTGGTTGATGGACCCAGGGAAATTCTGGAAAAAGTGTTAAAGCTTAAATTATGTTAGGTCATTTTTCCAAGTTTGATGTTCCCCATTTGATACAAGCATCTGAGAATGTTATTTTGTTATAAAGTATATCATGTGCTAAAGGCATTCTCTATAGATAGATTTGATGTTAATATATTTTAGTTAAACAAATATCTCTCTTTGCATGCTGCATCCATTTCTCATTTCTCTTTTCATACATTATTTCTTACCTCCAACTTTTTTATGCTCTGAATGCAGCTTTTATCACATTCAACTTTATTTATATGCTGCAAATATATACTGTATATATTGTATCCAGAACATATTCTATATGTTCTTTATATACTGTAAATAATTTTGAAATTTTTTTTCTTTTCAGTCCTAGTTTATGCCTAGTTCATTTTACAAATTTATTTCCTGTCATTAATTGAGAAGTTGAAAATGTGAAATCATATTAAATACTATCTAAATTGCACCATACAGTCAAAATTACTTTAGATAAATTTCACAATAAACTCTTCAGGATAATGTGGATACAATTATATTTTTATTATAAACATAATATGTTATACGTTTATAATAAAAATTTTGTAAATACTGAAAAGATTACATGAGGGAAAACAAAGGCTGTATTTCTACTGTCACTTGATAGGTTTTGTTAGAATTTTATTTTCTTTAACACAGATATTAGAAAATTCACTTGTATTTTGAGGTTGACTTTCTGTATAAATTCTTGAATCATTATATTCATAATAACATGAAATAAGAATTTTTTTTTTTAATCCTCACCCGAGGACATTTCTGCATCTATCTTCAGACAGAGCGGGAGGGAGAGAGGAAGGAAGAGAGAGAGAGAAACATCGATGTGAGAGAGAAACATCAAGTGGTTGCCACCTACACGACCCCAACCAGGGCCAGGGACAAACCGCAACCGAGGTACGTGCCCTTATTGGGAACCGAAGCTGGGTCTCTCTGGTCCGTGAGCTGACGCTCTAACCAGAGCCAAACTGGCCAGGGTGAAATAAGAATTTTTTATAAGATTGTCCACATGATATTTTCTCATTTAAATGAAGCACAAGTTATGTAATTAGTACCTGTATTTGAATATTTAAATTATTCACATGTAATTACTGGTTTAGCTTATATGTTTGATATTTTACATGTTTAGAATTTGAGATTTTGTTGACATAATAAATACTGCTAAATTTTTTCCATAATAATGTTGTCATTTCATATTCACACTAACATTCAGAGTGTCTTTTTCAACTCACCATAGTAACACTGTATATTAGTTTTGTTTTTGTTTTTTACCAAGTATTTGATACTTCTTTGGTAGTCATATTTCTTTATTGAACTATTGGGCATATTAATTATTTTCACACCATTAGTGTTTCTTAATACTTGACTTGTCTACCAACATTATTATGGAAAATATTACACTTTTTATTAAGTTTCTGGAATGTTAAAATATCTTGAATAATCCATATCAAAACATTGCCTACATTTTAGTATTGTCATAGCATATTTTTAAAAATTTTGATATGTAGCAGTTTTAAATGCTTACTGCTCAAATCTAGCAAAATTTGTGTTTTTCATTTATTTATTTTTTTATTTATATGCTTAGAAGACATTCCCCATAGAGATCAGGAAAATATTTACTGCTGGTTATTTCTGGCTTTCCTTTTTTTTTTTTTTTTAACATTTAGTCATTTACTTTAACTAGAATTTAGAGGAGATGAAGATCTATCACATTTTTTCTTAAATAGCCACAATTGTAGCATTTATTAAATAATCCATTAATTATGCATTGTTCAAATTTATTTTCCTTCTTTTACAAATTCATTTACGTACTTTCTAGTTATGATGGAGTAGCTCAATATAGTAAACACATTTAAAAGATAAAAAATTATATGCAAAGGCTTTCTTGAGACATTCCACATCAACTAATGTCATTCTACAATCTTTGAAAGAAGGATAAGTTTCAACTCAGCTCACTCCTGCAGGGCCTTGTCAAAATCTTAAAGAGAAGAAATCAAGTCCAAGCAAAACATGATGGGACTTGGAGAGGAAGAAGCAGAGATCAAAGACTAGTGTTGACAAGAGTATTTGAGAGAGCGGGTTAACAGCATGGGGACATGAAAGAGCAGTTTCAAAGATATGCATGGGACTGCCTTTGGTTTCTGGCCAACTCCTAAGCTTTGCATGCTGAGAGTAGGACCCAGGAGTCTCAACAGCAACTGCTGCCTCGAGTTCTCCACAGAGATTTCAGAGGATACACAGTGCTGTAGGATGTTAGAGCTGAGCCCCACTAGAGTGCAAAGTTTGTAAATAAACAGTCAAAGCTTTCAATCCTTTAATAATATGCAATGCTTTGTCAGTTCAGCTGTGGTTACCTACTATAGATGAGGCAACAACCAAAACTCCACCGAATCTATGTCATATATCTCTCCTAAGAATGGAATTACAGTCTGAGATATGGCTGAAAACCCACCGCAGTGAGAAGGGAATGGGAAACAGTGTCTCTAACCTGTGGAGGGGCAGGAATATGGATTAGTTTCAGCATTGCATCTGGAGGAAGAGCTGCATGGTAGGTTGAAAACGGCCTCTGAAAATGTTCACATCCTCATCTCCAAACCCAGGACATGTTACCTTACGTGGCATAAGGAACTTGGATGATGTTACAGAGAATAGATGAGTGGGTGACCGGGGCTGGGACTAGAGAGGACCCAGGTGTTTGGGGGAAACTACGAATGAGTCGTCTGAGAGAGATTATGATGGCGATAGAATAGTTCTGTAGTTTAATTGCTGTGGTGGATTATACAAATCTCTATACATTATGGAATGACTAAGAATTATACACTCTAATTAGCAATGTTAATTCTTGATATTGTATTATACTGATAACACATGTAACCATTAGTAACACTGGGTGAAGGGTACATGAGAACTCTACATAGTATCTTTGTGACTTCCTATGTATCTCTAATTATTTCAAAATATAGTTTAAAATGTTTTAAAAATGGACAAAAGATCTGAGCACACCTTCCACCAAAGAAGAAAAATGGATGAGAAATGAGCACATGAAATATAGGCAAAGTCATTGGTCATTAGGGAAATACAAATAATGACACGAGATAGCAGTCCATACTCACCAGAAGGACTTATCAGGTAGACTATGATAGGCTGACGTTAGCACGTGGAGTAACTGGACGTTCCCATGTTGCTGTTGGGAATGTAAAATGCCACCACCACTTTTCTTTTAGAATGTTTGATAACTTCTTACAAAGTTAAAAATATACTTACCATATGACTCACAATCCTTCTAGGTATTTCCCCAAGTATACTACAAACTTATGGTCACATAAAACTGGTTTAGTGTTTAAACAGCTTTTATCACTATCACCAAAAACTGGAAATAAGTTGTACTTCAGTAGGTGAACGGATAAACAAACTGTGCTACATACATGCAATGAAATATTGCTCAACAATTTTTAAGAATCAGCTACTGATTCTTTTTAAACATGAATGACTCATGTGTTTTGCTAAACAAAAGAGGTCAGATTCAAAAGTCTACATAGTACATGATTTCATTTATGACATTTTGGAAAATGCAAAATTACAGGGACAGAAAGCAGAAGTGTACTCACCTTTGTGATACTTACCCTCAAATTCACAGCCCCAGTCTAATCATGAGAAAATGTCAGACAATCCCCAAATGAGTGACATTCAAAAACTACCTGAGCAAGTGTGAAGATTTTTCAAGTGTAAAGATCATGAAAAATAAAGACTGAAAAATCATTATTGTGATTGGATGCAAGAACAGAGCAAAGATATTAGTAGAAAGAAAACTGGCTAAATTCAACTAAAGTCCATAGCTTAGTTAACAGTGTAGTACCTATATTAAATTCTTAGTTTTGATAAATGTACCATGGTTATGGAGGGTGTCGATATTAGTGGAAGCTGAAGAATATAGAGGAAATCTCTGATCTTTACAACTCTCCTATACATCTACAATTATTTCAAAAAAACATGTTTTAAAAGTAGTAAAAAATCATGTCTCTATTAACTTTGCTTTCCATTTAATGTGTTGCTAATACATTTTTTCCCCCTCCGTAAGACTTAAAGTATCAAGTCAACTTTTTTTCTTTGCTTTATTGCCATCTTTCTTTTCTTAATTTACAGAAAATTTTGAACCAGGTGAAACAGTAGCCTGTCTGGGAAGTCAACACACTTAATCAGAGCCTTGCCTCAGGGTTCAGCCCCACTGTTTATAGGGAATGGATAATGGGTCTTCTTTGCTCATAACCTTTTGCATCAGATTCCTGTTGTTTAGATCCAGACGTTCACATCCTTTACTCTGAAAGGTCCTACATTTACAGATATAACTTCCTTTCATCTCTGCTTGGAAACTGGCTAATTCTTGCCTGAGTTGATCTTTTTCTTATAATATCTTGCTAAACAAGGCAAGCAACAGTTGATATTCAATAGCATACCAACTTTTTTCTCCTAGAGATACAGGCTAAATAGTCACTTGGTTTGCTCTCAAGTTATTGTAGACAGAACATTTGCTGGATATTTTGTTTCTGATAAACATGATCTCCTTTATAGCCTCTAATTTATGTGCCATCTATAAACATTATTTTTTGAGAAGTATCAAGTTATTAAAACTTTAAAATTTTTCTTATTTTGGCTTGTTGTCTTGATAATACTCATATTTCAGTATCAATTTATATATTAATCTTTATAGGCCACATTGTACTACTAAATATTCCCATATTACTAGATAGCTTAAAGGAAATAAAATTGGTTTTTGCTCACACAACAATTTGAGGTGGGACTTCCTGGCTGGCAGGGAGCAGGGATGAAGTAACAGTTACCACAAGATCATAAGAATGGGCTCATATCTGTATGTGGGCGCTACTGTGAACACTCTGAGTAACAGAATCTAGATTTAAAGAATGAGGTCCCTTTACCTGGGAAAATATGTTTAGTAGCAAATAAAAGTGTTTGAATGGTGGACACCATAAATATACACAATAAAAAAACAGACTGTCCGCCTGCCCCAGTGCCATAACATAAAGAGAACATTTTGGAATGAATTGAATCGTTCACCTGAAGAGCTTAGAATCCACTCTTTTATTTTTAAATCATTAGCAACTACTAATGTATAAGTTGCACACCCAGAAAGAAGATAAAGCAATGGTAATTACATAATATTTATTTGCATGTATTTAGGTGTATAAAAAAGGAAAATAATGTATGGATAAGGTAAGCAGAAAGTCTTCCATGAAGAAAATCGCATTTGAATTTGGAAGGGAAATTGCTGATATGTAAAAAAGATATGTATGTAGTCGTCTGGTTGATCTTTTTAGGAAAAGCAGGCTGATGCAAAAGTGGAAGATGCTGCTGGAAGACTAAGCTGTGAGGAAACCGCAGTGCATGCTGGTGTCTACTTAAAGAATTAGGAGATTCTTAGGTAGCAATAGAAAGCCATTGCAGGTCATTTAGGGAGCCAGGAACATGACAAAATAGCAATTAGAAAGATTAAATTCATGGTGTATTTAGGAGAAATTAAACTAAAGAGGTGCAGGGGAGGAGCTCAAAGGTCGTCACTAAAATGATCCTAATGAAAGTAGAGTTTGATCAAGATTCTCTCTTTGGAGTGAGAGTAATCCTAGGAGGTGGAACATATTGTGCCTTGTGCTTTTTCATAGAGTGTACGTTAATTTGTATTTTCCTCCACATGATATCATTCTTTTAATGTAAGAGTCAATTCATACTTCCATGAAGTTGTGCTATCACTAATTTGTAGCTTCACATATTCTCTAGAACATCGCTGTGTAGCCAGGGAACATCTGTGCCAACTTGCCAAGCCAGAACTGAAAAAAGAATGGCCTTTGAATTAAATAGAAAAATACTGCAATATCCGGTACAGTGTTCGCAGTGCGAATGGAAAGTGTGTTGCCCAGTTTGCCAGAGAAAAATAATCTAATCGAGATAAATTGAACGAGGAAGTAGTTTGAATCAAAGAAACATCCTAGGTTTAAAGTCTGGAAGTCTGACAGGAATAGCAATGCCATTAACAAAGGAAAGAAACCTGAAGAAAAACCTCTGCTTAAAGGAACAGCTTTTCCAGCTGTTCCCTATACTGAGAAAGTTCCGTCTTCTTTTATAACCTTCACTTCATGTTTTATAACTGGTGTGTATTTTTCCAGCTATCTATATGCACAACAAATAACTCATCTTTAGCAATGTTTAAAATTATGAATCAATAAAGTATTTTTTGTTCATCTCCTTTAAGTTCTTGTGGCTAAGCAAAGTTACGTATTCCGCTCTGCCCTTGTAATTATACTTTTCATATTTTTTTTAAAGGACATCATCCGGAGCTGCATGTTTCTCTTCTCTGGCCAGCTTTATCTGATTTTACAATTGAGATAAATACATAAAGCTGAAACAAATGTTTGGAAGTTTCCTTTTAAATGAAATTCAGTAAACTTGAATTTATCATATTCAAAGTTATTTTGATTACTTAAACAAAAACATTATTATAACTAAATAATAATAAAAATAATATTTAGTGTTTAAAATACTTCAGATAATATCCTAAGTATTTTGAAAATATTAAATAATTTTAGCATTACAGCATCCTTGTAAGGTTGGGAATCTTACTATATACATTTGATAGATTAGAAAACTAAGAGGTAGTTTTTGTAACACAAGCGATGGCAGATGTTTAAGTGGAAGGACAAGAATTTGAATAAAGACACTCCTCACCACGTGTGCACACACTCAAGAGCTGAACAAACTAAACAGCAGTTATGTTTTTATTTTACTTTCCAGTGTTCATTTTAATTTGCAGCATGTTTTCTTCCAGTTCACAATTTGTAAGCATTTGTGTAATGCTATGTAAGATTCATATTTATTTTCTAATGGGGAAATTAGATCTAATCAAGTCCTCATTTCAAAAGCAACTTTGTCATTCTGATGTGGGCCATCATGTTGAAACAAATATGTTGAATTGCATTGTCATTATGACTTTTGGATGGTTTTCATTACCACAGATTCATGGAAGAGGAAATGTTGTGTTGGATTTCAGTATCTGGTGTCATTTCCTTATTTCCCATATATTTCTATTCCCTCGCTCTTCCTTTCTGCATAGATATGGATATGAATATAGATAGTGGTATGGATATACATATAGATAGATATGTATGTGTATATTTTTGTAAATTAACAAATGTAAAGCTATTAAATTGCTAAAATTGATAAAATTTATGAATATATGCCAAATATAACAGTACAATATTATTATAAATGTTTTTTAATTGCCTTATAGAGCATTAAAAATATATATTATCTTTTATAAGTCTCAACATAATTTCCTTTCTATCTTTTATTGGTTTATATTTTTAATTTTAATTTTTTAATTAGTTTATTTTTGTTACAGTTGTTTCTCCTTTCCCCCCATTGACACCCTCTTACCAATCCCCCCGCCCCCGCCCCATCCTCAGCATTGTTGTCTATGTCCATAGTTACGAATACATGCATATAAGTTCTGTGGTTTATCTCTTCCCTCCCCTCCTCCCTGACATCGTCTTCTGGGGTTTGTCAGTCTGTACTCTACTTCTATGTCTCTGGGTCTATTTTGTTCATCAGCTTGTTTGGTTCATTATATTGCAAAAATAAGTGAGATCATGTGATATTTGTCTTTTTCTGCTTGGCTTGTTTCGCTTAGGATAATACTCTCAATGTCGTCTCAAAGGATACAAGATCTTTCTTTCTTACAGCTGCATAGTATTCCATTGTATACATGTACCACAGCTTTTTTATCCACTCATCTACTGATGGACACTTGGGTTGTTTCCAGATCTTAGTGATTGTAAATAGTGCTGCTATGAACATAGGGGTACATATATCCTTTCTGACTGGTGTTTCTGGCTTCTTAGGATATATTCCTAGAAATAGGATCACTGGGTCAAATGGCAGTTCAATTTTTAACTTTTTGAAGTAACACCATATTGTTTTCCATAGTGAATGTACCAGTCTGCATTCCCACCAGCAGTGTACTAGAGTCCCCTTTTCTCCACACCCTCGCCAACAATTGTTTGATGATTTGTTGATGGTGGTCATTCTGACAGGTGTGAGGTGATACCTCATAGTTGTTTTAACTTGCATCTCTCTGATGATATGTGATATTGAGCATTTTTGCATATGTCTTTGGCCATTTGTATGTCCTGTTCGGAGAGGTGTCTCTTTTGGTTCTCTGCCCATTTTTTAATTGGATTCTTTGTCTTCCTTTTGTTGAGTTGTATGAGTACTCTATATATTTTGGAGATTAACCCCTTATATGATGTATTGTTGGCAGTTATGCTCTCCTATATAGTGGGTTCCCTTTCCATTTTGATGGTTGTTTCTTTTGCTGTGCAGAACCTTTTGAGTTTGATGTAGTCCCATGTGTTCATTTTTTCCTTTGTTTCTCTTGCCCTAGGCATTGTATCAATGAAAATTCTGCTGCATGTGATGTCTGAAATTTTGTTGCCTAATATCTTTTAGCAGATTCAAGTTACTGTCTGGAGTCACTTCTATCAGTTTGAAGTAGTTTTTTAGTACATCTTTCAAAATTGGTCTGTTACCACCTGACCAAGTTGGTTGGAGCATCATCTTGTACACCAAAAGGTTGTGAGTTCAATTCTGGGTCAGGGGTTATACCTAGGTTGTGGGTTCAATCCCCATTCAGGGTATATGCAGGAGGCAACTGATCAATGTTCCTCTCTCTCTCTCTCCCTTCCCCTCTCTCTAAAAAAAAACAATAAAAACATGCTTAGGTGAGGATTAAAAAATTAATAAATAAATAAAAATAAAATAGATTTGTTACCAAAATTTCAGTTTTTGATAAACTGAGAATGTGTTTATTTGGGTTTCATTTGTAAAGTGTAGTTTTGTTGGGTATATCATTCTTAATTCATGGCTTAGTTTGCTATTTTTCAGTTCTTTAAGATGGAAGATTGGTTTATTGATTTGACATGTTTCCTTTTTTATAGTATAGGCCTTCTAAGTTTGTTTTAGCTGAGTCCCCTCAAATTTGCTCTGTTGTGCTTTCATTTTACTTTCTTACAAAATATTTACTATTTTCCTCTTTGATTTATTTGTTATTTAGGAGTATATTTTTAAATTGCCATATGCTTGTGAATTTTCCAAATTTCCTTATGTTGTTGATTTGGGATTTAGTTCCATTGTGATGGAGGACATACCTTGCATGATTTCATTCCTTTTAAATTTAATGGAGCTTGTTCTATCGTCTAACATATAGACCATTATGTGCACTTGAGAATAATATATATTCTGCTATTTTCATCTGGAGAATTCTATACATTTTTGTTATAACTAGTTAATTGATGGGGTTATTCAAGTCTTCTGTGTGATTGCTGATTTCCTGCCTAGTTTTCTGTACATTATTGATTAGAATATTGACGTGTCCCACTATTATTTTAAGTTATCTATATCTCTCTTTAATTTTGTCGGTGTTTGCTTTTTATGAAAAGTGACTCTTTTTTACTATATTCTTATGTTACTAGAAATTTTGTTCATAGTAATTTCTTATTAAATGTATCTATTTTCTTTTTTCATATATTTTTATTTTTTTATCCTCACTCGAGGACATTTTTTCATTCTTTGTTCAGATAGAGTGGGAGGGAGAGAGAGGAAGAGAGAGAGAGAGAAACATCAACGTGAAAGGGACACATTGAGTGGCTGCCACCCACACGACCAACCAGGGCTGGGGACAAACTGCAACCGAGGTACATGCCCTTAGCGGGAACCGAACCCGGGTCTCTCTGGACCGCAGGCCGACGCTCTAACCGCTGAGCCAAACCGGCCAGGGCTATTTTTAATTTAATTTTTTCCACCACCATGTATCCCTCTGTGCCCTCTTCGACCTCCACCCACCCCTGCAATCACCACACTGTTGTCCATGTCCTTAAGTTCTCTCCTTTTTTGTGCTCAATTTCTCTACTCTCCACAACATGCTTTCCCCAGTCAGAATTGTCTGCCTGCTCTCTCTAAGTCTCATAAATGTATCTATTGTCTTAAAGGAAACAAAACATGCCAGATATAAAGAACTTTAAAGAGGAATATTAAATAAAAATTTAAAAAATAAATATGGATTTATAAAACAGAAATTCTAATGATAGAAGTCATCATAATTTGATGCTGAAAAATCAAATTTATTTTTTATCATTTCCTTAAAATTAAAATGTACCAGAACTTTACTCTCTCTCTCTCTCTCTCTCTCTATATATATATATATATATATAGATAGATAGATATAGATATAGATATAGATATAATTTTTACATATATATACATTATTTTGTGTGTTTGCTTTATATGTATACTTTTTTCTTGTTAAATGAATGAATTTGGAGCAGCGCTATTTGTCAAGTCTAAGAATCATTTACTAGCTCTGTGACTTTATTAGATGACTTTGGCTCTTTTTATTTTTAAATTATGCTAAGAACACAACATAATATTTACCTTCTTAGAAAATTTTTGAGTGTACATTACAGTTTTATGGTTAATTATTGTCATAATATTGTACAGCAGATTTCTAGAGCTTAATCATCTTGTGTAACTAAAACTGTATGCCTACTGAACAGCAACTCCAAACTTCTTCCTTTTCCCAACCCCTGGTAACCATAATTGCACTCTGTTTCTACAGATGTGACTATTTTAGATACCTCATAAATAGTGTAGTAAATACACTGTAATAATGCAGTATTTATCCCTGTGTGACTGGCTGATTTCACTTAGCATCATGTACTCCCGGTTCATCCATGTTGTCACTATATACGGCAGAATTATTTTCTCTTTTTAAGGCTGAATAATATTCCACACTTTGGTTTTTTTAGCCTTTGGTTTCTTTGTCACTTTTTCTTTTTTCTTTATTTTATTGAATGGGTTTTTTCATCTTTAAATTAGGAATACAGTAAAGTCTTGCTTTTGTGGACCTTGATTTAACGAACTTCGGATTTAATGGACAAAATTTATGATCTGTATGTCGTATGTGAAAATTAACAACCACTTAACTTTAAAATGCTTTTAACCAAGATTTGCTTATAAATATTAAATAAGATATTTGTTATAGAAATATTAATGGCTCAATAAGTACCTGCTGCTTACACTACAAGTAGAAAAATTATTATTAGTTATATTACTGCAATAAGCTCAGTGAGCTTAGGTAAATTACAAACTGCCCAATCCTCAGTTTATTGAAGTTATAGCATATTTTTGGCCAGCATCCATGATTCAAAGAAGCTCATGGTGTTGGTGTAGGAATAACACTTCAGGCATGCTGAAACCAAACAGTTAGGGGAATATTACACTAAGAAAATCAACCCTGTGAGTTTGACCTTTGATTCATCCCGATGTGGGTGATTGCTAAAATCAGTGTGAGCAGGTAAAAAGGAGACAGTTCCTTGTGCTTAGAAGAAATAAAAACCTCCATAAGAATAATAAAAAGAAGTTATTGAAGGATCTTGTTAGAATCTGGCCTTGACTAAGCCGTACTATTGACTCAAGAGGTCTCAGTTGGGGTTTGAAGATCAGATATCTTAGTGTCGGATGTGCAGGCTGCTATAAGCTCTGCGATGTGTAAGTTATGGCTGGGTATTGAATGAAAACTTTTAACTGCATTAATTCATGCATTTTATTTACATTTAATATTTTTTAAGGTATTTTGTATTTGTTCAATTCTGATAACTACACACAACATTTACTTTCTAACCTGGAAGCATAAAATGAATGAATAATTTTTTACGAAAAAGAATATTAATATTTATATTTGTTCAGGTAAATAAATGCAGGAATCAGTAAGAACAGAATGTCCAGGTTTCTAAATAGACTGTTTTCCCTCATGCTCGTGATTCTGGGCTACACAACAAAAGCCATCTGTTTGTTGTTACATGTATCTCCAAGGCCATCATTTGTCTTTTAATTATTTTCAATATAGCGTATCATTGGGAGCCTAAGAATAGCTGTATCAATTAACAGCATTTAAATGCACTGGTGAGTGAATGTTTAGTCTCATGCATTTTTAGCCATGGGACTAATATAACTGATGAGTCTTAGCTCTCTTTTAACCTTGACAGCACGGCATTTCTATGAATATTTCTTCATTTTTAATAGTTCTGTGAATTTTTAAATTTTATTAAATTTATTGGGGTGACATTGTTTAATAAAATTATATAGGTTTCAGGTGTACAGTTCTATATTGCATCATGTATATTGTATTGTGTGTTCACCACCCCAAGTCAAGTCTCTTTCTGTTACCATATATTTGACTCCCTTTACCCTTTACTACCCTCCCAACCCTCTTGTCCTCTGGTAATCACCACACTGTTGTCTGTGTTTATGAGTTCTTATCTGTTTGTTCATTTATTGCTTTCAGTTTTATACTCTACATATGAGTGAAATCATATGGTTTTTGGGTTTTTCTGTCTGACTTATTTCACTTGATATTCTCAAGATCCATCCATATTGTTGTAAATGGCAGTATTTCATCTTTCCTTATGTCTGAGTAGTATTTTATTATAAATATCAACCACATCTTCTTTACCCAATCATCTATTCACTATGGCCAAGGTATGACTTATTCTTCTTACTTTCAGGATGTTTTAAAGATGGTTTTAATCTGCAGTAAATTCTTCCATTAAAATATCCCAAAATAAACTTAACAAACAAAATAAAAATAGACTCATAGGTACAGAAGACAGACAACTGTCAAAGGGAAGGGGTGTTGTGCACTGAGTGGAAAAAGTGAAGGGATTAAGCAAAAAAATAAAAAACAAAAACCTTATAGAGACAATAGTATGGTGATTACT
Source organism: Tadarida brasiliensis (assembly GCA_030848825.1). NCBI lineage: Eukaryota > Metazoa > Chordata > Mammalia > Chiroptera > Molossidae > Tadarida > Tadarida brasiliensis. The sequence continues at coordinate 146,536,733 of CM061257.1, read as the reverse complement.
AGAGGGAAAGGGGGTTAACTGGAGGTAGAAGAGGGTAAATGGTGATGGAAGGGTACTCAAGGAAATCACACTTCACTAGCTTTCAATTCTGGATAAAAAGTTAAGAGAATATTTTCAGATGACAAATCCACCCATAGTGTCAGTTATGTGAATTGGCAGTGATACAATACTTCTGGATGAAGTTCACTTATCTGAGGCATTTTTGTTTTTTAATCCTCATCCGAGGATATTTTTCCATTCATTTTCAGACAGAGTGGGAGGGAGGGAGAAAGGGAGAGAGAAAGAGAGAGAAACATTGATGTAAGAGAGACACATCGATTGGTTGCCTCCTGTGTGACCCAGATCAGGGCCGGGGATGGAATTGCTACTGAGGTGCGTGCCCTTGCCCGGAATTGAACCCTCAACTCTTTGGTCTATAGGCCAACACTCTAACCACTGAGCAAAACCGGCCAGGGCTATCTGACACATTTTGAAGGAAGCTTTTCATTTCTCAGGAAAGGGAATGGGTCTTTTCATATCATATTTTACCTTGTTTGATTTATTTAACTCCGTTTAAAAAAATAACATGAACTAATTTTCATATTTTTAATATAAAGTCAGATTGAAATGTTTCTGTTTTAACAGATTAGATGGACAAGAGGCAAATAGAGTGAGAAAAGTGACATAGACGGGCCAGAGGGAAGATTTTATTATTTGTAGCTTTGACTTAGCTTCTGAGTTGGTAGCTGATAGCTAACTTTCTATGCTTTCTTTAAAGTCCTCTGGCATTTTGTATTTCATGGCCACTTCCTAAGAGCTATTGATATGACACTCTTTGGACACATTTATAAGGAAATTAAGGGGCAGAAAATGCAAAAAGAAATGCTTTCATTAAGTCTCATTAGTTGGCCATATGTAGAAGCTTCAGGTCCCATCTGTACAGTGTGAGGTTTAAGTAAACCTATGAGTAGTGCTATCTCTATTGGATCCTCCTAACCATATTCAATTCTACAGTTACGTTAAAAAGGAACAACAGACCTAAAATGAAGTCACTTTTGCTTAGCCCCACCGGGACTTCCTACCTAACTTAATTGCTGTTTCAGTCTCTCCCAGGAGTGGATTTTAAACTAATCAGTCTGGAATTTCCTGGTCAACACTAGTAAGATAATCTGCCAGTTAAGACTCCCGACTTTCCTTAAGGGAAGGTGACCTTGCCTGAAATAATCCACTTTTTAAACTTCGTTGTCCCACCTTCCTTCTGCCTATAAATCTTTCCATTTTGTAGAACCTCTTGGAGAACTTTTCTATTGTTAGGTGGGACCCTGCTCAATTCATGAATTGTTCAATAAAGCCATTTAGATGTTGTGAACATAAGAAATGTCCAAGCCTGTGGAGAACTTTTATAAGACTTTATTTGAGCCAAAACTGACGACAATTACCAGAAAGGAAGATCTAAAATGCTCAGAAGAATAACAGTTTTTCAGTTTCTTTTATGCATTTGAAGTTAAAGAAGGAGCATAAATAAGATACATGAAGGTGAGAGAAAGCAAAGTGGAAATGGATTACAGCATGGTTAAGATTACGTGCTCCCTTGAGGGTGGTCATGACTTCGAAGGGTATTACTTCTGGTGTTTCAAAGGTGTGTTAACTTAGATGCACAGAACAATGGACAAGGCTTGCTTAAAAACCTCTCACTAAAGAAGTTATAGGCTTAAAGCATGAATACCCACCATGACCTGCCCAGTTAGGAATTTTTGATTTATTACGGTACCCACTTTCATCTACAGTCTTCAATTTTAATCTGTTACACTTATGTTTCTTAATAGTTATAATCTGCGCCTCTGAGCTTCATCTACTGTTAAGCATATTCTCTTGGTCCCAAGGAGAACTGTTGATTATTTAAGATAAACTAACCCAAATAGAAAATAAAACTTATAAGATTTTAATTCTCTTTTCCTGAAGTAAAGAGCCTCATCATCTCAAGAGTTCATTATTCACAGGTGGCCTTTCTATGATCATAAGTGAGACCCTGAGATGGAAAAGGCACACAAGGTTTTGCTAATTATTTTCTTTCTTACTTCATCTCACCTGGGTTTAAACAATTTTCCCTTGGAAGTTATGTTTATTTTTTGTTATTAATAGGCATAATTAGATAACTTGAAAAGCATCATAGTGCTACACATAACTAAAGATACTGTATTTATCTACCAAATCCCAGAGTTTATAATATCAAACAATTTTTATTATTCCATTACCTTCCGTCCTTCCTCACAATTTTAAACTTATTTTATTGGCTAGAATCTTAAAAAATATCTGGGCTTTAAGCCAAAATTTGGTTCTATTTGAAAGCTGTTGAAAATTTTAACACCATCTTAAAATGAAATATTCATTATTTTATCTACTAGCACAGACACTATTGCTGACTAAATTTATTTAGCAACCAAAAGAATTGATCTACAATAAAGCAGGACTCAACCTGTCTCACCTGATTTAAAATTCATACTCATTATAGAAAAGTATAGTTAAGTAAATTTTTAGTGGAAATATTGTCATCTTTCTCAAAGTCTATGAAAAAGTGTTCGTTTCAAAATATATTTGCTTTTTAAAATGAGAACTGATGAATGATGTGTATTCTATTTATTGTTATTGTTACATTCCATTAAGGAACGTGGAGGGAATTGTGTTGGGTACTTCAAATGCAATGTCTGAGGATAGTCAGTTGCTCCAAATATCAGTCTCAGTTTTGTAAACGTAGATTTTACTAAAAATTATAATATTTAATATTAAAGCTCCAAAGCAAGTAAAAATTATATGCTCCCTGCTCTATTTCTGTTGCAGAAACAGTGTATTGACTAACCTGTAGCTATCCTTCTCCCTGCCCCCATCCACCCTCAGACACCATGTTTTTTACTGATAGAACCCAAATACTTTAGGTCAAAAAGGTGCTGAGATTTCCAAAATAACCCTTATCAGTGTAAGCCAGTGGTGTTAATTACATTCCCATTTGCCAGCTCTGTCTTTGCCCAGCATCCCCCAATGAGGGACTACCATGTGACTCAGAACTAGTCAAAGAAACGGAAAAAATGCCTGAAGCCTTCTGAGAAAGTCTCACTGGAAGAAAAAGAATTAAGGACAAAAAAAGTTGACTTTTTCTTCTTCATACTTGGGATACTAATGATAATAGATTACATCTGGAGAGGTGATAATCATCTTGCAACTGGTAGAAATACTGAAGTCAAGACACTGAGATGGAAAGAGTTGAAAGCTTGAGTTCCTGTGGACATGTTTGCGCTCCTGCATAGCATGGACTCCCTCTCTATCTCTTCAGTAGACAATAAGTGTGCTCATATTTTATACCATAATTTGCAAGATTTTCTATTGCAGCCAAAACCTTTCTAACATTAAATTACTTTCCAAATAAATGATAATGGGAAAAACTCATGTTTTCATAAATATTCATTGAAAACTTGGCTTTTCCTTTTTATCCCACAGTATGTACATGGCTATAACCTCTGTTGAGAGCACACATGCATTCATGCACATGTAGCATATATATTTCGAGAGTATTTGGTGATAGTAATTTATTTATATATTTATTGCCAATATCATTAATTTTGGAGCATTGAGTAGAGTTAAAATATTTCACAGTATATTAGACCACATTATGGGTGTTTATTCATTAAAACACCAAAATAAAGAATAAAATATAATCTGAAATAATTATAATTAACCTCTTCTTTAGAAATGAAGCAGAATTAAATATTGAAAAAGGTAAATATCTCAGAGTCCTCTATCTTATTTCTATGACATATATTTGTGTAGTTTATGTAGAAACTGAATTATATATAATAATCACTTCAAGTGTGTACTGTGCTTACCCCATACTAGTATCCCAAGTTTCTAAAACCCCTGAATGTCATCACCCAAACTGTTCCATAGATCCAAGAAATATGAAGATTAAATCTTACAGAATAAATACAGGCATGTGAGTTTTGCTTCATAAAGATGATATTTGTATGGTTCAAAACCTAACTTTTGCTATAGAAAAATTTTAATCCATTATTAATTCTTTACATCAAACATTTAAACAAACTTTATTTTAGTTACCTATGAAGGACAGCATGAAAATGTTTTGAGGCCTGGCTGGTGTGGCTCAGTGGTTGAGCATTGACCCATGCACCAAAGGTCACCAGTTCAATTTCTGGTCAGGGCACATGCCCAAGTTGTGGGTCTGATCCCCAGTGGGGGGCATGCAGGAGGCAGCCAATCGATGTTCTCTCTCATTGATGTTTCTATCTCTCTCTTCCTCTCCCTTCTTCTCTCTCTAAAATCAATGAAGAAAAAAAAATGTTTTGAGGAATGGCAATTCAGAGAGAAAATAACCAATTGTTTAATGTATTTTGAGGCCATTTCAGTGATGTAGTTTTATTATGACTTGAGCCATCATGTATTCCAAAATGAAACAAAATAAAAACACAAATAAGAATAAAATTTACCAAAGTTACAATAAAAATCATAGCTTAGAATCCTTACAATCATAACTGACTTTTATTACTCTTTGAAATTATTTATTAGCTTTAGATGGGAGAAATAAAAGAACAAACCACATACATTAATTTTATTAAAAGGAGTTTCCATAGAATTGCTCATACGTTTTATTTGTATGATTTAACCATGAACAAATTAAATTCACTACAGATTTATTAGACTTGGCTTAGACCAAAGCTCTAGAAATGGTTTTTCTGAGAAGAGCCAGATAATATATACTTATACTTTGAAGGCCATGAGGTCTCAATTATTGAATGTCTTTTCTATACAGTGACATCAGCCATATACAATACCCAAGTGAATGGATATGGGTGTTTTCAATAAAACTTGATTCACAAAACAGACAGCAGGCTAGATGTGGCTTGTAGGTTCTGATATGGGGCACAAAATGAGTCTGTTGGTGTCTGTCATCACTAAACAGAGACACATTTGAATCTTTTATGGGTGTTTATTAATCAGTTAGCCATCAACCTAAGAGAGCAGCAGGTATTAGTACCTTGAAAAACTGCTCTGACATTTCATTTTAAACACTCTTAACAGGGTTGGTGGGTGGGGAAAAATCTAAAGTTAGTGAGTTCCCAGTATCTGCCTTTTTCATTGTTCTTGCAAAGAACGCTGTTTCCCTTCAGAGAGGTCTTGTCCTTGACCTGAGCTTCCACTGCCTTATCTCCATGCCTGATCTCCTTCTTGTAACATGTCATTCAGTGTCCCAGGGTCTGTAGGAAAAACTCTCCATGACTATTCTCTTGGAACCGGAGAATAGTCAGCATTTACAGAAACAGTGTCAAAGGAATGGGGGGGTGGGTTACAATTCCCACTGTTACAGTTCTAGATGTGACTCCCTCCCAAACATTTCTTGAAAGTTAACAAAATAGAATAAACAAGCTTGTAGAACAGCCCAGAGACTTGGGGAGACATGTAGAAGCAAAATTTTAGCAAGTGTCATGCTTTCAAAAATGCGCCACCCAAGGTGTATAGAGTTTACAAAGTAATTCTTTCATCAATTTTCCACAGAAGAGGAAAACAGTCCTAAAATAAATAGGAAACTGCAAACTTACAGTAAATCCTAGGTGTTCTTTTTCAATCTATTTTTTTCTTATTTTATACCTGAATCAGAGAACTAAATGACTTTTATTTAAATATAGAATGCAAAAAATTGTCCAGGTGTTCTAGTTGTTAAATAAAAAATTACCCCAATAAAATCATACTCTTGTACTTTCTCATACAGTTTTTGAGGGTACAGCATCCAGGAGTAGCTTAGCTGCTCTAGTTCAGGCAGGGTATATTTATCTATTAATATGCAATGGACCTGGGGCCACAATACTTTTAATTTGAGGTCATATGAAATATTTTAATTAATTTTAAAATTAGAAAAACAGCCCAGCCAGTATTGCTCAATGGTTGAGCACTGACCCATGGACAAAGAGTTCGCTGGTTCAATTCCTGGTCAGGGCATATGCCAGGGCTCTATTCTCAGTGGAGGGGGCGGTGTGTGTGCAGGAGGCAGCCAATCAATGTGTCTCTTTCATTGATGTTTCTTTCTCTCTCTCCCTCTCCCTTCCTCTCTCTCTAAAAATCAAAAAAATTAGAAAGACACATGAACTGTTAAATCAGAGAAAAATTTTAATATATATTAATATATTCACTTTTATAAAAATGTGCTCACTATATATGGCTAAATATTGTTTTGAACACATGTAATACATGCTTTTGTGCAGGGATCTCTCAGTCTCCCCTCTTGTGTCCCAGTGAGAGATACAGTTATACATATAGATATTTTAATATAGAAAGAAGCCAACAAAGGCAAAGTTAAAAGTAAGTGAAAAGTGCCTAGCGCCCAGGAAAGTCATAAAGCAGCAAGTGTGGCTCTGGATTCATTCACTCCTGAGATTCAGTCAACTGTAGTCAGGAGTTGCCATTTCTGAGGCCTTGACTGAGGCTGGAGGGTCCATTCCCAACCAAGCTCTTCACATCTGATCGCCAGAGACTTGAGTTCCTCTCTACATGGTGTGCTGCTCAAGACTGGCTTCCCCAGAGTTAGTGATCTCAAAGGAAAGTGCCTAAGAGAGCAAAACAGTCACACTGTCTTTTATAGATTAGTCTTGAAAGGGGCACACCATCATTGCTGTCATATTCTACTGTTCACAGAGTTCAAACCTAGTGATGTTAGAGAGACTATGCAAGAGTGTGAATAGCCCGAACAGTGTGGCTCAGTGGTTGAGCATCGACCCATGCACCAAGAGGTCGCCAGTTCGATTCCTGGCCAGGGCACATGCCCAGGTTGTGGGCCTGTCCCCAGTGAGAGGCATGCAGGAGGCGGCCGGTTGATGTTCTCTCTCATCGATGTTTCTCTCTCTCCCTCTCCCTTTCTCTCTAAAATCAGTAAAGAAAAAATAAAAAAATAAAAAAATAGCAGGAGGCAAGAATTATCTGGGACCATCTTGGAGGCGGGGTACCACACCAGGGGAGTCAGGATTGCCAAGGGACGTCACTATCTGAGAAACCACTCAGATAGAAATGGTAACAGTGAACCTCAGACAGGGTTGAACTTACTGAATCCAAAACCTCAAGGTGAAATTTTATTATAAAATATTACTTGTAAATAATCTAATAAACCAGAAGTTTGTATATATTACATTCTTAAATGTAAGTAAATTAACGTTACATAATAAATAAAAACTATCACTGCTTACTATACATACTTAAAAATGTTAAAGTTGTGATAAAATCCAATTTATTGGGAATAGCCATGCCACATTATTTTATAAGCAAAACATTTTATATGTATCGGTGTTTGTATTGTTTATTTGTTTTTTGCACATCAGTAACTCAAATATTCTGGAGAATAAAAAAATTCATAAATAAGAACAAAACTTAACTTGGATAAGATATAATTCTGTGATAACTTCTTAAAACTGGTCTAACATCAACAAGTAGTTAATACTTGGGTCTTTAATTCAATTCTGATAACTCTGAATGTCTAGCCCTGACTTTCCTGTTGGTCTGTCTCATTTGTCAGATTTATCGTTCTCCCAAGAGACTGCAAATAGAAGGTGTACTTCACCTGTCTCTTTTCATGAAAAAATTAACACAAGTTGAGTGCTTCTAAGTGAAACTGGGGCAAGCTTCTTGTTTTTTCTACTTCCTTTTTCTTTTTTCTATAATTGCAGACTTGTTTGCTGTTGACTCAGATACTGAGAAAACCATTACTCCCTTTCCACCTAATAGAAAATGTGTGTCCCTCAGCTGCTCCAAGGGGAGAAGATGAACACAGACAGGATAAAAAATTGTCAGTCAGAACTGGAAGATGCTGACTCAGGTTTGTACCTACAGTACAATAGCCACTGCTTCTTGGAATGTAGTTATATATAGACATCAGAATTAATCCTTTCCAGCATGAACTTTCAGGAATACATTAGAGTTGCAAACAGTTGATTAGAAACATTGTCCATGCAGTTTTTAGCTCTCATATCCTAAAAGCTTTCATTTAATATAAAATCAATGATATATAAGGCATGGCTATTTACAACGATAAAGTCATTTACATGGAAAAAATTAGTTTATGCCACAAGGGTATTTAAAAAATATTTTTGTTGCCTGTTCCTACATTTTTTTTCCTCTACTTATATGACCCTCTGATGGCATCAAATTTAACGGTTTCCTTTCCATAAGATTTTTGCATCTTATTTATTATTTTACCATTCTTTCACTTCTATACTTAATAAGTTAATTAATTTATTCATCAATCCATTCAACAAGTCATCATTCATCAAATGCCTATAAAATAAATGTAAACTGTAGAACATACAGATAGAAATAAGTTTTTATGATAACTGTTTCAGAGCTGATGTTGCTTATTTATAGAATGATGCAATTTTGACTAAAGTAATCAGGGGGTCATCTAGCTAAAATATTGTTTTATTTATTTAGTTTTTCTTTATTGATTTGAGAGAGAGAGGAAGGGAGAGGAAGAGAGATAGAAACATTGGTGAGAGAGAACATCGATTGGCCGCCTCCTGCATGCCTCCTATTGGGGATCGGGCCCACAACCTGGGCCTGTGCCCTGACCGGGAATCGAACCAGCAACCTCTTGGTGCTCAACCACTGAGCCACACTGGCTGGGCTAAAATATTGTTTTAATTGATTATATATGTTGATAAGAATAAATGTAATACTTTTGTGCAGAGATTGTGCACTCATTCATTTTCTGGTAAATCTATATGTGCATTAACATTATAAAAAAGTTGTGACTAATACTCTTCCAAGGCACAAAAAATAATAAGATAATAAGGATTAGTACATTGTACAAGAGAGAAATATGTTATTGCTGTGGTTGATGGTGATGTTTTCTCCTAGTCAAATGCAGAGGGGTCTAGACCAATTGGGGGCAATACATTCAACACACAATTGCACTTATTGAGAAAACAGCAGAGCAAGAGATACTAGCAGGAACTAATGAATACCTCCTAATTGGAAGAGAAAGAGCAAGCCATGGGACAGATGGAGAACACACCACTTGAATCGATTTTTATACTGTAAATCAACAGCTTTGAGAAGTAGGTGTGCTAGAAGCCTCAGGGTTTTTTGTTTATTTTGTTTTCAATGCCTAAACCAAGTAGAAAGCTGGTTCTCATGTGACTCCTCCCTTATAAGGCACCAAGCAGCATTGAGAAGACCGGAAAGAACCACATTTACTATCTTGATGTTTAACTAAATTGAATCCAATTTTAAATCAAATATTTTAATATAGGTCTTCTATAGATGTTGGGGAAAAGAAGGGAGTGGCATCAAAGGACAATGTCCACATTATTCCTCATCTTGGACCCCGGAAAAGTTACCAACACAGGCCCAGGTGGCCGTCACCTCAGTTTCATGTAACTTATAGCTCACGTCATACTGCTAGGTCCTCAAAGGAAACCTGTCTGAGCTGTCGGGCTCCTTATCTTTACTGTGCAGTTAAAACAGGAAGAGTGAGATGAAATACCATGGTTTTCCCAACCAAGATGAATGGAATATCGTGAGTAGCATGAAGAAATATTCAATATGGTCAATTTTTTTTGTCACATTTAAAATTACTGTTTTTAGAACACTTTAGAATTCAATTGTAGAACTGACGGTGGGCCGGACCGGAGGAAGGGTGAGTGTGTGAGAGAGTGTGAGTGGACGTGAAGGTGGACGACCAAACTCATGCAGTGTAGAGACGTGGAGCAGCAGGTTCCTGTGCTGTGGACAGGGAGCAGCCGGCTACCTCAGTAAGCGGTTCTTTAGGGTGCTTCTCCCTGTGCCCCCAGGAGGTCCCACCATTTTGGAAGATCCTGGGTCTTCCCTGGGAGGAGGCAGTGGGAGCGGCTAGGGCCCAGCAACCTGAGCCCACCAGTGCACCTGGCACCCTCAGACCAGTGGACACCCTGTGTCAACACAGACCAGTACACAGTAGTGGAGCTGCCATGGTGCTGGTTGCGGAAGCTGCAAATGGCTGGGAGCCCAGCACCATCCCCCACAGTAGCAGCCTGATCAGAGTCGAGATATACCTCTAGCAGCAGAGGCTGGGAAGCAGACATGCATCCCCAGGCAACAGAAGCACAGATCAAAAGCTGAGACCCATCCCCAAAAACTACAGCAAAGGCTGAGCAGGAGCTGAGCCCCATGGGGCAGCAGCACTCACCAGCCACCAGTGGCGGGACCTGGGGCTCCACAGAAGCCTGTGTGACCCAGCAGCCCACAAGATAGGCGTGGAGCCAGGTCTCCAGAGAGACTGTGCGATCCAGCTGCCTGCGAGATCTACTGAGAGCTGGAGCACTAGAGAGGCCTGTGAGACACAGCTGCCCACAAGATGGAGGTGGAGCCGGGTCTCCAAAGAGACTGTGCTATCTAGCTGCCCATGGGACCTTCTGGGTGCTGGGGCACCAGAGAAGCCTGTGAAACCCAGCATCCCACAAGATAGGCGTGGAGCTGGGTCTCCAAGGGGACTGTGCAATCCAGCTCCCCACAGGATCAGCAGGAAGCAGGGGCTCCAATGGGGCCTGTACAACCCAGCTGCTCACAAGATCGGTGGGGAGCCAGGGCTCCAGTGAGGCCTGTGCAAAACAGCTGCCCACGGTACAGGCAGGGAGCCTGGCTTCAACAGGGCCTGAGCTATACAGCTAAAGGTGGCACCAGTGACCAGCTGGGAACACAGCTCCAGAGGGGCCCATGTGATCCAGCAGTAGCACCTACCAGGACACACCAGTACCAGCCACCAGTAGTCAGTCCTCCAGGATCCACAGCAGGCAAGAGGCAACATGCAACAGAACAGTCTGGGAGGCACAGTAGCCTTATTTGATATACAATGAGCTGCCTACACATCCAAACATCTCTCACCAGGTCTAGAGCTACCAGACGGCTAAAATGAGGAGACGAAGAAATAACACTCAAAGGAAAGAAAAAGAGGAATCACCAGAAAAGGAATTACAGGAAATGGAAGACAGCAACTTGTCAGATAAAGAATTCAAAGCAATGATTTTAAGGGTGCTCAAACAATTTGGTGAGATCTACAAGCAACTTAATAAGAATTATGAAGAGCTCAAGGGAAACTACTTCTTAAAAAAAAGGTAGAACCTATGCATAAAAATCAAGAGGAAATAATGAATGACATAGGTGTTATGAAAAATACCTTAGAAGGGTTCAATAGTAGATTAGAAGAAGCTGAAGACCGAATCAGCGACTTAGAAGACAAGGTAGAGAAAAACATCCAAATAGAGCAGAAAATGGAAAAAAAAATTTAAAAAGCAGGAGGGAAGTTTAAGGGAGCTGCGGTACAATACAAAATTTAACAACATTCGCATTATAGGGATACCAGAAGGAGAAGACTTAGAGAAAGGAATAGAGAACCTGTTTGAAGAAATAATGACAGAAAACTTCCCTAAACTGGTGAAGGAAAAAGTCACACAAGTCCAGGAAACACAGAGAGTCTCAAGCAAGATGAACCCCAGAAGACCCACAGCTAGACATATCATAATAAAAATGGCAAACATTAAAGACAAAGAAAGAATCTTAAAGGAAACAAGAGAGAGACAGAAAGTTACCTACAAGGGAGCTCCCATTAGACTGTTAGCTGATTTCTCAACAGAAACGCTGCAGGCCAGAAGGGAGTGGCATGAAGTGTACAAAGTAATGCAAGGCAAGTGTCTGAATCCAAGACTACTTGATCCAGCAAGACTATCATTCAAAATTGAAGGAGAAATAAAGAGCTTCACAGATTAAAAAAAAAAAGCTAAAATAATTTACCACCACCAAACCAGCACTGAAAGAAATGTTGAAGGGACTGTTGTAAGAAGACACAGAGGGAGGGAGGGAGAGAGAGAGAGAGAGAGAGAGAGAGAGAGAGAGAGAGAGAAACACAGGCATAAAATTAAATTGGCAACTACTAACTATCTATCAATAATTACCTTAAATGTAAATGGCTTAAATGCTCAAATAAAAAGATATAGGGTAGCTGATTGGATAAGAAAGCATGACCCATATATGTGCTGTCTACAAGAGACCCACCTCACAACAAACGACTCACACAGGATGAAAGTGAAGAGATGGAAAAAATTTTCCAAGCAAATGGAAATGGAAAAAAGCTGGTGTAGCAATACTTATATGTGACAAGATAGACTTCAAAACAAGGACTATAATAAGAGACAGAGAAGGTCACTACATAATATTAAAAGGATAAATCCAACCAGAGGATATAACTCTGGTAAACATATACGCACCAAATATGGAGCAACAAAATATATTAAAAAACTTCTGGAGGACTTCAAGGGAAAGATAAATAGAAACATTATCATAGTGGGTGACTTAACACACCACTGACACCACTGGATAGATCTTCTAGACAAAAAATTAACGAGGACATAGAGTCCTTACAAGACAAACTAGAACAGTTGAACTTCATTGATATTTACAGAACATTTCACCGCAAAGCTGCAGAATATACATTCTTCTCAAGTGCACATGGGTCATTCTCAAATATAGACCACATGTTAGGACACAAAGCAAGTCTCTATAAATTCAAGAAAATTGAAATCATATCAAGTATCTTCTCAGATCACAGTGGCATGAAACTAGAACTCAATGACAATAAAAACACACAAAAACATTAAAACATTTGGAGGCTAAATAGCAGGTTATTAAACAATGCATGGGTTACTAACGAGATCAAGGAAGAAATTAAAAAATTCCTGCAAACCAATGAAAACGAACACACAACAACACAAAATCTATGGGACACAGCAAAAGCAGTCCTGAGAGGGAAGTTCATAGCACTACAGGCCTACCTCAAGAAACAACAAAAATTCCTAATTGACTGTCTAACCCCGCAACTTAAAGAACTAGAAAGTAAACAAAAAGAAAAACCCAGAGCTAGTAGGAGGAAGGAAATAGTAAAGGTCAGAGAAGAAATAAATGACATAGAGACTAAAAAAAAAAAAAAAATTCAAAAGATCAATGAAACAAAAAGCTGGTTTTTTGAAAAGATAAACAAGATTGATGGACCTTTAGCCAGACCCACCAAGAAACAAAAAGAGAAACGAAATAAAGAAAATCAGAAATGAAGGAGGAGAAGTAACAACTGACACCACAGAAATACAAAGGATCATCGAAAAATTCTATGAACAATTATACACCAACAAATAGGATAATCTAGGAGAAATGTACAAATTTCTAGAAACTCACAGCCTCCCAAAACTGAACCAAGAAAAGATAGAAAACTTGCACAGACCAATAACAACAAAGGAAATCGAAGATGTGATTAAGAAACTCCCAGCAAACAAAAGCCCAGGTCCAGATGGCTTCACGGGGGAGTTTTATCGAGCAATCAAAGATCTAATACCCATTCTCCTCAAACTATTCCAAAAAATCCAAGGAGATGGAACACTTCCAAACTCATTTTATGAGGCCACAATAATTCTAATTCCAAAACTGGATAAAGACACTACAAAGAAAGAAAACTACAGGCCAATATCCCTGATGAAGACAGATGCCAAAATCCTTAACAAAATATTAGCAAATCGAATCCAGCAATATATCACAAAAATTATTCATCATGACCAAGTGGGTTTCATCCCAGGAATGCAAGGATGATACAATATTTGCAAATCAATAAGTGTGCTACACCACATAAACAAAATGAAAGATAAAAACCATATGATCATATCAATAGATACTGAAAAAGCATTTGACAAAATCCAGCACCTATTTCTGATAAAAACACTAAGCAATGTGGGAATAGAAGGATCATATCTCAACATAATATAGGCCATATATGAAAAACCTACAGCCAACATCATACTCAATGGGAAAAAAACTAAAAGCATTCCCCTTAAGAACGGAAACAAGACAAGGATGCCCACTTTCACCACTCTCATTTAACATAGTACTGGAAGTCTTAGCCACAGCAATTAGACATGAAGAAAAAATAAAGGGGACCCAAATTGGAAAGGAAGAAGTGCAACTGTCATTATTTGCAGATGACATGATATTGTATATAGAAAACCCTAAAGACTCCATCAAAAATCTACTAGATTTAATAAATGAATTTGTCAAAGTAGCAGGATACAAAATTAACGTCAAGAAATTGACAGCATTTTTATACACCAATGATGAAATCACAGAAAGAGAAACTAAAAAAACAATCCCATTTACCATTGCAGCAAAAAAATTAAGATACCTAGGAATAAACTTAACCAAAGAAGTAAAGGACCTCTTCACAGAAAACTAAGGTCATTGAAAAAAGAAATAGAAGAAGATATAAAAAAGTGGAAGCATATACCTTGTTCATGGATTGGAAGAATTAACATCATTAAAATGTCCATATTACCCAAAGCAATCTACAGATTCAATGCAATCCCCATCAAAATACCAATGACATATTTCACAGAACTAGAACAAATATTTCAAAAGTTTATATGGAACCAAAAGAGACCCCAAATAGACACAGCAATCTTAAAAAAGAAGAACAAAGTAGGAGGGATCATATTACCAGATATCAGATTATTCTACAAAGCCACTGTAATCAAAACAGCCTGGTACTGGCACAAGAACAGGCAGATAGATCAATGGAACAGAATAGAGAATCCAGAAATTGATCCAAGACAATATGCTCAATTAATATTTGACAAAGGTGGCAAGAGCATACAGTGGAGTAAAGACAGTCTCTTCAATAAATGGTGTTGAGAAAATTGGACAGCTACTTGCAATAAAATGAAGCTAGACCACCAACTTACACCATACACAGGAATAAACTCAAAATGGATAAAAGACTTAAATGTAACTCATGAATCCATAAAAAATTCTAGAAGAAAATGCAGGCAACAAAATTTCAGACATCATACGCAGCAGAATTTTCACTGATACAACACCTAAGGCAAGAGAAACAAAGGAAAATATGTACACATGGGACTACATCAAACTCAAAAGCTTCTGCACAGCCAAAGAAACAACCATCAAAACGGAAAGGGATCCCACTATATGGGAGAGCATAATCGCCAATGATGTATCAGATAAGGTGTTAATTTCCAAAATATATAAAGTGTTCACACAACTCAACAAAAGGAAGACAAAGAACCTAATTAAAAAATGGGCAGAGGAGCTAAATAGACACTTCACCAAACAGGACATACAAATGGCCAAGAGACCTATGAAAAAATGCTCCACATCACTAATCATTAGAGAGATGCAAATTAAAACAACTATGAAGTATCACCTCACCCCTGTCAGAATGGCCACCATCAACAAATCATCAAACAACAAGTGTTGGCGAGGGTGTGGAGAAAAGGGGACTCTAGTACACTGCTGGTGGGAATGCAAACTGGTGCAGCCACTGTGGAAAACACTATGGTATTACCTTAAAAAGTTAAAAATTGAACTGCCCAGTGATCCCACTTCTAGGAATATACCCTAAGAAACCTGAAACATCAATCAGAAAGAATATATGTACCCCTATGTTCATAGCAGCACTATTTACAATAGCTAAGATCTGGATGGATAAAAAAGCTGTGGTACATTTGTACTATGGAGTACTATTCAGCTGTAAGAAAGAAAGATCTCTTATCCTTTGAGATGGCATGGAAGGACCTGGAGAGTATTATGCTAAGCGAAACAAGCCAAGCAGAGAAAGACAAATATCACATTATCTCACTTATTTGTGGAATATAATAAACTAAACAAACTGATGAACAAAACTGATGACCCAGAGACATAAAGGTGGGGTACAGACTGACAAGCCTCAGAGGAGTGGGAGTTGGGGGGGGGGAGAGATAAACCACAGAACTTATATGCATGTGTGCATGACCAATGAACATAGACAACAATGCTGGGGATGGGCCGGGGGTGAGGGGGAGGAGGGTGTCAGTGGGGAAAAAGGAGAAACATCTATAACAAAAACAAATTAATTAAAAAATAAATAAATAAAATTATCGTTTCTGACTTTGATATTTTAAATGATAGATGGTTATATTAAAAGATTAAACTCACTTTGTATGTGAACTTTATCCCCAAAAGTATCATTCAGAAGATAATACATCAAAAAATTCTATATTATATTTTTGTTCAAATTATATAATGGCTCAGAACTTATGTGCTGACAGCCTGTTAGGAAGATCACTCTGTTATTACTGAGGCTCTTTGCACAACAATCAAGGACTCTTAAGCAATGTTTAGAACCTAAAGCAAATGTTTTTGCTCTTTAGCTCATCATAGTTGTATGCATTCTAATTTTCCAGATTATAGGGACTCTTGAAATGTTTAGTCCTGTTAATGGGCCAAACTTGGGCCTAGATATCTTTGCCAATCAAGGTAGCCATGGAGTCCAAGCTGCAGGCTCCTTAAGGGCAGCACTCAGACATTGCCCTAGATATTTACTCACTCATCCTAGTGTGTCTCAAGGGAGCCAGCCACACTGTCCTTTTCACATCGGCATCTATTTGGGGTCATAGGGACTCTTCCCTTCCTCTCTCACAAATGTAAAAGTCATACACTTGTTTCTCCTCTATATTAGCAAAATACCCTCAGGAACATGAAATATCTGGATGTCAAAAATCAGGACCACAATTATACATATGCTACTCCTCTTTACCCTAGCAACACAAATCTTTCCTGGGGCCAGGAAATAAACAATTTCACTATTTGATTGAAAGGGGAAAGAGAAGAGGGAGAATAAAACACAAATTAATATCTCCTTACATTTTCCTGCCCCACTTGCATACTTAAAGTAGAAAAGAGAAAATTCCATTGTGGTATATTTTATTTTAGCTAATTATTAGACCTGATTGGCATTTTATTTCCACAATAAAAGGTAACTTAATTGTTTATGGCAATGATGTATATGTTCCTTGAAAGAGTTGTAACAGCTTACCTACTAAACTTTGAGCCTGATGCTCTCATTACAAGTGATTCATTGAGAAATTATGTTTATAATAATTATAATCTTAATAATATCTATCGTTTAATAAATGTTTTCTGTTATATGCCAAAAATATGTCAGGAGATTTGCATATATTATCTCATTAACTCTAAATGACCCTGCAGCAGGTATTATTGTTCCAGTATTTTATATTTGGCTCAATTAAATTAAATGCACATAGATAGTAAGTAGAGGCACCTTGAGTCCTGGGCAGTTAGTTTCTCAATGGCATTGTTTTTGATCCAAATTGGTCTGTTT
The DNA here is from genome assembly GCA_030848825.1 of Tadarida brasiliensis. Lineage (NCBI taxonomy): Eukaryota > Metazoa > Chordata > Mammalia > Chiroptera > Molossidae > Tadarida > Tadarida brasiliensis. The sequence continues at coordinate 146,519,521 of CM061257.1, read as the reverse complement.
TTTTTTTTTGTTGTTTTTTTACCATTGAAACAAATAAAATGTAAATTATATGGCACTTTTTTCTCTCTTTTTGTATTCAAATTAATCAAATTAACACCTTGTTTGATTGCCTTTTTCCAAGTTCCATGGTGTTGTCTTCTTAAGGGGGCAAAGTCTTTTATCCAAGTTATCCATTAGTCGCCAATCTGGTCTCTTTATCAACTTTGCTTTCCTAGCTACCTGGTATGTAGATGAGAAGGGACCCTTGGAGATGGAATCTAAGCTAAGACATGGAGTGAACTCAGAGCAAAGCGACCAGGCACATAAACCTGTGTCTCAAACATAGCAGGTAATTCATTACCTATTGAAGGAGTCCTGCCCTCAACCTTCTTGACAGGCAAATGCACTAGTGAAGGGAATGACCATCTACAAGAGCATCAGCACCCCCTTCTCTGGAGTCAGATTGAGGCAGGGAGGGATATAGAACTGCAAGAGACGCAGGGGAGCAGGTGCAGAAGGGAAAGGAGGAGGAGGGTGCTGTGCATGGGACAGTGCCTTTAACTTGCATTTCCTTTTCCATCTTTCTCAATCTTTTCTTCTGGCTATCCAGAATTTTATTTTTTTTCTTAGAATGATATTCATCTAATAAATACCAGTATTTGTTTGGTTGGGATGAGGCCTGTAAAATAACCTGAGCAAAAAATGTTAATTTATCCAAAACAAAACAAAACACTGCAAGACTAATTGTCATGTTTTCATTCCAAATATGATGGACAAAGATTAGCTTATTAAGAGAAATACCTGTAGGCATATTCCTGGCTTCTCATTATTTTCCAACTATATGATGATCCTGATGGGATTTTAGAGCCTTTATTGCCTGTGCTTATTCAGTAGTAAAATCTTGTATTTGGAAAGGATGGTTCTGATATAGTAGGCAGTTAGATAGACATGAGCAGAGATAGGCCAGGTACAGAAGGTCACCAGGGCAGAAAGCCCCAGGTGCCTAGCAATAGGAAAAACTAGTTTGGGACCTGGCCCCAGGGTGACCTTTCCTCCTCTAGCATATCACTGGTCATGTGGTTTAGACCCCCTGTCATTTCATAATAGTAGTCATGCCGTTTGGACCCTCTCTTGACGTTTCCTCCCCTAGCATGTCACTAGTTATATGGTGGACCCTCTTGGAGGAGGAATATGGAGACCAGAGAATAGCTGCGTACAACTCCCATACAAGCCCTTGCACAACCACTCCCTTAAGCATTGAGCCCTAGAGATAACCTCTAGGCTTTAGGTGTGTTTCAGCTCTAGGCCCAGATAAACACCATGGCTGACAGCAGGATCAGCTGAGATAGATGATGAATGACACCTGCCCTGGCTTGGACCAATCAGTACAGACCATGACTCTGAAAAGACACACCTGAAGAGCTGATGAATATTCTATTGATATTTTCCCTTGAGACCTCAGACATAAACCTGAAAGATAAAGGACTCAGCGCTCCCTCTCTCTAGAGCACTCTAGCACCTTTCCTCCCCCTTTCTTCCCTCCAGGCATGGACCTTTTTTTTGTTTCTTTCTCCTAAGCTCCAAGGGCCCTTCTTTTGCCTCTATAACTTGTTTCCTGAGCCCACACAGCCCAGCTGGCTCACTTCATCCACAGCTCACTTCTTCTACCTCTGTGATTGTATAAATAAGCTTTTGCTTGTATTTGAGTCTTGGTTTTGAATTCTTTCTTAGCTAAAAATCAAGAATTGAGGTTGTTGCACTGAGGTCCAACATCTGATGTCCTTATGCTGTTAACAGTTCCTCCTTCTAAAAAAAAGAGTGGGGAGATAGAAGGGAGATTTTTGAACAATTCAGGTTTTCTTACCTGACTGTGGTGTGGCCACAGACCTTCATTTGGTCTTGCTTACTTCAGGAACTTCCTGGCACTTATTCTTCATTACCAGAATTTTTGGGAAAATATACTTATAAATAGTCTCTTTCCAATCCAGAAAACCTATCCACCAAGGAAGAAGAGAAAGAAAACAATTTTATTAATGAATGAGCATTAAACCAGAATGTGAAGTACATCACCGACAATCTACTAGAGATTGCAAAGACAGAAGGAAATTTTTCTCTTTTCATGCAACAAGCAAATACAACCTACTTCATACATGTTCTAAAGATAAACAATAACTAGTCTTCAAGTAAGAAGACTTGACCACACTGTTTGTCAGACATAGTTTATCCTAAATTCACTTTGTAATTGGGTGACCACCTGTGTTAGCTAATTGGCTTTATTCAAAGAAAAATAATCTCTCATATCCTTTTGATAGGAGGTGGTTTTACAATTTGAAGCTACGTGCCCATAGGAGCTAAGCTCCTCCCCTTCTACAGAAATGGAGAAAATGGAACTACTTTCCTAGATTGCATTTCAAAGAGATGGCTCTCAGATTTACATATATTCCAAACAGAGAAAGAAGTTACAATTACAAGTTTTCTGAAGTGAATGCTTTAAAGAAAAGAGAAATCTTTTTCTCTTTGCTTTCTAAAGGGAGAATTAAGCTTCTTACTTTTATGTATTTAAAAAAATATTGACATGTTCAGCTGGTGTTGCTCAGTGGTTGAGTGTCTACCCATGGACCAAGAAGTTATCAGTTCGATTCCTGGTCAGGGCACATGCCCAGGTTGTGGGCTTGATCCCCAGTAGGGGGTGTGCAGGAGGCAGCCAATCAATATTTCTCTCCCTCTCCCTTCCTCCCTCTATAAAAATCAATAAAAAGATATTGAAAATAAAAAAATATCAACATGTAATTTGTATACACCATTATATTAGTTTTAGGTGTACAACATAATGATTTGACATATGATTATACTGCAAAATGATATCACATTAAGTTTATTTAAAAGTCCATCACCAAACAAAATTACAATTTTTTTTCTTTTGATGAGAAATTTTAAGGTCTAGCTTTTCAATTTTAATTTGTATTTGCCCTTACATTTTTTCCAATATATGTATTTTTATTAATTTATTTTTGTTACAGATGTTTCTCCTTTTTTCCCCATTGACACCCTCCTCCCCATCCCCCCACCTTGTCCCCAGCTTTGTTGCCCATGTCCATCAGTTATACATACATGGGTATAAGTTTTGTGGTTTATCTCTTCCCTCACTCCCCACCCCCTCTTCTGAGGGTTACCCTACTCCCACATCTCTGGGTCTACCCTGTTCCTCAGACTGTTATGTTCATTATATTCCACAAATAAGTGAGATCATGTGATATCTGTCATTCTCTGCTTGGCTTGTTTCACTTAAGATAATAGTTTCCAGGTTCTCCCATGTCGTCTCAAAGTATAAGAGATCTTTCTTACAGCTGCATAGTACTCCATTGTGTATATGTACCACAGATTTTTTATCCATTCGTCCACTGATGGACACTTGGGCTGTTTCCAGATCTTAACTATTGTAAATAGTGCTGCTATGAACATGGGGGTACATATATTCTTTCTGATTGGTGTTTCAGGCTTCTTAGGGTATATTCCTAGAAGTGGGATCACTGGGTCAAATGGCAATTCAATTTTTAATTTTGACTGCCCTTACATTTTTAATTGTTAATTTTTAAAAACTCTATTTTTTATAAAAATAAATGCTTTGGGATTATTTTATATTGGTTTTAAATATCTTTTACTATAAGTCATTTAACTTCCTTTAATATCTTTTGATTAACTATTATTCTTAAAATTAATCCCATCAATATTTAAATGTTTTATTTCATGCATATTATTTAAGAACTCCTTACTTATCACAAAGTCAGAAAAACATCTACCTATACTTTATTTTAGAAAAGATCAAACATTTTGCTGTTACAAAAGCTTGCATGTAAGCTCTTAATATATCTTGAATTGATTTTAGTGTACATTGAAATCTTTGTAATTTTTAAAATATGGCTGACTAACTTAACTAGCTAAGTTTAGTCAAGAGTTCCTCCTTTCCCTTATAGCTACCAATCTACCTCTAATTTATATCAAGTTTTTATATATCAGTGACTTTTTTTCAATATATCAATGACTTTGAGGTGTCTACGCATTTTAATTTGTTTACCCCTGTACCAATACTAAATTGTTTTATCATTGCCCGGTCAGTGTGGCTCAATGTTGAGCACTGACCAATGCACCAAGAGGTTGCCGGTTCGATTCCCTGTCAGGGCACATGCTTGGGTTGTGGGCCAAATCCCCAGTGGGGGGCATGTAGGAAGTGGGCAATCAATGTTCTCTCTCATCGATGTTTTCATCTCTTGCTCCTTGTCCCTTCCTCTTTTTCTAAAAATCAATGAAGAAAAAAAATTTTCAATTGTGTTATTATGATATCTTTACTTCTGGTGCAACATGTACTGATTCCATACAATTACTTATACTAATTGTATGTGAGTATATCGGGTATAGAGTAGTAGTTATTTATGGTCCTTTGCTCTATAATATATATTTTAGAATTAACCTGTGAAATTGTAGGAATAATTATGATGGGATTTAAGTACAATTTCTATAATCTATAACAAAATCTAAAATATTAAAATTTTTACAATATGTTTTATTCTTTTTTATTAATTTATTTTTGTTACAGATGTTTCTCCTTTTTTCCCCATTGACACCCTCCTCCCCATACCTCCACCCCTTCCCCAGCTTTGTTGTCCATGTCCATCAGTTATGCATACATGCGTATAAGTTCTGTGGTTTATCTCTTCCCTCCCCCCCCACCCCTTCTTTTGAGGGTTGTCAGTGTGTACCCTACTTTCACATCTCTGGGTCTACCCTGTTCCCCAGACTGTTATGTTTATTATATTCCACACATGAGTGAGATCATGTGATAATTGTCTTTCTCTGCTTGGCTTGTTTCGCTTAGGATAATACTCTCGAGGTCCCTCCATGTCGTCTCAAAGGATAAGAGATCTTTCTTTCTTACAGCTGCATAGTACTCCATTGTGTATATGTACCACCACTTTTTTATCCATTCATCCACTGATGGGCACTTGGGCTGTTTCCAGATCTTAGCTATTGTAAATAGTGCTGCGATGAACATGGGAGTACATGTATTCTTTCTGATTGGTGTTTCAGGCTTCTTAGGGTATATTCCTAGAAGTGGGATCACTGGGTCAAATGGCAATTCAATTTTTAATTTTTTGAGGTAACACCATAGTGTTTTCCACAGTGGCTGCACCAGTCTGCATTCCCACCAGCAGTGTACTAGAGTCCCCTTTTCTCCACACCCTCGCCAACACTTGTTGTTTGACGATTTGTTGATGGCGGCCATTCCGACAGGTGTGAGGTGATACCTCATTGTTGTTTTAATTTGCATCTCTCTGATGATTAGTGATGTTGAGCATTTCTTCATATGTCTCTTAGCCATTTGTATGTCCTGTTTGGAGAGGTGTCTATTTAGGTCCTCTGCCCATTTTTTAATTGGGTTCTTTGTCTTCCTTTTGTTGAGTTGTATGAGCACTCTATATATTTTGGAGATTAACCCCTTATCTGATGTATCATTGGCAATTATGCTCTCCCATACAGTGGGTTCCCTTTCCGTTTTGATGGTTGTTTCTTTTGATGTGCAGAAGCTTTTGAGTTTGATGTAGTCCCATGTGTTCATTTTTTCCTTTGTTTCTGTTGCCTTAGGTGATGTATCAGTGAAGATTCTGCTGCGTATGATGTCTGAAATTTTGTTGCCTACATTTTCTTCTAGGATTTTTATGGATTCAGAGTCACATTTAAGTCTTTTATCCATTTTGAGTTTATTCTTGTGTATGGTGTAAGTTGATGGTCTAGTTTCATTTTTTTGCATGTAGCTGTCCAATTTTCCCAACACCATTTATTAAAGAGGCTGTCTTTGCTCTATTGTATGATCTTGCCACCTTTGTCGAATATTAATTGAGCATAATATCTTAGGTCAATTTCTGGAGTCTCTGTTCTGTTCCACTGGTCTATATGCCTGTTCTTGTGCCAGTACCAGACTGTTTTCATTATAATAGCTTTGTAGTGTAACCAGATATCCGGTATTGTTATCCTACCTACTTTGTCCTTCTTTTTCATGATTGCTGTGGCTATTCGGGGTCTATTTGGTTCCATATGAACTTTTGAAGTATTTGTTCTAGTTCTGTGAAATATGTCATTGGTATTTTGATGGGGATTGCATTGAATCTATATATTGCTTTGGGTAGTGTGGACATTTTAATGATGTTAATTCTTCCAATTCATGAACAAGGTATATGCTTCCACTTTTTTATATCTTCCTCTATTTCTTTTTTAAATGTCTGTTGTTTTCCACAAATAGGTCTTTTAGTTCTTTTGGTAAGTTTATTCTTAGGTATCTTAGTTTTTTTGCCACGATGGTAGATAGGATTGTTTTTTTCTTTTTTAGTTTCTCTTTCTGTGATTTCATCATTGGTGTATAAGAATGCCATTGAAACCTGGCCAGCTTGGCTGAGTGGTTAGAGCATTGGCCAGTGTTTCAGAGAGACCCAGGTTTGGTTCCTGCTAAGGGCAGTACCTCGGTTGCAGTTTGTCCCCAGCCCTGGTTGGGGTAGTGAGGGAGGCAGCCACTCAATATGTCCCTCTCATGTCGAAGTTTCTCCCTCTCTCTCTCTTTCTCTCTTTCCCTCCCACTCTATCTGAACAAAAAATGGAAAAAATGTCTTTGGGTGAGGATAAAAAAAAAAGAATGCCATTGATTTCTTGATGTTAATTTTGTATCCTGCTATTTTGCCAAATTCATTTATTAAGTCTAGTAGATTTTTGATGGAGTCTTTAGGGTGTTCTATGCATAATATCATGTCATCTGTGAATAATGAGTTTCACTTCCTCCTTTCCAATTTGGATCCCCTTTATTTTTTCTTCATGTCTGATTGCTGTGGCTAAGACTTCCAGTACTATGTTAAATAAGAGTGGTGAAAGTGGGCATCCTTGTCTTGTTCCTTTTCTTAAGGGAAATGTTTTTAGTTTTTGTCCATTGAGTATGACGTTGGCTGTAGGTTTTTCATATATGGCTTTTATTATGTTGAGATATGATCATTCTATTCCCAAATTGCTGAGCACTTTTATCAGAAATGGGTGCTGGATTTTGTTGAATGCTGTTTCAGCATCTATTGATATGATCATATGGTTTTTATCTTTCATTTTGTTTATGTGATGTATCACATTTATTGATTTGCGAATATTGTACCAGCCTTGCATCCCTGGGATGAATCCTACTTGGTCATGGTGAATAATTTTGTTGATTCATTGCTGGATCCGATTTGCTAGTATTTTGTTCAGGATTTTGGCACCTATGTTCATCAGGGATATTGGCCTGTAGTTTTCTTTCTTTGTAGTGTCTTTTTCTGGTTTTGGAATTAGAATTATGCTGGCCTCATAAAACAAGTTTGGAAGTTCTCCTCCCTCTTGAATTTTTTGGAATAGTTTGAGGATAATTGGTGTTAGTTCTTCTTTGTATGTTTGGTAAAACTCCCCCATGAAGGATTCCGGGCCTGGGCTTTTGTTTGCTGGGAGAGTCTTGATTACATCTTCAATTTCCTTAGTTGTTATTGGTCTGTTCAAGTTTTCTATCTCTTCTTGGTTCAGGTTTGGGAGACTATGTGTTTCTAGAAATTTGTCCATTTTACTTAGATTGTCCAATTTGTTGCCATATAATTGTTAAAGATCCTTTGTATTTCTGTTGTGTCTGTTGCTACTTCTCCTCTTTCATTTCTGATTTTGTGTATTTGGGTTCTCTCTCTTTGTTTCTTGGTGAGTCTAGCTAAGGGTCCATCAATCTTGTTTATCTTTTCAAAAAACCAGCTCTTTGTTTCATTGATCCTTTGAATTTTTTTTTAGTCTCTATGTCATTTATTTCTGCTCTGACCTTTACTATTTCCTTCCTCCTACTTGCTCTGGGGTTTTCTTTTTGTTTGCTTTCTAGTTCTTTAAGTTGTGAGGTTAGATAGTCAATTAGAATTTTTTCTTGTTTCTTGAGGTAGGCCTGTAGTTCTATGAACTTCCCTCTCAGTATTGCTTTCGCTGCATCCCATAGATTTTGTGTTGTTGTGTGTTCATTTTCATTGGTTTCCAGGAAGTTTTTAATTTCTTCCTTGATTTCCATGGTAACCTATTCGTTGTTCAATAACATGCTATTTAGCCTTCACGTGTTCAAATGTCTTTGCATGTTCTTGTTGCAATTGATTTCTAGTTTCATGCCATTGTGATCTGAGAAGATGCTTGATATGATTTCAGTCTTCTTGAACTTATAGAGACTTAGTTTGTGTCCTAACATGGGGTCTATCTTTGAGAATGCCCCATGTCTACTTGAGAAGAATGTGAATTCTGTAGTTTTTGGTTGTAATTCTCTGTAGATATCTATTAAATCCATTTGATCTAGTGCTTCATTTAGAGTCTCTGTTCCCTTGTTAATTTTTTGTCTCAATGATCTGTCCAGTGATGTCAGTGGGTTTTTGAAGTCCCCTGCTATGATTGTATTGCTGTCGATTTCGCCTTTGAAGTCCTCCAGAAGATTTTTAATATATTTTGGTTCTCCTATATTTTTATCAAGGTGCATATATGTTTACCTAGGGTAGATCTTTCTGTTGGATAGATCCTTTCAATATTATGTAGTGACCTTCTTTGTCTCTAGTTATGGCCTTCATTTTGAAATCTAATTTATCATGGCTGAGTATTGCTACCCCAGCTTTTTTTTTCCTTTCTGTTTGCTTGGAAGATTTTTTTCCATCTTTTTAATTTCAACCTATGTGAGTCTTTTGTTGTGAGGTGCGTCTCTTGTAAACATCATATATGTGAGTCATGGTTTCTTATCCAGTCAGCTACTCTGTGTCTTTTTATTGGAGCATTCAATCCATTTACATTTAAGGTGATTATTGATATGCACTTGCCATTTTTGTTTAGTGTGGTTTTATTTTCCTTCCTATTTCTTCTACTAATTACAGCAGTCCTTTTAACATTTCTTGCAGTGCTGGTTTGGTGCTAATATATTCCCTTAGCCTTTTTTATTTGTCCAGGAAGCTCTTTATTTGACCTTCTATTTTGAATGATAGCCTTGCTGGATAGAGTAGTCTTGGATTCAGATCCTTGTTTTTCATGACCTTGATTACTTCATGCCATTCCCTTCTGGCCTGTAGTGTTTCTGTTGAGAAGTCAGCTGATAGCCTTATGGGGGTTCCTTTGTAGGTAACCTGTTGCTTATCTCTTGCTGCCTTTAGGATTGTCCCTTTGTTTTTAATTTTTGGCATTTTAATTACTATGTGTCTTGGTGTGGGCCTATTTGGCTTCTTCTTACTTGGGGCTCTCTGTGCTTCTTGAACTTGAATGCCTTCTTCCTTCACCAAGTTAGGAAAGTTTTCTGTCACTATCTCTTCAAATATATTCTCTAACCCCTGCTCATTTTCTTCTTCTTCGGAGAGTCCTATGATGCAAATGTTATTATGTTTCTAGTTGTCCCACAGTTTTCTTAAGCTGTCCTCCTGTTTTTTAATTGTTTTTTTCATTTTTGTTTTCTGTTTGGTTGTTTATTTCTACCTTGTCTTCTAATTCACTGATCCAGTCCTCAGCTTCCTCTACTCTGCTGGTTATTCCTTCCAATGTGTTCTTTATTTCTGCTATGTCATTCTTCCTTTCCACTTGGTTGGTTTTCAATGTTTCTATATCTTTATTCATGGTGTTGATGTCCTTACTCATGCTGTTGAGCTTCCTCAAGATCATGGCACTGTACTCTACCTCTGATAACTTGCTTAATTGTATTTCATTTGTCTCATCTTCGGTAGATTTCTCTTGTTCTTTCATTTGGGATTTGTTTCTTTGTTTCACCATTTTGGCTATCTCAGTGGGTTTTGGAGCCTGCCATATTTTCCTTGTGGATGTTGGTGTTCTACTGTTTGTGGCTCCCTCTATTGTGTTTGGATGAGTGCAGGACTGCCCACATTAAACACCACTGTCAAGTCTTACTTTCAGGAAAGGTTCAGTTATCCTCTAGCTTTTTCCCTGGAGGCTATTAGCCTCAGTTACTTGAAAAGCCTTGGATTCTCAGTTGAATGAGAAATTCCCTCAGGTGTTCATCGTAAGAGGATTTCCAGAGGGTGGGGCAGATGCTGGATGTTAATGGGCCTCAATTTCCTTTTCTTTGGCTCACCTGGAGATGGCTGAACCTCCAAGGGAGGGGCTGCTCTTCTCCCCACAACTTCGGGAAGGAGGAAGCTGGCCACCTTCCTCTGTGGCCATGCCTCAGCAAAAACTGTGAATGCCCTCCAAATCCCAGGTGTCCCCACAGTGTTCTAGTCCAGTCTGCCCTTCCTCTGCCTAAGTCCAAGGTGAGTGGCTGTAGCCAATCCAGTGCTCTGTCCTGGCCCTCTGTGCTGTGGAGCCGCTTGGGATCTTAACCCCAAGGGTGCTGCTCACAGCTAAGCCTGCTGCTGTCCGTGGTCACCCAGCCCGCCACCCTGTCGCCCCTCCGCAGATCCTACAAGGCTTGTTCAGTGTCCCTGGTTATATGGTCCTCTCCTGCTGCTCTGTTGCTTTTTTCCAACGATTTGTCTTTATTTTAGTTGTAATTACCGTTTGGTCCTGGGAGATCGTCTGTGTAGCTTCCATTCACTCCGCCGCCATTTTTCTTCCTTCATTAAAGCCTTTCTTTAACTCACTTTGGGTTTAATCTTTTGTATTTATCTAACTTTTTTGTGTTAGAAACTTTACGTGTCAGATCATGAATATTTAAGTTTTCTGCCTTTTTAAATATCACTAATTGCAATAATTGTTACGTGAAACCTTACTTTTGTGAAATACAATGATTTTTTTCTTTTTTTTTTTGTTGGTACATGCCCCTAGCAGGAACCAAACCCAGGATTCTCTGGTCCGCAGGCCGATGCTCTGACTGCTGAGCCAAACTGGCCTGGGCAAATACAATAATTTTGATAAGTAGTCTTTGAGGTATATTTGACTTTATATATTTTAAAGTAAAAATTATTATTCATATTTGATACAATATGCATTTAATGACTCATCATTACATGATTCAATAAAATATATAATAATTTACAAATATTTTGAGTTTTATATTTATCATTTGGAAGTTTCTTTCCAATTAAATTACACCGTGGCTAGAGAACATAGTATATATAATAAGTTGTCAAGAAAATTTGCTGAGACTCGCATTATAGCAAAAGCATATATGTTTCATATGTGTTTGTAAATAAGGAGCACTTAAAATTACTGAAAGCAGACTTCACAAGTTGACAATATAAAACTTGTTGATTATGCTGCTCAACATTGTCTTGCTAATCATTATCTGTTTTGTCAATTAATAAGGACTATCTTTAAATCTCTCACTATACTGATGGATTTCTACAATTATCTCTGCAGTTCTACTAATGTTTATTTTTCTATATTCTAGTTTTAAGTACAGCATATCTAATATACATATATCATAAGTTAAATTGAAATCTTATTTTAGAGTAACTTTCTTTATCCATAAAATATTTTAATTCAGAATATGTTTACTGATATTAACAAGAATATATAAAATAGTTTTGTTTTAAAGCATATGTGGTTTGTTTTAGTATGTGTGGGGATGTAGAGACCGTGCTCAAATGTTTCCTTCCTTTGAGACAAAGGGTGCCCTTGAGAATGTTCTGGAGTGGAAGGCTAACTCCAGATGTTTAATGGCTCAATGTGCCACAAGCTGAAACTTTCTAGAAACCACCGAATGCTCTTGATTCACAACTTTAAACAAACTCCCATAAAAACGAATGCCGGTGATTTTCTTGGCCTCTTTTTACTTATAGGTCTGTATTGGATTTATATCAACACTATCTTTTACTTGTTTCTTTCAAAACTGGAACAGTTCTGAAAAAGAAAACTTTGTTCTTGACCTTGGTAAATAGATTTAGCCCAGTCCTTTACTGACACGCAAATGATACATTTTTTGAATTTGTGGAAAATGCATAATTTTTGTTAAAATCTAGTGCTGTTATAAGTTTACTCCACTTTATGGTTGGGTATCATCTACATCAATTCATGGAGAGCAATGTGAGATATTGCCATATTTGTCCTATTGCTAAGTTTTAAAAAAAATATATTCTTTTAAGACTGATCATATATATATATATATTTTTTTTAGTTAACCTCATTATAGGTTTCCTGTGCATGCAGTTTAAATTCACACAACATTTTGGAGACATTTTTTTTTCCTGTATGGCTTTTAAAATAAATCACGCATTTGGGTATTGATTCTTGAGTCTAGATTATTTTTAAAGTTTTGATTAAATGAAACTGCCTTTCAATATCCAAAAGACTAGTTTATACTCTCTATCATGTTATTTATTAGAAGTTTCTGAAATTGCCTTTTAAATAAAAATTTAAGGCACAACATTCCTTTATTTATTTTCAGCAAAAGATAATATTTTGAGAGTATAGTAGAATAAACATTTTTTTCTATAAGAGCAATATTACTAAATATTAAAATCGTATTTAAATTATAACAGCATGGTGTATAAGTGCCATATGATAATTTAATTTACAAAGTGAAACAAATATAACATTTTCTTGAGGATGTGTTTCTTTAATTTCAATATCAAAAGTTGTTCATAGGATACATGATACTGTGGATATCTTCAAGTTAAAAAAAAATGTGTATTTTCCATGTCATTTGACTCAAGATAATCCTTCATAAGAGAAACAGCATGGAAAAGTGTCCTGTAGCTGTATCTGCTATTTGTAACACAAAGAAAGATTTAAAGGAATTGAAAAGTAGTGACAGATATATGATCCTGTGCATTTGTTTTTAAAGGCCTTGTAGATTATTTATCTATTAGATATCCCTGTCTCCTGCTATTTTGCCAAGAGTTAATGTGTAAGTACTAGATTCATATGATCACCAGAAAGATTTTTAATAATTACAGTTGCAAAATACAGGTATATCTTTTTATTGCACTTTGCTTTATTGTGCTTTGCAGTTACCATTTTTTTTTTTTTTTTACAAATTGAAGATTTGTGGCAACCCTGTATTGAGCAAATCTATTGGTGTCATTTTTTTTCAATGGCATTTGCTTCCTTCATGTGTCTATGTCACATTTTTAGAATTCTTCCAATATTTCAAACTTTTTTATTATTATTACATTTTTTATGGTGATCTGTAACCAGTGATCTTTGATGTTACTATTGCCATTGCTTTGGAGTACCACAAATCATGCCCATATAAGAAGGTGAACTTAATCTATAAATTTTATGTGTGTTCTGACTGCTGTACTGACTGTCTCTCTCCCACTATTCCATTCTCCCTATTCTCTGAGACACAGCAGTAATGAGACCAATTAATAACCCTATAATGGCCTCTAAATGTTTAAATGAAATATAGTCACATTTCTTTTACTTTAAATCAAAAGATAGAAATAATTAAGTTTAGTGAGAAAGCATGTTCAAAGCTGAGAGAGGCTAAAAGCTAGGCCTCTTCCAGCAAACACATAGCCCAGTTGTAAATACAAAGGAATAGTTCTTGAAGGAAATTAAAAGTGCTACTTCGGTGAACACACCAATGATAAGAAAGTAAAACCACCTTTTGCTGATATGGAGAAAGTTTTAGAGGGCTGGATAGAAGTTCAAATCAGCCCCAACATTCCCTTAAACCAAAGCCTAATTCAGAGTGAGACCCTAACTCGCTTCAATTCTATGAAGACTGAGAGAGGAGAGGCTGATGTGGAAGAAACATTTGAAGTTAGCAGAGGTTGGTTCATATGGTTTAAGGGAAGAAACCACTTCTATAATGTAAAAGTACAAGGTGAAGCAGCAAGTTATCCAGAGGATGTGGCTAAGATCATGAAGGTGGTTACATTAAACAACAGATTTTCAGTGTAAACAGAACAGCCCTATGTTGGAAGAAGATGCCTTCTAGACTTTCATAGCTGGAGAAAAGAAGTCAACGCCTGTCTTCAATGCTTCTAAAGACTGGCTGACTCTCTTGATAGGAGCTAATACAGCTGGTGACTTTAAGTTGAAGCCAATGCTCATTTACCATTCCAAAATTGGACCTTAAGGATTATGCTAAATCTACTCTGCCTGTGCTCTAGAAGTGGAACAACAAATACTGGATGACAGCACATCTGTTTACAACATGGTTCACTGAACATTTTAAGCCCACTGTTGAGACTTACTGCTCAGAAAAAAGGATTTCTTTCAGAATAATATTGCTCATTGATAATGTACCTGGTCACCCGAGGAATCGGATGGATATATATAACAAGGTTAATGCTGTTTTCATGACTTCTAACACAATATCCATTCTTCAGCCCATGGATCAAGAAGTAATTTTGATTTTCAAGTATGATTATTTAAGAAATATATTTTGTAAGGCTATAGTTGCTGTAGGTTGTGATTCCTCTGGTGGGTCAGGGCAAAATTAATTGAAAACCTTCTGGAAAAAATTTGGCATTCCAGGTACCATCAGGAACATTCATGATTAATGGGAAGAGGTCAAAATATCAACATTCACTGGAATTTGGATGAAGTTGACTCCAACTCTCATGGATGACTTTGAAAGGGTCAAAACTTCAGTGGAGGAAGTAACTGAAAATATGGTGGAATAGCATGGGAACTAGAATTAGAATTGAAGCCTGAAGATGTGACTGAATTGCTGCAAACTCATGATAAAACTTTAACTGTTGAAGAGTTGCTTGTTATGGGTGAACAAAGAAGGTATTTTCTGGAGATGGAATCTACCCATTAATGAAGATGCTGTAAGATTGTTAAAATGACAGCAAAGGCTCTAGAGTATTATATAAACTTAGTTGAATAAGCAATGGCAGAATTTGAGAGGATTGACTCTAATTTTTGAAGAAATTCTACTGCGGGTAAAATGTTACTAAATAGCATTGCATGTTATAGAAAAATTGTTAATGAAAAAAAGAGTCAATTAACATGTTAAAATTCATTGTTGTTTTATTTTAAGAAATTACCACAGCCACTCCAACCTTCAGCAACCACCAACTTGATCTGTCAGCAGCCATCAACGTCAAGGCATGATTCTGCACCAGCAAAAAAATTACAACTCACTGAAGGCTCAGATGATGGTTATCATTTTTTAATCAATAAAGTATTTTTTAATTAAGGTATGTCCATTTTTACACATATTGTTATTGCACACTTAACAAACTACAGTGTAGTGTAAATATAACTTTTATATGAGTTGAGAAACCAAAATATTCATGAGACTCATTTTATTGGCTTTATTGTGGAGGACTGGAACTGAACATGCAGTATCTCTGAGGTATGCCTGTATAGGTTATGTTGACTTAATCTCAAAAGTGAAACACACAGGTAGAATTTTCAAGATTGTGTTTATTTTTTTTAAAGAAGTACTTATGTTTATGTTTAGATTGTCTATTGTTGAACACAACAGGTCCACCTTTTTTTTAGTAACAAGAATAACATGGTGTTTTATTGCTAAACTTTTAAACTAGATGTTTGGAAACAGATTTTTACTTTTATAGCTACTATTTCTGAAAATAGAATTCCTTTTTGTTCTTTTTTATAAAATGATAGCTAGAACATATAGCTCATTTGCCGGTCTTTAGAACATTTTTCATAGGGCTACTCATTTAGAGAATACATGTGCATAAAGTTAAATGTACATGGTTTGATGCTTTAAAAATTGCAAACTTTTTAGTTTCTGATTTTGAAATTGATTTATCTAAAGCACTACAAGACAACTTCAGGTCAAATCTCTGCTTTGCAACAACCATAGTTCCTCGTAGTGGTTCTGTTACAAGTGTCTGTATTAGAGGTGATCACCTCTGACAATTAAAGTGACATCAGATCAAGCACCACAATAACAATTGTCACTCTTCATATAAAATGCCTTCAGAACTTATGTGATGATGAATACTATTAATTAACAGAGTAGATTATCAAATATAAAGTTTTGTTGCTAATTTTCACATTGTAGTTATTTTTATTCAGCATAAAACACTGTAAAAAGTAAATATTTCTATGTGTTAAAGAAGTAAATTTTAATTTAGGCTTTGGAATTTTGGTAGGAATAATCTATCACTCTGCAATATAAAGATTTATAATGACCTAAATAGCTTGATATAATATTTCATTTTCTGAAAATATATTTAGAAAAAACAAAGATTTATCAGTTAAATGAAACAATGTAATTATGTTAGCTAAAAAATAGTTCATATTTCTTGTTAAAAATAAAAATTTCTATTAAAGGCATTATTTTTTTTGACAGAAGACCATAGAAATAAATTATTCTTTATAATGCCTTTGTTCTTTTATCATAAATAATACAGACTATAGGAATTTTGTCAAGAAAAATAATCAGATATACAAAAGTAGAAAACAAAAAGTGTCCATAGTCCAAAAAAACCCCCTAGAAATCACCCATTAGTTTTGTGATTTTGTTTTTTTATAAAATCATGAAATAGGAACTTAAAACAGAATATAAACATATATCCATTTTAACATAAGTAGCCACAAATAATTATTTATAATTCTTACATAGTATTTCACTCTATCATTGTTCCAATTTTATTAAAGCAATTTTCTTTATTAATCATTAATATTGATTGCATTGTTTTCTGTTTTTAACAGCCCAGTGGTAAACATACATATTTAATCAAACACAGTATCAAAATTAAAATGATGAAATTACAAAAATATCATGTCAGCTAAATATGTCCAATTCGATCAATGATAAACATATTCTAACCAATGTCTATTCTTTTACTTAATATTTGAATCAACAGTTCTCAAATATTGATTTTAGGAGGTTTATCACATTCTAAAATCATTGACAATTTTGTTTATATGAATAATATCTATTAATATTTACCATAATATAACTCTCCAAATTTTAATATATTCATTTAATCTAGTTAAAATATCAAAAATAAATTAATTATACATTAACACAAAGAGCATATATTTGTAAAAATACAGTGTGTGGCAAAAGTAGGTTTACAGTTGTTCATATGGAAAATGATACAATAATTAATAAATTATAATACAAGAATGAACTCTGTTTCACATACTCACAATGCTAAACCTACATTTTCCCAACCCTGTATATATTTTCAAAGCAAAAACATTCAAGCAGTGCCATTGTTATATATTTCTGAAATTTTAAAAAATATCTGTCTTATTTGGAGACAGGAAGATTATTATATTTGTGTTTGCCTCTCATTTGTCATAATATGTTGTTTTGGTTGAAATATATAAAGAAATTATACCCTAACAGGGATAGTTGGGAAAGGATTTAATAGCCTTTTCAGATAATTTTGGAAATTCTAATTTAATAGTACCCCAAAGTTCAACAAGTGACAGTGGCCTCAAGGGTTAATTAAATGTGGAATCAGAAAACATATCTATAAGCATTTTGTTCTCCATATATTCATAAAGAAATGAAGGTTAAAAAAGTAGGTTAGTCCTAAGTATTATTAAGTATTAAAATAGTTTTGACATTACAGAGCACTTAAAAGGATCTTAGGATCTCCAGGTATCCTTGGGCATAATGTTGAAAATCACTGTTTTAACCATTAAAATGGCCATTTTAATGGTATCTCCCTAATGGGTGTTTATATATATTTTAAGAATTAAAAAGTGAGATTGTATGTTTTATGGCATCACTTAGATATTTTCCCATATCACAATACTTAATAAATAAATGTTCTATAACAAAAACAAAATACTACCACATATGGTTGACATATTTACATTAATCATTTTGGAAAACCAATAGAAAATTCCTCCATTCCTCAAATTTACTATGTAAAAGAGCATAATCTACCAAATAATTAGAATAGACATTTGAATTATAGGTACCTGTGTCACTTCTTGTGACACTTTGTTATAAATTTTTCTTTCTTTTTTTATATCACTCCAAAATATGCACTTTGGAATATTGATTAACTAATTAATTTTGATTACTGACACTATTACACATCCCTCATTCTCCACCCCCCATTTCTACCTCTACCCAGTCCCTGCCTCTGGCCATTACCACACTGTTGTCTGTGTCCATGGGCTGTGCATATGTTCCTTGGCTAATCTTTTCACCTTCTTTCATCCAGTCTCCTCGATTCTCCCCCACCCCCAACCTATGTCAGTCTGTTCCATGTATTCGTGACTCTGGTTCTATTTTGTTCATCAGTTTATTTATTTTTTCATTAGATTCTACATATAAGTGAGATAATATGGTACTTGTCTTTCTCTCTTTGGCTTATTTCACTTAGCTTAATAATCTCCAGGCCCAACCATGCTGTTGCAAAAGGTTAGAGCTCCTTCTTTATTACAGCCTCATTCCATTGTGTAAATGCACCATAGCTTTTTTATCCACTCATGTACTGATGGAAACTTGGGTTGTTTCCAGATCTCGGTTATTGTAAATAATGCTGCTATGAATATAGGGGTCATATATTCTTTCTGATTGGTGTTTAGGGAAGTAAAACTGTTATTATTGACAGATGACATGATATTATACATAGAAAACCTTAAAGACTCCACCAAAAACTAATAGATCTAATAAATAAATTTGGGAAAGTAGCAGGATACAAAATTAATATTTAGAAATCAGTGACATTTTTATACATCGATATGAACTATCAGAAAGACAAACAAAGAAGACAATCCCATTTACTATTGCAACAAAATATAAGATATTTAGGAATAAATTTAACCAAGGAGATGAAACACTTGTACTCAGAAAACTACTGGACATTGAAGAAAGAAATTGAGGAAGCAAGTGGAAACATATACCACATTCATGGATTAGAAGAATTAACATCACTAAAATGTCCATATTACCCAATGTAATCTATAGATTCAATGTAATTCCTATTAAAATACCAATGGCATATTTCACAGATCTAGATAAAATATTCCAAAAATGTATATGGAACCACAGGAGACCCTGAATAGCTCCAGCAATCTTGAGAAAGAAGAATAAAGTTGGAGGTATTACAATATCTGATATCAAACCATACTTCAAGGCCATTGTAATCAGAACTGACTGGTATTGGCATAAGAACAAGCATATAGATCAATGGAACAGAAAAGAGCCCAGTAATAAACTCATGTCTCTATGCTCAATTAATATTTGACCTAAGAGGCAAGAGAATACAATGGAGTAAAGACAGTCTCTTCAGTAAATGTTGTTAGAAAAATTGGACAGGTACATGAAAAAAAGAGAAAAGAAACTAAACCACCAACTTACACCATACACAAGAATAAATTCAAAATGGATAAAAGACTTAAATGTAAATTCTTTTTTTCATAATTCATTTTACTAATTTAATATGCTAAATTATGGGTTAATTTTTCACAAAGGTTTTTTACAACTTAAAATGTTTAATATTATTTTTTAAATTATTTATAAAAATACTATGTAACAGGCTAATAAATGGAATTACTTTTTTAAAGAAGGTGGTGATCTGCCCCAGCCAGTTTTGCTCCATGGTTAGAGCATCAGCCCACAGACCAAAGAGTCACAGGTTCGATTCCAGTCAAGGGCACATACCTAGGTTTCAGTTTGTCCCCCACCCTGGTTGGGGTTATGTGGGAGACAACCAGTCAATGTGTCTCGCTCACATCAATGTTTCTCTCTCTCTCTCTCTGTCTCTCTCCCCATCCCTCCCACTCTATCACATAAATAGAAAAATATCCTCAGGTGAAGATTAAAAAAAAAAAGAAGGTGGTGATCTTTGTAACAGTCTATTGATATATATCAATATATAATATATACATACATATATATATTATATACACATATATGATATATAATATATACATACTATATATACATACAACCCATATAAACATATATGTTTAGCTAGGTACATAATTATTATACAATACAGATACAGATTTAGATACAGATATTTACACACACCATTCGATCTAGACTCTTACTCAGAATCCTAAATCATTATTATAACCGAGTTTTCATGTAGCTATAGAATAAATATATTTCAGTTTATTTCAGCTTGATTTACATATAAGTCCATGGTTCCACTGTATCTACAAGAATTTTTGCATTTTCAATAGCTAAGAATAGAGGGGGAACCAAAATGGCGGTGGAGTGAATGGAAGCTACAGAGACCATCTCCCAGGACCAAACTGGAATTACAACTAAAATAAAGACAAATCATTGGGAAAAAGCAAGAGAAAAGAAACTTGCGAGGACCATACAATCAGGGACACTGAATCGATCCTGGTAGGATTACAGAGGCACCAGAGGGGAGCTGGGAGCCCACTGACAGCAGCAGTCTTAGCTGTAAGCAGCGCCCTCAGGGTTAAAGCCCAACTGGCTCCACAGCACAGAGGGCCGGGACAGAGCGCTAAAATAGCCACAGCCTCTCCCCTTGGGCTCCAGCAGAGGGAGGGTGGACTGGACTGGAACTGTGTAGGGACACTTGGGATTTGGAGGGTGCTCAGAACTTTTGCTGAGTTGTGGCCACGCAGGACAGTGGCCATCTTACTCCTTCCCAGGGCTCTGGGGAGAGGTGGCAGCCCCTCCCTTGAATATTCAGCCCCACCCAGGTGGGCATTGAAATGCAAATTGAGGCTCATTAACTACCAGCATCTGCCCCACCCTTGGGAAATCCTCTTACCCTGAACACCTGAGGGAAGTTTTCATTCAACTGAGAACCCAAGACACTTCTAGTAACCACCATTAATAGCCTCTAGGCAAAAAGCTAGAGGATAACTGAACCTTTTCTGGGCTTACAAATCTACCCAGTAAAGTAAGACTTGAGAGTGGTGTTTAACATGGGTCCTCCCACGCTCATCCAAACCCAGCAGAAGGAGCCACAAACAGCAGAATACCAATATTCAGAGGGAAAATTTGGCAGGCTCCAAAACCCACTGAGATAGCCAAAATGGTGAAACAAAGAAACAAATCCCAAATGAAAGAACAAGAGACCTCTACCGAAGATGAGATAAATGAAATGGAGTTAAGCAAGTTAACAGAGCTAGAATTCAGAGCCATGATCTTGAGGAAGCTCAACAGCATGAGTAAAGACATCAACACCATGAGTAAAGACACAAAAATATTGAAAACCAACCAAGTGGAAATGAAGAAGCACCAAGAAGAAATGAAGAATGGCATAGCAAAAATAAAGAACACATTGGAAGGACTAAACAGCAGAATAGAGGAAGCTGAGGACCGGATCAGTGAATTAGAAGACAGGGTAGAAAAAAATCAACCAATCAGAAAACCAAAAGGAAAAAACAATTAAAAAACAGGAAGGCACATTAAGAGAACTGTGGGACAACTGGAAACGTAATAATATTTGCATCATAGGAGTCCCCGAAGAAGAAGAAAATGAGCAGGGGTTAGAGAATATATTTGAAGAAATAGTGACAGAAAACTTCCCTAATTTGGTGAAGGAAGAAGGCATTCAAGTTCAAGAAGCACAGAGAGCCCCAAGTAAGAAGAAGTCAAATAGGCCCATACCAAGACATATAGTAATTAAAATGCCAAAAATTAAAGACAAAGAGACAATCCGAAAGGCAGCAAGAGATAAGCAACAGGTTACCTACAAAGGAACCCCCATAAGGCTATCAGCTGATTTTTCAACAGAAACACTACAGGCCAGAAGGAAATGGCATGAAAGGTCATGAAAGGTCATCAAGGTCATGAAAAACAAGGATCTGAATCCAAGACTACTCTACCCAGTAAGACTATCATTCAAAATCGAAGGTCAAATAAAGAGCTTCCCAGACAAAAAAAAAGACTAAGGGAATACATTAGCATCAAACCAAGAAATGTTAAAAGGACTGTAGAAGAAATTAGTAGAAGAAATAGGAAGGGAAATAGAACCACACTGAACAAAAATGGCAATAAATAAGTACATATCAATAATCACCTTAAATGCAAATGAATTGAATGCTCCAATAAAAAGACACAGAGTAGCTGATTGGATAAGAAAGCATGACCCATATATATGTTGTTTACAAGAGACCCACTTCACAACAAAAGACTCACATAGGTTGAAAGTGAAGGGATGGAAAAAAATCTTCCAA
Source organism: Tadarida brasiliensis (assembly GCA_030848825.1). Taxonomy (NCBI): domain Eukaryota; kingdom Metazoa; phylum Chordata; class Mammalia; order Chiroptera; family Molossidae; genus Tadarida; species Tadarida brasiliensis. The sequence continues at coordinate 146,497,522 of CM061257.1, read as the reverse complement.
GCAAACAGAAAGGAAAAAAAAAGCTGAGGTAGCAATACTCATATATGATAAAATAGATTTCAAAATGAAGGCCATAACTAGAGACAAAGAAGGTCACTACATAATAGTGAAAGGATGTATTCAACAGGAAGATCTACCCTTGGTAAACATATATGCACCCAATATAGGAGCAACAAAATATATTTAAAATCTTCTGGAGGACTTCAAAGGATAAATTGACAGCAATACAATAATAGCAGGGGACTTCAACAACCCACTGACATCACTGGATAGATCATCAAGACAAAAAATTAACAAGGAAACAGAGACTCTAAATGAAGCACTAGACCAAATGGATTTAATAGATATCTACAGAGAATTACACCCAAAAACTACAGAATTCACATTCTTCTCAAGTGCACATGGGACATTCTCAGATAGACCACATGTTAGGACACAAACTAAGTCTCTACAAGTTCAAGAAGATTGAAATCATATCAAACATCTTCTCAGATCACAATGGCATGAAACTAGAAATCAATTGCAACAAGAACATGCAAAGACATTTGAACACATGGAGGCTAAATAGCATGTTATTAAACAATGGATGTGTTACCGAGGAGATCAAGGAAGAAATTAAAAACTTCCTGGAAACCAATGAAAATGAACACACAACAACACAAAATCTATGGGATGCAGCAAAGCAGTTCTGAGAGGGAAGTTCATAGTAGTACTACAGGCCCACTTCAAGAAACAAGAAAAATTTCTAATTGACTATCTTACCTCACAACTTAAAGAATTAGAAAGCAAACAAAAAGAAAACCCTAGAGCAAGTAGAAAGAAGGAAATAGTAAAAATCAGAGCAGAAATAAATGACATAGAGACTAAAAAAACAATTCAAAGGATCAATGAAACAAAGAGCTGTTTTTTTGAGAAGATAAACAAGATTGATGGACCCTTTGCTAGACTCACCAAGCAACAAAGAGAGAGAAACCAAATACACAAAATCAGAAATGAAAGAGGAGAAGTAGCAACTGACACCACAAAAATACAAAGAATCATTATTAACAAATACTATGAACATTTATATGGCAACAAATTTGACAATCTAAGTGAAATGGACACATTTCTAGAAACACATAGTCTCCCAAAACTGGACCTGGAAGAGATAGAAAACTTGAACAGACCAATAACAACGAAGGAAATTGAAGATGTAATCAAGACATTCTCAGCAAAAAAATTCCAGGCCTGGGATTCCAAAATGGCGGCGGAGTGAATGGAAGCTACACAGATCATCTCCCAGGACCAAACTGGAAATACAACTAAAATAAAGTCAAATCGTCGGGAAAAAGCAACGGAAAAGCAGCTCGCGAGGACCATACAACCAGGGACACTGAATTGATCCTGGTAGGATTGCAAAGGTGCGAGAGGGGGGCTGGGAGCCCACGGACAGCAGCGGCCTTAGCTGTGAGCAGTGCCCGCCCTCGGGGTTAAAGCCCGAGCCGGCTCCACAGCGCAGAGGGCCGGGACAGAGCGCTAAAACAGCCACAGCCACTCACCTCGGACTCCAGCAGAGGGAGGGCGGACTGGACTGGAACTGTGTGGGGACGCTTGGGATTTGGAGGGCGCTCAGAGATTTTGCTGAGTTTCGGCCGCGCATGACTGTGGCCTGGTCGACTTGCTCCATCCCAGGGCTCTGGGGAGAGGCAACAGCCCCTCCCTTGGAGATTCAGCCACACCCAGTTGGGCCATTGAAATGCAAATCAAGGCTCATTAACTACCAGCATCTGCCCCGCCCTTGGGAAATCCTCTCACGCTGAACACCTGAGGGAGGTTTTCATTCAACTGAGAACCCAAGGCTCTTTAAGTAACCAGGACTAGTAGCCTCTAGGCAAAAAGCTAGAGGATAACTGAACCTTTTCTGGGCTTGCAACTCTACCCAGGAAAGTAAGACTCGACAGTGGTGTATAACGTGGATCCTCTCACACTCATCCAAACCCAGTACAGGGAGCCACAAACAGCAGAACACCAACATCCACAGGGAAAATTTGGCAGGCTCCAAAAACCACTGAGATAGCCAAAATGGTAAAACAACGAAACAGATGCCAAACAAAAGAACAAGAGACCTCCAAAGAAGATGAGATAAATGAAATGGAGTTAAGCAAGTTAACAGAGCTAGAATTCAGAGCCATGATCTTGAGGAAGCTCAACAGCATGTGTAAGGACATCAACACCATGAGCAAAGACATAGAAATATTGAAAATAAATCAATTGGAAATGAAGAATGACATAGCAGAAATGAAGAACACATTGGAAGGACTAAACAGCAGATTAGAAGAAGCTGAGGACCGGATCAGTGAATTAGAAGACAGGGTAGAAAAAAATCAACCAATCAGAAAACCGAAAGGAAAAAACAATGAAAAAAACAGGAAGACTGCTTAAGAGAACTGTGGGACAACTGGAAACGTAATAATATTCGCATCATAGGAGTCGCCGAAGGAGAAAATGAGAAAGGGTTAGAGAATATATTTGAAGAAATCGTGACAGAAAATTTCCCTAATTTGGTGAAGGAAGAAGGCTTTCAAGTTCAAGAAGCACAGAGAGTCCCAAGTAAGAAGAACCCAAACAGGCCCACACCAAGACACATAGTAATTAAAATGCCAAAAATTACAGACAAAGGGAGAATCCTCAAGGCAGCAAGAGCTAAGCAACAGGTTACCTACAAAGGAACCCCCATAAGGTTATCAGCTGACTTCTCAATAGAAACACTACAGGCCAGAAGGGAATGGCATGAAATAATCAAGGTCATGAAAAACAAGGATCTGAATCCAAGACTACTCTACCCAGCAGGGCTATCATTCAAAATAGAAGGTCAAATAAAGAGGTTCCCAGACAAAAAAAGGCTAAGGGAATACATTAGCACCAAACCAGCACTGCAAGAAATGTTAAAAGGACTGCTGTAATTAGTAGAAGAAATAGAAAGGAAAATAGAAACACACTAAACAAAAATGGCAATAAGTAAGTACATATCGGTAATCACCTTAAATGTAAATGGACTGAACGCCCCGATCAAAAGACACAGAGTAGCGGATTGGATAAGAAAGCATGACCCATATATATGTTGTTTACAAGAGACCCACCTCACAACAAAAGACTCACATAGGCTGAAAGTGAAGGGATGGAAAAAAATCTTCCAAGCAAATAGAAAGGAAAAAAAAAGCAGGGGTAGCAATACTCATATCTGATAAAATAGATTTTAAAATGAAGGCTATAGCTAGAGACAAAGAAGGCCACTACATAATATTGAAAGGATCTATCCAACAGGAAGAGATAACCTTGGTAAACATATATGCACCCAATACAGGAGCACCAAAATACATTAAAAATCTTCTGGAAAACTTCAAAGGAGAAATCGACAGCAATACAATCATAGCAGGGGACTTCAACACCCCGCTGACATCACTGGATAGATCCTCTAGACAAAAAATTAACAAGGAAACAGAGACTCTAAATGAAGCACTAGACCAAATGGATTTAATAGATATTTACAGAGAATTACACCCAAAAACTACAGAATTCACATTCTTCTCAAGTGCACATGGGACATTCTCAAAGATAGACCACATGTTAGGACACAAACGAAGTCTCTACAAATTCAAGAAGATTGAAATCATATCAAACATCTTCTCAGATCACAATGGCATGAAACTAGAAATCAATTGCAACAAGAACATGCGAAGACAGTTGAAGACATGGAGGCTAAATAGCATGTTATTAAACAATGAATGGGTTACCAAGGAGATCAAGGAAGAAATTAAAAACTTTCTGGAAACGAATGAAAATGAACACACAACAAAACAAAATCTGTGGGATGCAGCGAAAGCAGTTCTGAGAGGGAAGTTCATAGCACTACAGGCCTACCTCAAGAAACAACAAAAATTTCTAATAGGCTATCTAACCTCACAATTTAAAGAACTAGAAAGCAAACAAAACAAAAACCCCAGAGCAAGTAGAAGGAAGGAAATAGTAAAGATCAGAGCAGAAATAAACGACATGGAGACCAAAAAAACAATTCAAAGGATCAATGAAACAAAGAGCTGGTTTTTTGAAAAGATAAACAAGATTGATGGACCCTAAGCTAGACTCACCAAGAAACAAAGAGAGAGAACCCAAATACACAAAATCAGATATGAAAGAGGAGAAGTAACAACTGACACCACAGAAATACAAAGGATCGTTAACGAATACTATGAACATTTATAGGGCAACAAATTCGACAATCTAAGCGAAATGGACAAATTTCTAGAAACATATAGTCTCCCAAAACTGGACCGGGAAGAGACAGAAAACTTGAACAGACCAATAACAACCAAGGAAATTGAAGATGTAATCAAGACTCTCCCAGCAAACCAAAGTCCAGGCCCAGACGGCTTCACAGGGGAGTTTTACCGAACATTCAAAGAAGAACTAACACCCATTCTTCTCAAACTGTTTCTAAAAATTCAAGAAGAAGGAAGACTTCCAAACTCATTTTATGAGGCCAGCATAATTCTAATTCCAAAACCAGAAAAAGGCACTACAAAGAAAGAAAACTACAGGCCAATATCCCTGATGAACATAGATGCCAAAATCCTGAACAAAATACTAGCAAATCGGATCCAGCAATACATCAAAAAAATTATTCGCCATGACCAAGTGGGATTCATCCCAGGGCTGCAAGGCTGGTTCAATATTCGCAAATCAATAAATGTGATACACCACATAAGCAAAATGAAAGATAAAAACCACATGATCATATCAATAGATGCTGAAAAAGCATTCGACAAAATTCAACACCCATTTCTGATAAAAACGCTCAGCAATTTGGGAATAGAGGGATCATATCTCAACATTATAAAGGCCATATATGAAAGACCTACAGCCAACATCATAATCAATGGGCAAAAACTAAAAACATTTCCCTTAAGAACAGGAACAAGACAGGGATGCCCACTTTCGCCACTCTTATTTAACATAGTACGGGAAGTCTTAGCCACAGCAATCAGACGTGAAGAAAAAATAAAAGGAATCCAAATTGGAAAGGAAGAAGTGAAACTGTCATTATTCGCAGATGACATGATATTATACATAGAAAACCCTAAAGACTCCATCAAAAATCTACTAGACCTAATAAATGAATTTGGCAAAGTAGCAGGATACAAAATAAACGTCAAGAAATCGACGGCATTCTTATACACCAATGATGAACTCACAGAAAGAGAAACTAAAAAAACAATCCCATTTACCATCGCAGCAAAAAAATTAAGATACTTAGGAATAAATTTAACCAAAGAAGTAAAGGATCTATTTGCAGAAAACTACAGGACATTGAAAAAAGAAATAGAGGAAGATATAAAAAAGTGGAAGCACATACCTTGTTCATGGATTGGAAGAATTAACATCATTAAAATGTCTATATTACCCAAAGCAATCTATAGATTCAATGCAATCCCAATCAAAATACCAGCGACATATTTCACAGAACTAGAACAAATACTCCAAAAGTTCATATGGAACCAAAAAAGACCCCGAATAGCCACAGCAATCTTGAAAAAGAAAGACAAAGTAGGTGGGATCACAATACCAGATATCAGATTATACTACAGAGCTACTATAATCAAAACAGCCTGGTATTGGCACAAGAACAGGCATATAGATCAGTGGAACAGAACAGAGAATCCAGAAATTGACCCAAGACATTATGCTCAACTAATATTTGACAAAGGTGGCAAGAGCATACAATGGAGCAAAGACAGCCTCTTTAATAAATGGTGTTGGGAAAATTGGACAGCTACATGCAAAAAATGAAACTAGACCATCAACTTACACCATACACAAGAATAAACTCAAAATGGGTAAAAGACTTAAATGTGACTCGTGAATCCATAAAAATCCTAGAAGAAAATGTAGGCAACAAAATTTCGGACATCATACGCAGCAGAATCTTTACTGATACATCACCTAAGGCAACAGAAACAAAGGAAAAAATGAACACATGGGACTACATCAAACTCAAATGCTTCTTCATAGCAATAGAAACAACCATCAAAACGGAAAGGGAACCCACTGTGTGGGAGAGCATAATTGCCAATGATACATCAGATAAGGGGTTAATCTCCAAAATATATAGAGTGCTCATAAAACTCAACAAAAGGAAGACAAAGAGCCCAATTAAAAAATGGGCAGAGGAACTAAATAGACACCTCTCCAAACAGGACATAAAAATGGCCAAGAGACATATGAAGAAATGCTCAACTTCACTAATCATCAGAGAGATGCAAATTAAAACAATAATGAGGTATCACCTCACACCTGTCAGAATAGCCACCATCAACAAATCATCAAACAACCATTGTTGGCGAGGGTGTGGAGAAAAGAGGACTCTAGTACACTGCTGGTGGGAATGCAGACTGGTGCAGCCACTGTGGAAAACACTATGGTGTTACCTAAAAAAATTAAAAATTGAACTGCCATTTGACCCAGTGATCCCACTTCTAGGAAGATACCCTAAGAAGCCTGAAACAACAATAAGAAAGAATATATGTACCCCCATGTTCATAGAAGCAGTATTTACATTAGCTAAGATCTGGAAACAGCCCAGGTGTCCATCAGTGGACAAATGGATAAAAAAGCTGTGGTACATATACACAATGGAGTACTACGTGGCTGTAAGAAAGAAAGATCTCTTATCCCTGAGACGACAGGGGAGGACCTGGAAACTATTATCCTAAGTGAAACAAGCCAAGCAGAGAAAGACAAATATCACATGATCTCACTTATTTGTGCAATATAATGAACATAACAGTCTGAGGAACAGGGTAGACCCAGAAACGTGGAAGTAGGGTGCAGACTGACAACCCTCAGAAGAGGGGGTGGGGGAGGAGGGAAGAGATAAACCACAGAAATTGTATGCATGTATGCATAACTAATGGACATGGACAACAAAGCTGGGGATGGGGTGGGGGGATGTAGAGGAGGGAGTCAATGGGGAAAAAAGAAGAAACATCTGTAACAAAAATAAATAAATCTAAAAAAAGAATAAAAGCTAAGAATAACTTTTAGTGGTAATTAGGATTAGACTACTAATGAAACATGTTATATTATTTTTAAAAATTAAGCCAAAACTTCACTATTGGTATTTATCAAATATTATTTTAAAAACCTTGCCTTTTAGTTTAGTCATTGATTAATAAAAAATTTTTATTCTACTTGCTATTCATGTGCAATCACAGGTGATAAATGAACGACCACATTTCAGCCTTTGTGAAACTTTGAGTCTTGTGGTACTGGCCCTAGATTACCCAACGCTGCAGGCTTGCTAATTTTCCTAACCTTGTATTTGGGCTTGACCTAATATCTTTGCTCCAAATATCAATATAATTTCTGTTTTATCTTTGCAAAAAAACTAAAGCTTAAAATATATTTAGCTTTTTAATGCACACCTAGTTCTTTCTTATGTGCTGATACAATGATAGAATACATTGTATATGCAATGTATATTTATAAATGATTCAAGTAATAGGAACGATGAGTAAATTTAAAAGGCCAACTGTTTCCAGAAAAGATTTTTTCTAAATATCAGGTATTGTAAAGTCTGTGCCATTCTCAAGGTTACTAAATCTTCCTCACCTTAACAGAAGTGGGTTCACAACTCTGCCCAAGGGCATTGGGTAATTCCAAATCAATGTCACCTTTGATCTCAAAATTGAGCCCACCGGTAGACTTCCTGCTTGTGCCAAAGGTGGAAGTGGTTCAGTAAAATACACCATGCACAAAGTGACAACCAGATGGAGACATGGCTAACCAGCCTTCAAACAGTCATGGCTTTCCATCTTGACTGCCTTGGTGGAGTTTCGTCTCTGATCCCTGCAGTAAGAAGCTCGTAGTGTGATTACCTGTGTATTGAGCCCCTGCTTTATTCTTATGCCTGTTGACAGCTATTAGGGTTTGAGTGGGCTGGATTTCAACCCTTGAGAAATTAATGACTGGAAATTCCACCAGGAAAGAGAGACATTTAAATTCATAATTTACTTATAACATACTTGAGTGATTTTACTAAGTTAATTAAGTGATAAAAGGTATATGAGAAATTCTATAATGGAACAGGGGAAGATAGCGGCTGTATAGGCAGACCCTTTTCACACCTCCTCCCAGGGCAGACTGGAAATAAAACTAAATTAGGGAGCATTCACTCAGAATTAACAACTGAGGTCCAGCTGAAGAGGAGACAGAACAGGAAAGGACAGAAACCACCTGGAGTCTGGTAGGAGGTGCGAGATCACAAGAGGGTCTGGCCCGCTTCCAGCTGCAGCAGGCAGAGAGAGAAGCGGGTCCCCAGGCTGGGCTTCCCAGTCAGGATCACCAGAGCCAAAAACAGCGCCCACATAACATCTAGTCCTGCAAGGCGACAGAGCTTCTGGCCACTGAGGACACCGCAGCTGGGCAGAAATAAAGTCACGTGTTTTTGTTTTTGTTTTTTTTTCCTGATTTTTTGGTTTGTTTTTTAAAAAAAGGAAAAACCCAGAGCACAGAATTTTCATTTACATCTACTCACCTGAGGCTTCAGTGGAGAGGGTGGTGCGGACTGAAGTTGCCTGAGAAGAGGCTGGGGTGGGAAGGACTGGGGAAGGACTGGAACGGTGATGTAGGGTGACCTGAATGGGTCATGCCTCCCCCAAACCAAAGCGGCCATTTCTCCTGAGAGGCACTGGCCCCTCCCAGAAGCCACAGCTCAGGTGAAGGGAAAAAACCCACCCCAGGGGATACAGCTCACCTGGCCCTCGGCCGGCCCTCGGGAACACTGCCTGCCACACCCTGCATCTGGACCCTTGGAGGAGACAGCCTACAAGTTTGAATTGGCTCAGGGAGGTCAGTGACTGACTCGAGGGATAGGGCCATCCACCTCACTGCCCTGGGAACCTGACTGGTGCTTTCCCCTCACAGGAGAGCTGATTGAAAATCCCAGTTTCCAGCTGATCCCACCGGGCTGCAGTGAGGAGCTCTGCCCTGCAGAGGGCAGGGACATATTCTGGATTGCTCTCACACCCACCACAATCCCTGAAATCTGAATGGCACCCCCTCGCCCACTCACCAAGGGAGACTCAGAGGTTTGATACCCCGGATTCTGCATAAAGCTCTTTCAGAAACAGACTTTTCAGTGACTAAGGTCAACAGCTGGCCTGCAGGTGCGGGTGGATAGAGGCGGAGCCCAGGGAACCCGGGGAAGTTTGCTGACCCACCCCTGGGCCCAGGGCTGTGAACAAAAGGCTTTAGAGTGCAGCTTGGCCCCTCCCTCGCGCAGCCTCGTTCTGTGGAGACAGACACAAACTGTGGGTAGCTTGAAGCTCCAAACAGGTTGCTAAGAGCCAAGGGAGGACACTTTCTGACTGAGAGGCACCTCAGTAGAACAGGATCCAAAGAGAGCTCCCAGGAGGCACTGAAACTCTGCTGAGATCAACACCACTTCAGACAGACAGATAGATATTTTTTTTGAGACAAACACCACTGTAGTTTTTAAAATTATTTTGTTTGCACCATTTTTTTTATACACCAATAATGAACACTCAGAAAAAGAAACTAAAAAAAAAAAAAAAAACATTTACTATTACAACAAAAATACTAAGATACCTGGGAATAAACTTTACCACAGAGGTAAAAGACCTGTTATTATTATATCTTAGGATTTTGTTGATTGGAATTTGGGCTTGGCTAAACTGAGCCATTTTTCTGCCACTCTAACTAAAACTGGGTTTTCTAAGATGGCTTCATTCACTTGTCTGGCCATTGGTGCTGGCTCTCGAGTTGCCTTTTGCTCTCTTTCCCTCTTGTCATCGCTATGAAAAGGCCGTTCATGGAATAGCCTGTGGGTCTCAAGAGGGGGATGAGAGATAGGCCTGATTGTCTATGTAGAAACTTCCCATGAATCTATAAGAAAAGCCTACTATAACTTAAAAGAGTTTAGCAATGTTGAAGGATACACTGAAAATATACACAATTATTTTATATTTTTACATACTAACAATGTCTTATCTTAAAAAGTTCCCTACCATACATCCCAGCCATTTTACTCTTACTTTTTCCCCCCAAAAGAAATAAAAGTATACATCCACACAAACATTTCTACAAAAATGAAGTTTAAAACTTGACACTATGCAAATGTCCATTAACAGGAGAATTGATAAACCAAAATTTTCTTCCATCATTTGAAATATTTATAATAATAGAAATGTTCCATTATATCCTGTGAAGCTATAACCCTGAAAGCCCATGTATTAACTCCTAAACATTTTTCAGCATACCATTTTCATTCAATCAATAAAGGCAAGTGTCACCTAATTATCTTAATTGTCACATTAAAACAATTACTTTATCAGTTTGCATCATCATTTTTTCTCTTCATTATTTTTGCCACCACCAACCCCAATCTCACTAAGTTCAACATATAGTTATTGTGTTCCTAAAGTTTCAGGCCTTTAATTAAGTGTACTGAAGATTGAAATCTCCACCCAAATGACTTTGCATCCTTTATTTTCATCGTGCCTCTGTATGACAGCATATGTTATTTTGACCTTAGCTAAAGTCCTTTAGTGTTTTGTCTGTGTTATTTGTAAACAATAAAATACTGATTCTTTTCATTGTGATATAGTACAAAAAGATTTAATTAGCAGGATAAATTGGCTTCTAGTTTTTCTACTTATTTATTGTATCATCTTAATGATCTATTTTTCCATCTCAGTATATGGCTAATATTCATCATCTTTCTTCTATGGTTTCTCGTTGGATGATAAAGAACATCCATCCTCCACCGTTGATGGATAAGTTCTGTGGAAGGATCTGCCGTCCCTCTCTTCATCCCTCTTCTAAGGTCTCCTTTCTGACAGGATGGTTAATTTAACTGAGGGAATTTACAATTTATTATTCTAAACAATTATTTAGAAGGAATTTTTTTATCTTGTTTCTTAAAAAGATTGCACATATTTCTACACACTGGGGAAGATAATATTCTTATCAAGGGTAGCAAAAACTTTTAAACAAGTATTTTGTTGGTGATTACTTAATTTCAAGTGCTGGACTTTTTCTTTTCAAATGCTGTTGCCTTTGACAAGGGAATCCCAATAGCTAGCTAGTTTAGTTCCAAAAAATAGGAATAATTCTTGACTATTTCTGTGATAAGGAATGTTGTTACAGGTGTTAAGACTCCTAATTAGAGTTTATAATGATTCGTCTAATAAGTTTATATTCTATATAAGATATTATCCTTTGAAGATAGCAATTTCTCTGTTGGAAATGTTTGAATTAGTAAAAAACATCAGCATTTGTGGAGCTACTGGCATGTAGTGATAACTAAAAAGCAAAGATTCATCTAAACTGCTCAGGCTGATTATTGTAACAGAATTCCACTGTGCTTTTTGTATCTTTCATGAGGAAAATAACAGACTCTTCATAATTCAGATCAGGCACAGGTGTTCATTACCTTTTCTGAGTGCATAGTTACAAAGGCACTTATCTCTAATAATGGAAAAATGAAAAGGATTCAAAGAATTACAAATACAAATTGGTTAAAATGCAAGAATATTTTTGTCACATTCTTCAATGTGCCTTGTTAAACTGTGCCATATAATTCCTCAGGAAGAGCAGAAAAAAAGCATACTTTATCTACAGAAGACTCTTAGAAAACCATTATTCCCATGAAAAGCATACTTTTAAGGACCTTGATTTTTATCCTGGGAATATAAAAGTAAGAAGCAAGCCACAAAGCTATCTTTATGTCATTGAAGAAAACCAAATTTCTATTCTATTCTGAATTTTCCAGTGTCGTCAAGTAATTATCTGGAGGTATATATTTGAGAAATTCTTAAATAACAGTTATATTAGTCTAGCAAAAGAAGATATCATTGTGTCTGGATTTTGTAGTTGAGACAGTTCTGTTGTAATTATATCACTTTAGACACTATAAAATGTAAGCTAACTTGATCATTAAAGTTAGAACTCTGGTCTCAAAGCTGAATTTGACAGTATTCTCTACCTCTCTTTTTTTCCTCTATTGAAGTCTTCAATTTCCTTCCCTTGATGGGGTGTAGCAGTAAAGATGTTATCAGTTGCCGGGATGTAAAATTTCACCATTAATTTGCCAGGGAAAGGAAACAAGACACGTCAGAAACAATTGCAGCCCCTTGGGTTGTCTTCTCCCATAAATTACTGTTAGCTATCTAGCAAGATTTGAAATAGTCATCACCTGTATTTGCTTGAGAAAAGAAAATGTTGATATTTCAAAAGATTTATGATGGCCCTAAGGGAAACAGGAGCTCCTGGTACAAAACCTGGACTGGGGAAAGGATAGGGACACACTAAAAAATGCTTAATGTTCAGTCTATGGCAAAGCACGACTGGGGCACTCCAAATTGGCCAATCTGAACTTCAGAAAGAACATACCTAAAGAAACTCCGATCAACATTTATGTTGTCAACTTGGCCTTGGTGTCGGTCTGGATGATAATCTCCAGGTTCAATTCTCAGTGGTTCTTTAGGGAGAATAACATCCAGCTTGTAGCTTTCTAATTTATTTCTAAAAATTGACATGTATTCTAAAATGTGGTAGACAATATCTATTTGAGTGAATTAATGCAACTTATAATACTTATACTGTTTAAAACACTGTAAGCATTTTTTAGTTTTAGCATAAAGGCTATGAAGGACAGTATAGGATGGGGCAAAATATGTTTACAGTTGTTCATATGGAAAGTAATACAATAATCGGTACATAATAATATAAGAATAAACTCTGTGTTTCATGTACTCACAGATGTAAACCTACTTTCACCATAGCCTGTATGCATGGCGTGACATAAAGAAAGATCCCTGGTGCCTCCTTAAGAACTAAAATTCTCCATATACTTCCTCCTTCCCTTTCCCTTATTTTTTCAATTATTTAAACATTTGATGCTCCCTTCTGCCCATTATTTCCTTTACATAAGTTCATATTTACCCACTCCACAATACTCCGATTTTCAAAAAGTCAGATAGCATTTTCATCTCACCATTGCATAACCAGTGGTTACAAGAATATCCAGAATATAGTAGTTACCAAATAAATGTTGTTTCAACAAATACATAAATAAATAGATATAAAACAGTAGCTATGCTTTTCAACAGTGTGGTGAGGGCCAAGGAAGGGGGGTCAGAGGATGGGTGGAGGTGGGCAAAGGGGGGAAAATGGGGGACATCTGCAATATTGTCAGCAATAAAAAGTTTTAAAAAATAGCAGCTATGCTTTTAATGAGAGCCTAATATTTTCCTGCGTTATTCCATGTGGAGAATGTGTATTCTCATCTACATAAGCTGAGAGACACACAGGAATACAGAACTGACTAGTAGTTGAAACTAAGAACTCAAATATATTGCCTTTTCTCTTCAAAAATTTTCTGTTACCCTTTTTTCTTCTAAAATAAGTCAATAAAGTTGGTGCAAACTTTTACAGGTGTAATTATTTGTAATTGTGCATTGCTATATTTCCACAATTTTTGGAATAGACTAATCTAATCAATTAAGCAGTTAGATTGTCTGAAAAATGACTATATATGCACCCTACAGCACCATTACATACTCACACAAGGTGTAATGTTTATTGAGCACAAACATACATGTGAGATAAACAAAAAAATTACTAACTCAATTTTACAATTTACTTATAATGTGACTTTAGAATACCTTTTGAGTTTTTGGTTTGTTTATTTCACTTAAAAATATGTGGTAATGACTAGAGCAATTGACTAAAAGAGATGTGAAAAATTTAGCCTGGGATCTGACATATAGTATGCATTCAATTTGATAATAAACATAATTACTTTTATTGTAAGGATTAACAATATTTTTTTCAATAATAAAATATATTAGCAATAAGAAATACTACATATAATTATCTGTGAGGGTTTGACAATATATATGCTTAAATTGGGCTTTATTTTTTAAAGTAATCTGAACTTAAATTTTATTTTAAAATATACTGAGGTTAACACATCTTGAAAATTTATATCTATATTAATCCCTGCTATCCACATATGTAGTTGTCTTATTTGTGTGTTTGTTTTAAAATCTCTCTCTCTCTCTTTTTTTTTTTTTAGAGAATAATGGATTTGCTTTTTAAACCTTTGTCGTTTGGATGCAACATTGATGGTAATATGATTTCACATGCTACATTGTTAAAGGTTTAAAGAACGGTGACCTATTTTTCTTCTAATCTGAATAATAAAAATGAGTCTTAACATTGTTCTGCCATTAATCAGAGGCTATCAGAAAGGAGCTCCACATGACTAGCTTCAGGATCCAGGAGGATTCACAGGACTCAGAAAAGGTGTTATACTCACAGTTATAGTTTATTACAGAGAAAAGAGAAAGACTTAAATCAGCGCAGGGTGAAAAAAAATGTGTGGAGCAATGTCCAGGACAAACCAGACAGATGCTTCCAAATGTCCTGGCCCAATGGAATTGCATGAATGTACTTATTTCTCCCAGCAACTATGTATAATAATGTGTATGAATTGTTGCCAACCAGGGAAGCTATCCCAAGTCTTCATATTCATGTTTTTTGTGTGTGTGTATTTCCCTATTAGGACTACTTTCACTGTGTCCCATAGATTTTGGGTTGTTGTGTTCCTATTTTCATTTGTTTCAAGGTATCTTTTGATTTCTTCCTTGATCTCATTGTTAATTTGTTTATTGTTTAGTAACATGTATTCAGTCTCCATTTCCATGTGTGTTTTTTAGTTTTTTCCTTGTGATTGATTTCTAGTTTTATACCATTATTGTCAGAGAAGATGCTTGATGTGACTTCAATCTTCTTCAGTTTATTGAGATTTGTGTTGTGTCCTAATGTGGGATCTATCCTAGAAAGTGATTCATGTGCACTTGAAAAGAAAGTATATTCTGCAGCTTTGCAGTGAAATGCTCTTAAGATATCAAGTAAATCCATCTGATCCTGAGTGACATTTAAGGTCCCTATTTCCTTGTTGATTTTCCATCTGAAATATCTATCCATTGATGTCAAAGGGGTGTTAAAATCCTCTACTGTGACTGTATTACTCTCCATCTCTACTTTTATGTCAATAAAAATTGCTCTATATATTTAGGTTCTCCTATGTTGGGTGTATAAATGTTTGCAAGGTTTATATCCTCTTGTTGGTTTGCATCTTTTATCATTATGCAATGTACTTCTTTTATCTTATTATTGCATTTGTTTTAAAATCTACTTTGTCAGATATAAGTATTGCTACTCCAGCTTTTTGTTCATTTACATTTTCATGAAATATCTTTTTTGATCTTTTACTTTTAGGTTGTGAGTATCTATCTTATTCTGAGGTGGTTCTCTTATAGACAGCATATGTATGGGTCTTGTTTTCTTATCTATTCAGCTACCCTATGTTTATTGATTGGATCATTGAATCCACTTACATTTAAAATGATTATTGATCAGTACCTATTGGCCATTTTTTCTTTTAACTATGTTCCTCTGTTTTTCTTCTCGTCCTCTTCTTCCTCCTCCTCCTCCTCCTTCTAAAAAAAACCCTTAATATTTCTTATAATACTGGTTTAATGGTAACAAATTTCTTTAGCTTTTTCTTGTCTGGGAAGCTTTTTATTTCTCCTTCAATTTTAAATGATAGATAGCCTTGCTGGTAAAGTAGCCTTGGTTGTGGGTTCTTGCTTTTCATCACTTTGATTATTTCATGCCAATCTTTTCTGGCCTTAAATATTTCTGTTGATAGATCAGTTGACAGTCTTATGGGAGCTCCCTAGTAGGTAACTCTTTTTTTCTTGTTGCTTTTAAAATTCTCTCTTTGTCTTTAACCTTTTACATTTTAATTATGATCTGTCTTTTGTGGACTTCTCTGGGTTCATTTTATTTGTGACTTACTGTGTTTCCAGGACCTATGTGTTTTTTGTTTCACTAGGTTAGGAAAATTTTCGTCATTTTCTTCACATAGGTTATTGATACCTTGATGTCTCTCTTCTTCTGGTACCCCTATGATGAAGATGTTGATATGGTTCATATTGTCCCCCAAATCCCTAAACTATCCTCCCTTTTATTTATGTTTTCTTTTTGTTGCTCTGATTCAGTGTTTTCTCCTACCTTGTCTTCCAAATTGCTGATTTGATCCTCTGTTTCAGCTAACCTACTGTATATTCCTTCCTTCCAGTGTGTTCTTCATTCAGATATTTTATTCTTCACTTACTACTATTTTTTTTATGGTTTCTGTGTCCTTTTTCATGCTGTTGTAGTTTTCACTGTTTCTTGAGCATTTTTACAACCATTTTTTAAACTCTACATATGATGAATTGCTTGTCTTTATTTCATTTAGCTCTTTTTAAGGAGAATTTTTCTGTTCTTTCATTTGGGTTATATTTCTTTATCTTCACATTTTGGCCCCTTCTTAATGTTTCTTTCTATGTAGTAGGTAGATCTGCTTTGACTCCCAGTCTTGGTAGCGTGGTCTTATGTAGTAGGTGTCCCGTGGGACCCAATGGCACAGTCTCCTTGATCAGCTGAGCTGGGTGCTCCAAGAATGTCCCTTGTGTGGATGATGTGAGCCCTCTTGTTGTAATTGAGTCTTGGTTGGTATGGGCTCATTTGTGTGTGGATTCAACCCTCAGGTCAGCTGACTGGGAGAATAAACTCTGACTATGGTGTATGAGCTGCTATGTTGCTGCTGACCTCCTAAAGCAGAATTCACAACAGGTTCTAGTGCCTGCCAATATCTCCTTTTTGGTATGGCACTTGTGAATCTAATTGTATACTTCTCTGATGATGCTGAAGCTGGCCACTGGGGTCTTTTGGGAGGGACTCTGGTACAGGCCAATGTCAAACACTGCCTGTGACTAGCCCTGAGCAACCTGTTTGGAGCTATAAGTGATCTACTTTTTGTGGATGCCTCTGCTGAGCCTGGATTTGTGTGGGAAGGACTAAGATGCACACCAAGGCTGGCTTTGACCTGCACTGAAACTGGGGACAGATCAGTAAAAAAAAGATCCCAAGGCTCTCCAAGAAATGATTCTGCTTGCCTACTCCTGCTTGCTGCCTGTTAGGTTTAGTCACTGAAATAGCCTTTGGCAGTATTCGAGTTGCATGAGGTAGATTCTAAGTGAGTCACCAGGTGGGGGCCAGTGGTGTTTACAAGACTATTGTATATTCAAACTTGGTGCCAGTGCTGGGTCTGAGGCCACCCAGCATATGTCCCAAAGTATAGCAAATCTATCTGCCACCTGTTGGATGCTCGTACACCTATGTGGTGGGGCAGGGTCTCAGGGAGTCTTCAGGGTGACTCCAGCAGAGTTTATCAGGCCCAAACAGACCATGATTTGGCCATGTAAAGGGAGGGCTCTGCACCAGTCAGCTGTATGATAAAAAAGTAGACCCCGTCCTAGGCCTACACCATTCTCTCTGTTCCAGATTTTGCTTAGAGTCCAATCTCATCAGGGTAAAGCCACTTGGAGTTGGGAGGATAGGATTTTTTGATCTTCTATAAGGAGGAGATGCTGGTCAGGCTTGGAGGAAGGAGGGGTGAATTGCGCCCACCCCAAACCCATACAATTAAGTTTGTCCTGGATTCTTCCCAGACCTTGGCATGGTGGAGCCACTAGGATTCAGGAGAGTGGGGCTCATGGGAGCCCAGAGAGTGGGGCTAGTGGGTCTCCCTTGATGGGGAGGCACAGTCAGGTTCACAGGAAAGTGGGAAGAATGGCCCCACCCTAAAGCCACACACCTCAGTCACTGACACTCCCTGAGACTGCCCAGACCTGTACACACAAGTCCAGGCCACTGACTCCTTAGCAGGGTGCAAGCTCCACAGGGTGGTGTGATAAGGAGTCCAGAGGGTGGGGATATTGCACTCCTCCAAGCTGATGCTGTAGGAAGGGAATGCTCCCCCCAAGAAAGATGGTGCCTTCAGTGTTGGAGAGGGACTCAGCTTAGAGATCCTGGTGACTGTCCTTTCAACTCCCTCCCTAGAGCCAAAGACCTTAGTCTCTCCTCACAGGACTCTAGTCAGCTCTGTACCCCTCTGCAGGAGCCCAAGGTGAGTGTTTGTTAATGTGACTTTCTGTGTTGACCCTTTAAGAGGGTACCTGTGTCTCTAGTAGACTCGTCTCTCTCTGCTGAACAAAATCCCTGCACATTTTCACAGCCAGATGTTATATGTGTACCTCTTCCCAGTTTTGGTTCTCTGGGCTGGGGAGCCTGGGTTGGGGTTGATACCCCATGCTTCTCAGGGGGAACCTTTGCAGCTGAGATATCTCTCTGGAGTCCCAGCCATGCCTGTAGGAGTGGGGTCAGCCCTTTTTACATCTCCACGCTTCCTACTTGTCTCAACGTGGCTTCTGCTGAAAATTCTTGGTTATAAGACTTCTCTTCAGCAGACTTCAGTTGGTTATTCATGTTCATTGCTCTATATTTGAGCTATAATTCCAGTTTTGTCATCGAAGGAATTGAGTATAATATCCAACTACTCTACTGCAATACATTAATAACGTTTCCTTGGGTATGGACATTTAATATAGCTTTTATATAACAGTTACAGCAACAGTAACAGTATGAATATGACTAACATTTGGAGAAGATAGGGTGGCATAAAGATAGACTTAAGAAATAAATTCATTTTATAGAGCTATTAAATGTATTATTATGTTTTTGTGCTATCTATTTGCTCACTTCCTCCCTTGATCGTTGTAACTTGTGCAGAAATATTTAGCATAGAACTAACAAAATGGTTAGCTAAAACCAGTTCTTCTCTGGCCAATAATTTTCTATCAGAATTACATCTTCAAAGGCTTTAATTTGATCTCCCAATATTTTGATAATCAGTATCAATAGTATCATAGGACTTATTTACATATTCTTACCAGCAATGCCCTTGTTACATCATATCACAATATGATCATGGCACAATTCAGTTTCCTTACAGAAGAAATCAGGAAGATACAGAAATACTGGCTATCCTTCCCCAACATCACCAACCTTTGTCCATGTAATAGTTATCATTAATAGAAAACTTGACAACTGACTATGTTATGATTCCGTCTTTTCTGAGGTGAGGACAAAGTCAGACATCTTATCTTAATACACAGGCTTCTACTGAAGCTACTTTTGATTTTTGTGCTTAATGCATCTGGGCCTAGCACCTTCCTATGAATATTGTGTATAATAGATTCTATTTTTTACACTGTCTCTATCTATATAGGTAAGTGGGATTATTGCAATCTGAACAATATTAATCTTCTGACCCATGACCCTGCTTATGTTCAACACAAAATGCATCAATCCATCTTGTGAATTGCTACTGGTACTGTAGCTAACAAATTGGTTGGTGTGCCACTATCAAAGTTTTTCAGTGCAGTGTTCTTTAGCATACCGAGAGCTATTTTATAAATAGTGTACAATTATCTGCTGTAAATGGCATTCACTCTATCCAGAATTCTGATGACCTACATTGTGATTAAGGGTATACATTCAGTATATAAACTTAGTTTTTAATGATTATGTAACAATTTAGTCCATGTGTAATAATGATATTTTTTTTAAATGTAGAATTATTTTAAATGGAATATAATACTGCAACCTATGTAGAACTTATAAATTCATATAGTGGTTCTCAACCTTCCTAATGCTGCGACCCTTTAATACAGTTCCTCACGTTGTGGTGACCCCCCAACCATAAAATTATTTTCGTTGCTACTTCATAACTGTAATTTTGTTTTCTGATGGTCTTAGGCGACCCCGGTGAAAGGGTCATTCGATCCCCAAAGGGGTCGCTACCCACAGGTTGAGAACCGCTGCTTTAGGGCACCCTTGATCACAGACATCTGTCTCTGGATAAAATCTTAAACTTTCTCCTGATCCTTGTTAAATTTTAGAAAGTAAGGATTAGCCACAGAATCAGATATAGATCAAATTACTCTCACACCCTACAATTTATTATCTCTCTTTTTGTAAAAAAAAAATATATATATATATATTTTTTTTTTCAAATTAAATAATATTGGATGCTCTAATGAACTGCAAAATAGAAATAAAACTTTAGACAAATCTAAGAGTAAGATAAAAAAAAGTTTAAATACATGTTATTTTTGTAAGTTTTATTTTAAAATGCATATTTTTAATTTTATGTTTTATAACTATTTATACTGGAAATATGTTATAAGTACAACTTCTTATTTTTAAGGTTTGTTCTGTGAGCAAAGAGGTAAAAAGGTGACATTAAATGTAGAGTCTATAGAATTTCTTTAGATAAAAAGATAAAATTTTAAAAGACTATCAAATCTATTTTTTCTTATTATGCAATAGGAAAAATAAAGAGTTGATTATCATATTGAAATATAACCTAACTCTTCCAGACCCTTTAGAATTGCTATTCTTGGTGGTATCCTGATTTGAATTATGTTTAATTTCTAAATATCTCTAAATCAGTCTTGATTGAATTTAATAAGGAGTTTAGCTATGCTTTAATAACACTGTTGAATTAATCAAAATCCAAGTAATTTAATGTTTAAAACATTCATCAAGACGCTAAGGCTGCATTCATAAAGCTTTCATGACAATATTATTGTTAACTTAGTTATAAAAACTGTCCCCATAGCACATATGTTGTACTGTAGTTGTTTACAAAGTGGACATTGTTAAAGTGAAATTCATTTGAAATTGGCACTGTGTTTGCTAAATTCAGTTAATACAGGTTTGTGTTTATGCAGAAACAACTTTAAATGACTAACACTTGCAGTAGAACTGGCAGTAGTATTAACTGAGAAGTTGCAATATGTCCACAGAAAACTGCTCACAGAGATATTTTATATCATTAAATTGAAGTTATATGAGATAATAGCTTTGAGTTAATTTAAAAAATCATATTTTATTAAGTGCACAAGTTTTTGAAGTTAAATTATTATATATGTGTGTGTGTGTATTGATTTTTTTTAGAGAGAGAGGAAGGGAGAGAGAGATAGAAACATTGATGTGAGAGAGAAACAGATTGGCTCCCTCCTACACACCCCTTACTGGGGATCGAGCCGGCAACCTGGACTTGTGCCCTGACCAGGAATTGAAGTGGGACCTCTCAGTCCATGGGACGACGTTCAATCCACCAAGCCACACCGGTTGGGCAAGTTTTTTTTTTTTTTTAATCCTTACCTGAGGATATTTTTCCATTTATCCTCAGATAGAGTGGGAGGGAGGGAAGGAGGGAGGGGGAGAGAGAAAGAGAGAGAAACATTGATGTGAGAGAAACACATCAACTGGTTGCCTACTTCATGGTCCCGACCAGGGCTGGGAACCAAACCTCAACCAAGGTACGTGCCCTTGACCGGAATTGAACCTGTGATTCTTTGGTGGGTGGGCCAACGCTCTAACTGCTGAGAAAAACCCGCCAGGGCCCGGGGAAATTTTTGAAGTTAGAATATATCAATGAAACTATCAGCATAATAAATTAGACATAAATTTTTATTTTTTTATTTTATTTTTTTTATCCTCACCTGAGGACATTTTTTTTTTTTTTTTGCATTTATCTTCAGATAGAGTGGGAGGGAGAGAGGAAGAGAGAGAGAGAAACATCGATGTGAGAGAGTCGAGTGGTTGCCACCCACACAGCCCCAACTGGGGCGGGGACAAACTGCAACCAAGGTACGTGCCCTTAGTGGGAACCGAACCCAGGCCTCTCCAGTTCGCGGGCCAATGCCCTAACCGCTGAGCCAAACCGGCCAGGGCTAGACATAAATTTTTAAAAGTATATTCAGCGGCATTAATGTCATCGAATCATGTATTAATTGAATTGGAAAGGTTTGAGTTTGAATGAGAATGAAAAAATAAACAGCTAAAATATCTTGAAATGCCATAAAAGTCTGTAGTTAATACTTCTTAAAAGTATTGACATAAAAGAGAATTTTCCATAAGTTTATCAAATCTCTTGAGGAATTCTTGGGAGACAGAAACCAAATGGATCCAAATGATGGGTAAAGGAACACATGCACAGAAGAAAGAATGAGTGGTACTAGATAAACATCAATTATACAGTCAGTAAATATAAAAAAAAGAGGGTACCTTAAAAAGTAATCAGAAAAAATTACAGAAATGCATTCATAAGGGCTGGATAGCCAGATCTGTTCAACTTACCGAACATTGGTACCATGAACAAACAATCAAGCTAATGTATTTAAAAGTCATTGATGTATTTTTAACAGGGAGAAGTTAAAGACATAAAATAAACCAAAGGAAAATCTGAGGTAAAACTTTCCATCTCCATAGACATCAAAGGTGGATTAAGTAAAAGAGGAAAGTTAATAATTAGAACAAATTTGTCCCTGAGTTAAAACTAGAATTGTCTGAAATTTGAATGACTGATAACTTTTACCATAATTGGGTTAAAGAAGCAAGGCAATGACTTAGTAACTCATGACTATTAAAAAAATACGGAGATAAGTCATATTACTAGAGAACAGTCTCATTTTGTCCTACCAAAACTTTAACAAAGGGAGACAGCATAATTAGAAAACATATTAAATTACAGGTTAAAAAAAAAAGATATACATCTTCAAAATAAATAGTCATCCAATTATCACTAAATATTGAGGATAATATTCAATAATATTTGGGGAAAGAATACTCTCTAATAAATGACGTTGGGAAAATTGGACAACCACATGCAAAAGAATGCAAGTGGACCACTATTCTACCCCACACAAAAATGAACTCAAAATGGATTAAAGACTTGTACATAAGACCTGAAACCATAAAACTCCTAAACAAACAAACAAACAAACAGAAATAGGCAGTAAGCTTCTTGAAAAACGTCTTGGTGATAATTTTATGAATCTGACACCAAAAGCAAAGGTAACAAATGCAAAAATAAACAAGTGGGACAACATCAAACTAAAACAGCCATATACAGCAAAGAAAGTCATCAACAAAACAAAAAACCTATTGAAAGGGAAAAAATATTTGAAAAGTATCTATCTGATAAAAGGCTAATATTCACAACATACAAAGAACCCATACAACTCAAGATAAAACACATATGATTAAAAATTGGACAGAAAATCTGAATCTACATATTTTTAAAGACATGCAGAGAGCAAATGGGTACATAAAAAGATGCTCTACATCACTAATCATTAGGTAAATGCAAATCAAAACCACAGTGAGATATTGCCTCACACCTGTTAGAATGACTATTATGAAAAAATAAAATAAAACTAGAAATACAAGTATTGACAAGGATGTGGAGAAAAGGGAAGCCTTGTGCACTACTGGTGGAAATGTAAATTGATGCAGCCACTATGGAAAACTGAATGGAGTTACCTCCAAACATTACAAATAGAATTAAATAGAACTACCATATGATCCAATAATTCCACTTCTGGGTATTTACCAGAGAAAATGAAAATACTAAATAAAAAAATACATAAACATTCACATATTCATTACAGCATTTTTAATAGCCAAGATATGGAAACAGCATAAGTGTTCAAGGATAGGTGAATAGAGAAATAAAATGTGAATATATATATATATATATATATATATATATATATATATATATATGTAAAATAGAATATTATTCAGCCATAAAAAAGTTTTGGCATTTTCAACAATGATGGACCTTGAAGGGGTATTATGCTATCTGAAATAAGCTAGACAGAGAAAGACAAATAATGTATGATCTCTCTTATATGTGAAGCTCATAAATACAATCTTGTAGATATGGAGAACAGATTGGTGGTTGCCAGAGAAATGGATGATCTGCTGTTATTTTTTTACATATTTTTTAATTAAAGAATATTTAAAAGTCTATTAACAAATTAAAAAGAACAAAGAAAACAACTGAAAGAAAGGAAAGGAGGAAGGAAGGAAGGAAGGAAGGAAGGAAGGAAGGAAGGAAGGAAGGAAGGAAGGAAGGAAGGGAAAAAGAAAGAGAAAGAAACTTTTCTTTTATGCAATGAACATTTGTTGAAAGTTTGTCTTTCCAATAGAGATAACTTGGAATTGATGTAATAGATAAAATGAGCTTATGAAACATAAATAGGCATTCCTGATGAAATAAAAATAGAAGCTTAAAAGAAGCATTGTTTTGAAAAGATAAAAACAATTTAAAAAATTTTTTTTGCTTTGGAAGAGAGATGTTTTGCTGTTCTTGACTAGCAGATGTAAAGAAAATGTAGCTGTGTTTTCCAAAAGGAGATTAGAGGTAAGGAGGGAATACAAAGAACATCAGAATAATTTAGGGTGAAAATTCAGAAAGAAAAGTATGGAAATTTAGACTTGGAGCTTTGAATCACTTAACCCTATTATTATTTTAATTTGATTCATATGTGGTTTAGTCCATTTGGGATGTTTTAACAAATTACAAGTTGTGTCTCATAGTACTGGAGTGTGGGAAGCCCAGGATCCGAGTACCAGGATGGTTTGGTTCTGGTGAGAGAACTCTTGCTGATTTTTTGCATCCTATTTAGAGGACAGAAGAGGCTCTGGCCTCTTCCTTTTAATAAGGATACTAATCCCATCATGGGATCTCCACCCTCATAACCTAATCTAAACTTAATTACCTCCCCAAAGCCTTCCCCCCCAAAATCTATCCTGTGAGAGATTAGGGCCTCAGCCCACAGCAATATGTTTAGAAAAAAATTTCTGTTTGTGAGCAATTAGAATAGATGAAATACTGATGTTAGAAATGCCCGACCTGTGATTATCTACCTGATCTCCCTAAACTATGTTTTCAATTAAGTATTTCATTAATATAGAGTATTACTATTTATGTTTTATTAATATCACTGTTTTCTAAAGACAGGAAACAGACAAGTTAACAAAATTGGTTTTCCTCATCTCAGGACCTATTACAGATGCATCCAATTGGCATTGTTTCCTTAACAGAATCAACAACAATGGATGCTATTAATTTTTTTTAATCTTTGTCAGTATAATCAGAAAAGAACACATGCATCTTAATATTACAATACTCTGTTTTCATTTGATGGTTTTTATAAAACTAATACATGTACTTGAGAATAGAATAAAATTGAAAAGAAAGTCTATTGGCCCATCTCACCCCATTCTCAAAGCTTTTTTACATCTCTGTTCTTGATTTATCAATTTTAGACAGCATGAATTGATTCTAGACAATAACAGATGAAAATGTTAACACACTTGCATGAGCCATTATCACTTCCTGATATATACTCTTCCCTGTGTGATTAGATATGCAATTATTGTTTTTTCTTTAATTTGTTATTTTTACAGCGTAATATTTTCAACAGTCAATTTTATTCCTTCCAATTAGCTGTGTCTGTATTGTCTAGAAATCCTTGAATCTGTATTATGTAGGATAACTTTTTTCTCTATTATCATTGTCTTTATAATGTCAAGATTGATAAAATGCACATCTCATTTCCTGGTAAAAACTACATTCTGCTCTTCAACTATAAGCTTATTTTAAATACAATAATCACATAATTAATATTCAATACACAACAAAGTGATGATTTCCAGTTAAAAATGATCAACAATCACATAGCACAGAGTCTGGTGTGAGTCTGTTGTTCTGGTATAAACTACACTGGTTTTGTTATTATTCTGAGAGCAGGATACATAACAGAGAGGACATGTGAATACTCCCCAGCTTTCTTTTCCTTTTAAAGAAGCTTTTCTTTTGCCCTGAGAAGTGCTCTTATATCACATTCTGGATTTTCCCTTTGCACATTTTCACTTTTAAAGTCGTTTTGAAGACATTTTTTTAAAGAATTAAATAAAAACATAGTCACACTGTGCCCTCTGGACCTTCTCAGATCCATTGTCAAATGTGCTTTCTCTATTATATAAAAGGTTGCCACTACATTAACCTAAGTTATGACTCAGAAGATGAAATAAAGCTTAGCTCATGATAAGCAGAAATGATCACATAGTCACTTAATATCCTACTGTTTGATGCTTAATATTAACCAATGTCATAAAAGTGTAACTTTATAAATAGTGAGTAATTTTCTGCAGTAAAAGAACATTTGCTCCATTATCAAAGTTATCATTGTGATTCTCATATTAGGGCTCAAGAACACTGTCCAGCATTGTAATCCGATGGCACCACAGGATCTAGTAGGTAATAAGAGCTGGTAATAATACACTTGCCACCCAGCCGATTGCTTCAAGGATTTGGACCTCAGAAATTGCAGTAGTCCCAAGCCCAATCAATGCTGCCTCCATGTCCCAAGGCGCACGAAGCAATGTGGCTTTTTCTTAATAGTAGTAGGTGAGGAAATAAGATGAAAGATTCCAATGTAGTTTTTTTTTTTTAATGTTTTTATTGATTTAGAGAGAGAGAGAGAGAGAGAGAGAGAGAGAGAGAGAGAGAGAGAGAGATCAGTTGGTTGCCTCCCACACACACCCTCACCGGGGATCAAACCCAAAACCTAGGTATGTGTTCTGACTGGGAATCGAACCAGTGACATTTTGGGGCTACACTCAACCAACTGAGCCACACCAGCCAGGGTCCAACATGGTTCTTAAGAACCAGGTCTACAAGGAGCATATATTTTTCTACCTGACTTTCTTTAGCCAAAATTCAATATTAGAAGCTTACCTAGATGCAAGAGGGAAAGGGGATTGTATTTCTGACTGTACGGCCACTTTCCAGCAGCCATGGCAAAGGAGCACAACTTCACTGGTCACCTAGTTATCTTTGCAAAATGAAAAACAAAATATATGAGTAAAAAAGAAAATTAGGCCCAGCTGGTGTGGCTTAGTGGTTGAGCGTTGACCCATGCACCAAGAGGTCGCTGGTTCGATTCCTGGTCAGGGCACATACCCAGGTTGTGGGCCAAATCCCCAGTGATGGGCATGCAGGAGGCGGCCAATCGATGTTCTCTCTCATCGATGTTTCTATCTCTCTCTCCTTCTCCCTTCCTCTCTCTCTAAAAATCAATAAAGAAAAAAA
Organism: Tadarida brasiliensis; assembly: GCA_030848825.1. Classification (NCBI taxonomy): domain Eukaryota; kingdom Metazoa; phylum Chordata; class Mammalia; order Chiroptera; family Molossidae; genus Tadarida; species Tadarida brasiliensis. Next base: position 146,470,548 of record CM061257.1, on the reverse strand, counting down.
AAATTAAAAAAGAAAAGAAAATTAGGAGCCTGTTTTTGGGGTCCAAATGTGGACTTCAACAACATTGCATACTCTTGGTAAGAGGGAAAGAAAACTAGATGGTTTAATAATTGAACTTTTGTCAACATTAACCTAGAAGTATTAGTCTCTAGCACATTAAATATTAATAAAGAGGGTATAATCAATTCGAAAATATGGATACAAATATGGTCACACATTCCTCCCATTCTAGTTAACATGCCTATTTGCAATGTGATATTTCTACTCTTCCCATCAAGAAGTATAGTCTTTTTCTACATACTTTATATCTGAACTTGGCTTGTTACTTGAGTTGAACAGAATGCGGCAGAAGTGATGTTATGTAACTTTCAAGGGTAGGTTTACAGCTTCTATTTTTACTCTCTTGGAATGCTGCCCAGTTATCACTATGTTGAGAAGAAGTCTTTCCGTTTCCCCAGACAACCCTGAACCCATCTGGGTGTGAGTGAACACAGGTTAAGTTAGTAGAAAGGCTGCCCAAGAATCTCGTAGAATTATAAAAAAATAGTAAATTTTTATTGTTTGAAATTTCAGTATGTAGGACACAAACTTTCAAATATAATATGAATATGGTCTGAGGATTTAATGTAGAATAATACCACCCCATCCCCCTTCCCTCTGGTAACCACCATACTGTTGTCTGTGTCTATGAGTTTGTGTTTGGTTTTCTTGTTTGTTAATCTGTGGCCAACCTAGCAACAAATAACCAGTGTTGGAGAGGTTGTGTGAAAAAGGAACTTCATTCATTGCTGGGGGGAATGTGAACTGTACAACCACTATGGAAAACAGTATGGAGGGTCCTCAAAATATTAAGAATAGAGTTACGATATGACCCAGCAACCACTCTTTTGATTATCTACTAAATTTTTTGAAAATATTTACTCACAAAGATATATGCACCTCTATGTGCAATACAGCATAATTTATGGTGGCCAAGACATGGAAACCACCAACGTGTCCTTCCATAGATGATTGGATAAAGATGGGTCAGGGAGCCAAGTGCAGAAATGAGAGATTCCCCCAAATTAATTCAATTTAGACTACAATGTACTATGTCAATGTTTGTTAAAGAATAACAATGAATTTTATTAATCTTAAGCAATATATATTATATAGTAGTACATATATCAGTATTTTATATGTAAATATAAAGAATATAGAAATGCATATATGTATGTATACAATACATACATATATAACAAGTTTATTTTAAAAGTATATATTATATGTATTATACTTATATATACTTAGAAATATAAAATACTCAGTTGCTTAAAGATTAGTAAGAAGTCTGATAAGGCTTTACACTACAATAGCAATATCTAAAGGAGTGAATAACGGCCTGTATCAGTTCTCCTGATTCCTAATAACAATCTGTTGAAACTGTTTACTCAGCCACACTTTTGTAAACCTGCTCAGAATTATTTTACAGAGTAAGGTAAAAGAGACAGGATAAACGTTTTCAACAAACAGGGATGTAGAAGATATTTAGCTTCAGAAGGATGACAAAGAGTTATTTTTACTGAGTGTTTTATTATAAGAAGCTCTAGATATAATGTCATATTTAAATTACCTTTTTAAAACAGGGATACTTGTAATGAGAAAAGGTGAGCTAATTGACTATTATGCTCAGTACTTGAGATTGTGTCCTATTTCGTATAAAAAATATATTCTTTTCTCCATTTTTTTATAACATTTGAAGATTGATTTCTGTCAAAGAATTTGTCAACAATTGTCATTTAATACATCATATATCATTGTCATTAAATGACAATTGTTATATATCACTTAATTAGACTCTCCATGTATGAAAATAAAATTTATAAAGTTTAAACATATCACTTTGAAAATTTCAGACAACTAAAAGATACACAATGAGCAAATTAAGAACAAATTTGATAGAATACTAAAAATATAATCAACTTTCCAATTATATTTCTAATAAAAAACTACATTTTATAACAAATATAGGCACTTCCTTTCCCTCCCATCAGTTGTAGATAACTAGGCATGTTATGTTAGACAACAAGACAAAAATTATTCTTCTATAAATTTTGAGTAGTGTGACCTGAACAAATCAATAAACTTCCATATCAGTCTATGTCTCTGAATCCATATAGTCCTACTCTATAGGATTATTTGGATTATCAAATATAATGATGTCATTCACATCAAGTGTCTAGTTAGTACCTGATCCAGCTCATTCTGGGTTCAGCTCTCTCCAAGGTTTCTCCCTCTACCCTTGGGGAACATCACAGTTTCCCACTTGCTTGTGCCTATGATCTAACCACCATATTTGTTCCCTTTATCCTATTAACACCAATAGTAATATTTCCTTTATTGTTGTCTCTGAAGTTAAATCCTTTTAATTATGTTATTAGTTATCCTTCCAGATACTTAACAGACAATGCTTTAGTTTTTAAATGCTCCACTTGAGACAAATGTATGTCTTGGAAAATATAAACTGATAAATCAATTTTGATTGAATGTATTTTGTTAAAAATCAATGATTTCTTTCATAAATGCATTTTGAATATATACATCATAATTCCACTAAATACTACATGATTTATCTACCTAATATTCTCTCTTTTATTAAAGCTGTATTTTCCTCTTAAGATATTTGACATTTTATACGTAACTACTAAAAAAATGAAAGTGAGCACATTGTGTGTTTATGATTAGAAAGCCAATATTTTTTATCATGAAATATGTATGAAAAATTCAAACAAAAATCTATCCTATAAATGTGTGTCTATAACAAGTAACATCAATATGAATTTTATGAGAAAATTGGTGCTTTAAGCAGTTATTCAGATAAAATATAATGTCAAGGAGCTGCAAAACGTATTTACAAAGATAATGAGAATTGTAAAAGATTGTCATTATTCACATAAAGGTTGGAAGTACCAAGTATCCAACTGATATTAGTTTTGAAGATCTTCATGTATATTTGAGTTTTTTAAAGGTTCAGCATTTTACACACATGTATTGTATAATAAAGTTAATAACATTTGCTTCCTCACTGTGATGTCAAAAGATCTATAGTTACTGCCAACTGAATTCATGAATGACTAATTAGAAGACTAAATAATTAACAACAAACCAGAAGTAGCAAGTTGTGATTACAACAGGAGTGATAATCTTCTACTTTGACAAATACGTAAATGCATTATGGAGAGAGAGACAACTATAATAAATAAGTCAATCTGTAGTGTCACTTGACTGTGAGTAAAAATTTAGGTCTTTTGACACAAAATGCATAATGATTTTGCTTGTAAGTGGGATTCATTCTTTGTTTGTCCTATTATAGTGTCATGTTGTAACATTGAAGTTAAGACTGTTGGCATTTCCATTCTAAATCCATATTTTCAGCCATTTATAAATAAGTGATTACAATTATTTTCTGAATAAAACCTAGATTGTAAAATTGTTCTGTAACACATTTTAAATGATTTTTGAAGCTGACTTTTACAGGAAGGATATATCTTATTATGAGAAGACTGAGTATTGATAAGTAATGGGTTATCATTGATGGTTCTAAAATACTTCATGCATTTATGCCTTTTCATGCATTTTTCCATTAAGTGAGCAAAAGAATAGATGATATTAAATGATTTCATTTTTCATTATGAACAAGCAGATTCTATAAATGTATGTATTTAAGTAAGGCAACACTGATACAATACTATGTCTCTTGATGATTGTCTCCAAGATTAAAAAAAAATTGATGAGCAGAAAAATATGTATGATAACTTTTTGAAAAATATTTGATAACTTTGAACATCCAAAACTGACTTCAAATTTCCTTACTTAATAATTAAGTGTACATAAAGCAAAGCCCAATTCAAATGCTTTTTACCAGACATTTATATTTTAATTACAGTAATACACTAACAAGTACAAATATTGAAAAATATTTTATTTCTTCATGGAAATATTAAACATAAGACTGCTAGAAGAATAGAAGTAAAAGTGAAATATTATTACAACATATTATACAATTTGTAGATAAAAAATAAAACTTTATTATTTATTTTAAGTAAAAGTCTCTTCTATAGTCCACAATCACAACCCCATAAAAACTATATTAAAATTCTAATTTATAGTATTTTGATTCAGTCATTAATATTATTAGTCATACAGCATCTGAAATTATTTTATGAAGGGTTTTATAATAGCAGTTATTAAACCTGAGAAATGTATGATGCAAATTCTCCCTCAAAAACAACCTTTATAGTTTAGCAATTAAGCAAATCTGTAGACTTGCTGGCTATAGCTCTATTAGGGTTTGTGTTCATGTTAAAATAGTAAAGTTTTCCTAAAGATTAGTAATTTTTCTAATGTAAAACATGTAAAATACATGATACCTTATACATAAAACAGATGACTACCATTTACCTTATAAATAGAACAGATGACTACCATTTTTATAGATCCCTGAGTAAATCTTTGAAGTAGTGAAAACAATTAAATGATTAAATATTCCTTTTAAATTTTGTATACACTTTCCTGAAAAAATATATGTGCTAAAATCTAAATATGTTATTCTTTCCTTGATTACATTTGAAATAATGAGAATAATATAAAAGATAAAACTTGCATTAAACCTCCAAATTTGAGAGTAAAGCTGTTCATAGGACAGAAAATTTGAGGACAGTAATGAAATATTTGACTTGGGTTAGAAAAAGATACAAGACATTGATGTGGCGTTGTCTTTCTGATAAAATGCAAATGGAAATAAACTAGTTAAGAGTCCGTACACTCAAGCTAATGACTAATTTGAACAGATGACTATTAAGAGTGAGAGGTCCTTGGGGCCAGGTAGGAAGCATATTATAAGTCTCTCACTCATTTAGCTGCACACTGAGACTTTAGAGAGCAATGAGAAGAGACTTCCACTTCCAGTCAAGATAAGTAAAAAGAACCAGATTTACATTTCCAGCTGAAATAGTTAAAAATTAAGCAATATATATGAAAAATATTGCACTCAAGTCATTGGACATCAGACAATAAAGGACAGAGATCCATGAACGATGGGGAACAAACATGGAGTGCCCCAAACTGGCTTAAAGTATGACCGAGAGAACGTTAACAGGATAAAGCCTGGGAAGATGGACACAAAATAAGCCCAGCTGTCACCCTGAGCTGAAATTTCAGGGAAGTAAAGGTTAATAAAAGTTTCGGGGTGGGGGGGGGGGAGACGAAGAAGGAGAAGGAGAAGGAGGAGGAATACAAAGAGAATTCCAGACATCACACAGGATCTCCCTTGACTCTTCAATTGCATTTTGATCATAACATGCATGTAAATAAAACACCTGAGCCCTAGGAAAGAATCAAAGCAGGAATAAACATACAGTGGGTGTTTGGAGCTCACATAGGGTCTGGAAAATGTCTGTCCTCAAAAGCCAGATTGGAAAACCTCGTAATCCAGGATGCATGGTTAGAATAAAAGATTCTTGCCTCAATTGTGGGGAAAAGTTAATCCCAATATCACACAACTCTTTCTTATTCAAACAAATAAAAACAACTTAAAAGAAGGTACTGAATAGATCAAACTGTTTCCATACAATCTAATGTATCCCGCAACAGAGTTTTAAAGAATATTTAAACAAAGACAAAGAATACAGCATCCACAAGGTAGAAATCACAGTGTCCGATATCCTGTCTAATCTTTCCAGATAAGCAAAGAAGCCCTGAAATACAACCCATAATGAGGAGAAAAATCTAACAAAACTGACCCGAAAATGACAGATTATCAATTAAAAGAAAGGACATTTAAAACAATCCCTAGGTGTGTATATAGTCTATAAATTCATTTAGCTAGAGCAGGGTTCAGAAAATTTTTTTGGTAAAGGGCTAGACAGTAAATATTTTAGGTTTTGTGAACCACATAGTTTCTGTTGTTACAATAATGTGAAAACAGCCATAAATAGTATGTAAATGAATGGGTGTGGCTGTTTCAGTGAAACTTTATTAATTAAAAACTGTCCAAATGTGGCCCATGGACTATAATATACTGACTGCTGAGCTATAAGAAATAATGATTATTGTGGATGAAAATATTACTGAACATAATCAACAAAAGCTATCCATCAATAAAAAGTATTCAGAGATATCCATAGACAGCAATAAAAGTTATCAAAAATGAAACACAGATAAACATTTTTCAAAGGGAAAGATGAATGGAGACAACACTTTAAGTAATCAAATAAGTGTATAATTGGAATCCTCCAAGGAGATGAAATCAGAGAGGAACAAAAAATATTTTTCTTTCAGTACTTTAAAGGTGGGGCGGGAATGGGGAGGAGAGTATCAATGGGGGAGAAAAGAGAAACATCTGTAACAAAAATAAATTAATTTAAAAAAACTTTCATTCTATCCTCATCTTGTTTGTATGATTTCTTAAGAGATTTCCAATATAATTCTTATTTTTGCACCTCTATAAAGGAGGTGTTATGCCCACGCCCTAACATCTTGCAAGATTTTCTCCTTATCTTTGATTTTCTTCGATTTGAATTTGATATGTGTAGGTGTGGAAACATTGTTTTTTAAGGATTTAGAATTCTTTCAGCTTCCTGGATTAGTGGTTTGTTGTCTATCATTAATTTTGAAAAATTCTCTCATTATTTCTCCAAGTGTTCCTTTTATTCCATACTCTCTTTCTTCCTCTGGTATTTTTATTAGGTTTATGTTATATCTTTTATAATTCCACTATTTTTGGATATTTTGTTCCATCTTTTTAATTCTGTTTTTCTTCTTGCATTTTAATCTTATAAGTTTCTATTGATATTTCTTCAAATTCACTGATTCTTTCATTGGTATTGTCCATTATATTGATGATCTCATTAAAGTCATTCTTCATTTCTGTTACAGTGGTTTTGATTTTTTGCACATCCTATTGATTATTAGAATTTCTTCTTTCGACTTACATTACCAATATCTTGCATGTTGTTTAATTTTTCTGATAGAGCGCCTAACATAGTAATCATACTTGTTTTAAATTTATGGTCTGATAGTTCCAACACCTGTGGCATATCAAGGTCTGTTTATGGTGCTTTCTCTGTCTCTTCAAATTGTGTTGTATTGCAGTATGTTTTGTATGTTTATGTTGAAAGCCTACCATGGACTGAATTGTGTCCACTCAAAAGTCATATCTTGAAGCCCTATCCCCTAATGTGACTGTATTTGTAGATGGGGCCTGCAAGGAAATTGACATTGGTTAAATGAGGTCACAAGGGTGTGTCCCTAATCCAATGGTGCTGGTGCCCTTACAAAAAGAGGAAGAGACACCAGAGTTTTCTCTAAGACCATATGAAGACATGTCAAGACATCAATCTGGTAACCAGGAAGAGGGCTCTCACCAAGTCAACTGAACTCTTGATCTTGAACTTCTCAACCTCCAGAACTTTGAGAAAATTAATTTCTGTTGTTTAAGTTACTCAGTCTGCTACTTTTCTTTTGACAGCCCAAGCCAACAAGACTAGGTGGACATGCTATACTGGGTAAAAATAATTAAGGTAACAGGTCTTCAGTGTGAGGTTCTTGTTTGTATGATTAAAGGTTAGGCTCTTTTTACTGATTGCTGTAGTTGTAGGGGTCAGTAGCTAAAATTTCCTCTAATGTGCTTTCTTTGTCTCCTCTGTTGTCTGTGGGTCTCCCTAGAAACTTCATTTTTTGTCGTTGTTGTTGTTAATACTCACCCGAGGATACTTGTCCGTTGATTTTTAGATAAAGAGGAAGGGAGAGAGGGAGAGAAAGAAACATCAATGTGAGTGAGACACATCAACTGGTTGTCTTCCACATGACCCCGACATGGGCCGGGGATTGAACCTGCAACCCAGTGATCCCACTTCTAGAGGCTAGAAATCTGAGACACAAGTTTAAGTTGGGTTGGTTCCTTCTGAGGGCAGTAAGGTAAGGATCTGTTTCAGGCTTGAAGGTGACCAACTTTTCCCTGTGTTTTCACATTTTCTTCCCTGTGTCCATGTCTGGTGATTCCTGATTTCCTTTTCTTATAAGGACACCAGTCACATTGGATAAGGGCCCTCACAAGTGACTTCATTTTAATTACCCCCTTAAAGACCCTATCTCCAAAAGAGATCACATTCTGAAGTACTAGTGGTTAGCACTTCAACATATGAATTTTTTTGGGGGGGACACAATTCATCCTCTAACCCATATCATAAAATATTTTTATTTTATTTTATTGTTTTTTTATCCTGCTACTTTACTGAATTCAGTAACAGATCTAGTAGTTTTTTGGTGGAATCTTAGGGTTCTCTTCATATATTATCATGTCATATGCAAATAATGACAGTTTTTGTCTTCCTTTCAAATTTTGAAGCCTTTTTTATTATTATTATATGATTGTTGTGGCACAGACATCCAATACTATGTTGAACAAGAGTGGTGAAAGCAGAAATTCCTGTCTTGTTTCAATCTTAAGGGAAGTACTTGTAGTTTTTGCCCACTGAGTATGATGTTGGCTGTGGCTTTGTCATATATGGCCTTTCTTACATTGAGGTGTGTTCCATCTAGTCTCACTTTGCTTAGAGTATTTATCATAAATGGGTGCTGGGTTTTATCAAATGTTTTTTTGTACCTATTGATATGATCATGTGGATTTTATCCTTCATTTTGCTTATGTGGTGGGTCACATTTATTGATTTGTGGCTATTGTGCCAACCTTGCATTCCAAGGATAAATCCCACTTGATTATGGTGCATGATCATTTTAATGTATTGCTGCATCTGGTTTGCTAATATTTTAATATTTTGATGAGGATTTAAGCATCTATGTTAATCAGGGATATTGGCCTAAAATTTTATTTCCCTGTAGTGTCTTTATTTGGTTTTGGAATCAGGATAATGCTGGCCTCATCAAATGAGCTTGGGAGTCTTCCCTTTTATAGAATATTTTGGAATAATTTAATAAGAATAGGTGTTGATTTTTAAATGTTTGATATAATTCTCTTTCTAATCCAGCCTGTTGAGAAATTTTGTTTGTTGTGAGTTTTTTATTTTTATTTTTTTATTATTGCTTCAACTGAGGGCTTTGGTCCAGTCATGCATGGCAGGGAAAAATCAGCCAGAGATCAAAAGGTCCATTGTGTATGGAGGAGCAAAGATTTAAAAAAAAAGTAGTACACTTCTCATATAGTCTGATACAGTAGAAATATAAAAAGGCCCAGACACCTGGTCTGCTTCTCCTATAGGACATTTATTGATTTCTGGGACTGTGCTAGAGACCAGAGAAATATGTTGCATACTTTAAAAACACAAACCGACAAAAAAAAGAAAAAAATCTCTCATAATTTTTCAATCGTTAGAAGTCAGATAAAAGAAGCCTGCTTTAATTTTTCAATCAATTTTTCTATCAAGAGATTTGCCTGATTTTAAAGCTGTTTGGTAGAAAGTGGCATGTGGAAGGAAACTGAAGGAGTATATTCAATACTCATGAAAAACAAAGCTGAATCTCCCACAGTCTTCAGTTTCCCAATTTAAAATCTATATTATTTTACCTCTCAATTATGCACTGTCAAGAATAGAGAAAACACACAAGACATTTATTTTCAAAGCCAAAGTACTAGATATTTGTGATAAAAAGAGGGGATTTATCTTCCAAGCTCATGGTAAAAGGGGTTCTATGCTTTCCTAAAAGTACTCAACACACAGGAAGCTTTAAAAGCCCAAGATAAACTTAATTTGCCTTCTGTATCCCTGAAAAAGTCCTCCTGATTCTTGTGACCCCAACACTTTTGTGTAACAGCTCCCTGGCAGAAGAATTAGCTCACAAATTTATTGGTAAGGAAATTGTTACTAACCCTAGTAACAGACACAGAACAGTTTTATTTCTCAAAAGAAGGAAATGCATTTTATGTTTTGAAAAACATAATTAGAAACAATTTTGCTACAGTTTGAGAGAGACTATTAGCTTTATTTTTGCAGCTATTCAGACAACATAAAATAAAATCTTACTTTCTTTGAGTCATAAATTTGATGAAAGAAAGGTCAGGCTGAATATTAATGGTAGTAGTAGATACTGAAATATATTGAAGTGAATTTAAGATACAAAATCTGATAAAATTTATATTACATTTCTCAGAAAATTTTGACTACAGCATAAAAAGACTTTCTGAAATTCACCAGGTAAGCAATCAATATACTTTTTAAATTTAATTAAATATTTATTTAATGAACTTAAATAGAGCAACACAACCTCTGGGGACCAAATTAAAAAAAAAAAGTGAAGGAAATATTAGTCAACATTAAAAAACAAAGGAAAAAATAAGAGACTTAAAGATAGATCATATCTATCAAGCAAATGATAAGTACTCTCAAAGATAAAAACATAATAAATGATGAAAAATATTTATCTGAAAGCCATAGAATATTTCTCTGATCTAAAGAAAGTCTTAGGTTTTAGATTTTATAGATCCACAATTTTTAAGGAAAGTTATTGAAGATCTATATACCTATAGATAGATCTCTTACTGAAAATCCTGAATTTCAAAATTTTTTTTTAAAAAAGTCTTAAAATATTTCAGACAAAAGATTAACAATATTTTTAGAGAAAGTTATACTGAAATTTGACTTTCTATTTTCAACAATGTGAACAAATAGATTGTTATATAATATTAAAAACCAAGAAATAAAGGAACTAGGACCCTGATTCCCAGCCATGATAGAATTTTTCTGTTATGGCCAAACAACAACAACAAAAGCATTAACAACATGTTAAGAATACACAGTATTTCATGAATGTAATGAATTTGAGAGAAATACATATTCTAAGATATGTTAACCAAAAGAAAAAAAACTTAATGAAAGATAAAAGTAAAAAATAATAAAAGCACATCATATTACTTTTATTGTTTAATATAATATAAAATATGATTGGATATTTATAATAAGTTTCAAATACTGTGTCTTAAAGCCAATGGAATAAATCAACTCAGCAAAACCCGGGTAATGAAAGAATGAGGTGTTGTCAGGAAGTGAATAATTTGGAGAATAAAAAAGCAAAAGAATCAAAATTACCTTTTAAGGAAGGCATCTTATTGGAGAGCAAATTTTATTTTTGAAATGTATTTATATAATAGTTAAATTTGAAACACTGATGTTCTATTATGATGGTTAAGGTTTGAAAGATAACTGTTGCCAGAAATGATAATCAGAATTTGTGGTAACACAGAGTCCAATGTTTGCATCTAACTCACAAAAACCATATAGATCTTATTGAATGACTTAAAGGACACTAGTGATTTAAAGAGTACAGGGAATTTAGGACACAGAAATACCATTCTGTCTTTGGAGAAATCTAGAACATCAGACAAATATCTCCATAAATCTTTCTTCTTCATAATTAGAATGCATTCCAAACTGGATTTAGTATGCAAAGGTCATTCAAACCAATTCATGTGGCGATATTACTTATAGAGAGTGCAATTTCACTTATGGAGCATATTCATTTCATATTCTATTATTTATATAGCTTATATGATTATCCTCCATTATTCATCCAGCCATCATAAACCCCATAATTAACCCATAAATTAAACACGTTTTTTTGCTTTGTTTAGTTGTTTTGTTTTTTATAATAAGTGGCCTAGGTTTAAAATAATTCATAGGTAACAAAAGACATTAGCTTTCTGTTAGAAATCATTATAACTATTTTTTAAGAGATCTGGTTATGAGTATAATTCCCCAGTCATTCCCAGCCAAAAAAAGACTACAGACCTGCCCGAACTCTTTTCTTGCCATGTGGAATCTTAAATAAACAATAGGAACAAGAGGAATACACCAAAAATTGAAAAGGGCAGTAAAGGAAGGAAAAGGAAAAAAGAAAGGGAAAAATTTAAATTCATTATAGTACATCGTAAGATATGATTTAATAATAATTTCAATTTATCATTCCAAATGTGAATGGACCGAATTCTCTATGGATATAGTAATAAAAAGCTACTTAAAGTTCAAGTAGAAAACATTAGGATTCAAAATTATATAAATAAAATTTAACTGAATGAATATATACATACATTTTTAAGTACATACAAACATTTAATTAATTTGATGATATAGACAAAGAAGTCTCAAGTTTTCGAAGACTCATTAATATTAGCAAAAAGTATAATATTTGAAATAATATTGTAGCTAAATTAGAAATAAATATACTTTATAAATGTGTTGATTATTTTAAATGATGCCCAATATAACTCAAGCATTAGAAAATAAACCGCACTGGAATTTAACAAAGACTGAGAACTGAATGATAGTAATGTTAAGTATTAAAGCAAGAGGGATACAACTAGAGCACTAATTAACAACATTATTAAAGTCTTGAGAGTATATTTTATAAACACTATATTGAAAACAAATGTGCAACATTGTCTTCATTCAAGCTGATATAAAAAAAGTACTGTAGACTATGTAACTAACAACAAGAATTATTTCTCACAGTTCTAGGGGCTGGAAGTTTGAGATAAAGGTATCAGCATAGTTGAGTTCTAGTGAGAACCTTCTTTCTGATTGCAGATTTTTAATTTTGCATTGTATCCTTACATTGCAGAGAGCAGAGAAAGGAAGCAAGCTCTCTAGTGAATCTCATAAGGACACTCATTTTATTCATGAGCACTCCACACTTATGACCTCATCTAATCTTAATTACCTACCCAAAGCCCCTCCTTCTAATATCATCATATTGCAGAGCAAGGTTGAACATATATATTTTGGTGGGGATATCAACATTCAGTAAATATGTTCTACAAAATAATTTAATGAAAGTGCAACAAAATAAATCAGAGCCCCAAATGGGCATGTGCCCTGACTGGGAATCAAACCAGGACCTCTCAGTCCATGGGATGATGCTCAATCCACTGAGCCACACCAGCCAGGCTAAAATAGTAACATTTTTTAACAAAACAATTGAAAAGAACGTATTAGGAAGAACAAAGAGAGCATGATTTTGTCACTTAACAAATAAAGATATTTACTTATTTGATAATGAAAATAACATATTTCACTTATAGAATATCTATTTGAAAGTAGACATAGATGTTAGATACAATTTATATATAGATATGAGCATAGTTATTTTTATAAACATAACTGTAGGTAGGTATATAATAACATCTTCTCTTTGTGATATGTTTTTTCCTCTGACCACTAATACAAAATAAACAACAGAAGGATAAAATGTATAATTATTTATTCATTTTTTGTTAATTTTTTTTTCTTTATTGATTTTAGAGAGAGAGGAAGGGAGAGGGAGAGAGGAAAAGAAACATGGATGAGCGAGAACATCGACTGGCTGCCTCCTGCATGCCCCCCAACCTGGGCATGTGCCCTGACTGGGAATCGAACTGGCAACCTCTTGGTGCATGGGTCGATGCTCAAACACTGAGCCACATTGGCCAAGCAAAATTTATAATTATTTAAATTGAAGATCTTATTGGTAAAAGTATAGGTTGTGAGGGTCAACTTATTGTAATATTTCCTTTCCACATTTTAATGAAAATTTAAATTAGCAGAGAGTTGTCCCAGTGCCTGTAAAGGTCTAAAAAGAAGAGAAAGAAAAAAGAAGAGATATATCATGAATTAAATTATTTAAACCTAAATATATCAAAACATTTTATAAATTTTATTTTTATATGGTACACTAAGAAAAACCCATAATGTTGAAAGTTTGAAATTTATCTATACTTATTGTTTTTTAAATTCTCTTCTGGATCACAAGAAAAATTTAAATATATTTGAAAACATTACAGATTCTGTGGCACTCAGCTGAAGATCTTCTCATAAATTTGACACATTGTTATTTATCATTAAAATAATATGTTATTTATCATGTTATTTATCAGTCAGTCATTTTGGCATTGTTTATTTCCTATCCAATTGGAACGAATTTTTCTTAATGTTATTCATTTTAATAATTTTAAGACATGCTAGTATAAATATTTAGCAATTCCAAGAACTTACTAAGTTTTAATATGATAAATCTTTTAAAACCCCAATCTACTTATTGTCTGGGATCATGTTATAATGTATATTTAACTTTCTTCCTCCTTCTCTTTTATTGTAAAAATTATTTCCTAAATAGAATGGTTAGCAAAAATTTGAAGAACACTGAAGGATTTACATCCTTCAAAATTACTAAAAGCATCAAACAACAAGTGTTGGCGAGGGTGTGGAGAAAAGGGGACTCTAGTACACTGCTGGTGGGAATGCAGACTGGTGCAGCCACTATGGAAAACACTATGGTGTTACCTCAAAAAATTAAAAATTGAATTACCATTTGACCCAGTGATCCCACTCCTAGGAATATACCCTAAGAAGCCTGAAACACCAATCAGAAAGAATATATGTACCCTCATGTTCATAGCAGCGCTATTTACAATAGCTAAGATCTGGAAACAGCCCAAGTGTCCATCAGTAGACGAATGGATAAAAAAGCATGGTACATATACACAATGGAGTACTGTGCAGCCGTAAGAAAGAAAGATCTCTTATCCTTTGCGATGACATGGGAGGACCTGGAAACTATTATCCTAAGCGAAACAAGCCAAGCAGAGAAAGACAAATAAATATCATATGATCTCACTTATTTCTGGAATATAATAAACATAACAGTCTGAGGAACAGGGTAGTCCCAGAGACATGGAAGTAGGGTACAGACTGACAATTGCCAGAAGAGGGGGTGGGGGAGGGGAGCGATGAACCACAGAACTTGCACGCATGTACTCATAACCAATGGACATGGACAACAAAACTGGGGACGGGGCAGCGAGGGAGGGGGAGGAGGGTGACAATGGGGGAAAAAGGAGAAACATCTGTAACAAAAATAAATTAATAAAAAAAAAGAAAAGCAGATGTGACTAAATAATGTATGGAGGTGTTAGTTTCTTTGATGTCAAGAGAAATGATCAGGACTATATAATCCTCATGGAGTATACCTTCTTTCCTTATTACAATGTTTTAATTATTTTATTTAACTGAAAATGCATTGTATTCTTTACCAAATATTTATAAGATAAGTTTGGTTGTTAATATGTATTAATAACTCTTTCCCTAGTTAATGTACATATTTTGACCACACTTGAATGGTATTTATTTTTAATTAATTTGTTCACCAATGTTTTTCTGAAGAATAAACTTCCATCTATCTGACTATCAGATTAAGGTACAATTGTCCCCTGTTTAAAAATACTGAGTTATGTTCATGAACCATGAAGACCTACATATATTGGGCCACTTTGGGCTCTCTTCTAATCCCATTAGTTTAGGTGTGAATTTTCTAAATGTCTGCTCTCAAATCGCTTGTTAGTGTTATTTGTGATAGTTCTTTCATTAAATACTATAAAACTATCTTAATAATTGCTACATAAATTATGATTTTGCAAGGAAATAGTGTATTTCTATAAAGTCATTGTTAAAATATTTAGAAAAACTTGATAAGGTCTTTTCAATTAGCAATGCATGTCATGTATTTAATGGAAAGTGAACTAAAGTATAATTATTCTATACACAGACAATTCCATAAGTGTTTTTAATTTCTTGATCATCTCTAAAGAAAGGAAAATAGCAGAAGATGCATTGTAGATGTGTTTTTTGCAAGAATTTTGTCAGAGAACAATTATTATGTAATGCATTTTTAAAGGAATTATTTGTCCATAATAACCTTGGTGAAAAATGTGCATTTATATGTTTTTGTTAAAATAATATATTTAAGTTAAATATACACCTTCAAAACAGCATATTAACTTATTAAATGCAATGTCATAGACTCCAAATATATTTATAAAATTGTAAAAAAAATCTAGTTTGGTAGGTTATTTTCATTATTTATTGTGTTCATCATATAGGAAATTGTGTGCTTCTGTTTTATTTTAAGGCTATTTTATTTTCAAGTATATATGTAGTACTTACTACCTCTCACCCTCTTCCTATCTGCCTTCATTCTGTAAAAATATGTGGCTTTTCATTTAAGGCAGCAAATCTGTTTCAACAAGATTTTGTACCATTCTTCAAGCTACGTTATTGCTGAATGAATGTTTAAGCAGCATGAATTTGGGGACTCATTTATGCTAATCCTTCTCAGTCTAGCTTCATAGGTCAACCAAGCAGAGTACTCAGTACCAGGCCCTCAGTTAAAGAAAAGAGGCTGATGCACAGGGGTGTTATAGACCAATAAGTAAATAAATATGCAAGTGAAAAACCAACAGTCAAACAAATAAACAAACATGTAACACTAATAGTACCCTACCTGTTCTCCTAGCCAAGGACTCAGTGGAACAAACCCTTTTCTTTTTTTCTTCAAATATGTTTTTATTGATTTTTAGAGAAACGTAGATTGGCTGCTTCCTGCACACTCCCTGCTGGGAAACAAGCCTGCAACCTGGGCATGTACCCTGAGTGGGAATCGAACCAGCGACCTCTCAGTCCATGGGATGATGCTCATTCCACTGAGCCACACTGGCCGGGCAGTGGAAAAAACTCTTAAGGTTTATATATCTTGTAGGTTTGGATGGAAGTGGCTACTAATTTCTTTGAAACAAAAAGCTTGACTGCTTAAAATCATTGATTTCCAGGTGGTTTGCTTACATCTCTTTTTTTTTTTTAATTATTTTTTCTTTATTGATTTTAGAGAGAGAGAAACATCAATGAGAGAGAACATCGACTGGCCTCCTCCTGCATGACCCCCACTGGGAATCGGGCCCACAACCTGGGCATGTGCCCTGACTGGGAATTGAAACAGTGACCTCTTGGTGCATGGGTCGACGCTCAGCCACTGAGCCACACCAGCCGGGCTGCTTACATCTCTCGTTGGAAAAAAAAAAATGAAAGTACTTTGTTGCTTTTATCTATCTCAAATTTATTTTGTTTCATTTGTATTTAATTATTTATTATTATTTATTGATTTAGGAGAGAGAGAAACATTGATTGGTCATTCTACTTCTTCATGCATTCATTGGTTGCTTCTTTTCTTTATCTTTCCCACTTCTAAGATCATCTTGCACTGAACTAATAAATAGTAACTGTAATCACAACTATAATAGGAATTTGGCTTTAATTAATTTACCATATAAAGTTTCAATTAATGTAAAAATTCTTTAAAAACTTCTGATTTGTGAGATTTTAATTTTAATTTGAAAATTTTAAATTTATTTTTATTGTTGACACAGATGTCCCCATTTTTGCTCTTCTTTGCCCACCTCCACTCAGCTCCTATCCTCTCACCCCCCAACTCCTCCACCCCACCCCCGCCTTCCCTCTGGCCATCAACACACTGTTGTCTGAATCTATGGGTTATGCAAATATGTTCTTTGGCTAATCCCTTCACTGGTTGATTCTTGTGTGTGCCCTGCTCCGGGGATCGAACTGGCAACCTTGGTGTATTTGGACTACACTCTAACAAACTAAGCTACCTGGCCAGGGGCTTCTTTGCTTTATTTTGATGGCATTTATTGTTTTTAATTGTTGATTTTGTTTGCTTTGGAACCTGAATCCATTAAAGAAAAATGTGACTGTAACTCAATTTTATGAAAGACCATTAACCTTGTCTAAATCAAAATCTAACCAGATGTTCTAAGTCACATTCATATCTAAAATTATAAATCTCACAAGTGCCTACATAGAAATCAGTAAATGAAAGTGAAAAATGTCAATGAGATGGTCTGCCGAAATGATTAATATATTTGCCATATGTGCATAGAAGTCTACTGTGCAAACTAGATATTGCATATTCATTATTCACTGATTAAATATTTCTATTTGCTCTTAAATGTTAATAAATTCCTAGTATCATGATTTGAAGTAAATTATCAATATCTGTCAACTTTTTTCATTTCTACTACGGGGTTTCCGGTGAATCCAATAGCCCCTGGGCATGAGCGCTGCCTGAGAGACATCTTATTCCTAGTGAGTGAAACTGTGAGCTGAGAAACTTGTCATTACACTTTGCCAGTATTGAAACTGTTACAAAAGGATTATGAGATTTATCCAGGGCTAGAGAGCTAGTCATTGACTATTTGGCTAAAAATTATGTTGCAGATGCCTGATTCTTAACCCAATTGGCTATGTAACATCTCTTGAGAAATTGGTGCTAAAAGATTCAGGCTGTTTCAATTTACTCTTTTAATTAAAACATAGAACTGGAGAAGATACAAATAAGAGATGAGAGCAGGGCTCAAAACATCCTCTAGCTCTCTCAATATTCTTTGTTACAATTCTATAGTAAGGCTCTACCAACATTGCTGAACAA
The DNA here is from genome assembly GCA_030848825.1 of Tadarida brasiliensis. Lineage (NCBI taxonomy): Eukaryota > Metazoa > Chordata > Mammalia > Chiroptera > Molossidae > Tadarida > Tadarida brasiliensis. The sequence continues at coordinate 146,452,248 of CM061257.1, read as the reverse complement.
TTGCCACATTTTATTTATTAATTTTTCATTATACAACATGCCACATTAACAGGTTCAAAATGGTACTTTCCATTCCATTTCCTCAACATAGCATCATTAGAAAGAACACATAATTTCAAGCACTGACACCTAGAACATGCAATGCATTGTGTTACTTCACTGTGCTTTCTCATTTAGTTTGAAGCTATAGATTAAAGAATCCATCAACAATTCTTACTGAGCACAAACTTTATAGGGCCTATCAAATATAGGCAGTAGCTTATTAGTAAAATAATCAAATTTGATTTAAGAGAATAGTGTTAACATACCTTGGTAAAGAGGGAAGGACTAAAAGTTCATGTGGTGTAAATGATTTATACATATAAAAACAGATCCCCCTTCCCACAAAGAAAAGTTTATTCCAGATTTAAAGTCACTAACCAGAAAAATAAAATTGGTGAGAATTATTTCATTTTCCATTATGCATTCATTCATTCAACACATGCAGGCTCTGAGCAAAATATGAACAGAGAAGGAGACAGACATGGCTCTCCCACAAGGAGTTTATATTCTACAAAGTGAGGGAGAAAACATGTATTTAATTATACAAAAATCCGATACTGATCAGGGGTAAGTGTCAGGAAGGAAAACCCAGAATGGTAAGAATTTGCGATTCAATGAGTTGAGCATGTGACTTGTGAAATTTGTATTCACTGCATTTATCTAGGTATACTTTTAAAGTATAATGAAAATAAACCCATATTTAAAAGGAAAACAAATTATTGAGATAATTATCCTGGATGAAAGTTCAGTTGAAATGTAACGGCAACAGAATTGTTCATTGCTCTGGCTAACAATGTTACTGGTTAAATGTTTATCTTAATTGTAGGTTTAGATATGATCTGGATCTATCATTAACACTAATTGAAAGTTATATAGCAGTATGCTAAGGCTTCCCTGTCCTTCTTGGCTAATGTAGAAATTATCCAAGATAGGTCTACATAGAGAAATTATTATTGCATTATTAATATAAATAGTCTAAGTATGTTTTTATTGGAAAGGCACATGCATATTTTGAATTCAAGAAACCTTAATTTAGTATAGTATAGTATAGTGTTGATAACATAGATTCTGGAGCCAAACCCACTATATGTAAATCTCAGCTTTGCTATTTAAGCTATATAATCGTGGACAACATATTTAACCTATCTACTACCAGTTAACTCATCTATTAAATATAAGAAAATAATATTACCTTCCTTACATGGTTTTTATAAAAATTAACTGACTTGATACACATGTGAATGTATTAAAACAGAGCCACTTTCATGTTAAATAGCATGAAACATGGTGATGATGAAACTTACAATGATATGATGCTAGAACATTGAGGCAGTCAAATTAGAACTTATAATTGTGGTCTGTGAGGAAGAAGATACTGGCCAAGAAGGGCTCCTGGTGGCTACCTGGGCTCCAATTTAAAAGCAGAACCTGTGCCCTGGCTGGTTTGACTCAGCGGTTAGAGCGTTGGCCCATAGACCAAAGAGTTGTGGTTTTGAATCTGGTCAAGGGCACTCACATCCATTGTGGTTCAGTCCTGGCCCTGGTCGGGATGGTGGGGGAGGCAACCAATCGATGTGTCTCTATCACCTCAATGTTTCTCTGTCTCTCTCTCTCCCACTCTGTCTGAAGATAAATAGAAAAATATCCTCAGGTGAGGATTAAAATAATAAATAAATAAATAAATAAATAAATAAATAAATAAATAAATAAATAAATAAAAGCAGAGCCTAGCAGCTGTTTCTAGGCAGGGACCTCCAATGCAAACCACACTTCAGGAGAAGCCTGCACTGAACTGCCTGTCTCTACACTAAACAGCCTGCCTGCACCACCTTTCTGCCATGTGAGCCAATCCTTATAAAGGAGTTCCCAGAATCGTATTTCCACCAATAGGGCTGAGGCTTTCTGTAACCAATCAGAATTGTGCAGCTATATATGTATCCACATCAGCATTTCCACCAATCAGTCATAGCAGTTCCATTCTGACTGATCAGGACAGTGACTTTTGAACCAAACTTTGAGGATGTGGAATCCTCATTTGCATGAAAATGGACCAATCAGAAAGCTGGGGCTGGGACTTCTGTCTCTAGAAGTCAGCTCCCTCTGATGCACTTTCTTTTTTCACCCAGAACTGAGGACTATGTTTTAGAGTGGACTGGATCTGGGAAGGTGGAGCAGCCCAGACCAGAGCTGTTTAGCTCAGGGGTGGGGAAACTTTCTTCTGCCAAGGTCCATTTGAATATCTATAACATCATTCGTGGGTCATTCAAAATTATCAACTTAAAAATGTGCCTGCTATATTTGGTCAAACATTTAATTAACTCACCCAATGTGATAGCTGGAACTGCTTCTCTTTGGTGAGGCCTGTGATGTTAGTTGGTATTGGTGATGCTGCTACTCGCAAATGCTTGTCCAGGTTTGTGTCGGTCAGTCTGGAGCACAGTTGACTCTCTGTGATGGTAAGTTTTGAAAAGAACTGCTTGCAGAAGACAGTTGTTCCGAACACAGATGCATATTTCAATGCATGTCTCCTCAAAGTGGGAAATTCATCATTGCTTATGTGACGTTTATAGAACTCAAGCAGTGGGAGGTGGTTGTACCTAGCTTTCAGCTCATCATTGCTTTGCAGCTGAATGATTCCGTGTTGTAGGTTATTAGGCACATCAGCTGGTTCCACATTGAACGGTATAGCAAAGATGTTCAATTCCATTTGTTTACTTTTCAGATCCTTGAATCTTTCACTAAATGCCTCAATTAGTTTTTCACATTCACCAGCATGTTCAAGTGTTGTAGAAAGCTTTTGTTCTCCCAGAGTGGGGAAATACACTGTGTTATTCCTTTCGAGTTGCAATGTCCACAGCCTTAGTTTAGCTTCAAATGATTTCACGTTGGAAAGCAGGGAGCTAAGAAGCCAGTTGGGGCCCTGCAGCTTGATGTTCCACTCTGAGAGGCACTTGGTAATGTCCACCATGATCACTAAATCACACAGCCAGTTGTTATCATTAGTTCCCTGACAGGTTTTCCTTTCATCTCCATGAACTGCTTGACTTCATCCCTCAGTTCATAAAACCTCATGAGCATGTTCCTGTGACTCAGCCACCGCACTTCATAGTGAGAAACAAGATCATGCCCGGCTGATGCGGCTCAGTGGATGAGCATCGACCGATGCACCAAGAGGTCGCCAGTTTGATTCCCTGTCAGGGCAAATGCCCAGGTTGTGGGCCCGATCCCCAGTGTGGGGCATGCAGGAGGCAGCGAATAGATGTTTTTTTTTTTTTTTTTCTCATTGCTGTTTCTATCTCTCTCTCCTTCTCTCCAAAATTTAATAAAGAAAAAGAAATTAAAAGAAAACACAAGATCTCTGTACTCAGAGTCAAGATCATTCAGTAACTCCTTAAACTGGCAGCTGTTAAATCCTCTGCTTTTGACAGAATTTGTGCATTACACTACTGTTGACATCACATTGTTGAGCTGCAATGACTGTGCACAGAGACTTTCTTGGTGTATGATGCAGAAGCATAGAATTAAATCACGTGGATCAAGACTGAGAAGATTCAGTTCTTTCTTGAGAAATGCAATTAACCTTTTTTTGCAAGCCAACCATTGGCTGGAGCTCCATCTGTAGTAAGGCCACTTAACGTTTCAAACATTAGCTCAAGTTTTTTCATTGATAAAGCAAGTCCTCACCTCTTGTAGTGCCATGCATGACTTCCAGTTCCTCTCGCATGTCAAACTCTGCAGTTATCCCACGAAGGAAAATGGCCAGTTGGGCAGTATTAATTGTGTTTGTTGTCTTGTCACAAGCCAGAGAGAAAACTGCAAATCTCCTGCAGTATCCTTCAGTGTTTTTTCAAAATCTTGTGCTAAGTCAGTAATCAGATCTGAGATGGTTCTCTGAGACAAACTAACACTGAAACAATTTTACTTTGTCTGGTGCTAACAACTCCGCGGCAGCCACCATGCACTCTTTCACAGACTCTCCCTCTACACGAGGCCTCAGCTTCTTTCCGATTAGGTCAGTCACTACATAACTCATCTGCATAACCTCGTTGTCTCTGTCACAAGGAGGCCTAGTGAAAGTGGCTTGTTGTGATTTCAAATCCGCTGAAGGGCATTGATTTTATCCAGATGCATTTGGCTTCCCAGTTCTCTGAGTCTAGCATGTTTTGAGCTGTAATGATTCTCTTGCTCGGCTTTTTTATTACTGCTAACTTATCACCACAAACTAGGCACACAGGTTTGCCTTTGACTTCAACAACAACAAAAAAATCATTTATCCATTTCTCTTCGAAAGATCAACGCTCTGCATCAACTTTTCTTTGTAGTCGCCATTTGTAGGATGTCACACCACTTAAGTTTTAATAACTATTCAGTGTGTGTGTCATCAGTGACACAATTATTTTGCTTCGATCACTGTTCTAATCCTGCATCATCAACTCTTGGGGTCTTTTCTGTGTAATTCCTTAATCTTCATCCAAGATTCAGTTTTTGTGAGGATTGTTGATTGTGGACATGTGGACAAAGGTCGGATTGGAGTTACTGTCTGTGTCGACAAAGAAGTCGACAACAAAGTCGATGACGTCATTTTCAATCATTGATGGCAAGGTCACCAACATTGCGAGGAATCATCTCATCAGATCTCATCTCATCACCACTGGATCGCCGTAGCTTTGCTACAGTGTGTTAACACTTTCGCAGTGTGTACACTCCCAGCCCGCAGGCACTGACTGTCCTCTGAGTCACTGAAATACAGGCAGACGGATCGCGGGCAACCGGTGAGAAGCATACGTGTCTGTCCTGTCATGTACTCATATGTGTCCTGTCGATCCCATGATGGACATTCCTTGCTTGTCCTCAAAATTCACATTATTATTTTGATTCACTAAATAGAAATTTATGTTGCTATGAAAAAAGTTCCTAGATATATTCAATTTTGAGTCCCGCCTGCAGTTGCTTGGCAGGGTCAGACCAAATGATTTTGTAGGCCTTATATGGCCCATGATTCGGACTTTCCCCACCCCTGGTCTAGCTGGATAGGGGCCTTGCCTGAGGGCCACCCTGCCCAGGGCTGCCTCCCAGCCGTGGTGTTCCTCTGCTTCACAAGTGAGCTGTTCTCCTGCTGTTCTCCCTGGCATGCTGTAGCACAATTACGCTGTTTGCACAGAGTGAATTTCCTTTTTCACCACACTCCAAACCAGGGATTCCTATTGGCGTTGAATTGGTGCCAACAACCATTAGTTGATACAGTCTAAGATCAATAAATGGAAAGGTGGACTGTGAATTTTGCATTGCCCCGTAGTCATACTTTTTTAAGGTGATGTCCAATGCGGAGAGAGAAATTACACAGTAATCTGAACAGGGAAATTTAATATAAAATTTTATTTATTAATTATAATAGAGGATTAGAATAAGGGCAGATTGGCTACTAAGAAGTAAAAAGAACTCTAAATATAGAAACAACAGTCACTAACCCTAGGGCTGAGAGAGAATGCCCACAGAAGATTCCTGTCTCCCCAAGGGTGACATCCAGATATTGTTGGAAAAGGCACCCTCATGACTCACTAAATGACAGAGAAATACCTCTGCTGTTGCACTTGCAGTGGAATCTGCCAGAAACCTGCCCTCTGGGGTGCCAGGGAAAGCTGTTCCCTGTTGGATGCCGCTGCCTGTCATGCGCTGCCAGGAGCAGGCACTGGGGACCCGGGGTGTGAAGCAGGGTCCCCGGGACTCTGCTATAAAGCTAATTGGTGGTGGCGAGAGGTGGTAGGAGAGGGTGCCCACGGCTGCCTGCTCACAGCTGCTTCCAACAAGAGCTGGGAAATGGAGAACCTGCAAACACTGAAGGGGATGAAGAAGCTCTGCTACCAGACTACCTGAGGAGGATGCAGGGTGCTGGGAGAAGCTGCTGGCTGCTTAGTGCTTCTCCCCTCTCCTTCCTACAGAAATGGCAGTCAAGAGGTGTACATGCTCGTAGGGAGTCTGTTGCTGTAAGTGAGCAGATCTGAACTGGGAAGAAAAACTCCTTCCTCCTGGAATGACTTTTCAGCCCCTTCTAGTAACAAAGCTTCCTGTGAGCTGGGACAGGAAACAAATATTTAAAAGGTCATGTACCAGTTTCACAGAGCAGTCTAACAGGGTGAATTTTGAGCTAAAAGGTGATAAACCAATAGCAGACAATACTACAAACAAACAAAAATGAATATGAAAACTTTATATTTCTATTCCTTGTGTTAACTTATTGACATATTTCTTTCCAGTGTGGTTTCTAGAAGTTCCCATGAATTGGGAAATCCACAAACATTATTTTTATTTAAAATATTTAAGACAATCTCTAATTGGCAACTAGTCTTTAAGAAAACAGTATACCCTTGAGTCGAGCATCTACAATATTGACCCGAGTTACACCATCTATTAGATCTGTTTTTATTCACAGATTTTAAAACTTTTATAGAGATGTTTTACTATTTAAAATTAAAACCGCCCTGGCCGGTTTGGCTCAGCAGTTAGAGCGTTGGCCTGCGGTCCAGAGAGACCCGGGTTCAGTTCCCGCTAAGGGCATGTACTTCGGTTGCAGTTTGTCCCCAGCCCTGGTTGGTTTTATGGGTGGCAGCCACTCAATGTGTCCCTTTCACGTTGATGTTTCTCTCTCTCTCTCTTCCTCTCTCTCCCTCCCACTCTATCTGAACAAAAAATAAAAAAAAAATGTCCTCGGGTGAGGATAAAATTAAAACCAATTCCATCTTTATATGCGTATGTCTGAGAAAACATATTTTATTCTGCTAAAATTGTATTACAAGATTATGTATATTTTAGATGTACATTATAACTTGATATTTGTATACAATACATTGTGCTTACCATTGTATGTTTGGTTACCATCCATCACTATGCATCTCCTTCACCACTTTTTCCCCTGCCTCCAATCCACTTCCCCTCTGAAAACTGCCACCTGTTCTCTATTTCTATGAGTTTGTTTTTATTTATTTATTTTTCATTAGTTTTGTTTTTTATTTATATCACATATAGGTAAAATCATACAGCATTTATCTTTCGCCATCTGATTTATTTCAGTTAGCCTAGTACCTTCAAGGTCCATCTATGTCGTTGCAAATGGCAAGATTGTCCTCTTCTTTATGGCTGAGTAGTATTCCATTGTATATATTTACTGTATCTTCTTCATCCACTCATCCATCATCAGCACTTAGGTTGTTTCCATATCTTGGCTATTGTAAGTAATGCTGCAATGAACATAGAGGTGCATATCTTTTCAAATTAGTGTTTTCATTGTCTTCTAATAAATACCTAGAGTTGAATAGCTGGGTCATGTGGTAGTTTTATTGTTAATTTTTTGAGAAACTTTTATACAGTTTTCCATAGTGGCTGCACCAGTTTACATTCCCACTAACAGCACACAAAGGTATGCTTTTCTCCATATCCATTCCAACACGTGTTACTTTTTTGTCCTTTTGATAACAGCCACTATAACAGGTATGATGTGACATCCCATTCTGGTTTTGATTTGCATTTCCCTGATAATTAATGATGTTGAACAACTTTTCATGTACCAACTGGCCATGACTATGTCTTGTTTGGAAAGACGTCTAGTCATATCATCTATCTATTTTTTAATTAGGTTGTTTTTATGTTATTGAGTTGTGTTTGCTCTTTATGTATTTTAGATATTAATCTCTTATCAGATATATTATTTGCAAATATCTTCTCTAATTAATCAGGAGGCCTTTTTGATTTGTTGATGATTTTCTTCACTGTGTATAAACTTTTCAGTTTGTAGTCCCATTTGTTTTTGCTTTTGTTTCTCTTGCTTTTGGAGTTATATCTAAATACATACGTGCATACATACATACATTTATACATATATAAAACTTACTAAGACCTATGTCAAGGAGATTACTGCCTATGTTTTCTTCTAAGAATTTTATGGTTTCAGGTCTTACATGTAGGTCTTTAATCCATTTTGAGTTAATGTTTGTGTCTCGTGAAAGAAAGGTCTATTTACATTCTTTTGCAGGTGACTGTCCATATTTTCCAACACTGTACTTTATTTTTTTTCCTTTATTGATTTTAGAGAGAGAGGAAGTGAGAGGGAGAGAGAGAGATAGAAACATTGATGAGAGAGAACATCAATTGGCCGCCTCCTGCATGCTCCCCATTGGGGATGGGGCCCACAACCTGGGCATGTGCCCTGACTGGGAATTGAACTAGTGACCTCTTGGTGCATGGGTCAACGCTCAGCCACTGAGCCACACCGGCCGGACTCCAACACTATACTTTTAAGAGATTATTCTTTTTCCATATGTTCTTGGTTCTTTTGTCATAAATAAATTGCCCATATTTGTTCAGGTTTATTTCTGAGTTATCTATTTTGTTCCATTGATTTGTGTGTCTGTTTTTATGCCAATACCATACTGTTATTTTTTCTTTTTTTTTTTTAATGCATCTTTATTGTTAAAAGTATTACAGATACCCCTCCTTTTTTCCCCTATTGACCCCCTCTACCCCTCTCCTGACCACCGCAGGCCTTAATTTCGTTATAGTCTGTGTCCATGGGTTATGCATATATGCATATAAATTCTTTGGTTAATCTCTTCCCACCTCCCTCTTCCCTTCCCTCTGAGACAGTGTAGTTTGAAATTAGAGAGTATGTGCCTTCTTGCTTTGTTCTTCTTTCTCAAGATTGCTTTGTCAATTTGGGGTCGTTTGTGGTGCCATAGAATTTTTAAAATTACTTGTTTTAGTTTTGTGAAAAAATGGCATTGGTATTTTGATAGGGATTACACTAAATCTGCAGATTGTTTAGGGCAGTAGGGACATTTTAACAATGTTAATTCATCCAATCCATGAATATGGAATATCTTTCCTTTATTTGTGTCTTCTTTAATTTCTTTCAACAATGTCATAATTTTCAATGTAAGGTTTTTATTTCCTCGGTTACATTTATTTATAGGTATTTTATTCTTTTTGATGCTATTGTATTCAAATCTCTTAATTTTTCCTTCTGATAATTCATTATTCAAGTGTATAATGCCACCATTTTCTGTATATTGATTTTGTATCCTACAACTCTACTGAATTTGTTACTTCTAAGAGAATTTTTTTTTTTTTGGTACAGTCTTTAGGGTTATCTATATAAGGTATCATGCCATCTGCAAACAGTGACAGTTGTACTTCTTCCTTTCCAATATTGTTGCCTTTTACCCTTTTTTTTTTTTTTTTGGTTCCCTAAGCCTATTGCTGTTACTATAGAAACAGCAGTCCAATATATCTATTTGCTATTATAGCCACCTGTCAAGGAAATTCTAACATAATATATAATTTATATACATTACTGTGTTCAAATATTATCTGCTTGCTAGAACAGTCCTTAAACACCAATGACTTTATAAATTATAGTATAAAATTATAGCTATGACCAATTATGTTTGCATATATACATATATTTACTTATTGTGTGCATGTGTGTGTGGATATATACAGATCCATGCACTCATACATAGCTAACATAAACTAAATTTCTCTGACAGAGTATCAAATCAAATTAGTCAAAACTGATCCAATTGGTGTAGTGTTATCTAGTTCACAATATGAAGTAAAAGTGTTCAAATCATCCAGTATTAGTAGAATCCATCTATGTAGAAATTAGAAATTTTATTTTTCAGGAAAAAAATTAATTTGTTTTCAAAGAAACTAAAAAGTAACCCAACAGCCCTGGCCAGTTTGGCTGAGTGGTTAGAGTGTTGGCCTGTGGACCAAAAGGTCATGGGTTTGATTCCTGGTCAAAGGCACATACCTGGGTTGCAGGTTCGATCCCCGGTCCTGACTGGGGTGATGTGGGAGGCAACCAGTTGATGTGTTTCTCTCACATTGGTGTTTCTCTCTTTCTTTCTCTCCCTCCCTTCCTTCCACTCTATCTAAATATTGATTGAAAAATATCTTTGGATGAAGATTAACAACAACAAAAAAAGTAATCCAATATAAGGCAGCACTTAGTTCTACTACATGGTTGGATAGTAACTGAATTTGATGGAACAGTTTGATATTACAAATATTTTAAAATTAATTGAGAAAAACATTTTTTTCTGTAAACACATCCAGTATTTAGGAGTACTCAAAGAAGAAAAATGAATACACTACTATATTAACAATTCAAGAAAACCACTCACAGTTAACTCATTTATATAAATACTTCATCCTGAGTCAAAATTTTAGCCTTCCTTTCCAAAATCTAATGGTTGTTGAATATATTTTAAATAAAACTTTTAAACAGAGCATCTTATTGACCACTTAAATACCATTTTTAAATCATTTCCTTTTCAAAATTCTGAGTTTTTATATAGCTATATATTTATTTACATTTTTATTTGTTGTTATTTTAACCATACACCCCTCTTCAAATGTTCTACTTTGTGTGAATGTATGTGTATTGTGGGGTGGGGAAATTGTGTAGCTTCAATTATATAAACTGTGGTCCAACAGCTACTGAAAGAAGTAATGAGGGAATTGTCTTGAGAATTATTGATTAAAATAGTATTCAAATAAAATATTTAAATCTACAGAATCGAGAAAAATGTTCTGTCTGTTTTTAGCTATTATAATTAGAAAATCAGTTTCTACACAGAAAATAGGTAAAAACTGAGAATTTTAAAATAATAGGATTCTCAAAGTGATAAAAACTTGAGAGATTATTTAATCATTTAATCTTGGATTTTAGAAATGATGCCCAGAAAGTTCAAGTAACTTGGTAAACTTCACACAGGTAGTTAGTGAAAGAGACAGAACTAGAATCCAGTTGTTCCAATATCTTTATGTCTTAATATACTTCAAGGCAACTCTTCCCCACCCCACCCTGCATACATCTCCCCTGAGTACCCTTGGTATCCTCCCTTTCATAGAGACAATTATTTGAAAATATCAAGCAGTGGAAATGTTGCTTAAAGCCACTCCTTCTTTTTCTTACCATGTAAAGTTTAATAATCTTCATGCCTGGCTGGTGTGCCTCAGTGGTTGAGCATCGACCCATGCATCAAGAGGTCGCTGGTTCAATTCCCGGTCAGGGCACATGCCCAGGTTGTGGGCCCGATCCCCAGTGGGAGGCATGCAGGAGGCAGCCAATCGATGTTCTCTCTCATCGATGTTTCTATCTCTCTCTCCTTCTCCCTTCCTCTCTCTCTCAAATCAATAAAAAAAAAAAAATAATCTTCAGGATACTCTTCATGGTTAGAGTATGTCTCCTCTTGGTTGAAACTTCGAGAACCAGCCTTGGCCACAGTGTTTCTCTACATAAGTGGTAGAACTGGTCCAAAATAGACAGCTCAAACTTCTCAGAAGCATGAACACTTTGAGTGTTGTGTTTGATGGTGCCCAGGTCAAATCTGAGTATCCTAATAGAGAGTAAACATATAAATAAATAAATCAGCCAAATATGAAAGTCAATTTGTAACATGGCCATTATTAAATATTTCTTGGTAGATATCACTTTATCTTCCTGGGTACTTGTGTTTTTCCTCCATCAAAATTATTTCTCATCTATTTCAGGTGATCACTGACACCCAGCACTTAGAAGAATACACTTACTGCATTCAATTAATGTTTTATTTTTCTAATGTATCAGGCAAATTCCCAGTTCAGTGTTGTAATTATGAATTTTAATCATTCCTGATTTGTGAGAAGTGATGTGTTACCGTAATTTAAAGCCCTTTATTTTAAGGTGCTGCAGATAATAAATCCTAAACTATTTTGACAAGCAATCTTGGATAAAACTTTCTTCTTCCTTTATTAATGAACAAGTTAGGAAGAATATTGCCTGATCATAAAGAATTCCAGAGATTCACCATGGAGAAACAACCTTCAGACAGACTGTCTCAGGCCAAGTGTTCACAGTGGCTACTGTCGATTTTTCCCCCATCATCATTTATCCCTCCTATACCCTCATCGACCTCCACCCACACTCCCACCCCTACCTTCTGCAATCACCATACTTGCATGTACATGAGTACTTTTTCATTTGTTTCTTCTTTTTCACTCAATCTCTTCACCACCCTCAGCTCCCTACCACCCCCCTCCCTGGCCCCCAAGCTGTCAGCCTACTCTCTATCTATGAGTCTGTCTCTATTTTGCTTGTAAATTCAGTTTGTTCATTAGATTCCACATATGAGTGAAACCATATGGTACTTGTCTTTCTCTGATTGGCTTATTTCACATAGCATAATGTTCTGTAGGTCCATCCTTGCTGACACAAAGGGTGAAATTTTCTTATTTTTGATGGCCAAGTAGAATTCCATTGTGTGCATGTACCATAGCTGTTTTATACATTCATCTACTGATGGGCACTTGGGCTGCTTCCAAATTTAGGCTATTGTAAACAGTGCTGCAATGAACATAGTGGTGCATATATTCTTTCAAATTAGTATTTTGGTTTCTTCAGATAAATTCCAAGAAGTGGAATAATGGGTCATAAGGCAGTTCCATTTTTAATTTTTTGAGGTATTTCCATACTGTTTCCCACAGTGGCTGCACCAGTCCGCATTCCCACCAACAGTTCATGAGGGTTCCCTTTTCTCCACATCCTCACCAACACTTGTTGTTTGTTGATTTACTGATGGTAACCATTCTGACAGGTTTGAGGTGATATCTCATTGTGGCTTTAATTTCCATTTCTCTGATGATTAGTGACATCGAGCATCTTTTCATATATCTAATGGCCATCTGTATATCTCTTTGGAAAATTGTCTTTTCAGGTCCTTTGTCCATTTTTTAATTGTATTGTATGTTTTGTGGTATTGAGTTTTATATGTTCTTTATAAATTTTGGATAATAACCATTGATCAGATATATTGGTGTATATGTTCTCCCATTAAGTGGGTTGTTCCTTCATTTTGTTGATAGTTTCCTTTGCTGTACAAAATTTTTAGTTTGATATAGTCCCATTTGTTTATTTGTTCCTCTTGAATGAAGAGATATATCAGAAAAAATATTGTTACAAGAAATGTTCGAGATTTTACTGCCTATGTTATCTTCTAGGATTTTTATGGTTTTGAGTCTAACATTTAAGGCTTCAATCCATTTTGAGTTTATTTTTGTATGTGGTGTAAGAAGGTGGTCTAGTTTCATTGTTTTGCATGTATCTGTCCTATTTTCCCAACACTGTTTATTGAATAGACTATCTTTACCCCATTGTATGTTATTCCGTTCTTTATCAAATATTAATTGACTATAAAGGCATGTGTTTATTTCTGGGCTCTCTATTCTGTTCCATTTATCTATATTTCTGATTTTATGCTGGTACCATGCTGTTTTGATAACTATGGCCTTGTATAGTTTGATATTAGGTAGCATGATTCCTCAAACTTTTCTTTTTTTCAAGATTGCTGTTGCTATTCGGGGTCTTTTGTGGTTCAATATACATGCTTGGAATATTTGTTCTACTTTTGTGAAATGTGCCCTTGGTAACTTGATAGCAATTGTGTTAAATCTGTGGATTGCTTTAGGTAGTACAGACATTTTAATAATGTTAATTGTCCCTGTCCATAGACATGGCATATGCTTCCACTTATTTGTATCTTCTATTTCTTTCTTCAGTGTCTTATAATTTTCTGAGTACATGTCTTTTATATACTTGGGTAAATCTATTTCCAGGTATTTTATTCTTTCTGAAGCAATTGTGAATAAGATTGTTTTTTTTTTTTTTAGTTTTCCTTACTGATAGTTCATTATTGGTTTATAAAAATGTATCCAATTCCTGGATATATATTTTGTATCCTACTAGTTTACTGAATTCATTTATCAGTTCTAGTAGTTTTTGGTGAAATCTTTAGGGTTCTCTATATACAGTATCGTGTCATTTGCAAATAATGACAGTTTTACTTCTTCCTTTCCAATTTGGATGCCCTTTATGTCTTCCTCTTGTCTGATTGCTATAGCTAGAACTTCCAGTACTATGTTGAATAAGAGTGGTGAAAGCATACATTCCTGTCTTGTTCCCAATCTTAAGGGGAACACTTGTAGGTTTTGCCCATTGAGTATGATGTTGGCTATGGGTTTGTCATACATATCCTTTTTTCGTGTTGAGGTAAGTTCCTCTATTCCCATTTTGCTGAGAGTTTTTTATCATAAATGGGTTCTGGACTTTATCAAGTGCTTTTTCTGCACCTATTGATATGATCATATAGTTTTTATCCTTCATTTTTTAATGTTGTGTAACACATTTATTGATTTGCCAATGTTGTACCAGCCTTGCATCTCCAGAATAAATCCCATTTGATCATGGTGTGTGATCTTTTTAATGTATTGCTGGATTTGGTTTGTTAATATTTTGTTGAGGGTTTTAGCATTTATGTTCATCAAGGATATTGACTTATGGCTTTCTTTCTTTGTAGTGTCTTTGTCTGGGCTTGGAATTAGGGTAATGCTGATCTCGTCTAATGAGTTTGTGAGTCCTCCCTTCTCTTGAATTTTTTGGAATACTTTGAGAAGGATTGGTGTTAGTAATTCTTTGAAAGTTTGGTAAAATTTACGTGGAGCCATTCAGTCCAGGGCTTTTGTTTGTTGGAAGTTTTTTGATGACTGCTTCAATTTCACTAGTTTTAATCTATCTATTCAGATTCTCTGATTAGTTCTGATTTAGTTTTGGAGCACTGTATGTTTTAGGAACTTATCCATTTCATCCAGATTGTCCAATTTGTTGGCATATAATTGTTCGTAATATTTCCTTACAATCCTTTGTATTTCTTTTGTGTCACTGTTACTTCTCCACTTTCATTCTTATTTTAATTATTTGGGCCTTCTCTCATTTTCTCTTGATGAGTCTGGTTAAAGGTTTATCAATCTTGCTCATCTTTTCAAAGAACCAGATCTTGGTTTCAGTGATCTTTTGTATTTATTTTTAGACTTTATTTTGTTTATTTCGGTTCTGATCTTTATTACTTCCTTCCTTCTACTCACTTTGGACTTTGTTTTCCAAGTTCCTTTAAGTGAAAAGTTAAATTGTTTAATTGAACTTTTTCTTGTTTCTTGAGATAGGCCTGTAATGCTATGAATTTTCCTATTAGGACCACTTTCCCTGTGTCCCTCAGATTTTGGCTTGTTGTATTATCATTTTTATTTGTTTCAAGGTATATTTGATTTCTTCCTTGATCTCATTATTAGCCCATTCACTGTTTAGTAACATTATTTCACACTCATATCTTTGTGTGTTTTTCAGTTTTTTTTATTTTGATTGATTTCAAGTTTAATAGAATTATGGTCAGAGATGATGCTTGATATGATTTCAATCATCCTAAATTTATGTAGATTTGTTTTGTGTTCTAATATGTGGTCCATCTTAAAAAAATAACTTTCCCTGGACACTTGAAAATCATATATATTTAGCTGCTTTGGGGTGAAATGCCCTCAAGATATCAATTCAATCCATTTGATCTAGTGTGCCATTAAATGCACCAACGCCTTGTTGATTTTCTGTCTGGAAGATCGATCCATTGATGTCAATGGAGTGTTGAAATCTCCTACTTCTACTGTACTACTACTGTCAGTCTCTACCTTTATGCCCATTAATATTTGCTTTACATATTTAGTTGCTCCTATGTTGGGTGTGTAAAGTTTCCAAGGGTTATATCTTCTTGCTGGATTCCTCCCTCTATTATTATGTAGTGTCTTTCAATGTCTCTTACTATAGCCTTGATTTGAAAGTCTACTTTGTCTGATTTAAGTATTGGTATCTTAGCTTTTTTATATGTATATATTTTTATTGTTGACAGTATTTTCTTTATTTTTCATTTGTATGAAATATCTTTTTTCATGCTTTTACTTTTACTGTTAGTCTGTGTATATTTTTCATTATGAGGTGGGTCTCTTGAAGACAGCATATATATGGGTCTTGTTTTCTTATCCATTCAGCTAACTTATGTCTTTTGATTGGAGCACCTAAGCCATTGCTATTCAAAATAATTATTGATAAGCACATATTTATTGCCATTTTATTCTTAAAGTATGTTCCTCTGTTGTTTTTGTTTTTCTTTTTGTTTTCTCCTCCTCCTCTTCCTCCTCCTCCTTCTCCTCCTCCTCTTTCTTCTTTTTTCTTAAAGCAAGCCCTTTAACATGTCTTGCCATACTAGTTTGGTGAACCAACTCCGTTAACTTTTTCTTCTCTGGGAAGCTCTTTATTTCTCCTTCATATTTAAATGATAGCCTTGGTTGTAGCATTCATATCTTGCTGGGTTAAGTAGCCTTGGTTGTAGGTCCTTGATTTTTATCACTTTGAATGTTTTATGCCAATCCCTTCTGGCTTGAAATGTTTCTATTGAGAAATCAGTTGACAGTCTAATGAGAAATGCCTTGTAGGTAACTAACTGTTTTTCTCTTGCAGCTTTTATGATCCTCACTCTCTCTTTAACCATTGCCATTTTAATTGTGATGTGTCTTGGTGTGGGCCTCTTTGTGTGCATCTTGTTTGGGACTCTGCACTTGTGGATTTGTGTGTCATTTTCCTTCACCAGGTTAGGAAGTTTTTGGTCATTATCTCTTGAATCCTTGCGCTCTCTCTCCTTCTGGCACCGTTATGATGCAGATGTTATTACACTTTAGTTGACCCAAAGGTCCCATAAACTATCTTCATTATTTTTAATTCTTTTTTTTTTTTTTTGCTACCTTGTCTTCCAAATCACTGATTCTATTCTTTCCTTCATCCAAGCTAGTTTATTTTTTTCTAGTGTATTTTTCATTTCAAATATTGTATTTTTCATTTCTGACTGCTTCTTTTTTATGGCTTCTATGTCTCTTTTCATGCTGTTGTAGTTATTACTAAGTTCCTTGTGTATCCTTATAACCATTTTTTAAAAATTCTATATCTAATAAATTGCTTGCCTACATTTCACTTAGCCCTTCTGAAGAATTCTCTTTTTCTTTCATTTGGGCTCCCCCCCTTTTTTTCATCTCCCCATTTTGGCTTCTTTTTTGTGTTTATTTCTATATATTAGGTAGATCTGCTTTGCCACCCAGACTAACTAGGGTGGCCTTATGTAGTAGGTGTCCTGTGGGATCCAGTATTGCTATTTCCCTGATCATCTAAACTGGGTACGCTAGGAGTATCCCTTGTTCATGTTACGTGGGCCCTTCCATCATAACTGAATCTTGATTGCTATTGGCCTATTCATGCATGGGATTGACCCTCAGGCTGGCTGATAGTGAAGATAAACCACCAACACAGCATGCAAGGTGAGTGCAGGTGCTGGACACACAAAGGTGAATTCACCTCACCATGGTTTGGTACCTGCCAGATCTTCACGGTGAATATACTGCTTGTGAAGCTTATTGGATCCTGCTCTGTTGTTGTTTGAAACTGGCCATTGGGTATATTGATTCTGAGCTTCTTCAGAGGCACTCTGGTACAGGTCTATGTTAGACACTGTCTGTGACTGGCCCTGGGCAACCTGTTTGGGGATATCAGGAATTCACAGCTTGTGGCTTCCTCTGCTGGGCCTGGGCCTTATGGAAAGTACCAAGGTGCATGCTAAGGCTGGCTCTTACCAGCTCCAGGCCCAGGGACAGATCAGCAAATGTCTCAAAAAACCCTGAGTTCCACCGCCACCTCCCTGCCAGCTTAGACACTGAAACATCCTCTGGCTATACTTTTAGCAGGGCATAAGCCCCACAGGGACAGATGGAAGGCATTCCAGCCAGTGGGGCTATTGCTTCCCACAGGCCAGTGCTGCATGGAGGGGAATGATCTGCTTGAGGAAGATGGCTTCTGAAGTAAGGAGGAATGACTCAGCACAGGGATCTCGGTGGCTGACCCTTCAACTCTCTCCCAAGAGTCACCAACCCCAGAAGCTCTTCATGTGCTTTTAGTCTGCCCTGCCCTCGCTCTGCTGCAGCCCAGAGTGAGTGGCTGTGAACAAAATTTTGTATGTTGGCCTTTTAAGCGTGTACCTGCATATCTATGCTGTTTCTTCCTGGTGGACAAAAACCCTGCTGCTTTTCACAGCCAGATGTTAGGTGGACACCTTTCCAGTTCTGGTGCTCTAGGCTTGTGAACATGGCTTATGGTTTAGACCCCACATTTCTCAGAGGGAATCCCCCACAGCTGATATATCCCTCCATAACTTCAACTGCTACTTGTGGGAGCCTGGCCAGCACTCTAGCACCACCACCCTTCCTACCAGTCTTGACGTGGCTTCTTCTGTAAGTCTGTGGTTATAAGGCTTCTCTCCAGCTAGTTTTCAGTTGGTTATTCAGGATGATTTTTTTATAATTTAGTTGTAATTCCAGTCTGGTCCTGGGAGAAGGTTAGTGTAGCTTCCAATTAATCTGCCAACATCTTTAAATCTCTGTTGTTGATTTTTGATGATTGTTTTTCACAGCTGTATTGGTGCTTGTGAAAAAATTACTAAATGCCTTTTAATGGGATATATATGTTTTTGAAAAACAGAACCTTGAGTTATGTCATTTTAAACTTGTCAACATTTTGAAAAGATGGATTTCAATTTTTAGTAATGTTTATATGTATGTATTTTTATATATATATATATTTTTAAAGTGTTAAAATTGACAATTGTATCAATATTTTCTTTTTCATGATATCTGTTATATTTCCCTCAGAGACTTCTGTAATTCAAAAAGTTATATATATATATTAGATTTTTAACCATGTATGCCGTCTTCTAAAATTACAATTTATTTTATTATTCAACAGTCTTCTTTTTATTTTTTTAGTTCTATCAAAATTGCATTAAATTTAACTCAAGAAAAAAATATGCCTAGCAGACATCATATTTTAGGCCATTGCAATGTAACACATTAGTTTAGCACATGCATTGTTTACATTTATCCAAATTTTTACAAAGAATTATTTTAGTGAATTATGTCTGCTGTCACGGAGGAAGTAAAACAATCTATTTTAAAATCTGATAGATTGGTAATAAAATAATAAACATTTTGATTCCATGATCAAATATGACGAAACCCTTCTATAAAAATGTGTTGGTCATAAGATTTAAAGGCATATATAAAAATATATTCATTCACAATTTTATTTAAATAGAATCTTTATAATAATAGATTGTATCATAGTTGGGTATAGTATCTGTTATCCCTTACACTGTAAATTTAAACACATGGTGAATGCTTCATAATCTGTAAACAGTGATGGAGGGAATACACAGATGGAGATGCTTCCTAGGGTATAATTATGAGCATTTGAGCTCTGCACCATTACGTGTGGATTGAATCATAGAGTACATTGCTCACTATGTCTGGGCCTAGTACATTATCTGTAAAATGGGAATATTATATCTATAGTGCAAGATTGTTTTGAAAAATAATGTACTGAAAAATGCACAGGTGCTCCAAAAATGTTAACTTCTCTGTTCAACACAATCACTGTGTACTGTTTTAAGAAGCAGTACTCTGTATACCTAAGGATAGCACTATAGTTTTAGCTTTTGCAACATGAATTTAATTATTCAATTTCATAAACAGTACGGCTGTTAGGGCCTCACCTCTTCTTTGGCTGGAATATGTTGTAAAGGTGTTTTGATTCTCTCCATCCCAATTTTAGTCACCTATCTTATTTCTCCCTCCACTTTCTACCTTCGTATTACTATTTAAATAACAGCTGAACTTTGGGATGGTCTTTTCTCTTAAAAAAATGTCAAAATGTAAAGAATAAAAAAGTTATCAAATAACCATTTGTTGAATATATAACATGATTTTGACTGGATTGTCTTTTATTTAAGATTATCCTAAACATGGTGTTGCTAAATTAATTGTACCACTAAGAAAGTATAAGCTCTATTCTGCTATGAATATTAATTCCTTCACTTACTGAAATTTTACACATGTTATCAGTAAATCTGTAAATAAATCTGCATACTAAATTAAAATCTAACATGTTGATAGAGTAATTAAAAAAGCTAAGACGAAATATGAAGTTTCAAAACAAAGCACTGATTTATAGCACTAAGAATCCTATGGTTAGAAAGTTTCTGTGCAGTGATGGTTATCACTAATGGAACCAAAATACTTTAAAAAGGGTGTCAGAACACCATCTGAATATAAAATTAATTATAACCAGTGCCCTAAAATTATCTTCCTGCAAGAGTAAATGTAGTATTATGACATTTGGGAAATGGTTATATCTAAGCAGAGGACTTTATATATTCTTACTATAGAAAGATGAATCTGTAGTTATACTATAATTTGGATGACTAACATTTGTAGAAAGAAAAGGATGTAGTCTTCATAGAGATATCAAATTTATAATGTTTATATATTTGGGTAATATATTTCAGATTGTCCCCAGAACTATCTGAAGAGATAGTACCATGGTCAATAAACACAGATATTTTTTATTCACCTGACATTTATATCACCACAGTGGAAATTTGGAGTATTAGGCTTGAGGATTCAGTCACAAAGAAGCTATTGGTTCATTTTTCCAGGTTCTGTGATTATCAAGGTATCTCCTGTACATTTATTGATTACCCTGGTTTTTCAGATTACCTTTTATAATCTGAGCAGTGTGAAACTAAATCAACTTTGCCTCTCTAGACTGACAAACTGGTGACAACAGAGTAGATTGCCAAATGTAATACCACAAAAATTAGCCAGTTATCATTTATCTGGCATCTTGCTTTAAAGTAAAAGGCAAGCAACTCTCAATACACAGGGTGGGCAAAAGTAGGTTTACAGTTGTTCATATGGACTAAGATATGCAGGTATTATTGCAATAGCTTTATTAACTCAAAAGAATGTCACAAGTTTAAACCTACTTTTACCCATCCTTGTAATTAAGTTTATGCACATGGTATTTACAAGGATTAGATGAAGAATTTGAGAGAAATATTTTAAAAATTATAATTTGCATATCATCTTCCCATACGCTTCAATCAAGTTGAAATTGAAATGCTACTCATCTTCTAAAATCCTTTATTCTTTAGATCTATTTTCTACAGATAGACAATTGAATAAAGCATACTATATATTTTTTTCATTGAAGTTCACATTATATTCAACTCGTTTGTATAGTCCCTGCCTTTGCGAAAACAAATCAGACTGCATTGGAAATAAAATAGAACTAGATGAAGGTCACCTAGGAGCAGATTTGGCAACAGGCTTATATTATGTTTTCCTCCACTATATCACAGATTAAGATACCACACGCTTTCATGAATCCTCAAGAAACAAATTGAAGATTAAAAAGTATACTGTGGCAATGTTTATGATTACAAAATCAAATCTAAGGTCATTCTGTTGTGTTAATTTAAATAATAAGAACTTGATTTTCAGCATTCTATTTCAAACTTGAGCCCCCTTTCTCACTTTGAACTGTAATTTTAATTGTAATGAAAATGTCAAAATATTTAAGTATTATTTCATGCTTAACACTGTATCTTATTTTGAAAATAATATTTACTTTAACAAAATGTGACATAATCATAGAATTTGGATTTTAGATATGTCTGCACAGCTAATGTTCAGGATAAAGCAGCGTTTAAGATCAAGAATTGTGCCTAACTATGAATCTCAACTCAACATTTCTTGTTGTTTGTGATGTGTAAAAAATATTCTCAGTGTATGTGTGTGTGTATATATATATATATACACACACACACACATACATACACATATATATATACACACATAGCAGTAAATATACTTCTAGGTAGCCATTATTTTAAAACAAGAAACCAATTTGGTTAAGAAAATTAGCAGATTTATAATAATACTTTTAAGATGACTAAAAAAAAATCACTTGTATTTTCACATTTAACATTTTTTTATTTGAATATCTAATTTTCCAACAATATTTGTTTAAAAGACTATTATTTCTATTTTGCATATCTATAAAAATTTTCTATTGATAACAAATAATCCAAAACTTAGTGGTTGAAGACAACGATTATTATCTTAATGTTATTTTGGGTCTGAATTCAAGAGCGTTTTGGCTCATAGTTCTGGCTGAAATGTCTCATGATGTTGCATTGATTGAGTGGATAGGGACAGAGGATTGTCTTAAAGGCTTCTTCACTCAAGAGTCTGGTATCTGAGCTGGGAAGACTTGTACAGCTGGGAGCTGTCACAGATCACACTTCTTGGACATTTCTGTCTAACTTTATTTGTTCTGTCCATGTGGTCTCTCCAACATGACAGCTTCAAGGTAGTTAAACATCCACAGATTCTCAGGTATCCAAAGGCAAGAATCCTAATGGAGAAAGATCTAGGAGAAACTAATCTGTGAATGTTGTACAGCGTCAATTCCACTACATTCTCTTTGTTAAAAGTGAGTCGTTATGTTGACCCATATTTGAGAAATTGGATATTGGACTCCAATTTTTGTGAAAAGAATGTAAAAAAATATGCAAACAAATTAAAATCACCACTGTCTGCCATGTGCCCATAAATTATTGATATTCCTTCTATGTTCTTAATATGCTCTCCTCCCCTCACAGCTGATTGCCAAATGCATTTTTATAGCACTGGGCATGGGCTCAGGGGCTCAAGTTCCAAAATCTCATCATTTAAATAAGATCCAGGTTTAGATGCAGCAGTTTGAATGTCATTCCTTGAGCACAGCAGCTTAAATACAGTTCCCCACATGAGGGTCTTGACTAGAGACAATTATGCTCTCCACCTCCCATCACACTAACAAGATAAAGATGGGACAGGAATAGGGTAAGTGCAATGGTTTCTTCTGTTTCAAATGAGTATGTGCGAGGAAACAAAGCAAACATGAGTTGGTTAGTGCTTGGGCCATGTGCTTCAGAATAATATAAGGTATTCAAAAATAAAATACAAATATCAGCATAGTTCTAATGAAGCATATTTTAAATTTGTAACCTGATTATTTCTTTCCTTAGCAAGGGCAGAAGTGATTATTTTGTAAATTACATAAAGACACACTGCATTCAGTTAATGCTTATATTTCATAGATGAAAACTGAAGTGAAAATTAAAGTTTTAACAAGTGAAAATTTTATAAAATAAACACATAATCTCAAGGAACAAAACAAACCATGCTGTTGGGTGATTCTTTGGTGACATTTTATGCACTGGAATAATTACATCTCATTATTTTTGATTGGTTATTGAATTTGAGATGAAGAGAATTAAAAGTAAGGAAATATATTAAAGTATATGAGGTGAATAAATAAATGCATGACAGATTGGAAGGATCACTCAATTTGATTTAGAGCAAATTATATTAAGCTATCACAATTTGTTGCTAATTTTTTAAATAAAAATATATTTTAGTAACAAAATATATGCCTGTAGATGATACAAAAGAAAATTATAACATTATTAAAACAGAAAGTAATAAGTCAAGGAATTTACACTTTAAAGTGAATATGAAAGATACAAAAACTATATATAAAGCATTATTTTGTATAAATTCTTAGCTCTTATATAACACCAAAAATATACTGAAAGAAAAACATTAGTGTATTATAGAAATTTTAAAAACATGTTTTCTATATATTCAAAGTATTTAATGAGCTAGATAGTAGAGAAAGGAGAAAATTCATTTTTAGTCTTCCAAAAAATATAGATGACACAGGAGAAATGTTAGGAGAAAAATCCCTTTAATGTGGAATTTAGCTAAAAATATGGTTGTACTTAAGCATTGCCCAAGTAGAGAGAAAATTGGACCTACGACAACCTAGTCTCTCTAATTACAAAGAGTTGGAGTCAATAGATTTCCCAGAGGTTTATTAAAAATATACAAGATAAACAAAAACAAGGCAAACAAAAAGCAGAGTATGTCAAATATCATTCTGAAAATTCAAAGGAAGAGCAGAGTTTTAAATATGATTTATAGGAGAAACTGTAAGACAATTTGGAATCTCCAGCATAATTAAAGATGATATAACTTGTAGGGGAAAAGTGCAACCAATTTACAGAAAGATGGACTGGGCATGAAAAATGGCAAGAAAAGCAAAATATTTAACTTCAGTGTTTACTGCCTTATATGGAGAAATAAAAAACAGAAACAGGTCTATTGAACATTAAAACCTGGATATGTTGGAAGATAAAGTCCTTTAAAAATGAAAAAGAGGTGACTGATTTGACACAACCTATTTGAACACGTGTTCAAAGGATTATTGGTTCTTTTGAAGAAAGTGAAAGCTGAACCATTGGAACAAGATCCATACTTAAGAATGTGATTGAAATAAGACTCCTAATTGGACAAAAATGGTACATTTAGATTAGATAAAATAATTAAAACATAGTTAAACTTACATGAAGTAGGCATTTTCTTACAATTATAAGATAAAGAAAAATTATATGTGCCTCTAGAACTTTTTAAGAAGACATTCTTAGAAAGAACTTCAAAACATGCTGCCCTTAAGTAAATGCTGAGAAACTTATAGAAGAAATATAGCTAAAAGTACATAAATTTTTTTATTCAAGAATTTTAAACCAGCTTATTTGCTCATCTTTTAACAGCCATAAGCATATTTTCAGTAGCACAAGATTCTAACAGAATTTATGAATTAAGATGATTCACCATTAATGTATGTATAATACAATATATTAAAAAGATAGATGAAGATGTACTATGACAAAGAAACATTTGACAAAGAAATATTTTGAGCCCTGGCTAGTGTGGCTCAACTGGTTGAGAGTCAACCCATGCACTGAGAAGTCGCCGGTTCAATTCCCGGTCAGGGCACATGGCCGGGTTGCGGGCGCGCTTTATCCCCAGTAGGAGGTGTGCAGGAGGCAGCCAATCAATGTTTCTCTCTCATAAATGTTTCTCTCTCTCTTTCCTTCTCCCTTTATCTCTCTAAAATCAATAAAAAACATTAAAAAATATTTTAAAAAGAACTAGAATGTTAATGGAAAAATTATATAAGTCCTAAAAGTTAAAACATAGGCTAAATCATTGTTATAAATTTTATTAAAATATAATTAATTCATAAAATATACTTTTTAAAAAGAACTATGCATGATGTGAGTATGTGTGAGGAGGACATTTTCATTAGGAGAGTGGTGAGAGATAAAGGTAGAGACTGAGAAGGAAGCAAGTCATGAGGCACTGTAAGAGCTTGAACTTTATTCTGAGAGTAATGAGGAACCCCTGGAAGGCTTCAAGCAAGGAAGAAACATGATCAGATTTGTATTGTAGAAAGGTAACTGAAGATGAAATAAAAATTGATAATAGTAGAGTAAGATTGATACCTGAGAGTTTATTTAAAGGTCTGCTTCAAGAAGCCAGAAAAGAGATGATGGGCAAGAGCAGGGGAAATGAAGACAAGTGGAGACCTAAAAGATATTTACAAGATCCACTAAAGCCATTCTGTGCTTGTTTGAATATGTATTTACCTAGATGGAGGTGTCCAGATGCTTCACATTCAGCGAAGATCAATGAAGATAATAAAGCCATCCTGATTTAATGGATCTTCAAATGGCTAGTTATTATTGCTAATGAAAATGTACAGCGTAATACTGCCTTAATGTTAGTTTTGTACTTAAGAGCATTATCCTTACCAAATTTCACCTTTTGACAGACAACCTGTCCAGGTATGGTTTCTTCGTGTTCAAGTTAGCTGAAGTAGTCTTCTAACTCAAGTCTGCTGTTTGTTTTGTAGTTTGTTACTTGTGTGTTTTGTTAGAACATAAGAAGATTTAATCTGACAGCTTCAGGTACTTGAATCAAGTGTTTGAATTCAGAATATGAAAGATAAGGTATAGAATGTGTAAAGTATTATGAAAGGAAACTGGCATCCCTCTTACTGTAACAGAAGGTTGCTCTTCTGATATACTAATAGCAAAAACCTATTATCAGTAATAAATAACCAGGAAGTTTAAGTAGATCTTTCCCTATATTTTATAAGCAAAACATAGTCTAGGGATATACGGTAATGCAGTTAAAACCTATAGTCCTCACCTGACTAGTTTTACCAAAATATACTGGAATAGAAATTTTTCAAGATTATGAAATTATTATATCAAAAACCTAAATTTTATTAATTGTTATTCTTGGTCTCATTGCAATAAGCTATAACATTGAGGATATTTGATCGGAGCAACATGGTCTGTTGAAAGGATAAACAACTCACGACACTGTCCTTGAAATCTTACAAGTGAGTTTTCCCCATTTGTCTATACATTCATTACATATTATCAATCTTTGTCTCAAATATTTTCATTCTTCCGATTGAAAATGTAAATATACAAGTTATTTTGAAGTTGAAGTTGTAAATATCAATTGTATCTTTTTGGTATTTTACCATTTGAAGAAAAATGAATTAGTGTGCTGATATGGACAAAAGAAATTCTAACTATTCAAAATTGGTTGAAATGAGATTTTCTTCACAGCACAAATAACCATTACATAGTTTATTTGCAGAGGATATGTAAAAAAATTCAGTATCACTAAATAAAGCTACATAAAGGGAAACATATTAGCATCAAGTGAAATATTCCTGTTTTGTATAGTTATCTTTGAAGTGTACAACTTGGGTAGGCTAATCCCATGAGGGCTGTGGCTGTCAGATAACTGTAAGTCAGGAGAGAGCTCCTGCCTTGTTTGAAGAACAGCCTCCATTTCCTTAGTTGACTTCTTAATGCATTAGGGATATCTTATTCTCTGTCTGATCATTTTTATTCTGTGTAAATAGAAGGACAGACTTTATTTAAGTGTTTCCATACAAAATAGTACCTTTTGTAGTCGGCACTATCTTGCTTATTAGTTAAATTTCCTATGCAATAAACCATACCATACCTCCAGGATTAAAACACAAACATGCATTAGGTGGGTAGTTCTATCAGTCTGAACCAGCTCAACTGTTCTCTGCATTTGGCTCAACTGGATGGTCTGAATGTATCTCATGGTTGCCCCAGTATCAGCAGGTATGATCACTGTGGTAATATCCTTCTGTCTATCATCCTGAAGGCAGATTAGGCTGGGCTCACCTGGCAAGTGGGTTCTAAAAGCATCAGGAGAACAATCCCAAAGGAGAAGTAATTTACAAGTGTTGTTTTGTGTCATATTTGCTATGGTCCCATAGGCTAAAACAAGTCACAAAACTAACCCAGATCAATTTGGAAGAGCACTGGGAAGGGATATGAGTGAAGGAAAAAGGAAAATTTGTATTTATAATTTACCACACCCACCAAACATGGGGGCTAAAAATGTTTGAATAGATCTGAAGTTACATTCTTGATGATGCAACTTAGGGATTCTTTTGCAAAAGTGTATAGACCCAAGCTTAGTTTGTTATAGATGTTATAACTAAATGCCATAGACTGAGCGGCTTATGCACAACAGAAATATACTTTTCATGGTTTTGGAGGTTTCACTTAGTGTCTGGTGAGAGCCTACTTTTTAATTTATAGACAGCTTTCTTTTCACTGTGTTTTCACATTGCAGAAGGGCCTAGGGAGTTCTGTGGGGTGTCTTTTGTAAGGGCACTCATTTCATTCAGGAGGTCTCTACCTTCATAATTTAGGAACTTTCCAAAGGCCTACCCCCTAATACCATCAACTTGGGGGTTAGAATGTCAACATATGAATTTAGGGAAGACACAAGAATTCCGTTAATAGCACTTTTCCATCACTCAAGACCATCAGTAACACACCTGAGATGTCACAGAGCACCTTGAAGAGATGTCAAGGAACTCTGGTCTTGTGTTAAATAATACTGGTGAAAAGTTTAAGGAAGCACGGTTTTGCCTTAGGTTAAGATCTGCCAGAAAGAAGGGTCATTACGCCTGTTTTTGTGTAGGATTGTGTGGATTGACAAGGGCTGAAGCTGGATTTGGTAAAGAAACTAGGCAAGAATGATATATGGTCAGTCAGTTTTGTGGTTTTTCACCACATTCTTCTCTTGTTGGTGTTTATGCGTGATTTCTGCTTTGTCTGGTTTTGTCTCTGTCCATCATGATTATGAAGTGACCTTGTTGGATATTGGTGTTCATCTAGAGTATCTCTGGTTATCAGAAGAACACCATGTCCCCTCTTAGTGCTGGATCAGTTGCCAGCTGATAATAGTTGAAGTTTTTTGTTTGTTTGTTTGTTTTCCTTCTCTCTCAAGTACAAACAAATAACACCCAAGAGGGGACTGTAGAATATGTAAATATATATGTGTGTGAATTGAAATCTGACACTACATGAGTATATGTTAAATGTTTTAGCAATTTTTCACTACTGAGCAAGTTGATGAGTTCAGTTCCCCCTCAATCAATCCACTCCTGACATCCAAAGAAGTGGAAGTTAATACACCTTTTTGTGTTTCACTGTCTTGGGCTTTCTCTGTTACAAATAATAGTTAACTTACAATTATAAAATGCTAAAACAATGACAGAAAAGTCTAGCTGACAGAAATATATTTGAGCAGTGTTCCTTTGGCTTGAATTGCTTTAGCATTTTACAGAGCAACAAGAAAGAATTTACATTCTAATAATTTAATTTTACCACATTATTATTATAAGAACTCCCTGTTGTAAGAGTTTTCAAATAATTCAAGAAGTGCATATTTGACATATAGTTTGTTTCGATAATACTCTTTTCTCTGATATGCACATACATCTATGTTAAAATTTCATGGAGTCTGTTTCTGTTTTGTTAGTTTATTTTGTTCATTAGAATCCAGATTAGTGAAATCATATAGTACTTGTCTTTCTCTGACTGGCTTATTTCACTTCGCATAATGTTCTCCAGGTCCATCTATGCTGTTGCAAATAGTAAGATTTCTTTGTTTTTCTATGTCTGAGCAATATTTCATAGTGTAAATGTGTCACAGCTTTTTTTATTCACTCATCTACTGATGGGCACTTGGGTTGTTCCCAAATCTTGGCTATTGTTAATAATGCTGCAATGAACATAGGGGTGCATATAGTCTTTTGAATTCATGTTTTGGGTTTGTCTGGATATATTACCAGGAGTGGGATCACTGGGTCATAAAGAAGTTCCATTATTTACATTTTTTTTTAAAGAGTCATAGAAACAGAAAACAGACTGAGAACTATCAGTGGGTAGGGGGGCTGGGTGAAAAACATGAAGGGATTAAGCAGTACAAATAGGTAGCTGCAGAATAGCCATAGAAATGTAGATTACAGTATAGGGAACACAGTCAATGATAGTGAGATAAATAGGTTTGGGGCCAGGTGGATACTTGAAGCAGCGAGGGGACCACTCTGTAAAGCACATGATTTTCTAAGTACTTAGCTGTACATCTGAAACTAATATAGAGTAACACTGAATATAAACTGTAATTGGAAATTAAATAGTAACAAAATAAAAATAATTCATGGAAAAAAATAGAGGGTTTTTTCCCCCCACTAGTTGTGGCTGGATCCAGAAATAGTTATTGTGATCTCATTTTTAATAACAACTCCCTCAAAATAATAATTTTACAGAAAAATCATGATAAGTCTCAAAAAGATTAAGATAAAGGGAATGTTTTATAATCTGATTAAACTTAATGTGAACTAACACATATGTAGGCTACTGAAAATGTTACCAAAATGAATGGATTTAGTAGAAGCAGAACCTAGGCTCAGAGGTGAATATGAAAACAACAACAAAACCAGAGGGATCAAGAAGGCAGGACTTCCCACCACACACATTTTGTACTAATTGTACTTGGCTCTCAAAGAACAGGGAACTGACAATCGGGTTCTGCTTCTGAGATCCCTGAGGTTGGTGCTATAAACAACTGCAGCTTCAGTATAATTATTACCCTCAAACTGAGCCAGGACAATATTTGTATTATGACTGACAAACTTTAGATACCTGGTTGTGGAGACTATTCATTAACCCAGATCAGGCTGTGTTCAGACCTCATGGAATATCATTGCAGTTGGTTGAAGGTGTAGAGACTGTTTTGGAATCTGCCCTAACAGCTGATGTCGTAGTCGGGAGGACATAGGTGTTGGCACTTGCAAAGATGTAAAGGCTCAAGGTGTCTTGTGAATGCTAATCAATGAAGATAAACTAAATTCTGTTCCAAAACTTCCTTAATTGAGAGCTACACATCAGCTGTCTTCCTTTGTAGTAGGTAGTCTATTAAGGTAGCCCTCCTATCCGAAACATTATTTTCTCTCTGTGGCAACAACCTAATGGCATATTGAAGAAAAAAAAATAGTTATCTATTTGGAAAGATTTGGCCCTGTCCTCTAAACACAGCACTATCCCATTATTGTGCTCAGGAACATTAGTTTTTGTTCTGTTCTGCCTGTGGCTTGTGCCACAAAGAAACTGCAATAATCACTGTTCTTTTAGTTTATTGAGGAAAGAGTAGAAACTCCGATTCCAGGTTTTCCTTTTAGTGGGAGCCTCGTAGGAGATGCCAATTTTTTCAACAGCAAGTCTTGCTTTGGCATAATGGCAGACACAGCAAAGGAGGCTCAGGGTCATTTGTATCCTTTTTGAAATTACTCCCTCCAATCTCTAATACTAATGTAGGCAAAGACCCAACTCAAGTCTTCTTTCAGCTAATCAACCCTAAGGAAAACCTACTGTTTCCAATTTTGTAGTTTATTCAGAAGTATATAATGAAGTAAAAATGCAATATTAATTATAGCATTTTACCAAATTTAGGAATTCTATTGCTAACAGGCTTTATGACAATCTAAAACACTTATTAAAAAGAAACCAAAGTCATACTGTTTTAAAATTATGAATTTTTAAGTTTAAAGCTTAGCATTAATCAATGCTATCAATTTCTTTTCTATTCTCTATTTGTTGTTTGTTTCTCATACTTTGGTAATTTTTCAGGCTATACATATCTGAAATGTAATGGATCTATATGGCAACACATGAGTTTTCAAAACTAAAACTATGTCAATATAAATATATATGATTATATGTATTATTCTATTGTTAAACATATACATGTAGCTATTATTTTGCACTACCTTGTATAGAATGATGTTCAGATGCAATTACAGGAAATACTGCAATACTCATTATCAATAACAATGAAACTCAGAGTCTAGAAAGTGTTTCTCAGTGGTGACAGTATTTCCCACAAAGATGCATTTTAGAAATCCATGGAGGTATTTTTAGTTGCCATAATGTTTGTGTAAATATTATAGGCAGGTGCTATTGATGCTACATGTTTAAGAAACAAAATGTGTTTTTGAAATACAACAAAGAGTTCTGTATCCTCTTCACATTTTGCAAGTACTGCAGAGAACCATGAGGTCAAATATATGTTTGTGATTGCATGATTTTAGCATTTGATTACATTTTACATGAAACAATAACACATTTTTACATCATTTACTATATACTGATGTTTTTCAAGAATATAATATTGAATAAATCCAAGTAAGGCCTGCTTTCTCTGAAATTTTGACCAAAATTATTTGCCATTTTGGAGAACAATGTGAGTGATGGCAATATATACTTTTTAAAGTACTTGGTCATTGACAAAACATACCTGCATTAACTGGCATTTGTAGCTTTAGCATTGAAAGATTACACACACACACACACACACACACACACACACACACACACACACACTTAGCCCATATAGCAAAATGTTAAATATAAAGAAAAGTTTAATCTGTTGAATATTTTTCTCCTAATAAGCATGATTTAAAAGTTTATAACTGGCTCTCTGCTCCTCCAATTCGTCAGACAGCCGCGTCTTCCTGCGCAGTGCCAGCCTCAGCCCTGAGACACGATGGTGAAGGTCGGAGTGAACGGATTTGGCCGTATTGGGCGCCTGGTCACCAGGGCTGCTTTTAATTCTGGCAAAGTAGATATTGTCGCCATCAATGACCCCTTCATTGACCTCAACTACATGGTCTACATGTTCCAGTATGATTCTACTCATGGCAAGTTCAAAGGCACAGTCAAGGCTGAGAATGGGAAGCTTGTCATCAATGGAAAGTCCATCTCCATCTTTCAGGAGCGAGATCCCGCCAACATCAAATGGGGTGATGCTGGTGCTGAGTACGTTGTGGAGTCCACCGGTGTCTTCACTACCATGGAGAAGGCTGGGGCTCACTTGAAGGGTGGAGCCAAGAGGGTCATCATCTCTGCCCCATCTGCGGATGCCCCCATGTTTGTGATGGGCGTGAACCATGACAAGTATGACAACTCCCTCAAGATTGTCAGCAATGCCTCCTGTACCACCAACTGTTTGGCCCCCCTGGCCAAGGTCATCCATGACAACTTTGGCATCGTGGAGGGACTCATGACCACAGTCCACGCCATCACTGCCACCCAGAAGACCGTGGACGGCCCCTCTGGGAAGCTGTGGCGTGATGGCCGAGGGGCTGCCCAGAACATCATCCCTGCTTCCACTGGCGCTGCCAAGGCCGTGGGCAAGGTCATCCCTGAGCTGAACGGGAAGCTAACTGGCATGGCCTTCCGTGTCCCCACTCCCAATGTGTCTGTTGTGGATCTGACCTGCCGCCTGGAGAAAGCTGCCAAATACAATGACATCAAGAAGGTAGTGAAGCAGGCATCAGAGGGCCCCCTCAAGGGCATCCTGGGCTACACCGAGGACCAGGTTGTGTCCTGCGACTTTAACAGTGACACCCACTCCTCCACCTTCGATGCTGGGGCCGGCATCGCCCTCAACGACCACTTTGTCAAGCTTGTTTCCTGGTATGACAATGAATTCGGCTACAGCAACAGGGTGGTGGACCTCATGGTCCACATGGCCTCTAAGGAATAAGAGCGCCTTGGACCAGCAACCCCAGCAAGAAGAAGAGAGGCCCTCAACTGCTGGGGAGTCCTTGCCCCAAATTGATCCCCTAACACACTGAGATCTCCTCATCTCCAGTTTCCATCCCAGACCCCCTGAAGAAGGGGCGGGGCTTAGGGAGCCCTACTTTGTCATGTACCATCAATAAAGTTCACTGTACCCCCAAAAAAAAAAAAAAAGTTTATAACTAATTCACTATGTGTACAAATCTATAGACATGTCTATTATTAGGTAAACAGAAGAGACTTTTTTTTTTTTTACTTTTACTCTCTCCTTTTCTGTCACTTTGCCCTCCCCTTGGGGAAAATCTCATGAAAGCTCATCTAATTCTTCCAAAAAGCTGAAACCATTCCTGGTCATCTTGGTAATAAAATAGTGGATAATGATATTATACTTTTGTTACCTTAAATTGACTTTTCAGAACATAATTTGTAGAGAAAGCATTATACTCATATACGTGTGAAACCTTATTTCCAATATTTATCCTTATTAAGTACTTATAAATTAATATTTAATTAATCAGAAACATACATATGAAAACTGAAAATATTCTTATGATTTTATGTTATTCATAAAATTTGTAAAAAGGCATTTACACTACTTGAAAATGTTTAGATTATGTTGAGTGTCAGAATTCAAAGTAAATATCTGGCTACTAGTTTCAACACTTGATTGTGCTTACTATTAAACAAACCTCTTCATATGATTGTGGTATTGTGAGTTGCAAATAAAGGGTAAATTTCCTCTAATGTATTTTCTTATCTGTTCATACAATAATCATGAATTATGTCTTGTTAAAAATATAGCATATGTTATTTTCATTATCTGACATACACTCAACATGTTATTTATTTTAAAAAATGTTTATGATATTAAATTTGTATATTAAAATGTCATGAGATTCTATTTAATCATAGTAATTGCAGCTTTGTAAATGATGTTTAATATATTTCAATTTTAGATTTTCTAATTCATTTGTATTTTATATTTTTACTTGCTACTATTTTGGTCCTGCACTTTCTGATTACTGGATTAATTTTAACTATATTTTTCGATGAAAAATCAAGAATTGTCTTTTTTTTTTTCATCCTCACCTGAGGATATTTTTCCATTTATCTTCAGATAGAGTGGGAAGGAGGGAAGGAGAGAGAGAAAGAGAGAGAGAGAGAAAGAAACACCGATGTGAGAGAGAAACATCCATTGGTCTCCTCCCACATGACCCAACCAGGGCTGGGGAGGAACTGCAACCAAGTACATGCCCTTGGCCTGAATCAAACTTGTGACTCTTTGGTCCTCAGGCCAACGCTCTGACTGCTGAGCCAAACCACACAGGGCAGGAATTGTCATTTTTAGCAGTGTTTCCTCTGATGCTTACAATGAGACTATATTTCGATTCCACAGTTTCTTGGAATAGTTTTCAATGCATATATGTATAACCCATGGACATAGACAATAGTGTGGTGAAGGCCTGGGGTGGGACGGGGGCTTGGTGGAGGGGGTAAAAGGGAAATATATTGGGATATCTGTACTACTGTCTACAATAAATAAAAATAAAATAAAATAAGAAATAATATGCATTGACATGTATGAGAATACATTAATATCCCACTAAAACTGACTTTGGATTTTTGTAATACTTAATCATCTCTTTTATTTTTATTTATTTTTTAAATTATTTATAGTAATTTATTTTTCTTACATATGTTTCTCCTTTTTCCCCCATTGACACCCTCCTCCCCATCTGCACCCCCCACCCCATCCCCAGCTTTGTTGTCTATGTCCATTGGTTATGCATACATGCATATAAGTTCTGTAGTTTATCACTTCTCCCCCACCACCCCTTCTTCTGAGGTTTGTCAGTCTGTACCCTACTTCTATGTCTCTGGGTCTATTTTGTTCATCAGTTTGTTTAGTTTATTATATTCTACAAATAAGTGAGATCATGTGATATTTGTCTTTCTCTGCATGGTTTGTTTCACTTAGCATAATACTCTCCAGGTCCCTCCATGTCATCTCAAAGGATAAGAGATCTTTTTTTTTTACAGCTGCATAGTATTCCATGTGTATATGTACCACAGCTTTTTTAGCTACTCATCTGCTGATGGACACTTGGGCTGTTTCCAGATCTTGGCTATTGTAAATAGTGCTGCTATGAACATAGGGTTACATATATTCTTTCTCATGGGTGTTTCAGGCTTCTTAGGGTATATTGCTAGAAGTGGGATCACTGCATCGAATGACAGTTCAATTTTTAATTTTTTGAGGAAACACCATAGTGTTTTCCAGCCTCTGCACCAGTGTTCATTCCCACCAGCAGTGTACTAGAGTCCCCTTTTCTCCACACCCTTGCCAGCACTTGTTGTTTGATGATTTGTTGATGGCAACCATTCTGACAGGTGTGCAGCGATACCTCATTGTTGTTTTAATTTGCATCTCTCTGATGATTAGTGATGTTGAGCATTTTTTCATGTCTCTTGGCCATTTGTAGGTCCTGTTTGGAGAAGTGTCTATTTAGGTCCTCTGTACATTTTTTAATTGGGTTCTTTGTCTTCCTTTTGTTGAGTTGTATGAGTACTCTATATATCTTGGAAATTAACCCCTTATCTGATGTATCATTGGCAATTGTGGTCTCACATATAGTGAGTTCCCTTTCTGTTTTGATGGTTGTTTCTTTTGCTGTGCAGAAGCTTTTTAGTGTGTTCATTTTTTCCTTTGTTTGTCTTGCCTTAGTTGTTGTATCAGTGAAAATTCAGCTGTGTATGATGTCTGAAATTTTGTTGCCTACATTTTCTTCTAGGATTTTTATGGATTCATGAGTCACATTTAAGCCTTTTATCCATTTTGAGTTTATTCTTGTGTATGGTGTAAGTTGGTGGTCTAGCTTCATTTTTTTGCATGTAGCTGTCCAATTTTCCTAACACCATTTATTGAAGAGGCTGTCTTGACTCCATTGTATGCTCTTGCCACCTTTGTCAAATATTAATTGAGCATAATGCCTTGGGTCAATTTCTGGGTTCTCTGTTCTGTTCCATTGATCTATCTGCCTGTTTTTGTGCCAGTACCAGGCTGTTTTGATTACAGTAGCTTTGTAGTATAACCTGATATCTGGTATTGTGATTCCACCTACTTTGTCCTTCTTTTTCAAGATTGCTGTAGCTATTCGGGGTCTTTTTTATGTTCCATATGAACTTTTGAAGTATTTGATCTAGTTCTGTGAAATATGTCTTTGGTATTTTGATGGGGATTGCATTGAATCTATAGATTGCTTTGGGTAATATGGACATTTTAATGATGTTAATTCTTCCAATCCATGAACAAGGTATGTGCTTCCACTTTTTTATATCTTCCTCTATTTCTTTTTTCAGTGTCCTGCAGTTTTCTGCAAATAAGTCCTTTACTTCTTTGGTTGAGTTTATTCCTAGATATCTTAATTTTTTTTTTGCCACAATTGTAAATGGGATTTTTTTTTTAGTTTCTCTTTCTGTGAGTTCCTTATTGGTGTATAATAATGAGGCTGATTTCTTTTTTTTTTTTTTATCCTCACCTGAGGACACTTTTTCATTTTTTGTTCAGATAGAGTGGGAGGGAGAGAGAGGAAGAGAGAGAGAGAGAGAGAGAGAGAGAGAGAGAGAGAGAGAGAGAGAGAGAGAAACATCGACGTGAAAGGGACACATCGAGTGGCTGCCACCTGCACAACCAACCAGGGCTGGAGACAAACTGCAACCGAGGTACATGCCCTTAGCAGGAACCGAACCCGGGTCTCTCTGTACCACAGGCTGACGCTCTAACCGCTGAGCCAAACCGGCCAGGGCTGATTTCTTGATATTAATTCTGTATCCTGTGACCTTGCCAAATTCATTTACTAAATCCAGCAGATTTTTGATGGAGTCTTTAGGATTATCTATGTATAAATTCATGTCATCTGCAAATAATGTGTTTCACTTCCTCCTTTCCAATTTGGATCCCTTTTATTTTTTCTTCATGTCTTATTGCTGTGGCTAAGACTTCCAGTACTATGTTAAATAAGAGTGGTGTATGTGTGTTCAAGTGGGCATCCCTGTATCGTTCTTGTTCTTAAGGGAAATGCTTTTAGTTTTTGCCCATTAAGTATGATGTTGGATGTAGGTTTTCATATATGGCCTTTGTTATGTTGAGATACGATCCCTCTATTCCCATATTCCTAAGCGTTTTTATCAGAAATGGGTGCTGGATTTTGTCGAATGCTTTTTCAGCGTCTATTGATATGATCGTGTGATTTTCATCTTTCATTTTGTTTATGTGGTGTATAATATTTATTGATTTGCAAATATTGTACCAGCCTTCCATCACTGGGATGAATCCCACTTGGTCATGGTGAATAATTTTTTTAATGTATTGCTGGATCTGATTTGCTAGTATTTTGTTCAGAATTTTGGCATCTATGTTCATCAGGGATATTGGCCTGTAGTTTTCTTTCTTTGTAGTGTCGTTTTCTGGTTTTGGAATTAGAATTATGCTGGGCTCATAAAACGCGTTTGGAAGTCTTACTTCTTCTTGAATTTTTGGAATTAGTTTGAGGAGAATGGGTGTTAGTTCTTCTTTGAATGTTCGGTAAAACTCCCCCGTGAAGCTGTCCAGGCCTGGGCATTTGTTTGCTGGGAGAGTCTTGATTACATCTTTAATTTCCTTAGTTGTTATTGGTCTGTTTAAGTTTTCTATCTCTTCCTGGTTCAGTTTTGTGAGACTACATGATTCTAGAAATTTGTCCATTTTACTTAGATTGTCCAATTTTTTGCCATATAATTGTTCATAGTATTTGTTAATGATTCTTTGTATTTCTGTGGTGTCAGTTGTTACTTCTCTTCTTTCGTTTCTGATTTTGTGTATTTGGGTTCTTTCTCTTTGTTTCTTGGTGAGTCTAGCTAATGGTCCATCAATCTTGTTTATCTTTCCAAAAAACCAGCTCTTTGTTTCATTGATCCTTTGAATTGTTTTTTTTTTAGTCTCTAAGTCATTTATTTCTGCTATGATCTTTACTATTTCTTTCCTTCTACTTGTTCTGGGGTTTTCTTTTTGTTTGCTTTCTAGTTCTTTAGGTTGTGAGGTTAAGTAGTCAATTAGAAATTTTTTCTTGTTTCTTGAGGTAGGCCTCCAGTGCTATGAAATTCATTCTCAGAACTGCTTTTGATGCATCCCATAGATTTTGTGTTGTTGTGTGTTCATTTTCATTGGTTTCCAGGAAGTTTTTAATTTCTTCCTTGATCTCCTTGGTAACCCATTCATGGTTTAGTAACATGCTATTTAGCCTCCATGTTTTCAAATGTCTTTGCATGTTCCTGTTGCAACTGATTTCTAGTTTCATGCCATTGTGATCTGAGAAGACGCTTGATATGATTTCAATCTTCTTGAACTTGTAAAGTCTTAGTTTGTGTCCTAACACGTGGTTTATCTTTGAGAATGTCCCATGTGCATTTGAGAAGAACGTGAATTCTGCAGTTTTTGAATGTAATTCTCCGTAGATATCTATTAAATCCATTTGATCTGGTGCTTCATTTAGAGTCTCTGTTTCCTTGTTAATTTTTTGTCTAGAGGATCTATCCAGTGATGTCAGTGGGGTGTTGAAGTCCCCTGCTATGATTGTATTTCTGTCAATTTCTCTTTTGAAGTCCTCCAGAAGATTTTTAATATATTTTGGTGCTCCTACATTGGGTTTATATTTGTTTACCAAGGTTATATCTTCCTGTTGGATACATCCTTTCAATATTATGTAGTGACCTTCTTTGTCTCTAGTTATGGCCTTCATTTTTAAATCTAATTTATCAGATATGAGTATTGCTACCCAGCTTTTCTTTCCTTTCCAGTTGCTTAGAAGATTTTTTTCCATCCCTTAACTTTCAACCTATGTAAGTCTTTTGTTGTGAGGTGGGTCTCTTGTAAACAACGTATATGTGAGTCATGCTCTCTTATCCAGTTGGCTATTCTGTGTCTTTTGATCAGACCATTCAATCCATTTACATTTAATGTTATTATTGATATGTACTTATTTATTGCTTTTTTGTTTAGTGTGGTTACATTTTTCTTCCTATTTCTTCTACTAGTTACAGGAGTCCTTTTAACATTTCTTGCAGTGCTGGTTT
This sequence comes from Tadarida brasiliensis, assembly GCA_030848825.1. Taxonomy (NCBI): domain Eukaryota; kingdom Metazoa; phylum Chordata; class Mammalia; order Chiroptera; family Molossidae; genus Tadarida; species Tadarida brasiliensis. Next base: position 146,413,414 of record CM061257.1, on the reverse strand, counting down.
GGTGCTAATATATTCCTTTAACCTTTTTTTTTGTCTGGGAAGCTCTATATTTTACCTTCTACTTTGAATGATAGCCTTGCTGGATAGAGTAGTCTTGGATTCAGATCCTTGTTTTTCATGATCTTGATTACTTCATGCCATTCCCTTCTGGCCAGTAGTATTTCTGTTGAGAAGTCAGCTGATAGCCTTATGGGGGTTCCTTTGTAGGAAACCTGTTGCTCATCTCTTGGTGCTTTTAGGATTCTCTCTTTGTCTTTACTTTTTGACATTTTCATTGTTATGTTTCTTGGTGTGGGCCTGTTTGGGTTCTTCTTACTTGGGGCTCTCTGTGCTTCTGGAACTTGAATGTCTTCTTCCTTCACCAAGTTAGGGAAGTTTTCTGTCACTATTTCTTCAAATATATTCTCTAACCCTTGCTCATTTTCTTCTTCTTCTGAAACTCCTATATTTAGAATGTTGTTATGTTTCCTGTTGTCCCACAGTTCTCTTAAGCTGTCTTCCTGTTTTTTAATTGTTTTTTTCCTTTTGGTTTTCTGATTAGTTGATTTTTTTCTACCCTGTCTTCTAATTCACTGATCCGGTCCTCAGCTTCATCTACTCTGCTGGTTATTCCTTCCAATGTGTTCTTTATTTCTGCTATGTCATTCTTCATTTCCACTTGGTTGGTTTTCAATGTTTCTATATCTTTACTCATGGTGTTGATCTCCTTACTCATGCTTTTGAGCTTCCTCCAGATCATCACTCTGAACTCTACCTCTGATAACTTGCCTAACTGCATTTCATTTATCTCATCTTCGGTAGAGTTCTCTTGTTCTTATATTTGGGATTTGTTTCTTTGTTTCACCATTTTAGCTGTCTCAGTGGGTTTTGGAGCCTGGCAAATTTTCCCCATGAGTGTTGGTTCTGTTGTTTGTTGCTCCCTCTACTGGGTTTGGATGAGTGTGGGAGGACCCACATTCAACACCACTGTCAAGTTTCACTTTCCTGTGTAGATTTGCAAGCCCAGGAAAGGTTCAATTATTTTCTAGCTTTTTGCCTGGAGGCTATTAGTCTCAGTTATTTGATGAGCTTTGGGTTGTAGTCCTCAACTGAATAAAAAACTCCCTCATGTGTTCAGCATAAGAGGATTTCCAGAGGGTGGGGCAGATGCTGGGTGTTAATGAGCCTCAATTTGCTTTTCTCTGTCCCAGCTGGGCTGGGTTAAATCTCTGAGGGAGGGGTTATATCTCTGAGGGAGGGGCTGCTGCTTCTCCCCAGAGCTCCCGGAACAGTCTCCCTGAGCAAGATCACCACTGTCCTATGTGGTCATTACTCAGCAAAAACTCTTAGTGCTCTCCAAATCCTGAGTGTCCCCACAGAGTTGCAGTCTAGTCTGCCCTCCCTCTGCCAGAGCACAAGGTGAGTGGCTGTAGCTAATTTAGTGCTCTGTTCTAGCCCTCTGTGCTGGGGAGCCGGCTTGGGATTTTAACCCTGAGGGAGCTGCTCACAGCTAAAACAGCTGCTGTCCATGGACTCCCAGCCCACCCTCTGGCACCTCCACAGACCTACCAGGCTCAATTTAGTGTCCTTTTCTCCTGTCCCTTGTTATATGGGTCCTCTCCAGCTGCTTTTCTGCTGCTTTTTCCTGACAATTTGTCTTTATTTTAGTTGTAATTCCAGTTTCTTCCTGAAAGATAATCTGTGTATCTTCCATTCACTCTGCTGCCATCTTGAAATCTCCACAATGAGACATTATCTCACATCTATTAAGATGTCAGTGATAAAAAAGACAAGAGCTAATAAATACTGGTCAGGAATTTGAAAAAGAAAGATCTCTTTGGGCAATATTGGTGGGACTATAAATTGATGCAGCCACTATGGAAAACAGTATGAAAGTTGCTCAAGAAATTAATTTCTTTGAAAAAATATCTACCTTTCCTGTCCTGTGCTCATTTTTCAATTGGGTATTTTGTTTGTTGCTTTTGAGTAGTATGAGTTTCTTATATATTTTTTGATATTAACCCCTTATTAATATGTGGTTTAAAAATATTTTCTCCCATTCCATAGGTTGCTTTATTCTCTGTTGATGGTTTCCTTTGCTTTTTAGCCTGATGTAGTTCCACTTGTTGATTTCTGCTTTTGTTGCCTTTGTTTTTGGTTTCAAATGCAAAAAATAATTGCCAAGAGCAATGTCAAGTAGCTTACACACTATACCTTTTTCTAGGAGTTTTATGGTTTCAGGTCATACATTAAAGTCTTTAATCCATTTTTGTTGTTTTTGGGTATGGTGTAAGAAAGGGGTCTAGTTTCATCCTTTTAGTATGGCTTGAAGAGACTATCCTTTTCTTATTGTATATTCTCAGCTCCTTTGTCAAAAAGTAATTCACTATATAAGTGTGGATTTATTCCTGGGCTCCATATTATGTTCCATTGATCTATGTGTCTTTTTTTATGCAAGTACCATACTCTTTTGATTCCTGTATTTTAATAATATTGTTTGAGCCCAGCCAGTGTGGCTCAGTGATTGAGCATTGATCCATGCACCAAGAAGTCATTGGTTTGATTCCCAATCAGGTCACATACCCAGGTAGTGGGCCGAATCCCCAGTGGGGGGCATGCAGGAGGCGGCCAGTCGATGTTCTTTCTCATTGATGTTTCTATCTTTCTCTCCCTCTCCCTTCCTCTCTCTCTAAAAATCAATGAAGAAAAAAATTTTCTTTTAAAAAATTACTTGAAACCAGGAAGAAGATGCCTGCAGCTTTGCTTTTCATTCTGAAGATTGCTTTGGTTATTTAGGATCTTTTGTGGTTCCATGCAAATTTTAGGATTTTTTTTATATATTTTTTTCGGTGTCTGCAAGAAATGCTATTGGATTTTTGACAGAGATTGCACTGAATCTGTTGATTGCTTTAAGCAGTATGGATATTTTAACAATACTTCTTCTAATTCATGATCATGAATTTATCTGTCTGTTCTTCAATTTCTTTCATTAATGTTTTATAGTTTTTAATGTTCAGATCTTTCATCTCCTTTGTTAAATTTTTCTAAGTATTTTATTGTTTTTGATGTTATTTTAAATAAAATTATTTATTTAATTTCTGTTTCAATAGTTCATTATTATAGTATAGAAACAAAACTAATTTTTGTAAATTAATTTTGCATCCTACAACTTCACAGAATTGTTTATTAGTTTTAATAGTTTTTTATGGATTATTTTGAGCTTTCTTTATATACTGTTATGTCCTTGACAAACAGAGACACATTTACTTCTTCTTTTCTGATTTATTTGTTGGTTTTTCTTTCCTAACTGCTCTAGCTAGGAGGCAAAATTGGGCATCTTATAATTTTCATGATCTTTGAGGAAATGCTTCCATCTTTTCACCATTGAGTCTAACATTTACTGTGGAACTCCATATGACCTTTATTATACTGTGGTACACCTTGTCTTTATCTAAGTTTTGACAGTTTTTATCATGACAAGGTGTTGATTTTGTCATCTGTTTCTTCTGCATCTATAGAGAGTCATATTATTTTCATGTTTTATTCTGTTAATGTAGTGTATCACATTTTTTATTTGCTTATGTTGAAGCAACCTTACATTGCACAAATAAATCCCGCTATATCATGGTGTAAGATTCTTTAATGTATTGTTGAATTTAGCTTGCTAATATTTTGTTGGGGATTTTTGCATCTATGTGAATCAGAGATATTGGCCTGTAATTTTCTTTCCTTGTGGTGTCTTAATCTGGTTTTGGTGTTTGGTGTCAGGATAATGCTGGCCTCATGAAATGAGTTTGGAAGCATTCCCTTCTCTTCAAATTTTAGAAGCGTTAGATAAAGATTGGTAGAAACCTTCTAAATGTTTGGTAGAATTCACCAGTAAAGTCATCTAACCGTGGCTCTTCTTTGTTTGGGAGGTTTGATTACTGATTCAATCTCCTTACCAGAATTGGCCAGCTTAGATTTCTATTTCTTCATGACCCATTCTTGTTAAGTTGTATGTTTTTAGGAATTTATTATTTCTTTTAGGTTTTCTAATGTGTTGGCGAATCATTGTTTCTTGTTATTTTTATAATCCTTAATCTTGATGTTTTATTAGTTATAATGTCTTGTCTTTCATTTTTTATTTCTTTCTTTGAGTCTTCTTTTTTTCCCCTAGTCATGATGTGGGCTAATAAGAAGCTGAAAACTCAGACAGCATCTGGTAAAATATGTAATCAAAGTCCTTCCACTAGAAAACTGGGAGATTGACCAGAAAAAAGAAAAAGAAAGAAAGAAAGAAAGAAAGAAAGAAAGAAAGAAGGAAGGAAGGAAGGAAGGAAGGAAGGAAGGAAGGAAGGAAGGAAGGAAGGAAGGAAGGAAGGAAGGAAAGAAGAAAAGAAAGAAAAGAAAGAAAGAAAGAAAGAAAGAAAGAAAGAAAGAAAGAAAGAAAGAAAGAAAGAAAGAGAGAGAATAGGTAGATAATAAGTCTATATGTGCTCAAGTGAAAATGTGAAAAGAATTGCTCGTTATACCAAGAAATAAAAGAATGGAAATACAAAGCAGAAATAAAAATTTAAACATTTTTTTAAACAAAAATATTCTGGGAGATTGGAGTTTTTGCTTACAACTCTGCACTGAGGAGAGAAGAGCAGTGCATGGATGCAGGGAGTGCTCTCATGTCTTAACAACTGCTTCTTTCTTTGTTATAGTATTACAGTCTTGTCGGATTCATGAATGCATCCCCACGGGCTCCCAGAGCTACCTGATTTGTGGGCTTGTACCTCAGGTGGCAGCCTTAAAATTTGGGGCACTATATGTGTGGTCCAAACCCTTCACTTTTCAAGGAGAAGCTGGCAGCTGGGAGTTCCCTCTGGATTGTTAGGTGCTGTGTGGAGCTGGGGTTTATGGCGAAATTGTGTCTCAGCTTTTCCTACTTATTCCAATGCAGGGAAGTCACTTGACTAGTTTCTGAGTTTCTCAGAGGGAATTATCCCACATGCAGCTGTTTATTTGGTACATTTATAGGAGGACAGAAATTCAGGGGCTCCCATGTCACTATCATGATTACATCCTGTGATTCACTCTTGGCTCTCCATTTCTCTTAAAACTTCAACACATTTTTCAATAAGTTCTGAAAATTAAATTTCTATATATTTTTGCAATTGATCATCATCTCTCCATCTTCTCTGTTTACGTATTGATTCTGTTCCTCATCATGGGTAACTACTTCACTCCTTACTCCATCAGTTTCACTGTTCACTTTCTCATAATTGTTGTCTTTGTACTTAAATTGTTTAGGTTTTGCTTGAAATTATTTACAGTTTTCAAAAACTATAAAGATAATATGTACTTTTATTCTTAGTCTGAAGTATGCCTGATATTTCAGTCTTAGTGTCAAAAATGTGTTAATATTTACTTCTTCCTCTAGTTACACCCACAAGATGTTATTAGGATTAAAATAGACACTGTATCCAAAATGCTGTTCAATTTGTAGTTGTCCAAGCATTGTTTTCATTGCATCAACATGAAAATGAATAAAATATAGGCCATTCATTGAATATCGCATCAAAGATCTGATCTCAAGGTACCCTTTGTGTGTGATTCTAGTGCAATAAAAAATGCACTTATTTCTTTTGTATGAAATGCCACTGAATTGTTTTTTTATGGTTATTAATTTTAGTCCATTAAGCAATTTATATTTTCCCAACCTGTTATATTCCTTTTCTTTATGGATCTTTGAACATATTGGTTTTCTCCATTACATTATTAATTTTGAATTATAGAAAGATTAACCTAAATTACTTTATGAAACTGTACAGTCTTTAAAAAATAATGTACAGTATTTTATATAGTTTATCCAAGTACTTGCTTATTAAGTGTTCATTTATGTACTTGAAATATATGTACCTTTATTTTAAGGTAAATTCTGTAAGGATTTTTAGTTAGAGATTTTTAATAAATTTCAACTAAATCAGGACATGAGGACACAATTTATTAGAATGAGTAGCTCTGTGCTTGCCACATTCATTGTAAGTGTTCTTGGCTGATTGATTGATTAATATTGTAAAGATGAAACCAAGCAGAGGTGTTCAGGTTTATAGTCCTCCAAAATCAAAGAATGAGTTCACGGACCAAGAGGTAAACGAAAAGAAAGTTTATTTGAAAGATAGACAGACTCCCTGCAGCGGAGAGGGGACACAATGTGTTGCCCGTAGGGCTCTGTTGTCTATATTAGATACATAGTTTGCTAGCCTCTGATTGGTCCTTTCAAGGAATTCTGCCTTAACAACATCCATACATTTTAAAGCTCGTGTTTCCCACCTGACTGGGTTCAGCCTAAGATCATCTATAGGGGCCTTAGTGGTTTCCCTTTTTTTGGTAATTTCAACTTTTCCTAGACTCTTAGTGAGGAAGAGGGGAAACACCCTTGGAGCAACCCTATGCTTGCTTTTGGTTTCTCCCCCAAATCCAACCTTGGTTTCCTATAAACCCTTCTAAGGTGACCTGGCTGTCTGCAATAGGAGCACACTCTATAGTTTTGCAGCAGAACTCATTCAGCAATCCTGTTGCCTTGCTCCCAGAATCCAGTAGGTATATTAATTGAAATAGGTCAGAATCACCAAAATTATATTCTTTAACAGTAAATAAAATTCTTTTGCAAACCCATCAGGGTCCCAGAGAAAGGAATGGATACAATTGCTGTTCCCTGCTTGCATAAAACCAGCCTTTCTGGTTTTTTGTTTGTTTGTTATTTAATTGATCTGTGCTCCTCCCAGGAGCTCCTAATTTGTAATCAAGATAACATTTCATTTCTATATGTCAGGAGTGTTAATGGGGGCTGGGGGCTGGAGGCTGGGAGTTTCTGGCCTTGGGGCAGAATTTGCCATGCTGATTTTAGTTTTATTTTGAGATTTGTAGAGTCCGAATGAACCTCCAGATATGCTGTGTACTGGGTTGCCTGCCTGTGTGCTGAGCTCCAAGTCATCTCAACTTCCCCTGTGTCTCAGCCTTCCCTTCCCATGGTCCCATCCCTCACTGCCTCACCTGCCTCTGTCTTCTTAAAGACCGATTCAGTATTTGGTTGGTCTATAGGTGTTAATGAAAGCTCCAAATATTATAACTATTATTAAGAATAAAATGGAAACTGGGAAAATCATTGCTCGGGTTTTATAATCATGAAATATCCTATGACATATGTTTGATAGTTAAGATATGTTTGTTTAGAAACAATAAATTGGGTTAGCTGTCCATGAAACACCTTTCATCACTATTTCTAAGTTTAAAAAAATCTTGAAAATTGATCTCTAGGGATGCAGAGGTGAGCTAGATGGAATATAAAAGAATGCTATCACTATTACTTTTAGTAGAAATGTCACAAAGCAGCTACAACTATACTATATAACCTAACCTTTCTATGTACTGGCCATTCATTTCTTTAATTTATTGACAATAGAACTGTGTGCTTTTCTTAGTTTAAATTAGAAATTTTTTATAGACATTTATCTTCATTGTGACCTCCTATGTAAGGTTCAGATATTTTGCTGCTCAGATACTTAATAAAACTCTCTTAAGGTATTTAAAATATTGTACCTATAGGAACAGTGATTGTACCTATAGGAACTATATGCTATAGTCATTTTTATTTAAAAACATATTTCTGTTTTGAAGTTATGCATTGTACGATGTAAAAATATAATGCATTTAAATGATAAGTTCTGGAATGGGTTATTATATGCAGTGTTAGCTGGTGTCATGTGTATATTATAAAATCAGGCATATTTTTGAACAATGAAAACATTTATTATTTGTCCACTTCAGAAAAATTTTAAAGGTATTCACCTTAAGCAAAAACATTGAGGTCTGTGCATTTTACAGACAACCTCAGGTCATTTATCCTTTTTCCTAGAAAAATTAAACATAGCTAATGTCTCTTCTCTCAGATTTTTTCTGTATTTTTCAAATCAGCAATATTAATCAAACTACCAGCCAAGAACACTTACAATGAATGTGGCAAGCACAATGCTACTCATTGTAACAAATTGTGTCCTTATGTCCTGATTTAGTTGAAATTTATTTAAAATCTCTAACCAAAAATACATACTCAGGACTCCCTCTGCCTGGATTAGAATCTAACTCTCCCTCTTCTTTGCTATAGGAGCCTGGACAAGTTATTTCAACTACATAAATCTCATTTTCCTTTTCTTTAAAATAACGATTATTGTCAATGATACTAATTAAACCTGCCTACCTCGTAAGATTGTTTTGAGGATTACCTAATGTAGTGTATGTAAAGTCTTAGAATGTTACCTGGAATATAGTACATGGTCAATAAAATAAAAGAGAGGAGCAATAAGTGGGAACCTAGAATCCTAGAGTCATTGAATCAAATAGTAAAAAAAGGCAAAGGGGATTCTCTGGATCATAGTGGAATAAAGTTCCCTAATTACACGTGTGCCATAGCTTAGATAGCAAGAATCTCAGCTGAGAACTCTAAATGGCATGTCTCTTCTTAAATAAATTAAATTGATATATTAACTGATTTATTTGATGCTCATTTAAAATATTTTTAGAGCTCTGTTGTAATATTATTCAACTCTGCCATTTACACAGAAAAATATTCCTTTGTTTATCCACATGAGCTGTAAAACAAGGACAGAAAACTTACAATGTCCTTAGAAGTAAAGTCATTCACTAAGAAAGTACAAATAATTCTTCCTAATTGCTACTGAATGTGTCTTGTTGAGGTATCTTCCCACTTACATGGCCACAAGCTTAATTGTGAGAATCACAAAATTTAAATTTGCTAAAAGATTCTACCTGAACATTTAATTTTAATCATAAACTTATTTGTTTTCTTATAAGTCAGAGTGAATGTGTTGACAGTCAATATCATTATTTTAAGTAAAAGTAACAATTATCATCACTGTAACAATACTTCTAAATATTAATTGCTTTTTCAGGGTACAAAAAATCATGAAATTTTTTCCCAACTACCCAAATAACTGTGCAAATAGCTCAAATGAAAAAGACTGTTAATTGCAATAGAACTATTTTTGAACATTCTTGTTTTCATGCAGCCCTTGTTTTTACAAGTATGGAACTCCTTGAATGTTTGAGGTATATATCCTTGGATTTTCCCCTTGTACTCAGTTATATTAATAGTTGATAAGATGTTTGAATTATACAATATAAAAATAATTTAAATATTACATGAGTTAAAATAGTGTTTATTACAATGAAAAGACTAAATAATCTAAAATTTTATCTAAGGCAAAGGAGTGATTATAATTTAAGATTTTAAATATTAAGTATTTAATTTAGAAATTCAGCTGAGAATTTAATGGTAATATAAACAAGCAACCAATTAAATAGATAATTACTTTATTATTTTATTCATGTTAGAACCTGTAGTAATGAGCTTTTCATCTAAGGTCTTACATCCAACACAATTATGTCCCTGTATAAATTCTTTGTTAATCTACTGATAGCTGTTGCCTGTTCTAAAGGTCAATGTGGATATCATTCTTATTTTCTACCTCCTTGTATCACCAAGAAATGAATCTCAAGAATAATACTTTCTATTCAACAGGAAGCAGTATTGTGTTATTATGGTCGAAGTAATTTTTGTGAATGCTTTGGCTTCTAGAAACAAGTAGAAGTTCCATTTGTGGAGAGATTCTGACTACATAAAAGAGGTGTTTTGTGTATGACTGAAATGAGATTTTTTATAGTAATGAGAAAATGCAATGTTGTGACAACCTGATTTAAGTGACTGATTGAACAGGAAAATAGACTAGTAGAGCCTCATTCTAGAAATTTTCTGTGCATAAATAATTTATTCTAGATAATGTGTTAGTTAGAAAACTGATATATGCTTACTTGATATTGTGTAGCTACCTCCTAAAATTCATATTGAAGCAATAAAAACTATGGAAGAAGCTTCTTTTTTGTAGTTATTTATATTCTCTTGTCATTTTCCCAGTTCCTTAATTTTGGGCACCTAGGTTGGTTTCATTATTTTTATACAATCAGTAACCCTACACTAAATGGTTTGAGCAGATTCAAAGGAGGGTATTTTGCATGTACTTTGAATAGTGAAATGCCCTTTGGATTTATTTATTTATTTATTTCTGTATTTCATTTTTTCCCCATATATTTCTATTGTAACTGATCTTTGTTATATTAATTAGTTCCTCCTAGTTTATTTTCTATACTCTTTTTATTCCCTTTTTATTCTCTGAAATACATGCTGATCTTCTTAATTTATTTTAGTTTCTGGATAATTAAAATATTTTCATTTATTAGTGTATCTGATACCAAATCTTTAATCATTTAGAACAACAAAATCAACTTCCTTCATTCCTTCCTTTCTCTTTTTTTAATCCCTTATTGCTTTCAGCTGAAGACATCACTAACTGAAAAAGTAACATGTACATTTTCTGTTACCAAAAAATTATTGTAAAACTTAAAAATATATAAACAAATCTCAATAAAAGTAATAAAATTCATGTACAAACACTCAGAGAAAATCACCAACAAAGTGCTGTATATTGAGTTTTAATATTTTATGAATGTGTGTAAAGACACATATATATTTATAAATGTAGCATAATAAGTAACATATATTTTCACATTTGAACACCATCCAAAGTTTATTTTGATCCTAGAGAAATAAATTAAAATGTATAAGTTAAAACATTTTAATTTTCTTTGTGATTTCAGTCCAAATCATGTGACATATCTATGTTTTTAAATGAGTAACTTTGTGAACACCAACTAAGATAAAGTAGGGGAAAAGTTAGACTGTAATTGCACAGTAAATAGATAGACATAATGAAATTAAATTATTGTGATAACAGACACTAAGACTAAAACATACCCTATGACTATGTTTCCTGGGAGAGGTCAGAAATCACTTGTGTTGGGAGACAAGTCTTTCATGTTTCTGCACATTTTAGGAGCGATGGTGTTGTTTTTTTTTAATCCAGACTACCTTTCCAAATATGTGTGTATTTCAAAGTGCCTTGGCATATAGAGTTTACCCCTCTGGAGGAAAGGGAGGATTCATTTGCCTCTATCTTAGTATAATAAGTATGAGTTTACTAAAGCTGGAGTTCCTCAGCTGTGAGACAAACACCGCTGTGTATGCAGCATCTACTGCAGCATCTTATTTCACCATTCCAGGAGTTGTGGAGGAGGTATATTAGGTCTATTGCTGCATAATAAATTGCCACAAACTTAATGACTTAAAACAACAGAACTATATTGTCTCACAGTCTCTATAGGCCAGAAATTTGGACACATCAGGGTTCAATTCTCTGTTCAGGCTCTCAGTGGGCTGAAATTAAAGTGTTGAACGGAGCTGTGGTTCTTATCTGGGGCTCAGGGTCCTATTACAACCTCATCACTTGTTAATAGAATTCATTTCCTTGCAACTGAGGTCCCTCTTTTGCTGCTATTGTGTGCCAGGGATTACTTTTAGCTCCTAGAGACCATCCAGAGTTCTTGCCATGCAACCCTGTAAAAAATTCACAGCATGGATGCTTTCATTGTTTTAGACCAATTTGAGCTTGTCTCTTTGATTTCTTTTTCCATGACCAGGCAGAGAAAACACTTTGGTTTTAGAGGACTCATATGATTAGATCAAGCCCACTCAGAATAGTCTCCATTTTGTCATATATCTTAACATATTCACTTTCTACCAAGACTCAAAGGAGGGGTTTATACAAGGCTGAGCAGGGTCATTGGGATCATCTAAGAATGGTGCTAACTCTGTGGGCAAGAGGAAGTGACACAGGCATAAAGTAGCTTGCTGTGCAATAAGTAATAAAGTTCTTTGTCTTTGAGAAAGAAATCCTATAGCTTGTGGCAATATTTATGAAACAATATTAGTATAACTTGTTTATTTAAAAGTAGGGTAATATCACGGACAATTCACTTTTCTTGATGATTTTCTCAACAAAGAAATAATGTATTAGCTGGAAAGATGCAGAAGATCTCCAAGAAGCTGATTATTTGTTTCTGCTTTAGGATAGTAATAGTAGTAAGAGTTGTTTCTTTGGGGCAGAATAAAGTTACATAATTGGTGATAATAGGAGTCCATAAGGCAGAAGTTAAATGGTAGCACCTAACCTTCAGAAGCAAGACAGAGGTAATTGTCATCAATATGACCTTATAGAGCATCTTGAAGAACCCTCACATTGGTTTCCTGATAGGTGAAACGAAAGTAGAAATTATAGTAGAAAGATAAAAATGGAAGCCTCTGAATGTGCCCTCCCACCTCAGCCAACATCATTCTTGAGAGGCATTGTTGAATCCCATTAGGAAATGCAAACTGGCAACCCCATCAAACAGTTCAATATGGGTTCCCTATTGTACCCTCATTAACACAAACTTTCTGGATCCTGGAAAACTACATGAAACATGGAGAAAAATGGCATACTACCAGAAACTACCAAAAACAAGATAGCTCCAGAATAAGCTGCTGTGTTGGGCAAATGTCACTGCCACACTGTACACAGGAAAATATGTTCTTTACTATGTCCATATGTGAAGAGATCAAAACCATTTATTTTTTATGTTGGACAGATAGCAGTATCTGTCTTATTCAGGATTATGTTAACACTTCTTTTCTCTAAACATATAGTATTTAGGAAATTTGGTAGTCTTGAACATTCCTGAGAATGCCATGCTGATAGATTATATTGGAAGTCATGCTGTTATGCAACAGGATCTTATAGGCAGCAAGTGCTAAGTACTCTGCATGTCCCAGAAAAACACATGCAGATGAAAAGGTTGGAGATCAGTCCTATGGAGATGCAAAGAATGGACACATCAATAAAATTATTATGGATCCAGTGATCTTGGTCCTGCCAGGATTTATGCTTTAAGTTAAACGCCATGTTGTTACCCTCCTGTTATGTGTTGAGTGTTTTTGTCCCCCTAAATTCATATGTTGAGATCCTAAAGCCTAATGTAATGGTATTAGGAAGTAGAGCCTTTAGGGTGTGATTAGGTCCTGAGGGGGAGCCTTCATGAATGGGATTAGTGAATTTATAAGGGAGGTCCCAGAGAACTCCCTCATTCCTTTTGTTATGTAAAAGCACAGGAAGAAAACTGTCATTTATGAACCAGGAAATTGGACCTTGCCTGACAATGAATCTGCTAGCACCTGGATCTTGGGCTTCCTAGCCTCCACAACTGTGATATATAATTTTTTTGTCCTTTTAAACTACATAGTCTAGGTGTTTTGTTACAGTAGCCTTAGTAGAATAAGATGCAGTACTCCACAAGTCGAAGAGGCATGTAAGTGAAATAGCTGTCTATCATACTTCAGAAATGGTACATGGGGAAGAGGCCCCAATGTGCATAACTTTTATTTATTACCTCTGTTGTTCTGATGTCTCCTTCTCAAATTGCATTAGGGTCTAAAAGTAGGTAAGTGTTGTCGTTCCTTGAACCAACTGCCAGAGAATAAAAGAGCTCAGTTTGGTTAAGATATGAGTTGATCCAATATGATGTATTAAGTGAAAATTGAAGACGAACTGCTACAACACAATGAACCAACTCAACATTAAAGAAGAATATTGGTGAAGGCAATTCTTCCAATGGCAGAAATATGAAAACGCTGAGTGAGTCATTTTTTATGAAAATTGAAATGGCACTAATTAATAAATTTTCATAGAATATTCATAGACTATTGGTGTGATAAATGGGTTGACTGGTAGGTCAAGGGCCTAGCAAATTTAGGAGACTAAATGGAAAACATTTGGGAAAAGACTTCTGGATAAAACTATACATTAAATGTCAACCTTCATTATTCATATTTATGTCCACTCGAGTGCATTATCACAAAAAATGTTCTCAAGCATGTACACAAGATTTTTCCTGTGACTGCCAGTTAGCCTTTCTCCTCAGCTACTTTACTGCTAGTACAATGACTGATGTAAAAAAAAAAAAAAAAAAAAAGTATCTGACTTATCATATTCAGAGCTCTAAAACATTGCTGCTGACCATGAGACTTATTTTGCAAAAGGAAATAGGTTTCCTACTGTAATCATCCAGAAGCAGAAGTTCTAATAGAACCATGGAATATGCACTGCCAAATACTCAACAAGATACCAACCCAGAGAAATCTTCCTGATGGGTGTGAGTAATATTCTTAAGGGGACAATCATTTGTTTCAAATATCTGAATTCTTGGGCTTTGCTGGATGAAAGGTCTAGGGTCTTGGTACCTGTAGTGAGAGCTGATGGAAATATTTCCACTTGGGGCATAGGCAGATTTTGCAGCTATTACTACCATGTAATCAGTTTAAAATTCATATATGAAATAGGAGACAAAGAATTACTTTAATTGCCAGGGATCAGAGGTTCTAATTACCATGAGGAGCTGGGTTTGTTGCCACACTATGTGAGAAGGAAAATGTATTATGAAGCCCATGGGACCCACCAGGGTGTCACTTCATTCTTTTGTGCCTGGTGGTAGTGATGAATGGGCAATGGCAACAACCGGGGCATACAAAGGGTAAAGCAAGTAGGGGTTTAAATTCTTCAGAATAAAGTATGCAATCAACCAACTCAGAATTTCTAAAATATTAACCAAGGGTGAGGACAGTTGATAATTGGTACTGGAGAAGACTAAACATTTAAACTTTGGGAAAAGTTGAAGTAACAAGAAATGTAGCTTATTCCAGTAACATTCCTGAATTATGTTTTCATAGATAATGTAGCCTATATTCCTAGACTACTCCAATGTGTATTACAACTTTAGCTTCTTTCTGGTCTAAATAAATTTTTTTGTTTTGTTTTTTGTTGTTTGTTTTGTTTTGGTCATTTGAACTCTGACTGATTATTAATAGAAAACTGTATGTGTAAAAGATGTTGATTCATAAGTTTTTTTTTTTTTCCCAAATGAAAGAGCAAATGGATGGGAATGTAACACTAAGGAATACCAATACTTAAGTTTTGTGTAAATATGAAGTCTCTATAAGAATAAAATTGCTAGACCAGAGATAGTAGGAAGCTAATGATGTTGAAGGTTTAAGACAAAATAAGTTTTCAAGAAAGAGGACATGGTCAAGAATGTCAGCTATTTAAAAAAAAATCAAGGAAGATAAAGTTAAACATTTACTTTTAGTTTTTTAATATGGCAATTACTAGGTTTTAATTATCAGGGTAGCTTTCTCTGATTTTAAAACTCAGTAGTACGTACTTCTCTTACACTCATCTTGCTATTTACTTCATTGACTATTTTTTCATATTAGCAATATTAATTTTTACACTCACCATTTTCAAGTGGTTCATATTTCAATATATTATATTTTCATGTCCTATTTGGGAAATGTTTATGCTTATTTAATAGTTTTGGCTGATGTTCCATTAGTCTATTTGAAAAAAAATTAAAGAGATAAAAAATATAAAGAAAAAAGATGTGTGTATACAAGAAGATTTGTTCATATCCACATAGTAAGAATTTAAAATGAAATGAAATAAAAGTAATAAATGGGGGAGAAAATTATTTAAAAATAATGATTAAAATTTGTCTCATATTCAAGAAAGATGAGAAATCTACTTATTGTCTTCATGTAGCAAAAAAAAATATATATGTGGAAAAAAAAATCACAACCAGAGTAGTAAAATTTAAAAATACAACACACGACAACTAAAGTATGCACATTCTTTTCCACTGCACACACAAAAAAAGGCAGTACACAAAAGGTATATTTTTATATATGAGCAATTAACAAAAATAATTAAACCTACTATTTAAAGTTGCATCCAAACACATGAAATACTTGGAGATAAATTTAACCATATATGTGAACAATGGGGCTCCTGGCCAAAAATAATGTGTGTTTTTTTCAGATGCACCCAAAGGCAATTACAAAGGCAGGCCTCATGGGGAAGAGCTGCCTTGCCCGCACCCGAGAGGGTGCACAGTGGGCACATTGCTGTCTCTGAACAGAGCTGCTGTCAAGGACTCGTGCTCCTGGGGTGGCCATGTTCTCATGAAATCGGCTTTGGAGTTCACTCATTCAAAAGGGAACTTGGAAGACATCTTTTTCCACTTTTATTGAGTACTTTTCCACTGCTGTTCCTTTTCCCTTGCTTACTGTCCCCAGGTCCATAAAGTTGTAGGAGTCTCCTTTTTTGGAGCACTCTCTAAACAGTGTAATGACCTCAGCATCGCTTACATGCTGATCTTCCTGAGTGCTGTTCCATAAGGGAAAATGGAACAGGAGATTAAAAAAAAAAATTGGTTAATAAGATTATACAGATTTCAAGTGTACACTTCAGTGATACATGTTCTATATACTGCATTGTGTACCCACCACGGAAATCAAATCATCTTCCATCTCCATACATTTGGCCCACTTTACCCTTTACAACTCCCCAACCCTTCTCTCTAATACCATACTGTTGTCTGTGCCTATGAGTTTCAGTTTTATATTCCATTATGAGTGAAATCATATGGTTCTTAGCTTTTTCTAAAACTGGCTTATTTTGCTTAGCATAAATATTCTCCAGGTCCATCTATGTTATTACAAAAGGCAATATTTTATCTTTTCTTATGGCTGAGAAGTATTCCATTGTATATATGTACCACAACTTCTTTATCCAATCCTCTATCCCATGACACTTTGGTTGTTTCCAAGTCTTGGTCACCGTGAATAATGCTACAGTGAACATAGGGCTGCATACATCTTTGCGAATAAATGTTTTCAAAATTTGGGGCTAGATACCCAAAAGAGGAATTGCTGGGCCACCTTTGCTGCTTTCAAAGTCTTGCTTATACTTTGGCAGTAAGTGATTAAAGGCTTGACTGTCACTTTCATTTATTTGGCTTATTACTTTAATTAGCTATTCTAACACCTGGTAACTCAGCTCTCTCTCTGGTTCAGCTGAGCTCCTGAACATTTATTTAAGACCTTTACACTGAAAACTAAAAATACCCGAGAGAAATTAAAGAAGAGATGTGCTATGTTCAAGGATTCAAAGAATCTTGGAAGAACTAACATTTTGAAGATATCAGTGCTCCCAAATTAGTCTATAAATTCAGAGTAATCACAAATTCTCTGATAAGGTTATTTGTTTGTTTATTGAGTTTTTGGTAAACATTAACAAGTAAATTCTAAAAGTCTATAAAAAGACAAAAGACATAAAAATTGATCTGAAATGGATGAACAAAGTTGAGGGGATTTATACTTGATTTATCTATAGTATTTAAGAGATTGTGTTATTTTAAAAAAATAAGCATATATATTAATGGGATAGAATATAAGGTCCAGATAGACCCACATATAAATGGTCAGGAAAAGAAAAAAATACAGTACTGACATTTCCCTTCACCCAGCTTTCCATAATATTAACATTTTATATAAGCATGGCAAATTTGTCTAAATATTTCAAAATACACAGCAATAAAATAATGACTACTACCATGAAAGATAAAGGAATTCAACAATGAATTTATACAAATTAAGGAGGTAATAATTATCTATTCAATTTTGGTATCTACATAATCAAAACATTTTGAAAATGAAGAACTCGAGCAAAATACATTGTGAAAATTAGAAGATTTAAAAACATAGGTTGTGATTTTTATTCTTATTCTAGTAGAAATTGGAGATCTTGGAAGAAAAATAGCAGCGTGCAATTGAACAGTTGGTTAATTAGATGGTGAGGATGAAAAGGATTTAGTATTCTGTACTTTGGCTTGAGATGCAAAAATGATAACTTCCTGGCAAGGTATAAAGAACATCTCACAAATACTTACAATAATATGTTTGGCAAAATATATTAAACCAAATGAAAATACTTCAAATAATTTTTTTAGTTATTATGAGGAAAAAAAATCTCAAAATATAGAGCATTTAATGGTAGAACAAAAAAAAATAAATAAATTATATAATTGAGTTTTTCTATGATTTTTTAAGAGAATAGACAGAGCCTAAGGCAATTATCAAAAGTGTCAAGATTATGAAAAATAAGGAAAGACAGAGACAGTGTCACAGATTATAGGAGATTTAGGATACATGAAAATGCAGTGGGGTACCCTGATTTGCATCCTGAAACAGAAAAAAACTGTAGAAAAACTGGTGAAATTCAAGTAAAACCAATAGTTTAATTAATAGTATTTTACCAATATTGATTTCTTGGTTTTGATAAATTTGCAGGGTTTTTTTTTTTCTTACAGTTTAAAGAGTTTCACCACATCATTTTCTTTTATAATTTATTTTATAACCAACATAAGTACTGACATAAAAGCAAATCAGTAGATTAGAAAAAAAATTTCTTTATTCTTTATGCTATTAATTTCTTTATGCTATTGTGATTTAGTTTAAATATGAATCTCATAATGAGACATTGCTGTTTTCAATGAGCAAAGTGGGGCTGCCACATTTTTTGAAAAGAATATTTTTTAATCCTAATATATATTATATAAATTGTATATATATAATTTTTTGTTGACAGTATTACAGTTATTCCCCATTTTCACTTCATTTACCCTGTTTACCTAGCCCCCACCAGGCCTTAACAACACTATTGTCTGTGTCCATGGTTAATGCATATACGCATATATGTTCCTTGTTAATCTCTTCCCATCCCCCTCAGCCCCTCCCTTCTGAGATCTCATTCTGCTCAATGCATCTGAGCCTCTGGACCTATTTTGTTCATCAGTTTATTTTGTTCATTATATTCTACATATAAGTGACATCATGTGATATTTGTCTTTCTCTGGCTGGCTTATATTGCTTAGCATAATAGTCTCAAGTCTATCCATGTTGTAGCAAAAAGTAAGAGATCCTCTTTTTTACAGGTGCATAGTATTCCATTGTAAAACTGTACCAGACCCTTTTTATCCACTCATCTACAAACAGGCACTTGGGCTGTTTCCTTATCTTAGCTATTGTAAATAACACTACTATGAACAGAAAGGTACAGTTTTTCTGATTGGTGTTTTGAGATTTTTAGGGTATATTCCCAGAAATCGGATCACTGGGCCAAATGGTAGTTCCATTTTTAATTTTTTGAGGAAACTCCATACTCTTTCCACAGTGGCTGCAACAGTCTGCATTCCCACCAGCAGTGTACTAGAGTCCCCTTTTCTCCACATCCTTGCCAGGACTTGTTTGTTGATTTATTGATAGCATCCATTCTGGCAGGAATGAGATGATATCTCATAGTCATTTTAATTTGCATCTCTCTGATGATTAATGATGTTGAACATTTTTTTCGTATGTTTATTGACCATCTGTATATCCTCTTTGGAGAAGTGTCTATTTAGGTCTTTTGCCCATTTTTTTTTTGTTGGATTGTTTGTTTTCCTGGTGTTGAGTTGCATAAGTTCTTTATTACATTTTGGAAATTAACCCATTATCAAATGTGTCATTGATGAATATGTTCTTCCATACAATGGGTTCCCTTTTCACTTTTTTGATAGTGTCTTGCTGTATAGAAGGTTTTCGGTTTGATGTAGTTCCATTTGTTTATTTTTCCTTAGTTTCTCTTGCTCTAGGAGATGTATCAACAAAAATACTGCTACATGAGATATCAGAGATTTTACTGCCTAAGTTTCCTTCTAGCATTTTTATGTTTTTCAACTTACATTTAAATCTTTTATCCATTTTGAGTTTATTCTTGTGTATGGTTTAAGTTGATGGTCTAGTTTCATTTTTTTGCATGTGCCTGTCCAATTATCCCAACACTATTTGTTGATGAGACTATCTTTGCTCCATTGAATGCTCATGTCTCTTTTGTCAAATATTAATTGACTATATTGACATGGGTATATTTATGGAGTCTCTGTTTTGTTCAATAGATCTATATGCCTGTTCTTGTGCCAGTACCAGGCTGTTTTGATTAAAATGCATTTGTAGTATAGTGTGATATCCAGTATTGTGATACCTCCAACTTTATTGTTCTTTCTCAAAATTGCTTAGGCTATTCGGGGTCTTTTTTTGTTCCATATAAAGTTTTGGAATATTTTTTCTAGATCTGTGAAATATGCTGTTGTATTTTAATAAGGATTGCATTGAATCTGTGAATCGCTTTGGGTAGTATGGACATTTTAATGATGCTGATTCTTCCAATCCATGAAAACAGTATATGCGTCAACCTTTTTGTATTTTCCTCTATTTCTTTTTCCAATGTCCTATAGTTTTCTGAGTATAGATCTTTTACCTCCTTGGTTAAGTTTATTCCTAGGTATCTATGTTTTGTTTTTGCAACTGTAAATGAGATAGTGGTTTTTTGTTTTTGTTTTTTTTAGTTTCTCTTTCTGAGAATTCACTATTGATTTATAAAAATGCCATTAATTTTAGATGTTAACTTTGTATCCTGATACTTTGCCAGATTCATTTATTAAATCTAGTAGTTTGTTGTTGGAGTCCTTAGGGTTTTCCAAGCATAGTATCATGTCATCTGATAAGAATGACAGTTTTATTTCCTCCTTTCCAATTTGGATGCATTGTATTTTTTCTTTTTGTCTGATTGCTGTGGCTAGGACTTCCAGTATTATGTTGAATAAGAATGGTGAAAGTGTACATCCCTGTCTTATTCCTGATCTTAAGGACAACACTTTTAATTTTTGCCTGTTAAGTATGATGTTGGCTGTTGGTTTGTCATATATTAGCTTTTATTATGTTGAGCTGTGATCCCTCTATTCCTAATAATACTTTGCTGGGAGTCTTAATTATAAATGAGTGCTGGATTTTGTCAAATGTTTTTAATGCATGTATTGATATGATCATGTGATTTTTATCCTTCATTGTGTTTACTGATTTGCAAATATTGTACTGACATTGTCTCCCCAGAATAAATTCCACTTGGTCATGTGTATGATCTTTTTAATATATTGCTGGATATGATTTGCTTATATTTTATTGAGGATTTTATCATCTATGTTAATCAGGGATGTTGGCCAGTAACTTTATTTCTTATTAGTGTCTTTATCTGGTTTTGGAATTAGAATAAGGTTGGCCTCATAAAAACAGCTTGGAAGTCTTTTTTCCTCTTGAATTCTTTGGAATAGTTTGATGAGGATAGGTGTTAGTTCTTCTTGAATGTTTGGTACAACACACTTGTGAAGTCTTCTGGTCCAGGACTTTTGTTTGCTCAGAATTTTTTATTACTGATTCAATGTCATTAGTTGTTATTGGCCTATTCATGTTTTACAATTCTTCCTGATTGAGTTTTAAAAGATTGTGTTTCTAGGAATTTGTCCATTTCACTCATGTTTTCCAATTTATTGGCATATAGTTGTTTATAGTATTTTCTTACAATTTCTTGTATTTCTGTGATGTTAGTTGTTACTTCACCTCCTTCATTCCTGATTGTATTCATTTGGATCCTCTCCTTTTTGTTTTTGATTAGTCTGGCTAAAGGTTCATCAATCTTGTTCAACTTTTCAAAGAACCCAGCTCTTTGTTTTATTGATCTTTTGTGTCATAATTTTTAGGCTCTATGTCGTGTATTTCTGCTCTGATCTTTATTATTTCCTCTCTTTCACTTTGGGCTTTTCTGGTTGTTCTCTCTCTAATTCATTTAGTTGTAGTGTTAGATTGTTTATTTGAGCTTTTCTTTTTTTTGAGGTAGGCCTATAATGCTGTGAACTTCCCACTCAGGACTGCTTTCACTGTGTCCCATATATTTTGAGTTGTTTTATGTTTATTTTCATTTGTTTTAAGAAAGTTTTAAATTTCCCCCTTGATTTCATTGGTAACCCACTCATTGTTTTAATAACATGCTATTTAGCCTCCATGTGTCTGAATGTTTTTGAGCTTTATTTACTGTTGTTTATTTCTAGTATCAGGCCATTGTGATCTGAGAAGATGCTTCATATAATTTCAGTCTTCTTGAATTTGTTAAGACTTACTTTGTGTTTTAACATGTGCTCTATTTTTGACACACTTGAGAAGAATGTGTATTTTGTAGCTTTGGTATGAAATGTTCTGTAAATATTAATTAAATCTGTCTGATCTAGTGTATCTTTTAAGGTCTCTGTTTCCTTATTGATTTTTTTGTCTGGAAGATCTATAAAATGATGTCAGTGAGGCGTTAAAACTCCCTCTATGACTGTATTGCTGTCAATCTCTCCCTTAAAGTCCAACAAGAGTTTTTATAATATATTTTGGTACTCCTATATTGGTTGCAAATATGTTTACAAGGGTTATATTTTCTTGTTGGATTGATCTTTTTAGTATTATTTAGTGACCTCTTTGTCTCTTGTTATGCCTTTGCTTTTAAGTCTATTTTGTCAGGTGGGAGTATTGCTACCCCAGCTTTTTTTTTTTTTTTCCATTTCCTTTTGCATGGAATATTTTATTCCATCTCTTCACTTTCAGTCTGTATGAACATTCTGAGGTGGGTCTTATAGACAGCATATTTACGGGTTATGGGTTATGTTTTCTTATTTATTCAGCTATACTATGTCTTTTGATTGCAATATTTAATCCATTTACATTTAAGATGATTATTGATAGGTAGTTATTTATTGCTATTTTTTGTCTTTATACTTATGTTTCTCTCTCTCTCAATTTCTTCTTCTTAAATCAGTCCCTTTGATATTTCTTGCCATGCTTGTTTGGTGGTAATGTACTTCTTTAGTCCTTATTTTTTGTCTGGAAAGTTCTTTATTTTGTGTTCAATTTGAAATGATAGCCATGCTGGACAGAGTAGTCTTGGTTTCAGGTTTCTGCTTTTTATTACTATGGATGCTTTATGCTCATCCCTTCTGGCCTTAAGTGTTTCTGATGAGAAATCAGCTGAGAGTATAATGGAAAAAACATTGTAGGCAACTTTCTCTCTTTCTCTCACTCTTGCTCCCTTTAAGATTCATTCTTTCTCTTTAACATTTGTCATTTAAATCATGATGTATCTTGGTTTGGATCTCTTTGTGTTCTTCTTGATTGGGACTCTCTGTGCTTCCTGAACTTGTTTGACTTTTTCCTTCACCAGGTTAGGGAACATTTTTGTCATTATTTATTTAAACAAATTCTCTATTCCTTGTTCACTTTCTTCTCCTTTTGGTATTCTGATGATATGGATATTGTTACATTTCATATTGTCTCAAATTTCCCTTAAACTATCCTCCTGCTTTTTGATTCTTTTTAATTTTTGTTTCTCTCATTGGTTGTTGTCTTCCAAGTCACTGATTCAGTCCTCTGCTTCATTCAATCTACTTTTAATTCTTTCCAGTATATTCTTGATGTCAGATATTACAGTCTACATTTTCAACTGGTTCTGTTCATGGTTTCTACTTCCTTTTTTCATACTGTTGTATTTCCCACTAAGTTCCTTGCAACTTTCAGTAAGTTTTTTGAGCATCCTTATGACCATAACTTTAAACACTATATCGAAGAAATTGCTTCCATTTTGTTTAGCTTTTTTCCTGGCATTTCCTCCTTTTCTTTCATTTGGGGGTTGTTTCTTTTTCTCCTCATTTTGCTCTCTCTTTGTGTTTGTTTCTATCTATTAGGTAGAATTGTTATGCCTCCCAGTGTTCATAGGGTGGCCTTATGTAATAAGTATCTTATGAGACACAGGGTTGCAGGCTCCTTGATCTCATGAGCTGAATTCTCTAGGAAGATCCCTTTTGTGGTTTATGTTGGCCCTTCTGTTATAATCAAGACTTAATTGCTGTTGGCCCATTCATAAGTGGGATCAACCCTCAGGCTTGCTTAGTGTGAGGCTCAACTCCAACCAAGTCATGCAAGTTGTTGTACAAGTGCTGACAGAACAAAACAAGACAAAAGAAAGCAAAACAAAAACAAGACAACAGAGGGACAGTGCAAGATGGTCAAAACCTAAGGAAGTCCCATCCACTTGCTCCAAACATAGGACCAGACCTGGGGCTAAACTTCAGAGCATTTAACTTGAAAAACCACTGAAAATAGCTGACTGGAAATACTGTGAACTTGGAGGCTGTGTGGAGGAGAGAGGAAGAGGTGGCGAAGTAGGTGAGTGAACTTGCACAGCTGCATGGCATGTCTTGGAAGATGGAGGAAAGGTGCACAGTGCAGCTCAAACACCCTGGGAAAGGGAGAACTCAACTCCACACAGAGATCCTCAAAAGAGAGCAATGGAGAAGGAAAGGGGAGGCCATGTAGTGCCCAGGGAAAGAGGCCCGTTCCTCTACACCGCGAGCAAAGAGGAGGTGCCCCTCCCCCCACCCAAGGAACAGTGTTGAGCTAAAGATCAGAACCCCAGCAGCAGTGTCTGACACACTGGGGATTTGAAAGTCTGGCTGGAAGGGAGCCTGGGCAGAAGCCCTGCCCACTGAAAGTCGGTCATGCTGAAAGAGACAAGCAGGGCATTTCTTCTTTTTTTTTTCTTTACATTACCCTCCCCCCTTTTTTTCTTCCATTCTCATCTGCTTGGGATGGTGACCAGGGGATGCCAGGAACTCAGCCAGAACTGAGGCATTGGTAGGAGAGGCATAGACTGTCCCTGCAAGCTACAGGCACCACCCTCAACACAAATTTGTGTAAACTACCCTGACTAGAACTGATACCCCACAGAGCCCAGTGCTGTGGGGGAAGGGAAAGCAGCCCAGAACAAATATATACAAGTGGCTAGCCCTGAAGACCACCCAGTCTCTGGGCTAGAGAAGCTCAGCTCATAGGACTATCTTGGACCATGCCAGGAAGGGAAGGACCAGGAAGGAGAGAGTGATTAACACTGGCCTACACCAGAAAACTTCCCAAGAGGACAGAGACCCACACCCAAGGGGCCATATCCAACTACATCAAAGCAAAATCCAGTGAGCTCCATAAAGAGTACATCCCCACATCCAAGGTTTTCTTTTTTTTCTGTTGTGGTGGTGGTGGTGGTTTTGGTGTGTGAGTTGTGTTTTTTTTTTAACTTTTATTTTTAATTCAATTTTTTTTCTTTTTCTCTTCCCATTTTCTACTTTCCTATTCTATATTTTATTCAAATTAGCATTACTGCCTTCTACATTTATTGTTATTATTTCAGTCATTATTTTCTACCTTTTATTTTTCATACTTACCCTATATCTGGTCTCTGCTTTCTTTGCTTTCATATTCTTATTTTTGTTTTTTTCCTCTCTTCTAACTCTTTTGGTCTCATGCTTTTTACTATTATTTTTGTGTGCATGTGTGTGTGTGTGTTTTCTGGTTGTTGGTTTATCTTTTAAGCTTTTTGTTGAGGTGGGTGCTTCTACCATTGTAGATGCTGTTTGTTCAAGGTGCTCTTTGGTTTGGTCTGCTGTTGCCTTGCCTTCCTTACTTTCATATACATTTTTTTCTCCTCCTCTTTTAAATCGTTCAGTCTTATGCTTATGCCTTCTAGTATTATTCTTTGTGTGTGTGGGGGGGTGTGAGCATGTGTGTTTTCAGTTTGTTTGTCTTTTAATCATATTGTTGAGCCTGGCATTTGTATCATTGTTGAAGCTGATAATTTTTTTTCACTTTTTTTTTAAAATTATTATTTTGACCGATTGTGCATTGTCTTCTTTACCTTACTTTTATTTATTTTCTTTTTTCTTTTTTCTTTCTTCTAATTCTTTTGGTTTCACACCTCTTAGTTTTCTTTGAGTGGGTATGAATATGTTTTTTGATTGTCTGTATGTCTTTTTATCTTTTTGTTGAGTCAGTTGCTTCTATTATTGTTGAGGCTGATATTCTTTTGTGGGGGAATCTTTATGGTTTGGTCTGGTTACTTAATATTATTTTATCAACACTTTTATAATGATTGGCATGATAGGGTCAACAGGGCCAAGGTTGAGACTCATAGTTAACAACCCCTAGGACTGAGCCCATCCACAAATGGATAGCAGAAATCAAGACCCAAATTCAACATGAGAAACCACATAACCCACACAAGGATCACCCAGCTCAGGAAATACAAGAATCTACTCCATTGGGTCCCACAAGAAAGCCACCAGAACAAGAATGGTCAACATGGCCATCTTATCTGATACACACCGACATACCTATGTGGCCCAACACACCTCATCTGGCCTTGAACTACCAGACTACTAAAATGATGAGACAAAGAAACAATACCAAAATGAAAGAAAAGGAGGAATCACCAGAAAAGGAACCACATGAAATGGAAGAAAGCAGTTTGTCAGATAAAGAATTCAAAGCAATGGTTTTAAGGGTGCTCAAACAACTTAGTGAGAACTAGAAGCAACTTAATGAGAACTAAACCAGCATAAAAAAAGAGGTAGAAGCTATGAATAAAAATCAAGTGGAAATGAAGAATGACATAGGTGATATAAAAAATGTCTTAGAAGGATTCAATAGTAGATTAGAAGAAGTTGAAAACTGAGTAGTGAGTTAGAAAACAACATAGAAAAGAACACCCAAATAGAGCAGCAAATGGAAAAAAAAAATAAAAACCAAGAGGAGAGTTTAAGGGAGCTTTGGGACAACACAAAACATCAACATTTGCATCATAGGGGTACCAGAAGGAGATGAATTGGAGAAAGGAATAGAGAACCTGTTTGAAGAAATAATGACAGAAAACTTCCTTAATCTGGTGAAGGAGAAATTCACACAAGTCCAGGAAACACAGAGAGGCCCAAGCAAGAAGAGCTCAAAAAGACTCATAACTAGACACCTCATATTTAACAAGGCAAATGTTAAAGACAAAGAAAGAATCTTAAAGCAGCAAGAGAGAGGCAGAAAGTTACGTACAAGAGAGCTCCCATTAGACTGGCAGCTAATTTCTCAATAGAAACAATGAAGGCCAGAAAGGAGTGGCATTAAGTCTATAAAGTAATGAAAAGCAAGGAACTGACTCCAAGACTATTCTATCCAGTAAGGCTATCATTCAAAATTGAAGGTGAAATAAAGAACTTCACAGACAAAAAAAAAAAAAAAAAAAAATGGCTAAAGGAATTTACTACCACCAAACCAGCACTGCAAGAAATGCTAAAGGGACTGTTGTAAGAAGAAGAAACAGAGAGAGATAGAGAGAGAAACACAGGCATAAAGAATAAAATGGTAACAATAAGTGGCTATCAATAATAACCTTAAATGTAAATGGCTTAAATGTTCCAATCCAAAGACAAAAGTTAACTGAAAGGACAAGAAAACATGACCCATATATATGCTATCTACAGGAGACCCACCTCAGAACAAAAGAGTCACACAGGATGAAAATGTAGGGATAGAAAAAAGAATTCCAGGAAAATGGAAATGGAAAAAAAACAACCTGGTGTAGAAATACTCATATCTGATAAGATAGACTTCAAAACGAGGGCCATAACAAGAGACAAAGAAGGTCACTACATAATATTAAAAGGATTGACCCAGCAAGAGGATATAACTCTGGTAAATATATGTGCACCAAAAATAGGAGCACCAAAATATATTTAAACATTTCTGGAGGACTTCAAGGGAGAGATTAATAGCAATACAATCTTAGTATGGGATTTTAACACTCCACTGACATAACTGGATAGATCTAGACAAAAAATTAATAAGGAAAGAGTGACTCTAAACAATACACTAGATCAGCTGGATTTAATTGATATTTACAGAACATTTCACCCCAAAGCTGCAGAATATACATTCTGCTCAAGTGCACAAGTGTCATTCTAAAAGACAGACACAAATTAGGACACAAATTTAATCTCTACAAGTTTAAGAAGGTAAAACCATATCAAGCCCCTTTTCAAATCACAATGGCATCAAACCAGAAATCAATTACAATAAAAATAGTCAAAAGCATTCAAAAGGAGGCTAAATACCATGTAATTAAACAATGAATCGGTCACCAATGAGATCAAGAATGAAAAAAAAATCCTGGAAATTAATGAAAATGAACACACAACAACACAAAATCTATGAGACATAGCAAAAGCAGTCCTGAGAGGGAAGTTCATAGCAATACAGGCCTACCTCAAGAAACAAGAAAATTTTCTAATAAACTAACCCTACAACTACAATTTAAAGATTTGGAGAGAGAACAAAAAGAAAAACACAGAGTTAGTCCAAAGAAGGAAATGATAAAGATGAGAGCAGAAATAAATGACATAGAGACTAAAAAATATTACAAAAGATCAATGAAACTAAAAGCTGGTTCTTTGAAAAGATAAAGAAGATTGATAAACCTTTAGTCAGACTCACCATAAAACAGAGAGGACCTAAATTAATAAAATCAGAAATGAAAGAGGTGAAATAACAACTGACACCACAGAAATACAAAGGATTGCTAGAAAATACTCTGAACAATTTATGCTAACAAATTAAAAAACCTAGGTGAAATGAGAAATTTCCTAGAATCATGTAGTTTTCCAAAACTCAAGAGAAGAATCAGAAAACCTGAACAGACCAATAACAACAAAGGGAATAGAAGCAGTAATCAATAAATTCCCAGCAAACAAAAGCCCTGGTTTGGACGGATTCACAGGGGAATTTTACCAAACATTTAAAGAAGAACTAACACATATTCTCCTCAAATTATTCCAAAAAATTTAAGAGGAAGAAAGATTTCCAAGCTCTTTTTATGAGGCCAACATAATCCTAATCCCAAAACCAGATAAAGACACTACAAAAGTGAAAATTACAGGCCAATATCCCTGATGAATTTAGATGCCAAAATCCTCAACAAAATTTTAGCAAAACGGATCCAGCAATATATTAAAAAATAATTCTACAGCATGACCAATTGGGATTTATCCCAGGGATGCAAGGCTGGTACAATACTTGCAAATCAATAGAAGTGATACACCACATAAACAAAGTAAAAGATAAAAATCATATGATCATATTAATAGATGCCAAAAAAGCATTTGACAAAATCCAGCACCCATTTTTGATGAAAACTCTTAGCACAGTGGGAATAGAAGGATCATACCTCAACATAATACAGGCCATATATGACAAACCTACAGCCAACATAATACTCAATGGGCAAAAACTAAAAGCATTTCTCTTAAGAACAAGAACAAGACAGAGATATCTGCTTTTGCCACTCTTATTCAACATAGTACTGGGAGTATTAGCCACAGCAGACAAGAAGAATAAATAAAAGGTATCCAAATTGGAAAGGAGGAAGTGAAACTGTCATTATTTGCAGATATCATAATATTGTACAAAGAAAACCCTGAAAACTCCACCAAAAACTTCTGAATTTAATAAATGAATTCAGCAAGGTAGCAGGATACAAAATCAACTTGCAGAAATCATTGGCATTTTTATGTGCCAATAATGAACACACAGAAAGAGAAACTAAAAAAAAAATCCCATTTATCATTGCCAAAAAAAAAAATTAAGATATCTATGAATAAAGTTAACCAAATAAGTACCAGACCTTTTCTCAGAAAACTACAAGACATTGAAAAAAGAAATAGAGGAAGACAAAAAAGTGGAAGCATATACCAAGCTCATGGACTGGAAAAATTATCATAATTAAAATGTCCACACTACCCAAAGCAATCTATAGATTCAATGCAATTCCCATTAAAATACCAATAACATATTTCACAGATCTAGAACAAATACTCCAAAAGTTTATATAGAACCAAAAAAGACCCTGAATATCTACAGCAATGTTGAAAAAGAGGAACAAAATTGGAGGGATCACAATATGGATATCAGGTTATACCACAAAGCAATTATAATTAAAACAGCCTGGTATTGGCACAAGAACAGACATATCGAGATTAACAGAACAGAACAGAGAACTCAAATATCAACCCAAGACATTATGTTCAACTAATATTTGACACAGGTGGTGAGAGCATACAATGGAGTAAAGACAGTCTCTTTAATAAGTGGTGTTGGGAAAATTAGATAGCTACATGCAAAAAAATGAAACCATGCACAAAAATAAACTAAAGCCCTGGCCAGTTTGGCTCAACGGTTAGAGTGTCGGCCCGTGGACCAAGGAGTCCCGGGCTCAGTTCCCGCAAAGGGTGCGTACCTCATTTGCAGTTTGTCCCCAGCTGCAGTTGGGGTCGTGTGGTTGGTAACCACTCAATGTGTCTCTCTCGCATTGATGTTTCTCTCTCTCTCTTCCTCCCTCTCTCCCTCCCACTCTATCTGAAGATAAATGCAAAAATGTCCTCGAGTGAGGATAAAATAAATAAATAAATAAACTAAAAATGTATAAAAGACTTAAATATCACTGGTGAAACCTTCAAGGTCTTAGAAGAAAATGTAGGCAGCAAAATCTCAGACATCACACGTAGCAGAATTTTCATCGATAAATGGAACTTGATCTGACTAAAAAGCTCCTGCATAGCAAAAGAAACAAGCTTCAGAATGAAAAGGGAACCTACTGTATGGGTGAACGTAATTGCCAATGATACATCAGATAAGGGGTTCATTTCAAAAATAGAGTACTCATACAATGCAACAAAAGGAAGACAAAGAATCTAATTATAAAATGGGCAGAGGACTTGAATAGACAGCTCTCCAAACAGGACATACAAATGGCCAAGAGACATATGAAAAAATCCTCAATGTCACTAATCAGAGAGATGCAAATTAAAGTGACTATGATGTATTACCTTACACCTGCCAGAATGGCTACTATCAACAAATCATCAAACAACAAGTGCTGGCACGGATGTGGAGAAAAAGGGACTCTAGTCCACTGCTGGTGGGAAGGCAGACTGGTACAACCACTATGGAAATCAATATGGTTTTCCTCCAAAAAATTAAAAATGGAACTGCCATTTGACCTGGTGTTTCCACTTCTACTAATATATCCTAAAAACCCTGAAACACCAATCAGAAAGAATATATACACCACTATTTACAACAGCTAAGGTCTGGAAACAGCCCAAGTGTCCATTAGAAGATCAGTGGATAAAAAAACCATGGTACATTTACACAGTGGAATACTAGGCAACTGTAATAAAGAAAGTTCTCTTATGCTTTGAGACAACATGGAGGGACCTGGAGAGTATTATGCTAAAAGAAATAAACCAATCAGAGAAAGACAAGTATCACATGATCTCAATATTTGTGAAATATAATGAACAAAATAAGCTGATGAACTAAATAGTCCCAGAGACATGGAAGTAGGGCACAGACTCACAATCCTCTGAGAGAGAGAGTGGGGGGGCTGCAGGAGACAAACCAAAGTACTTATATGCATATACACATAACCAATGGACACTGACAACAATACCGTGAAGGTTGGGGAAGGGAGCGAAGAGGAAGGTGTCAATGGGGGTGAAAAGAGAAACATCTAAACAAAAATAAATAAATTAAAAAAAAAAATACCAAGACAACAATCACGGCGTGTGTGGCTCAGTGGATTGAGCATAGTCCGATGGACTGAGAAGTCTCAGCTTGATTCCTGGTCAGGGCACATGCCTGGTTTTGGGGCTCGATCACCAGTAGGGGGCTTGCAGGAGGCAGCCAATTGATGTCTCTCACATTGATGTTTCTTTCTCTCTCTCCCTCCCCTTCGCTCTAAAAATATCAATAAAAACAAATTAAAAAATGAAAATAAGACAACAACAACACAGCAAAAAACAACATAAAAAAGTAATAACGTATGTCAAAAGAGGAAAAGAATAAGAGAAAATATTATGTGAAAGAAGAAAAAGAATAAATAATAAAATAAGAAAGAAAAATAAAAGAGTAAAAAAATAAAACCCGAAAATATATAAGAAAATAGAATAAGAAAAGGAAAGAGAGAAATATGAAATATTAAGGAACAAAATAGAAGAAAAAAGAAGAAACAATTGCACAAAAAATAAAATTAAATGAAAGTTGGCCACTTGGTCTGTAGGTTAGCGGACTCCTAGCAACCTGTCCACAACTACAAGCCATCCACAGTGTGTGGCTGCACCCAAGAAAAACCAAGCTGTGGAATCTGATCTGGGGACTAGGCTTCTTGCCTCTTAGGGGAAACCTCCCACAGCCAAGGTATTTCTTTATAGCAGGGCCTGCCACCCCTGGGAGCAAGGCCAGCCCCTTTCATGACTTCAGACTTCCTACTGGTCTTGGTGTGGCATCTGCAGTCCTTGGTTACAAGTCTCCTCTTCAGATAGTTTCCAGTTAGATTTCAGGATGATTGTTGCCCAGTTTGGCTGTAACTTCCACTTTGGTTCTGGGAGGCATTGCGACCAAGCTTCCCCACTCTGCTGCCATCTTGAACCACCCCTCAAAAGGATATTCTTATCTTTACTTTAATGAATTAGTAATTTTATTCACATTTTATATATAGTACTGGTTAGAGTAAACATGAAAACGTATATCAAGTAGGGTTAATGTTGGACCACTCCAGCCTGTTCAATTTGTAAATTACAAATTCTCAAAATATAGAAGTAAATGTACTTGTTTACAATCTGTTCTGGTATCTTGAGTATAAAGCCTATTTTAATCCTTTTACATTGAAAGATATTAAATGGTCACCTTACTTTATTTATTAATTATTCCTTAGGGATATGGTGAGTCTGTGATTTTAGGTTTTGTAAAAATGGATACTGCTGTCTATCAATATTTAAATGCATAAAAGATTTAAAAGACAAAAGGTGCTATTATATGCAATTTATTTTAAATGGATCATACACAAAACACCCAATGTTTAGATGTTTTTAAAAATTTAATTTAGGGTACAATTTTATTTATTCAGTGTTTACTCCTTAGAGTAACCAGTGTTTATTAACATCTTATACAAGTCTACTGCATTTGTTAGGTCTCTGAGAAAATGTGATTTCTAAAATTCCCTCTTCTTCATATTTCTATAGAAAATTTAAATTCATTTTATACAGACAATTCAATATATGACTAATTTATAGCATGTTTGAAAACTCATTTTTATTATTAATATAAAATTAAACTCCTAATTACATATAAAAGTACAATATAAAGTAAATTTAAAATATATTAGTAAATATATATGAAATTTGTATCTTTTATTTCTCTAATCCTTATGTTCTAAACTTAACATTGTTGTTAATTTGAGTTTCAAATTTTCAGACATGTAACTACCTATATATTTTCTTTAAGCTATATTTTTTTTCTGCAATGCTTTCTCTATTTAATTGATACAACAGTATATATTTTCCCGTTAGTGAGGATATAACTTAGATTTTCCCCCAGTCTAATTTAAAGAATATTTTACAAAATGAGATACAGCATTTATATCACTGACCAGTGACTATTTTTCTCTTATCCAAATGCATAAATATGAAACAGGATTATTTTATACCTTCTATGATTAGTTTAAAATAACATCTTTTTTGCTAAATTAAAAAAATTTTATTTGTTTTTTTAGAGAGAGAGGTAGGGGGAGAGAAAGAGAGAGATAGAAACATCAATGAGAGAGAACATCGATTGGCAGCCTCCTGCATGCCCCCCACTGGGGGTTTGGCCCACAACCTGGGCATGTGCCCTGACCAGGAATTGAACCAGCAACCTCATGGTGCTTGGGTTGATGCTCAACTACTGAACCACATCAGCGGGGCTATTTTGCTACAATTTTAAACATTAGGTGAATTTTTTTTTTCCCCACAAAGATTTAGGCAGTTGTCTCTCTTCCTTCCTTCCTTCCTTCCTTCCTTCCTTCCTTCCTTCCTTCCTTCCTTCCTTCCTTCCTTCCTTCCTCCCTTCCTTCCTCCCTCCTTTCTTCCTTCCTTCCTCTCTCTCTCTCTCTCTCTTTTTTTTTCTTTCTTTCTTTCCTTCCTTCCTTCCTTCCTTCCTTCCTTCCTTCCTTCCTTCCTTCCTTCCTTCCTTCCTTCCTTCCTTCCTTCCTTCCTTCTGAGAGAAAGAAACATTGATGTGAGAGATACATCAATTTGTTGTCTCCCATACATGCCCCAACCAAGGATAGAACCCCCAACCAGGGATTGAACCTACCATATAAGTATGTGCTCTGACTGGGAATTGAACCAAGACCTCCTCCTCCTCTTCCTTCTTCTTCTTCTTCTTAATGCTTCATGAATTTACATGCCATCCTTGCACAGGGGTCATGGTAATCATTTCTGTATTTTTCCAATTTAATATATGTACTGCTGAGGGAACACTGGTATTTCTTCTTATAAGGGCACTAATCCCATTGGACAAGGACTCCTCCCTCATGACCTCATCTAACCCCATTCATATCTCAAAGGCCTCACAATTCCATATACCATCACATTGGGGTTAGGGCTTTATCATTATCAATTTTGGAGGGCACAAACATTCATTCTATAGCAACTGGTTTCCTTGTTGATGTCCAGAAGTCCTATTTGAAGAACACTGTCAGATTGAATTTAGGATTCACCCTAATTGCCTCATTTTAACTTATAAACCTCTTTAAAAGACTCATCTCCAAATAAAGTTATATTTGGAAGTACTGGGGAGTAGGGCTTCAACATATGAATTTAAAAGGGAGACAGTTCAGCAGAAAACATTGTTCTAGTAGTTTTCTTAGAGACAACCATTTATATGAAACCCATATCAATGGTTTAAAATAGATATCATGTTGAATAATTAGCATTATATTATATTTTCTTAAAATATAGAAAGCTCTTAAGGATTAATAGCTTAATTCTTTTTATTGTACATTCCTACCAACAGTTTACAAAGGTTCCCTTTTCTGCAGATCCTTACCAACATTTGTTTGTTGTGTTTTTGATAATAGTAATTCTAACAGGTGTGAAGTTATATCTAATTGTGGTTTTGATTTACATTCCTGATGATTAATTACTTGAGCACCTTTTCATGCAACTGTTGTCCATTTGAATGTCTTCTTTGGAAAAATGCTATTCAGATCCTCTGCCTAATAGTTAATAAGATTGTTGCTTTGTTTTTAATCGAGTTGTATGAGTTCTATATATTTTGTAATGTTAATCCCTTATCAGATATATGGATTGCAAATATTTTCTTCCATTTTGTAGGTTACATTTTCTTGATGTTTTTGTTTGCTGTACAAGAAATGTTTGATGTAGCCCCACTTATTTTTTCTCTTATTACCTTCCTTTTGGTGTCAAATCCAAAAAAATAATTGCCAAGACCCATGTCAAGGAGCTTACCCCATTTTTTTTTTCTAGAAATTTTGATTTCAGGTCTACATTCAAGTTTTTAATTCACTTTGATTTGATTTTGTGTATGATGTAAGATAGTGGTCCAGTTTCACTCTTTGCATATGGCTATCCAGTTTTCCCACCACCATTTATTAAAAAAGATATCCTTTTCTTACTGTTTATTCTTGGCTCCTTTGTTGTAAATTAATTGACCATATATATGTGGGTTTATTTCTAGTATTTCTGTTATGGTCCACTGATCTATATATCTGCTTTAAGCCAATACCATACTGTTTTATTACTATAGGTTTATAATATAGTTTGAAATCAGGAACTGCATACCTCTAATTTTGTTCATTTTTTCAGATTGCTTTGTTTATTTGGTTATTCTTTGGATCCAAATAAACTGTAGGATTATTATTCTAGTTCTATGAAAAGATGTCATTGGGATTTTCATAGGAATTATGTTGAATCTGTGGATTGCTTTGGCTAGAATGGACATTTTAACAATATTAATTCTTCTAATCTATGGTCAAAAGTTTTACTTATTGGCAACTACAACAAAAGTCCTTGTAGGTTATGTTGCTAAAAGGCGTTTAGGCTAACATTTACTAATGGTCATAATTAGTTTCACTCAGCATATACAGTAGGTTAAACAAATTAAGCATATTTTAACACCACACACTGATAGAAAATAAGTAAGCTTAGTGTGTGTTAAATGTTAGTTTTGCATCCATTTTTTTCTTTGTTAAATTTATTGAGATGACACTGGTTAACAAAATTATACAGGTTTCAGGTGCTCAGTTCTACAACACATCATCTGTACACTATATTGTGTGTTCACCACCCCAAGTCAAGTCTTCATCCGCCACCATTTATTCCTCAATAAAATAACTGTCTTAAACACAGAGAGTTACATTGCTTTCTAATCCCTAAAGATACTTAATGTAAATACATTTATTTATAATATATAAAATATATATTTGTACTGCATCCAATAACCATTAGGTTATATGATTATTTTTAATTGGCCATAATTTGTTGAACCAGTGATCATTAATCTGTAAGAATCCTTCAGTTGTAAAAGATTTCACCCGGCGGTGTGGCTCAGTGGTTGTGCATTGACCCATGCACCAAGAGGTTGCCGGTTCGATTCCTAGTCAGGGCACATGTCCAGGTTGTGGGCATGGAGGAGGAGGTCAGTCGATGTTCTCTCTCATCAATGTTTTTATCTGTCTCTCCCTCTCCCTTCCTCTCTCTCTAAAACTCAATAAAGAAAAAAAAAATTTTTTTTAAAGATTTCATAAAAATTTTCTTTTTTTAATGAAGATTTTCTTAAAATTGTGATACCTCCATAATAATAATAATTGTGATTTATCAAATTTCATCATTTATACAGTCTGAGTTGTATTCAAATCATTAATAGAATCTGAACTGTACACCAATTATTAAATGTTATGTGTTAGGTACTAAAACAGTTTAAATTTGTGTAGTATGAAAAACATGCAAAGCTGTGCCTGGCTTCCCCTTATGGATTATAGTAAAATGTAAGAGGAGAGAGATAAATTTATAGAGCTGTTAAGCAAAAAAGGAACCAGAATTTGAAGATTTGGGAAATTCTCAGCCTATCTATATTGAAAAAAATAAGAAAGCATGTTCTGAAAAGAATACCAAGTGTCTGGCTGGAATATTAGGTAAAGAAATCATGGGTGTGAACCCAGCCATCTCAGTATTAGCTAGAATTCACAGGTTAAAATATCAAGGGTTTGTCTCTGGCCTGTGTGGCTCAGTGCACTGAATGTCATCTCATGGACTGAGAGGTCCTGGTTGGATTCTCAGTCAGGGCACTGCCCAGGTTGTGGGCTCAATCCCCAGTAGGGGTTGTGCAGGAGGCAGTTGATTGATTAACGTTGCTCTCTCATTGATGTTTCCTCTCTCTCTCTCTAAAAAATCAATAAAAACATTTTTTTTTTTAAATCAAGGGGTGAAAATGAGAGTAATATCATATGCTATTACCCCTCATAACAGCAAAATGATACTTGACCTACTACGAAATTCTTATGCTTTCTACCCAGTCCTTGGGCTCTACTTGCCTAGAGATCTTAGATCCATAGGAAAAAAAAGCTTATACCAGGAGAGACAAATGAATAATGATTCCATGTGGCTCAGTTGGTTGAGGTGTCATCCCAAACACAAAGTTTGCAGGTTTGATTCCCGGTCAGAGGACACATCTAGATTGTGGGTTGGATCCCTATTGGGGCACATATGGGAGACAACTGATTCTCTCCCCATCCCTCTTCATCTCCCTCTCTTCCTATCTTTCGAAATCAATAGAAACTCATCCTTCAGTGAGGATTTAAAAAAAAAAGGATTCTATTGAATTGGAAGTTAAGACTACCGTCTGGCCACTTTGAGCTTCTCATGGTTCAAAATCAACAGGTAAAAATGGGAGTTCACTCTGATGGTTGGGGTGATTGCTACTGACTACCAAAGAGAAATTGGACTGC
Source organism: Tadarida brasiliensis (assembly GCA_030848825.1). Classification (NCBI taxonomy): domain Eukaryota; kingdom Metazoa; phylum Chordata; class Mammalia; order Chiroptera; family Molossidae; genus Tadarida; species Tadarida brasiliensis. The sequence continues at coordinate 146,375,999 of CM061257.1, read as the reverse complement.
TACTCCACAATGGAAGAAAAAAAGAGTTATGTCTGGAATGTGCAGGCTATTCCCAAGGGCATCTCTTAGCATTACCATACTTTGTGATTAAAGTCAATGGAAAATAATGACAACCGCAAGCAAGCAGGACTACTAAGAGCCTAGGTCCTTCAGGAATAAAGATCTTAATCACCTATCAGATGAAGAAGCATAACTAGCTGAGGAGCTTGCTGAAGGCAAAGACAATATAAAACAAATAGAAGATGATAGTTATAAATACCAGCTATGACCATGTGACCAGTTACAGAAATAAAGACTATAATTGTCGTAAGTCTTTCCTCATTATTTTCTCATGAATATGTTTGAGTATGTTTGTGCATCTGTCTATATCTGTCTACCTAAACAAGATATTTAGTAAAAAAATATATATATATGGAATATATATATGATATTAAGCAAATCACTTGTTTTTCTCCCTCTCATTCTCTTATCATGTAATATAAGATATATTTACTTTATATTCTAGTGTTTAGGTATTATTAACTTTAATTTGTAGTCTTTAACTTCAGGACACCAAGAAGAATAGTAAACATAATCCAAGGACTTTGCACTTTCTTCTAGGAAAAAAGTAAGTGTATTTTTGGTTGTACGAGGATAATTGTATCATGTTAGGCAAAAGTATCTCCTTGTTATTGTCTTTATTTGGAAATTAATTTATGATTTAAGGAGTTTCATATGGGTGCCAAGTTGACAAGGGATGGATTTGGGATTATTAATCTCTGTTCCTTTATTTCCTATTCTGTACTTTACATGGGATGGTTAATTTTTTTATCAATTAATTGCATAAATCATTCATCCAGAATCATTTTTTAATGTTTTTTTCTTTTATTGATCTTAGAGAGAGAGGAAGGGAGAGGGAGAGAGAGATAGAAACATCGATGAGAGAGAATATCGATTGGCCGCCTCCTGCATGCCCCGCACTGGGGATTTGGCCCACAACCTGGGCATGTGCCCTGACTGGGAATCGAACTGGCGACCTCCTAGTACATGGGTCAATGCTCAACCACTGAGCCACACTGGATGAGCAGGATGGTTAATCTTATGTGTCACTTTATTTGGACCATGGTGCCCAAGTATTTGATCAAACATTATTCTGGATGTTTTTATTAGGATGACTTTGGATGAGATTTTTATTTAAATTGGTGGACCTTGATTAAAGTAAATTGGTCTTTAAATGTGGACAGACCTCATCGGATTAGTTGAAGGACTGAATAAACCAAAAGGCTGATTTCCCCCAAGCAAGAGGAAATTATGCATGGCCTGCCTTCCTGGTTCTACAGCAGAGTGCCTTTAAACTCAAACTGTAACAGTTCCCAGAGGCTTCAGACTTCCACCATTCTTATCAAATGTGAGATGTCAAGCCTCCACAATCACAAAACCCAATTCCTTATATATCTTATTAATTCAATTTCTCTGATGAACTCTGACTAATAGAGAAGCTGAATTGAATTATATAATAATAAATGCTCAAAAATTTGACATATATGGAAATTTATAACAAAATTTAGAAAAAAAAATCCATAATCAGTATTTGTAATGTACAACATGATTACAGATGGTTTGTAGACAATGACTTTACAAACTATTTTGTTAATCAAATTTTATAAATTTTATGCAGTGAATTTAAGCAGATAAACACATTACTAATAGTGTAAAATTATTTCAGATGTAGTAAAAGGTGGTTAATATAGATTAAGTAATGTTGAAACATAGAACTTTTAAATTTTCCATTACTGTATCTTCAAAATATATTTCTATCTCTTTTGATTGTTTTAAAAAATTATCTTGGTTGCTCTGGCCAGGTTTGCTCAGTGGTTAGAGCATCAACCTTGGGACCAAAGAGTCTCAGTTCGATTCTGGTCAAGGGCAGGTACCCCGGTTGTGGTTTGGTCCTGGCCCTGATCAGGGTCATGCAGGAGGCAACTAATCGATGTATCTCTCTCATATCAATGTTTTTTTCCCTCTCTCTCTCTCTCTCCCCCTCCCACCTCCCACTCTATCTGAAGATAAATGGAAAAATATCCTCAGGTAAAGAAAAAAAAGATTTTTGTTGATTAGATTCATCATAGAAGGTAATATTTAATTATCTATAATTTCAGAAACTTCAATCTTAATAACATATATATTAAGTAAATTATATATGCATTTTATGAAAGAGTAGACTATTAGTTTACAGCCCCATATTTGTTTATTATAGTTTTGGTATTTATTGAAACAATAATAGCAATAGTATGTTTGTATTCATTGAGTTTATTTTGAAAATTTGAAAACATTCATGATAGCTGTATTTAAAAGAAAACCATGACTCTTTTACTTCAAATTAAATTTTAGCAATGGACTATTTTGAATTCAGACCAGGACACTGGTAGTCTGCCAAAGCCCATGTGAATTTTTAAAAGTCTTTCTTGCTATTGTTTGAATTAAAATAGAATATAAATATACTAGGCATAAATGAGCATGTACACCCATACAATCTTTCTAAATAATATTTCAAGATATTGCTTCAAAGGCCACATAAAAAGGCAATACATCTGAGTTTCCTTTTTATTATTAAAATTCAAATTAAATGTGTATCAAACTACTCTACTATATAATTAGTATTTATAGTTTTTCTACATAGTTAGTTATATAATTGTGTGTATCTTAAACTTCCCCAAACTACGAGTTTGAGATATTTTGCTTCATTTTTAATACAGAGAATTCCAGAATTTTTATTAAAGAATTATAGAGAGAACTTGAATAAACATTCACGGTCACATACTAGTTCACACAATGTTCCTGGATGCCATCAATTTCCTTCCAAAAAGGAAAGAAAGACTACTTCTTTTCTTGTTGGGATGGTTGGCAATAAAAAAAAAAAATCAGAGGCACTTAAAACAAATTAAAAATCTTTCACTTCCCTATAGCCTATCTGAATGCTTCACACACACACATATATATATAGAGAGAGAGACAGAGAGAGAGAGAGAGAGAGAGAGAGAGAGAGAGAGAGACAGAGAGAGACAGAGACAGAGAGAGACAGAGAGAGAGAGCAAGAGTGAGAGAGCGAGAGAGAGAGAGAGAGGGAGAGAGATTCTTGTACATAAAGTAAATGATGGCAAGGATTTTAGTTTCAGGATTGACAATTTAGTTTCATAATTTTTACCATTGTAAACAGTAATTTAAATCATTGCACAAATTCAAGACATTAAAGGGATGTTCAGTGTAAGGGGGCTGGGTGGGAGAATTACTGAGGGAATAGAAGGAAAACATACAGTGGTCTTTTAAACACTATCACATGTCCTAGAAGCAGAGAAACAGTGAATCATTCTATTTGTTATGATATTTAATACCAACACAGTATTGATTAAATTTAGAAGATATTTCTATCTCAAAATAAACCTTTAAGGATAACTATTGGAAGTTTATTACACAAAATCAAAGATGTCCATATTTTCTATATGCCATGCTGTTTATTAAAAGTTACTTACCAGAAACAACCATCCTAACTAATGCTTTCTTTTAACATTAAGACTTTCAAAACCTAACAGTATAATACAATTATTTTAAGCAGGGCTAGTTGATGTTAAAGCTTTGGGACACTTAAATCTCAGATTAATGTATAGCCTTCAGTAAATCTTTTCCACCAACTCTCATTGACTTCAGCATAGCACCTTACTTTTTATATCCCATGTGGTTTCCTTGTAGTTTCACAACATGTTTCAAGACTCAACAGACTCATAGATACATAGAACAGACTGACAGCTGTCAGAGGAGAGGGGGTGGGGGGCTGGGTGAAAAGGTGAAGGGATTAAGCAAAAACAACAACAACAACAACAACAACAAAAAAAGAACCCTCATACACAGACAACAGTGTGGACATTACCAGAGGGAAATGGGGATTGAGGAAGGTAGGAGAGGGTAAACGGGACATAAATGGTGATAGAAGGAGACTTGACTTGGGGTGGTGAACACACAATACAATATACAGTTGATGTATTATAGAATTGTGCACCTGAAATCTGTATAATTTTATTAACCAATGTAACCTTAATAAATTAATTTTTAAAAAGATTCAAATTATTCTAACCATTCAGATGAAGGAAAAAAATATATGATACTGCAAAGCTATCCCTCCTTCCTTCCTACCTACTTTCCTTCCTTCATCTCCCCCTCCAACCCAACCCTTTCCTTCTATCATTTTTGCTCACTTTCTGGTTTTCTTGCTTTCCTTCTTAGTTAATTTTTAAAATCCTTATTACTTTATTAAGTAAATTCACCATCTGTAGTTTTTATATCTAAATTATCATATTGAGGGAAACAATCTCAGTTCAGATATTTGAATATTATTTTACCAAACTACACAGAATGACTACATATTTAATTGATTTTTATTTTCCAAATTTTAAAAGTCTGAGGCAATATATCTTATTGGTTAAAAAAAAAAGTGATTAACATGCATTAAGCATCTACTATGCCAAGCATGGTTTTAGATCTTCAAATATGTTAATAATAATAACTGACATTCATGAACACTCAAGCTCTTTATATGAATTACTGCACTTACTTCATGATTACAACCACATATTAGGAAACTGGGCCTTGGAAAAGCAGTTTCCTCTAGTGCACAGAGAAAAGTTCCTCATTTATTTCTTCCAACAAACCTATCACTAATTATTTATATTTTAGAATTAACACTGAAGAGTCTATAAAACAGTCACTTTTTAAAGTAGCAACCCCAAAGTCATAAATAATGTAGAGCAAGTATTTGACAATACCACAAAATTGAAAACATGTGTAATTGAAAATGCCATGCATGCTCTTCCAACAAAACACAGGTATAGTCTCTATACTTATGGACAATCATATAAATAATGACTTATTTTTTTCTAAAACACCAAGATTTATTTTTCCCATTAAAATAATATAAAAAAATGCTTCAGTGAACCCTTTCACTACAGAAAACATATCTTTAGATTATCTGGAAAAATGTATTATGATTTATGTAAACGTTTATTTATGAAAATATAACCTCCTTTCCTGCTTGTGTAGTACATACAGACTATTCATTACTCAAATGATATTTTTGCTCTTTCCCTTCATGTGAAAAATTGAAGAAACTTACTGAGTATTTATCACTACAGTGTGTGTTAAGCTGGTGATGTACCTCTTAAAACATTTTCATATTTTTCAAAATAGATTTATGCAAAGTATCATTTGAGAATCAGACTAAACATGTAGCAACGATCAGTTCCATTATTAGTTCTGGCTCAAGCAAAGTGAGAAATGAAGGGAATCAGAATCATCCACAGCATATGGACATAAGTGGTCAGCTATCTTTATGTAGATCTTATATTGTGACATGAAATTCACATGTAATTATAAACAGGACATTATCTTATTATCTTTACTATGTCACCATCATCACTGACAATTTAAATCATGTGTAAAATAATGAATGTTATTGTATTTTGGTAAAATTTAATAATTTTGATGGAGTTAATATTTAGGTCTCCCTGAAATTCATCTGTTGAAACTCTATTCCCTTATACAACAGTATTAGGAGGTAAGCCTTTGAGAAGTAATTAGGATTAAATGGGGTCTTGAAGTAGAGCTCTCATGAATGGGATTAGTGGTTTTATAAGAATGACAAGAGAGCCCAGCCGGTGTGGCTCACTGGTTTGAGTGTCATCCCATGAACTGAGAGACCCCGGTTCGATTCCCAGTGAGGGCACATACCCAGTTTGCAGGCTCGATCCCCAGGGGGGGCGTGCAGGAGGATCAATGCTTCGCTCTCACATCGATATTTCTATCTCTTTCTCCCTTCCTCTCTCTCTAAAAAATCAATTAAAACATATTTTAAAAAATAATAATAAATAAAAAAAGAATGAAGAGAGACAGTTGGCTTATTTCTTCTGTCATAATGGAACTCAGTGAGCAGTTGGCAGCCCACCCCAGGAAGAGCGCTCTCGCTAGAACCCATCTCATACATCCAGCCACCAGACTGAGAAATAAATCTCCGTTGTTTATAATCCACCTACTCCATGGTATAGGAGCTCAAATATCTAAGACAAGATTTGTATTTTACTTTAGATTTAACTTTATGGGGTTCATTTCCATATGGAGAATCAAAGTAAGATAAAAACATAGAGCACTTTTGAATGTTTTTTTTTTTTATTTCTTGCATACTATAGCAATGAATAAAACCTTATTTGTCTTCATGTTTCCATTATTTTTAAAACATTATTTACAAAGACTGCATGGGGCCCGGCTGGTGTGGCTCAGTGGTTGAGCATCGACACATGCACCAAGAGGTCACTGGTTCAATTCCCAGCCAGGGCACATGTTTGTGGGCCAGATCTCCAGTAGGGGGCATGCAGGAGGCAGCCAATCGGTGTTCTCTCTCATCCATGTTTCTATCTCTCTCTCCCTCTCCCTTCCACTCTCTCTAAAATCAATAAAGAAAAAAAAAGAAGAATGTATGGGTGTTTCTTTTTTTAGCTGATATTTCTCTCACACACACACACACACACACACACACACACGTGGGTACATGTGTGCACATCTATGTATAGACCACCAGGTATTCTATCTCTAAATCTACTAAAAGAGTTGTGTTTGAAGACTTATGGGAATAGATATTTTATGTGTCCTGAAAGGAGCCTTGCTGCAAACATATAACTACCATTAATTTAAATAACCAAAGAACATTGCTATCATTTCTCAGAACTATAGCTGTAAATACATTTAATTAATTCACTTTTGGAGAGACATTTCTGAAATGTCAGTACCTGAGCATTTATTTCTTGAAAAAACACACAAAAAAATAGTGTGTACCATAATACCTTTTTATATGGCAGTGATTTCAGTTTCCAAGATAGCCTCTGAATGAATAATCTGTTAGAGAAAGTGTGTCATTTATTCCAGGAAGGCTAGCAATAATTTCAAACCCAAAACTCCCATTTTTCACTCTTCAGTTTTCAGAAAATAAAGTACTTTTTATTGTGTCCTAAAAGATACATGGATTTTTTTTTTCTGAAAAGATTTTTGTAAATGCCTTGAGAAAATAGAAGCTTGAAAGCCCTGAGGAACTTCTTATCAATGAAGATGTAGCTCATTTTGCCCAGGCATGTATCGTAATAGATATATCAAGTATATGCCTATATACAAGTACCAGTTTTGTAAGGAAATAAATCATTGTTTTAAAATTACTATAATGTAAGGGTCTAATTGTTGACTCCAAATAAAGCGTAATTTACAATATTAAATATAGGGGTAATAATCGGGAAATACGTTTTTATTTTTTAGTTTGGAATATTTCTTTTGAAATATCTTCAAGTTTACTGCATCTTTCATCTTTTCTGTCAACTCTACTGATGAGTCTAGAAAAGGCATTCTTTATTTCTGTTATACTGTTATTAATTTCTCTCAATTCCACTTGGTTCTTTCTTATAGTTTCCATATATTTTCTAAAATTACCTACGTGTACTGGGCTGGTGTGGCTCAATGGACTGAGTGTAGTCCCATGGACTGAGAGGTCCTGGTTTGATTCCCGGTCAGGACACATGCCCGGGTTGTGGGCTCCATCCCCAGTGGGGGCATGTGGGAGGTGGCTGATTGATGTTTCTCTCTCACATTGATGTTTCTGTCTCTCCCTTCCTCTCTCTCTAAAAAAATCAATAAAAAATGTTTAAAAAAAAAAAATAAAATTACCTATCTGTTCCTGTATGTTCCATTAAGAATTGTTAACATATTAACCACAGTTATTTAAAATTCTCTACCTGGTAATTCTGATATATTTGCCTCTGTTTCTCATAATTGCTTTGTTTCTTCAGAGTGTTTTTTTCTTGACTTTGGCATGCTTAGTAACTGTTTGTTGTGCATTGAACGTGGTGTATCAGACAGTAGATACTAAGGGACTATTTATTTTTTTTTTAATGTTTGGAAAAGAGCACCATTTCCTTCTCCTAAGCCTTTAGTTTGAAGGAAGGTTTGTGTGAATCTATTCAGAAATCAGAATGTGTGTAAAGTTTGTTGTTACTATGGTTACCAGAGTTGAAATTTGTTGTTGCTATGGCCACCAGAGATTCAAATTTCTATAGTGATTTGAATATAAACAGTACCCAATTTGCAATGGTTCTAAATATGATTTTTTTGACTCACCACGGTGCGAAGCAATGTGCATTCAGTAGAAATTATACTTCACATTTTGAATTTTGATATTTTCCTGGGCCAGTAATAAGTGGTACAATAGTCTCTCATGATGCTGGGTGGCAGCAATGAGCCCCAACTCCCAGTCAGCCATGAAATCAGGAGGATGACCCACCAATATACTATAGTGTGCTGTACTGCCGGCAAGTCTTGGATATTGTGTTTTGTGTTTTTACATCTGGTCATGTCTACAAATGCCCATCCATGTCTCCTGCTTCTGGTGAAGAAAAGAAGAGAAAGGCAATTACACTTGAGATGAAACTCAAGACACTTACCCAGCATGAAGGCAGCAAGACATTATTACATACATTACACAAGGTATTCAACATTCTGTTACCAAATAGGCTTTGTGTATGCGCATGTGTGTGTTCTCAGCACATTTAAGGTTGTCTAAGCTAAGCTATGATATTCTATATTTAGATGTATTAAATGGAATTTTTATTTATATTTTCAACTTACAAGGAGTTGTTTGGGATGTAACTCCATCATAAGTCAAGGAACGTATACTTTGTTTTAGTCTCCCTAATTGGGTTTTGGTCTCTCCTCTGTTCTACTTCCCTGAAAGTGTCTCTCTCTTTCAGCAATGCTAACCCTTTTCATTATTAGTTTTTCCCTTGGGGCTTTTAGTGTGGTGGTCGAGGGAAAGGGTCACAGAGGGGCATTCTGTGATGTTCTGATCTTGAATTACTACTGGCTATGGATCCCTCCTCCAGGACTTTTTTTGAACTCTTTTCTTTTTCTGGCTGCAGAGCATGTCTACCAGTGTCTTCAGACTATAGTTTATGAGTTGTACCCACTGCAGATTAAAGCCTTAGTTACCTAAAAGATATAAGAAAAATGGGTCCAGGCAGAGTGGCTGGTGGCTTCCCTGATCTTCCAACAGCTGTAACGGAAGTTTTTGCCGACTGAATAAATCTGTGTTCCATAAGTAACATGGGATACATGGGTTTACATAGATTTCAGCAGTGGCTGTTTTCCTCTCTACCAGCCAGCACCACAAGAGGTAAGGGACATTATCTCTGTATTCTCCTTAATCAATTCTCCTTTGAGAGTTAGATGTTTTTTTGTTTTGTTTTGTTTTTTAAAGCCTACAAGTGGGTGGAAACTTCACTATGACTGGATGCCAGGAGCTTCACAATCTCACAGTAGGTTACACTTTAGCAATTTCTAAAACTTTCCTATAGGAAAATTAAATTTATGGCTTTTTTTATTTCTTTGTTTTTATTTTTTTAAATTATTTTTATTAATTTGTTTTTGTTACAGATGTCTCCTTTTCCCCCCATTGACACCCTCCTCCCCATGCCCTCTGCCCCATCCCCAGCTTTGTTGTCTATGTCCATTGGTTATGCATACATGCGTACAAGTTCTGCGGTTTATCTGTTCCCCCCTCAATACCCCTTCTTCTGAGGTTTGTCAGTCTGTACCCTACTACTACATCTCTGTTCATCAGTTTGTTTAGTTCATTATATTCCACAAATAAGTGAGATCATGTGATATTTGTTTTTCTCTGCTTGGCTTGTTTCGCTTAGCATAATACTCTCCAGGTCCCTCCATGTCATCTCAAAGGATAAGAGATCTTTCTTTCTTACAGCTGCATAGTATTCCATGTATATATGTACCACAACTTTTTTATCCACTCATCTACTGATGGACACTTGGGTTGTTTCCAGATCTTAGCTATTGTAAATAGTGCTGCTATGAACATAGCAGTACATATATTCTTTCTGACTGGTGTTTCAGGCTTCTTAGGGTATATTCCTAGAAGTGGGATCACTGGGTCAAATGGCAGTTCAATTTTTAACTTTTTGAGGTAACACCATAGTGTTTTCCATAGTGGCTGCACCAGTCTACATTCCCATCAGCAGTGTACTAGGGTCCCCTTTTCTCCACACCTTTGCCAGCACTTGTTGTTTGATGATTTGTTGATGGTGGCCATTCTGACAGGTGTGAAGTGATACCTCATAGTTGTTTTAATTTGCATCTCTCTGATGATTAGTGACACTGAGCATTTTTTCATATGTCTCTTGGCCATTTGTATGTCCTGTTAGGAGAGGTGTCTACTTAGCGCCTCTGCCCATTTTTTTAATTGGGTTCTTTGTCTTCCTTTTGTTGTGTTTTATGAGCACTCTATATATTTTGGAAATTAACCCCTTATCTGATGTATCATTGGCAATTATGATCTCCCATATAGTGGGTTCCCTTTCCATTTTGATGGTTGTTTCTTTTGCTGTGCAGAAGCTTTTTAGTTTTATGTAGTCCATGTGTTCATTTTTGCTTACTTGTAATGGATGGCTTATATAGTATTAGGTGGCATCTGTTAAAAGTAAGCAAAAACTCGTGTTTTACCCTGTATTCACAATTCAGTGACCTCGGTTCTCTGATGGGTTCAACAAAAGTCATTTATGTGAAGTTTGTCCAGCTTCAATATTGTGAGTATGGAAGTCAAATGTCTGTAGCTCTACATTTCTGAGAGAAATCCTGGTGTCATGAGGCTGACACATGTTCAGTGTGTGCTTGAAGTCATTGTATTGCTAACAAGCGAGGAAGGACTTGTGTAGCTAAATGCTGAAAAGCAGGAAAAATCAGAAATGTGAATCCAACTGGGTATCACTTTTCTCTTCCAGGGAATGAATGTAAATGTTTTCAGTCTTAGGGAAGGGAAATGGAGAACTAAAAGCTGCAACTGAAGATAGTGGAAGGAAGGTAGAACTGCCAGATTTTGAAAGAAATGTTGATGAACAAACACTAAGAGCAAGCTTACATCAAATATAGACCACTCATCACAAGAATCAAAGTTTAAATTAAATTGATCTATGACTGCTTTTGGCTCCAGCCTAGCTGATAGTCTGCAGTAAAATGAAATCCACAATGAGGAAACATAAGCCAGAGCTTTGAGTTATCTACCTGATTTTTCATAAACAGTATCCGTCTCTCCGTTTAAAGTATTAGACCTATAAAAGCACAGATCTTTCTCCAAAATGGTGAACAGAGTTAAATAGAAGAAAAGAAAAAAGAAAAAAAATAATGAAATTAATTAAATAGAAATTTTAATATTATACACACAGTGTTTAAGAAAATAAAATAGAAGATGGAGAAAGTAAGTAGAGAACCAGGGACTATGAATACAAAGTAAATAATTGTCCCCAAATTTAAAATAGAATGACTGAAATTAAGAATTCAATGAATGAGTTTAAGAGATGATTAGATGGAGCTTAAGAGAGAAATAGCAAACTGAAGACAGTTCAGAACAATACAAAAACACTAAAGCACATAAAGATTAAAGCATAAGACCTAAGAAAAGAGACTAACAAATCTGCATAAACTGGCATAAAAATGCAAGAGAAAAATAATCCCAGATGGCAGCTCAGAGAAACAAGAAAGAAAGTTATAAGGTATTGGGGGAGCATATGTGTAAATATAAATAAATATTGACTATGTAAAATTAAAATATTCACCTATTGAGCTTGAATTGATAGGTAATTCAAGTATATGATAATTGCGCAATAGACAAGAGAGAGACAATAAGTAAGATCTGTGAGTGCTGGTTCGTATTATCTTTCCCTGCAAACATATTGCTGAATTTGAAATGGTGACCTAAATGTCAGTAAACTAAGCAGAGCCTAATCTAGATTCACAGGAATGGAAGATACTTTTTGAGATATTAGAAAAGGAAGATATTATAACCATCTTTATAATATTAAGGATATTATTATAATCTCTAAGGTATCACTAAAAGTGAGGGAATGCCTAACCAAATGCTAACAAAGGGGAAATATTAATAACATGATTATTAATTAATCAGTAATCAGTCAAAAACAAAGAAAAAAGAACATAAATTGTTATAAGGTATAAATTAATAAATATGCGATAGGTCTAGACCCAATATATCAGCAATTGCATTAAATATACCATGCATATATAAAGACAAAAGAGAGCTTTTATTGTTTCATCAGAATCAGGAAAGAAAAATTTAAAGCAAAAATAAAATCCTCAAGAAACAATAACAAAATATTTCATTCAAAAACCTTTCTTGTAGCCAGTCATGACCTCTCAGAAACACAGTGAGATTAAATTATCTAAAGAATATATATGCATAGCTCAAGGACACAAATGATATAGTGTGTGGAGGGCCAAGGAAGGAGGCAGGGGCTGTGTGGAGGTTGGCAAAGGGGGGAAATATGGGAGATATCTGCAATAATCTCAACAATAAATTTTTTTTAAAGAGTGAAATTAACACTCATATTGAAAACAATTATAATATTTTAAGAAATCATTTGAGAACTGTCCAAGATCAATCATTGTGAATAATCTCTGAAATAGCAGTTCTCAAAATGTACAGTGGAGTTTTTTCAGAGGCTGCCTAGTTGACATAGGCTCTCCCAACTGATCAAATTCAGAAACATAAGAAAACATCAAAGATCTGTAAAAATTCAAGACAATACAATCTTCATCACATTTGGTTTGGTTTGGTTTTGGAAAATATCGTTACTGTTTTTGTCAAACATGTTAAATATGTTTAGATGTAATAGGTTTATTAATGTCATTTGTAAATAATTTAATCCATTAATGTTTTAAATTTCACAGTTTAAATTCCTAACAAAATAAATATCAGTATATATAATACAAAGAAGTCCTAAGACCAAAATGCTTGAAAAGTACTGCCCTAAACAAACATAGAAGAAGATGCACTACTATTATTCCAATAGATGCATTTCAATAGAGTTGCTGCTCTGAAAAATCAATCTGTGAACTCAAAGAGGAGTTACATTTCCTTTTCTTTAGAAATATTCTACTTTATCCTCAAATTTGCATGTAGTAGTGCAGATCTATGATTAACTTAGATACTTTTGAACAGATAATTCCAGTTGGAATTCTTGCCCATTTAAACAATTTTTTAATTTTTATTTTAAAAAGCTGGTTTCTGAAATCCAGCACCAGGAAAAATATTTTAAAATTCCACATTCTCGCCCTGGCCAGACTGGCTCAATGGTTGGAGCATCGGACCGCAGATCAGAGAGGCCCAGGTTCGGTTCCCACTAGGGGCACGTACCTTGGTGGCAGTTTGTCCCCGGCCCGGTTGGGGTCCTGTGGGTGGCAACCAGTTGATGTATCTCTCTCACATCGATGTTTCTCTCTCTCTCTCTTCTTCCTTCTCCCCCTCCCGCTCTATCTGAAGATAAATGCAAAAATATCCTTGGATGAGGATGAAAAAAAAAAAAATTCCGCAGCCTCAAAACTAAATTTCAATTTGTTGAGGGAAATATGGTAGGACAGGGGCTTGGAAAAGCTGAAGAAAGTTAGTTGAAGAAGGCTGTTAAGCATATTAATCTCAAAATTATCCAATTTAAATGCAGTCATCAAAGAATTTTGATCAATATGAAGAAACAACAATAACACCACAAACACATTTTAAAATTCCATTAGATTCCTTAGGAAATAATTCAGGTGCTGTGTCTAGAGGATTACCTATTACAAAGAAGACAGAATCACAATTAGAATATTTGGATTACCTAACCATTAAGAGTCTTCAATCAAAGCAATGTATATTCTTTCCACATTTATCAACTTTATTCTTTCCATTTTCATCTCAATAACTCCATCATGATTTACACAATGCTGTTTCCTTAAACTTGTTTATTTATTTACTTAATTAAATTCATTGGGACTTTTTATTTATTGAATGATTAAAATATATAGCAAGGAAATAGTAAAACTAGTTACTAGTATGGCCTACAATAAAACACTTTTAAACAAAATGTTTGCTTGAAAATACTAATGAAAGTATAATACTGAAAATCAAAAAGGAAAAATTATTAATATTTCCTCTGCAGCTTCAAGAGCTTTTATGTAGAGTACACTTGCAAATATTTTAAATAAACTATAAAAAAATGAGTACTAGAGCTAAAGAAAGTCTCAGTATCATGCTCTTGTTAACCAAACTTCATGTTTGGTACTGACTTCAACAAAGTTAAATGAGAAATTGTCACATTTGAGATAGTTTAAAAAAAAAAAGTTTCATATAACTGTGAAATTTTTTATAATACATAAATACCAAGAAAAATTGTGAGTTTTCTGTTCAGAAGGAACTGAGAAACTTACCTATCACTTGTGTTATCCATTATCACTTTCTAATATATCTAGTTTCTAAGGCATCATTTTTTTTTATATCAATGAATATTTTCTAAGAAAGAGAAGACTCTTTTGGTTTATTTGGCTTTTGATTGAGCTCTAATTTTCTCTTTTTATTGAATTTATTAGGGTATTAGGGTGACATTGGTTAATATAATTATATAGTTTTTTTTAAAAATCCTCACCCAAGGATATTTTTTCGTTTATCATAAGATAGACTGGGAAGGAGGAAAGGAGAGAGAGAGAGAGAGAGAGAGAGAGAGAGAGAGAGAGAGAGAAACATCGATGTGAGAGAGACACATCAGCTGGTTGCCTCCAGCATGACCCTGACCAGCTGAGGCTTAACTGCAACCAAGGTAAGTGCTCTTGACTGGAATCGAACTCGACACTCTAGTCCGTGGGCTGACACTCTAACCACTGGGCAAAACTGGCTAGGGCATAATTATATAGTTTTAAGTGTACAATTCTATAATACATCATTTGTATATTGTATTGTGTATTCACCACTTAAAGTCAAGTCTGTTTCCATCACTATTTATTCACTCTTTACCCTGTTCTACCACCTCCACCCCCATTCTTTCTGGTAATCACTATGCTGTTGTCTGTGTCTATGAGTTTTTTTTATTTCCTTTGCTTAATCCCTTCACCATTTTCACCCAGCCCCCATGACCTCTTCCCCTCTGACAACTGTCAGTCTGTTCTCTGTATCCATAAATCTATTTCTATTTTGTTTGTTAGCTTGTTTTGTTCATTAGAACACACATATAAGTGAAATCAATGGTATTTGTCTTTCTCTGACTGGCTTATTTCACTTAGCATAATACTCTCCAGTCCACCCATGCTGTTGAAAAATGTAAGACTTTCTTCCTTTTTATAGCTGGGTAGTATTCCATTGTGTAAATGTACTGCAGCTTTTTTGTCCATTCATCTATTGATGGGCACTTGGGATGCTTCCAAATCCTAGCTATTGTAAATAGCACTGCAATGATCATAGGGGGTGCATATATTCTTTTGAATTATTATTTCAGGTTTCTTCAGATAATTTCCCAGAAGTGGAATCACTGGGTCATAAGGCAGTTCCACTTTTAGTTTTTAGAAGTTGTTTGTTGATTTATTAATAGTAGCCATTCTGAAAGGTAAGGTGATATCTCATTTTAATTTGCATTTCTCTGATGACTGGTGACATTGAGCATCTTTTTATATGTCTATTGTCCATTTGTATGTCCTCTTTGGAGAAGTGCTTATTCAGGTTCTTTACTCATTTTTAAATTGGATTGTTTGTTTGTTTTGGTGTTCTTTCTAAATTTTGGATATTAACCCATTATCAGATGTATCATTGGCAAATATGTTCTTCCATTTAGTGGGTTGTATTTTCATTTTGTCGATGGTTTCTTTTGTAAGTTGCTCATATCCAAATGTACAAGAGTACCAAAATTAATCAGTGATTAATATTTGCTTTCAATGTTTTGCTCTGGTCACTTCACAGTTTATAGATATTTTATTGCTATATATTTTAGCAATTTATCTTCTGTGATGTCTATCACATGCACTAAAATCTAAGTCTCATGAGAGCAGTTTTTTTTTTTTTTTTTCTAATTTGATCATAGCTTTATTCCCAGTGTCTATAAATATGCCTGGCTATGGTAGGTGTTCAACAATTATTTTGTGAATAGGTGAATTAATCATTCATAGATTGGAAGTAATACATTATATATCCAACCACCCAACTCTTCATCCAACAAATAAATATTTACTCAGCATCTAATATGGATTAAGTACTCTGATGTGGTATAGAAATAGTAGTCTTGTTTAAATATCATTATTAATAGTTATAGAATTTTGTAACTATTGTCATACAAAATAAACCTTTAATTTTTGCTTTATAATGGAAGCTTTTTAAATAGTATTCCATTCTGGATTAATGGATGTTTTCTCTTTTGCTGAAAGACCCGCTGTCTGACCCTGACAAGCTTTATCAAACATTCAATGGTAAGATGAGCCTTTCTCTCAGCATTTGAGTGTTTTGCTTACCAAGAGTCAGTTGTTGTTGTTTTGTTTTGTTTTTAATTTTTTTTTCCTTTATTGATTTTAGAGAGAGAGGAAGGGAGAGGGAGAGAGAGATAGAAACATCAATGAAAGAGAACATCGATTAGCCACCTCCTGCATTCCCCCCACTGCGGATTTGGCCCATAACCTGGGCATGTGCCCTGACCAGGAATCAAACCAGCAACCTCTTGGTGCATGACTTGACATTCAACCACTAAGCCACACCAGCCGGGCAAGAGTCAGTTGTTTTGATCACAAAGTTCTTTATAGCAATTGTAGGTATTACAACACTTAAAAGTTGTTTTATATTCTATAGACCAATAAAACATGCATATAAAAATAATACCAGTTGCTCTTTCTAGAAAATAGTTTGGATGTTTCTAAAAAGTTGACAAATGTGACACAATAAAAACCTGTTAAATTAGGTATGGGTAAGAATTATTTTTAAGTGAGTGTAATAAACTAAAAAAAGTGATGTCTGATGAATGTACTTATGACTCTGCTTTGAGAAAAACTGAAAATTATATACTAAACTATTTTAAAGCACTTAGAAACAAGGCACATTGTAAAATTTTTAGCATTCTCTGAAATAAATTTGTTCTACCATGTGCAGATTTTATGGTATTGTGCACTTCAAACACACCTTACAGTATGAGTTAAAATATCAACTATGCCATTCATAGTCTATGAGGATATAAATCAAATGGCTAATCTCATTATCCTCAGTTTTCTAATTTCTAAATTTTGTGATGTTTCATGAGATAAAGAATATAAAGCAAATTTCAAAACAAGATCATTCAAAAGTTGGAAGAGGATGTTTCAAACTTTTAGTTTTTAAAAGTCATCAATAGTAAGAGAAAATTTTAAATCACACAAAGTGTTCAGTGCCCTGAGATAATTGCCTGTTTTTGATTCATAACAAATATTCCAAACATAAATCAATTTATTTCAGTTCACTTTGACCTTGTTGGAATGTAAGATTGTATTGGAAATCACGTTCAAGTGTTAGGGTACATGTCTTATATAAACTCACCTCCTTTTTTAATTTGAATATTTTGGTTTTGCTGGTGTGATCAAAATTGTCTTTGCTAATTGAGATTTTAGTTATTGGATGTATGTTGAAGTATTCCCACAACAACATTTACATATCTTTGTATCTTTTCTTTTTATGTTGCTTATAAATCTCTAGTCTGTCAATCAAAATAGATCCAGAGACATGGAAGTAGGGAACAGACTGACAAACCTCAGAGGGAATGGAGGTGGAAGGGATGGGAAGAGGTAAACCAAAGAACTTATACGCATATATGCACAACCAATGAACACAGACAACAGTGCGGTGAAGGCAGTGTGGGGGGTTAGACCGGGGAGGAGGGGGTCAGTGGGTATAAAAAGGGGGGACATCTGTAATACTTTCCACAGTAAAACACACGTACACGCACACAAACAAAAACTCTAGCCTACAGAGAATACTCAGATATTGAATATGCAGTGAGTATTAGTGGTAGTAATCCAATGAGTAATAGTCTAATATCAGGTTAATAGCTCTCTACAGAATCACCTGTCAAACATGCCAATTTTAAGTTTTATTTTGTTTCCAAATTGTGTTTTGCGCTGTGCAACCACTCATAGGATTATTACAAAATATACTATGCATATTAAGTATTGATTTTTATTTTATTTTCAACTATAACTCATTGATAACAGCAGTCAGGGCCACACACATGCACTTGAAATATGGCAACAGCTACAAGGATGATGATTCGATTGTGACAGCTTCTCTCCTCAAGCCCCTGTCCCGCTTCCCTAGAAATACCAACTTTAAACTTCAAGTCCACACGACAAGATGTGTTACTCGCTCTCGGTTTCCACTTGCTATCAGGAGATTTCTTAGAACCAGTAATATATCTATGTTTATTGTTCAAGTTCAGTGCTTATAGGAGAAATGTAATACTTTTTTATCCTGCTTTCCCAATTTCTGTACTAATTTTTCTCTAGATCAACCTTAAGTCTGTTTCTCCAGCCCTCTCAATTCCATTAGCATTTCTTCTAGATCAACATCATTTCAGCCAGAGTAATTTTCTGTAATATAAAACATAAAAAGGAACAGAGGATCCTCCATAAGAGGTAAACCTTATACAGTCTCTGCAGATGACAAAAGTCTTCCAGGAAAGTGTGACATCTAAATTGATGAGGCAAAATTAGCCATTGAAATGTTTTCATTAATATTGTCAACAATAATAAAAATAAAATAAAATAAAGTGTTTTCATTGTATGGATCATTTCTCTTAGAGAAAATGTAAATACCAAAGTGGTTGCCATTGGCTGAGTCTGTTATATGTCATATAACCACCCATAACTGGGTAATTACTTTCAGAGTAGACACTAGTTTTCATAGTCCAAATGAACAAATGTAGGGGTGTATGGAGTCAGTGTGTCCTTAGTAAATAAGAATGTCCCCCCCCCAAAATAAACACTCTTTATAAGGATGACTTTAGGTAGGGATAGGTGCTTAAACTTAATTTCATGACTTATCCTAAAGCAGTTCATAATTCTTAAAATATATAATGAAATTATAATTATAGTGGTTATCAGTTATTTCCATTTAACTATGCCACAATGAAAAGCAAAATCGTGAGGTCTGATTATTTTATCCAGCATCTCTTTAGTCACAATTGTTCTGCTGTGACAACAGTGAATAGTAGAGTGAAGAACTATACGTTTCTTCTGTGAACAATAGCAATATGGACTTGCAGTGCTTAGCAAGTCGGAGCAATACGTATCTGTTATGTATTTAAAGGGCATTAATCAAAAGCAGTGTGTGCCCATTTGACTTGTACTTATATATGTGCTCTACGAATATTCAAAAACATTAAAAAATATGTAAATACTTCTAGTGAAATTGAATATTAAGTACCCTTAGGTAACATCTAATTTTTAATATATAATTTAATTTATGGAGAGGAGACTTGGAATTTGACTTACTAAGATTAATTCGTGTAAAATATGATTGAGCTCTTGACTATTAAATGTGGAATATATTTTTATCACTGTTTTCCATATTCTTGCCAGAACACAACAGAATATATATGCAGAATAAAATGTAATACTGAATCTTGATGAAATTTAAACATTTCATATCATGTCCACCGTGGTTGTATACATTTTTAATATTCTTAAAAATGTTTACAACTTTTTTTAGTAAAATCTACCTTCTAAAATGATATGGAAAATCCCATGGTAATTTTTCATGGGAAAAATTATATCATCTTTTATATATAATGTATAAAAACTTAACAACTGATAGACAGGTATCTATAAGACAGCTAATACAGCTTCTGGCAAACACTCCATAAATGCCAAGACAAAAGATGTAGTGTTCTATCTTTGTTTTCTTAACCTATAAGAACTAAGGAGGAGGGGAAAGGATATACGTTATAGTATTGTTGAATAAGTATTCAACAAGTGACTTACACTCAAGTGATTAAAGTCCAAAGAAGGAAGGAGGGAGAGAGTGAACTAAAGAAAGGGGGAAGAGAGAGAGAGAGAGAGAGAGAGAACATAAGAATCTTGCTGACACCAAACACAAATCTGATTTTTATGATAGAAAATTCAAGATTTTGAATATCTCCAAACAAATAATTCAATTGCTGTTTTTCGCCCACTGGTGTGGCCCAGTGGTTGAGCCTTGAGCTATGCACCAAAAGGTTGTTGGTTCGATTCCTAGTCAGGGCACAT
The DNA here is from genome assembly GCA_030848825.1 of Tadarida brasiliensis. Classification (NCBI taxonomy): domain Eukaryota; kingdom Metazoa; phylum Chordata; class Mammalia; order Chiroptera; family Molossidae; genus Tadarida; species Tadarida brasiliensis. The sequence goes on along the minus strand of CM061257.1, from coordinate 146,355,860 downwards.
GCCCAGGTTGTGGGCTCAATCCCCAGTAGGGGGCGTGCAGGAGGCAGCCGATCGATGTTTCTCTCTGATGTTTCTATCTATCTATCTTCCTTCCTCTCTCTCTCTTAAAAAAAAAAAAAAAGTTAATATAAAAAATTTAAATTGCTGTTTTTCAAGCACATTAATCCTCACTAGAAAATATTTAAAGTAATCTTAAATGTCTATTAGCTTTTGATTACATTCTCAGTAATAAAGGGCACCTCCCTGTCAGATATCAGTGTCAGTAAGGACACCACTCTTCAATACTGTGAGAACGAGTAAAGGCAGGCTGTTTAGTTATAGATACTAGACTACATAAAATATGCTGTCAATGCTTCTGGATTATTAAAAAACTACTCAATCATAGAAAAATATCTCGCAACTTTGAGACTACATATACTTTATTAATTGCCAAGTAAGGGTTTTATTGAGCTGATCCATCAACTGCTTTTTTTCAAATTTCTGAAACTAGCTCTTTTGGGACTATTTGTTCATGAAGTTTCCTCTTCACCTGCTTGCCCTATTATTTTAATACAAACAGTTCTAGAGATTTGTGTGTGTGTACTGCTTTTTACTTCTAAAATACTTGTCATTAAATGCAAAACAATAGCAATAGATCAAGAAACATCATAAGATGACAAATATTATGGAATTAAATGTTTTCATGAAATAGATGGTAGTTTTTTTATACCACACAACTGTGTTTTAGTTTTGTGATTATAATTTATCTGTCCTTTCCTTTTATGGGGCAGGAAGTATGTAACAGATCCCACTAAGATCACGTGCTACATTTTTACAAAAGTTTTAATCGACTATAAATAAAAATATGTATTCCTATTAAGACCAGAATAAAAAGAGAAAATATTTTCAGGATCGATTGGTAATGTATTCTTAGGAGAAAATAGAGAGAAAAACAGTAGTGAGAAAAAATATTCCTAACAATTTTACTTAACTTGCATTTAATTATGTTTATTTCAGAAGTGTTAAAACAGTCATCTTTATTGTTTTCATTGGTCCTAGAATCCTCTTGCCAAAATGCAAATTCTCTTAGAATACCAAGATGAAAACAAAAAGGTACAAAGAATATCAAAATTTAGAACTAAAGTATTTTGTCTGTTAAGGATGTATTGTATATCTATATGAGGAGCAAATAAACATGAATATTTACATTTGAATGTTTAAAGTTTTTTAAATTTGTTAGTTCAAAATAAATTAATTTTGATGTGGGGATGAAACTATTTTATTATTTTGGTTTTAATGATAGGTTCATGACCATATAGATTTTCCCAAATCATAAAATTATATGTCTAAAGAGGTGATTTATACTCTATTTATATAATGTTTTAATTAAAATGTATAAAATATAATTTTTTTTAAATTTATAGATCAAACATCAAAATCTCATAGATCAAACTCTACATATGTAAACAGGAAATATCTTACACTGCAAATAAACTGGGTGAAGTTATTGAGTCTACCATTTAAATGATTATTTTAAAATTAACTTTAATTTTTAAGAAATAATTTAAAAATAATTTTTTAACTTTTTATCTTTAAAACATTATATATAAGATGCATGTTTCAAAAATCAATCAAATTCAAACTATTGATTTACTGTATATTATGTGAGATTTTACATGTTCATATAGTAAATATACTTTGTATATTTTTCCTGAGAAATCAAGATCTGTTTCTTTTTAATAGACTTTTAAAATAAGGGACTGTTTCTTGACTATCATATTCAACAAATCTTTTTTACAATTATACAACATTATTACACTGTAAATTATTGGGATTTTGTAAAACATAGTTCAATTTTATTTGGAGAATATCTCAAACAGAAAGTATAATACAGAGAACTTTTTAAAAATTTTGTGAACCATTTGAGAGAAAATTATCCATGTCATGCCTCAATATTTTATATATATTTCCCACAGACAAGAATATTATCTTATATAACCACAATACCAATATTTACTTTTAAACTTTGATATGTTATTTATTAATAGCATATCTAACCTCCATACCATTCACATATCATCAAGTTTTTTTTTAAAAAAGTCCTTTTTTTAACCAAATGATTTAATTGAGAATCATGCATTGAAGTTACTTATGTCCCATTAGTTTCTATCATTTTTAAATTTAGTCTCTTTTTTATTGTAAATATCTTGACATTTTGGCTAAGTGTTTTGATATTTCTTAGTTAGATACTTTTCTTACATCTTTGGCAGGAATATCAGAGATGTGCCAACTGGGTTCTCTATCAGATTACTTCCCCACGTTTACTTCTTTTTACCATGCCTGAGCTTGTACTTACTCAACCAGCAGCATCTCCAGGGAAGAACTTCACTGATCCACTTCCATTCTGACACCCTGTTTCAGCTATGCCTGGCCACCACCCCTGTCATGGAAGCATTCACCATCATCTCCTGATCTAATGTGGCCCCAGGTTTATGACTATCAGCACAAGAGTCTGTTTTAGTTACCTCATCTCATGGCCTTGGACTGATTTATTCATGAAAGAAAAGGAAGGAAGAAAAGAATGAAAAACAAGAAATGTGTTTCAAAAGAATTTTTAAAAATTGTGCACTGTTGGTGGGAATGCAGAATAGTGCAGCCACTGTAGAAAACAGTATGGCTCTATTGGGGCTCTATTGACTATTAATAATGGATATATTTGAAATCTCTAGATGTTCCAATTTTCGCCTCATTATTTTATAACTTACTGAGCTTCCTTAATGTTTAGTCAATTTAATTGACATATTTTTATTCCAGATTTCTGTTCATGGGCTACAAAACACAAGCAAGGTTTTTATCATAAATGGATGTTAATTTTTATCAAAGACTTTGATTTCTAGTGTGATGTTTTTATTTTCCAATTAATATATGATAATTAATCAATTTTTAAACTTTGCATCCTTAAAATAAAATGATTTGCAGAGTTCTACCTTATTTGCATTTAGTAAAAGTTTTTTTAACATTGAGATGATCTATGTTATAAATATTAAGTAAGTTTGCTGGTAAGATATATGGTTTGGTGTTTTTTTGTGGGAAAACTAACTATTTAACTTTAATGTCTTGAGGATTATTAATATTATCTATTTTTAGTCAGTTTTAAGTTGTATTTTTCTAGTAATTAATTATTTTCATGCACATATTTACATATGTCAGAAAATTATTCATGATATTCTCTTATTTTAATATTTAATTTTTTTTCTTTATTGATATTAGAGAGAGAGAGGAAGGGAGAGGGAGAGAGAGAGACAGAAACATCGATGAGAGAGAACATCGACTGGCTGCCTCTAGCATGCCCCCACACCAGGGATTGGGCCCACAACCTGGGCATGTGCCCTGACCAGGAATCAAACCGGAGACCTCTTGGTGCATGAGTTGACGCTCAACCACTGAGCCACACCAGTCAGGATAATCTTTGTAGCTTGGATATCTGCCTTTGCATTCTCACCAATTTTGTATTCATTATAAGGAGATTTTTCTACAGATTAATTATTTTTAAGTAATCAGCTTTAACTTTATTGATTATCTCTGTTGTATGTTTGTATTATATTATTTCTGTACTTACACTTAATATCTTCTTCTTCATAATTATTTAGTTTGCTATCTTCTTCTTTTGCATACTTATAAGTTGGAAGCTTAGATTGTTTTTTTTCTGTAGTAAACATTTAAAACTATAACTTTCCCTCGAAGAAAAATGTGTCTGCTTTCTACAACTTTAAAACTCAGTGTTTTTATTACCATAAAATTGTAAGTATTTTCAAATTTTTGTCACAATTTATACTTTGACTCATATTTTTAGAACTGATTTTATTTCATTTCCAAATATATGTGGCTATCAAAATTTAACAAAATATTTCAAATATAAGGGCATTATAATGAGAAAATGTGTTTTGTATAATACAAACTTTAAAAAAACATTTGAAGGCCAGATTTTATGTCTCAGCATATAATCACTTCTTATAAATGTGTCTTTGAAAATGCATAATTTAGCCCAGCCAGTGTGGCTCAGTGGTTGAGCATCAACCCATGCACCAAGAGATCACCAGTTCGATTCCTGGTCAGGGCACATGTCCAGGTTGTGGGCCAAATCCCCAGTGGGGGGCATGCAGGAGGCGGCCAATAGATGTTCTCTCTCATTGATGTTTCCATCTCTCTCTCCCTCCTCCTCTCTGTAAAATCAATAAAGAAAATGCATAATTTAAAATGTGTATATTCTAAATGTTGATACAGAGTTCTTAGTATATTTTCCCATTGGATCAATCTTACTAATCGAACTTCTAATCTGTTCTATAACCTTAATGATTTTTTTGACTTCTTGATTTAGTAATAATAGTAAAAAATATATTAACATTCCTTATAAAATAGATTTGTTAAATTTATTTTTATGTATATCAGTTTTTGAGACAGTATATTCTTTGAAAACAAAATTTACAATTACTGTATATTTTTGGTCATTGAAACATTTTTTTCACTATATATGTTCTATTGCTTCAAACTTTAAATTAATTTTTTTTCTAAATTAATATACAAGTTTTGTTTTTCTTAGTTGAGCTTTGCCTAGTAGAATCTCCCGTGGACATTTTGTGTAACAGAGATTAGAAAGAGAACGGAATGTATACAGACTTACTGTTAGCTTTGGGAGTACAATATTTGGAGAGAAGACTATCAGATTAGATGTTCTGCCTCATCTAACTTTTACTTTTGTCACTGTGTTATAAAGTATACTTTTCTTCTGCCTCTTAAGAAGGATAATGATTAGAAAGTTTAAAATAAGGCCAAGAAATAGGATCAGTATATGGAACATATTCCAGGTATTAGAAAAATTCTCCTTTCTTTTCTTCCCTGGGAAGTGCTTTCACTAGTCTCAAATACGCTGCACTTTCTTTTGACTTAGACCTTTGTTATCAGTAAATAATTACATACTCACATTTTCTCAGACCCATTTTATCAGAAGTCAAATACAATTCCTTGCTAATATAGTATGAAGGTCAAATTTTATTTTTAATTATAATTTGCAAAATACATTTATTTTTAAAACAAAATTATAATGAACATTTTTATTAAATTTTTTGGAGTGACACTGGTTAATAAGATCATATAAGTTTCAAGTGTACAGTTCTATGATACATGATCTGTATATTGCATTAACAATGTATTACTTGACAACATATTACTTTACATTAGTAGTGAAAATTATTTTTATCAGATATGTATTGGGTACTTAAATATTTGAAATTAAATATTGGAAAATATTTGTTCATATTCTAGTGTACAAATATATTCATTAAATATACCCTTGGATAATAATAGTGAATTAAATTACATATAACTTATACCTCAATAAAAGTGCTTAAACTTCTTATGTGATTCTTATGAAAGTTTTAAAGTTGAGTCATTTAGTCATACAAATAAATTCTAGATGCCATAAATGTAAAAATATATTTAATGACCTGGCCGGTGTGGCTCAGTGGTTGAGTGTTGACCCATGCACCCATGCGCCGGTTCTATTCCCAGTAAGAGCACATGCCCAGGTTGTGGGCCAAATCCCCAGTGGGAGCCATGCAGGAGGCGGCCAGTTGATGTTCTCTCTCTTCAATGTTTCTATCTCTCTCCCTCTCCCTTCCTCTCTCTCTAAAATCAATAAAGAAAAAAATATATTTAATGAAACAAATTTACTAAGTACTAGATAATATTTTTTTATGTGATAAAGGAAGGAGTTGTCAAACCTACTAAACCTGTGGAAAAGAATTTTGAAAGTTTAATTATGATTGTGCCAATTCTAATGGCTTTATACCGTGACTGTTTCACAGCCTCTTTTGTAAAACAGATGAAGCTGGTTTAAGGATGATGGTGAACCTGTCAGCTATGACTTTCTTTACTTCAGCATTCTTGCATATTCTCTGTGAGGACAATCTCAGTTTATATTGTATCATTCAGTTGCACTTTGTCTATGGAACTGTCTTTATTTGTCTGGAAACTGTTTTTATTTGCCCCATATATACCCACAGAAAGCTTTGGTTCAGGGTTTTTGGGATGGTTACTTGTGAGATTCCCAATAGGACACTGAAATCCAGAAAAGTATAATAATATTATCATTATTATTTATTCTTTTTTAATTAGTCATAATACTTCATTATAGCATATTTATTTTGGAAAATTAACTAGAGATGCTATAAATGCCAAATCTGTGTGTACTCAAAATATATTTAACCAAGCTATTGCTACTTGAGCCAGTAACAGGTATTATTTAGGGTTAAGTGAGCTCCACTGATACATGACAGATTTGTGCCAGTGATTCTGCATATTCTGATCAGTATTTGCTGCTTTTGAGATTATATAGGCATATGCCTGCATATCTTTCTTTTTCTTTTTTTAAAATTTTTAATTTTTTTATTGATTTTTTTAGAGAGAGAGGAAGGGAGAGAGAGATAGAAACATCAATGTGAGAGAGATACATGGATCGCCTGCCTCCTGCACACTGCCCCTCACTGGGGATGGAGCCCACAACCCAGGCATGTGCCCTGACCAGGAATCTAACCAGGACCTCTCAGTCCACAGGATAATACTCAATCCACTGAGCCACACTGGCCAGGCTGTATTTCTTTTTCTGAGACTTTAGGAGGAAAAAAGAGTCTTCACAAACAGCACTATACATTTTTATCAGCTTGCTTAGAAAAATAGTCTGACACAATTCATTTTCATTTTGTGCCTCTCAAGGTAAAGTACATGCTCCAGGGGTGAGAAAAGAAATAAGGGGCAGATAGTTCCCTGAACTGATAGACATGACATTTGTGCAAGTAGGTAGATAAAATGATTCTCAAAATCGGACTAAGGAGGGAGAAAAGTGAACTGTAAAACCTGGAACTGACGTTATCAACCCAATCTCTCATCCCAGCTCACAAGTTACACACAATATTGCAGTGTAAGCGCTTCTCCAGGGTAGTAGAACACTGTAACTATCCACTGTGTGGAAACCATATTTGACATACAAAGCACCACCATCCCACCAGAACTTGTCACAGAAATGGGATAATGGTCGTCTTCAGAGTGGCAGACTTTCTTCAGAGCCTGAACAGAGAAGTATGCCCTGTGTAAAATGGCAATAAAATAAATATGTTATGAATTTTCAAGTTGGGACTGACACGTTTCAATATACACTTTCAAGAACTACCAGACTTTGCCCACCATCCTGAGTAAGGTCTTAACAGAAACTATGATACTTTAATTTCAAACTGTACTAAAATTCTAGTTGAAGAGTGTGATTCTATTATAATTATAATTATAATTGATGAAAAGTCACAATCATTTCCTATTTCAAAGCATATATTCATTTTTGTTTCAGTGCCAATGACATAGGAATGTTTGGAATGCCATAAAACTCAATTTATAGAATATTTGTAAATTGATAGTCTCACCTTTGTTTTATTTTTGTTTGATTGTTTGTGTTATTGACTGGTTGGAGAAATGCTAATGGTACAAATACTTCAGTCTAGTATTTTCCCCACTGTAGAAAAATATAGTGATTTTTTTGACATATAACTACTATTTTTAACTTTTCAGAAAACATGAATAACATTTGTATTATGCATCAATCTAAGGGCAACACATTTATTCAAAGGTTATTTACCTTGTTCATTTCTGAAACAATTCCTGCTGTTTCTCTGTGATAGCACTGTGACTCCTGTTACTCTAACATTTTAATTTATTTTACTTAAATCCAACCTGAAAAATCACATTTTAGCCATATGCACTTTCACAAATGTTCATTTTTTTCTCAAATTTATATTATCCTTTTTTATGCAATATTTTATAATTAACAAGAAAGACTGAAATTATTACTTAAAACTATATCATAATTTATCCATAGATAACAAGAAAAATAGGATAATATTGTGTTTTTATTAATAAAAAATTTGGCATGCCTATTGCAAAAATAATTGATAAAATACAATTCATATTTAATGCCAAAGATCCAAGAGAATAACTATTCTCATTTGGCAAATACATTTTCATGTTTATATATTATCTCCTACCCAGTCTGAGAATATAAATTCCATGAAAGTAAATCAGGAATCAGGTATTGATGATCTGAAAGAATCAGAGAAAATTCTAGGACAAGAGGATATAAACTGCAAAAGAGAGTAGATTTTAAAAGGTCTTCAAACAGCAAAGAGTATTTACAAAATAAAAGAAATATTAACCTCCCTCTTCCCATGACCATAATTTTCTTGCATTGTTTACTCCAAATGTCATATCAATCCCCTCCATATCTGTTAGTCCAAATTATCCTAAATTTACAAGGCTCAAATATAACGTACAAGGGTATACTTCCCAGGATGTTCACAACTAAAGAAATTTTTACATTTAAACATCTGAAATAGTTTATATCTACTTTTATAACACTATTTAGCAGTTATTTGTCATGCAGTTACTTATCAATGGGCCCCTACTCTGCTGAGAACACCACTGGTGCATGGGTCGACGCTCAACCCCTGAGCCACACCAGCTGGGCCACTTTATCTATCTTAATAATAGACATTTTCACTGGTACTGTGAAAGAAATCTGAGTGCGTACAACTTTAGCTTTCTGACAGACCCTAATCTCCCAGTCTGCCTCAGTCCCTAAGACTGACATAGCAAGTAATCATAAAATTAATATATGTGAATTTTTATTTTAATTTATGTATGAGTATTTTTTATAGAAATTGTGTAGTCTCTAAATTTTGGTCAGCAAGTCCTTTTCTTTTACTTTTTCTTTTTATATGAAATGTTACTTACGACTCCATTATATACAGTAAAGTATAAACTTACTTATTCAGGGAAAAGGTAAAGAGGTTTTCTAACCTTTCTTGCTCCACATTCCCATCTGTTCATGACCTCTGCATACCAATAAGCAAATCCTAAGACTCCATGAGTCACAGCTTAAAAATCGCTGTTCTAAGCAAATCCTAGTGCAGAATGTGAAACTGAGACAAACACATGGGGTCAACCTTTATTTGCAGTCAAATATTGCTTGTTACTTACAATGATGAGAACCAGATTTTCTATCTGGTCTCCAGGTGTTCTTCTCAAAGGGAAGTATAACATCTGTCCAATTGACATGTAAGTAATATTTTCCTAGAAATAGTAATAATCATTTATAGATCAAAGTTAATAGGCAATTATCTTTTAAGAACATTAACTTAAGCAGATTAAATATGCTCCCATAAATTTATGTGATCTGTTCATTTGCATTGCTGATATTCTCTTTATTAGATTAAAAATAAATATTTAGTTGTGGAAAAGTATTATAAGCTTAGGTAATTAATGTCTACATACTTACTACCATTTTTATTGATGTTTATATCTATGTGCCAGTCTCATTTTATTATCTTTGCTAAATGTTTAATATTGCATCTATTTCATTGGCTTTTTTTCCTTTAAAAGGATACATGAAATAATGGTGTTATTTTATAATGGATAATGTCTTAGTTTCATGAAATACATATATTTAGAAGGAGTTTCCAATGTTAGTTAGGTCAGCATGTTAATTGTTCTTGAGATTGAACCACAGGTTTAACTTTACCTAACAATTCATCGTTCTTCACTCAGAAAATAATGTTTTCTATGGCTTTTTGTTGTACCTAGTCTCCACAGATTTTAATACTATGATAGACTGAGTTATTGCTCTTATCTGGTTTCCCTCAGTAAGCACTAAAAGGTATGTGCAGTTTATTCTAGCACAGACCACATCAATCAACCTACACCTATAACATGCTGCCATGATTATGCAACCCTGACCATTGCCATGTGAATTGCCAAAATCCCCATTGAAATCGGCCTTAGCCACATAACTTGGTAGGACAAGAGAATGTGAACAGAAATGACATAGTTTTAAGTGTCAGTGCCTTATTTTACCATCCCCTTTCTTCCCTCTGCAACTTCAGGTAATGGCCTAGCTGAGGGTGGCTCCCTCATTCTGGGTCCTAGAATAAAGACTTTTGGAAAATGTTGGCAATTGACTCACAACAAACATGAAATACAAGCAAGAAATAGCCTTATGTGTAATTCACTAAGATTTGAGGGTTGCTTGATTCTACAGCATAATTTATTTTATTTTATTTTTTAAATTAAATTTATTGGGGTGACATTGGTTAATAACATTATATAGGTTTCAAGTGTACAGTTCTAGGATACATTATCTGTATATTGCATTGTGTGCCCACTACCCAAAGTCAAATCTTCAGTCACCAGATATTTGACCCCCTTTACTAACCTCCCATCCCCCTTCCCTCTGGTAAACACCATACAGTTGTCTGTGTCTATGAGTCTTTCGGGTTGTTTTTCTTGTTTGTTCATTTGTTGCTTTCAGTTTTATAGTGGAGTACTATGCAGCTGTAAGAAAGAAAGATCTTTTATCCTTTGAGACGACATGGAGGGACCTCAAGAGTATTATTCTAAGCGAAACAAGCCAAGCAGAGAAAGACAAATATCACATGATCTCACTCATTTGTGGAATGTAATAAACATAACAGTCTGGGGAACAGGGTAGACCCAGAGACGTGAAAGCAGAGTACAGTCTGACACCCCTCAGAAGAGGGGGTGGGGGGGAGGGAAGAGATAAACCACAAAACTTATACGCATGTATGCATAACTGATGGACATGGACAACAAAGCTGGGGAAGGGGTGGAGGGACGAGGAGGAGGGTGTCAATGGGGAAAAAAGGAGAAACATCTGTAACAAAAATAAATTAATAAAAAAATAAAATAAAAGTAACTGGATTTGGTGTACAAAAAATATTGTGTCTTAATGTGTAGCCTTTGGCAATTTATTTAATAGTTTTAAGTCCCAAATTACCGTGTATGTAATTTTGATCCTCTAATATTTGTCATCAAGAATACATGTACTAGAAACTAAAAATTCAAGGCCAGATAATATGTATGAGGAGAAGCAGGATTAGACTAGAGAACTATATTAGAAGTGAAAATATATGTTATTAAAATTGACACATTTGATTCATTATATAGAAATAAGATAAGGGATATAGGTGAAAATCTCAGCACAATGCCTGAGGTATTATTGCTTTGGTGTTAAATAGTAATATTGCATTTTTCTCTGCCTATTCCAGAATATTTCTTACCGTGCTGAATATCTCAATCTGAGAATTTATCACATTGTATTTTATATTCTACGTAAAAATGTAACTGGGGATTAAAATGATACCGAATTTCAAAAATATTTTGGCTACCAAAATATATATTCGCCAATTATACTTAAATATATTTTCCTAAATAATTCAAGTGATAAGGTATAAAATTGGATAGAAATTTCTATCTAGTCCCTGGTCCTAATGAGGATGTGCTACTCATATTAATGCCTATTCCTCTGGCTAGAACTCTCCTGCTGGCAAGAAATATAGCACAGCCTGTAGATACCCCAAATTAGAATTTCCAAGTGCTGGCAGGAATGTTCAGTATCTGGCAACTGGGGCTTTTAGGACTTGACTCTACCTCTTTTCAGTTTAATTTGCAATATATAAAAATAAAAATAAAAATATGTATTTTTTACTCACATACTTCTATTTACCTTAAACATTCACTTTATCTGAAATATACCTTATGTAATGATACCTATGTAATGATAATTTTTGTAACATAAATACATTTTCTTAAGTTTATAATGAAATATTATACTTGGGACATGGAAGAATTAATACAAAGTCCAAGCATATTAGCAGGCTGTGTCTGACTCAGGAAAGCAAATTTATGAAAGATGAATTTGATTCAATTAGGATAAAGGAAGAACTGTTACTATCTATAAAAACATGTGTGCTAGGTACTCCCTCCTGATGGAGATTAGGATGGTAATTAGTTCTTCGAGGAAAAGGATTGTTGTAAGTGGGTATAAAACTAAAACGCAATTACTTTTGAAGTTTATAGGCAACCCAAGGCTTTTTTAGACCACTGGTTCTTGTGGCTTGTGGGTACAGTTTAGTTACTACATTATCTTATATATGCCTCATTATATAAATAGGTACAAAGATGGATATGAGGAAGAGGCTTGGAGTTCCAATAGAAAAGAGAATTGTGTGGACCAGGTCACTTCGGGAGAAGCAATGCCTTTCTGTGAAGTAATGTAGCAAGCACAGGGCAAGCTCACAGTGTGAAATGCTGGGAACTCTATACCTTGACCTTCCTCTCCACAAACTCCAGTCCTCTGCCATGATTCCTCATTGGTTAAACCCAACAGGAAGTCAAGGGTCATGCAAACTCTTGGATGTGATCCATACAGGTCATGTAACCTGGCAGAGCATAGGACAGGCCAGGGTGCCTCTGGAAGGACACAAATAAATTTAGCACATTCATTCTCAATATATGTAGGGTACTATTCTGAGTTGTTTGGTAATGATAATATATCCGAAATAATGTCTTGTTATGTGAAATGAAGTGTAGCTAATGCAGTGCTGCTGTAATTTGTATTTATGTCTAAATGCACATCTATATGTCAGTAGATTACACATGTGACCATAAGTGAAAAAGAAAGTACTAGAAAAGGAAAAAAAATCGCCTCTTACCTTCGATACAACTTTCGCATTGTACTGTTATACGGTTTTCCATAGTTCTCATAATCTTTGGTTAAACTTTTCCTAATGTGTTTACATCCTTTGGTAAATTTTAAATTTCATATCCTTTCTAATTATTTTATTTTCACATTTATACATATAGGTAATCAAAATATATATATTATATTATATGTATTATGCATTGTTTTTGTTTCTGATCTACCCAAATACATATAAATACCCATAAGTACACATTTATCTATGTAACTGCTTTGGCATTCTTACTTATTTTTAATGTAAATGTCACCTAATAAACAAATTGCTAATTATTTCCAATGGCATTTAACTTTGGCTGAATAATTTGTAGATTAATATAAACATTTTCAATTTGTTTGTTTTTTAGATTAATTGGAAGATTGCACAAGTAATTTTTAATGTAGGTCTTATTTAGATAATTGTTCCCTTCTTCTATTTGAACTGTTCCTTGACAGGATGTTTAATCTAATTTACCTAATCCAAATTCACCTCCTTACTTCATTTAAAATGTGAATACTCTTCTTCCCCTGTCCACTGAAGCAGGAACTTAGGGGATGTCCCTTTAACATCATCAAGCATGAGTAATGTTTCCATTGCTCCAAACTGAGAACCAGTATTTTCCTTAGATCATTGCTACTTGCTCCTGGCTTTCCATTGGATCATCTCCAACACACTTCTGACAACTACTTCAATTAGCTGTTAAGATGTAGCTTTACCAAGGAATCAACAATGATTTTTTTAAAGTTCAAGCATGGTGTAAATTCAGCTATTTTTTACTCTTACCAGTTCCCACGATCTAAGTGCTTAACTTGTCAGACAAACAAAAGACATAGCAAAGGAGAATTTTGAAATATCCATCTCAAGAGATATTTAACAGAATTACAACTATCTCTGTAGGTATATTCATGCTTGGAAATATAGCTACTCATTTACACTCTCTTTAAAAAAGTATATATATATATTTTTTTTTGTCAAGAATATTTTTAAAGTAATGATAATTTAAGAGGGAGATATTTGTAGACAATTAATATTTAAACATAAAAATAGTGAAAACCTTATGAAGTGATAGCATATTTGTTTGATCAGTCCTAGGACAGTATTGGTAAATTCAAATGTCTTTTAGAATTTAGAGACCATTCAGAGGTAAGCACGTCATAACCATTTAAATAATTTCCACTCTATTTATTTTCAATGATACTTCGGTGAATTGACTTTGGATTGTATTCAGATTTCTTACAAGAAAAGTCTGAAAGCAGTTTTGAGATACATTACCAGGTATTACTCAGAGTGCACTGTGAGGTCCACTTCTGAACTTCAGCTCTCTAAAGGCCACAATAAGAGATGAAGGAGACCCTGCATGTGTGAGGGTTGGTGTATATGGGATCTACCTAAACATTCCTTTGAAAATTGCTTTTAACTTAACACTGTTCTAAAAAATAAAGTCATTAAATTAAAAACAACAATTACAGTTAAAAATTAAAAATATGTAGTTACTATAAAAATAACAGATTTTTTTCTCATTGGACTAGACAGAAACTGGAACAGGTCGTTTGAACCCAGGCTGTATGTATAGCTTTGGGCCCGCTGTGCTCTGGGTCTAAATATGGACAAATGGATGGGAGTCTAACTCTTGGAATACTAATAATGCCTGACAAAGAACTAAATACATGGTACTTTGCAATAAATTAAACATTGCCCCCATTAAAATAATAACTAATCATTTGGAAACATACAAAATGACAGAGAAAAATAAACATATTTGGCTAGCATTACCAGATAGTAAAACTTACTATGAATCTATGATACTTACAATCCTTGAATTTTGGAGAAGAGATAATAAATATGAATTAAATGTATAAAATTCTAAAAATAGACATGCATGCAAGATTTCAGTTTATGATAAAGATAGTGAGTGCGTAAAAGAGAGTTTATATAGTGTAGAGAGTTTATGTAGTGTAGTTTATGGTATTGAGACAAATTGGGCAACTTATTAGCACCATTCCCACAATGCACAGGGTGGAAAAAAAATTTACAGATGTTCATACAGAAAATGATACAATAATTAATAAATAATACTACAAGAATAAACACTGTGTTTCACATACTCACAACTGTAAACTCACTTTGGCCACCCCTGTATACATAAATATATCTCTTAAATTATAGTTATGTCAAAATAAATTCTATATGAATCACATATTTGAGAAAAAAGTCATAAAATTTCACAAAGAATGAATACATATTTAGAGAATAAAAAATAATTTCTAAGCTAGACATATTATCCAGAAGGCATAAAGAAAATTCATGGTAAATATGATGACATATTTAATATTTTTAAAGGGAATAAATAACAAACTGTGAGTTAAAAAGAAAACTGCACAATGGTGTAAAAATATTTGCAATACATATGACAAAAAGAGATTTGATTCCTTTAATATTACAAGTAAAAATTTTAAACCAAATAATTAAAAATAAAGGTAAATTGCACATTACAAAATGGACATAGTAATTGAAAACGCAATTTATAAAAAAAGACTCACCAATTACACATGACTACATGAAATATTGTAAACCATATATGTTATATTTTATTTTTTTTAATTATTATCATTAATTTAGTTTTGTTACAGATGTTTCTCCTTCTTCCCCCATTGACACCCTCCTCCCCATCCCACCCCACCCCCGCCCTGACCCCAGGTTTGTTGTCTATGTGCTTGGTTATGCATACACGCATATAAGTTCCATGGTTTATCTCTTCCCTCCCCCTGAACCCCCTCTTCTGAGGTTTGTCAGTCTGTACCCTACTACTATGTCTCTGGGTCTATTTTGTTCATAACTTTCACTTAGGATAATACTCTCCAGGTCCCTCCATGTCGTCTCAAAGGATAAGAGGTCTTTCTTTCTTACAGCTGTATAGTATTTCATTGTGTATGTACCACAGCTTTTTCATCCACTCATCTATTGATGGACACTTGGGCTGTCTCCAGATCTTAGCTATTGTAAATAGTGCTGCTATGAACATACAGGTACATATATTCTTTCTCATTGGTGTTTCAGGCTTCTTAGGGTATATTCCTAAAAGTGGGATCATTGGGTCAAATGGCAGTTTAATTTTTCATTTTTTTGTGGTAACACCATAGTGTTTTCCATAGTGGCTGCACAAGTCTGCATTCCTACCACCAGTGTACTAGAGTCACCCTTTCTCCACACCCTTGCCAGAACTAGTTGTTTGATGATTTGTTGTGGAGGCCATTTGTTGTGACATTGAACATTTTTTCATGTCTCTTGGCCATTTGTATGTCCTGTTTGGAGAGGTGTCTCTTTAGGTACTCTGCCCATTTTTTAATTGGGTTCCTTGTCTTCCTATTGTTGAGTTGTATGAGTACTCTATATATTTTGGAAATTAACCACTTATCTGATGTATCATTGGCAATTATGGTCTCCCATATAGTGGGTTCCCTTTCCATTTTGATGGTTGTTTCTTTTGTTTTGCAGAAGCTTTTGAGTTTGATGTAGTCCCATGTGTTCATTTTTTCCTTTGTTTCTCTTGCCTTAGACATTGTATAAGTGAAAATTCTGCTGCGTATTATGTCTGAAATTTTGCTGCCTACATTTTCTTCTAGGATTTTTAGGGATCTTTAGGTCACATTTAAGTCTTTTATCCATTTTGAGTTTATTCTTATGTATGGTGTAAGTTGGTTCTCTGCTTCATTTTTTTTTTTTTTTTTTTTTTTGCATGTAGCTGTCCAATTTTCCCAACACCATTTGTTGAAGAGGCTGTTTTGACTCCACTGTATGCTCTTGCCACCTTTGTCAAATATTAATTGGGCATATTGTCTTGGGTCAATTTCTGGGTTCTCTGTTCTGTTCCATTGATCTGTGTGCCTGTTCTTGTGCCAGTACCAGGCTGTTTTGATTACAGTCGCTTTGTAGTATAACCTGATATCTGGTACTGTGATCCCTCCTACTTTGTTCTTTTTTAAAAGATTGCTGTGGCTATTTAGGGTCTTTTTTTGGTTCCATATAAACTTTTGGAGATTTTGTTCTAGTTCTGTGAAGTATATTGTTGATATTTTGATGGGGATGCATTGAATCTATAGATTGCTTTGGGTAGTATGGACATTTTAATGATGTTAATTCTTCCAATCCATGAACGTGGTATATGCTTCCACTTTTTTTATTTCTTCCTCTATTTCTTTTTTCAATGACCTGTAGTTTTCTGTGAAGAGGTCCTTTACTTTGGTTAAGTTTATTCCTAGGTATCTCAATTTTTTTGCCGCAATGGTAAATATCATTGTTTTTTTAGTTTTTCTTTCTGTGAGTTCATTGTTGGTGTATAAGAATGCCATCAATTTCTTGACATTAATTTTGTATCCTGCTACTTTGCCAAATTTATTTATTAAGTCTAGTAGATGTTTTATGGTGTTTTTAGGGTTTTCTATGTACAATATCATGTCATCTGCAAATAATGACAATTTCATTTCCTCCTTTCCAATTTGGATTCCTTTTATTTTTTCTTCATGTCTGATTGCTGTGGCTAAGACTTCCAGTACTATGTTAAATAAGAGTGGCAAAAGTGGGCATCCCTGTCTTGTTCCTGTTTTAAGGGAAATGCTTTTAGTTTTTGCCCTTTGAGTATGATGTTGGCTGTAGGTTTTTCATATATGGCCTTTATTATGTTGAGATATGATCCCTCTATCCCCACATTGCTGGCCATTTTTATCATAAATGGGTGCTGGATTTTGCTTAATGCTTTTTCAGTGTCTATTGATATGATCATATGATTTTTATGTTTCATTTTGTTTATGTGGTGTATCGCATTTATTGATTTGCAAATATTGTACCATGCTTACATCCCTGGGATGAATTCCGCTTGATCATGATGAATAATTTTTTTGATTGTATTGCTGGATCTGATTTGCTAATATTTTGTTAAGGATTTTAGCGTCTGTGTTCATGTAGTTTTCTTTCTTTGTAGTGTCTTTATTCAGTTTTGGAATTAGGATTATGCTGGCCTCATTAAACGAGTTTGGAAATGTTCCGTCTTCTTGGATTTTTTGGAATAGTTTGAAGAGAATGGGTATTAGATTTTCTTTGAATGTTTGGTAAAACTCCCCTGTGAACCCATCCAGGCTTGGGCTTTTGTTTGCTAGGAGTTTCTTAATTGCATCTTCAATTTCTTTTGTTGTCATTGGTTTGTTCAAGTTTTCTATCTCTTCCTGGTTCAGTTTGGGGAGACTGTGCGTTGCTAGAAATTTGTCCATTTCACCTAGATGGTCCTATTTGTTGGTGTATAAATATTTATAGTATGTTTCGATGATCCTTTGTATTTCTGTGGTGTCAGTTATTTCTTCTCCTCTTTCCTTTCTGATTTTGTTTACTTGGGTCTTCTCTTTTTGTTTCTTGGTGAGTCTGGGTAAAGGTCCATCAATCTTGTTTTTCTTTTCAAAGAACCAGCTTTTTGTTTCACTTATCTTTTGAATTTTTTTTTTTTTTAGTTTCTATGTCATTTATTTCTGCTCTGACCTTCACTATTTCTTTCTTTCTACTTGTTCTGGGTTTTTCTTTTTGTTCACTTTCTATTCCTTTAAGTTATAGGGTTAGAAAGTCAATTATAAATTTTTCTTATTTCTTGAGGTAGGCCTGTAGGGCTATAAATTTCCCTCTCAGGACCGCTTTCCCTGTGTCCCATAGATTTTGTAGTGTTGTGTGTTCATTTTCATTGGTTTCCAGGAATTTTTAAATTTCTTTCTTGATCTCGTTGGTAACCCATTTGTTGTTTAATAACATGCTATTCAGTCTCCAAGTGTTTGAATGTTTTTGTGTTTTTATTGTAGTTGAGTTCTAGTTTCATGCTATTGTGATCTGAGAAGATGTTTGATATGATTTCATTCTTCTTGAATTTGTAGAGACTTACTTTGTGTCCAAACATATGGTCTGTCATTGAGAATGTCCCGTGTGCACTTGAGAAGAATGTATATTCTGCAGTTTTGGGGTCAAATGTTCTGTAAATATCAATTAGGTCCAGCTGATCTAGTTCATCATTTAAGGACTCTATGTCCTTGTTAAGTTTTTGTCTAGAAGATCTATCCAGTGGTGTCAGTAGGGTGTTAAAATCACCCACTATGATCAAATTGCTATTGATCTCTCCCTTGAAGTCCTCCATAGTTTTTAAAAAATTTTGGTGCTCCTGTATTTGGTGCATATATGTTTACCTGGGTTATATCCTCTTGTTGGATTGATCCTTTTAATATTATGCAGTGACCTTCTTTGTCTCTTATTATGGCCGTCGTTTTGAAGTCTATCTTGTCAGGTATGAGTATTGCTGCA
The DNA here is from genome assembly GCA_030848825.1 of Tadarida brasiliensis. NCBI lineage: Eukaryota > Metazoa > Chordata > Mammalia > Chiroptera > Molossidae > Tadarida > Tadarida brasiliensis. The sequence goes on along the minus strand of CM061257.1, from coordinate 146,336,919 downwards.
CCAGCTCTTTTTTTCATTTCCATTTGCCTGGAAAATTTTTTTCCATCCCTTCACTTTCATCCTGTGTGAATCTTTTGTTGTGAGGTGGGTCTCTTGTAGACAGCATATCCATGACATATATATATATATATATCATGTTTTCTTATCCAATCAGCTACCCTAATCTTTTGATTGGAGCATTTAAGCCATTTACATTTAAGGTGATTATTTTTGTAGATAGTTATTAGTTGCCATTTTTACTTTATGCCTGTGTTCTTCTCTCTCTCTTTCTCCTTCTTATTCTTACAACAGTCCCTTCAGCATTTCTTGCAGTGCTGGTTTGGTGGTAGTAAATTCCTTTAACTTCTTTCATCTGTGAAGCTCTTTATTTCTCCTTCAATTTTGAATGATAGCCTTGCTGGGTAGAGTAGTCTTGGATTCAGACCCTTGCCTTGCATTACTTTGTACACTTCATGCCACTCCCTTCTGGCCTGCAGTCTTTCTATTGAGAAATCAGCTGTCAGTCTAATGGGAGCTCCCTTGTAGGTAACTTTCTGTCTCTCTCTTGCTTCCTTTAAGATCCTTTGTCTTTAATATTTGCCATTTTTATTATGATGTGTCTAGCTGTGGGTCGTTTGGTGTTCATCTTGCCTGGGACTCTCTGTTTCTTGGACTTGTGTGACTTTTTCCTTCACCAGTTTAGGGAACTTCTCTGTCATTATTTCTTTATACAGATTCTCTATTCCTTTCTCTGATTCTTCTCCTTCTGGTACACCTATAATGCGAATGTTGATACTTTTTGTATTGTCCCACATTTCCCTTAAACTCTCCTCCTGCTTTTAAAATTTTTTTTTTTCCATTTGCTGCTCTATTTGGGTGTTTTTTTCTACCTTGTCTTCCAAGTCACTGATTCGGTCTTCAGCTTCTTCCAATCTACTATTGAACCCTTCTAAGGTATTTTTCATATCAGCTATGTTATTCTTTATTTCCTCTTGATTTTATGCATAACTTCTACCTCTTTTTTTAAGCTGAAGTAATTCCCAATGAGCTCTTCATAATTCTTATTAAGTTGCTTATAGTTCTCACCAGATTGTTTGAGCACCCTGAAAATCAAAGCTTTGAATTCTTTATCTGACAAGTTGCTTTCTTCCATTTTCTGTAGTCCCTTTCCGTTGATTCCTCTTTTTCTTTCATTTGCGTGTTGTTTCTTTGTCTTACTATTTTAGCAGTCTGGTAGTTCTAGGCCCGGTGAGGGATGTTGGAGTGTGTAGGCAGGTCGGTGTGTATCAAATAAGGTTCTTGTGCCTCCCAAACTGTTTTGGTGTATGACGCATCTTGCCTGCTGTGGGTCCTGGAGGATTGACAACTGGCGGCTGGTATTGGTCTGTCATGCAGGTCTCGGCTCCCCGAGTCTTGCTGTTGTTTGGGCTGGGGCACCACTCCTGATCAGCCTCTGCTGATGCTGCTGGGTATGAGTCTCAGCTACTGATCTGTGCTGCTGCTCCCTGGGCTGGTGCAGTGCTGGGGTGCATGGGTCCCACTGGTATACTTCTGGGGTGTGTGGGGTCCCACTGGTATGCTTCTGGGTACATGGGTTCTTCTGGCACACTGTTGGGGTTTGTGGGTCCTGCTGGTATTCTTCTGGGTTGCGTGGGTCCAGCTGGTGTGCCACTGGGGTGTGTGGGTTCTGCTGGTGTGCTCCTGTGGTGTGTGGGGTTCCACTGGTACACTACTGGGGAGTGTGGGTCCCACTAGTGTGCTGCTGGGGTACCCTGCTACCTGGTGTGGCTCAACTCCTGATCAGTCACTGCTGGGGGCGAGTGTCAGCTCCTGATTAGCACTGCTACTGTTGTTGCCTGGGGGTGCTCTCAGGTCCCAATCCTTTGCTGCTTTTGGGGGCTGAGGATGCTCTGCTCCTGGGACTTTGCTGCTGCTGAGGGGAGGGGCTCCACTCTAAATCCACTGCTGCAGTTGTCAGGGGCAGGTCTTGGCTGCCTGAGCCCTGCTGGTTGGGCTGGGGCATTGCTCCTGATCAGCCTCTGCTGAGCCACTGGGGATGGGTCTCTGAGCTGCTACTGCCTGTTGATGATGGGGCTCCACTCCCGCCCAGTCACTTCTACTCTATGGGAAGGTGCTGGGCTCCAATCAGGCTTCTGCTGTGGGGGATGGTGCTCAGCTCCCGACTGGTTTTGGCTACTGCAGCAGGCACCTCAATAGCGCTGCTACTGTGCACCACTGGACCGATGATGCAAGGCGCTCTGGTGGACTCATGTCACTCGGCCATAGCTGTTCCCCGCTTCCACCTCCCAGGGAAGACCAGGGATCTTCCAAAATGGCAGGGCCTCCCCGCCGTGCAGGGAGAAGCTCGCAGACATGCCACTTACTGCGGTAGCCGGCTGCTTTCTGTCCACAGCACAGGAAACTTCTGCCCCACATCTCTGCACTGCTCAAGGTTGGTTGTCCACCCTCGCATTCACTCACACTCACTCTGGTCCTGCCCGCCACCATTTTCCAAATCCATATATGTTATACTTTTTAAAAATATGTAATTCTGAGTACCCAGCATAAAAAATAGAAGCGAAATATATATAAATAATCTTGGTGTTTTTTTTTGTTTCATGTATCTTTATTTATGCCTTTTTTATATTGAGTTTAAAATAATCTTCAAGTAACTTACTAGAACTAATGAGAATTTAGTAAGAATAGAAGCATATACATTAAGTATTTAAAAAAACATATATATGTATATGCACTATTAATGAACATGCAGAAAATAATATAAAAAACAGTATTTTATAGACCAAAGTATTAATGTTATGCACAATAATTAGTATAATACATCCTAAGATATACTTCACATTATTATTATTAGTATAATACATTAGCATAAAGTATAGTATATAGCTTAATGTTTAATTTTAACTAAATATGTATAAGCTTTCTAGCCTGAAATTACATATATATGTCCATGTATTCTAAATTTTAAAAGACCTATATAAATACAATTTTTTTATAACTTAATAATAACATGACAAAGAAGATTAAAAAGCAGGCAATTTGTTTGAACCAGCATTCAAATAATAAAAAATAAGTACAGTCCAGCCGATGTAGCTCAATGGTTGAGTGTTGACCCATGCACCAAGAGGTCACCAGTTTGATTCCCGGTCAGGACACATGCCCACATTGTGGGCCCAAACCCCAGTGAGGGACATGCAGGAGAAGGCCAACCGATGTTCTCTCTCATCAATGTTTCTATCTCTTTCTCCCTCTCACTTCCTCTTTCTCTAAAATCAATAAAGGAAAATAAATAAATAAATAAGTACAGCCATGGCTGGCTTGACTCAGTGGTTAGAGCATTGGCCCATGGACCAAAGGGTCGTGGGTTCGATTCCCAGTCCAGGGCATGTACCCGAGTTACTTCAATCCCTGGCCCTGGTGGGGGTCAACCAATCAATGTCTCTCTCTCACATGGATGTTTATCTCTCTCTCTCCCTCCTTCCCTTCCACTCTTTCTAAAAATCAATGGGAAAAAATCCTTGGGTGAGGATTAACAACAACAACAATAAGTAGTACATATGACAAGCATATGAAAAGATCTGTTAATAGGGAGTTACATGTGCACCACAATACAGCACGTTTGCACATCTATTAAAGTGTCTCAAACTAAAAACAATGCACACACTGGAATCCTTTTTTGGCACACCACATCTTGTAATACAGTTGATCTACTTGGCCAGCTGTGTATGTCACCTTTGAGATTCCACCTAAAATTTGCACCACTGATTGGTTCACATTTAGAGGGGTTTGTCACAATTAGAAATCTATCATAAAACATTAATATCTAATGTATCAGTTGAACAACTCATAAACTTTAATCACCTGTTTCTATTTTATGTATTCATCAATTTATTGAATAAATATCTGTCGAAACCACTATATTCCAGGCAATGTTCCTGCACTAAGGATATATCAGTGAATGCAACAGACAGAATTACCCTGAATATATGTAGTTTCCCATTGAGTCAGGTGGGAAAGACAATTAAAAAGAAGCAAAGGAAATGAAAGGGTATACCATATAGTGGTAAGTGCTAGAAGAAAAATATGAACTGCTCAAAAAGAGTGGAAGAATGTTGCAATCCTGAGCAGGGGTTTACAAAAGCCTCGCCGAAGAGACAGCATTTGAAGGATACCCATAATGACAGGAGCTAATCAGTGCAGATATCTGACATTCCACGCAGACTCCCTGCCACTGAAAAGTTTCAATGACAAAGATGGTTGACATCTAATAAAATTTGTGATTGCTTAAATATAGTAATATAGAAATCGAATACTTGATTTTAGTCACATTAATGCAATGCACTGTGTGTGTGGTGTATTCATATTGCAGATTGGGGATACTCTTCAACTGCCATCTCATCTTACAAGTTTAGACTTAATTACTTCAGTAGATTTGCCTACTTTCATTTTAACATGGTAATCATGATAATGATTATTAATATGAATTTATTCTGAGGGCAACTGGAGCAAAATCCCATGTGGGATATTTAAATTCTCTCATTTGTAAGTACAAGTAGATGGTAAAAATGGGCACCTATTCCATTAAACTGCTATAACCTAAGGCAAACTGTTCTGAGAAAATCACTGGGTGGAAATTAACTACCAAAATAAAGGTGGAGACCTCTTAGTCACATCACTGAATACACATGGAATATATCTTCTTCAGAATAAAGACTTAGCGTCTGTAACTGCTTAGTCCTGAATAGGCTGTAGACCTGCATGATATTCCGTTTGCAATCACAGAAGTAGTACATTTATGAGTGTGTCACTTCGTTATTTTTGCTGCGTAAAACATGTGTTATAAAATATATACGAATGTATGTTGTTTAGGAATTGGCTCTGTTATAAATTTCTGAGCATTTATTTTACAAATCTTATGTATTATGATTTACTATGAACTTTTTTTTTTTTTAATCCTCACCCAAGGACATTTTTCCATTTTTTGTTCAGATAGAATGGGAGGGAGAGAGAGGAGAGAGAGAGAGAGAAACATCGACGTGAAAGGGACACATCGACGTGAAAGGGCTGCCTCTCGCACGACCAATCAGGGCCGGGGACAAACTGCAACCGAGGTACCTGCCCCTAGTGAGAACCGAACCCGGCTCTCTCTGGACTGCAGGCCAATGCTCTAACCGCTGAGCCAAACTGGCCAGGGCAGATTTACTATGAACTTTTATGATAAAACATTCTTCAGAATTTTTGAGTCCTAGCTTCAGTTATCTATTTTAATTATATTTTTAATAAATATATTTCAAATAGTGCATTCCCAATAGGATTTCCAGGTTTTACACACTGCAATATTTTATAGAAGCAAAGTAAAACTGAAAAATCAACTCAGATAAATTAATCTACATAAGATTTGTTATGTATTAACCTTTCAATCCTGAGTTAAGTGTTTACAAGCACCAGGATAACAGGCAAAGCTACTCTATGCATCAGATACGGACAGCGGTGGAGCACTAATTTTATTGAAAGCTTTCTTTTCATTTCTAGGCCTTATGTTTGGGTTATGATAATCACCCAAACAGTGATGCTATTGTTCTTATTAGTAGTACCAGTGGCAATAATAGTAGGTATTTTGTTTCCGCTTAGGCTTCTGTTAGAAAGCAGAAAATTCTGGGTGGGATCTCCTACCTTTTTAGGTGCTAGTGATAGCTCACAAGAAGAAATGCAACCTGAAAATAACAACAAAATTTAACCTGAATTATAAAGACATTTGTTTCCATATTTTATGTAATTTCCTTCATTTTGAGAAAGACCAAAGTCCATTTAACTCTCAAGGCATATGTGTAATCAAAAACAAGCTAAACATCCCTGGCTGGTTTGGCTCAGCAGTTAGAGCGTTGGCCTGCAGACCAGAGAGTCCCAGGTTCGGTTCCTGCTAAGGGCACGTACCTCGGTTGCAGTTTGTCCCCGGCTCAGTTGGGGTCGTGTGGGTGGCAGCCACTGAGACACATTGATGTTTCTCTCTCTCTCTCCTTCCCACTCTATCTGAAGATAAATGCAAAAAAAAAAAAAAAAAAAATGTCCTTGGGTGAGGATAAAAAAACCAAACAAGCTAAACATGCAGATCTATTTTTTCCTTTCTTTTAAAGAGCACATATATAGTGCTAACGTAGCACAAAAGCAGAGCAGGAATGTGTATAAGTAAAAAAAAGAACATAATTTTCTTAAGATTATAAGAGGAGTAGAAAGGTAGTATAAAATCAACTTATTCTAAAATAAGTAGAAATAAAGAGATAGGGGAGGAGACAGAGAGGGAAGAAGGGAAAGATGCAAGTAAATGACTAGTCTAACATTAGAGAGAAATTATTTTTAAATATGCTTATTCTTTTAATAAGCAATATGTTCACCTGATGCAAAATTTTAAAATCATAAAAGTATAAAATTAAGCTTCCTTCCCTGATCCCAAGCCATTCAATTTCCCTACCTGATGACCACCCAAGGTTTCCTGCTTTCAGAAATTCCTTGCACCTGTTCAAATATATGTACATATATTATATTTTAATTTTCTTATATAAAATGTGGCATGTTCTGCATATTATAATTTGTTTTACAATTAATATCATATCTCATAAATCATCCTATTACCAGAGGGATAAGGGGGCCAGATGCATCCAATATTCCTGGGCAGAAGGTTCTTGGAGCGCTGTTGGAATAAGCATATTCAGAAGCCCCTATGGGAGAATGGATGGTTTTTATTGGCTTGGAGTTCTATTTCTGGGGTTGTAAAGTCCCATGTCCCTCAGTCCAGTCCTGGAGGAGGGGCAATTGTAGATTCAGCAAAGTTAGAAATAGGGCCAGAGTCCAGAGCTTCCTCTCTGCGGTACAGCCGTGTCTAGATCAAACCTCAAGCATCCGGCTAGATTCAGTGTATCAGTCCATTGTATGGGTCCCACGGGGCTGCAAGGAAAGTGGAGGAATACGGGGCGGGGGCCCAACAGATCAGAAATCTGGTGCAGCAGCGGAAAGAAGCAAGAGAGCAAGAGAGAAGAGCTCCTTTGTCTAGAAGATTAAATATTCAGGCTTCCCTGGCTTTCAGTTGCCATGCCTATTCTGGCCACTGACTTGCACTCAAGTGTGATGGACAGGTAGGTGCCTCCCACATCACTCAGACCTCACTGAACATGCTCTAAATTCCCTTTGTCCAGGCCCCTTCCCCCGCTGATCAGCAGGGAGTAGACCTGAAATATTAAATTAGTTAATCTTCCCTTTCCTCCTTTCCTGTTAAATAATATACAGGTTATGCAACAATATCAATCCCATTTTAATACTAAAAAAAATTGTAATTTTTAATTGTAAATTAGTCCACAGGATGTTATAAATTATAACAACTAATTATCTATTGTTGAAATGTGTTTGTTTCCGTTTTTTGCTATTACAAGTAATGTTACAATGAATACCTCTGAAAATAAGTAAGTGTAACCATATGTTAAATTCTCAGGAGCAGATTTGATGTATCGATGTATGAATGAGAATGCATTTATAATTTGGGGGATACATTGTTAAATTGACCTCCACTAGGAATTTTGCCAATTTACTATCTGACTAGAAATATATGAAAATGCATATTTCTCAACATTCATGTATACAAGGTTTTTACAAATTATTTAGAATTCTATTCCCATTCTAAAGGTAAAACTTTATATGTCAATATGTTGTATTTTACCTTTCTCGTATCAACTTTCCTTAGGCTTAAAAATATTTACACAATGGAATACTACACGGCTGTAAAAAGAAGTAAATCTTATCTTTTGCACATAGTGGATGGACCTGGAGATTATTATGCTAAATGAAATAAGCCAGCCAAAGAAAAACGAATACTATAGGATAGCACTTATATGTGGAATCTAATGAACTAGATAAACTGAGGAACAAAATACAAACAGAGGAATGAATATATGAAACAGACTGACAGCTGTCAGAAGGGAGGAGGAAGGTGATTATTGGATGAAAGAAGGTGAAGAGATTAGCCAAAGAACATATATGCATAGCCCATAGACACAGACAACAGTGTGGTGATGACCAGAGGGTTAGGGGGAAGCTAGATGGAGGTGGGCAAAGGGCGGGGGGTACCGAATGGGGACATCTGTAATAGTGTCAACAATAAAAAAAAAAAAAAAAAAAAGATTTCAATCTAAAAAAGCATTGTATTTGTTTTTTGTCAAGTATTTTAGCCTATTTTGTATAATACTGTTAGAATATTTTTGACTATTGTTTTAAAAAACTTTTATATGTTGTGGAAATCACTCTGTTATTTGTTCTATAAGAACTTAAAACATATTGTTATTAATTTGTATAGAGAGAGAAAAGGAGAGGGAGAGGGAGAAACACTGACCTGAAATTGAGACATTGATCTGTTTTCTCCTGCACACCCCCTACCGAGAATCAAGCCCACAACCCAGATATGTGCCCTGACCAGGAATCAAACCTACAATCTTTTGGTGCATGGGAGGATGCCCAACCAACTGAGCATTGATTTTCCATTGATTTTTCAGTCTGTGTTAGTAGTGCAATGTAGTTTTAAAATGTATTTTAATATCTTTAAATGCTGGGCTTGTACCACCTTATTAATATTTTTTTGAAAAAATATTGGCTAATATTGCATTTTTATTTATTCACATAGATTTTTAGAATAAGCCTGATTAGTTTTTAAAAGTTGTGATAATAAATTTAAAGTTTAATGTAGTAGAATTCATATGAGATTTTTTTTCTACTCAAATGCCTGGAATTCTTTCCATCATTTTCCACATTTGGAGTGGGGAATGAGTAATGAGAGACTTTTCATATTTTAATATTTGCTTATTTTGTGTTATACTAGTTTCTAAGTATTGTTATTGTAAATGGGTATTTTCCCCATTATGTCTTTTAAGTGGTTTATTTCTGTAGATATAATGAAGGTATTTTTAAATATTTATGCTAATTACTGTTAGTTTGATATAATTTATTTTAGTTAGATTTTCTTGGATTTCCATAGTATACAATTTGCAAATAGCATAATAAATGCCAAGGTATTTTAGGGAATGAAGGAAAAGAGATATATTCATTCAGGCACAAGTTCAAGTGTGTCCAAGAACCAAGCATCACATGCTGAAATGGTACATCTGGAATACATCCAGAACAGGACCAGAAGGCACAAGAAGGCTCAGAGAACAGATATCCAGACGTCCTGGCCTTCAACATTTTGCAGCAGTATGAAACAAGGATACATGAATATATGTAACACTATATTATTTTGTATTTTATAATGCAGTCTTGAAAATTTTCCAACAGTTTATAATAGATTTGTTTGACATCTTCTTCTTCTTGTTAATCTCCTTATTGAAGGCTGTATATATTTAATTTTTATATTAGTCTGTATTATATATAATTGGAATTTTATTAGTGATTACACTTCAAAACCACTTTTAATTTTAAGGTAAAATATGCTGATGGGAAAATAAGAAAAAATTATATTTATTTATAGTGAAATGGACATCACTATATAAACATACTCTATTTTGAATGGAAGTCATTTAAATAGAGGCAAAGTTCAGTTTTAAGAAATCATTTCAAATTGATTAGTAATATTAAGTAAAGTGAGAGTTAGATATGTGTTGCTTTTTTGTTAATTCATCCCCTGATATCTAGCAATGTCACTAGGGGATTCCACCTGCAAGGTCAACATTGAAGGAGAGGGATATTGTCCAACCTCAATGTCTTGGGCTACCAGCTGTGACAGCAGTAAGTGTATTACACTAGTTCTGCAACACAATCTGAAGGCAGTACCAGGCTGGCATCTTTAACCTAAATCCCTGGCTGGCATCTTTAACCTGAATCCCTGGCTGGCATCTTTAACCTAAATCCCTGTGAACTTTCAGGCATCCTTCAATAAATTAATCTTGCTTCATATATTAATCAATTTTATTCTAATTGCTTTTGCTAGAAGTGTTAAATAACCATGCTATAAATCAGTATTCCTTGACCTTGGCATTATTGATATGTTGGGCTAGATCATTATTTGTTGGGGGCTGGAAGTGCTTGTCCTTCACCTTATGGGATGTTTATCAGCCTTTATCCACTAGTGCCAGTAGCATATTACCATCTATGAAAACAAAAAATATCTCAAGACTTGACCATGTCTCATGGGAGATAAAATTGCCCCCCACTTCAATTGCAAACCAGTATAAAAAATATATTGGTAGTTTTCATAAAGGAAAATTATCTGATATGATACATACTGTGATATTTTCTCATTAAATAGATATCAATTTCAGTGAATAAATAAGGAAAGATAATCTGTCAGAATCTCATAACTATAAGGGTAAAAGTAATTGAAAATATTTGTAAAATTTAATATAAAATATGAATTTTATTAAAAGCAATCAGGGAGACACATTGTATCTCTTAAGAGAAAAACTAAACCTGAAATTCTCTGGTGAGTAGTTCAGAGAGCAAATTAATGTTCTTTGACATACTTAGTGTTATCATTAGAGAATGAACAATAACAATAGTAATATTGCTAAGAAAACAAAATCATTATTTTCTGCTCTTTGTATCTCAATCTCTTTGGCACAAAATAATTTCTACTTTATGACCAATTTCTAAATACATTATATATTTTCTGTGGCTACATAATAGTTCATTGATTAATCCCCTATTTGTGAATCATCCATGACATATATTTGGACATTTGGAAAATTTTTAATTTTTTCACTGTTATAATAACATTACATGGATAACTTCATTTATAGTATTTTTAATACTTTCTGTATTTGATTTTATTTCCTTACAATAGAATATCCAAAGTAAATTTGTCAGATTTAAAAAACTATGATACTTTTAAGCTCTTAATACAATTTGTGTATTAATGCATTAGTAACAGTGTTATTTCAGTTTCAGTCCACCAACAATGTGTAGAAGTTGTATTTTACTGTGACCTTAGTATAATTGGATTGATTTCTATTGTTTAACAGGATTCTTGATGGAAAAGTTTTGTATATAATATCAGAATACAACAGTACAATCAAATTATGGGGTTCAGTAGATGTTTTAAGGGATTAAGAGATTTTTACCTGTGACCTCAATATCTTAATATTTCTACCTATCTACCAAATATCTAGGTAGATAGGTAGAAATATTATTTGTTTAACTACATACAGATTATTTTTGGAAAATAAAAATACAGTTGTATTTATGTTTAAGAAAATAGAAAAGAAGAGAAATTGAAAGAAATATTTAATTCAAATAAATGTATGCTGAAGTTGTAGTTTTCTAGTTATGTGAATTAATTTTCAGTGAAATTGACTGACTCCCAGCTGCTTAACATAGGAATGTTAGTTTTCTTATGCTTGATACAAATTCCTCTGCCTCCCAACTACAATTGTTGTTAGTCCTAACTTTACAATATACAGGTTGTACTGTTAGCACATCTGTTCTACACCTAAAATGTCCATGTCTAGATTAATCTTACATCTATATTAAATTAATGATATTCATCAGTTCTTTTACTATTTTTTTAATTTCCTTAATTCAACTAAAATTGGTTAAACATTTTAAATTTATTTTTTTAAAATAAGTTTAATAGAAAGTACAGATATACAGCTAGTGTATGTGGTGATTTAGTAAATGATAAGGAGGCATTTGAATTCCATTTGGAAATATAACTATTGAGGAGTTTGAATAGACATTCAAATACATAAATATATTTAGGTTTATGCTTTCCACAATATAACAAGATTATATCAACATGTATGGAGGATTCTGATGTAAAAAAATGAATCTACACCCAGCTGGTGTGGCTCAGTGTATTTAGCATTGTCCCATGGGCTGAGAAGTCTGGCTCGATTCCTAGTCAGGGCACGTGCCTGGGATGAAGGCTCCATCCCCAGTGGGGGGCATGCAGGAGGCAGCCAGCCAATCAATGTATCTCCTTCACATTGATGTTTCTATCTCTCTCTCCCTTCCTCTCTCTCTCTCTCTAAAAAAAATCAATATAAACATATTTAAAAAATTAAACTAAAGCAGACAAATCATTAGAACATATATTTTAACCCTGGAGTAGGGAAGCTCTTTCCAACAATGACCCCCAAATCAGAAACCATTACATAACAAATGTAAAATACTTCTACATGCAAGGAAAATGCCATTCTCAAAATGTAAAGATAAATGACTAAATTTAACTATATTTGTAACTCATATAACAACAGAATGTATGCAGATTATGAGAAATTAAAAACTCTTAAGGAAATGAATAATAAACCAATAAACTATGTGTATTGACTGGCCCTATTCACCAGATATTTATTTCCGTTTTAGATTCTTGTAGGACTGCACTTCTTTCTTCACTTGGGATTAAATAAAATGATGTGATTCTGTTTTGGACATAAAACAAAACAAAAATGTGTACAGAAGTGATATGTGTCACTCCTAAGCTAATACTTTTTTTTTTTTTTAAGGCTTAATGCCAGGTGTTTATTCCCACCCCCAAGTGGGACTGCTCACATACACAGGTGTTGGCATCAGGGGTGAGAACAGCACCCCTGGTCTCTGAGGGGAGGACTGGGCTCTCTCCCAGCCCTTGGCCCCATGGTGTGAGAGGAGGATGGCTTCTCTTTCCTGCCTTCAGTGGAGACTGAGGGGACTCATGAGCAAATTCCACCTCTTCCACCTCTCAGCCAAGGAGAAACCACCTTGATGACATGTTTCGTTCCAATTATTATAGTAAATGGAGATGGGGTTGTCCAAACCATTACGGGAAAGGTGTAAATGGTAAAGGAGAGGTACAGTTTGGATTAGGCCATGAGAAGGGGCAGGTGATACCATCAGAAGCATGTGGGGAGGGGGGGGAGGGAGGAGCAGTTATTGGGCTTCTAAGCTTTGTAGTCCTTTGCATAGCAGGAAGGGTAGGGGTGATGGATGGAGCTTATTGTTTGGCATTTATGATGTCCACGAATTCAGGCTTGAGGGATGCACCACCCATGAGGAAGCCATCCACATCAGGCTGGCTTGCCAGCTCCTTGCAGTTTGCCCCAGTCACAGAACCTCCATAAATGATGCGGGTGCTCTGAGCCACTGCATCAGAGACATTGGACTTAAGCCATCCCCGGAGCTTTTCATGTACTTCTTGGGCCTGTTGAGGTGTTGCAGTCTTTCCAGTACCAATGGCCCACACAGGCTCATAGGCCAGAACAACCTTGTTCCAGTCCTTCACGTTATCTGCGATGACCTTGGTTTGTTCAAAAACGACCTTCTCAGTGATGCCAGCTTCCCTCTCATCTAGCTTCTCCCCAATGCAGGCGATCACTCCAAGTCCCTCGGCCAGGGCATGGGCCACTTTCTGCCCAATCAGCTCATCAGACTCCCCAAAGACGTGCCTTCTCTCCGAGTGCCCCAAGACTACCCATGTGGCTCCACAGTCTTTGATCATGCCAGGGCTGATCTCCCCAGTAAAGGCCCCATTAGTCACTTTGTAGCAGTTCTGGGCAGCCACAGCAATCTTGGGATCTAGCTTCTGCCTGGCGAAGTCAATGTAGGCGGTGGGGGGTGCACAAACCACCTCGACGTCGGCTGACACCTTAGCTGCGTTCAGAGTGCTGATGAGTTCCCCCAGAGTCGTCTTCCGCCCATTCATCTTCCAGTTCCCCCCCACGAAAACTTCCTGGAGGGCGCCATGGTGCTAGAGCCGACACAATGAAGGTCAGGATCACCCCTAAGCTAATACTTTTAAGTCAACTGCATCCTCATCCTTCTGTCTCAGTGTTCATGGAAGTACATGTAAAGATTGAACCTTGGTCAGCCTGGATTCCTTATAGGTTATGATCAGCAGACTTACCAGTCAACTTGTGATAGACATTTGGCAGAGTCAGTAAACAAATCTTTCTCTCTGTAGTTGATTGAATTATAAATCTAGGGTTGTTTGTTGTTTATTTTTTGTTTATTTGTCACTAGAGCATAAACTAGTCCTTCCTGGCTGTTACTTAGTATCTAACAGAAGATTCAACAAAAGACAAACCATCTAAAATACATTACATGTATTTCAGTACATTTTGGAATCAATTCAGGTTCCAGTGTATTCTGTAATCTACTGCAAGGATAAATGTGCTGCTTGAGGCATAAGATAGAATTATTTCACCTTTGAACAGGAACACATTCATAGATAAGGTGAACTGACACCCTTACATCTTTGCTCTGTCAGTATCACTGAGAAAGGAACCAGAATGTTGAGTCACACTGTGGAATAAAAGGCAAATTTGCATACAACAAAGTGAAATGTTTATTTTAACATCAAGAACCTTTACAAGCCATTACATGTGCTAGTAAATCTTTATCATAACTCTAATGGATACTTATGACATTCCTTTACTCCTTTCATCAGTATAAAAAATATCTGAAAATATCCTGATGTTCTGAGACATCCTCTCTTGAGGATAATTTTCCTCAATTATATTACTTATAGGAGTTTGAGTATATTGAGTTTCAGAGCAATGGTGAAAAAATTTTAAAGTCCTTAATCAGCCAGTAGGTCCATGCTAGGAGATACATCACTGAAGTGTATTTTGCACTGTTTCTTGTTTATTTTTAAGGATAAAAGTCTTTTAAACTGCAAAATATTTAGACCACTTCCAATTATGTGCAACACAAAGTAAGAAGCCTATTTCATTTAATCTCATAATTTTTCTTTCATAACTGAAGATGCAAGTGATGAATGTATCTACTATACATGCAGAAGGTGAACATCTAATTTATGGTTATCTACCATATTTTTATTGACTACTCAGAAATAAAACAGATATATCACTATATATATACATAAATAGAGTTTAATTAACAATAATTATGAACATTTTACTACTTGACTTAATTATTATATATTTTTTAACTTTTATGAAATCTTCAAAAGCAAGAAAAGATAATCAAATCAAAATATGCTAGTGAGTTATCTCTGATTTTTACAGTTTTTGATGAGATTTCATCTGGAGCTAAATATATATTTGTCAATCAAATCTACATTATGTATCATACATACATCACTCATATGTTTTCTTCTCTTTTCTTTTCTCCATCTCATTCTTTGTTCTTCTCCATTTCATTCTTTCTTTTCCAGCATTGACAGTTTTGTTTCCTTATTTTCTGTTTGCATTACTAATGAAGTCCTAGGTAAAAATGTAAACAAGAGAGGATTGACCTTTGGCTTCTTAGTTTATGGTCGTTTTCTTCTCCTCAGGATCCATTCTTCCCTCAGGTTTTAATTTCTTACTGGGGAGTATGACCCTATTCTGTATTTGTAATAATATGCACTGAAACAGCGTAATGACATCTTGATTCTTCAGGTTTGAATCCCAAATTTCCCACTTCCTGGAAATACTCCATTACCAGATATAAATTTCAACATACTCTCCAGTAAAATGGAAAACATCTTCCCAATTCAGAGTATTCTGTGGAGATTAAAGAACATACATGCAAATACAGACATGGTAAAGGAATATCTGTAGATATTAATGTTACCTATCTTGACATCTTGCCAAGCAGATTAATTAATCTGTGCTAATAGAAAAACACTGTTGGAGGTCTAAAGTGTGACTCACTCCTGTATGCAACAATTGTTGACTTTGTTTTTAGAATTTACTTTAACTCAGGAACATTTTAGAGATGTTTAGGAGAGTAAATAATGCATAGCGGGTGTGATTTTGATCTCATGCAACTCAAACTGCAGATATTTGCTTTTATCACTTATGAGTGAGGTCACTCAAGAGTGCAATATAATTGCTGATCATAAAACAAAGTCAAATTAACTGTCTCAAGGAGAATCAAATTGGAACTTATACTCCCTGCCTTTTAGAAATTATTTAGACATGTTAGCTTTCTGAATAAGTGAACATTGAGGTTGAATAATGAATTATTGTGATAATCACAATGTCATTTTAGTTAAAACCTATTAAAATACATTGTTTTGTTGAATGTGCATTTAAGGAGCTGTGTAGCAAAAAAAAAAAAAATGGTTCTAATTCTATAATAGCAAAATTATACTGTGACATCTGTTATGTTCAGTACATGTCCAAAGTAATTATATGGAGTCACATTTACCTCTACTTGTATAATAAGGTATAGAGATGGCGATCGTAAAACTGACAGGCATATAATACTGAAAGTGGCATGGCACACTGAGTTTCCTTTGAAGTATAATTCTGACATTTACTGTGGGAAATACCAGCAGAAATGAGAGGTCATACAGCCAAAATTAAATTTTCAAGAACAAAAAGGGTATATACATTGTGGCTCTCTTTTAAAGAATAGCCACTCTCCTTGTTTGGTCTCTCAAATAAGTAGCTGTGTTGATAGTTGATGGGTTACGTTACTGTTTTTCTTTTGAAAATTAGTTTCTATTGCTCCTAGTGAGCAATAACATTAAGACATAGATGTGTAGTGCCGTCTGCATATTCAATGCTTCCAGGGGATACTATGTAATCAGTGGTTTGAAAAAAATATATGAAGAATATTTTTATACATTTTATATAAGTGAAATTAAAGATTTGATGGATTTCTAGCAGAAATATGAAGATACAATGCCATTGATATTCTCAAAAAAAAAAAAACTACACAAAGGAAAACAAAAGCATGTTTGGATTAATAGTAAGAAAAGGTGGCAGTATATTTTCTAAACAAAACACACAATTAATTAATATTGGTGATTTCATGTGTGTTGTCCCTGGCCTATAATAAAGGAGAGATGAAATTACACTAACTGGATGCCTAACATTTGTCAAAATGCATCCTGGATATTTTCTTTCACATTTTTTTATTAACTTTTTCAATAAATCATTGAGGAAGGAATAATTATTGTCATTTTTAAAAAGAAGAAACTGGGGATTGGAAGGTAAGGTGATTTTTTTCAAGGATGCCAATTATGGAATAGTAGAAATAAAATTTAAACTCAAATTATTTGGCTTGAAGTCTAGTGCTCTTTTAACTAAAATTACTTGTTCTGCTGCTTATGAAAAGTCTAAATATGACAATGGGTTTCACTCTCAAATTGCATGTTATTACCAACATAACCTTTTACATTTATGAGACTACAAAGAAAATAAGACATCATTTGTAGACTGAGTGGCCATATATAAGATAGTGAGAAGCTTGTCTTCTATTGGGAAAGCTTGCCTATGATGAATGTGTTATGGGCTAAGTAAGATATCTATATGAAGCTCTAAGATAAATGTGGGTTCTGGAACTGGGGCACTTGGATATGGTAAAAAATATATATATATATATATTTTATATATATTTATATATATATAATATATATAAATATATATAAAATATATATAAATATATATAAAATATATATAAAATATATAAATATATATAAAATATATATAAAAATATATATATAAAATATATATAAAAATATACACACACACACACACACACATACACATACACACATATAAAATTAGTAAATTTAAAATTTTATTTAAAAAGCAATGCCTCCTCTTGGTGACTTTGGGCAGGATATTTAACCTTGTTGAAAATTAGTTTTTTCATTTGTAAGTGGAAGATAATATTTGCATTAAGGACACTTGTGAAGAATAAGTTCTAAGACGAATGGCTTGAATGGTGTCAGAGGTCTGGCTCTTTCAGTAGGCTCCAGAGGAAAATCTATTTATTTCTTGCCTATTCTAGCTTCTGGTGACTGGCTTCTCTTGACTTTGGCCACTTTAGTCCAACTCATGCTGTCCTTATCTTGTTCTCTACTCAAATCTACCTCTACTTTCTTTTAATAAGGACACTTTTCTATTGATTTGTAGATAGAGTGGAAGGGAGGGAAAGAGAGAGGGAGAGAGAGAAACATCAATGAGAGAGAAACACATTGATTGGTTGCCTCCTGCATGACCCCAACCAGGTCCAGGGATAGAACCACAACTGAGGTGTGACCCCTTGACTAGAATTGAACCCACAACCCTTTGGTCCACAGGCCAACGCTCTAACCACTGAGCAAAACTGGCCAGGGCTTCATGTGGAAATCTTTAATTTAATCACATCAGCAAAGTCCTTTTGCCATGTAAGGTAACATTCAGAAGTTCCAGTGATTAAGCTATGTTTGTATGTAGGGGCCATCTTTCAGCCTACCATACATCCATATGTATATGTATAGTCTCAATAAATCCTCTGAACACCCATATCCAGTAGGCAGTTTAATTATCAGTTTCATATGTGAGGAAATGGAGAAACAGAGATTAAATAGCAAGTCACACAGTAAATTTAAAAGGTAATGTTAGATCCTTAAAAGTTTGACTGTAATAACCACTCCTACCCTATACAGTGGCCAACTAAAACAAATAACGGAACCAAAAAAAATCATAAAGGATATGAAGTAAAACATATGTGAGGACATAAATGTATAAGCCAGTCAGGGAAAGACAAGTACCATACGATTTCATTTATATATGAACTCTAATGAGCAAACTAAATAAATGGAATGGAAACAGACTCATAGATACAAACAACAGACTGACAACTGTCAGAGGGGAAGGAGGATGGGAGCCTGGGTGAAAAAGGTGAAGGGATTAAGGGAAAAAAAAGAAAAACTCATACACACAGACAACAGTATGGTGATTACCAGAGGAAAAGGCAGATGGAGGGAGGTAGAAGAGGGTAAAGAGAGGATAAATAGTGATTGAAGGAGACCTGACTTTGAATGATGTACCCACAATACAATATACGGATGATTTATTATAGAATTGTACACTTGAAAGCAATATAATTTTATTAACCAATGTCACTCCAATAAATTGAATAAAAAATGGTTGCTTTTCAATATTTAGAATCAGCAATCTCTACATAATATGCCAAGACTTATTTATAGGAGCAGGACAGAATATAAATGCTATCAAACCTGATAAATTATGAAGTAAATATTAACAGAAATGGGAGGATAATTGCAAGAAAAAGTAGACGTAACAATTGCTTCCTTTACAAAATGAAGGACAGGAGTTCCTAAAAATTCTATTAAAATGAGAGAGAGAGGTAATATATAATAAAATCAGCAAGATAATAAGAGGATCAAAAATTAGTGATGTAACTGTAAAAGATTTTAAGTATAAAAGTAAATCTATGTCTAATGAGGGATATAATAGCCATGTGGAAAAAAATGAACAGAAGAACACTTTGCTGCCTATTATTTAATATTAGGTTAATATCCCAGGGGTCACAAGAAAAAAAATTCAAAAGTGTCCATTTAATTGTACAAAATGTAGTAACCTTCAGCAAACTTCATATCACTGCTTAAACAACAAATTTGAATTCAGTACTGTAGTCGTTTATTACATGACAAAATGTAAAGGGAAGGAAAATGTTCTTTTGTGTAAATGGATGAGACACTGTGACAGAGCTAATTAGGCTCTTGGGAGAATTTATGCACAGCTAATAAAAAGTAGAGCTAAAATGTTGTCTTAATTTACCCTCAAGCTCTCAAAAAAAGTTGTTCATTCAAGTTGCACTAATTGAGCCAACAATCATTAACCCCTCTTGTCTGGATACAATCCCCTGCTAACATACAAACACTGAGCTATATCTTTCCCAAAGAGCAAAATTTTTTTTGTTTTGTTTTGTTTTCAGGCGTCTTTAAAAATGTATCTGAAGTGCATTGTATTTGAAAATAAATAGATGCACAGAATTCAGAAATTTATTTTTTTCTCTGTATTGCACTTTGATTATTGATTTTGCCTTTTAATATGGCATAGCAGAGTAAAAAGGACTAATAATTATTGGTGTTAAAAAGTAGGTTTAATAGGCACTATCAAATAATGTTTATGATAATATGAATTAGAACACCCCCTGGTGTGGGGCAATCTTTTTATGACTCAAAACTTTTAATAGTCTTTAGTTCACTTCTAAGTAGGTGTCTTTTAGAACATGTACAGAGATGTGTACTGATAATATATATAAATTCATTAAAACATTATAAATCAGATTTCATGTAAATATTCCTAAATTGGACCTGATTTACATATTATGTTACATCTACAAAAATTGATGAAGCTCTATTTATACCAGCTGAGAATAATGTTTTTAATTGGGCATGATATTTATGTCTGGGCATATTTCTATCAAGCTAATAAATATGGCCATCTTTTTTTTAAATCCTTACCTGAGGATATGTTTTTATTGATTTTAGAGAGAGGAAAGGAGTGGGGGGTGGAGAGGCAGAGAGAGAGAGAGATTGAAATTGGTGTTAGAAACATCAATTGGGTTGCCTCTAGTATGCACCCAGATTGGAGATCAAACCCTCAACCTGGGTATATGTCTTGACTGGAATCAAACCGAAGCCTTTTCGTGTACAGGATGGTGCTCAACCAACTGAGCCACAGAGGCCAGGGCTATGGCCATCTTTCTGACAACGAGACTGGATGGACTTTTATTTTCTAGTTAATGGATTTCTTTATTCTTTGAGGGGTTTATATGAGTATATGTTACTTTGGAGACAAGAAAATTATATTAATTGTATATGATAAACTTTATTAATAGTACAGTTTAAATTACCTTAAAGGACATACATACATGGCAATATGAAATTTAAATTAATAAACATATCAAGGGAATTGATGTATTTAATTTATGTAATAAAAGTTTAATTACACTTTTGATGTTAAAAATAAACATATGAAAAATAATGCTTTTAGGAACTTTTATGTACTGATGAAATAACACAACAGAAAAACATTAGGTAACAATAAGATTCAGTAAGGCTATTATGATAAACATGAACAGAATCCTGGAGATCTACAGACCTAGATACAATTTATTGTCAGTCATAGGTTATGCTGAATGTTACATAAATTCAAGGTTAATTATAGCATTATTAAAATAGATCATAGAGAGGAAAGGGAGCATCCACAAATCAGTAATTTTGAGTATTTCATTTCCGTAGACTTGAGTTACATATGAAGAGAGATATTTTTAGAAATTGTTATATAAAACTAATACATAAATCATTTTTAACTTCTTTTAGTTACGAACATTGAAAATTTCCTGTTACCTTACAATGTATACACAAAAAAGAAATGAGAAATAAATACTCCAAAATGTTAGCAGTAAATTTTATATAGATTATGTTCTTAAACAAGTTTTTACTTTTCTTTCCTAAATTTTTTAAACTTTCTATAATAAACATGCATGAAACACTCTTGAATTTTAAATGTTCAATGAAATAGCGTTCCAGCTCCGCAGTGCAGCCGCCGGCCACCCGCCCACCCGCTTCTCGGACCGTGGCCAACACGGAGCGCACCTTCATCGCCATCAAGCAGGGCAGCGTGCAGCGTGGCCTGGTGGGGGACATCATCGAGCGCTTGGAGCAGAAGGGGTTCCGCCTCGTGGCCATGAAGTTCCTTCGGGCCTCTGAGGAACGCCTGAAGCAGCACTACATTGACCTGAAAGACCGTCCATTCTACGCGGGGCTGGTGAAGTACATGAACTCGGGGCCTGTGGTAGCCATGGTCTGGGAGGGGCTGAATGCGGTGAAGACGGGGAGACTGATGCTTGGGGAGACCAATCCGGCAGAATCTAAGCCAGGCACCATTCGTGCAGACTTCTGCATTCAAGTTGGCAGGAACATCATTCATGGCAGTGATTCAGTAAAAAGTGCTGAGGAAGAAATCAGCCTATGGTTTAAGCCTGAAGGATTGGTTGACTACAAGTCTTGTGCTTTTGACTGGATCTATGAACAGAGGTGGAAAAAGCATCAGTCCCCTTTGGCTCCACTTGGATGTGTCCCTGGACACAGCTCTTCATTCCACTAACTTGGAAGCAATAGGATTATCTTTCTTTTCTAAAGCATATTTAGCAATGAAGCCTTTTGAAACTGGAAAAAATAAATAAATAAATAAATAAATAAATAAATAAATATTCAATGAAATATATTTTGTATTAAAAAACTTTAAAATATAAAATACAAGGAGTATTTCTAGACACATTTGAAGAAGGTCATTGGAACTTTTATCTGTAATTCTCTCTTATTCTTTTTGATATTGCACAATAGAGACTAATGAAGGAAAATGATTTTCTTTACTATCAATTGTAGTTATAGTTAAAATGGGTGTTTAATAATGTGTGCAGAATGTCTCTCCCATTGACCATATGCCAAGGTCACTGTATGCATTTTGCTTTCTCTGAAGGGATATCGCTTAAGTTATCATTTTAAAAACCTACAAAGCTATTTTTACCCCGGATTTACCAACACCATGATCTTCAAATATTAAATAAGTTTCATGAAATTATGCTATATTTTACTCATTGAAAACTCAGACAATCTGACTTCCAGAACTCTGACGTGATCAGTAGATACACATGGTGCATTTATATATGTTTCTTAAGACACTGTGAATCAAATGCATTTAATAAAAAAAAAAAATACAGCCCTGACCAGGCAGTACATTTGCTTGAAGTGCTGTCCCATACACCAAAAGTTTGTGGGTTCAATTTTCAGTCAGGGCACATACCTAGGTTGCAGGTTCAGTTCCGGGTTGGGACATGTATGGGAGACAACTGATTGATGTTTCTCTCTCACATTGATATTTCTCTCTCTCTCTCTTTCTCTCTTCCTCTCTCTCTAAAGAAAAATCAATAATAAAGAAAACATATCCATGGGTGAAGATTATATATATATATATATATATATATATATATATATATATATATGTATATATATATATATGGATTTTTGGAGAATTAATAGCTAGGGAAATAAGACATGTGACCAAATACAGTGTACCATGCTAAACAAAATTTTTCCAGACTAGGTGAAAAGGAAATGATATATCTGTAAGAAAGTTTAGCACATACAAAGTCATAATACAGACATTTAAGTATTCATAAATTAATTGCATAAATATGTATAATTTTTAAGGTCTTAACATATGTAAAGGATTAAGTGATGCATAATGTGATCCACAGTGTCTAAGAATAATGTCTGTAAAAGGAGGACAACATGGAAAACTACACACAGTAGAATTTTAGAAATTTCTCTGACAACACTATGCTCTACAAGGTCTACTACAGCAGAAAGAGTGATTGCCTCTCTTCCGAGAAACCTGGACTTTTATTCTGAGTAACTGATTTTCTGTTGGACCTTGAAAGAAATGTTTTGCTATAAAAAAATACACCAGGCAGTTGAAGGAAAGAAGAGATGAAGATTCTCTTAGTAAAAAGGTAGGGGAGAAATATATGGAGTCCATTGCCTGACTGGCTTTCCGTCTCTTTTGATCATGTATCCATAGTCTTTGCATTGTGCAGTTTGAAGGGATGCATGCAACTTATAATTAATGCTGGCATGCTGAAGCCCTAAATGGACAAGGAACAAGATTATGTAACCTCAGTATAGGAATGTTTTATATTTATAAATAATATACATCTACTATTGTTTTTCTAGTGATACACTATGGAACATTTTTAAAAGGATAAGTATATATAAAATAAATAGTATATTGCATTTTTTGTTTTACTACAAGAGTTTTTGGCTGTGTTCTGGGTTTTAGTTTGTAAATGTCTGCAAATATGCTTTAATAATATTAGTACACTATATTCTTAAGGAGACATTTATTTTTAACAAAAACAGGTACACATATCTATTTTAAATTGTCTTTGTTTTTTAATTCCAATGCTTTTTGGCAACTTCTTGTTTAATCTGATTAAATAGTATTGTTTCAAACCAATGTAACATAGCCAATGACCTATTCTTATTTTCTGTTTACTTATAATTCTTACTTACATTATATGCATTGTATTCTTCTTATAGTTTTTTCCCCAGATACTTGATCTCATGAAGGTTAAAATTAAATATTTTGTTTCTACAAACTCGCATATCTAGGACATATGAACTAACAAACACCATATTAAAATAGGTGAAAAATACTAACTCCCTCTATATTGAAATTTCCACACTTCCTCATGTGTAACATATAAAAGCTGTCATATAGATTATTTTCAAACAAGTATTAGCATATTAAATATATAGTAAACAAATTCAATTTTTAATTTCTATCCAAATACAGAGAAATTATCCTCATTCTTCACAGTATTGCACTTGCAAAGAAATGTGATAAAGTCTTATAAAGCCATGCATGATGTGTTTAATACCTTGAATATTGTTTGCAGTCCATGAGAGTCAATCAAAAAAATATTTTAAAAATTGTAATGACATTACCAAAATCTTTTGGTAGGATGGGAACTCTGGCACAAAGGAAGATGGGATGAAAAAGGGAATCAATTGTGTGATTCAAACTGTTTCCTTTCCCCTCAAGTTTTTCAACTGCCTTGTAGGGCCCTTAATCCTAGCTAGGTCATGACTTTTCTTTCTTGAGATCCTTTTGAAGTAAATGAGTAATACCAACAATTAATTAGCATCAGTTTGTCAGTTTCTTAGCAAATCACTAAGAAACTGAGTTATGTAAACTATGAAGAGGTAAGGAGGAAATGCCCCATGATTAGACAAAAAGTCCTGAGTTCCTGAAAAATATGTGAAATATGAAAGGGCAGACTTTGAATATAGACTGCCTGATTTGCCTTAATTAACAATAGAACCCATTCTAATGGAAATCTCTAAGTTATCATCTCAACAATTTCAGGGAGAGTTCAACCCAATTGAGTCAGTAGGAACACAACTTTTCCCAAAGCTGTTTCAATAGATATGACTAGAAAAAAGTAGAAAATTCACCCTGGACAGTTTCGCTGAGTGGTTAGAGCGTCAGCCCGTGGACCAGAGTGTCCTGGCTTTGGTTCCTGCTAAGGGCACGTACCTCAGTTGTGGTTTGTCCCCAGCCCTGGTTGGGGTTGTGTGGGTGGCAACCACTAGATGTGCCTCTCTCACATCAATGTTTCTCTCTCTCTCTCTCTTCCCCCCTCTCTCCCTCCCGCTCTGTCTGAAGATAAATGCAAAAAAAAAAAAAAAAAAGTGTTCTCGGGTGAGGATTAAAAAAAAAAAGTGGAAAATTCATATAATGTTGAGGCTCAATCACAGGAGTTCTCTTCTTTTGCCTGTATTGATTAGGAATATTTACGTTTTTGACATCACACAGAGGTCTATTCTATAAAGAATAAACCTGCTGGTAATAACTGTCCAGTTCACATTTTCATATCTGAGGCCATCAAAGGGATCAGAGTCCCATTTCACAATTCAATACTGGAAGGGAAATGTAGGGCAAATGAGAAGTGAGCACAAAATAAACTAAGAAAATGCTCAGAAAATGTTCAAATCCGGTTTTGTGAATTAGCATATGCAGTGTTGGTGAGAATTACATCACTTCAGCATGTTTGAATTTGCTAGTAAATGTATTTTTTAAAATAAAAAGAATTAAAAAGTAGAGTTAGCCAAAACCTATTATCTTTTCTAGATTCTTTACATCATATAATCTTTTGAAGCTCCCCAGAAATTGAGCCAAACTCCATGAATCCATAAAATAAAGGCAGTGTAAATTTGGAACAAATAGTCTCTTTTGTAAATTTTTAATCTTTATTGTTGAGAGCATTACAGATGTTCCTCTCTTTTTCCCCCATTGACCCCCTCCTCCCCACTCCCACCTCCCTTTTGCCTTCCCCACATTATTGTCTGTGTCCACTGATTATTCATATGTGCAAATAAGTTCTTTGGTTTATCTCTTCCTACCCCATCCCCCTTCCCTCTGAAATTTGTCAGTCTGTTCCATACAGTCTCTTCATAGATGTAACTCATTCAACATTTATCAGGCCTACCAATGACAACCACATTGTTAAAAGCTAGGGACAAAAAGAGTACAATAACAAATGCAAATATAAAAAGGGTATGATAGCCCCAACTTGATGATTCTGGATGCCTACATTGACTTCATTGTACCTCAAAGAATGTTCTGTTCATTAGTCTAGAGCCAAGGCTGAGCTTTATATGCCTTTGGAGAAGGCAACTGACTACAAGGAAGAACATTAGGTACTCAACCTGTCCTCACCAAAGTCACAAAGCCCTTTCTGTTAACAAATCTAATGAGCACTTAAGCTCCTAGAAGAATTTGACACTTTTGATAATTCCTTTAAACATTGAACTCTCTCTTTCCTTGATTTCCATAATAAACTCTCCCAGTTTTGACCAAGGTTATAACTAATCTGTTTCTTTTGAGACTCTGTTTTGTAAATGTCAGTTTTCCTTAAGTTTTAAGCCTTGTCATTTTGTACCTTTGGAACTCTACAATTTTTGTGAAAATTCTTCTACATGGATTACTCCAGTTTTGCTTATAAATGTACCTTCCTGCCCTCACATATTTTTCATGTTTCATACATTATTTCAAGGTTAGATGGTGTTTTTTCTTCTTCTACACCTTTCTTGATTGCCTAGGATAGAAGATGCTCACATTCTGTTGATAAAGTAATGTATAAAGTTATCAGTGATTCATTTTAATGAATTTAACAATGACATGTTAAGAAGACTGGCTTTGAGGATGAACTTTTTAACTAGTATGTCATGTCACCCTGTGCCAAACAGGCCTAGCAATGATGCAAAATCCTAATAATCCAGATGGGTCTTGAAAATTATCTAAATCTATCCTAACATTGAAGACATTGGAGTCCAATAAGGTTAAATGACAAATATAAGGCCTCACATTGAATTAATATTAGAAATGAGAGAAGAATGATGTTTCTAATCAAATCCCTATGCTCTGTCACTTAGCAGCTGGCAGTCAGGGACACAGTGGCACAACATTCGGAGTCTAAGATGGTTACGAGGGATCTGCATGAGTTACCAGTTGCTTTCCTCATCCTTTCCAGATACTAATCTCTCTATGAATAATACAAATTGAATTGTTGAGTATAGTGGTTGAAGCAAAAACTTACAGCTTTCCTCTCAAACAAATGAATTATGTTTTTCTGGAAAATAGTGATTACCCAGGTATAATCATTACAGGAGAAACATTTGTTCACCAATTTATTGCCCTAACTATATTGTCATTTCCCCTCCTATTCCACTGAATATTCAGGTTTTTAAATGTACATAAACATGTTTGAATATTGGTTATAGACTTATTCTATTTAGTAATATTCCAGACATTATTGATCATGACATATTTACAGTTTCAAGTTGGAAATAATTCAGAAATAATGATTAACATTTGGAAATTAGCCATTTGTTATTAATTCAAAGGAAGAAACTTTTGCTAAAGGATGCTAATCACTTTAATTTTACTACATTTGGGATGTTACCAAAGCACAAGGGATGGTAAAACATTTTGTGGGCTGGTAAGTACTTTCATCTATATGCATGGTTGACTGCTGCCATTACATAAATTTGTTTTAAAGATCCTCATGTCAAAGACAGTAAAATGCCATATGAGGGGATAATAGGCCAATTAAAGCAAATTACTGCCAAGCAAGGAAATTATATTTAGGCTTAAATATATTTTATACAGTGGGTTTCTTATTGTGTCACATTATTACAGGTTAATCAAATGTGGAGTAAATATTAAGAAAATCAAAAAGTTATACATGAGATTTAACTTGCATGGCAATATGATTTAATTGATGGAAGGAAATATTTTCTTAATTAAGATGTATGGTCATAACTTAATCTTTATTTATATCTTTGAACATTACAATTATTGTTTGAAAAACAATATAATGAATTTGTATGTGGATATTATAGCTTAATGTTAATTTTTCATTCATTGTATTATGTGATATTCACATCTGGTCAAGAAATTTTGTGCAAAATATTTTTTAACTCAAGTGGAAACACTCAGAGCTAAGCTATGTGACTTTACGTTTTTTCATGCCATCTTAAAATATGTAAGTCTTTATATCTATCTATCAATCTCTATGTAACTATCTTGATCTATCATCTATCTATGTACCCACCTACATACCTATCTATCTACACACGTGTACTTGGCAATGAATTTTATATTTTATACCTACAAAATGCTAAAATCAGTTATTCAATGTGACAATGAGTAAAATTAACATTTTGAATATTAACAAATATCATTACGCTGTATAAGGACCTGAGGATTTGCAATTCATTGTTTGATAATTCAGATATTATGGGTTTTATATGGAATATCAGAATTTATGTACCATTAAGGTTTCTTTTTTCTTCTCTAAATTTTTTATTTTATTAATTTTTAGAGAGAGAGGAAGAGAGAGGGGGAAAGAGAGACACATATCAATGTGAGAGCAAAACATTGATTGGCTGCCCCCCGCTCTTTCCCCCACCCCCAACCACTAGGGACCTAGCCCTCAACCTGGGTATGTGCCCCAACCAGGAACCAAACCAGAAACACTTTGGTGTATGAGATAATTCACAACGAACGGAGCTACATAAGTCAGGACAACATTTCTTAATATTTAAATTATTATTTCAAAAATTTACAATATTTTTTATTGTGTGGTACACATATCTGTGTATTATATATAATTTTATACAAATGAGACATCGAATTATACACAAACACATCTATTATTTTCTTTTTTATTCCTCTTGTTTTTTAATTAATTAATTAATTTTTGTTACAGATGTTTCTCCTTTTTCCCCCATTGACCCCCCCCCCCCCGCGAATTGTCTATGTGCATTGGTTATGCTTACATGCATTAGTTCTTTGGTTTCTCTCTTCCCAATCCCCCTTCCCCTCCTCTGAATTTTGTCAGTCTGAATCCTACTTCTATGTCTCTAGGTCTATTTTGTTCATCACCTTATTTTGTTTATTATATTCCACAAATAAGTGAAATCATGTGATACTTGCCTTTCTCTAGCTGGCTTATTTCGCTTAGCATAATACTCTCCAGATCCCTTCATGTCATCTCAAAGGATAAGAGATCTTTCTTTCTTACAGCTGCATAGTACTCCATTGTGTATATGTACCACAGCTTTTTTATCCACTCACCTACTGATGGACATTTGGGCTATTTCCATATATTACAATAGTAAATAGTGCTGCTATGAACATAGGGGTACATATATTCTTTCTGATTGGTGTTTCAGGAGTCTTAGGATATATTCCTAGAAGAGGGATCACTGGGTCAAATGACAGATCTATTTTTAATTTTTTGAGGAAAAACCATACTATTTTCCATAGTGGCTGCACCAGTCTGCATTCCCACCAGCAGTGTACTAGAGTCCCCTTTCTCCACACCCTCGCCAGCATTTGTTTGATTATTTGTTGATGGCGGTCATTCTGGCAGGAGTAAAGTGATACTTCATAGTTGTTTTAATTTGTATCTCTCTGATGATTAGTGATGTTGAGCATTTTTTAATATATCTCTTGGCCATTTGTATGTCCTTTTTGGAGAGGTGTCTATTTAGGCCCTCTGCACATTTTTTAATTGGATTCTTTGTCTTCCTTTAATTGAGTTGTATGAGTATTCTGTTATATTTTGGGAATTAACCGCTTATCTGATGTATCCTTGGCAATTAGGCTCTCCAAATATAGTAGGTTCCCTGTCCATTTTGATGGTTGTTTCTTTTGCTGTGCAGAAGCTTTTTAGTTCGATGTAGTCTCATGTATTATTTTTTTCCTTTGTTTCTCTTGCCTTAGACATTGTATCAGTGAAAATTCTGCTGCATGTGATGTCTGAAATATTGTTGCCTACATTTACTTCTAGGATTTTTGTGGATTCACAAGTCACATTTAAGTCTTTTATCCATTTTGAGTTTATTCTTGTGTATGGTGTAAGTTGGTGTTCTAATTTCATTTCTTTGCATGTAGCTGTCTAATGTTCCCAACACCATTTATTAAAGAGGCTGTCTTTACTCCATTGTATGTTCTTGCTACCTTTGTCAAATATTAATTGAACATATTGTCTTGGGTCAATTCCTGGGTTCTCTATTCTGTTCCACTAATCTATATGCCTGTTTTTGTGCCAGTACCACACTGTTTTGAGCACATTGGCTTTGTAATATAATCTAATATCCGATATTATAATCCCTCCTACCTTCTCCTTCTTTTTCAAGATTGCTGTGGCTATTCGGGGGCTTTTATGGTTCTATATAAACTTTTGGAGTGTTTATTCTAGTTCTGTGAAATATGTCATCGGTATTTTGATGGGGATTGCATTGAATCTACAGATTGCTTTGGGTAGTACGGACATTTTAATGATGTTAATTCTTCCAATCCATGAACAAGGTACATGCTTCCACTTTTTTATATCTTCCTCTATTTCTTTTTTCAATGTCCTGTAGTTTTCTGTGAACAGGTCCTTGACTTCTTTGGTTAAGTTTATTCCTAGGTATCTTAAATATTTTTGCCACAATGGTAAATGGAATTTTTTTTTTTTTTTTTTTTTTTTTTTAGTTTCTCTTTCTGTGTGTTCATTATTGGTGTATAAAAATGCCAATGATTTCTGGATGTTGACTTTGTATCCTGCTCCTTTCCTAGATTCATTAATTAAATCTAGTAGTTTTTTGATGGAGTCTTTAGGGTTTTCTATGTACAATATCATGTCATCTGTAAATAATGACAGTTTCA
Source organism: Tadarida brasiliensis (assembly GCA_030848825.1). NCBI lineage: Eukaryota > Metazoa > Chordata > Mammalia > Chiroptera > Molossidae > Tadarida > Tadarida brasiliensis. The sequence goes on along the minus strand of CM061257.1, from coordinate 146,306,431 downwards.
CTTCTTCCTTTCCAATTTTGATCACTTTTTTTATTTTTTCTTCTTGTCTGATTGCAGTGGCTAAGACTTCCAGTACTATGTTAAATAAGAGTGCTGAAATACGACATCCCTGTCTTGTTCCTGATCTTAAGGGCAATGATTTTAGCTTTTTCCCATTGAGAATGATGTTGGATGTAGGTTTGTCATAAATGGCCTTTATTATGTTGAAATATGATCCTTCTATTTCCACTTTGCTGAGAGTTTTTATAAAAAATGGATGCTAGATTTTGTCAAATGCTTTTTCAGCATCTATTGATATGATCACATGATATTTAGCTTTTGTTTATGTGGTGTATCACACTTACTGATTTATGAATATTGTACTAGCCTTGCATCCCTGGGATAAATCCCACTTCGTCATGGTGTATGATTTTTTTTTTTTTTACTATTTTGCTGGATTCAATTTGCTAAGATTTTGTTGAGGATTTTGGCATCTATGTTCATCAGAGATTTTGCCCTCTAATTTTCTTTCTTTATAGTGTCTTTATCTGATTTTTGGATTAGGGTTATGCTGGCCTCATAAAAAGAGATTGGAAGTCTTTCTTCCTCTTGAAATTTTTGGAATAGTTTGAGGAAAACAGGTGATAGTTCTTCTTTGAATGTTTGTTAAAACTCCCCTGTGTAGCAATCTGGACCAGTGCTTTTGTTTGCTGGGATTTTATTGATTACTTCTTCTGTTCTCTCAATTGTTATTGGTTTGTTTAGGTTTTCTGAATCTTCCCAGTTGAGTTTTGTAATAGTATATGATTCTAGGTCCATTTCACCTAGGTTGTCAAATTTGTTGGCATGTAATTGTTCATAGTATTTTCTTGTAATCATTTGTATTTCTGTGGTGTCCATTGTTACTTCAGCTGTTTCATTTCTGATTTTATTAATTTGGATTCTCTTTGTTTCTTGGTGAGTCTGAAAATGTTGATCAATCTTGTTTATCTTTCCAAAGAACCAGTGCTTGGTTTCATTGATCTTTTGTATTTTTTTTAGTCTCTGTTTCATTTATTTCTGCTCTGATTTTTATTATCTCCTTCCTTCTACTAACTCTGGGCTTTCCTTTTTGTTTTCTTTCTAAATATTTAAGTTATTGGGTTAGATAGTTTATTAGATTTTTTTCTTGTTTCTTTACATAGGTCTGTATTGCTATGAGCTTTCCTCTCAGGACTGCTTTTGCTGTGTCCCATACATTTTGTAATGTTGTGTGCTCATTTTCATTAGTTTCCAGGACGTTTTTTTATTTCTTTCTTGATCTCCTTGGTAACTCATTCCTTGTTTAATAGTATGCTATTTAGCCTCCATGTGTTTGAAAGTTTTTGAGTCTTTTTGTTGGAATTGAGTTCTAGTTTCATGCCATTGTGATCTGAGAAGATGCTTGATATGATTTCAATCTTCTTGAATTTGTAGAGACTTACTTTGTGTCTTAACATGTGGTCTATCTTTGAGAATGTCACATGTGCACTTGAGAAAATTGTGTATTCTGCAGTTGGGGGTGAGATGTTCTGTAAATATCAATTAAGTCCAACTGATCTAGTTCGTCATTTAAGGACTTTGTGTCCTTGTTAATTTTTTGTCTAGAAGATCTATCCAGTGGTGTCAGTAGGGTGTTAAAGTCTCCCACTGTGATTGTATTGCTATTGATCTCTCCCTTGAAGTTCTCCAGAAGTTTTTAAATATATTTTGGTGCTCCTGTGTTTGGTGCATATATGTTTACCAGGGTTAGATCCTCTTGTGGGATTGATCCTTTTAATATTATGTAGTGATGTTATGGCCTTCATTTTGAAGTCTATTGTATCAGATATAATTATTGTTACACCAGCTGTTTATCCATTTCCATTTGCCTGGAAATTTTTTTCCATCCTTTCATTTTCATCCTGTGTGAGTCTTTTGTTGTGAGATGGGTCTCTTGTAGACAGCATATATATGGATTGTGTTTTCTTATCCAATCAGCTACCTTATATCTTTTTATTGGAGCATTTAAGCTATTAAATTTAAGGTTATTATTGATACTTATTAGTTGCCATTTTTATTTTATACCTGTATTCTTCTCTCTCTCTCTCTCTCTCTCTCTCTCTCTCTCTCTCTCTCTCTCTTTCTTCTTCTTCTTCTTCTTCTTCTTCTTCTTCTTCTTCTTCTTCTTCTTCTTCTTCTCCTCCTCCTCCTCCTCCTCCTCCTCCTCCTCCTCCTCCTCCTTCTTCTTCTTCTTCTTCTTCTTCTTCTTCTTCTTCTTCTTCTTGAGTCCCCTTAGCATTTCTTGAAGTGCTAGTTTGGTGGTGGTAAATTCTTTTAGTTTTTTTTGTCTGTGAAGCTCTTTATTTCACCTTAAAATTTGAATGTCAGCTTTACTGGATAGAGTAGTCTTGGATTCACACCCTTGCTTCTCATTACTTTGTATACTTCATGCCACTCCCTTTCTGAGCTGCAGTGTTTCCATTGAGAAATCAGCTGACAGTCTAATGGGAGCTCCCTTGTAGATAACTTTCTGTCTCTCTCTCTTGCTTCCTTTAAGATTCTTTCTTTGTCTTTAATGTTTGCCATTTTAATTATGATGTGTCTAGCCATGGTTCTTTTTGGGTTCATCTTGCTTGGGACTCTCTATGTTTCCTGGACTTGTGTGACTTTTTCCTTCACCAAATTAAGGAAGTTTTCTATCATTATTTCTTCAAGCAAGTTCTCTATTCCTTTCTCTGATTCTTCTCCTTCTGGTACCCATATGACACAAATGTTTTTACGTTTTGTATTGTTCCAAATCTCCCTTAAACTTTCCTCCTGCTTTAAAATTTTTTTCCCCATTTGCTGCTCTGTTTGGGTGTTTTTTTTTTCTACATTGTCTTCTAACTCACTGATTCAGTATTCAGCTTCTTCTAATCTACTATTTAGACCTTCTAAGGTATTTTTCATATCAGTTATGTCATTCTTTGTTTCCACTTGATTTTTATTCATAGCTTCTACCTCGTTTTTAGGCTGATGTAGTTCCCATTGAGCTCTTTACAATTCTTATTAAGTTGCTTATAGTTCTCACTAAATTGTTTGAGCACCTTTAAAATCATTGCTTTGAATTCTTTATCTGACAAGTTGCTTACTTCCATTTCATGTAGTTCCTTTTCTGGTGATTCCTCCTTTTCTTTCATTTGGGTGTTGTTTCTTTGTCTCACCATTTTAGCAGTCTGGTACTTCTAGGCCCAGTGAGTTATGTTGGGATGTGTAGGCAGGTTGGTGTATATCAAATAAGCCTGCTGTGCCTCCCAGACTATTTTGGTGTTTGGTGCCTCTTGCCTGCTGTGGGTCCTGGAGGACTGACAGCTGGCCACTGTTATTGTTCTGTCATGGTATGCACTGCTGGGGTGCATGGGCCCCACTGGTGTGCTGCTGAAGTACGTGGGTTCCACTGGGGTGCTCTGGGGTGCATGGGTCTGCTGTTATCCTGTTAGAATGTATGGGTCCTACTGGTGCACCGCTGGGGTGCGTTGGTCCAGTTGGTGTTCTGCTGGGCTGCGCTGCTGCTTGGTGGGGCTCAGCTCCTGATCAGTCACTGCTGATGTTACTGGGCATGGGTCTAAGCTGCTGCTGCCTGGGGTTCGATGTACACTCCTGAGCCTCTGCTGCTGGGGGTGTGCCTTGGCTCCTGAGCCTCAGCAGCTGTTGGGGGTGGGGCTCCACTCCTGCCAGTCCCTGCTGCCATGGGGTAAGATGCTGGGCTCCCAAGCTGGCACTACTGCTGTGGGGGATGGTGCTCAGCTCCCAGATGTTTGCTGCTTCCCTGAGCAGGTACCTTGACAGCATCACTACTGTGCACTGGTCTGTGTTGACACAACGGAGTCCACTGGTCCAGCAATGCAAGGCACACTGGTGGACTCAGGTTGCTCGGCCCTAGTGGCTCCCCACTGCTCTTTTTTTTTTTTTTAATCTTGTGACTTATGATCCTTTCATCACACCATATCACCCCTTTCCTCTACTTGTCTGTTATCCAACCTAAGTGATCCATGTTAACATCTTGTTAAAGATCATTTCTTAACTACTTCATAATCATATAATCTAACAGTTATACAGTAATACACAGGTATCCATGTACATATAATTATTTTATTGACAAAAAGGATCCATATCATATGCCTTACTTTGAGTCTTGCTTTTTTACCCAACAACACCTCATACAAATTCTTCCAAGAATACTAGTAGAACTTTAATCTATTCTTTTATAATAGCTGCATAATTTATTCTACCATAATATATGCATTCAAGTCTTTAGACATTAGCAGACAAGATGCTTACAGTTTTGGGCCATTATAAATGATGGCACAAAAGTCATCCTTATATATGATATAGACCTTTATTTAACATATTTTTGATTTTTATTAGATAAATATTGTGTAGTAGGTTGTTTGAATTCAAAAGCATATGTATTTTTAAATTTATGAGACATTATCAGATTTCTTTCTGAAAAAGCTATACCAGATTTACTGTGGTGATCATTTCACAATATATGCAAATATTGAATCTTTATTTTATACACCTTGTATATGATAGATGGTTTAAACCAAAACTTCCAATACTCATATTTTCTTAATGGTAAGCTATAATTTTCATAACTTTTGTTTTTCTTTTTTCTTTTTACCTTACAAAGTATACTAAAAATAGCACATAATTACAAAATAATATATTTCCTTTTACAGTTCTAATTTAAAGCTTCTAAGTTCTCTCAATACATGTTAGTGTCCAATCCTCAGATAAGTTAATTTTTCAAAATTATATTTGATGACTTTATTAATGGTGCCACCATTTTTATGACATATATTGCTCTTTATTATGGTAGAATGCAGGTCAATTTTAGAAATTTGTTTAAAATTAAGGGGAAATTGTTTATATATAACATATAAGTTTTAATAATTTAAAATAATTTAATTTTTTATTGTTGAAAATATTACAGATGTCTCCTTTTTTTCCCCATTGACCCCCTCATTTCTGCTCCCACCCCCCTCCTGCCTTCCCAAGCCTAGTGTCTGTGTTGATTGGTTTTGTATATATGCATATAAATTCTTTGGTTTATCTCTTCCCACCCCTCACACCCTCCACCCCCCCATTCCTTTGAGGTTTTGTCAGTCTGTTCCCTACCTCCATGACTCTGGATCTCTTTTGGTAGACAGCTTATTTTGTTTATTATATTACACAAATAAGTGAGATCACGTGGCACTTGTCTTTCTCTGACTGGCTTGTTTTGCTTAATATAATACTCTCCACTTTTTATATAGAACTTTCACTTTTCAAATTGTCAATAGCTTCTTATTGAATTAATCTGTAGAGTTTTTCATGCCATTATTCCTCTGATGAGCAGTGACCGAGCACTAGCAAAGTGGCAATGTCTTCATGTTTAACTTTTCCTCATCCTTGTAATTTATCTTATGCTCTTTTGAAGGGAGTCAAATACTCGTAAATAATTTTTGAGAAACTTGTGAAAAAATACACACAACATGAAATGATCTTTGTTCTCCATTCAAGATGCAAGTCATAGAACAAATAAGAGTTCAGATTCAATTATTTGTAAAGCTGTGTATCTGCTAAACAGCAGATCTTTAGAATTTATTTATTTGCATGACTAAAACCTTAGATCAATTGAGCAAGAACTTCTCATTTTTCTCTCATCTAAGCCCATGGAAGCCCTCATGCTACTCTGTTCTTCTGTGACTTTGACTATTTTAATACCTCATATAAGTGAAATCATGCCTAATTTGTCCTTTGGTTACTGGCTTATTTCACTTAGCATAACGTTCTTCAGGTTCATCCATGCTATTGTATATGGCAGGATTTCCTTTAAGGCTGAATACTATCTTAGTATGTCTATATATGCTGTTTTCTTAATTCATTCATCCACCAATGGGCATTTAGGTTGTTTTATATCTTAGATATTGTGAATAATGCTGCAATGAACATGGGAGTGCAAATATTCTTCAAAATGCTGATTTTAATTATTTTGGATATAGATAGAAGTGGAAATACTGAATCATATAGTAGTTCTATTTTTATTTTTTTGAGGCAACTTCATACTGTTTTCGATAGTGAATACCCATTTCACATTTTCACTGACAGTACGTAAGGGTTTCTACTTCTCCGCATTCTCATTAACACTTGTCTTTTATTTTAATATTCATCTCAACAGATGTGAAGTTAAATATTTCACTGTTGTTTTAATTTTAATTCTCTGATTATTAGTAATATTGAACACCTTTCTATAGGTTTTTAGCTATTTAAATGTCTTCTTTAGGGAAATGTCTATGCACTTTTCCATTTTTAAATCATTATATGTATTTTGTTATTGAGTCATAGGAGTTCCTTATATATTTTGGATATGAACCCGTTGGCAGATAAGAGGTTTGCAAATATTTTCTCCCATTCTGTAGGTTGTCTTTTTGTTTTGTTGATTATTCCTTTGTTATGCAGAGTTTTTTACTTTGATATAATACCACTTATCTATTTTTGCTTTTGCTGCCTATGCAAAACAAATCTGCAAGCATCACACTTCTTGATTTCATAATCTGTTACCTAACTACACTAATCAAAAGATTATAGTACTGGTATAAATAGTCATATATACCAATGCAACAATATAGAGAGTCCAGAAATAAACCCTCACTTATGTGATCAAATGATTTTGCCAAGACTACATAATGTGGAAAAGATAGTCTCTTCAAAGAATAATGTTGTGCAAACTGGATATTTCGTGCAAAATAATTAAATTGGATCCTTATCTTACCCTTAACTCATTTTACACTATACACAATAATCAACTCAAAATGAATTAAATATCAATGTAACTCTTGCAACTATAAAACTCTTAAATAAAAATATATGGGAAATACTTCTAGACTTCAGTCTTGGCAATGATTTCTTAGATGATTCAACATACAATGTACTGTAAATTTTCCTTCAAAGTCACACCCGGAAAAAATTCAATTTAAACATAAACTTAATCTAAATTAAATATCTTATGAATAATAATAACTATGAAGGTTATTTCCTTTATTTAACGTTAATTATAGCTGAGATCCGGAAACAGCCCAAATTCCCTTCAGTAGATGGGTGGATAAAAAAGCTGTGGTACATTTACACAATGGAATATTATCTTTTGAGACAGCATGGATGGACCTGGAGATTACAGTCCTAAGTGAAATAAGGCAGTCACAGAAAGACAAACATCACTCGTATGTAGAATCTAAAGAGCAAAATAAACTGATGAAAGAAATAGGATCCAAGGCAGGGGTAAATGGAATAAACTGACAGATCTCAGAGCGGAGGAAGGTGGGGAAGACAGGAAGAGATTAACCAAAGAATATATATGCATATGTTCATAGCCCATGGACATAGACAATAATGTGGTGAAGGCCTGGGGGTGGGGGGGTAGGGGCAGGGTGGAAGGAGGCAAAGGGGAGGGAAATAGAGGACATCTGTAATAGAATTAACAATAAATTTTTAAAAAGATTCTATGATAATCTCTATTTCTTTTTCTTCTGTCACCAAACACACACACACACACACACACACACACACACACACACAAACTTACATATATCACATTCTCTCTATCCCCATCTCTCTGTCACTCTCTCATTCTCATCCCCACCATTGGAATCAAAGGGGTAGAAAATTAAGGAGTCACAATTATAATTATATTTTACTGTGGGTTAATATAACAAGGAAATATTAAGTAATCTTTTGATTTTCCAATTTTGAAAGATTTTGTTAAATCCTCATCTGAGGACATGTTTTTATTAATTTTAGAGAGACAGAAAGTGAGAGAGAGAGAGGGAGAGAGAGAGAGAGAGAGAGAGAGAGAGAGAGAGAGAGAGAGACAGACACATTGATGCGAGAGAGAAACATCAATCAGTTGCCTCTTGTAGTATGCACTCTGACTGAAGATTGAACCTGCAATCCAGGCATGTGCCCTGATCCTTTGGTGCACAGAGGATGCTCCAACCAACTAGGCCACCCAGCCAAGTGTGAAAGATTTTGAATAATATAAAATAATCTAAATATCTCCGAGTCTCTTCTCTATAAAACAAAGCAAGTACATGTTTGTTTGAAGACAGTTTTGACTTTCGAAATGGCCTCCTCATATTATTATAACTTTGTTCTTTTATTTCTTTATAATTATCCCTAAATTCCCTGAATATGTGGTGATGCATGTTCATGTTTGTAATAATAAAAAATCATATGTGATTTTATTTTATCCAATATAACTTCAATAAATAGGCAAGGTTTAAAAAAGTAGAAAAGGTTAAAATGTAAATTTTTTTTAAATCATTAAATAAAAACAGTTTTTAAAGAATACATATTATCCTTGTATTCATAAAATGAATAGATAAGTTTATTCACTGGCAAATGTTCCCACTGGATTTCACTACTGAATGATTTCTTTTACCACTTTTAGTATCTCTTCAATTGGTATGAATATTATTATTATTTGTATATATTAAAAATATTTGTATTTGTAGAATATGTCTATAAAATCGCCTTTAGCAAAAACCATATCACATAATAATTTCTATCAGTGGGCCTAGTAAATGAAGTTCAGAATTTATTAGGATTTTGAGGAATGTTAGGTAAGGGTATTTTTTTAAAAAATTGAACATGGTCTTTTCATGAAGTATATTCAATTCCAGCTTTTTATTATATGCTTTTTCATTCAATCTTATTAAAACTGCATTCAGGTATAGATGACATGAATTCTTTTAAATAGATTTTATATTAAAATTCTGACTCCTTTATTTAATTAATTAATTAATTTTGGGAAGAATGATCCCAAGGTTTATAATGCTTTGCTGACTCTTAGAAAGCCAATATATTTTTAAAACCCTCACATGATATATATTTATTGATTTTTTTAGAGAGAGAAACATCAATTGGTTGCTTTCCATATACCCCTGACCAGGGATCAAACCCACAACCCAGGTATGTGCTCTGACCTGGGATCAAACCCACAACCTTTCGGTGTATAGGACAATGCTCCAACCAACTGAGCCACCTGGCCAGGACTAAAAACAAGAATTTTTTAAAAGCACAATGACAGAAGAAAAAAAATAAAGAATATCATCATTCACTATTATGAACGCAATGATGGAGTAAGATAGAGAAAGAAAAACATATTAGAGGAAAGTTGTCTAAAAATAATCCCTAAAAGAAAGCTACTACAGTGGCTATGTGCTATCTAATTAGTAATCAGCTATCAAATTAGATGATAGATAGGGATATTAGATTTTGGGAATGAGTATGAACAACACACTTTATCTACAAATATGTTAATATATTTATAATATTGTATATGTTTTTACAATTGAGTATTCTAATGTTGATTATAAAATTTTACATAGCATATAGCATCTTTTATTAGTTCAAGTCTTCATGAATCTTTATATTTTTTATATTTTGTGGGGAGAGAAAATTGTACATTTATAAAGGGGGGAAATATGCCATTTGTAGGAACAATAAAAACACAAGGTTATGTAAATAAGAAGGAATGGTCTGTCTACCATGTACAACCCCTCTATCTCTACCCTCTCACTCTCCCAGCCAACATACACACCCACACACTTACATAAAGATGACAACTAGAAGAGGGGACTGGAACATATTATCTACAAAAAATGAATCTAAGAAATACTAATCCTTAACTGGGTAACAGCATGTAGTAGTAAGGACCTCAAGGCATTAAGATCTCAGAAGGCAAAAAAAAGAATGAGCCCTGGCTGGTTTGGCTCAGCAGTTAGAGCATCACCTGCGGACTAATGAGTTGTGGGTTTGATTCTGGTCAAGGGCATGTACCTCCATTGCGGTTTGTCCCTGTCCCTGCTCTGGGTCATGCGGGAGTCACCAGTCAATGTGTCTCTCTCACATTGATGTTTCCCTCTCTCCTCTCTCTCCCTCTTTCTCTCCCTCTCCAACTCTATTTGAAGATAAATGGAAAAATATCCTTGGGTGAGGATTAAAAAAAAAATGGAATGAGATTGGGGAGTAACAAGATGTTTCCAGTACACATAAACCAGGTAGCTGGTTTCTTGACTAGGAAGTACAGATAACAACTGGAGATTCTCAATCAGTCTTATCTCAAACCCTGCTGAAAGAAATGTCATGATTCTGCCCTTAAAATATGTGTAGAAGTGAAGGAAATGAATCAAACTATATCTGCAACTGTAGATCAGAATGACTTAGCTATGGTCATGTGACCTGTGAGAAGAAGGGGGTGCAACCTTTCTGAAAATAAATATTATTTACTTCAAGCTTTGCTATTATTTTATAAATATCATACAGTAAAAATTAGATAATACACAAAACATATAATCAAATGTGATTCAGGAACAACAGAGGAAAATTGTCCAGTTCTGTATTAGCAGGAATCCCAAGAAGAATAGAATAAAATCGATAGTATAGATGATGATGATGGTGATGATGATGAAGATAGACAGATAGATAGATAGATAGATAGATAGATAGATAGATAGATGATAGATAGATAGATAATTAGGAAATATGAAGGCTGAGAAGTTCCAAGATCTATAGTCAGCAAACTAAAAATCCAGGTGAGCTGATGGAATAGTTACAGTTCAGACAAAAAGCCTGAAAAAGAGAGTAGCCAATGCTGTAAGTTCCAGTCCAAGTCCAAGTCCAACTCTGAAGGCAGGAGAAGACTGATGTCCTTTCTAGTTTAAATTTAGTCAGAGAAAGTGAATTCAGCCTATTCTGCCTTCTTAAACTCATCCAGAAACACCCTTTCAGACACACAGAATAATGTTTAGCCAAATGTCTGGGCATCCTGTGACCCAGTCAACTTGATACATAGACTTAACTATAAATTATGATTGGGATTGACTATTTTATATATTGATTTGGGGGGAAAAATTTAAAGATAATATGATCTAAATTCTAGAAATTGGAATAGTTATCAATCTATACATTATTATTAATGTAGTTATATGAATTTAAATGTATCTCCTAAAGGAATAGATTCTAAAAAATAAAATATTCTAATTATTTCAGAAAATATTTATATACCCCCTCTCATTTTTTTTTTTTTTGTGGTCATTTGGTTTTATTAATTTACTCTTGTTACAGATGTTTCTCCTTTTTTCCCCCTTTGACACCCTCCTCCCCCTCCCTCCCTGCCCCATCCCCAGTTTTGTTGTCCATGTCCATTGGTTATGAGTACATGTGTACAAGTTCTGTGTTCGTCGCTCCCCTCCCACCCCCCTCTTCTGGCAAATGTCAGTCTGTACCCTACTTCCACGTCTCTGGGACTACCCTGTTCCTCACACTGTTATGTTCATTATATTCCAGAAATAAGTGAGATCATATGATGTTTGTCTTTCTCTGCTTGGCTTGTTTCACTTAGGATAATAGTTTCCAGGTCCTCCCATGTCGTCGCAAAGGATAAGAGATCGTTCTTTCTTACAGCTGCGTAATACTCCATTGTGTATATGTACCACAGCTTTTTTAACTATTCGTCTACTGAAGGATACTTGGGCTGTTTCCAGATCTTAGCTATTGTAAATAGCGCTGCTATGAACATGGGGGTACATGTATTCTTTCTGATTGGTGTTTCAGGCTTCTTAGAGTATATTCCTAGGAGTGGGATCACTGGGTCAAATGGTAATTCAATTTTTAATTTTTTGAGGTAACACTATAGTGTTTTCCATAGTGGCTGCACCAGTCTGCACTCCCACCAGCAGTGTACTAGAGTCCCCTTTTCTCCACACCCTCGCCAACACTAGTTGTTTGATGCTTTGTTGATGGCGGCTATTCTGACAGGTGTGAGGTGATACCTCATTGTTGCATCTCTCTGATGATTAGTGAAGTTGAGCATTTCTTCATATGTCTCTTGGCCATTTGTATGTCCTGTTTGGAGAGGTGTCTATTTAGTTCCTCTGCCCATTTTTTAATTGGGTTCTTTGTCTTCCTTTTGTTGAGATGTAAGCACTCTATATATTTTGGAAATTAGTCCCTTATCTGATATATCATAGGCAATTATGCTCTCCCATATAGTGGGTTGTCTTTCCACTTTGATGGTTGTTTCTTTTGCTGTGCAGAAGCTTTTGAGTTTGATGTAGTCCCATGTGTTCATTTTTTCCTTTGTTTCTGTTGCCTTAGGTGATATATCAGTGAAAATTTTGCTGCGTATGATGTCTGAAATTTTGTTGCCTACATTTTCTTCTAGGATTTTTATGAATTCATGAGTCACATTTAAGTCTTTTATCCATTTTGAGTTTATTCTTGTGTATGGTGTAAGCTGATGATCTAGTTTCATTTTTTTGCATGTAGCTGTCCAATTTTCCCAACACCATTTATTGAAGAGGCTGTCTTTACTCCATTGTATGCTCTTGCCACCTTTGTCGAATATTAATTGAGCATAATGTTTTGGGTCAATTTCTGGGTTCTCTGTTCTATTCCATTGGTCTATGTGCCTGTTCTTGTGCCAGTACCAGGCTGTTTTGATTACAGTAGCTTTGTAGTATAACCTGATGTCCGGTATTGTGATCCCGCCTACTTTGTCCTTCTTTTTCAAGATTGCTGTAGCTATTCGGGGTCTTTTTTGGTTCCATATGAACTTCTGAAGTATTTGTTCTAGTTCTGTGAAATATGTAGTTGGTATTTTGATGGGGATTACATTAAATCTATAGATTGCTTTGGGTAGTATGGACATTTTAATGATGTTAATTCTTCCAATCCATGAACAAGGTATGTGCTTCCACTTTTTTATATCTTCCTCTATTTCTTTTTTCAATGTCCTGTAGTTTTCTGCAAATAGGTCCTTTACTTCTTTGGTTAAGTTTATTCCTAGGTATCTTAATTTTTTTGCCACCATGGTAAATGGGATTGTTTTTTTAGTTTCTCTTTCTGTGAGTTCATCATTGGTGTGTAAGAATGCCGTCGATTTCTTGACGTTAATTTTGTATCCTGCTACTTTGCCAAATTCATTAATTATGTCTAGTAGATTTTTGATGGAGTTTTTAGGGTTTTCTATGTATAATATCATGTCATCTGCGAATAATGATAGTTTCACTTCCTCCTTTCCAATTTGGATCCCTTTTATTTTTTCTTCATGTCTGATTGCTGTAGCTAAGACTTCCAGTACTATGTTAAATAAGAGTGGTGAAAGTGGGCATCCTTGTTTTGTTCCTGTTCTTAAGGGAAATGCTTTTAGTTTTTGTCCATTGAGTATGATATTGGCTGTAAGTCTTTCATATATGGCCTTTATAATGTTGAAATATGATCACTCTATTCCCAAATTGCTGAGTGTTTTTATCAGAAATGGGTGCTGGATTTTGTCAAATGCTTTTTCAGCATCTATTGATGTGATCATATGGTTTTTATCTTTCATTTTGTTTATGTGATGTATCACATTTATTGGTTTGCGTATATTGTACCAGCCTTGCATCCCTGGGATAAATCCCACTTGGTCATGGTGGATAATTTTTTTGATGTATTGCTGGATCTGATTTGCTAGTATTTTGTTAAGGATTTTGGCATCTATGTTCATCAGGGATATTGGCCTGTAGTTTTCTTTCTTTGTAGTGTCTTTTTCTGGTTTTGGAATTAGAATTATGCTGGCTTCATAAAAAGAGTTTGGAAGTCTTCCTTCTTCTTGAATTTTTTGGAATAGTTTGAGGAGAATGGGTGTTATTTCTTCTTTGAATGTTTGGTAAAACTCACCCGTTTTACCGAAGCCGTCTTGGCCTCGGCTTTTGTTTGCTGGGAGGGTCTTGATTACATCTTCAATTTCCTTCGTTGTTATTGGCCTGTTCAAGTTTTCTATCTCTTTCCGATTCAGTTTTGGGAGACTATGTGTTTCTAGAAATGTGTCCATTTCGCTTAGATTGTCGAATTTGTTGCCGTATAAATGTTCATAGTATTTGCTAATGATCCTTTGTATTTCTGTGGTGTCAGTTGTTACTTCTCCTCTTTCATTTCTGATTTTGTGTATTTGGGTTCTCTCTTTTTGTTTCTTGGTGAGTCTATCTAAGGGTCCATCAATCTTGTTTATCTTTTCAAAAAACCAGCTCTTTGTTTTATTGATCCTTTGAATTGTTTTTTTGGTCTCCATGTCGTTTATTTCTGCTCTGATCTTTATTATTTCCTTCCTTCTACTTGCTCTAGGGTTTTCTTTTTGTTTGCTTTCCAGTTCTTTAAGTTGTGAGGTTAGGTAGTCAATTAGAAATTTTTCATCTTTCTTAAGGTGGGCCTGTAGTGCTATGAACTTCCCTCTCAGAACTGCTTTCACTGTATCCCATAGATTTTGTGTTGTTGTGTGTTCATTTTCATTGGTTTCTAGGAATTTTTAAAATTCTTCCTTGATCTCCATGGTAGCCCATTCATTGTTCAGTAACATGCTATTTAGCCTCCATGTGTTCATATGTTTTTGCATGTTCTTGTTGCAATTGATTTCTAGTTTCATGCCATTGTGGTCTGAGAAGATGTTTGATATGATTTCAATCTTCTTGAACTTGTAGAGATTTAGTTTGTGCCCTAACATATGGTGTATCTTTGAGAATGTCCCATGTGCACTTGAGAAGAATGTGAATTCTGCACTTTTGGGGTGTAATTCTCTGTATATATCTATTAAATCCATTTGATCTAGTGCTTCATTTAGAGTCTCTGTTTCCTTGTTAATTTTTTGTCTAGAGGATCTATCCAGTGATGTCAGTGGGGTGTTGAAGTCTCCTGCTATGATTGTATTGCAGTCGATTTCTCCTTTGAAGTTCTCCAGAAGATTTTTAATATATTTTGGTGCTCCTATATTGGGTGCATATATGTTTACCAAGGTTATATCTTCCTGTTGGATAGACCCTTTCAATATTACATAGTGGCCTTCTTTGTCTCTCGTTATGGTCTTCAATTTGAAATCTAATTCATCAGATATGAGTATTGCTACTCCAGCTTTTTTTTCCTTTCCATTTGCTTGGAAGATTTTTTTCCATCCCTTTACTTTCAACCTATGTGAGTCTTTTGTTGTGAGGTGGGTCTCTTGTAAACAACATATATGTGAATCATGCTTTCTTATCCAGTCAGCTACTCTGTGTCTTTTTATCGGAGCATTCAGTCCATTTACATTTAAGGTGATTATTGATATGTACTTATTTATTGCCATTTTTGTACAATGTGGTTCTAATTTTCTTTCTATTTCTTCTATTAATTACAGCAGTCCTTTTAACATGTCTTGCAGTGCTGGTTTGGTGCTAATATATTCCCTTAGCCTTTTTTTTGTCTGGGAAGCTCTTTATTTGACCTTCTATTTTGAATGATAGCCTTGCTGGATAGAGTAGTCTTGAATTCAGATCCTTGTTTTTCATGACCTTGATTACTTCATGCCATTCCCTTCTGGCCTGTAGTGTTTCTGTTGAGAAGTCAGATGATAGCCTAATGGGGTTTCCTTTGTAGGTAACCTGTTGCTTATCTCTTGCTGCCTTTAGGATTCTCTCTTTGTCTTTAATTTTTGGCATTTTAATTATTATGTGTCTTGGTGTGGGCCTGTTTGGGTTCTTCTTACTTGGGGCTCTCTGTGCTTCTTGAACTTGAATGCTTTCTTCCTTCACCAGGTTAGGAAAGTTTTCTGTCACTATTTCTTCAAATATATTCTCTAACCCTTGCTCATTTTCTTCTTCTTCGGGGACTCCAATTATATGAATGTTATTACGTTTCCAGTTGTCCCACAGCTCTCTTAAGCTATCTTCCTGTTTTTTAATTGTTTTTTCCTTTTGGTTTTCTGATTGATTGATTTTTTCTACTCTGTCTTCTAATTCACTGATCCGGTCCTCAGCTTCCTCTACTCTGCTGGTCAGTCCTTCCAATGTGTTCTTTATTTCTGCTATGTCATTCTTCATTTCCACTTGGTTGGTTTTCAGTGTTTCTATATCTTTACTCATGGTATTGATGTCCTTACTCATGCTGTTTAGTTTCCTCAAGATCATGGCTCGGAACTCTACCTCTGAAAATTTGCTTAACTGCATTTTATTTATCTCATCTTCGGTGGAGTTCTCTTGTTCTTTCATTTGGGATCTCTTTCTTTGTTTCACCATTTTTGCTATCTCAGCGGGTTTTGGAGCCTGCCAAATTTTCCCTGTGGGTGTTGGGATTCTGCTATTTGTGGCTCCCTCTACTGGGTTTGGATGAGCGTGGAGGGCCCTCCTTCACCACCACTGTCCAGTCTCACTTTCCTGGGTAGATTTGCAAGCTCGGGAAATGTTTAGTTATGTTCTAGCTTTTTGCCTGGAGGCTAGTAGCCTCAGTTACTTGAAAAGCCTTAGGATCTCAGTTGAATGAGAAACTCCCTCAGATGTTTACAGTGTAAGAGGATTTCCCAAGGGTGGGGCCAATGCTGGTTGTTAATGAGCCTCAGTTCGCATTTCTTTACCTCTTTTCCTCACCTGGGAATCTCCGAGGGAGGGGCTTCCACAGCTCTGGGAAGGAGCAAACTTGGCTGCATTCTGTGTAACCGGGAAGGAGGGGCTGGCCACCACCGTCCTTTGTGGCCACAGCTCAGCACAAACTCTGAGTGCCCTCCAAATCCCAGGTGTCCCCACAGAGTTCCAGTCCTGCCCGCCCTCCCTCTGCCGGAGCCCCAGGTTTGTGGCTGTGGCTATTTAGCGCTCTGTCCTGGCTCTCTGTGCTGTGGAGCAGCTGGGGTTCTTAACCCTGAGGGCGGGCGCCGCCGCCGCCGCTACTCCCAGCTAAGGCCGCTGCTCACAGCCAAGGCCGCTGCTGTCCGTGGGCTCCCAGCCCGCCACCCTCATGCGCCTCCGCAGATCCTACCAGGCTCATTCAGTGTCCCTGGTTGTATGGTCCTCTCCCGCTGCTTTTCTGTTGCTTTTTTCTGACGATTTGTCTTTATTTTAGTTGTAATTCCCATTTGGTCCTGGGAGATCGTCTGTGTAGCTTCCGTTCACTCCACCGCCATTTTTCCGCCTCACCCCCTCTCATTTAATTTATTGAAATTATTAATCATGTTCTTAGATTTTCTACTGTTTTTTTTTTCTGTCTCAGCGTGTTTTATTTTTATTTTTTAATTTATTGAGATGACATTGGTTAATAAAATTTTGTGGGTTTTAAGTGTACAATTCTATAATACATCAGCTGTATATTCTATTGTGTGTTCACCCCCAAAGTGAAATCTCCTTCCATCACCATTTACTCTCATTTGTCTCCCCGCACCCCGCTTTCCCTCTGGTAATCACCATGGTGTTGTCTGGTTTTTTGTTTTGTTTTTTCCTTAATCCCTTTACCTTTTTTACCCAGCCTCCCAATCCCCCTACCCTCTGACAGCTGGCATTCTGTACTGTGTATCTATGAGCCTGTTTCTATTTTGTTTGTTAGTTTATTTGTTCATTAGATTCCAAATATAACTGAAATTGTATGGTACTTGTCTTTGGCTTATTTCACTTAGCATAATACTCTTCAGGCCCATTCATGCTGCCACAAAAGGTGAAATTTCTTTCTTTTTTACAGCCAAGTTATATTCCATTGTGTAAATGTACTACAGCTTTTTCATCCACTCATCTGTTGATGGGTACTTGGGCTGTTTCCAGTTTTTGGTTATTGCAATTCACACTGCAATGAATATAAGGGTGCATATATTATTTCAATTTAGTGTTTTGCGTTTCTTCAGATATATTCCCAGAAGTTCTATTTCTAATTTTTTGAGATAACCCCATACTGCTTCCTACAGTGGCTGCATCAATCTGTATTTCCACTTATAGTGCACAAGGGTTCCCTTTTCTCCACATCCTCACCAACATTTTTTTGTTGACAGCCATTCTGACAGGTGTGACGTGATACCTCATTGTGGTTTTAATTTGCATTTTTCTGATGATTAGTGCCTTTGAGCATATTTTCATGTCTGTTGGCCTCTTTGGAGAAGTGTCTATTTCAGATCCTTTGCCCAATTTGTAAATAAATTGTTTGTATTGTGTTGTGTGAGTTTTTATAAATTTTCAATATTAACCCCTTATCAGATGTATCATTGGTGAATATGTTCTCTCATTCTGTGGGTTGTCTTTTTTATTTTGTTGATGGTTTCCTTTGTTGTGCAAAAATTTTTAGTTTGATGTAGCCCAATTTGTTTATATTTGCATTTGTTTCCCTTGCCAGAGGAGCGATATATATATATATATATATATATATATATATATATATATATATATATATATATTGCTTCCAGAAATGTCTGAAATGTACTGCTTACGTTTTCTTCTAGGATTTTTATGGTTTTGAGTATTACATTTAAGTTTTTGATCCGTTTTGAGTCTATTCTTGTGTGTGGTGTAAGATGGTCTAGTTTAATTTTTTGTACATATCTGTCCAGTTTTCCCAAAACCATTTATTAAACAGACTGTCTTTATTCCACTGTATGTTCTTGCCTTCTTTGTCAAATATTAATTGACCATAAAAGCATGGGCTTATTTCTGGGCTCTCTATTCTGTTCCATTGATCTGTATGTCTGTTTAAATGCCAGTACCATGCTGTTTTAATTATTATGGCCTTGTGGTATAGTTTGATATCAGATAGCGTGATTTCTCCAAATTTGTCTTCTTTCTCAGTATTACTGTGGCTATTCGAGGTCTTTTGTCATTCCATATACATTTTTGGGCACTTGTTCTTGTTCTTGAAATACACCATTGGTATGTTGATAGAAATTGTGTTGAATCCATAGATTGCTTTGGATAGTATGGCCATTTTAATTATGTTAATTTTTCCTATCCATAAACATGGTATATGCTCTCACTTATTTGTATCTTTTTCAGTTTCTTTCTTCAGTGTCTTATAATTTTCAATGCTTTATATATTTAGGTGCTTCTATGTTGGGTGCATAATTGTTTACAAAAGTTATATTCTCATGTTGGATTGTTCCTTTTATTATTATATAGTATCCTTATCTGTCTCTTACTATAGTTCTTGTTTTAAGTCTATTTTGTCTGCTGGCCAGAGTTGGTTGAGCGTTGTCCCATGCACTGAAGTGTTGCAAGTTCAATTCCTAGCCATGACACATACCTGGGCTTGAGTTTGATCCCCAGTCAGGGAGTGCGTGGAGGATAACCAATTGATGTTTCTCTCTTGCATAAATGTCTCCCCCTCTCTCTTTCTCTCCCTTCCTGTCTCTAAGCATGTCCTCAGGTAAGGATTGAAGAAAATAAATAAATAAATAAGTCTATTTTGTCTGATGTAAGTATTGCTACTCCAGTTTTTTTGTTTGTTTGTTTTGTTTTTAAGATCTGTTTGCATAAAATATATTTTTATCCATTCAACTACATCATTTTTTTTCATTGGAGCATTCAAGCCTTTTACTTTTAAAGTGGTTATTGATAGGAATGCATTTATAGCCATTTTATTCTTTATAATTATGTTCCTCTGGTATTTGTTTGTTGTTTGTTTTCTTTCTTCTTTTTAAAGAAAGTTCTTTAACTTTTCTGCAATACTGGTTTGGTGGTAATGAACTCCTTTACTTTTTGCTTGTCTGGGAGGCTCTTTATTTCTTTTTCAATTTTAAATGATAGCCTTGCTGGGTAAAGTCGTCTTAGTTATAGGTCCTTGCTTTTTATCACTGAATATTTTATGCCAACCCCTTCTGGCTTGACATGTTTCTGTTGAGAAATCAGTTGACAGACTTATGGTGGCTCCCTTAGAGGTAGCTGCTTTTATAATTCACTCTTTGTCTTTAACCTTTGGCATTTTAGTTATGATGTGTCTTATTGCGAGCCTCTTTGGGTCCATTTTGGGGGGACTCTCTGTGTTTCTTGGACTTGTGTATCTTTTTCCTTCACCACATTAGGGAATTTTTCAGTCACTATTTCTTCAAATAAATTCTCAATCCCTTGCTTCCTCTATTCTTCTTCTGGGACCCCTACAATGTGGATGTTGTTACACTTCATGTTGTCCCACAGTTCCCTTAAACTATCCTCTTTTATTTATTTATTTTTCTTTTTTGCTGCTCTGATTGGGTGTTTTCTGCTATCTTATCTTCAAATTGCAGATTTCATTGTCTGATTAGTACAACCAATTGTTTATTTCTTCTAGTATATTCTTCATTTCAGATATTGTATTCTTCATTTCTGACTATGTTTTCATGGTCTATATGCTCTTTTTCATGTTGCTGAAGTTCCTTGAGTATCCTTATAACTATTTCTTTAAACTCTATATCTAGTAAATTGCTGGCCTTTTCTTTCACTCTTTTTCTGGAAATGTCTCCTGTTCTTTAATTTGGGGCATGTTTCTTTGTCTCCCCATTTTGGCTTTTTCTTTGTGTTTGTTTCTATGTATTAGCTCTGTCTGCTATATCTCAGTCTTGATAGGGTGGGCTTATATAGTAGTTTTCCTGTGGGACCCAGTAATACAGTATTCTTGATCACCTGAGATGGTTGCTCTAGCAATGTCCTTTGTGTGGGTTATGTGAGTCCTCCTGTTGTAATTGAGTCTTGATTGCTATTGGCTGGTTCATGTGTGGGGTCAACCCACAGGCTGTGTGATTGTGAGGTTGACACCAACCACTGCATGAGCTGACTGTGCAGATGTGGAATTCACCTCACTAGGGTCTTGTGCCTGCCAGGATCTCCTTTTGGATATGCTGTTTGCGAAGCTAATTGATCTAATGTTGTCTGAAGCTGGCTACTGGTATATCTGTTCTAGGGTCTTTTCAGAGGGACTGTGGTGTAGATCAATGTCAGATACTACATGTGACTTCTCCTGGGGAACCTTTTTGGAGCTACAAAGCAATCCACAGTTTGTGGCTGCCTTGATTGGCTTAGGTGTGTGAGGAAAGGTCTATTCTGTCCAAGGATGCCTTCCACCAGCACTGAACCCAGGGTTAGTTACGCAATAAACTCAAGGCATGTCAAGATCCACCTCCATTTGCCTTTACCTGCTGGGTGCCTGTTAGGCTCAGTCACTGAAAGTGTTTGGTGGTACTCAGGATGCATGAGGAAGTTTCTCAAGTTGCATGAGGAAGTCCCACAAGTGGTGCTCTCCAGGTTGAACAGGTTCAATCTCAGTGCCAGTGCTAGGTCTAAGGCCACTCAGCAAAAGTCCCAGGGTATGCTAAGTCTAGCTGAATATCTGTCATGTTCATATAGACCTTTTGTGGTGTGGCTGGTTCTCAGAAAGTTGTCAGGGTGAGGCCCAAACAGTCCAAGATTTGTCTGTGTGAAGGAAAGATTCTGAACTGGTTGACCGTGTGAGGGAAAAATGTCCATACAACTCAGTCTGTCCTAGATTCTTCTTGGAACTGAGTTCAGCAGGGTCAACCCTCTAGAAATCAAGTTGAGAGGATGAGACTAGTAGATCTCCTGTGAGGAAGAGGTACTGGTCAGCCTTGGGGGAAGGTAGGGTAGTAACCCCACCCCAGAGACACACATTTCTGTCTCCCTTGGATTCTGCCCAGACCTCCTGAGAAGCCTGAGCTCAGGGGGTTGTAAAGGGTGGAGACACCAGGAGTTGGGAGGGTGGGTCTGCTTGGCACCCAGATAATGGGGCTTACAGATCTCTTATGAGGGGAGGTGCCAATGAGGTTCACAGGAAAGTGGAGTGACCTTTGTCCCCAAGTCACACAACTCAGTCATGGACACCTCCTGAGTCTCTCCAGACCTGTACACCCTGGCCCAAGCAGCGGACTCTTCAGCAGGGTGCGGGTGACTGGGAGTCCAGAGGGTGACACTATTGCATTCCCCCAGGCTATGCCACAAGGAGGGTGTTGTTTCACCCAAGAAAGATGGCTTCTGCAGTGTGGAGAAGGATTCAGAAAAGGGATCCTGATGGCTATCCCCAGAGGCACAGCCCTCAGTCTTTCCCCACAAATTCTAGTGTACTCTGCCCGCCCTCTGACAGAGCTCAGGGTGAGTGTCTGAGAACAAGATTTTGTGTGTTGGCTCTTTAAGAGGGCACCTGTATCTCTAGTATACTCTACCTCCTAGGTGGACAGAATTTCTGCTGATTTTCACTGCCAGATGTTATTTTGGCACCTCTTGCTGGTTCTGATGCTCTGGGCTGGGGAGCCCAGCATGGGTTTAAGATCCCCAGCTCCTCAGAGGGAACCCCCCACAGCTGAGATATCCCTTCAGAATCTTAGCCACCACTGTGGGAGCAGGGCCATCACCATCTCTTTTCTCATCTCTGCCCTTCCTATCAGTCTCAGGATGACTTCTTCTGTAAGTCCTTGGTTATAAGCCTTCTGTTCAGCTAGTCTTCAGTTGGGTATTCAGGTTGATTGTTTTATATTTTAGTTGTAACTTCATTTAGGTCCTGAGAGGAGATGAGTGTCCCTTCCACCTACTCTGCTGCCATCTTGGATCCCAAATCTCTAGATTTTCTACTGTTGAAACTACCTTTCAGTCCTATAATAAAATCTCAGCCATATTGTAACATTTTTTAATGCTCTTCATCATTCAATTTGCTAATCTTTCTATATATAAATCAATACATAAAATAAGTCTATTGCCTTGGACTATACAAAAGAGGAATTAGTAATAGATTGTTTTTAGAGTGATCTCAAACACTTAAAAATAATTTATTCTGTAAAGGATATGTATTCTTTAAAAGTTTTTTTAAAAATAGACTTTATTTTTAGAATACTTTTAGGTTTATAGCAAAATTGAGGGAGAAATACAGAGAATTCCATATGTTCTTTGCACCCATTATCATTATTTTTATTGTTAATTCTTATTCTTACATGAATTTACCAATGGTTTTTGTTTGTTTGTTTGGTTGGTTGGTTTTCTAAGTGCTCCAAGATCTCCCTTCTGGGTTTATTTTTATACATGTAAAGTGAAGCTCAACTATAATTTTTAGAAATGCTATATATATAAGATCTGATGAATGTATTCTATTGAGATGTTGTATATATTAAAATATATATTCTTTATATCAAGAAACAAATATTCCTTCTTTCTTTTTGTTGATTCAAAACTCTGAAATTTTGTGATTATGGCTTTAGCAACCATTAACCAGACTTTCCTGTGAAATTTCATTGTGTTATTCCTCAGCATTATTACAAATTAGACACCTTGGAAGTAGCAGAGCATATTTTAAAATTACAAATACTAAATTCCCAGGTCATCAAAGGTGATTAAACTTTTATTTCTATTAGCAAATATCTTTTGTGTAATAATACTTTACCACCTTGGAATTTATACCTCCATTTCTTTCCCACGCCCTACTCCACAAACACAGGCGTGTGAATTCTCAGGAAGAGATGAAAGCATATGAGAGATTTAAAGGGAAATTGGGCAGCTAGATAAGACAGATGAGAATTAAGTGACTGATCAAAGCATGAAAGTGAAACCAAGGTATCTAGAACTAGAAACCTAGAAGCAAGGAAAACTCTACCAAGGGTAAGTATTTGAAGAAATCTCATATTTTCAAATGAGATAATTTGTCTATCATTGAATAAATTTAGTAAGAAAATTAAATTTGGGGCCTAAGTTAAGAACTTATATTGTGCTATAGTAGTGAGAAGGAATCAGAAGAGTGGTGTAAATATGTATACTGAGTTTGGAAAGACTATGTCTTTCAAAAACTTGCTAAAAAAATCTCTGGTAGTCTAAATGAAATTATACAGTTAATCGTTGATAGTGTGGTCTAACAAAACTTTATGTAAGAAGATACCTTACAATATAATACACTCTTCTAAGAAGTAATGACAAACCTAGAGTTTTCTTAAAATATCATGAGTCAGTGGAATTTAGATATCATGAATTTCATTTACCAGTTCCAAAGGTTAAACAGATATTGAAATGCTGAAATAAATATTATTTTCTATTTTAACACTTTAATGTTTTAGATCAGTATTCAGTTCACACAAAAAAACTGAGAGGAAGATGCAGAAATTTACTAAATGTCTTCTGCCCCAACACATGCATAGCCTCCCCTTTATCAACCTCCTCCACTAGAACTGTGCATTTGTTACAATTGATGAACCTACACGACACATCATAATCACCCATAGTTCACGTTAATGCTAGAGTTTACTCTCAGTGTTGTGCATTCTATGGTTTTTGAAAAAATGTATAATGACACATATTCATTTTTATAGTATCACACAGAGTATTTTTACTGCCCTAAAAATCCCCTGTGCTGCATCTGTTTATCCTTTCCCTACCCAACCCCTGGCAAAAACTGATCTTTTTACTCTCTCCATAGTTTTACCTTTTCCAGAATGTCTTATAGTTGGAATGATACAGTATGTAGCTTTTTCAGATTAGCTTCTGCTATTTAGTAATTTGCATTTAAGTCACCTTCATGTCTTTTCAAGCTTTGATAGCTTATTTCCTTTTAGTATTGAATGATAGCCCATTTTGTGAATGTACCACAGTTTATTAATACATTCACCTGCTGAAGGACATCTTGATTGCTTCCAAGTTTTGGCAATTATGATTAAAGCTGTTTAAACATCCTTGTGCAGCTTTTGGTGTGGACATATGTTTTCAACTCCTTTGGGTAAATACTAAGAAGTGCAATTGCAGAATCTTACAGTAAGAGTATTTTGAGTTTTGTAAGAAACCACTAAACTGTCTGGCAAAGTGGATGTGTCATTTTGCATTCCCGACAGCAATGCATGTGAGCTCCTGTTGCTTTATACCCTTGCTAGCATTTGGTGTTGTCAGTGTTCTAGATTTTAGTCACTCTAATGGGTGTGTGGTAGTATCTCGTTGTTGTTTTAATTTTCATTTCCCTCATGACATGACGTGGAACATGTTTTCATAAGCTTATTTGCTTTTTTCCTTTGGTGAGGTGCCTGATATGGACTTTATAAATATAGTTTGTGTTTTCACATGTAAATGTTTTAAACTAAGATATTAATTAAAAATTTTTAAATATCAACAAGAATCTGAAATATGTTACCTTAAAAATATGCAAGGTTCTGAATATCTTCCTTGGACATATTAAATAGCATTTGTTTACACATACATATTTCTTTATCTCAATAATGTTGAGAGCCATCATGACAACTAATTGGTTTACTATTTTAAACCTTGGTGGAATGTTTCATTATTTTTATAGATTATTAATTTTTAAATTTGTTTTAAAAATATTCATTTTTATGAAACTACCATCTTAAATACAAAGCCTATCAAATCAACTCAGTAGTAAATATACCTGAAAACATCGAACCAGAAATAATATCCTGTTTCAGAGAGCTATGGAGAAACATCTGTCTCTCCTAAATATCATTAACTAATCAGCTAAACAGGGCCCTGCGTTAAGTAACTCATCTTGAGTATATTTGCATTAATCCTCTAATCACTTGTGAAGTACTAGTTTCTATGAAGTGTGACATGGAATATATTAACAAATTGTTCTGAGATTTAAAAAATATTAAGTTCTTTAGGTATATATTTTAAATGTATTTTTAAAGAAAACTTTGTAAATTCATGAAAATACTGAAATTCAGTGAATACACCTATGATACTTCCATTTTAAGAACATTCATTTTTATTTTTTTAATCAGATTTTACAAAATTTCTCTCTTAGTTAAGGTTCCAAAGAGTAGCTTGCTTTCATTTCTTTTCTCGTCTTTCCTATTTTTTATTTTTTAATTAAAAATTCCAAGTTATCAGTATAGAAATGCTTCAGTAAATTCTAGTTTATAAAATTATCCTGACAAATTAATTAATAACATCCTCTTTTACTCTCAAAAGTTTGTTGTGTCAGACAATGAATTATGCAGTCATGATACTCACATTATAAAATTAAATTTTCAGGGTGACCAGTTAATAAGTAATTGGGCTACATTTGACCTCAGATATCTCTCTCTTAATTTTGTTAAATTGTCCTAGACTGTGCTATCTGATTAGTTATCTTGCTTATATATACTGTTTCTCCACAGTTTACATAAACCTACTGTCTATATTTCTGATTATGAATATATTGAAAAACACAGGCTTCTTGAGACAGTGTAAATAAGTTGTACCTGAGGAACATATGTTATTATCTTTATTTCACCATTTTTTGGATATATGTCCTTATAGAAAATGTTTTGAGCCCAGCCAGTGTGGCTCAGTGGTTGAGTGTTGACCCATGCACCAAGGGGTTACCGGTTCGATTCCCAGTCAGGGCACATGCCCAGTTTGTGGCCCCAATCCCCAGTGGGGAGCATGCAAGAGAAGGCCAGTCGATGTTCTCTCTCATCAATGTTTCTGTTTCTCTCTCCCTCTCCCTTCCTCTCTCTAGAATCAATTAAAAAAATATATTAAAAACAAAACAAAAAAATGTTTTGAAGGTTTGTTATTTTCAGTGGAACAATAATGATCAGACTGATAATAAGATGCCATCATCCAACCCCTTATTGCCTTTCTATTAAATGACAGACACTCTTTGGGGATCTAAGAAATGTAAAGGATTAAGATATAAATCTCACCCTCCATGACTCTCTGTCTGGTGATGAAGTTAAGCGAGTATATTTATTATTGCACTTTAGCAAATCTAAGTCACCATTGATTTTTTTTTAATCCTCACCCGAGGATATTTTTTCATTTATCTCAGATAGAGTGGGAGGAAGAGGGAGAGAGAGAGAGAGAGAGAGAGAGAGAGAGAGAGAGAGAGAGAGAGAGAAAACATCGATATGAAAGAGACACCTCAACTGGCTGCCTCCTGCATGATGACCAGGGCCGGGGACAACTTCAACCAAGGTACATGCTCTTGACCGGAATCGAACCCACCACTCATTGGTCTGTGGGCCGAACCTCTAACCACAGAGACAATCAGCCAGGGCATCACCATTGATCTTAACACAATTATTTTACATACCATTAAGAAAAAAATACTGTCAATTCAAAGGGACCTAATCCTCTCTTATCATATCAATTATAATACACACTCAGATTTTAGAAGTATTATAATGTAGAAAAATATTCATTTAGAATATTTGAAATATGATAGAAGCATTAATGTGATAAATGCTTTATCAAGCTATAAACAGAGGACAAAGTGAGAATAGAATTAACTAAGGCAGATTTTTCTTGGGAGAATGGAGGACAGGATATTTGAGCTATATCTTAAATAATAAATAGTATTTAATATGTCATAAAGAATAAGTAGAAATTTTATGCACTACATTTAAGTAAGGAAAATAATATGCTTCTGGGCCTAAATTTTATAATTCTACACAGTAGTAAAATTGATTATCATGATTGTGATTTTCCCTCATGTATTCGATGTTATTGAGTGTTGTTCTGTTTGTCATTATATTAATAGTTCTAACTTTTATCTCTTCAGACTATATTTATTTATTTCCTTTATTGATTTTAGAGAGAGAAGAAGGGAGAAGGAGAGAGAGATAGAAACATCAATGAGAGCGAACATCGATTGGCCGCCTCCTTCATGCCCCCCGCTGGCGATCGGGCCCATAACCTGGGCATGTCCCCTGACCGAGAATCGAACCAGTGACCTCTTGGTGCATGGGTCGATGCTCAACCACTTAGCCACACTGGCCAGACATCTTCAGACCATATTTAATCTAAATGGGATCATTTTATATCTTTATTATCTGTGCTGTGAGTTTGCAAATTACCATCAGCTACTAGCTTTCAAAACCAATCTTTCAGTTTTTTTTTTTTTTCTTTTTGTTATTATTATGACATTGAAGTATTTTTCTAGCAAATTCCCTGTGGAAATAACATAATTTTATTCTTATGATAGAGCTCCTCTGAAAGTTTCAGGCTCTCCATTTCTGTAATGTACAGCCATTTTAATTGAGAAATATTACAACAAATGCATCTTAGACATGCGATCACCCCAAACCTCCATCTCTGTGCATCAGTTAGAGATTTTCTGCAGTAGTTTGGTGTAGAATACTAGCATATTACTTTTATTGGTGAGGTAAATATTACATTCAGTTTTCATCATCTATGATCAATTTCAAGAGCAACATCTAATTTCCTAAGGTCACCTGTATATTTCTAGCTATACTATGTTAAAGGCTGTCAGCTTATTTTCAAGAAAAAAAATCACATTTAAAAAATTTATTACTCTGTTAACTTTAAAATTTTTTCAAAAATATTTTATTGAACTTTATTTCAAACTCGTAATTGTGAACAACTAATAACGTACAATGGATACACCAACAGAAATGATACAGCGGTCTATTTATTTTTCTTCTTATTTCCCTATATTAATATAATTGTAGAAAAAATATGTAAAGAAATATATTATTTCTCTGCTTTTGAAGACATTTCATATGAACATGAAACTATGACTTCAGAATGAATACATGAAGCAGGTTTGAAGAGATATTTTAAGGCATGATACAATGCCACAGTCTGCAAAGTTACTTCATTGAAAAGCTCCTTCAAAAAGTTTAATAGGGATTTTTTTCCAATTCTCATGGAGAAGATAATGACTAATTTTTATGATAATGCTATGACCCTGATAGAGGGCAATTATCTCTGAAAACCAATCAAATATTCATTAGAGCTGAATAAATTGGTTATTTAACTTAACTGCCTTTTTAGAAACTCAAATGCCAATTTCAAAATGATCAGCTGGCCCTTATTTAAGGTGTTTCTAACTCTACATTCTACTATATCATCTTAAACACCGCTATGCTTAACTTACTTCTACATCAAATTTATATAAAATGATCATACTCAATGTGATGTATGAGAGCATAAAAATTCAAAATACAACTACAGCGATAGTAGTAAATGGAAATTTGATGTACTCTCTACTGGCTGGTCATGTGCCAAGAAAGATGATATTTAAGCAACTGCTAATAAAGTCAGCCGAAGCGAGTCTTACAAAGGCTGTTTCCACTTTGTAGTGGTTGTGTGAAATGAAGGAGTAATCCTGACACACATGCATTATATGCTTGTGGCCACATAATAATACAGCCGAAGAATCACAGAAAGGAAAAATGTTGTAATAGTTTCCCCCTCTAAATACACAGTTCATTTATGTTTCAGCTTTTCTTCCTAAAATATGTCAAAAATAGAATTTTTTTTTAAGAAAACTGTTTTAATTCCCAAGTATAGTTTTTTATTGAAAATTAAAATGTGGCTGCCATAAAGTCATACATTGTTGAAAAATAAGTTTAGTGTTCTTTTATTTCTGTTTTCATTTTTTCCTTACTTAAAAATATATAACCTTGAACCCATCAGTCAACATGAAAAGTAGAACATTACCTGTACTTTGCATCTACTTAAATTCTCCTCCATTTGCCATCTTTCAACCCTCTAAACCAGAGATAAATACCAGCCTGAATTGCACATTTGTCATTTCTTTTGAAAAATAGTTTTACTACAACAAATCTTTAAATAATATATCAGTCATGTGTGCATGTTTAAAAAATCCAGATAAATGGTATCACTGTATATAGAGTTTTAGAAGTTACATTCTTATAGAAAATTAATTTTCTAAGATTCATCTATATTAAATATACTCCTCTATATATCTAGGAGCCTTTTAAAATACTTCAATGTTTTTTATCATAACAAACATATGTGTCAGTATGTGAATTTCTAATTTCCTTAAAACTGTGTTTTTAATTATATTTGTCTATTTTTTAATAGTAGTCATCCTAATAAGATGTAAGGTGGTATGTCATTGTGATTTTGATTTACATTTTCCTAGTGAATAATTATATATATATATATGTATATGTGTGTGTGTGTGTGTGTGTGTATATATATATATATATATATATATATATATATTTTTAATTCTCACCCGAGGACACTTTTTGCATTTATCTTGCGATAGAGCGGGAGGGAGAGAGGGAGGAAGAGAGAGAGAGAAACATCAATGTGAGAGAGATACATGGAGTGTTTGCCACCCACACAACCCCAACTGGGGCCGGGGACAAACTGCAACCGAGGTACGTGCCCTTAGCGGGAACCGAACACGGGCTTCTCTGGTCCGCGGGCTGACACTCTAACCGCTGAGCCAACTGGCCAGGGCAATAATGGTATTGAGAGAGCCCCTTTTCATATGTTTGTTGGCCATTTGTTAATTTTTCTTGAAAAAATGTATATTTGAGTCCTTTGTCTCTTTTTTAAATGATTGTTTTCTTTGTTTTTGAGAGTTGGCTATTAACTCTTAATCATAGATATGATTTGAAAATATTGTCTCCCATTTCATAGGTTGCTTTTTCACTCTATTGATTGACCAACTATCTTTTAAAATGGTTGCTCTGTTCATTTGTTTTACATTTTAGCAACCTGAGCACATGTATATAATAGTGCTATTTTTCATGTTTACGAGGTTACATATTTTCATTTGATTTTGTCTAATTGTGCTACCCAGATACTCTAAATCAGTGGTCAATCTTCCTAATGCCACGACCCTTTAATACAGTTCCTCATGTTGTGGTGACCCCCAACCATAAAATTATTTTTGTTGCTACTTCATAACTGTAATTTTGCTACTGTTATGTCTTAGGCGACCCTTGTGAAAGGGCCATTAGACCCCCAAAGGGGTCACAACCCACAAGTTGAGAACTGCTGCTAAATAATAATAGTTAGAAGTATTAGTAATAGGAACATTTTATTACTAATTGTAAAGAAGAGTTTCAAGTATTTCCCTACTTGCAATAATATTTGCTATACTTGTAAATATTTTTATAACAGTTTTAGACTTACATAAATGTTGCAGATTTAGTACAGAGATTTCCCATATTCCCTGCACTTATTTTGCCTTATTCACTATGGTAAATTTATTAGAATTAATAAAACCAATATTAGTTTTTAACTATCATTCTTTCTTTTTTTTTTGGTACATGTCCCTAGTGGGAACCGAACCTGGGACTCTCTGGTCCACAGGCCGATGCTATAGCCGCTGAGCCAAACATTCTTTCTTTTTCCTGCTCCAGGGACCCATCCAGGACATCTCATTACATTTATTTGTCCTGTTTACTTGGGCTTCTCTCTACATGCTCGTTTCACAGAATTTCCTTGTTTCTGATTAATGTTTTGGTGGATGCTGATAAGGGGTGTTAAAATATAAATTGAAGCATATTAAATTTTCAAGATTTTCTTTAAGCAAAATTGATTAGACTCAGGCAGTGCCACACCAGAAGTAGTTATGGGTGCTCAGCTGACAGGAAGTAGGGGAAAAGCATATAGAGACTTGTGGAAGCAAGAAAAGAAAATTATTTGATTGACTGCCTATAGCTTAAAGCCTAGTTGGTCGTTTGTGATGGGCTATCATTATGTTTTGATTTCTTAACCTTGAAGCATTTACAACCTTAGGTTTTGGTTTGCTTGCACAGGCTGCCAAAGCATTACAACCCACTTCAGTCCAATGGATTCCACTTTTAATCAATTTAACAGGTGTTCTTAGAATGTCCCTCTGTTGGGATTTGTCTGATGTTTTCCTCATAATTATACTGGAGTTACTGGTTTTGAGAGGAAGGCCACAAAAATAAGGTGTTATTTTTATCACATCATAGTAAGGGTACATACCATTAGCTAGATTTATCACTGTTGACATGGACCTTGGTTAGCTGGCTGAGGTAGTGTTTGTGAGTGTTCTCCACTGCAAAGCTACTCTTCAACCCCCTTTCACACTGAACTTTTGATGGCCACAAGGAAGAGGGGCAGGGGCTGGGTGGAGGTGGGCAAAGGAGGAGAATATGGAGACTTCTGTAATAGTTTCAGCAATAAAAATAAAGTAAAAGAAAACAAGTTAATCAATATAAACCACACGTAAGCAGCAAGGAGTTATAATCCATTTCCTTGTATGTGAAGTGTCTACATAAATTATTTGGAATACATCTGCATGGAAGATTTATCTTTCTCTTCCATTTATTTACTTATTTCAACATTTATCTACATCAGTATGGACTCATGGAAATTTATTTATATTTGGAATTATAATCCAGTACTAATATATTTATTTTGATCCTCAATTGGCTACAGCTCTGGCCATCAGAAGCTCTTTCATTTTGCATCTGTGTCCCTTTGATAGATCACCACCAGTATGTACACGCATGCATCGGTGCTCAAGAGTATGTGTGCTCAGCTCTGTATTATCTTCTGGCACTATAAGATGCTCCAGGTTCCTCGTATGTATTTCCTTCTCCAGTTCTGGAGAACAGTATTTAAAACCATAATCTAGGTGCTAAGTGTGATAATGGCTGCTGGGCTTCACTGGTTCTAGGCTTTTTCAGTTTATAAGACAAGAAAATATATGTATGTTGCTAACCATGTATATGCATACATCTATAAATATTTATCTGTCTGACCATCTGCATACATGTGTTCACACTGATTTCTCCAGTTCTAATCTATTACTCCATGGGTCATTATAATCTCATCTTCATGATTATATGTAAATGCCCACTCCAAAAATGAAAAACCTGACTTTCATCTTCTGCCATCCGTTTACTTCATTGTCCAATGCTCATGCGCATGTAAAGCACTAGCAGAATTGTTACCTGGGTCACTGTGTGGAAAACTATTAACTAGACTACAGGGTTTATGTACATTTTCTTTTGTTTTCAGTTTGAAAGGGTCCATTTATAAACATGGTTATTCAGTCAGCTATGGTCTGAGTGCTTTGTTTCCCCTCAAGTTCATATAATGAAATCCTAACCCGCAAGCATGATAGTATTAGTATTAGTAGGTGGGGCCCTTGGAAACTGATTATGTCATGAGGAAGGAGACTTCATGAATGGAATCAGTGTCCTTATAAGATAGATCCCACAGAGCGCCCTAGCTCCTTCTATTAAGTGAAGATACAGGAAGTCTACAACCCAGAAGAAAGCCGTCACTCATCATGATGGCTAATCTCAGACTTCCAGACACCAGAACTGTGAGCAATACATTTCTGCTGGTTACAAGCTTTCTAGTCTGTGGTATTTTGCTCTGGCAGCCTAAATGGACTAAGATAGTTAGGTTATTAAACACATTTGAAACACAATTGTTTTATTTTGTCACATTCTGCATTCCATTCTATGAATCCTCAATCTCCTCAATAGTGTGTTTACATTTTTCATGCACTAAATTTCAATGTTTTGACAAAGCCATATGTCATATAACTGCAATTACATATTCTAGAGAATAGTTTAACCTCTCTGAAAATTTTCCTGTGCTCTCTCTATTCAATCTTACTCCTCCCCCAACACTTTTGACACACTGATCTTTTTATTGTCTCTATAGTTTTACCTCTTTCAGAATGTTATATAATTGGAATCATACACTACATACTCTTTTCATATTGTTTTTTTTTTTACTTAGTAAAATGCATTCAACATTCATCTATATTTTTTAGTGGTTTGCTAACTAATTACTTTTTATTGCTGAATAAAATTCCGTTGTATACTTTTTAAGGCAGTTTCATGTATGATTTTTCTGTTACACATAGCCAATCTCATTCTAAAATTTTAGAAATAATTTAAGGTAGTCATTACTTCTATAAATAAGAAAAAAAATACTTCTCAAAGCTAAACTACCAGAATTACATATTGAATTTTAGTCCAAAGTAAATATTAACGGAGATTATTTATCAGAACTGGAATTTTAGGAAAAGATAATCACAGAGGCAGCCATTGGCATGAAATAAGGAGAATCTAGGCAAATAAGAGGCAGTGTTGCATAGTGATCTGAAGCATAGATTACATATATTGACAACAAAAGATTAATTAATTTTTTATAAGTCATATATTCTTTGGTATGGTGTTTATATTTTTCATCCATGGTTGGATTATATATATAACAGGGTTATAACCTCTAACACATAAAAATATTTTTTTAATCTATCATCCTTAGCACAGTGCCTGGATTATAATAAGTATTTAATCAATTTGAGTTGTTGTTATTTGTTTTACTCTGTTTTATTTTGTGTTCCTTTTTGAACACTCTAAGATTCATAGTTTTATCTCAAACCATTTCAAGCTCTAAAGTATAGCAGCCTGCATATTTGAATGACCAAAATAATTATTATGATTTAAAAGTTCTTTATTCTTCAATTTTTTTCCATAACATTACTCAGAAATGTCTTCATTTTAATGGAATTAAATAATTGATTTTTAAAATAATGTAATACTGTTTTATAAAACATTGTTATTTATAAAAGTAACTAAGGCTTAGAAAGTTTGAGTGTCTAGTCTAAAATAACACAATAATTTGATTCAGAAATATAACTATGGGTTCCAAAAGTTTAATTGTGGTTAGGTTTATTTACTTCATGTCACACACTATTGTTGTTTTTTTTTAATTTTCTCTTTCTTAACATAATTTGTCAAGTGACCTTTTAAAATAAATTTTCTATGTGATAAAAAATACAAACTTATTGGATGTCATTAGAGGGTTTACAAATTAGCCTCTTTTTAACTTTTTATTATTCTTCAATTATTAACTCATTGTGTATGAACAAGTGAAGAGGCATGTAAATACATCAGGACCCCTTTAAGTGTCTTTACTGTATTTTACACATGGTTTGCCAGAAGGGACTATTTTTTTTTAAGGCAAAGAATGATAGTGAATAATAGTGACAGTTCAAATTTTGTACCAATTTCACCTTCCATTAAAACTGCATTATTATATTTATATGATTTAGTGGAATTGCCTTTCTGTAAAGAGGCAAACCTCTTGGACGGTTAGGCTATGGCCGTGGTTGTCAAGTTTAACCACCATTCAGATAAATGTGGGTTGTATAGAGGCCAATATATCATGATTTGTTTAAATCACTATTATTTCCATAGTATTTCTGCTTCAAGAGCTTGCTGAAGCTTGGGAAATAGGGAACTTACATAATTTTGGAACATGTTTAAAATAGTTGAAGAATTTTTTTTCTGTTGTCAAACCAAGTAATATAGATACACTCAAATTTAATAATCTGATTGAAAATTTTTGATGTTTAATCTTTCTTTTTCTATGTAGAGAAAAATGCATTGAAAATGCAAATAAATAGTCTCTTGATAGTTGTTTTTATTACATACAGCATTGGCTAGGAACTAAGCAGTGTTTAGCAAGCCAGAGGGTGAGAAAATACATTTTATGAAATATAAGTTATATTTGGTGAATAACAGGAAGCTATTTCCTATGATTTTCATTGTGGTTCTAGTATTTCTGAAGCCATCAGTAGACCAGAACTTACAAGTTTACCTTAATTTTTTTTCCCTTTTAAACAGATAATATGGATACAGGCAAAGATATGGTAATATTCATAGAGCATTTTGCAAATACGTGAAAAGTGTACATTTCATGAAATAATCCCTGCATTTTAGTATTAACAGTAATGTTAAAGGGCATTTAAGATGAGAATTACAAGATGTATTTTAAGCACTTTAAATATTTTTAAAACTAAAAGCTTTGATTTTTGCTTACTTTTATACTTCTTGTATAGGATCTACATTTTTGCTCCAGAGATTTCAGTTGTGTTCATTAGTCTTTAGCCAAATCTCTGCTTTTTGGTCTTTATAGTAAACTATCAAGGTATTTACTAAAGTAACTCATAGAACTGACTAAATTTTTAGCTCAATTAATAGCTCATTTATTCATTTAGCAAATATTCCTTTATTATATAAATCTTGGAAATTATGAATAATAAAAAGTTATTTTATAAATTTTGCTTAGTTGCCAAGAAACATAATAAACATATAAGCAGCCAAATAAGACAAATTTATGTGCTCACTACTGTTATGACACAAATAAAATAGGGTAGTGGGAAAAAAAGAGCCAGAGTGGTGTGTGTGTGTGTGTACCAAATTCTGAGAAGGAAACCATGTGTTGATAAGTGTAAATAACATTCTCTTCCCCTACCCCAGTTTTATTGAGATATAATTGACATATGACACTGTGTAAATTTAAGGTGTACAATGTGTTGATTTAATACACTTATTTATATATTGCAAAATGATTACTAACATAACATTAGCTAATACCACGATCATGTCACATAATTACCATTTCTCTTCTGTGGTGAGCACATTTTAGATCTACTCTCTCTGAGAAAGGAAACGCACATGCCAAACTTTCAGATGAGAGACACCTTGGTGTGACTGAAGCAGAAGGAGGTAGAATATAAAATAAAAATAGCAGAGCCCTGGCCAGGTAGCCCAGCTGGTAGGAGTGTCTCCATAAACCAAAGTTGTAGGTTTGATCTCCAGTCAGAGCACATGAAAAAAATCAACCAATGAATGCATAAATAGGTGGAACAACAAATCAATGCTTCTCTCTCTTTTCTCTCTCTCTCTCTCTAAAATCAATCAATATTTTTAAATAGTATAATTCATACCATTACATAAGGTGTGTGTAAAAATTGTTTTTACTAAACTTTAAAATGTTTCTTTATATTTGAATTTATATATAGAGAAATAGATCTAGAGCTTATGTGTGTATATCTGCATACAAGCTTAAAATTAAAAAATGCACATCCTTATTTACTGTGGGTCATGGTAAATTAAAAACAAAAAAAGCACTTTCCTAAAAGGTCTCTAGCTACACTATCCACTGTCTAATAGGGTAGCTGGCAGCCAAGCAAAACTATTTAATATGTAATTAATTAAAGTTAAATAAAATACAATTTCAAGTTCTTAATAACATTAACTATTTTAAGTACTCTATAGCTATACTTAGTAAAAGATTATTGTTGTGGACAGTGAAGTTAAAGAACATTTATGTCACTGAAGGAAGTTTTATCGGATACAGTTGGCCTAAAGTCAAATGGGTAACATTAGGAATTGATTTTGCTCCTGGATTATGTTTGTTAATTTTGTCTTGCTACATTGCTTCAGACATTTAGTTGAGAGCTAAATGAGTATTTAATAATTTGAACAAAATACTGAGTATCCCTTGTTAATAACTGATATATACATTTTAATAGATTTAATGTATTATTCCCATAATGTATTGCAGGTACAAGTATTATGACATTTTTTAGAAAAGACATAATTCATCTTAAACAGATGCAATGATTAGCCAATAATTATTCTACTTTAATACTTGTCCCAGTTTTATGGATATTAGGTTGCTAATTTGGTTCATGGGACTATATTAAGTTGATTGAAGAAAAGAGCTAAGGAATGTGACCCTTCAACAATGAGAGCAGAACAGGCACTTATATTCCCCTTTGTGATATCGTTTGTGAAAAACGTGTGTGCGTGTGATGATGGAGTTTTCTTCACGGCAGAACAATTATTTCCTTCAGGAATTTTTACCTCATCTATATTTCAGTTTGAGTTTAATTAATTCACTTTTAAGAAAATTCAAAGTAGAAAATACAGAAATCTGTAAGGTTAATTATGAATATTGAAATCTTTATGCATAAATCATATTTTTATCTATCTGTCTGTCTAATTACCTATTGGTTCTGTTTCACTTGGAGAACCCTACCTCAAACATATATGATGATCATGGTTTTCTCCTCTGATAATTTTTTTTTTTAGCTAGGTAGGACGGTGAGAGTGTGTGTGTTTATGTGTATATGCACACACTTGTGTATTACACTGGTGAAAATAGTGGAATATTAATATTATTTGATGCTTGATTAAAGTACTATGTATTTTTTCTTTACTCTTTTTCCCCATGTTCTAGTTTCTGTGTTAAACATCTATTATTACTTGTAGCTATAGCAGAAAATTTTAAATATAAAATTATAAAAATGGTCCAGCCGATGTGGCTCAGTGGTTGAGCATTGACCAATGCACCAAGAGGTAGCCAGTTCAATTCCTGGTCAGGGCACCTGTCCAGATTGTGGGCCCAATCCCCAGTAGGGGGCATGCAGGAGGCAGCCAATCAATGTTCTCTCTCAATGTTTCTATCTTTTTCTCCCTCTCCCTTTCTCTCTCTCTAAAATCAATAAAGAAAAAAAATTATTAAAAACATAAATAAAATGATAAAAATGTATGCAGGCTTCATAGCATATTAGCAAAGACACTATCAACTTTCTCTTAATTAAACTGTTATCAAGATTCTTATTCTTGTGATAATTTGGGTGTGATTTTATATTACAATATACCTGATGTTTAACAAAAGCAGACTGAGGAAATGGATGTGTTAGTAGATAATTAGGAAAGGCAAAAGCAGTAGATAATAGACAGGATTAATAGACACGTCTGTTAGTCAAGATTTGAACAGTCTGATACCTGGCAACAGTACATGGCGTGCCTCATCAGAGTTTATGTAAGTACACACACACACACACA
Source organism: Tadarida brasiliensis (assembly GCA_030848825.1). Classification (NCBI taxonomy): domain Eukaryota; kingdom Metazoa; phylum Chordata; class Mammalia; order Chiroptera; family Molossidae; genus Tadarida; species Tadarida brasiliensis. Next base: position 146,268,300 of record CM061257.1, on the reverse strand, counting down.
CACACACACCACACTCCCATGCACACACAACCGTGATATAATTCATCCAATAATTCAAATATATAACAATTTTAGTTTTAATACCACAGCCATTAACAAGATCTATTTATAAATCATTTCAATAAGACTCTTAAGATAATTCAATAGCACAAATTAAATACAAAGTGTTAGAATTCTTCTTTTATCTTTTGGGAGAACTTTTAGAAATTTGAAGACTCTTTGGCTAATTCTTATCACCCTGGCTGTCAATAGTTTATTCCCCAATATCATAATTTGTAATTACATATGAATAAACTTGAAAATTAAAACTTCCAACTGGGATAATGTACTGAATCACATTTATTAATAACCATTGTGTTGGCCTAGCGATGTTATACAAAATCTGCAAACTATCGCCCATTCACATCATCTTGGTTCCAAGTTAATAGAACCTGGGTGAACATCATGCATATCTCATCATTAACCTATGTTTCTAAGCCATAGGAACCTGCATTCCAAGCCTGAGGGCAATTATTAAAAAACCTTTTCATAGATTCTACCTTGTCCTATATCATATGTGTGGATGAGGTTAGAAAAAATGTTTTTAGATATTAGATATATGGGATTTTGAGGTTTTGTGAGAATGTGCCATATAGTTTAACAATATAGGATTTAACCATGAACTCAGATAAAGTAAGAGTAAATCCTTTTATTTTATTTTATTTTTATTTATTTATTTTTTTATTAATTTACTTTTGTTACAGAGGTTTCTCCTTTTTCCCCCATTGACACCCTCCTCCCCCTTCCTCCCTGCCCCGTCCCCAGTTTTGTTGTCCATGTCCATTGGTTATGAGTACATGAGTACAAGTTCTGTGGTGCATCGCTCCACTCCCCCACCCCCTCTTCTGGCAATTGTCAGTCTGTACCCTACTTCCACGTCTCTGGATCTACCCTGTTCCTCAAGCTGTTATGTTCATTATATTCCAGAAATAAGTGAGATCATATGATATTTGTCTTTCTCTGCTTGGCTTGTTTCGCTTAGAATAATAGTTTCCAGGTCCTCCCATGTCGTCTCAAAAGATAAGAGATCTTTCTTTCTTACGGCTGCATAGTACTCCATTGTGTATATGTACCACAGCTTTTTTATCCATTCGTCTACTGATGGACACTTGGGCTGTTTCCAGATCTTAGCTATTGTAAATAGTGCTGCTATGAACATGGGGGTACATATATTCTTTCTGATTGGTATTTCAGGCTTCTTAGGGTATATTCTGAGGAGTGGGATCACTGGATCAAATGGTAATTCAATTTTTAATTTTTTGAGGTAACACCATAGTGTTTTCCATAGTGGCTGCACCAATCTGCATTCCCACCAGCAGTGTACTAGAGTCCCCTTTTCTCCACACCCTCGCCAACACTTGTTGTTTGATGCTTTGTTGATGGCGGCTATTCTGACAGGTGTGAGGTGATACCTCATTGTTGTTTTAATTTGCATCTCTCTGATGATTAGTGAAGTTGAGCATTTCTTCATATGTCTCTTGGCCATTTGTATGTCCTGTTTAGAGAGGTGTCTATTTAGTTCCTCTGCCCATTTTTTAATTGGGTTCTTTGTCTTCCTTTTGTTGAGATGTATGAGCACTCTATATATTTTGGAAATTAATCCCAAGTAAAAGTAAATCTTAACATTTAAGCACAACTGACCTTAAGGCAAATAGTTTGTTTACACAAAGTAAACAATTAGGTACGTATCAATTTACATAGAACAAAATAAAGCATGTGTTTTCCTAAATGAGCAGACTGCTATTTGGTTATGGTCACTTAATTTTGCTTTATTTTGCTAACATAGAGATCATTTAGAATGACAGAGTTCATACGCAACAGTTTTTACTTCTTAATAAACTGAATATGCTTAAAATAGTTAACTCTATAAATTTAGGCTTAAGATATTATCTCTTTGAAATATTTGTTATCACAGATAATGGACTTAAATTAGAATATATTTTATATCACAGAAATAATCTCCCAGTTCCCCTCAAATATCTGTTACAGATTTTAATTGCTTCTTAATCTCTTTTTAAATATGAATTAATATAAAACCATTTACCAAATTATGTTAGTCATCCTTCATTTTCTGTGCTTCTTTGAAGACTGTCATATTAATTTAAAATATAGATCCCATAGACTATTAAATAGTACATGATAGTTCTGATGCAATAACTATTCATGCTGTTATTGTCTTATAAGGAATAACTCTAAAATTTAAGTCATAGGCATGTGTCCATGTTAATATTACAAACAGTTTGTCTTTTAGCCTCTATGCTTTACTTTATTGGAATTTCTAGTTTTACAAAATGCTTACTGGTCAATACGCTGATTTTATATCCCTATTAAGCCTTCATTTTATAGCACAGAAGAAGTCAATCAACAATATCAGATATAAATTCAAATCCAACGTGGCCCGGCTATAACATAGGGTGCGATACTGAAAGAGATTCTGTGTTTATTTAGCTATTTCATACTATTTTGCTGAAGTCATGAAGAAATCAACTACATCACAGCTGCAATGGTTGACCCTAAATGTGTGGATGATAGCAAACAGTTTCAAACAAGCTGTGTAAGGAATTCTTACCTAGTCCCATAAAAATCTTAATCAATATTGAATGCTTAATTGGCAGATGTTGTAAGAGTTTAACACTATCTGTACTTACTAGTCTCATTTCATATATCTTCAGTTAGTTTCCAAAGTACAGCTAAATGAACTACAGTAATTACATTAAATTCCTTACCTTGCATTAAGAAAGATAACCTGTTTTAATTTATAATAGTGATTATCTGGGTCTAGAAAGATAAAATAAATAGCTTTATTTGACTTGTGTTGACATATGGTAATGTTTGCTAATTAAGTAGTTTTTATTTATTTTTATTTTATTTATTTATTTTTTATTGCTTTTTTTTAGAGACAGAGGAAGGGAGAAGGAGAGAGAGATAGAAACATTGATGAGAGAGAACATCGATTGGCTGCTTCCTGCATGCCCCCCACTGGGGATTGGGCCCCCACAACCTGGGCATGTGCCCTGACCAGGAATTGAACTGGCGAACTCCTGGCGCATGGGTTGACGTCAACCACTGAGCCACACTGGCCAGGTGATTTATCCTTCTTTTTTAAAATTCAGAATATATAAGGCTAAAAATATTACCCATAATCCTGACTATTAGATAATTGTTGTTCAGATTAAAGAATGGTAACTTTTAGAGCTTAGCTTGTTGTATTTACTGTTTGGATATCATAATTAAGATTAAATTGTTATCCTAACATTTTACTTAAATAATGAACTAGTTATTATGCATCTTTCTGTAAATGCTAAAATCACATTGATTCAATAAATTAATTTTTTATCTTAAGATGGTTATATCACTGAAAACTTATAGTGTGGGTGCCTCTCTATGCATTTATCATATGTAAATTATATTATCCAAGGGCTTTTTCACAAACTAACACCATAATTGTCAAAGAATAAAAGTGAGCATTTTTCTTTTTTTAAAAGCAGTGTCATCATATCAGTAATATCAGGTGTGTTAACATTGATAAATTCCTAATGGTAACACAAGGATGGCATTAAATAAATAAGTTAACTACCAAAATTTCTTATTTTCCCTTCTAATCATAAATCCTAAAACAGAGTTTTGTAACAGTCTTAATGAAACAAATAAAAACTTATAAGGACAAATATGATTTATTATGATGGTTACCTTTATCTGTCAACTTGGCTGGGCCATGGTTGCAAGATATGCGTTCAAAATTATTCTGGATGTTTCTATGAAGGTGCTTTGTAGATGAGATTGTATGTAAATTGGTAGATTTTCATCCAAAATGTGGTTTTCATCTAATCAGGTGAAGGCTTTAACAGAATAAAGCCCGACCTGACTGGAGCAAGAAGGACTCCTGATAACAGACTGAATGCATCTGGACTTGAATTAAACTCTGTTGTGGATCTCCAGTCTGTAGTTCTACCCTCCAGATTGTGAATTTGCATCTCCAAAACCTTGTGAGCCAACTCCAAAAGAAAAAAGAAAAAACACTCTCTCTCTCTCTCTCTCTCTCTCTCTCTCTCTCTCTCTCTCTCTCTCTCCACACACACACACACACACACACACACACACACACACACATACATTTAAAGTGAAACATACATACACACATACATACATACACACGCCTATCCTATTGGTTCTGTTTCTGTGGAGGACCGTTACTGATGCATGCATACATGTATTTGGTAAATATGTTAAGCTAAGAGACAAGTCTGGTATCACAGTTGAAATTTGAATAGAGGAACATGTTTAAATATTTAATTTGTTTATAATGAGAATGAGATGCATTTTATGATGGTTTGGTCCATGCAACCACCACTAACAAGATATGGAAAATTGCCCACATACTTGTCTGTCTCCCCAAGAAAGCTATTATATTTTTCTAATATTTAATGCATTTTTAAAATCCTCATGCCCAATTGTTTCCTAATGTTCAACATATTCTTTTCTTCTTTGTTTTTTTTAATCACCGTTTATACTCCTTATACCCTCTTCCACATCCACCCACACCTCTCACCCCCACAATCACCACATTGTTGTTCTTGTCCATGAGTTATTTCTCTTTTTTGTTCAACCCCTTCTTCACCCCTCCTCAACATCACCCCTCATAAGAGCTATCTGCTTGCTATCTATGAATCTGTCTCTGTTTTGGTTGTTAGTTCAGATTGTTTATTAAATTTCACATATGAGTGAAATCATATGGTACCTGTCTTTCTCTGACTGGTTCATTTCACTTAACATAATGTCTTCCAGGTCCATCCATGCTGTCACAAAGGGTAAAATTTTCTTCCTTTTTACAGCCGAGTAGTATTCCATTGTGTAAATGAACCATAGCAGTTTTATCTATTCATCTATAATGATGCAGCAATTCCACTTCTGGGAATTCCACTTCTGGAAAAAAGCCTTTGAATATAATGAATGTGGAAAGTTCTTTAGCTACAAAGACAACCTTACACAGCACAAAATAATTCACACTGGAGAAATACCTACTTTGTAAGTGTGGTGAATGTGGAAAATACTTTAGCCATCATTCCGATTTAATTGTATACCAGAGTGTTCACAATGAAGCAAGGTCTTATAAGTGCAACGATTGTGGGAAAGTCTTCAGACACAAACCCACACTTGTTCAGCATGAGAGCATCCATACTGGGGAAATCCTTATGTTTGCAGTGATTGTGGGAAATCCTTTGGTCACAAATACACCCTCATTAAACACCAGAGAATTCACACCCAGGCAAGGCTTTTTGAGTACACTGCATGTGGGAAATTCTTTGGTCGAAGCTCTGACTTGATTGCATGACAAAGAGTTCACACCGTGAAAGGCCTTTTGTGTGCAGCAAAGGTGGGAAAGATTTCATAAGAACCACCCACCTTGTTCGGCACCAGAAAGTTCACAGTGGAGAACGACCATGTGAGTGCAATGAATGTGGGAACGCCAATAACCCAAGCTCCCACCTAATTAGGCATCAGAAAGTTCACACTGCAGGAAGGCTTTAGGAGTGCTTTTAACACAGGAGGAATCATATGGAGAGGAGCTCTGTGATTTCCCTTTGAGAGGAAGATACCAATCAGATGTTGAACTTCATATATGTGAATATTAACATTGGGGAAATAACTTATGACTGCTGGGTACAAGGGAAGCTTTCAGGGGCTGTACTGCCCTTTCAAACATCTTCAGGCCCCTTGCCAGATTTCTCAGGGTCAGTGTCTGTGGCTGAAAACATCTCAACTCTACCAGCTTAGTTACCCTAACCCTCAGAGAAGGCAGAACTTTGTACTCTCTCTAACACCTGGGGAAATTATAATAAACTTGAGTTAATTTGGGGGGTGTGGGGTCTCATTCCCTCACCACTGACTGAAAAAGATGACGACATGACCCATTATTAGTCAAGAGGACCTGAGTTGTGTACTGGTAGCAAGAACATTTCTTTCCTCATGGACATTGTTGGTTTCATGTGATACTTTTTTGTTTTTTTAATATGATTTTATTGATTTGAGAGAGAGAAAGAAACTCTGATGTGAGAGAGAGAGACATCAATTGGCTGCCTCCTGCATGGTCCCTACTGGGGATCAAGCCTGCAACCCAGGCATGTGTCCTGGCCAGGAACTGAGCTGACGACCTTTTGGTGCATGGGACAACACTCAGATAACTGAGCCACACCAGCCAAGACATCATGTGATAGTTCTGACAGATTTTTCCAGCCTCCCAAGTCACTCAGTCTGGAGAACTAATTGTCACATGTTGCTTTGTGTATAATAAAGACTTTATTAATTAAAAGGAGAAGAAGAAGAAGAAGAAGAAGAAGAAGAAGAAGAAGAAGAAGAATGACCTCCATGCCTCCTTGTTTTTATTAGGCAAAATTAATAAAATGCCTGCAAGGCATTATAATTTGCTCTCCATACCTCACTTACTTCATTTCACATTTGTGTACTAGCTATGATGGCTTTTTTTCTCTCTTTCTTACCTCTTATCTCTTACTTTTTTATTACTCTAGATTCTTCTCATCAAATTATTATTCAGCTCTACCTCATTCAGTTTTCTCCTTCCTTAATCATCATTTTCATCTTCACAAAAAGATCACTTTTCATGAAAGTATTTACTAGATATGGTTAAATTCCTGTGTTGTACATACTGACAATTATCTATGCTTTCTTTCTAATTTGTACACTCATAACACATGTAGTTTCTATAATGTTCTTTTACCTCATTTAATTGAGCTCCATAAAGAGGCAAAGTGAGGTGACATCAGAAGAAAGGTAGTGTGAGAGATCCTCTTGGTCTCTCTCCTTGAAGTTTCAACAATTTGAACAGCTATAACTCAACAAAGAATTCCCTGCTTAATGCACAAATAATCTGAGAGATCTGTTCATTAAAACATCTAAAGGTGGGTAAGTGGAACAAAAGGGAGAGATGAAAAGGGAGAGGAGCTGATATGAGCCAGGGACACAGCCTGACAGCTAAAAGCTGACAGCAGGGTGCTGCCAAGACCAAAGGAATCTACTTGTGACTAACACTCTGTTTAGCTGAGAGTAGCAAAGGGACTTGGTGAGCACTCGTGCAGGAGTGAGCAGTATGAGCTATGCTGGGCAAGAGGCCTGGGCAAGAACACACAACACAGGAGTGCAGCTGCAGTTATCTGGCATTTCCGACACAGAAACAAAGCCATGGAGCATGGTCACCTTGCCTTAGCCTCCCCTTAACCTCCCAGAGTGTGCCTCCCTTTGCCCTTGGTATCCGGTTGCAGGGCACATTATCTGTGAACATGAAAGCTAGTACTACAGAATCATATTTCTCCCTGAGCAAAAGGGTTATTCTGTGACTGGTTCCAAATCAGGGCATATGGCGGATCCTGCAGAGGACCAAGGTCACCATTACTGGGAGGGAGAAACAACAAAGAAGCTGGAGGATTGCCTCAGCCCTCAAGACCCCCAGGCATGCTGACTACATTGATGCCAGCCTGCAATGGCAGGTGAGCCCTGGGATTTCACAGAGCTAACAAAAACTTGTGATTGAGTGCCACCTATTGGAAAAGAATAGAAAGATCTCTTTGAATTAATCTGCTGGAGAAATGCCACTCAGAGATGGATGCCTAAACAAAGAAGGAATTCATCAAATACCATAAATAACCAAGATAGCGAGGCAGATCACAAAGTGAATAAAAAAATTCCAGAAAAAAAACGTAAAGACATGGAAATATGTCACATAAATGCCAGATAATTCAAGACTGCAGTTCTGCAAATACTCAACACAATGCAAGAAAATACAGATAGTCAATTTATCAAGATCAGAAAACATCTTAACAAACAAAGCGAGTACTTCAGCAAAGAGATTGAAACTTAAAAAACAAAACAAATAAAAATTCTGGAGATGAAGAGTTCAATATAGGAGATCAAGAATAGGAAATAGAGCAAACCAAATGGAGGAAAAATCAGTAATATTGAAGACAGAAATCTTGAAATGATGCAGAGGAAGAAGAGAGAGACGTCAGCATTAAAAAATAAAATAAGAAAGAAAGAAAGAGCTCTATGAGAACTATCTGATTCCATCAGAAAGAGCAATATAAGAATAATAGGCATACCAGAAGAAGAAAAGAGGGAGAAAAGAATGGAGAGTCTATTCAAATAAATAGTCTATTCAAATAAACTTCCAAAACCTATGGAAAAAACTAGATCCTTTGATCTAAGAAGTAAACAGAATACTTAGTTACCTCAATCCAGAGAGGCCTTCTCCAAGGCACATTGTATTAAAAATATAAAAAATTAATGACAAAGAAAGAATTCTCAAGGCAGCCGGGGAAAAGAGGAAAGTAATCTATAAAGGAAAGCCCATTAGTTTATCATTGGACTTCTCAGTAGAAACTTTACCAGCCAGAAGACAGTGGAACCAAATATTCAAACTACTGAAAGAGATAAATCACCAGCCAAGAATAAAATATCCAGCAAAGTAATCCATTAAATATAAAGGAGAAATAAAGACTTTTATAGACTTACAGAAGCAGAGGGAATTTACCACCAGAAGAACTCGTTGCAGGAAGTACTCAAGGAGGTTTTTCCATCTGAAATAAAGAACAAAAGGTCACAAATCTACCAGTAAGATCTCTAACAAACTTACAGCATAAACGGGGATCATTTGTGACAACAAAAACTTAAAAGTGGAGGGGGAAAATGTCTGAATTTGCAAAGGAGGATGCATTCGAAAGAAAAATTACTACTATATATACGAAACTTCCTTTTTTATTAATCTAATGGTAACCACATACACAGGAGCCAACAACTGAAACGTAGCATAGAAAAATAGGAAACATAGGAAAGAAGGAATACCAGCAAACAAAAACAATAGGCAGAAACACAAAGGCAAAGAACCAATGGAAGCACAAAGCTACCAGAAAACAAAAGATAAAATGGCTATAGGACATACTCATACATCACTAATTACTCTAACTACAGATGGACTGAATTCACCAATAAAGAGGCACAAAGTAGCAGATTGCATTAAAAACAAACCCAACCATATATTGCCTCTCGGAGACACATTTAAGATGCAAAGACAAAGGTAGATTCCAAGTAAACGGGTGGAAAATGATTTTCTAAACAAATAACATCCATAGAAAGGCAGGTGTAGCCATACTTATATCTGACAAAATAGATTTCAAGTACTCCATTGACATGTCTAGCCAGGTCATTCAAACGAAAAATCAACAAAGAAATATTGGCTTTAAATGACACATTAGACCAAATGAACATAATTGACAATTACAGAGCCTTTCATTTTAGAATATCAAATTATACATTCTTCTCCAGTGCCCATGGAACATTCTCAAGGATAGAACATATGCTGGGTCATAAAACTAGCCTCAACAAACTCAAGAAGATTGAAATCATACCAAGCACATTCTCTGACCACAATGCTTTGAAATTAGAAATAAATGCAAAAAGGAAGTAAAGAAACTCAAAAATAGGTGAAGATTAAGCACATTAATACTATAAAATGACTAGATCAGAGAATAAATAAAAGGTGAGATCGAAAGATATATAGAGACAAATGAGAATGACAATACGATATATCAAAACTTCTGGGATGCAGCGAAAGCAGTAATAAGAGGGAAGTTTATATCGTTGCAGGCACATCTAAATAAATAAGAGAAATCCCAAGCAAGAAGCCTAACATTACATCTTAAAGAACTAGAAAAAAAGAAGAAAAAAGCAACCCAAATCAGCATAAAAAAAGGAACAATAAAAATTAGAGCAGAATTGAATGAAATAGAGAACAAAAAGACTAAACAAAAATATAATACCACAAAGAGCTGGTTCTTTGAAAAGATTAATGAAATTGACAAAACTTACACTTACTAAGGTAAAAAGAAAAAAGGCTCATAAAAACAAAATCAGAAATGAAAAAGGAGAAGTTACCACTAACATTACAGATACACAAAGGATTATACTAGGATATTATGAAAGACTCTATGCCACCAAATTTAATAAGAATAAATGGATAAGTTCCTAGAAATGTTTAAAATTACTAGACTGAATCATGAAGAAATAAGAAGTCTAAATGTACCAATAAACAGAGGAAATCGAAACAAACATAAAAAAAAGTCTGAAAAATAAAAGTCCACAGGCAGATGGTTTCTCTAGTGAATTCTACCCAACATTCAAAGAAAATTTGATAACTATCCCTCTTAAACTCTTCTATCTGATGAATACAGATGCAAAAATGCTAAGCAAAATATTAGTAAATTGAATAAAACAACACATTAAAAAAATATACATCATAATCAAATAGGGTTCGTTCCAGAGGAAGAGAGATGGTTAATATCAGCAAATTGATCAATGCAATACACTACATTAAAAAACAAAGGATAAAGATCATATGATCTTATCAATAGATGCAGAAAAAACATCCATTTATGATTAAAACTCCCAGTAAAATGGATATAGAAGGAAAGTACCTCAATATAATAAAAGCCATATATACAAACCCTCATCCATTATCATACTCAATGGCAAAAACTGAAAGCTTTTCCTTTAAAATCAGAAACAAAACAAGGATGCCCACTCTCACCACTCTTACTCAACATAGTTCTGGAAGTCCTAGCCTGGCAAGAGAAAGAAATGAAAGGCATCCAAATTGGGAAGGAAGAAATAAAAGTATCATTTTTTTCAGATAACATGAATTCTCTATTAGAAAACCCTAAAGACTTAACCAAAAAAGCATTGCAAACAATATACAAATACAGTAAAGTTGCAAGACACAAAATCAATGTACAAAAATCCACTGCTTTCCTGTATAGTAACAATGAAACTTCAGAAAAAGAAATGAAAGAAACAATTTATTTTGCAATTGCAACCAAAATAATAAAACATCTAGGAATAAACTTAACAAAAGGATGTGAAGGACCTATATACAGAAAACTACAAAGTATTATTAAAATAAATTGAAAAAAACATAACGAAATGGAAAGATATTCCATGTCCATGGATTCAAAGAATCAACAATCAAAATGGCCACATTACCCAAAGCAATATACAAATCTAATGCAATCCCCATCAAAATGCCAATGTCATTTTTTTAAAGAAATAAAAACCACCCTCAAAATGAAAAGGAAACCCACTGTATGGAAAAACATATTTGCCAATGATATATCTATCTGATAAGGGTTAATTTCCAAAATATATAAAGAACTCATACAACTCAACAAAAGGAAGACAAACAATCCAATTAAAAATGGGCAAAAGACCTGAACAGAAACTTCTTCAAAGAGAAAACACAGATGGCCAAGAGACATGAGAAAAAATGTTCAATGTCACTAATCATCAGAGAGATGAAAATTAAAACTGTAATAAGGTATCACTCACACCTGCCAGAATGGTTACCATCAATAAATCAGCAAACAAGTGCTGGCAAGGATGTGGGGAAAAGGGAGCCATAGGACACTGTTGGTGGGAATGCAGACTGGTACAGCCACTATAAAAACAGTATGGAGATTCCAAAAATTATAAATGGAACTGCCGTTTGAACCTGCAATCCCATTTTTGGAGATATATCCTAAGAATCCTGACACAATATAGATCCTTATGTTCATAGCAGTACTATTTACAAGAGCTAAGATCTGAAAATGACCCAAATGCCCTTCAGTAGAAGAGTGGGTAAAAAAGCTGTGGTGTATTTACACAATGGAATACTATGCAGCTGTAAAAAAGAAGGATCTCTTACCCTTTGAGACAGCATGGAGGGACCTGGAGAGTATTATGTTAAGTGAAATAAGCCTGTCAGAGAAAGACAAGTATCATGTTCTCACTTATATGTGGAATCTAATGAACAAAATTAACTGATGAACAAATAGGTCTAGAGACATGCAAGCAAGAAACAGACTGACAGATGTCAGAGGGAAGGGAGTGGGGGGAGAGATTAACCAAAGAATTTATATGTATATATGCATGGCCCATGAACGCAGATGATAGTGGGGTAAAAGTTGGGGTGGGGTGGGACTTGGGTCTAGGATGGCAACGGGGAAGAAATAGGGGACATCTGTAATATCCTCGACTATAAAAATAAATTTGGAAAAAAAAAAAAGAAATAAAACAAAAAATTGTCAGATTTGTATGGTACCACAAAATACCCCAAATGATTAATAATATTTTAGCATTTTAAAGTATACATCAAATTTACTGAGAGTAGCTCTTAAGTTATCTAACCACCAACAAAAAAACAACAACTATATAAGGTGATGAACATGTTAATTAACTTGATTGTGGTCCTCATTTTACAAAATACATGTATATAAATCCTGTTGTACACTCTCTCTCTCTATATATATATATAGTATTTATACCTCAATAAAGCTGGAAAAGAAACTATAAAATGTGGCTCAGCCAATGTGGCTCAGTGGATTGAGCGTTGTTCCATGGACTGAGAGGTCCTGGTTCGATTCCTGGTCAAGGCGCATGCCTGGGTTGCGGGATTGATCTCCACTAGGGGGTGTGCAGGAGGCAACCGATCAATGTTTCTCACACCGATGTTTCTATCTCTCTCACTCTTCCTCTCTTTCTAAAAAATCAATAAAAACTTTTTTTTTTTTTAAAGAAGAAACTATAAGATGTGTTAAAATGTATTTCAACTTACCTCAGAGGCTATCTCCCTGTACAGCTCTGGTTTCTTTTCCACAGTTTTTCTCAAAGAATTAATATAGCACTCAAAAGTCTTTAGAGTAAGTTGCTTTTGGGAAGGAATTATGAGGTGAATGTAGTTAAATGCTTAGCAAATATTATGTTTTACTGATCTGTTTTACACAATTATTTATTGATCATTTTTCCTGGAGAAGAGAGGTATCACAAGAGGATAATTTGTGTACCAGTCAATCCCCAACATTTTTAATAATGACTACCTACCTAGTAGTTTGTAAGCACTTTATAATTATTTGTTAAGTGAATTAATTTTTAAATATGTTTTTATTGATTTTAAAGGGAGAAGAAGGAAGAGAGAGAGAGAAAGAGAGAGAGAGAGAGAGATAGGCTCCCTCTCACATGCCCCCTACTAGGGATTGAACCTGGACATGTGTCCTGACCTGGAATCCAACTGGCGATCCTTGGTGCATGGGACCATGCTCAACCAACTGAGCGACACTAGCCAGAGCAACTGAATTAATTTTTAATTTGGTCCTGAACATTCATAGAGATAATAGGTATTGTATATAATAGGCAGATCTCCTTAAATAAATAAAACAATCTAATTCACTCTTAGAAAAGGTGGTTGAAAACCTGCTTAAATCCTGTTTATGTTTCACTGAACCAAAACCAAATTGACCATCATTTCAGCCCCATTAGCCTGATTATGTAATGAGAACTGGAAAGACAATTTATTGAAAAACACCTAATCTGTAAGTCATACTAAACTAAATTAAATACATTCTTAAAGCAGCAAATTACCATCTGTTCATTATTTCTAAGAGCTACAGTGTTTGAGATTAAGACAGTTTCAAAAGGAAAATGATGTGATTTTGAAGAATTAAAAAGTACGCAGATTACATTCCATTGCTTATGCAAAAGAATATATTAAAATCATATCAATTATTAACACTTAACTGTATGGAAGGTGTTTTGTTTTAAATTCATTTGAAATATTATCAGTACCAAATATCAAGAATGTAAAACAGCAGCAGAGACTTTAATGGTTTTAAAATTCTATTTTTACTAAATCACTCAAACACATACAATGCTACTTTTGCCTTTGTTTTATTGTTAACACTTCTATATGGGCTTGATTATTATCTGTCCATACAATGTAGCTTCAAAAATGAGAACAGTATTTTATAACTGACCATTAAAGTTCAGAATTGAAATAAAATTTCTCAGTCCTCTCTACTGATTAGATAAACTAAATCGACTAAACATAGACTAGTGCAAACATACAGTACTGAAGTTAGACTGGTGCCAAGTTTCAAGAAAATGAATGGGTGACGTACCATGACAAGGATCATCTAATTAATGTAAAAAAAAGTGTCATCTTTGGCATTTGAAAAACTGATCCTTCCATGTATCATTTCATGAGAATAATTATAAATGGGTCCATTCAAATCTTTCCCAAATATATATTCTCCTAATCTCACTGATTTTTGTTCACAATTGGTCTTCCTAGCCCTGTTTCCAAACTTACAAATTCTATAAATGTGTTGTAAACATTTCTAATATGTGAGGAACATATTTAAATGACGAGAATGTGTCTATCAACAGGTTACATTTTTAATACTCTCTGCTTGTCCTAGGTTTGGTGACTTGGTTATACTCCCATTTGTGGCTTATAGACTTGTTCCCATTCATTTTTTATTAAATGTATTGGGGTGACACTGGTTAATAAAATTATACAGATTTCAGGTACACAGCCCTACAACACATCATCTGCATACTGTATTGTGTGTTCACCGCCTCAAGTCAAGTCTCCATTCATCACCATTTTGAATCTTCACACTTTCTCATTTTCAGCTTCAGCCCTCCACACTACCACATCCACACAATGAGAAAGATTCAAACACATGGTAACAATAACTGACCATTTGTACTAATCTCTGAATCTCCTTGATGAAAAGATTATTTTTTTATATGTCCAGTGCTAATCAGTATTGACGACATACACATTAAACCATTTTCATGTTTATTATAATACTTCCCAACACTGATTTGTTTTAGAAAGCTATGACAAGCCCTGGCCGGTTTGGCTCAGTGGTTAGAGTGTCGGCCTGTGGACTAGAGAGACCCGGGTTCGGTTCCAGCTAAGGGCACATACCTCAGTTGCAGTTTGTCCCTGGCCCTGGTTGGGGTCGTGTGGGTGGCAGCCACTCGATGTGTCTCTCTCACATTGATGTTTCTCTCTCTATCTTCCTCCCTCTCCCCATCTCGCTCTATCTGAAAATAAATGCAAAATTTTCCTTGGGTGAGGATAAAAAAAAAAAGAAAGAAAGAAAGCTAAGATGAGGAAAACAACATATAATAGACATCTGTTACATTTAAAATACTAAATTAGTGGTTGTAGTGAACAATATTTCATTTCTGGCTTCAACTAGTATAAAGTAGAAAAGCATTTAACCAAAAGCAGAACTCAGTATCTACTGAGAACTTATAATTTAGTACAGGGTAAGTAGAGACAGTAGACAAAATACATAAATTATGTAATAGGCTAGGTAATAAGTGTAATGGGAAAAATAAAGCAAGAGAAATAGATAGATACAGTGTAAAATGGTGGTTAAGATAGGGTGCTAATAAAAATTGTATTTACATAAAGACCTAAATGCTATGGCAGAGTGAGCTATCAGTTAACAGGGAGTAGTGGTATAAGCAAAGGGGAAAGTCAGTGCAGAGGCCATGAATGAGTTTGTGTGATTTGGATGTTAAAGAATAGCAAAAACAAGTAGTGAAAGTCACTATCGGTGAAGAAGAATAGGAACAAAAGGAGGAAAAATAAGAAGAATAAGAAGAAATAATAATAATAAGGCAGCAATAAGCAAACTATGTGGAAAAATAGTGAAAAGGAGGGAGAAAAAGAAATGAAAGCAACAGATAAAGCAGGAGTCTGAAGAACCACATGGTAGATGCAGGTAAAGACTGTTAAGAAAAGAGACATTTAATATTCAATTAAAATGTATCTTCTCAACCTTGGCTATCATAAATAATGCGGCAATGAAATAAGCCAGTCAGAGAAAGACAAGTACCATATATTTCACTTATATGTGGAATCTAAGGAACAAAATGAAGTAACAAACAAAATAGATACAGAAAACAGAATGACAGCTTCAGAGGGGAGGGGGTTGGGGGGCTGAGTGAAAAAGGTAAAGGGATTAAGCAAAAATGAACAAACAAAAAACTCGTAGACACAGACAACAGTACGGTGATTACCAGAGGGAAAGGGAGTAGAGGTGGTACAAGAGGGTAAAGGGGGCACAAATGGTGACGGAGGGAGACTTGACTTGGGGTAGTAAACACACAAAACAATATACAGATGATGTATTATAGAATTGTACACCTGAAACTTACATAATTTTATTAACCAATGTCACACCAAATAAATTCAACATAAATTATCTTTTATATTAATGCTATAGATCCACTTATTGTTGTTATTAAACCTCATCTCCACATACCTGGCACCTAATATTATTAAAAGATAGGATCAAGGAAAAGATTTTTTTTTCTAAGTGGGTAGATGCAGAAGTGGAATAAAAGAAGCAAATTTGAGAGAAGATAAAATTCACAGTTATCTAACTATTTATATTTATATATGAATCCTTGAGAATATAGAAATCTCTGGCAGATATAAGGCAAAGGTTTAAGATTCAAAACCTAGAACCTAAAGCTAAGAATGATACTAGCATACATACGGTTCCACATATAATCAACCTAGTATTTCTGAGTATCTTAAAAAGAGAGTCTATCAAACATCATTGCCACATAAATTGGATTTTGTGTTACACAACATTATCTTCTCTTTCTCTTTTGCTTGGTATCCTCCTTCTAGGTGTCAGGAATGTTTTCATGTTTAGAAATAGTAAAGGGCAAAATGGACTCACATATCTTAGATGAAGGGAGTTGTAACTCAGATTTGTGAACAGTGACTTTCAATTTTCAGTAACCATACTCTGCAGGTCCTTCTGAGATTGCCTGCTGTTATACATCAGCATATATTTAAATTTAAACTCATCAATCTCACCAGTTGTAAAAGTCAGACATAGTGCCAACCTCAGGTCTTTTATTGGGTATATGTTTCTAAAT
Source organism: Tadarida brasiliensis (assembly GCA_030848825.1). Taxonomy (NCBI): domain Eukaryota; kingdom Metazoa; phylum Chordata; class Mammalia; order Chiroptera; family Molossidae; genus Tadarida; species Tadarida brasiliensis. The sequence goes on along the minus strand of CM061257.1, from coordinate 146,251,470 downwards.
ATGTTCACCTATCCTGTGGCTTTTTCTTTTATTTTCATAACAGTTTCTTTGAAGATCAGAAGTTTTTAATTTTGATAAAGTTCATTTTGTAATTTTTTGTGTGTGTGGATTGTTTTTCACCAATAAATGATGCTATAAATATAGATTATTGTTATAGATCTCCATTACCAGGAATAACTACTTCCTTTCTATTCCTAAATTGCTTTTTAAAAGATCATGAATGGATATCAAATGTTGTCAAATACTTTATATATCCATTAAACATTAACATATACATTTTCTTTAGTGTTTTAATGTATCTCATTAATACATTTTTGCATGTTTTATAATCCCAAAGTAAGTCCTAATTGCAATTAATGAGTTAGCCTTTTTAAATCCTGACAAATTGGAGTTGCTTTATGCTTCTGAGGATTGCTATGTCTATATTGATGAGGCATATTACTCTTTGGTCTAGGTTTTGTAATTGTTTTTTGTTTGTTTGTTTTGGTAATGTTTTTGTTTTTTATTGACACCAGAATAATCCTAGCTTCATTAAATGTTGAGAATTATTTCCTACTCTTCTATGTTCTGAAAACTTTATGTAGAATTGAAATTATTTCTGTAGTAAACCACTTTCAAAACTGGCTGTCAGTGACTCCACTCCTCCCAGTATCCTTGGTTTTGTGTAATCCTCTTTCATTGATTGTGGGTTGGACCTACTGACTTGCTTCTAATAAATAAAATATGACAAAGGTAATAGGATGCCACTTCTAAGATTAGGTTATAACAGACTGTGACTTAGTCTTACTAGTTTTTTCTCTTTCATACCCTCTCTCTTGCTTAGTCTGGTGAACGACATGGCATGTTGTGAGATGATTTATGAAGTGGTTCAAAGGGCAACAAATCTGGGGAGTCCTCCAGACAAGTGCTCATGAGGAACTGAGGTCTCAATTCAACAGTCCGCAGGAACTAAATTCTGCTAACTACAACATGTGTGAGCAAGAAAGCAGGACCTTCCCAGCCAGCCACAACTGACTGCAGAAATGTGAGAGACCCAGAACCAAAGAATGCGACAAAGCTACACTTCTCAAGTGAGTATAGTATAGGTAGTTTGCATCTTTCGTGAAAAGTGTCTATTTCATTTAATTTGTCAAATTTATTGGTACAAAATTGTATTTAATGTAACCAAATTATTGTTTTAATCTCTAGGTTTTGTATCAATGCCCTTTGTTTCTTCCCTGATTTTGGTAGATTGTGTCTATTCTTTTTATCTTGTTCTGACTGGCTAGAGGCCTATCAAGTACATTGTCATACAAAAACCAATTTCCATTTATTTCCTCTGGTTTCAATGTCATTATCACCTGTTGTAAACTGTATTTTCATTCTTCTACTTTCTTTGTGTTTAATTTTAATTTCTTTCATTAGTTTCTTAAGGTTGAGGGCACAGTCATTGTTTTGAAACATTTCCCTCCTCGCATATAAACAATTAATGTTATAGATTTTTCTGTGAGAACTGTGTTAGTTGTATCAAAATAGTTGATTTGTTGTGTTTTTATGTATATTCCATTAAAAATATTTGGAATTTCCATTATAACTTTCTTTTGATGACAAATTACTTGCAAGATTAATTTCCCAAACTTGAGTTTTAAGATATATTCTTGTAATTGATTTCTTGGTTAATTCTGTTATGATTTGAGAACAGGCATGTTTTTGGTCCAGAGGAAGGACTGTTTTGGAGAATATTCTATGTGCATTTAAAAAAAAAAAAAGTGTCTTGTCCGGCCAGTGTGGCTCAGTGGTTAAGCATTGACCCATGAACCAAAAGGTCACCAGTTCGATTCTCACTCAGGGCATATGCCCAGGTTGTGGGCCTGATCCCCAGTGGGGGGCACGCAGGAGGCGGCCAATTGATGTTTTTTCTCATCAATATCTCTCTCTCTCTCCCTCTCCCTTCCTTTCTCTCTAACATCGAAAAAGAAAAAAAAATTTTAATGTGTCTTCTGTTGCTGTTTGGGTGGATTATAACGATCAGTTAGGTCATGTTGTTTGAAAATGTTGCTCAGAACTTCTCTATGTGCAATGATTTTCTGTAAATTTTTTCATTGAATACTGAGAAAAAAGTGTTAAATTCAACATCTCTAAATATATTTATCTTCCCTTAGTTCTATCATATTTTTGTTTCTGGTATAATAAAGCTCTGTACTTAAGTTCATAAACACTAAGATACATTGTCTTCTTAGTGAATTTACCCTTTCACAAATGGTTCTTCTAAAATGCACTTATTTCTTTGTTTTTAAATTAAATTAAAGTTTTTCCATCACCAGTTTTCCCCTCTACGCTCTCTTCCACCTCCACCCACCTCCTCCCCCCTGCTGTCCATGTCCATGAGTTCTCTCTCAAGTGTGCTTTTTGAGGTTAATATAGGCAGTCGGTTTTCCTCTGGATTAATGTTGGTAAGTGCCTATCTTTTTCCACTTCTTTGCATTTAATGTGTCTGTAGACAACATATACTTGGTCTTGCTTACCATTATCAGTTATCTACATCTTTTAACTGATGTATTTATGCTGTCAATATTTATTGCAATAATTCTTATAGTACGATTATAATAGACTTTCTTATTTTTCTTTTTTTTTTTTCATTTTTCCTTTCCATAGCACAATTTTACACCACTTCAAGTATAATGTAAGAATTTTTCAGTCATATATTTCCAATTCTACCCTCCCAACTTCTATTTCATTATCTATTTTTATTTTGTCAAAAAATACAATATTTTATTTTGGCCGGTTTGGTTCAGTGGTTAGAGCATTGGCCTGCGGTACAGAGAGACCCGGGTTCGGTTCCCGCTAGGGGCATGTACCTTGGTTGCAGTTTGTCCCCGGCCCTGGTTGGTCGTGCGGGTAGCAGCCACTCGATGTGTCCCTTTCACGTCAATGTTTCTCTCTCTCTCTTCCTCTCTCTCCCTCCCACTCTATCTGAGCAAAAAATGAAAAAATGTCCTCAGGTCAGGATTAAAAAAAAAAATACATAGAACATTATTACCATTTAAAAAATTAGTCAACTATATTTTAGGACAATTAAAATTAAGAAAAAATTAATTTTATTTTTCTTTCTCTACCATGTTCAGCACTCTTAGGCTCCTTGTAGATTTTTTTGGAGCCTTGTAGGCTCCAAGTTTATTTTTGTTACCATATGCTTTCTGCCTGAAGACTTCCTTTAACATTTCTTTTAGAGTAATTTTAATCATTATGAATCCCTCCAGACTATGTATGCCTAAAACTTTATTTTTCCATTTTTTAATTTTGAGATAAAGATAACTGTAATTGCACTTATAACACTGATAAAGGTCACAAACTGTGGAACTCTCCTATGGGCCATGTAAGGATGACAAGTTTTCTTTTAAGAGAATTCTCCTGATTGATTTTTTACCAGATTTTAATTTTTGGTACAGTTTAGGTTCACAAAAAATTGTGAGGAAAGCGAGATGTCCCATATATTTCCTACCCACACGTGTATGGCTTCCAATATCAGTATTACCACCAGACTTGTACATATTTTTTTTATTATTAATAAAGCTATAACGGCACATCATTGTCACCCAAGACTATAATATACACTATTCCTTTAATTTAAAACATACTTTTGTTGTTTGTATAATTCTTCTTTTGTAGTATTTTTCTTGTTTTTGTTTCCTTCATCTCTTTGAAGATGCCCTCCCTTGTGTTCTTGTTTGTAGTTTGTTACAAGAAGTTAGCTATAATTCTAATTGTTAGAATAGGCAGCTAAAAAGATATGAGCTGGGAAAGGCAGGTGGGGCTTGGAGGAGATACATGTGAGACATGACAAACCAAAAACAGACAGTGAAGGCAACAGACCCCGCCATAATGAGAGAAAAATTAGAGCCCTTCCAGGATGTGGTCTAACCGGTGGCATAACACCTGGGTGAAGGAGCCTTATGGCTTAAAGATATACTTTTTGAGACATGAGGGAGGAGGTGACTTGCTCCTTGTTTAGGGGTGTTCGGGCCTAGGGGTATAAATCCTCTGAACTTCCAAATTGAGGGGAAATTGATTTGGTTTGGAACAGCTGAGTTGTCCACTCAGGCTCTAGCTCAGTGTACTTCTTTCCTACAAATAAAACCCATCCTGCTTTTGCTGCTATTCGCTGTATCTTGCATGAATTCATTCTTACACGCTAGACAAGAACATGGGTGCAGAGTGCTCTCTCTGGACAGAGACCACCTTGACCTCCGCTCACGTAATCTTTATTCCTCTGCATATAATGTGCCTTTTATCTCTGGTTTCTTTTAACATTTTCTCTCTATCATTAGTTTTTAGATGTTTGGATATTACGTGTTTAACTGGTTTTGTTTGTCAGTGTTTGTTTTTTCTGTTTTTATTTTTGTTTTGTTTTGTTTTGTTTTTGTATAAATAAAGGATTTATCATAGTTGTTCTCTGGGCTTCTTGGATATGTAGTTTGATGTCTTCTACCATTTTTGAAAAATTCTTAGCCATTATTTCTTCTAACTTTTCTTACACTCTGACACTCTTATTCTTACTCTGGGTTTCCAATTACACATCTATCAGACAGTTTGCTATAATCCTATAACTCTGTCAAAAGTTCAGAAATAGCCAAAGTATAAAACCAATGAATCATTGAAGTAGTAATGAATAAAATTTTATTGTGCACACACCTAAAAGACAGTTCACAAACCAGGAACACTAACACCAAAGCATGGAATAAGGGTCAGAGGAATATTGTTTTAAAGCCGCTTAGTGAAAAAGCAGTGAATGTTTATTTTTCACAGTTATTGTTATAATTTTAGAATATTCATAAATGATAGGGAATCAGTTAGTTTTACCTCATATCAATTTTGGAAAACAGTTTAAGTTTTGCTTATGATTTCCAGAGGCATAGCAAGAAATGATCCTTCCAAGTTAGTCTTAAATAAACTATATTAAGCTTTGCTTGTATTACTAAATTGGTTTTGTCTGCTCAGGCCATTTTCAAGGTTGTTCTTTTGTTTGTTTTTTAATTTTAACAGCTCTTAGATATTGCTCTATCTGTTCACTCTTTATTCACTTTGCAATTATGCTTTGGTATTTTGACATATATCAAGTTCACACATTCTTTCCTCAGATGTGTTGAATTTACTTATAATTTCATCTAAGATATTCTTCATCTTTTGATTATTCATTTGTTTTTCTTTGACTCATGTTTTCAATATCTCTACTGAAATCCCCAACTGATTGTGCATATTGTCTAGTTTTCAAAATAAAGCTGTTCATCATAGTTACTTTCATTGCCTAATAGCTACAGCATCTGTGTCATCTCCAATTCTAGTGCTTTTGGTCTGTTTGCCATGTGTGTGTGTGTGTGTGTGTGTGTATGTGTGTGTTCATGCTTTCTGTCTCCTCATTGTTTGATTTTGCAAAACTGTGTAAGAAAGGAAAGACTGTGGTAAATAATATTTACTTGCTCTTCTTTGCTGGAACTTTAGTCTTTGTATGAGGGGTTAAGAGGTACATTGGATTGGGTGTTGTGCATATGATTCTTTTCTCTGCAATTACCCTTGCTTGCAAATTTCTCTAATGTTACTTTGGCTTAGTGTGGGATTTGGATTGCTGGGGGAATTTTCTGAATGTTCCTGTTCCACTCTCAACTGTAGATTTTTCTTTTGTGCCCAAATCTCACAGAAGTTCTCTCTCTACCCGTCTGTTTCTCCTCCAGTGGTAGAATGCTTCGCTTGTTACTCAATTCTACAGGCTCATTGTGTGCTCCCCGAATTCATATGTTGAAGCTCTAACTCCCAGTAACTCAAAATATGATTATCTTTGGAGAGAAAACCTTTAAATTTGTGACTGGTGACCTTATAAAAAAAGAACATTTTTACTCATAAAGGGATGTGTGCATACAGAGAAAGGGCCATGTGAGTACACATCAAGAAAACATCTATTGCCTGGCCGGTGTGGCTCAGTGGTTGAGCATCGACCCATGCATCAAGAAGTCACCAGTTTGATTCCCGGTCAGGGCACATGCGCAGGTTGTGGGCCAAATCCCCAGTGTGGGCCATGCAGTGGGTGGCCAATCGATGTTCTCTCTCATCGATGTTTCTATCTATCTCTCCCTCTCCCTTTCTCTCTGTAATCAATAAAGAAAATATATATATATTATATATTATATATTATATATTATATATTATATATATTATATATAAAAAAAAAGACATCTATCTGCAAGCCAAAGAGAGAGCTACTCGCACCTTCATCTGGATCTTGGACTTCTGATCTCCAGAATTGTGACATTTTGTTGGTTAAACCACCCAGTCTGTGGTATTTTTCATGCATCCCTAGTAAAGTCATGTAATCAAGCTTTCTGTGTATGTTGGGGAAATGGGGATGCCTTGCCTCTTGTACTGATTTAAGCATTGCCTGTATTGCTAGACCGTAGGTGTTTTTTGTTTTTTGTTTTTTTGTTATCTTGCTCCTCTCACAACAATAGCTGTCCAACTGCCTGGGCTCAGTAGATTTTCCTGTCTTTTCCCAGATGTAGTATTTTTGTTTGATTTGTTTGTCTTCCCCTGTTCTTCCTTCCAAGTTACAAAGGGCGTTCAGTTAAGTCATTGGGATCTGTGTTTGCTACCCTTTTATCAAGGGATTAAGTGTTGTTTTTTCCTTAGGGTATCTTGTTTTTAAGAGTTTAAGGGCCTATTGTGTAAAGGAGCATAAATAAAATAGTAGATACAATCCAGTGTGACAGGTTGCCTTCTAGAAAAATGTAAAGCAAAGAAAGAAAACAGAACCATGTAAAAGATATTATACCTAGGAGGATTAGGGACATTTTCATCAGAGTAGTAGCAGGAGAACTAAGATTTACATCAACTATTTAACTTCTCTGAGAAAGTTATTATATAAAGTGATGTGTTTAACATATAAATAAGTCCAGCAATAGATGGCCCTTCTTGAGATCAGCGAGATGAAGAAGATTTATATCAGCTTCATAGAAAAGAAATATAAAAAAGAGCTGGTTCTATTAAGTGCCCAAAATAAAATTTAAAGTAGAAATTGTCAGAGGCAAACATTTGTTTCTCCTAAATGAAAATCAAGTGAAATTTAGCACCCATGCTAAGGAAAATGGTTAATGTGCAATAAATCTCTATTGTGACATCAGAACAGCAGTGCTTGTGAGCATTTCTGGAATCCAAGCTCTTCTCACAGAGGGAGGGACAGAGCAGGCAGCGGCGCCATGGAGTCACCCTCAGCGCCTGCTCACAGACAACTTGTCCCCTGGCAAGAGCTGCTGCTGGCCGGCTCACTCTTAATTTTCTGGAGCCTGCCCACCAATCAACAACTCCTTATTGACAACCTCAATGCTCCTGAAGGGAAGGACGCCCTTCTCGATGTCAAAGCAGTGCCTCCCCAGACTGCAGGCTTTAAATGGTTCAAAGGGGAAAATACAGGTGATGAAAAGCTTGTCATTGGAATATATGTAATAGCCTCTAAAACATCTGTCTCTGGACCTGCAAACAACAGTCGACAGATAATATGCCACAATGGCTCCCTACTGTTCCGGAAGGCCACCAAGGAGGACTCGGGATCCTACACACTACAAGCCATAAAAACTACTTTGCAAGTTGAAAAAGCAGTTGTACATTTAGGAGTATACCCGGAGTTACCCACACCCACCCTCACAAGTGACACCATCAACGCCGAGGAGAACAAGGGCCATGTCGTGTTCAGGTGTGAACCTTTGACTGTGAACACCACCTACCGGTGGTTGATGGACAATCAAACTCACCAAAAGAGCTCCAAGTTCGAGAATGTTTTCACTTTACAACCAGTCACAAGGAAAGACAGTGGAAGCTATCAGTGTGAAACCCGGAACCCAGTGAGTGTCCGCCTCAGTAACACAATCAAACTGAATGTTCTATATGGCCCAGATACACCCACCATCACCCCCACAGACTTCCAGTACTATCCAGGGTCAAACCTCAGCCTCTCCTGCACTGCACTCTGTAACCCGCCAGCAGAATATACCTGGATTTTCCGTGAAAAACCCCTGAAACACACAGCGGAGCTCTTTATCCCCCACATCACTGCAAAGGATAGTGGAACTTACACCTGCCTCGCCCATAACCCTGCCACTGGCCTCAATAAGACCGCAGTCCAGAATATCTCGGTCTCTGTCTTAACAGATAAGGGTATTATCAGCATCGTGATCGGAGTCCTGGTCAGCCTAGTTGTGATAGCAGCCCTGGTGTGCGCTCTGTTTTTCAGAAAGACTCGAAGGTATGATGGCCTAGCTCTTGTCTCACTTCCTCCAAGGCTAACCACCATGCTTGGGAGAGGGAAGGGACTTCCCCTCAGTCTCTGGGCCTGGACCTGCTCCTCCTCCTTCCTAAACCCCTGCTTCTCAGCTCTGATTCCTGAGGCGTCGTCTTCCCTAGTCTTCAAGCTTCCTGTATCCCACTCTCTCTGAGACATAGTTCCTCCCATCCCCAACTGGTTTAGTGGAGGCAGTACTGATTATGTTCCTGGGTCCCCCAGTCAGGGAAGCCAAGGCCCAAGAAGGAAAAGTAATGAGGAAATGCCAACAGGAGCAGGAGAAAGCGAGTCACTGTGCTCTGTCAACCACAGAAAGAGAAGAGAGGGCAGGGCAGGAAGAGAAACTAACTTTTAACTTTAGTTGAATAATTTGTAGATTAATATAAACATTTTAAATTCGTTTGTTTTTTAGGTTAATTGGAAGACTGCACACTTAATTTTTAACATAGGTCTTATTTAGATAATTGTTCTTTTCTTATATTTGAACTGTTTGTTGACAGGATGCTTAACCTAATTTACCTAATCCAAATTCACCTCCTTACTTCATTTAAAATGTTAATATTCTTCTTCCCCTGTCCATTGAAGCAGGAATTTAGGGGATGTAGGCTTTAACACCATCAAGCATAAGTAATGTTTCAGTTGCTCCAAAGTGAGAACCAGTATTTTCCTTAGATATTTGCTACTTGCTCATGGCTTTTGACTGGATTATCTCTGCCATGTATTCAACAGCTACTTCATTTAGCTGTTAAGATGTAGCTTTACCAAGGAATCAACAATGTTTTTTTAACGTCCAAGCATGGTGTAAATTCAGCTATTTTTTACTCTTACCAATTCCCAAGATCTAAGTGCTTAAGTTGACAAACAAAAGAAATAGCAAAGGAGAATTTTGAAATATCCATCTCAAGAGATATTTAACAGAATTACAACTATCTCTGGTATAGCTATATTCATGCTTGGAAATATAGATACCCATTTTCACTCTCTTTAAGAATGTATATATATATATATATATATATATATATATATATATATATATATATATATTGTCAAGAATATTTTTAAAGTAATGTTAATTTAAGAGGGGGAGATATTTATAGACAATATTTAAACATAAAAATAGTGAAAACCTTATAAAGTGATACCATGTTTGTTTGATCAGTCCTAGGACAGTATTGGTAAATTCAAATGTCTTTTAGAATTTCGAGACCATTCAAATGTAAGCACATCATAACCATTTAAATAATTTCAACTCTATTTATTTTCAAGGAAATGATCCTTCGGTGAATCGACCTTGGATGGTATTCAGATTTCTCACAAGAAAAGTCTGAAAGCAGTTTTGAGATACATTACCAGGTATTACTCAGAGTGCACTGTGAGGTCCACTTCTGAACTTCAGCTCTCTAAAGGCCACAATAAATGATGAAGGAGACCCTGCATGTGTGAGGGTAGGTGTATATGGGATCTAGCTAATCCTTCCTTTGAATATTGCTTTTAACTTAACACTGTTCTAAAAAATAAAGTCTTTAAATTAAAAACAATTAGAGTTAAAAATTAAAAATACATAGTGACTATAAAGATAACAGACTTTTTCTCATTGGACTAGACAGGAACTGGAATAGGTCATTTGAACACAAGCTGTATGTATAGCTTTGGGCCCGCTGTGCTCTGGGTCTAAATATGGACAAATGGATGGGAGTCTAACTCTTGGAATACTAATAATGCCTGACAAAGAATTAAATACATGGTACTTTGCAATAAATTAAACATTGTCCCCATTAAAATGGTAACAAATCATTTGGAAACATACAAAATGACAGAGAAAAATAAACATATTTGGCTAGCATTACCAGATAGTAAAACTTACTATGAATCTATGATACTTATAATCCTTGAATTTTGGAGAAGAGATAATAGATATAAACTAATTGTATAAAATTCTAAAAATAGGCATGCATGCAAGACTTCAGTTTATGATAAAGATAGTGAGTGGGTAAAAGAGAGTTTACATAGTGTAGTTTATGGTGTTGAGACAAATTGGGCAACTTAGTAGCACCTTTCCCACAATGCACAGGGTGGACAAAAGGGATACAGATGTTCATATGGAAAACAATACAATAATTAACAAATAATACTACAAGAATAAACTCTGTGTTTCACATACTCATAAGTCTAAACCCACTTTGGCCACCCGTGTATAAATATGTCTTTTAACTTATATTTATACCAAAATAAATTCTGTATGAATTAAATGTTTGAGCAAAAAAGCCATAAAATTTCACACAGAATGAATACATGTTTAGAGAATGAAAAATAATTTCTAAACTAGACTATAACCAGAAGGCATAAAGAAAATTCTTGGTAAATTTGACTACAAATTTAACATTTTGAAAGGGAATAAATATCAAACTATGAATTAAAAAGAAAACTGCAATATTGAGTAAAAATATTTGGAATACATATGACAGAAAAATATTTGATTCCTTTAATATTACATGTAAAAAGTTTAAACGAAATAATTAAAAATAAAGATAAATTGCACATTACAAAATGTACATAGGAATTGAAAATACAATGTATAAAACAAGACTCACCAATCATATTTCAAAACATATATGTTATATTTTTAACAAATATGTAGTTTTGAGTACCCAGTGTAAAAAATAGAAGAGAAATAGGTTTAAATCTGGGTTTTTTTGTTTGTTTGTTTCTTGTATCTTTATTTATACATTTTTTATATTGAGTTTAAAATAATCTTCAAGTTACTAGAACTAATGAGAATTTTGTAAGATTAGAAGGATACACATTAAGTACAAATAAAAATAACATATATATGCACATACCCTATTAATGAACATGCAGAAGATAATGTAAAAACCTGTTTTGTAGACCAAGGTATTAATGTTATGCATAATAATTAGTATAATGCAACCTAAGACATACTTCACATTATTACTATAATATTATTAGTATAAGAAATTAGCGTAGGAATAGTATATAACTTAATGTTTAATTTTAACTAAATGTGTGTAAGCTTTCTAGGCTGAAAATAAATATATATGTCCATATATTCTAAATTTTAAAAGACCTATATAAATAAAATTTTTTTATAACTTAATAATAACATGACAAAGAATATTAAAAAAAATGGCAATCTGTTTGAACCAGCATTCAAATTATAAAAAATAAGTGCAGCCCTGGCCAGCCTGGCCCATGGACCAAAGGGTCATGGGTTCGATTCCTGGTCTAGAGCACATACCTGAGTTGCAGGTTCAATCCCTGGCCCTGGTGTGGGTGGTGCGGAAGGCAACCAATCAATGTCTCTCTCTCACATGGATGTTTCTCTTTCTCCCTCCCTCCTTCCCTTCCACTCTCTCTAAAAAGAAATGGGAAAAAATCCTTGGGTGAGGATTAACAAAAACAACAATAAGCAGTACATATGACAAGCATATGAAAAGATCTGTCAATAGGGAGTTCAGATATGCACCACAATACAGCACGTTTGCACATCTATTAAAGTGTCTCAAACTAAAATCGTAGACGATGCACATACTGGAAGCCTTTTTGGCACACCACATCTTGTAATACAGTTGATCTACTTGTCTAGCTGTGTATGTCACCTTTGCGATTCCACCTAAATTTTGTACCACTGATTGGTTCACATTTAGAGGGGTTTGTCACACTTAGAAATCTATCATAAAATATTAATATCTAATGTATCAGTTAAATAGCTCAGAACTTTAATCACCTGTTTCTGTTTTATGTATTCATCAATTTATTGAATAAATATCTGTCGAAACCACTATATTCCAGGCAATGTTCCAGCACTAAGGATATATCAGTGAATGCAACAGACAGAATTACCCTGATTATATGCAGTTTCCCATTGAGTCGGGTGGGAAAGACAATTAAAAAGAAGCAATTGAAATGAAAGGGTATACCATGTAGTGGTAAGTGCTGGAAGAAAAATATGAACTGCTCAAAAAGAGTGGAAGAATGTTGCAATTCTGAGTAGGGGTTTACAAAAGCCTCCCTGAAGAGACAGCATTTGAAGGATACCCATAATGACAGGAGCTAATCAGTGCAGATATCTGACATCCCAGGCAGACTCCCTGCCACTGAAAATTGTCAATGAAAAGGTGGTTGACATCTAATAAAGTTTGTGATTGCTTAAATGTGGTAATATAGAAATCGAATACTTGATTTTAGTCACATTAATGCAATGCACTGTGTGTGTGGGGGGGTATTCATATTGCAGATTGGGGATACTCTTCAACTGTCATGTCACCCTACAAGTTTAGACTTAATTGCCTCAGTATATTTGCCTACTTTCATTTTAAAGTGACAATCATGATAATGATTATTAATATGAATTTTTTCTGAGGGCCTTGGTGTACTTTCTGTGTGTCCGACAGACTCAAAGATATGATGGCCTTGCTCTTGTCCCGCTTCCTCCAAGGCTAACCGCCATGCTTGGGAGAGGGAAGGGACTTCCCCTCAGTCTCTGGGCCTGGACCTGCTCCTCCTCCTTCTTAAACCCCTGCTTCTCAGCTCTGATTCCTGAGGCGTCGTCTTCCCTGGTCTTCAAGCTTCCTGAACCCCACAATCTCTGTGACATAGTTACTCCCATCCCCAACTAGTTTAGTGGGGGCAGCACTGATTATGTTCCTGGGTCCCCCAGTAAGGGAAGCCAAGGCCCAAGAAGGAAAAGTAATGAGGAAATGCCAACAGGAGCAGGAGAAAGCGAGTCACTGTGCTCTGTCAACCACAGGAAGAGGAGAAGAGAGGGCAGGGCAGGAAGAGAACCTAAGAAAAGCAGAAACCAGTGAGAATAACAAAAGAATCCAAAGAAGAGAGAGGTGTAGGGTAGAAGTGGGCTCAGATGCTGTTGATAACGAATGGGCCTCTGTGAATGTCAGGCCAGCAGGAAAGGGGCGCACACTGGAAGGTTGTGGGTGCACTGAAGAGGAGGCCTAGGAGGACAGGCAGTACTGGCCCTGGCATCAATGAGCATGGAAGAGCCCCAGGGAATTTCTGCTCAGAGTATCAAGGGGCATCAAGGAGCAAATATCCTATGCATGGGAATAGCAGTCACAGTCTCTGATATTTATTTAGGGTGAGCGACCAGCGCGATCTCACACAGTCCAAGCCCTTAGCCTCCAACCACAGTCAGGGCCACTCTGACAACTCACCCAACAAGATCAACGAAGTTACATATTCTTCCCTGAACTTCAGTGTCCAGGAATCAAAGAAATCAACTTCAGTCTCCCCATCCCCGAAAGCCACAAAAACGGTTTATTTAGATGTCAAAAAGAAGCTCACTGCACTGCTGGCTGATCCCAAGCTTCTCTCTCCATCACCAGGGGACTCCTTTGTCCTCAGGAAAAAGGAGAATAATTCTTTTACTCCCTACCCCCTTCACTCTCTGGGAGGCACCTCCAGCTCCTGGACACAGACAGCCCTCTCTTCATTGTCAACAGATGAAAAGGTATATCCGGGAGTCTGTAGATAGCCCAACCTTCCTTGTCATTGAAATTTGGCAAAGCAGACTTTGGAGGAGAGTTGCCAGAACCTCTGGCCCTCCCCATTTCCTCACCTGGATTGTTCTAAACTTACCTACTCAGCACACACTCATTCCATCCCACCTCAGCCCTGTCCTGTTGGAGTCTAACTTGAATTGGCCATAACCCCAAGAGTATGTCCTTATCCACTGAACTGCACATGACAGAGAAAAGAGAGAAACCATAAAAGCTTTTTCTATCTCTCCAAACCCAGTGTGGACCCGCCCCACGGGAAAACAAATATATAACCAGGTCTCAACAGCGAAACTCTACACCTTTGTGTACTGTCAGGGTGTCTACCTGTAGATCTAGAGCCTAAACCCCTTGTTCCTTGGCTAGAATACCACCAGAGCCTTTGGCAAGCCTGTCTTCAGAGAACCCACTAGGAACAACTAGGAAAGACACAGATGATTCCACTGGAAAATGCAAAAAAACAAAAAGAGAGAAAAAGAAAAAAACATGTATGTTTTAACAACTTTATGGGCATTTATTCAAAGAAATGCCTACAGAGGGAATGGATTACAGTTTTAGGGGGCAGTCAGCTCCTAATAGAGACAACCTGCTGGGACTTTCAGAAGAGAATCAGAGATTATTTAAATTATTATTTTAAAATGCACAGTTTAGGGTATTGGGTTTTTTCTGTCTCTCTGAGATGTTTCACTTTAATTTTTGTAACTCTTTATTTATGTCTAACAGGTTATTTTTACTTGGCTTTTCTGTGTAAGCCAATCGGAGGGCTTAGGTGAAAGAAGCCACCAAAACCCCTCAAGTCCCCTTGGCCAAGAGCTCCTCAGGGCTTTTATGTCAGGGGCTCTGAATGAAGAGAAGAATCAGTGAATCAGTTTCCCTCATTCAGTTTCCAGGCATCTCAGGCTGATCATCCACCATCTTTCAAATCCATGTTTCTGCCTGTGTATGTTCTGTCCATCTGACCCTCTCACTGTCTCAGGAAAACAGGGCTTCTGCTAAGGTGCATTTGGTCCTTGAGAAGGGGGCGCCCTGAAGCAAACACTGTCACTCACACTGTTACCATTGTTTACAACCCAGAAAACTGCACTGGTGCTGATTCTGTACATAGGGTGCGGGGGCGGGGGGATCATAACTGGATCCCAGGCTTCTTGAACAGCCTCTGAACCATGTTTTCTCCCATGGGGTCTGTGAGTCCCACTGTGTCCGAATAAAGGGGAATGGTAGGGGAGAGAGAGGCAGACTACTGCCCACCCAGCCTTCCACACCCATGGCTTTGGGGCTGTTGAGAGAATGTATTCCATAGCGATTACTTGATCTCATGTTGTGTCCTAAGGCCCCTCGGAGAGGGTGAGTTGGGAGTTCTGTGTACTAAGGTACCTCTTTCAGGGTTTTCTAACCCTGACCGAGACTCTATATATTTCCCTTCATCTGTGCTATTCTGTGTTATTTAATTTTGCCTGGCTAAGGACACTTCTGAATAATTTGTGAAATTTGCTCTATATTTATAATAAAAATTACGTATCAGACATCCAAAAATAAAAATAAAAATAACATAAATCTGTATTGTAATAATTCCTGTACAAATCACATTCCACCAGGGGCAATCATTCTGAATTAACCCTTTTCTTATCTGAGTTACATTTAAGATGATAGTTAGCTCAAATATAGTTCTTCAAGTAATTCTGTCCAGTTGTCCCCCTAAATAATTAATTCTCATAGATATTCAGGACTGAGTCACTTTGGACTAGGACGGAGAAATCATGAATTTAAGTTTATTTACCTTTTATTTTTTTAAATATCTTTTTATTGATTTTATAGAGAGAGGAAGGGAGAGAGAGAAAGAGAAAAACATGGATGAGAGAGAGAAACATCAGTCAGCTGCCTCTCACACGCCCCCTACTGGGCATCAAGCTTGCAACCTGGTCATGTGCCCTGACTGGGAATCAAACCAGGACCTCTCAGTCCATGGGCTGAAGTTCAATGCTCTGAGCCACACCAGCTGAGCTAAGTTTCTCTACTTTTGAGTCTAGCAATTCCTGCAATTTAATATTAGTAATGTGGTTGGTTGTTCAGAAGCAGTCTAATGTTAAAGTGCTCCTTAAGCAACTTGACATAAAATAATCGACTTATAAATTCTAATTAATTCTTCTACTCAGAGATGTGGTTTCTACATATGGTTTTACTTGAAAGTTGAACAACAACAACAACAGAACCAGACTGGGCACAAACACTCTCTCCTTCCTATGCACACACTACGGATGCCTCATGAAAGTGTTTTGAAGTCATCATAGCCAGTAGCAAGAGTAGTTACTGAGGGAATTAAACAAAACAAAACAAAACTAAACTAAACAAAAAATCCTATCCATAGTGACAATAAGAAACAATGTGTAGACCACATTTTCTGAGGACAGAAAAGACCCACCCCATTTAGAAGGCAAGCGTGGAACCAATAGTATCCTTGTGTGTTTATTTAATAGCTTATTTTAAAGAAAAAAACACTGGAATTTTGAATCAGATCAAGGAAATTTGAGTCGTACTGAATCTCTTTCACTAAATATGGGAATTAATTTAAGACACTTGCAAGCATCCAGTTCTTCTCAAAAAATAAAAAAAAACTAAATAGAGTAAGAATTCTTCGTGCTTTGCTATTGCCATTGAGTTTATTTATGTGACAGTGTGAGTAGGATGTGAGTCACTATGCAAATGTTGGGTCCTTATCTTATAGTCTGTGTTGCCTTTGGGTTCATGTATGATGACAGACTTTTCTTTATTCCCAGCACAGATCACCATCTGTGTTGAATGATTGGTTAAAAGTAAACAACGGTGTTTCATTTTATAAACCTTTTCTTATAAGTGCATGAGTTTATATCTTTACAAATCTTACAAAGAGAACTATCTTTCTATGTAAATTGTGGATTTATATTCAACACGAGAAAATTGCCGATGGTTGCCTTGAGAAATCCTTTTTTTTTTTTTTTTTTTTTCAGAAAAGTCAGGTCAGTTTTTCCCTCAAAACAAATGTGGATATGGTCCTACATTCTTAGAAAGCTAATTACCAAAATTATACTTTCAAAGATTTCTGTATTCTGGAATTGCTGATAAGGGTCTGTGGATTATATACAATTTCTAAACCTGTACATATCTAGTCATTTGACCTGCTAATTTAGTCAAAATGTGAGATTGGGCACAACTCTGAATGACTGAGAGTTCCAGAAGTAAAAATTTAGTTCCCTCCAGGGTTTTCCAAGTTTTCTCATAGATTGATCTAGTGGACTCACATAATCTCTGAAACCAACAATTAGAGAATACACATCCATGACAAACCCACATAGAGAATTAACTTTAAAGTAACCACATATCGGATGTATCAGGGATTTGAAGCATCCTTCAAACAGTCGCTGCAGGAGAAATCTTATTAGTAATGAACAGGCATGTGTCCTATTTTTGGTGGCATTTATACAAATCTCCATGTCACAAAGTGACATAAAGCTCCACACACACACAAACACACATGTGTGTATATAAAATTGGCAAAATCTGAAAAAGGCCATTAGATTGCATAAATGGCAATCTTCTGTTTTTGACGTTGTACTGCAGGTCTGTAAGATGCAACCACTGCAGAAGCTGGGACAAGAATATACAAGAACTCCCTGTCTTATTACTGCAACCGCCTGGGAAACTCTAGCTATTTTGAAGTTAAAAGGTTTAAAAAAAAACAGCCCTGGTTGATGTGGGGCTCAGTGGTTAGAGCATCGACCTGCTGACCAAAGGGTCTCGGGTTCGATTTCTGGTCAAGGTCACATACCTGGGTTGCAGGTTTGATCCCTGACCCTGGTTGGGGCACATGTTCGAGGCAACCAATCAATGGGTCTCTCTCTTATTGATGTTTTCTTTCTTTCTCTCTCTCTCTCCCCCTTCCTCCCTTATACTTTCTCTAAAACCAATGGAGAGAATATCCTCGAGTGAGGATTTAAAAAAAACAAATGTTTAAAAAATAGTGCCTTAAACCAGCACAGGGTTCTTTTCCTCACAAAAAGATGCTCAGAAGTAAGCCCGCCGTTGTGGCGTGTCTGACTCAGTGCTCTCCTGCTGGCCCAAGCTCCTGGACCTTTCTCCAGCAGGTGGCTGTGCCCCTCATGGCTACAGGGAGGCTCCTGCAGCCCAGGCAGGGTCGGGATTCCAGGTGGGTATAAATGCAAGGGGGGGGAAGACAGCAAAGAGCAGAGGGTGAGGAGTACACCTTGGTCATCTCTGTCCCCTGAAACTTCTCTTGCCTTCTCATGTCCAGGACTGTGGAGCATGACAATCAGTGCATGCAAGTACGGGAAGGAGACTGTGTGTTTGTTCATTGTTGTGTGTTTCTGCGTTTCTTCCACTCACAGCACACCACTGCCCTGAACACCAGGGTTTCCTCTGCAGGGTGCCCACCACCCACAGTCAGCAGGTGCGAAATGGGGGAGGGGAAACATTAACACATATTCTGACATCGACATGAAAGGGACACATAGATTGGCTGCCACCCACACGACCAACCAGGGCCGGGGACAAACTGCAAGGGAGGTACATGCCCTTAGCGGGAACCCAACCCGGGTCTCTCTGAACCGCAGGCCGATACTCTAACCGCTGAGCCAAACCGGCCAGGACAGTTCAGGCCAACTAAAAGGGCAAGATTGCTAGAAGAGATTCCCCCATTGTTGATACGTGGCAAATGATAACAAGAACTCTAGGAATAGTCAATATTTGTAAATGCAAAAGGACATGTGTTAGAACTCACCAGAGGTACTATCAATAAGACCTGACACATGTTACAAGCCAAAGCACTTTGGAAATTTCAGCTAAGGGTGAAGCTAATCACTTTGACTATTAAATGAAACCTCCCTTTAAAAAAAACCACATCAGATATTTGGAAAGAAAGGCATCTGAATCAATTTTTCTTCAATTAATATTCTGGTGTCAAAGTGGATAAAATATTTAGAACAAAGAATAGTGACTGTATGAGGCATAATTTAAGCCAATCCCTCCTTTACAATTTATAGGAACTTCGATAGGGCTTTCCCATCCTATGTTTTACTATATAAGTTACATTTGGCTCTATGACAAAAACAAACAAACGAGAACATCAGGGTTTCACAAAAGGAATTTTAATCTTGACAATTGCACATATAAGACATATCACACTTTCTGAGGTATAAACCATGACGTTCTCATGAGGGATTTGATTCTGCTCTTGAAATATAAATCTAAGGACTTTTAAAGTAATATCGATAAGCCTCAATTGCCATCATGTATCCTTTTTTAGAGTGCAGTATGGGCATTATTTACATTGTAATGTGGCAAAAATTTGACTCGCATAGTCTTATCATGCAGAGTAGGCAGAGAACATTATGTCTCCTAACAGTTTCATATGTTTTCTTCAAGAGAAAACAAGTGTCAGCCTAGAATATGATTGTCAAGTACATGTTTGGTTAGCATCTCTTAACTATATGCCAAAATAATCATTTGAACCCCAAGATCTGCTAACATTGAAAAATGAAGATAATTTTACATTATCAGTTGGTTGTTCTTGAAAGTAAAGTCACAGTGTTCATGTCTTTTTTCTCTTTCTTGCAATCAGAAATATTGTTTTATTAGGTATTGACAAGGGAATGAATACTCAGCAGCCAAAAGACTGCCAAATGCTGCAAAACCACTTGCATGTTCGTACTAGCCAAACTTAGAATGTACAAATACACTTTGAATGTTAGAGGGGTTATAGTTAATAAAGTGTATACATCAATGACAATCAAAATATGTAACTATACACATCAGTATGAATGAATCTGCTGAGTATAATTTGAATGAGTAAAGTCAGACACAGAAGAGTACACATTGTATCTTTTTTCTATTAATTTATTGATTTAAAAAAATCAAAATTAATTGATGCTGTGAACTTTCAGGATAGTGGTTATACTTGGGGGAGGAGCAGGTGTATGCAATGGGAAATGAGAAGGGTTTCACAGATACTAGTAATGTGTTTGTGTTTTTTGTTTTGTTTAGTTTTTCCTGGATCTGACTGTCAGTTACATAGGTGTGTTTAGCATGAAAATAATCATGAAACTACAACATCGTCATGAGACAATTCTCTATGGGTCCCTTGCATATCGGTATCTTGTCTGAGCAGTGACATTGGCTGCCTTTTGTTCCAGACTATATTTCTAGAAATGTTAATAGAGAAAAGGCCTTGGAAGATACTAAGAAATAGCTCCCTTCAGGAAAGAGAGTAGATTTATTTCCTGAATAGTATAATAAATATAATGCCTCTTTCTAGGCAAATAATCAGGTAGGTCTGTTTGTAGTCATTTATAAGAGATTGAGTTTCTCTAAGTTCAGAGTTCCTCTCCTCTGACACAACCCACTGCATGTGAATGTGTAACGGGGCCCTTGATGGATGACCTTGTGGAAACTAAGGCCCAAGCAACACTGAAAAGATCATATGTTAGCGACTCTTATCACTGTGAGCAATAATTTGTCCTTGGCTACTTCCTTACGAGTCTTATGGCTTCTGCCAGCATGCATGAAATGATGGCAAGCTAACTTGCTAATTTGAGAGCAGGATGAAAACCCAGACCCTTCACACTTGACACTAAAATATCTACTTAACACATGTATACTTTAATAGAAACTTAAAAATTACTTGCAGCAGTCTTGATTCCTTATAAATTATAAACCACAAAAGGAAGCAAATATAAAAACTGAAGAAGATATAAACACTCCCAAAACAAACCAAACACCTGCTGGCATTCAAAAAGCAATAATCGACCTTTTGCATCCCAATGTATTAGTCACTCTCTTTGGAAAGAGTAATACTGAAGAGCTTGGATTTTTTAAATCTCTGTCTTTTCAAAGATATAAAATTTTAGTTGAATTTCCATTGGAAAAAGTGGCCTAGAATATTAATTACTCTGTGCCACATATTGTCTATTAAAGTTTTTAAATTTTCCTTCAGATCAGTGACATTTAAATACTATTTCAAGATTTTTTTTTTAATGTAGCTTTATTTTATTCACTTTGTTTAATGAAAAACAAGGATGGATGCAAAACTCAGTATTTGTTGTGTGAACACCAGTATTGTTTGTGCTGTTTATGAAGGGATATATTGGTAGAAGACACGATGGCTGTTAAACCCTTATTTGGGAAAAGTTTAAGTTTTTTTAGTAATTAACTCACATAACATTGAATTATAAGTCTAGAATGAAAGACAGTAATAGCTCATAGCATAGGGAATAAGAAAACTGAAGCACAGACAGCTTAGATGTATTTGGTCAAAAGTATTTAACAATTTTGTAGAGGGGTAACTGAACCTTGATCTCACTAAAATGCCCTGTTGTATAGTCCTAAATTTAACCTAAAAGGGCAAAAGATCATGGCCTTTCTTTTTGAGAAATACAGGCATGGTATTATATGGCCAACGCTTCAAGGTATGATAATTCCTTGTCATTTTAATATGTGAATATTGAGTAATTTCTATCTTCTAAACATGGAGAAATAAGTGATTTGTTTTTGAAAATTGAAAAATTGCATTGACAATGAATCATTAAAACTCAAACTTAGGAATTAGAAAACAATAACCAAATAAGCTAGAAAGATAAAACACAGTCGGGGCTTTACTTCCCATGGTGTTCTGTTTTCTCTAAAGCAGTGTCAGAGACTCAGCTCATTCTAATGATATTTAGAGCAACCAGAAACAATGACACAACGGCCTAATGGAAATAAGTCATCTGTGGACGGTGCAAACACATTATTGTATGAACTATTTTGCACAAGCCCCTATGAGACTCCTCTCAGCTATACAACTGGGCTGGCTTTCATGACTGGAGCTGCTCTCCTGGGATTTTTGTTTGGCCTTTCTGCTTTGATAGAATAGAAATGAAGGGATGAGGATATTGCACCTGATTGGTCAGTCACTCTAGGGACAAGGACTTAGGAGCTGCTCATCAAGCTTTTCAAAATAAACAAAATACAGTTTTTGAACCATAAGCAGGAAAAAGAGGTTTATTAATTAAAGGGAAAATTGCTTTTGGGTGGTGACATTTTTATGGTCCTTTGATTGTTGTTCTCACCACCCTGTTCCTCAAATCAGATAATTTTGGTTTTGAACAGGGATAATTCTCACATTATTACTATATTCAGAAATATGGTGATTTGATTAGTTTGTTAATATATTTTGACTTAACAAGATATGTTGTGAATTAACTAAGATCATTGTAACATAATTGCTTGAAAATTACTTTTCACTAAATCGTATTAATAAAGAATTTCCCTCTTTAAAAACCCACAAATATCCAATGGGAATCAAAAGTTTAGTGAACCAACATATGAATTTAAAAGGTCAATGTAGATATATAGGAGTACTTTATTGCCTATATGTTGTTTCTCTCAAAATAATTGATTCTTGTGAGAGATGGTAAAAATATATTTATTGAGCCATTACAAATAAAGGTCAACAATTTAATTTCAAGGCCTGTTTTTCCCTAAGAATTTCTTAACACTGAAAATTTTCTAAATTTTGTCATTTCAAAAACCAACTTCTATTTATTTCCTCTGGTTTCTATGTCATTATCACCTGTTGTAAACTGTATTTTCATTCTTCTACTTTCTTTGTGTTTAATTTTAATTTCTTTCATTAGTTTCTTAAGGTTGAGGGCACATTGTTTTGAAACATTTTCCTCCTCTCATATGAGCAATTAAAGTTATAAATTTTTCTGTGAGAACTGTGTTAGTTGTATCAAAATTGTTGATTTGTTGTGTTTTTACTTATATTCAAATCAAAATATTTGGCATTTCCATTATAACTTTCTTTTGATGACAAATTACTTGCAAGTTTAATTTCCCAATACCTGAGGAGTTTTAACATATATTCTTGTAATTGATTTCTTGGATAATTCTGCTATGATCTGAGAACAGGCACGTTTTTGGTCCAGAGGAAGGACTGTTTTGGAGAATATTCTACGTGCATTTAAAAAAATTAATAATGTGTCTTGTCCAGCCAGTGTGGCTCAGTGGTTGAGCATCGACCTGTGCACCAAAATACCACCAGTTCGATTCCCACTCAGGGCACATGCCCGGGTTGTGGGCCCGATCCCCAGTGGGGTGCATGCAGGTGGTGGCCAATTGATGTTTTTTCTCATCAATGTTCCTCTCTCTCTCTCCCTATCCCTTCCTTTCTCTCTAACATCAATAAAGAAAAAAGAAATCTTTAAATGTGTCTCCTGTTGCTGTCTGGGTGGATTATAACGATCAGTTAGGTCATGTTGTTTGAAAATGTTGTTCAGAACTTCTCTATGTGTAATGATTTTCTGTAATTTTTTTCATTGAATACTGAGCAAAAAAGTATTAAATTCAACATCTCTAAATATATTTATCTTCCCTTAGTTCTATCATATTTTTGTTTCTGGTGTAATAAAGCTCTGTACTAAAGTTCATGAACACTAAGACACATTGTCTTCTTAGTGAATTTACCCTTTCACAAATGGTTCTTCTAAAATGCACTTATTTCTTTGTTTTTAAATTAAATTAAATATTTTCCATCACCAGTTTTCCCCTCTATGCTCTCTTCCACCTCCACCCACCTCCTCCCCCCTGCTGTCCATGTCCATGAGTTCTCTCTCAAGTGTGCTTTTTGAGGTTAATATAGGCAGTCGGTTTTCCTCTGCATTAATGTTGGTAAGTGCCTATCTTTTTCCACTTCTTTGCATTTAATGTGTCTGTAGACAACATATACTTGGTCTTGCTTACCATTATCAGTTACTACATCTTTTAACTGATGTATTTATGCTGTCAATATTTATTACAACAATTCTTATAGTACGATTATAATAGACTTTCTTATTTTTCTTTTTTTTTCTTTTTTCCTTTTCATAGCACAATTTTACACCACTTCAAGTATAATGTAAGAATTTTTCAATCATATATTTCCAATTCTACCCTCCCAACCTGTGTCTTATTATCTATTTTTACTTTGTCAAAAAATACATAGAATATTACTAGCATTTATAAAATTAGTCAACTATTATTTAGAACAATTAAAATTAAGAAAAATGATTTTTATTTTTGTTTCTCTACCATTTTCAGCACTCTTCAGCTCCTTGTAGATACAAGTTTATTTTTGTTACCATATGCTTTCCGCCTGAAGACTTCCTTTAATATTTATTTTAGAGTAATTTTGATCATTATAAATCCTTCCAGACTATGTATATCTAAAACTTTATTTTTCCATTTTTTAATTTTGAGATAAGGGTAACTATAATTGTACTTATAACATTGATAAAGATCACAAACTGGGGATGCTTTTTGCACTGTGGAACTCTCTTATGGGCCATGTAAGGATGACAAGTATGCTTTTAAGAGGATTCTCCCGATTGATTTTTTTTTACCAGATTTTAATTTTTAGTACAGTTTAGGTTCACAGAAAACTGTGAGGAAAGCAAGATATCCCATATATTTTCTACCCACACATGTATGGCTTCCAACATCAGTATTCCCACTAGACTTGTACATATTTTTTATTATTAATAAAGCTATATTGGCACACCATTGTCACTCAAGATAATAGTATACACCATTCCATTAATTTGAAACATACTTTTGCTGTTGAATAATTCTTCTTTTGTAGTATTATTCTTGTTTTTCTTTGTTTCCTTCATCTCTATGAAGATGCCCTCCTTTGTGTTCTTGTTTGTAGTTTGTTACTCTAATTGTTAGAGTAGGCAGCTAAAAAGATATGAGTTGGAAAAGGCAGTTGGGGCTTGGAGGAGATACATATGAGACATGACAAACCAAAAACAGACAGTGAAGGCAACAGACCCCGCCATAATGAGAGAAAAATTAGAACCCCTCCAGGATGTGATCTCACCAGTGGCATAACACCTGGGTGAAGGAGCTTTATGGCTTAAAGATATACTTTTTGAGACATGAGAGAGGAGGTGACTTGCTCCTTGTTTAGGAGTGTTCGGGCCTAGGGGTATAAATCCTGTGAACTTCCAAATTGAGGGGAAATTGATTTGGTTTGGAACAGCTGAGTTGTCCACTCAGGCTCTATCTCAGTGTACTTCTTTCCTACAAGTAAAACCCATCCTGCTTTTGCTGCTATTTGCCGTCTGTTGCGTGAATTCATTCTTATAAGTGAGACAAGAACATGGGTACAGAGTACTGTCTCAGGACAGAGACCACCTTGACCACCGCTCACGTAATCTTTATTCCTCTGCATATAATGTGCCTTTTATCTCTGGTTTCTTTTAACATTTTCTCTCTATCATTAGTTTTTAGATGTTTGGATATTATGTGTTTAACTGGTTTTGTTTGTCAGTGTATGTTCTTTCTGTTTTTTGTTTTGTTTTTGTATAAATAATACTTGTTCTCTGGGCTTCTTGGATATGTAGTTTGATGTCTTCTACCATTTTTGAAAAATTCTTAGCCATTATTTCTTCTAACTTTTCTTACACTCTGACACTCTTATTCTTACTCTGGGGTTCCAATTACACATCTATCAGACAGTTTGCTATTATCCTGTAACTCTGTCAAAAGTTCAGAAATAGCCAAAGTATTATAAAACCAATGAATCATTGAAGTAGTAATGAATAAAATTTTATTGTGCACACACCTAAAAGACAGTTCACAAACCAGGAACACTAACACCAAAGCATGGAATAAGGGTCAGAGGAATATTGTTTTAAAGTCGCTTAGTGAGAAAGCAGTGAATGTTTATTTTTCACAGTTATTGTCATAATTTTAGAATATTCATAAATGGTAGGGAATCAGTTAGTTTTACCTCATAACAATTTTGGAAAACAGTTTAAGTTTTGCTTATGATTTCCAGAGGCATAGCTAGAAATGATCCTACCAAGTTAGTCTTAAATAAACTATATTAAGCTTTGCTTATTTTACTAAATTGGTTTTGTCTGCTCAGGCCATTTTCAAGGTTGTTCTTTTGTTTGTTTTTTAATTTTAACAGCTCTTAGATATTGCTCTATCGGTTCACTCTTTATTCACTTTGCAATTATGCTTTGGTATTTTGACATATATCTAGTTCATACATTCTTTCCTCAGATGTGTTGAATTTACTTATAATTTCATCTAAGATATTCTTCATCTTTCGATTATTTATGTGTTTTTCTTTGAATCATATTTTCCATATCTCTACTGAAATACCCAACTGATTGTACAGATTGTCTAGTTTTCAAAATAAAGCTGTTCATCGTAGTTACTTTCATTGCCTAATAGCTACAGCATCTGTGTCATCTCCAATTCTAGTGCTTTTGGTCTGTTTGCCATGTGTGTGTGTGTGTGTGTGTGTGTGTGTGTGTGTGTGTGTTCATGCTTTCTTGTCTCCTCATTGTTTCATTTTGCAAAACTGTGTAAGAAAGGAAAGACTGTGGTAAATAATATTTACTTGCTCTTCATTACTAGAACTTTAGTCTTTGTGTGAGGGGGTTAAGAGGTACATTGGATTGGGTGTTGTGCATATGATTCTTTTCTCTGCAATTACCCTTGCTTGCACATTTCTCTAATGTTACTTTGGCTTAGTGTGGGATTTGGATTGTTGGAGGAATTTTCTGAATGTTCCTGTTCCATCTCAACTTTAGGCTTTTCTTTTGCGTCCAAATCTCACAGGAGTTCTCTCTCTACCCCTCTGCCTCTGCTCCAGTGGTAGAATGCTTCGCTTGTTACTCAATTCTACCGGCTCATTGTGTGCATCCCGAATCCATATAGAACTACTTGGCTATTTAAAATCAAACTCCATTCTGGCCAGTTATTCCTGCCTGAAAATACTCGAGCAGTTTTCTAAAAAACCTTGGGACTGACACCCAGAAGAACAATAAAGACAAGGAGTTAATGATGGCCTTGGGAAATTTGGAGGAACCATAAAAAAGGAAGAGTTTAATGGTTGCCCTGACCCCCGCAACGGATTCTTCCCCTTGTACCTGGGATGGTCTGTAACAGCCCCAGAACCAATTCAGCGGCACCAAGAAGAATGTAGTTTTTTGTAATTTTTTCTGAAGTTTGTACCTATATAAGCCAGAAAACAAAGAAGGCTCAGCCCGGTGGATTTGGGAAGTTATACGCCACCAAGGCCCGCCGGCGGAACAAAGCGCTCCTTTACAATTCGGCTGTGCGTCTTTCGTTATCTCGCTGACACGTTACAACAATATGTTGAAGCTCTAACTCCCAGTAACTCAAAATATGATTTTGTTTGGAGAGAGAACCTTTAAAGTTGTGACTGGGGACCTTATAAAAAGAGAACATTTTGCTCATAAAGGATCCCATCTCTGTGTGCATACAGAGAAAGGGCCATGTGAATACATATCAAGAAGTCATCTGCAATCCAAAGAGAGAGCTACTCGCACCTTTATCTGGATCTTGGACTTCTGGTCTCCTGAACTGTGACAACATTTTGTTGGTTAAACCACCCAGTCTGTGGTATTTTGTCATGGCAGCCCTAGTAAAGTCATGTAATCAAGCTCTCTATGTGTGCTGGGGAAATGGGGATGCCTTGCCTCTTGTACTGATCTAAGCATTGCCTGTATTGCTAGACCTTAGGTGTTTTTTGTTTTTTCGTTATCTTGCTCCTCTCACAACAATAGTTGTCCAACTGCCTGGGCCCAGTAGATTTTCCTGTCTTTTCCCAGATGTAGTATTTTTGATTTGTTTGTTTTCCCCTGTTCTTCCCTCCAAGTTACAAAGGGCCTTCAGTTAAGTCATTGGGATCTCAGTGTTTGCTACCCTTTTATCAAGGGATTAAGTGTTGTTTTCCCTTAAAGTATCTTTTTTTAAAGAGTTTAAGGGTCTATTGTGTAAAGGAACATAAATAAAACAGTAGATACTATCCAGTGTGATAGGTTGCCTTCTAGAAAAATGTAAAGCAGAGAAAGAAAACAGAACCATGTGAAAGATATTATACCTAGGAGGATTAGGGACGTTTTCATCAGAGTAGTAGCAGGAGAACTAAGATTTACATCAACTATTTAACTTCTCTGAGAAAGTTATTATATAAAGTGATGTGTTTAACATATACATAAGTCCAGCAATAGATGGCCCTTCTTGAGATCAGCGAGATGAAGAAGATTTATATCAGCTTCATAGAAAAGAAATATAAAAAGGAGCTGGTTCTATTAAGTGCTCAAAATAAAATTTAAAGTAGAAATTGTCAGAGGCAAATATTTGTTTCTACTAAATGAAAATCAAGTGAAATTTAGCACCCATGCTAAGAAAAACTGGTTGACATGCAATAGATCTCTATTGTGACATCAGAACAGCAGTGCTTGTGAGCATTTCTGGAATCCAAGCTCTTCTGACAAAGGGAGGGACAGAGCAGGCAGCACACCATGGAGTCACCCTCAGCGACTGCTCACAGACGACTCGTCCGCTGGCAAGAGCTCTTGCTGGCCAGCTCACTCTTAATTTTCTGGAGCCTGCCCACCAATCAAGACGTCAATGTTACGAACGTCGATGCTCGTGAAGGGGATGACGCGATTCTCCTGCTCATAGGTGCACCTTCAATTGTTATAGGCTACTCATGGTTCGTAGGGTCAAGTGCAGGTATTGAAAACTTAGTCATTGGATCATATTTAGCAATGAGTAAAACAACTATGTCTGGACCTAAAAACAACAGTCGACATGTAATATGCCACAATGGATCCCTGCTGTTCCGGAAGACCACCAAGGAGGACACGGGATTCTACACAGTACAAGTCGTAGTTCGACCTTCACAGTTTGAAATAGAAACTGGACAGCTCCGAGTATTCTCAGATTTACCTACACCCACCCTCCAAACCGGAAAAACCAACCCCGTGGAGGACAAGGACGTTCTTCAGCTCGAGTGTCTACCTTTGACTCCGAACACCACCTACCGGTTTCTGTTCAACAATCAGACTCACCCAATGACCTCCTCCTGGTCGAATACTCTCAGATTAGACCCAGTCGTAAGGAATGACTCTGGAACCTATGAGTGTGAAAACGGGAACCCATTAGGTACCCACCGCAGTAACTCAATCACGCTGAACGTTCTCTACGGCCCGGATAGACCCATCATTACCCCCTATGACTCCGAGTACAATCTAGGGGATAACATCAGCCTCAAATGCAGTGCAGTCTCTAACCCGCCCGCACAGATTTCCTGGATCGTCAATGGGAAAACCCACGAAAACACAGCGGAGATCTTTGTCCCCAAAATCACTGCGAAGGATGGTGGACCTTATATGTGCCGCGCTCA
Source organism: Tadarida brasiliensis (assembly GCA_030848825.1). Classification (NCBI taxonomy): domain Eukaryota; kingdom Metazoa; phylum Chordata; class Mammalia; order Chiroptera; family Molossidae; genus Tadarida; species Tadarida brasiliensis. Next base: position 146,222,393 of record CM061257.1, on the reverse strand, counting down.
TAACCCTGCCACTGGCACCAATAAGTCCAGAATCAGGGAAATCAAAGTCATCAGTCCCCCCTCCTCCTCACTAGGGCTTATTATCGGCATCGTGATTGGAGTCCTGGTCGGCCTAGCTGCGATAGCAGCCCTAGTGTACTGGCAGTTTGGCACTCAAGTCAAAGGTATGGTGGCCTCGCTCTTGTCCCGCTTCCTCCAAGGCTAACCGCCATGCTTGGGAGAGGGAAGGGGACTTCCCCTCAGTCTCTGGGCCTGCACCTGCTCCTCCTCCTTCCTAAACCCCTGCTTCTCAGCTCTGATTCCTGCGGCTTGGTCTTTCTTGTACTTCAAGCTTCCTGTACCCCACTCTCTCTGTGACATAGTTACTCCCATCCCCAACTGGTTTAGCAGGGATGGGAATAACTATGTTATGGGCACGGCAGATATAAGTTCCACTATTCTTCTTAGTGATTTTGGGGATAAAGAGGTCCGGTGTGTTTTGATGGATTTTCCCATTGACGATCCAGGAAATCTCTGCGGGCGGGTTAGAGACTGCACTGCGGCGTCTATGGGCAGCACTGATTATGTTCCTGGGTCCTCCAGTCAGGGAAGCAAAGGCCAAGAAGGAAAAGTAATGAGGAAATGCCAACAGGAGCAGGAGAAAGCGAGTCACTGTGCTCTGTCAACCACAGGAAGAGGAGAAGTGAAGGCAGGGCAGGAAGAGAACCTAACTTTTAACTTTAGTTGAATAATTTGTAGATTAATGTAAACATTTTCAATTCGTTTGTTTTTTTTAGGTTAATTGGAAGATTGCACACTTAATTTTTAACATAGATCTTATTTAGATAATTCTTCCTTTCTCTATTTGAACTGTTTGTTGACAAGATGCTTAACCTAATTTACCCAATCCAAATTCACCTCCTTACTTCATTTAAAATGTTAATACTCTTCTTCCCCTGTCCATTGAAGCAGAAACTTAGGGGATGTCCCCTTTAATACCATCAAGCATAAGTGATGTTTCAGTTCCTCCAAACTGAGAACCCGTATTTTCCTTAGATATTTGCAACTTGCTCCTGGCTTTTACCCCATCATCTCTGCCATGTTCCCAACAACTACTTCACTTAGGTGTTAAGATGTAGCTTTACCAAGGAATCAATGATGTTTTTTTAAAGTCCAAGCATGGTGTAAATTCAGCTACTTTTTACTCTTACCAATTCCCAAGATCTAAGTGCTTAAGTTGACAGACAAAAGAAATAGCAAAGGAGAATTTTGAAATATCCATCTCAAGAGATATTTAACAGAATTACAACAATCTCTGGTATAGCTACATTCATGCTTGGAAATATAGATACCCATTTTCACTCTCTTTAAGAAAGTATATATATATATATATTTTTTTTTTTTTTGTCAAGAATATTTTTAAAGTAATGATAATTTAAGAGGGAGATATTTAGAGACAATTAATATTTAAACATAAAAATAGTGAAAACCTTATAAAGTGATACCATGTTTGTTTGACCAGTCCTAGGACAGTATTGGTAAATTCAAATGTCTTTTAGAATTTAGAGACCATTCAGAGGTATGCATGTCATAACCATTTAAATAATTTCAACTCTATTTATTTTCAAGAAACTGTGCCTCCAGAGAATTGACGTTGGATTGTATTCAGATTCTTACAAGAAAAGGCTGAAAGCAGTTTTAAGATACATTACCAGGTATTACTCAAAATGCATTGTGAGGTCCATTTCTGAACTTCAGTTCTTTAAAGGCCACAATAAATGATGAAGGAAACCCTGCATGTGTGACGGTATGTGTATATGGGATCTATGTAAATCTTCCTTTGAATATTGCTTTTAACTTAATACTGTTCTAAAAAATAAAGTCTTTAAATTAAAAACAACAATCACAGTTAGAAATTTAAAATATATAGTTACTATAAAGATAACAGGCTTTTTCTCATTGGACTAGATAGGAACTGGAACAGATCATTTGAACACAAGCTATATGTATAGCTTTGGCCCACTGTGCTCTGGGTCAAAATATGGACAAATGGATAGCAGTCTAACTCTTAGAATATTAATTATGCCTGACAAAGAACTAAATGCATGGTACTATGCAATAAATTAAACGTTGTCCCCATTAAAATGATAACAAATCATTTGGAAACATACAAAATGACAGAAATAAACATATTTGACTAGCATTAACAGCTAGTAAAACTAACTATGAACCTTTGATACTTATAATCCTTGAATTTTGGAGAAGAGATAATAAATACAAATTAAATGTATAAAATTCTAAAAATAGGCATGCATGCAAGACTTCAGTTTATGATAAAGATAGTGAGTGGGTAAAAGAGAGTTTATATAGTGTAGTTTACTGTGTTGAGACAAATTGGGCAACTTACTAGCACCATTCCCACAATGCATAGGGTGGACAAAAGGTTTACAGAAGTTCATATGGAAAACAATATAATAATTAACAAATAATACTACAAGAATAAGCTCTGGTTTCACATACTCACAACTCTAAATCCACTTTGGCCACCCCTGTTTAAATATGTTTCTTAAATTATATTTATACCAAAGTAAATTCTATATGAATTAAATATTTGAGCAAAAAAGTCATAAAATTTCACACAGAATGAATACATGTTTAGAGAATGAAAAATAATTTCTAAACTAGACTATAATCCAGAAGACATAAAGAAAATTCTTGGCAAATTTGACTACATATTAAACATTTTGAAAGAGAATAAATAACAAACCATCAGTTATAAAAAAAACTGCAATATTGAGTAAAAATATTTGCAATACATATAACAGAAAAATATTTGATTTCTTTAATATTACATGTAACAAGTTTAAACCAAAGAATAAAAAATAAAGATAAATTGCACATTACAAAATGGACATAGGAATTGAAAATAAAATGTATAGAAAAAGACTCACTAATCACACATGACTATATGAAATATTGCAAACCATATATGTTATATTTAAAAAAACATGTAGTTCTGAGTACCTAGTGTAAAATATAGAAGAGAACTATGTTTAAATAATTCTGATTTTTTTGCTTCTTGTAGCTTAATTTATAGCTTTCTTATATTGAGTTTAAAATAATATGCAAGTAACTTAACTTACTAGAACTAAAGAGAATTTAGTAAGATTGGAAGGATACACATTAAGTATATATAGAAAAACATATATATATGTATATACACTATCAATGAACATGCAGAAAATAATATAAAAAATAATTTTTTAGACCAAGGCATTAATGTTATTCATAATAATTAGTTTAATGCATCCTAAAATATACTTCACATTATTACTGTTATATTATTAGTATAAGACATTAGCATAGGAACAGTATATAGCTTAATGTTTAATTTTAACTAAATGTATGTAAGCTTTCTAGGCTGAAGTTACATAAATATGTACATATAGTCTAAATTTTAAAAGACTTATATAAATAAATTTTTTTATAACTTAATAAAAACATGACAAGATTTAAAAAATGGCAATCTGTTTGAACCAGCATTAAAATGATAAAAACTAAGTACAGCCCTAGCCGGCTTTACTCAGTGGTGAGCGCTTGCCCATGGACCAAAGGGTCATGGGTTCAAAGCCAGGTCTAGGGCACGTACCTGGGTTGAATGTTCCATCCCTGGCCCTGGGGGGGTCGTGCGGGAGGCAACCAATTGAGGTCTCTCTCTCACATGGATGTTTCTCTTTCTCCCTCCCTCCTTCCCTTCCACTCCCTCTAAAAATCAATGGGAAAAAATCCTTGGGTGAGGATTAACAACAACAACAATAAGCAGTACATATGACAAGCATATGAAAAGATCTGTCAATAGGGAGTTACATGTGCACCACAATACAGCACGTTTGCACATCTATTAAAGTGTCTCAAATTAAATCGTAGACGATGCACACACTGGAACCCTTTTTTGCACACCACATCTTGTAATACAGTTGATCTACTTGACCAGCTGTGTATGTCACCTTTGAGATTCCACCTAAAATTCGCACCACTGATTGGTTCACATATAGAGGGGTCTGTCACAATTAGAAATCTATCATAAAATATTAATATCTAATGTATCAGTTAAATAGCTCACACACTATAATCACCTGTTTCTGTTTTATGTATTCATCAATTTATTGAATAAATATCTGTCGAAACCACTATATTCCAGCCAATGTTCCAGCACTAAGGATATATCAGTGAATGCAACAGACAGAATTACCCTGATTATATGTAGTTTCCCATTGAGTCGAGTGGGAAAGACAATTAAAAAGAAGCAAAGGAAATGAAAGGGTATACCATATAGTGGTAAGTGCTGGAGGAAAAATATGAACTGCTCAAAAAGAGTGGAAGAATGTTGCAATCCTGAGTAGGGGTTTACAAAAGCCTCGCTGAAGAGACAGCATTTGAAGGATACCCATAATGACAGGAGCTAATCAGTGCAGATATCTGACATCCCAGGCAGACTCCTGCCAATGAAAAATGTCAATGACAAAGATGGTTGACATCTAATAAAGTTTGTGATTGCTTAAATGTGGTAATATAGAAATTGAATACTTGATTTTAGTCACATTAATGCAATGCACTGTGTGTGGGGGGGGGTATTCATATTGCAGATTGGGGATACTCTTCAACTGTCATCTCACCCTACAAGTTTAGACTTAATTGCCTCAGTAGATTTGCCTACTTTCATTATAACATGGTAATCATGATAATGATTATTAATATGAATTTTTTCTGAGGGCCCTGGTGTACGCTCTGTTTCTTAGAAAGACTCGAAGGTATGATGGCCTTGCGCTTGTCCCGCTTCCTCCAAGGCTAACCGCCATGCTTGGGAGAGGGAAGGGACTTCCCCTCAGTCTCTGGGCCTGGACCTGCTCCTCCTCCTTCCTAAACCCCTGCTTCTCAGCTCTGATTCCTGAGGCGTCGTCTTCCCTGGTCTTCAAGCTTCATGTACCCCACAAACTCTGTGACATAGTTACTCCCATCCCCAACTGGTTTAGTGGGGGCAGCACTGATAACGTTACTGGGACCCCCAGTCAGGGACGCCAAGGCCCAAGAAGGAAAAGTAATGAGGAAATGCCAACAGGAGCAGGAGAAAGCAAGTCACTGTGCTCTGTCAACCACAGGAAGAGGAGAAGAGAGGGCAGGGCAGGAAGAGAACCTAAGAAAAGCAGAAACCAGTGAGAATAACAGCAGCACCCACAGAAGGGAGGGGTGTAGTGTAGAAGTGGGCTCAGATGCTATTGATAACGAATGGGCCTCTGTGAATGTCAGGCCAGCAGGAAAGGGGCACACACTGGCAGGGGGTGGGTGCACTGAAGAGGAGGCCTAGGAGGACAGGCAGTACTGGCCCTGGCATCAATGAGCATGGAGGAGCCCCAGGGAATTTCTGCTCAGAGTATCCTTCCTACATCAAGGAGCAAATATCCTATGCATGGGAAGAGCAGTCACAGTCTCTGATATTTATTTAGGGTGAGCGACCAGCGCGATTTCACACAGCTCAAGCCCTCAGCCTCCAACCACAGTCAGGGCCACTCTGACAACTCACCCAACAAGATCAATGAAGTTACATATTCTTTCCTGAACTTCAATGTCCAGGAATCAAAGAAATCAAGTTCAGCCTCCCCATCCCCGAAAGCCACAAAAACGGTTTATTCAGAAGTCAAAATGAACCTCACTGCACTGCTGACTGATCCCAAGCTTCTCATCTTCATCACCAGGGGACCCCTTTGTCCTAAGGAAAAAGGAGAATAATCCTATTACTCTCAACCTCCCTTCACTCTCTGGGAGGCACCTCCAGCTCCTGGACACAGCCCTCTCTTCATCGTCAACAGATGAAAAGGTATATCCGGGAGTCTGTAGATAGCCCAACCTTCCTTGTCATTGAAATTTGGCAAAGCAGACTTTGGAGGAGAGTTGCCAGAACCTCTGGCCCTCCCCATTTCCTCACCTGCATTGTTCTAAACTTACCTACTCAGCACACACTCATCCCGTCCCACCTCAGCCCTGTCCTGTTGGAGTCTAACCTGAATTGGCCATAACCCCGAGAGTATGTCCTTATCCACTGAACTGCACATGACAGAGAAGAGAGAGAAACCATAAAAGCTTTTCCTATCTCTCCAAAGCCCAGTGTGGACCCGCCCCACGGGAAAACAAATATATAACCAGGTCTCAATAGCGAAACTCTACACTTTGTGTACTGTCAGGGTGTCTACCTGTAGATCTAGAGCCTAAACCCCTTGTTCCTTGGCTAGAATACCACCAGAGCCTTTGGCAAGCCTGTCTTCAGAGAACCCACTAGGAACAACTAGGAAAGACACAGATGATTCCACTGGAAAATGCAAAAAAAAAAAAAAAGAAAAAAACATGTATGTTTTAACAACTTTATGGGCATTTATTCAAAGAAATGCCTACAGAGGGAATGGGTTACAGTTTTAGGGGGCCATCAGCTCCTAATAGAGACAACCTGCTGGGACTTTCAGAAGGGAATCAGAGATTACTTAATTATTTTAAAACGCACAATTTAGGGTATTCGGTTTTCCGTCTCTCTGAGACATTTCACTTTAATTTTTGTAACTATTTATGTGAAGGGGTTATTTTTACTTGCCTTTGCTGTGTAAGCCAATCGGAGGGCTTAGGTGAAAGAAGCCACCAAAACCCCTCAAGTCCCCTTGGCCAAGAGCTCCTCAGGGCTTTTATGTCAGGGGCTCTGAATGAAGAGAAGAATCAGTGAATCAGTTTCCCTCATTCAGTTTCCAGGTATCTCAAGCTGATCACCCACCACCTTTCAAATCCATGTTTCTGCCTGTGTATGTTCTGTCCATCTGACCCTCTCACTGTCTCAGGAAAACAGGGCTTCTGCTAAGGTGTATTTGGTCCTTGAGAAGGGGGCGCCCTGAAGCAAACACTGTCACTCACACTGTTACCATTGTTTACAACCCAGAAAACTGCACTGGTGCTGACTCTGGACATGGGGTGCGGGGGCGGGGGGATCATAACTGGATCCCAGGCTTCTTGAACAGCCTCTGAACCATGTTTTCTGCCATGGGGTCTGTGAGTCCCACTGTGTCCGAATAAAGGGGAATGGTAGGGGAAGGAGAGGCAGACTACTGCCCATCCAGGCTTCCACACCCATGGCTTTGGGGCTGTTGAGAGAATGTATTCCATAGTGATTACTTGATCTCATGTTGTGTCCTAAGGCCCCTCGGAGAGGGTGAGTTAGGGGTTCTGTGTATTCAGGTACCTCTTTCAGGGTTTTCTAACCCTGACTGAGACTCTATATATTTCCCTTCATCTGTTCTATTCTGTGTTATTTAATTTTGCCTGGCTAAGGACACTTCTGAATAATTTGTAAAATTTGCTCTATATTTATAATAAAAATTACGTATCAGACATCCAAAAATAAAAATAAAAATAACATAAATCTGTAATGTAATAATTCCTGTACAAATCACATTCCACCAGGGGCAATCATTCTGAATTAACCATTTTCTTTTTTTTTTTTTATCCTCAGCCGAGGACATTTTTTTTTTTTTTTTTCATTTTCTGTTCAGATAGAGTGGGAGGGAGAGAGAGAGAGAGAGAGAGAGAGAGACATCGACGTGAAAGGGACACATCGAGTGGCTGACACCCGCATGACCAACCAGGGCCAGGGACAAACTGCAACCGAGGTACATGCCCTTAGCGGGAACCGAACCCGGGTGTCTCTGGACCGTAGGTCGACGCTCTAACCGCAGAGCCAAACCGGCCAGGGCTGAATTAACCCTTTTCTTATCTGAGTTACATTTAAGATGATATTTAGCTCAAATATAGTTCTTCAAGTAATTCTGTCAAGTTGTCCCCCTAAATAATTAATTCTCATGGATATTCAGGACTGAGTCACTTTGGACTAGGATTGAGAAATCGGGAATTTAAGTTTATCTACCTTTTTTTAAAAAATATCATTTTATTGAATTTTTAGAGAGAGAGGAAGGGAGATGGAGAAAGAGAAAAACATGGATGAGAGAGAGAAACATCAGTCAGCTGCCTCTCACAAGCCCCCTACTGGGGATCAAGCTTGCAACCTAGGCATGTGCCCTGACTGGGAATCAAACCAGGACCTCTCAGTCCATGTGTGAAGTTTAATGCACTGAGCTACACCAGCTGGGCTACATTTCTCTACTTTTGAGTCTAGCAATTCCTGCAATTTAATATTAGTAATGTGGTTGGTTGTTCAGAAGTCTAATGTTAAAGTGCTCCTTAGGCAACTTGACATAAAATAATCGACTTATAAATTCTAATTAATTCTTCTACTCAGAGCTGTGGTTTCTACATATGGTTTTATTTGAAAATTGAACAACAACAACAACAACAAAACCAGACTGGGCACAAACCTTCTCTCCTTCATATAGACATACTATGATACCTTGGTACAGCCTGAAAAATGTGTTAGGCTTGTTAAAGCCTTTCAAATTTGGGATGGTGCATTTATTTCATCTGCAGATGATAATAAATCCAAAAGACTGCAAGTCTTTTGAAGTCACCTTAGCCAGTAGCAACAATAGTTACTGAGGGAATTAAACAAAACAGAACAAAACAAAACAAAACAAAACAAAACAAAACAAAACAAAAAATCCTATCCATAGTGAGAATAAGAAATAATGTGTAGACCACATTTTCTGAGGACAGAAAAGACCCACACTATTTAGAAGGCAAGTGTGGAACCGATAGTATCCTTGTGTTTTTATTTAATAGCTTATTTTAAAGAAAGAAAACTGGAATTTTGAATGTTGTGAATTAACTAAGATCATTGTAACATAATTGCTTGAAAATTGCTTTTCACTAAATCTTATTAATAAAAAATTTCCCTCTGTTAAAAACCCCCAAATATCCAATGGGAATCAAAAGTTTAGTGAACCAACATATGAATTAAAATGGTCAATGTAGATATATAGGAGTACTTTATTGCCTGTATGTTGTTTCTCTGAAAATAATAGATTCTTGTGAGAGATGGTAAAAATATTTTTGTTGAGCCATTATAAATAAAGGTCAACAATTTAATTTCAAGTCCTCTTTTTCCCTAAGAATTTCTTATCACTGAACATTTTCTAAATTATGTCATTTCAAAAACCAACTTCCATTTATTTCCTCTGGATTTCAATGTCATTATCACCTGTTATATACTGTATTTTCCTTCTTGTACTTTCTTTGTGTTTAATTTTAATTTATTACATTATTTTCTTAAGGTTGAGGGCACAGTCATTGTTTTGAAACATTTTCCTCCTCTCATATGAGCAATTAATGTTATAAATTTTTTTGTGAGAACTGTGTTAGTTTTATCAAAATTTTGATTTGTTGTGTTTTTACTTATATTCAATTCAAAATATTTGGAATTTCCATTATAACTTTCTTTTGATGACAAATTACTGCAAGTTTAATTTCCCAATACTTGAGGGGTTTTAAGATATATTCTTGTAATTGATTTCTTGGTTAATCTACCATGATCTGAGAACAGGCATGTTTTTGGTCCAGAGGAAGGACTGTTTTGTAGAATATTATACGTGCATTAAAAAAAAATAATGTGGCCCTGGCCGGTTTCGCTCAGCGGTTAGAGCGTTGGCCTGCGGACCAGAGAGTCCCGGGTTCAGTTACCGCTAAGGACATGTACCTCGGTTGCAGTTTGCCCCCGGCCCCAGTTGGGGTTGTGTGGGTGGCAACCACTTGATGTGTCTCTCTCATGATATTTCTCTCTCTCTTCCCTCGTCTCTCCCTCCCGCTCTATCTGAAGATAAATGCAAAAATGTCCTCGGGTGAGGATAACAAATAAAAATTTTAAAAAATAATGTGTCTTGTCTGGCCGGTGTGGCTCAGTGGTTGAGCATCGACCCATGCAACAAAATACCACCAGTTCGATTCCCACTCAAGGCAGATGCCCAGCTTGTGGGCCCGATCCCCAGTGGGGGGCATGCAGGCGGCGGCCAACTGATGTTCTTTCACATCAGTATCTCTCTCTCTCTCTCCCTCTCCCTTCCTTTCTCTCTAACATCAATGAAGACAAAAAAATTGTTTAAATGTGTCTTCTATTGCTGTTTGGGTGGATTATAACGATCAGTTAGGTCATGTTGTTTGAAAATGTTGCTCAGAACTTCTCTATGTGTAATGATTTTCTGTAATTTTTTTTCATTGAATACTGAGAAAAAAGTGTTAAATTCAACATCTCTAAATATATTTATCTTCTCTTAGTTCTATCATATTTTTGTTTCTGGTGTAATAAAGCTCTGTACTTAAGTTCATAAACACTAAGATACATTGTCTTCTTAGTGAATTTACCCTTTCACAAATGGTTCTTCTAAAATGCACTTATTTCTTTATTTTTAAATTAAATTAAAGTTTTTCCATCACCAGTTTTCCCCTCTATGCTCTCTTCCACCTCCACCCACCTCCTCCCCCCTGCTGTCCATGTCCATGAGTTCTCTCTCAAGTGTGCTTTTTGAGGTTAATATAGGCAGTCGGTTTTCCTCTGCATTAATGTTGGTAAGTGCCTATCTTTTTCCACTTCTTTGCATTTAATGTGTCTGTAGACAACATATACTTGGTCTTGCTTACCATTATCAGTTATCTACATCTTTTAACTGATGTATTTATGCTGTCAATATTTATTGCAATAATTCTTATAGGATGATTATAATACAATTTTTATTTTTCTTTTTTTTATTTCATTTTTCCTTTTCACAATTCTATACCACTTCAAGTATAATGTAGGAATTTTTCAATCATATATTTCCAATTCTACCCTCCCAACCTGTGTCTTATTATCTTTTTTTACTTTGTCAAAAAATACATAGAATATTACTAGCATTTAAAAAAATTAGTCAACTGTATTTTAGGACAATTAAAATTAAGAAAAATAATTTTTATTTTTGTTTCTCTACCATTTTCAGCACTCTTAGGCTCCTTATAGATACAAGTTTATTTTTGTTACCATATGCTTTCTGCCTGAAGACTTCCTTTAATATTTCTTTTAGAGTAATTTTGATCATTATAAATCCTTCCAGACTATGTATATCTAAAACTTTATTTTTCCATTTTTTAATTTTGAGATAAGGGTAACTATAATTGTACTTATAACATTGATAAAGATCACAAACTGGGGATGCTTTTTGCACTGTGGAACTCTCTTATGGGCATGTAAGGATGACAAGTATGCTTTTAAGAGGATTCTCCCGATTGATTTTTTTTTACCAGATTTTAATTTTTAGTACAGTTTAGGTTCACAGAAAATTGTGAGGAAAGCAAGATATCCCATATATTTTCTACCCACACATGTATGGCTTCCAATATCAGTATTCCCACTAGACTTGTACATATTTTTTATTATTAATAAAGCTATATTGGCACATCATTGTCACTCAAGACTATAGTATACACCATTCCATTAATTTGAAACATACTTTTGCTGTTGAATAATTCTTCTTTTGTAGTATTATTCTTGTTTTCCTTTGTTTCCTTCATCTCTATGAAGATGCCCTCCTTTGTGTTCTTGTTTGTAGTTTGTTACAAGAAATTAGCTATAATTCTAATGGTTAGAGTAGGCAGCTAAAAAGATATGAGCTGGAAAAGGCAGTTGGGGCTTGGAGGAGATACATATGAGACATGACAAACCAAAAACAAACAGTGAAGGCAACAGACCCCGCCATAATGAGAGAAAAATTAGAACCCCTCCAGGATGTGATCTCACCAGTGGCATAACACCTGGGTGAAGGAGCCTTATGGCTTAAAGATATACTTTTTGAGACATGAGGGAGGAGGTGACTTGCTCCTTGTTTAGGGGCATTCTGGCCTAGGGGTATAAATCCGCTGAACTTCCAAATTGAGGGGAAATTGATTTGGTTTGGAACAGCTGAGTTGTCCACTCAGGCTCTGTCTCAGTGTACTCTTTCCTACAAATAAAACCCATCGTGCTTTTGCTGCTATTTGCTGTCTGTTGCGTGAATTAATTCTTATAAGTGAGACGAGAACATGGGTGCAGAGTACTGTCTCAGGACAGAGACCACTTTGACCACCGCTCACGTAATCTTTATTCCTCTGCATATAATGTGCCTTTTAATTCTGGTTTCTTTTAACATTTTCTCTCTATCATTAGTTTTTAGATGTTTGGATATTATGTGTTTAACTGGTTTTGTTTGTCAGTGTATGTTCTTTCTGTTTTTTGTTTTGTTTTTGTATAAATAATACTTGTTCTCTGGGCTTCTTGGATATGTAGTTTGATGTCTTCTACCATTTTTGAAAAATTCTTAGCCATTATTTCTTCTAACTTTTCTTACACTCTGACACTCTTATTCTTACTCTGGGGTTCCAATTACACATCTATCAGACAGTTTGCTATTATCCTGTAACTCTGTCAAAAGTTCAGAAATAGCCAAAGTATTATAAAACCAATGAATCATTGAAGTAGTAATGAATAAAATTTTATTGTGCACACACCTAAAAGACAGTTCACAAACCAGGAACACTAACACCAAAGCATGGAATAAGGGTCAGAGGAATATTGTTTTAAAGTCACTTAGTGAGAAAGCAGTGAATGTTTATTTTTCACAGTTATTGTCATAATTTTAGAATATTCATAAATGGTAGGGAATCAGTTAGTTTTACCTCATATCAATTTTGGAAAACAATTTAAGTTTTGCTTATGATTTCCAGAGGCATAGCAAGAAATGATCCTACCAAGTTAGTCTTAAATAAACTGTATTAAGCTTTGCTTATTTTACTAAATTGGTTTTGTCTGCTCAGGCCATTTTCAAGGTTGTTCTTTTGTTTGTTTTTTAATTTTAACAGCTCTTAGATATTGCTCTATCTGTTCACTCTTTATTCACTTTGCAATTATGCTTTGGTATTTTGACATATATCTAGTTCATACATTCTTTCCTCAGATGTGTTGAATTTACTTATAATTTCATCTAAGATATTCTTCATCTTTCGATTATTTATGTGTTTTTCTTTGAATCATATTTTCCATATCTCTACTGAAATACCCAACTGATTGTACAGATTGTCTAGTTTTCAAAATAAAGCTGTTCATCATAGTTAATTTCATTGCCTAATAGCTACAGCATCTGTGTCATCTCCAATTCTAGTGCTTTTGGTCTGTTTGCCGTGTATGTGTGTGTGTGTGTGTGTGTGTGTGTGTGTGTGTGTGTGTTCATGCTTTCTTGTCTCCTCATTGTTTGATTTTGCAAAACTGTGTAAGAAAGGAAAGACTGTGGTAAATAATATTTACTTGCTCTTCATTACTAGAACTTTAGTCTTTGTGTGAGGGGGTTAAGAGGTACATTGGATTGGGTGTTGTGCATATGATTCTTTTCTCTGCAATTACCCTTGCTTGCACATTTCTCTAATGTTACTTTGGCTTAGTGTGGGATTTGGATTGTTGGAGGAATTTTCTGAATGTTCCTGTTCCATCTCAACTTTAGGCTTTTCTTTTGCGTCCAAATCTCACAGAAGTTCTCTCTCTACCCCTCTGCCTCTGCTCCAGTGGTAGAATGCTTCGCTTGTTACTCAATTCTACCGGCTCATTGTGTGCATCCCAAATTCATATAGAACTACTTGGCTATTTAAAATCAAACTCCATTCTGGCCAGTTATTCCTGCCCGAAAATACTCGAGCAGTTTTCTAAAAAACCTTGGGACTGACACCCAGATGAACAATAAAGATAAGGAGTTAATGATGGCCTTGGGAAATTTGGAGGAACCATAAAAAAGGAAGAGTTTAATGGTTGCCCTGACCCCAGCAACGGATTCTTCCCCTTGTACCTGGGATGGTCTGTAACAGCCCCAGAACCAATTCAGCGGCACCAAGAAGAATGTAGTTTTTTGTAATTTTTTCTGAAGTTTGTACCTATATAAGCCAGAAAACAAAGAAGGCTCAGCCCGGTGGATTTGGGAAGTTATACGCCACCAAGGCCCGCCGGCGGAACAAAGCGCTCCTTTACAATTCGGCTGTGCGTCTTTCGTTATCTCGCTGACACGTTACAACAATATGTTGAAGCTCTAACTCCCAGTAACTCAAAATATGATTTTGTTTGGAGAGAGAACCTTTAAAGTTGTGACTGGGGACCTTATAAAAAGAGAACATTTTGCTCATAAAGGATCCCATCTCTGTGTGCATACAGAGAAAGGGCCATGTGAATACATATCAAGAAGTCATCTGCAATCCAAAGAGAGAGCTACTCGCACCTTTATCTGGATCTTGGACTTCTGGTCTACAGAACTATGACAACATTTTGTTGGTTAAACCACCCAGTCTGTGGTATTTTGTCATGGCAGCCCTAGTAAAGTCATGTAATCAAGCTCTCTATGTGTGCTGGGGAAATGGGGATGCCTTGCCTCTTGTACTGATCTAAGCATTGCCTGTATTGCTAGACCTTAGGTGTTTGTTTTTTTTCGTTATCTTGCTCCTCTCACAACAATAGTTGTCCAACTGCCTGGGCCCAGTAGATTTTCCTGTCTTTTCCCAGATGTTGTATTTTTGATTTGTTTGTTTTCCCCTGTTCTTCCCTCCAAGTTACAAAGGGCCTTCAGTTAAGTCATTGGGATCTCAGTGTTTGCTACCCTTTTATCAAGGGATTAAGTGTTGTTTTCCCTTAAAGTATCTTTTTTTAAAGAGTTTAAGGGTCTATTGTGTAAAGGAGCATAAATAAAACAGTAGATACTATCCAGTGTGACAGGTTGCCTTCTAGAAAAATGTAAAGCAGAGAAAGAAAACAGAACCATGTGAAAGATATTATACCTAGGAGGATTAGGGACGTTTTCATCAGAGTAGTAGCAGGAGAACTAAGATTTACATCAACTATTTAACTTCTCTGAGAAAGTTATTATATAAAGTGATGTGTTTAACATATACGTAAGTCCAGCAATAGATGGCCCTTCTTGAGATCAGCGAGATGAAGAAGATTTATATCAGCTTCATAGAAAAGAAATATAAAAAGGAGCTGGTTCTATTAAGTGCTCAAAATAAAATTTAAAGTAGAAATTGTCAGAGACAAATATTTGTTTCTACTAAATGAAAATCAAGTGAAATTTAGCACCCATGCTAAGAAAAACTGGTTGACATGCAATAGATCTCTATTGTGACATCAGAACAGCAGTGCTTGTGAGCATTTCTGGAATCCAAGCTCTTCTGACAAAGGGAGGGACAGAGCAGGCAGCACACCATGGAGTCACCCTCAGCGACTGCTCACAGACGACTCGTCCGCTGGCAAGAGCTCTTGCTGGCCAGCTCACTCTTAATTTTCTGGAGCCTGCCCACCAATCAAGACGTCAATGTTACGAACGTCGATGCTCGTGAAGGGGATGACGCGATTCTCCTGCTCATAGGTGCACCTTCAATTGTTATAGGCTACTCATGGTTCGTAGGGTCAAGTGCAGGTATTGAAAGCTTAGTCATTGGATCATATTTAGCAATGAGTAGAACAACTATGTCTGGACCTAAAAACAACAGTCGACATGTAATATGCCACAATGGATCCCTGCTGTTCCGGAAGACCACCAAGGAGGACACGGGATTCTACACAGTACAAGTCGTAGTTCGAGCTTCACAGTTTGAAATAGAAACTGGACAGCTCCGAGTATTCTCAGATTTACCTACACCCACCCTCCAAACCGGAAAAACCAACCCCGTGGAGGACAAGGACGTTCTTCAGCTCGAGTGTCTACCTTTGACTCCGAACACCACCTACCGGTTTCTGTTCAACAATCAGACTCACCCAATGACCTCCTCCTGGTCGAATACTCTCAGATTAGACCCAGTCGTAAGGAATGACTCTGGAACCTATGAGTGTGAAAACGGGAACCCATTAGGTACCCACCGCAGTAACTCAATCACGCTGAACGTTCTCTACGGCCCGGATAGACCCATCATTACCCCCTATGACTCCGAGTACAATCTAGGGGATAACATCAGCCTCAAATGCAGTGCAGTCTCTAACCCGCCCGCACAGATTTCCTGGATCGTCAATGGGAAAACCCACGAAAACACAGCGGAGATCTTTGTCCCCAAAATCACTGCGAAGGATGGTGGACCTTATATGTGCCGCGCTCATAACCCTGCCACTGGCACCAATAAGTCCAGAATCAGGGAAATCAAAGTCATCAGTCCCCCCTCCTCCTCACTAGGGCTTATTATCGGCATCGTGATTGGAGTCCTGGTCGGCCTAGCTGCGATAGCAGCCCTAGTGTACTGGCAGTTTGGCACTCAAGTCAAAGGTATGGTGGCCTCGCTCTTGTCCCGCTTCCTCCAAGGCTAACCGCCATGCTTGGGAGAGGGAAGGGGACTTCCCCTCAGTCTCTGGGCCTGCACCTGCTCCTCCTCCTTCCTAAACCCCTGCTTCTCAGCTCTGATTCCTGCGGCTTGGTCTTTCTTGTACTTCAAGCTTCCTGTACCCCACTCTCTCTGTGACATAGTTACTCCCATCCCCAACTGGTTTAGCAGGGATGGGAATAACTATGTTATGGGCACGGCAGATATAAGTTCCACTATTCTTCTTAGTGATTTTGGGGATAAAGAGGTCCGGTGTGTTTTGATGGATTTTCCCATTGACGATCCAGGAAATCTCTGCGGGCGGGTTAGAGACTGCACTGCGGCGTCTATGGGCAGCACTGATTATGTTCCTGGGTCCTCCAGTCAGGGAAGCAAAGGCCAAGAAGGAAAAGTAATGAGGAAATGCCAACAGGAGCAGGAGAAAGCGAGTCACTGTGCTCTGTCAACCACAGGAAGAGGAGAAGTGAAGGCAGGGCAGGAAGAGAACCTAACTTTTAACTTTAGTTGAATAATTTGTAGATTAATGTAAACATTTTCAATTCGTTTGTTTTTTTTAGGTTAATTGGAAGATTGCACACTTAATTTTTAACATAGATCTTATTTAGATAATTCTTCCTTTCTCTATTTGAACTGTTTGTTGACAAGATGCTTAACCTAATTTACCCAATCCAAATTCACCTCCTTACTTCATTTAAAATGTTAATACTCTTCTTCCCCTGTCCATTGAAGCAGAAACTTAGGGGATGTCCCCTTTAATACCATCAAGCATAAGTGATGTTTCAGTTCCTCCAAACTGAGAACCCGTATTTTCCTTAGATATTTGCAACTTGCTCCTGGCTTTTACCCCATCATCTCTGCCATGGTCCCAACAACTACTTCACTTAGGTGTTAAGATGTAGCTTTACCAAGGAATCAATGATGTTTTTTTAAAGTCCAAGCATGGTGTAAATTCAGCTACTTTTTACTCTTACCAATTCCCAAGATCTAAGTGCTTAAGTTGACAGACAAAAGAAATAGCAAAGGAGAATTTTGAAATATCCATCTCAAGAGATATTTAACAGAATTACAACAATCTCTGGTATAGCTACATTCATGCTTGGAAATATAGATACCCATTTTCACTCTCTTTAAGAAAGTATATATATATATATTTTTTTTTTTGTCAAGAATATTTTTAAAGTAATGATAATTTAAGAGGGAGATATTTAGAGACAATTAATATTTAAACATAAAAATAGTGAAAACCTTATAAAGTGATACCATGTTTGTTTGACCAGTCCTAGGACAGTATTGGTAAATTCAAATGTCTTTTAGAATTTAGAGACCATTCAGAGGTATGCATGTCATAACCATTTAAATAATTTCAACTCTATTTATTTTCAAGAAACTGTGCCTCCAGAGAATTGACGTTGGATTGTATTCAGATTCTTACAAGAAAAGGCTGAAAGCAGTTTTAAGATACATTACCAGGTATTACTCAAAATGCATTGTGAGGTCCATTTCTGAACTTCAGTTCTTTAAAGGCCACAATAAATGACGAAGGAAACCCTGCATGTGTGACAGTATATGTATATGGGATCTATGTAAATCTTCCTTTGAATATTGCTTTTAACTTAATACTGTTCTAAAAAATAAAGTCTTTAAATTAAAAACAACAATCACAGTTAGAAATTTAAAATATATAGTTACTATAAAGATAACAGGCTTTTTCTCATTGGACTAGATAGGAACTGGAACAGATCATTTGAACACAAGCTATATGTATAGCTTTGGCCCACTGTGCTCTGGGTCAAAATATGGACAAATGGATAGCAGTCTAACTCTTAGAATATTAATTATGCCTGACAAAGAACTAAATGCATGGTACTATGCAATAAATTAAACGTTGTCCCCATTAAAATGATAACAAATCATTTGGAAACATACAAAATGACAGAAATAAACATATTTGGCTAGCATTAACAGCTAGTAAAACTAACTATGAACCTTTGATACTTATAATCCTTGAATTTTGGAGAAGAGATAATAAATACAAATTAAATGTATAAAATTCTAAAAATAGGCATGCATGCAAGACTTCAGTTTATGATAAAGATAGTGAGTGGGTAAAAGAGAGTTTATATAGTGTAGTTTACTGTGTTGAGACAAATTGGGCAACTTACTAGCACCATTCCCACAATGCATAGGGTGGACAAAAGGTTTACAGAAGTTCATATGGAAAACAATATAATAATTAACAAATAATACTACAAGAATAAGCTCTGGTTTCACATACTCACAACTCTAAATCCACTTTGGCCACCCCTGTTTAAATATGTTTCTTAAATTATATTTATACCAAAGTAAATTCTATATGAATTAAATATTTGAGCAAAAAAGTCATAAAATTTCACACAGAATGAATACATGTTTAGAGAATGAAAAATAATTTCTAAACTAGACTATAATCCAGAAGACATAAAGAAAATTCTTGGCAAATTTGACTACATATTAAACATTTTGAAAGAGAATAAATAACAAACCATCAGTTATAAAAAAAAACTGCAATATTGAGTAAAAATATTTGCAATACATATAACAGAAAAATATTTGATTTCTTTAATATTACATGTAACAAGTTTAAACCAAAGAATAAAAAATAAAGATAAATTGCACATTACAAAATGGACATAGGAATTGAAAATAAAATGTATAGAAAAAGACTCACCAATCACACATGACTATATGAAATATTGCAAACCATATATGTTATATTTAAAAAAACATGTAGTTCTGAGTACCTAGTGTAAAATATAGAAGAGAACTATGTTTAAATAATTCTGATTTTTTTGCTTCTTGTAGCTTAATTTATAGCTTTCTTATATTGAGTTTAAAATAATATGCAAGTAACTTAACTTATTAGAACTAAAGAGAATTTAGTAAGATTGGAAGGATACACATTAAGTATATATAGAAAAACATATATATATGTATATACACTATCAATGAACATGCAGAAAATAATATTAAAAATAATTTTTTAGACCAAGGCATTAATGTTATTCATAATAATTAGTTTAATGTATCCTAAAATATACTTCACATTATTACTATTATATTATTAGTATAAGACATTAGCATAGGAACAGTATATAGCTTAATGTTTAATTTTAACTAAATGTATGTAAGCTTTCTAGGCTGAAGTTACATAAATATGTACATATAGTCTAAATTTTAAAAGACTTATATAAATAAATTTTTTTATAACTTAATAAAAACATGACAAGATTTAAGAAATGGCAATCTGTTTGAACCAGCATTAAAATGATAAAAACTAAGTACAGCCCTAGCCGGCTTTACTCAGTGGTGAGCGCTTGCCCATGGACCAAAGGGTCATGGGTTCAAAGCCAGGTCTAGGGCACGTACCTGGGTTGAATGTTCCATCCCTGGCCCTGGGGGGGTCGTGCGGGAGGCAACCAATTGAGGTCTCTCTCTCACATGGATGTTTCACTTTCTCCCTCCCTCCTTCCCTTCCACTCCCTCTAAAAATCAATGGGAAAAAATCCTTGGGTGAGGATTAACAACAACAACAATAAGCAGTACATATGACAAGCATATGAAAAGATCTGTCAATAGAGAGTTACATGTGCACCACAATACAGCACGTTTGCACATCTATTAAAGTGTCTCAAATTAAATCGTAGACGATGCACACACTGGAACCCTTTTTTGCACACCACATCTTGTAATACAGTTGATCTACTTGACCAGCTGTGTATGTCACCTTTGAGATTCCACCTAAAATTCGCACCACTGATTGGTTCACATATAGAGGGGTCTGTCACAATTAGAAATCTATCATAAAATATTAATATCTAATGTATCAGTTAAATAGCTCACACACTATAATCACCTGTTTCTGTTTTATGTATTCATCAATTTATTGAATAAATATCTGTCGAAACCACTATATTCCAGCCAATGTTCCAGCACTAAGGATATATCAGTGAATGCAACAGACAGAATTACCCTGATTATATGTAGTTTCCCATTGAGTCGGGTGGGAAAGACAATTAAAAAGAAGCAAAGGAAATGAAAGGGTATACCATATAGTGGTAAGTGCTGGAGGAAAAATATGAACTGCTCAAAAAGAGTGGAAGAATGTTGCAATCCTGAGTAGGGGTTTACAAAAGCCTCGCTGAAGAGACAGCATTTGAAGGATACCCATAATGACAGGAGCTAATCAGTGCAGATATCTGACATCCCAGGCAGACTCCTGCCAATGAAAAATGTCAATGACAAAGATGGTTGACATCTAATAAAGTTTGTGATTGCTTAAATGTGGTAATATAGAAATTGAATACTTGATTTTAGTCACATTAATGCAATGCACTGTGTGTGTGGGGGGTATTCATATTGCAGATTGGGGATACTCTTCAACTGTCATCTCACCCTACAAGTTTAGACTTAATTGCCTCAGTAGATTTGCCTACTTTCATTATAACATGGTAATCATGATAATGATTATTAATATGAATTTTTTCTGAGGGCCCTGGTGTACGCTCTGTTTCTTAGAAAGACTCGAAGGTATGATGGCCTTGCGCTTGTCCCGCTTCCTCCAAGGCTAACCGCCATGCTTGGGAGAGGGAAGGGACTTCCCCTCAGTCTCTGGGCCTGGACCTGCTCCTCCTCCTTCATAAACCCCTGCTTCTCAGCTCTGATTCCTGAGGCGTCGTCTTCCCTGGTCTTCAAGCTTCATGTACCCCACAAACTCTGTGACATAGTTACTCCCATCCCCAACTGGTTTAGTGGGGGCAGCACTGATAACGTTACTGGGACCCCCAGTCAGGGACGCCAAGGCCCAAGAAGGAAAAGTAATGAGGAAATGCCAACAGGAGCAGGAGAAAGCAAGTCACTGTGCTCTGTCAACCACAGGAAGAGGAGAAGAGAGGGCAGGGCAGGAAGAGAACCTAAGAAAAGCAGAAACCAGTGAGAATAACAGCAGCACCCACAGAAGGGAGGGGTGTAGGGTAGAAGTGGGCTCAGATGCTATTGATAACGAATGGGCCTCTGTGAATGTCAGGCCAGCAGGAAAGGGGCACACACTGGCAGGGGGTGGGTGCACTGAAGAGGAGGCCTAGGAGGACAGGCAGTACTGGCCCTGGCATCAATGAGCATGGAGGAGCCCCAGGGAATTTCTGCTCAGAGTATCCTTCCTACATCAAGGAGCAAATATCCTATGCATGGGAAGAGCAGTCACAGTCTCTGATATTTATTTAGGGTGAGCGACCAGCGCGATTTCACACAGCCCAAGCCCTCAACCTCCAACCACAGTCAGGGCCACTCTGACAACTCACCCAACAAGATCAATGAAGTTACATATTCTTCCCTGAACTTCAATATCCAGGAATCAAAGAAATCAACTTCAGCCTCCCCATCCCCGAAAGCCACAAAAACAGTTTATTCAGAAGTCAAAAAAACCTCACTGCACTGCTGACTGATCCCTAGCTTCTTATCTCCATCACCAGGGGACCCCTTTGTCCTCAGGAAAAAGGAGAATAATCCTATTACTCTCAACCTCCCTTCACTCTCTGGGAGGCACCTCCAGCTCCTGGACACAGCCCTCTCTTCATCGTCAACAGATGAAAAGGTATATCCGGGAGTCTGTAGATAGCCCAACCTTCCTTGTCATTGAAATTTGGCAAAGCAGACTTTGGAGGAGAGTTGCCAGAACCTCTGGCCCTCCCCATTTCCTCACCTGCATTGTTCTAAACTTACCTACTCAGCACACACTCATCCCGTCCCACCTCAGCCCTGTCCTGTTGGAGTCTAACTTGAATTGGCCATAACCCCGAGAGTATGTCCTTATCCACTGAACTGCACATGACAGAGAAGAGAGAGAAACCATAAAAGCTTTTCCCATCTCTCCAAAGCCCAGTGTGGACCCGCCCCACGGGAAAACAAATATATGACCAGGTCTCAATAGCGAAACTCTACACTTTGTGTACTGTCAGGGTGTCTACCTGTAGATCTAGAGCCTAAACCCCTTGTTCCTTGGCTAGAATACCACCAGAGCCTTTGGCAAGCCTGTCTTCAGAGAACCCACTAGGAACAACTAGGAAAGACACAGATGATTCCACTGGAAAATGCAAAAAAACAAAAGAAAAAAAAAATGTATGTTTTAACAACTTTATGGGCATTTATTCAAAGAAATGCCTACAGAGGGAATGGGTTACAGTTTTAGGGGGCAGTCAGCTCCTAAGAGAGACAACCTGCTGGGACTTTCAGAAGGGAATCAGAGATTACTTAATTATTTTAAAACGCACAATTTAGGGTATTCGGTTTTCCGTCTCTCTGAGACATTTCACTTTAATTTTTGTAACTATTTATGTGAAGGGGTTATTTTTACTTGCCTTTGCTGTGTAAGCCAATCAGAGGGCTTAGGTGAAAGAAGCCACCAAAACCCCTCAAGTCCCCTTGGCCAAGAGCTCCTCAGGGCTTTTATGTCAGGGGCTCTGAATGAAGAGAAGAATCAGTGAATCAGTTTCCCTCATTCAGTTTCCAGGTATCTCAAGCTGATCACCCACCACCTTTCAAATCCATGTTTCTGCCTGTGTATGTTCTGTCCATCTGACCCTCTCACTGTCTCAGGAAAACAGGGCTTCTGCTAAGGTGTATTTGGTCCTTGAGAAGGGGGTGCCTTGAAGCAAACACTGTCACTCACACTGTTACCATTGTTTACAACCCAGAAAACTGCACTGGTGCTGATTCTGTACATAGGGTGCGGGGGCGGGGGGATCATAACTGGATCCCAGGCTTCTTGAACAGCCTCTGAACCATGTTTTCTCCCATGGGGTCTGTGAGTCCCACTGTGTCTGAATAAAGGGGAATGGTAGGGGAGGGAGAGGCAGACTACTGCCCACCCAGCCTTCCACACCCATGGCTTTGGGGCTGTTGAGAGAATGTATTCCATAGCGATTACTTGATCTCATGTTGTGTCCTAAGGCCCCTCGGAGAGGGTGAGTTAGGGGTTCTGTGTATTCAGGTACCTCTTTCAGGGTTTTCTAACCCTGACCGAGACTCTATATATTTCCCTTCATCTGTTCTATTCTGTGTTATTTAATTTTGCCTGGCTAAGGGCACTTCTGAATAATTTGTAAAATTTGCTCTATATTTATAATAAAAATTACATATCAGACATCCAAAAATAAAAATAAAAATAACATAAATCTGTATTGTAATAATTCCTGTACAAATCACATTCCACCAGGGGCAATCATTCTGAATTAACCCTTTTCTTTTCTTTTTTTTTTTTTTTTTTTTATCCTCACCCGAGGACATTTTTTTTTTTTCATTTTCTGTTCAGATAGAGTGGGAGGGAGAGAGAGAGAGAGAGAGAAACATCGACGTGAAAGGCACACATCGAATGGCTGCCACCCGCACGACCAACCAGGGACAGGGACAAACTGCAACTGAGGTACATGCCCTTAGCGGGAACCGAACCAGGGTCTCTCTGGACTGTAGGCCGACGCTCTAACCGAGAGCCAAACCAGCCAGGGCTGAATTAACCCTTTTCTTATCTGAGTTACATTTAAGATGATATTTAGCTCAAATATAGTTCTTCAAGTAATTCTGTCAAGTTGTCCCCCTAAATAATTAATTCTCATGGATATTCAGGACTGAGTCACTTTGGACTAGGATTGAGAAATCGTAAATTTAAGTTTATCTACCTTTTTTTAAAAAATATCATTTTATTGAATTTTTAGAGAGAGAGGAAGGGAGATGGAGAAAGAGAAAAACATGGATGAGAGAGAGAAACATCAGTCAGCTGCCTCTCACAAGCCCCCTACTGGGGATCAAGCTTGCAACCTAGGCATGTGCCCTGACTGGGAATCAAACCAGGACCTCTCAGTCCATGTGTGAAGTTTAATGCACTGAGCTACACCAGCTGGGCTACGTTTCTCTACTTTTGAGTCTAGCAATTCCTGCAATTTAATATTAGTAATGTGGTTGGTTGTTCAGAAGCAGTCTAATGTTAAAGTGCTCCTTAGGCAACTTGACATAAAATAATCGACTTATAAATTCTAATTAATTCTTCTACTCAGAGCTGTGGTTTCTACATATGGTTTTATTTGAAAATTGAACAACAACAACAACAACAAAACCAGACTGGGCACAAACCTTCTCTCCTTCATATAGACATACTATGATACCTTGGTACAGCCTGAAAAATGTGTTAGGCTTGTTAAAGCCTTTCAAATTTGGGAAGGTGCATTTATTTCATCTGCAGATGATAATAAATCCAAAAGACTGCAAGTCTTTTGAAGTCACCTTAGCCAGTAGCAACAATAGTTACCGAGGGAATTAAACAAAACAAAACAAAACAAAACAAAACAAAAAATCCTATCCATAGTGAGAATAAGAAATAATGTGTAGACCACATTTTCTGAGGACAGAAAAGACCCACACTATTTAGAAGGCAAGTGTGGAACCGATAGTATCCTTGTGTTTTTATTTAATAGCTTATTTTAAAGAAAGAAAACTGGAATTTTGAATGTTGTGAATTAACTAAGATCATTGTAACATAATTGCTTGAAAATTGCTTTTCACTAAATCTTATTAATAAAAAATTTCCCTCTGTTAAAAACCCCCAAATATCCAATGGCAATCAAAAGTTTAGTGAACCAACATATGAATTAAAATGGTCAATGTAGATATATAGGAGTACTTTATTGCCTGTATGTTGTTTCTCTGAAAATAATAGATTCTTGTGAGAGATGGTAAAAATATTTTTGTTGAGCCATTACAAATAAAGGTCAACAATTTAATTTCAAGTCCTCTTTTTCCCGAAGAATTTCTTAACACTGAACATTTTCTAAATTATGTCATTTCAAAAACCAACTTCCATTTATTTCCTCTGGATTTCAATGTCATTATCACCTGTTGTATACTGTATTTTCCTTCTTGTACTTTCTTTGTGTTTAATTTTAATTTATTACATTATTTTCTTAAGGTTGAGGGCACAGTCATTGTTTTGAAACATTTTCCTCCTCTCATATGAGCAATTAATGTTATAAATTTTTTTGTGAGAACTGTGTTAGTTTTATCAAAATTTTGATTTGTTGTGTTTTTACTTATATTCAATTCAAAATATTTGGAATTTCCATTATAACTTTCTTTTGATGACAAATTACTGCAAGTTTAATTTCCCAATACTTGAGGGGTTTTAAGATATATTCTTGTAATTGATTTCTTGGTTAATCTACTATGATCTGAGAACAGGCATGTTTTTGGTCCAGAGGAAGGACTGTTTTGTAGAATATTATACGTGCATTAAAAAAAAATAATGTGGCCCTGGCCGGTTTCGCTCAGCGGTTAGAGCGTTGGCCTGCGGACCAGAGAGTCCCGGGTTCAGTTCCCGCTAAGGGCATGTACCTCGGTTGCAGTTTGCCCCCGGCCCCAGTTGGGGTTGTGTGGGTGGCAACCACTTGATGTGTCTCTCTCATGATGTTTCTCTCTCTCATCCCTCGTCTCTCCCTCCCGCTCTATCTGAAGATAAATGCAAAAATGTCCTCGGGTGAGGATAACAAATAAAAATTTTTAAAAATAATGTGTCTTGTCTGGCCGGTGTGGCTCAGTGGTTGAGCGTCGACCCATGCAACAAAATACCACCAGTTCGATTCCCACTCAAGGCAGATGCCCAGCTTGTGGGCCCGATCCCCAGTGGGGGGCATGCAGGCGGCGGCCAATTGATGTTCTTTCACATCAGTATCTCTCTCTCTCTCTCCCTCTCCCTTCCTTTCTCTCTAACATCAATGAAGACAAAGAAATTGTTTAAATGTGTCTTCTATTGCTGTTTGGGTGGATTATAACGATCAGTTAGGTCATGTTGTTTGAAAATGTTGCTCAGAACTTCTCTATGTGTAATGATTTTCTGTAATTTTTTTTCATTGAATACTGAGAAAAAAGTGTTAAATTCAACATCTCTAAATATATTTATCTTCCCTTAGTTCTATCATATTTTTGTTTCTGGTGTAATAAAGCTCTGTACTTAAGTTCATAAACACTAAGATACATTGTCTTCTTAGTGAATTTACCCTTTCACAAATGGTTCTTCTAAAATGCACTTATTTCTTTGTTTTTAAATTAAATTAAAGTTTTTCCATCACCAGTTTTCCCCTCTATGCTCTCTTCCACCTCCACCCACCTCCTCCCCCCTGCTGTCCATGTCCATGAGTTTTCTCTCAAGTGTGCTTTTTGAGGTTAATATAGGCAGTCGGTTTTCCTCTGCATTAATGTTGGTAAGTGCCTATCTTTTTCCACTTCTTTGCATTTAATGTGTCTGTAGACAACATATACTTGGTCTTGCTTACCATTATCAGTTATCTACATCTTTTAACTGATGTATTTATGCTGTCAATATTTATTGCAATAATTCTTATAGTATGATTATAATACAATTTCTTATTTTTCTTTTTTTTATTTCATTTTTCCTTTTCATAGCACAATTCTATACCACTTCAAGTATAATGTAGGAATTTTTCAATCATATATTTCCAATTCTACCCTCCCAACCTGTGTCTTATTATCTTTTTTTACTTTGTCAAAGAATACATAGAATATTACTAGCATTTAAAAAAATTAGTCAACTGTATTTTAGGACAATTAAAATTAAGAAAAATAATTTTTATTTTTGTTTCTCTACCATTTTCAGCACTCTTAGGCTCCTTATAGATACAAGTTTATTTTTGTTACCATATGCTTTCTGCCTGAAGACTTCCTTTAATGTTTCTTTTAGAGTAATTTTGATCATTATAAATCCTTCCAGACTATGTATATCTAAAACTTTATTTTTCCATTTTTTAATTTTGAGATAAGGGTAACTATAATTGTACTTATAACATTGATAAAGATCACAAACTGGGGATGCTTTTTGCACTGTGGAACTCTCTTATGGGCCATGTAAGGATGACAAGTATGCTTTTAAGAGGATTCACCCGATTGATTTTTTTTTACCAGATTTTAATTTTTAGTACAGTTTAGGTTCACAGAAAATTGTGAGGAAAGCAAGATATCCCATATATTTTCTACCCACACATGTATGGCTTCCAATATCAGTATTCCCACTAGACTTGTACATATTTTTTATTATTAATAAAGCTATATTGGCACATCATTGTCACTCAAGACTATAGTATACACCATTCCATTAATTTGAAACATACTTTTGCTGTTGAATAATTCTTCTTTTGTAGTATTATTCTTGTTTTCCTTTGTTTCCTTCATCTCTATGAAGATGCCCTCCTTTGTGTTCTTGTTTGTAGTTTGTTACAAGAAGTTAGCTATAATTCTAATTGTTAGAGTAGGCAGCTAAAAAGATATGAGCTGGAAAAGGCAGTTGGGGCTTGGAGGAGATACATATGAGACATGACAAACCAAAAACAAACAGTGAAGGCAACAGACCCCGCCATAATGAGAGAAAAATTAGAACCCCTCCAGGATGTGATCTCACCAGTGGCATAACACCTGGGTGAAGGAGCCTTATGGCTTAAAGATATACTTTTTGAGACATGAGGGAGGAGGTGACTTGCTCCTTGTTTAGAGGCATTCTGGCCTAGGGGTATAAATCCTCTGAACTTCCAAATTGAGGGGAAATTGATTTGGTTTGGAACAGCTGAGTTGTCCACTCAGGCTCTGTCTCAGTGTACTCTTTCCTACAAATAAAACCCATCGTGCTTTTGCTGCTATTTGCTGTCTGTTGCGTGAATTCATTCTTATAAGTGAGACGAGAACATGGGTGCAGAGTACTGTCTCAGGACAGAGACCACTTTGACCACCGCTCACGTAATCTTTATTCCTCTGCATATAATGTGCCTTTTATCTCTGGTTTCTTTTAACATTTTCTCTCTATCATTAGTTTTTAGATGTTTGGATATTATGTGTTTAACTGGTTTTGTTTGTCAGTGTATGTTCTTTCTGTTTTTTGTTTTGTTTTTGTATAAATAATACTTGTTCTCTGGACTTCTTGGATATGTAGTTTGATGTCTTCTACCATTTTTGAAAAATTCTTAGCCATTATTTCTTCTAACTTTTCTTACACTCTGACACTCTTATTCTTACTCTGGGGTTCCAATTACACATCTAACAGACAGTTTGCTATTATCCTGTAACTCTGTCAAAAGTTCAGAAATAGCCAAAGTATTATAAAACCAATGAATCATTGAAGTAGTAATGAATAAAATTTTATTGTGCACACACCTAAAAGACAGTTCACAAACCAGGAACACTTAACACCAAAACATGGAATAAGGGTCAGAGGAATATTTTTTTAAAGCTGCTTAGTGAGAAAGCAGTGAATATTTATATTTCACAGTGACTGTCATAATATTAGAATATTCATAAATGGTAGGGAATCAATTAGTTTACCTCATATCAATTTTGGAAAACAGTTTAAGTTTTGCTTATGATTTCCAGAGGCATAGCAAGAAATGATCCTTCCAAGTTAGTCTTACATAAACTATATTAAGCTTTGTTTGTATTACTGAATTGGTTTTTTCTGCTCAGGCCATTTTCAAGGTTGGTCTTTTGTTTGTTTTTTTAATTTTAACAGCTCTCAGATATTGCTCCATCTGTTCACTCTTTATTCATTTTGAAATTATGCTTTGGTATTTTGACATATATCAAGTTCACACATTCTTTCCTCAGATGTGTTGAATTTACTTATAAAATTATCTAAGATATTCCTCATTTTTCAATTATTTATTTGTTTTTCTTTGACTCATGTTTTCAATATCTCTACTGAAAACCCCAAGTGATTGTGCATATTGTCTAGTTTTCAAAATAGAACTGCTCATCATAGTTACTTTCATTGCCTAATAGCTACAGCATCTGTGTCATCTCCAATTCTAGTGCTTTTGATTATTTTGTCTGTTTGCCATGTGTGTGTGTGTGTGTGAGTTCATGCTTTCTGTCTCTTCATTGTTTGATTTTGCAAAACTGTGTAAGAAAGGAAAGACTGTGGTAAATAATATTTACTTGCTCTTCTTTACTAGAACTTTAGTCTTTGTGTGAGGGGGTTAAGAGGTACATTGGATTGGGTGTTGTGCATATGATTCTTTTCTCTGCAATTACCCTTGCTTGCACATTTCTCTAATGTTACTTTGGCTTAGTGTGGGATTTGGATTGTTGGAGGAATTTTCTGAATGTTCCTGTTACACTCTCAACTTTAGGCTTTTCTTTTGTGTCCAAATCTCACAGAAGTTTTCTCTCTACCCCTCTGCCTCTGCTCCAGCGGTAGAATGCTTCGCTTGTTACTCAGTTCTATAGGCTCATTGTGTGCATCCCAAATTCATATAGAACTACTGGGCTATTTAAAATCAAACTCCATTCTGGCCAGTTATTCGTGCACGAAAATACTCGAGCAGTTTTCTAAAAAACCTTGGGACTGAAACTCAGAGGAACCATAAAGATAAGGGGTTAATAATGGCCTTGAGAAATTTGGAGGAACCATAGAAAAGGAAGAGATTAATGGTTGCTCTGACCCCTGCAACGGATTCCTCCTCTTGCACCTGGGAGGGTCTGTAACTGCCCTAGCACCAATTAAGCGGTGCCAAGAAGAATGTAGTTTTTTGAATATAGTTTTTTGTAATTTTTTATGAAGTTTGTGCCTATATAAGCCAGAGAACAAAGAAGGCTCGGTGCAGTGGATTTGGGAAGTTATACTCCAACAAGGCCCACCGGTGTAATAAAGTGCTCCTTTACAATTTGGCTGTGTGTCTCTGGTTATCCAGCTGATGCTTTACAACATTTGGAGGCCCCAGCGAGATCCCTGTTTCTTTGATACCAGGGGATAGATGCCTAGGACGGATATCCTCTCCAGGTCTGGCCACCAGACACTGAGAGGTCTTTAGGGGAGGCGCTACCTGAGAAGTTCCAGGACCCCGAAGACCCTACTTAGGTTTCCCACGAGGAGCAGCTGGGAAACGCCAAGGAGTCCCCAAAAGATTAAAGGAGATCTGGTCAAAGCCTCTGGAGGTGAGTTCTGGATGACCGGTCTATCTGGGTGAGAAGTGAGAGGGCCGGACGCAGCAGAACCTCTCCTCTCTGGGATCCCCCTAAGATGTTAGGTGGGTTCTTTGGTGTTCTCTGCTGGATAGGGAATTTTTCCTCCAGCCTGCCACTGGGACAGAAGGGGAGTGTGATCACCTCCCAAGGATTGGGAACTTCTGGTGTGTGAATGTAATTGTTTGTGAGGGACCATGCTCCACGACGCTTGTTACGGAGCCTGTGTGAGTCCCAGCCTGTCGTACCATGGTGTCCTCATATGGCTAAAAGGTGGTATCAGGTTCTCAGGGCACTCTGGTCCTCCCTGATCCAAGCTGGGGGATTATACCAAGTCTGCCACATGCAATAGGCATCTGAAATATCCACAAGGTAAGTGGCCAGGCTGACGAAATGAAAGTTTCTGTCTTGTGTGTCTTCCCTGATTTTTCTCCTCGTCTGCTTCCCTATTGTGTCTTTGTTACAGTTAGTCTAATAATGGATAGCAGCCCTAGTGCCCAGAAGACCTCATTGGGTTGCATATTGATATATCTCAGAGAAGGATTTGAGGAAGGTTCTGATTAGGGCACAAAATTATCTAATGGAAAGTTAAGGACCTTCTGTGAATTAAATTGACCCACATTCAGGGTGAGCTGGACTGACACGGGATGCTTTAGCCGTGAGTTAGTACAGGCAATACAGGCAATTTGAAATCAGGCTATATAGAATGTTGTAATAGGGGATCCAGACCAGGGCATGAATAATAGTATCGGGCCCCAAACTGGGCCCTAAGAGAAACTTGGGAACAGGTAGGGAAGGGCCTGCAAGGCAGAGTTACAGCAAAAGGCCCGAACAAGGTTCTGGTGCAAACATTACTCTTTGGGCCCTAATTAGAGTTTGCCTTGATCCTGTGCAGGAGGCTAATGAGGTGGGGAAGCAACGTGTAATGAAAGATTTGAGGGAAGCCCAGAAAGGCTGTGAGTCTTTAAAGGGGCCCCCACTGCCTTCTGCTAGGGCTGTGAGAGAGGTTTATCCTCCTACTGAGACTTTACTCCCAGAGAGAACTAGAAAGAGAGGAGGAACGAAATCGGAGGCAACTCACTGAGGAAGATTCAGATGAGGTGTTTAATGTCACCCAACGTTCTGCAAAAATAGCTCTTACCTCTCGACCATCCCTAGGGGACCAGGGGCTCGGCCCAAAGGACCCTCTAGTGCCCCTGTGCTCTCTCCTTACAGATGGGACTAAGAGAGGCAAGACCTGCCGGAGAGAATATCACTGGGTTTTCATGATTTCCAGTGATAGAGAAGCTTAACCTGAACAATCCAGGTCAGATATTAAAAATGCATGAGCCCATCCCATTTAAGATGTTAAAAGAGCTCAAGTCTTCTTGTACTATGTATGGGCCCACAGCTCCTTTGTGCTCAGTTTATTAGGAAATTGCTAGTGAAGTCTTAGCCCCGGGGGTATTGGCATACATTAGGGAAATTTTGCCTTACACCAGTGGACTATGGGATGTAAGAACAATAACTAGAGAGTAGTAGTGAGCAGGCCACACAGAATCAACAGCATAGAGTCAGAGTAATAAGTGAGTCAGGGGCTGGCACATCAATAGTTAAACAGCTTGCCAGTGAGAATGCTAATAAGCCCTGCAGGGAGGCCCTGTGCTCTTACTGTAAAGAAGCTAATATATCTGAATTCATCTGCATTTGTTCAGATATTGGGTTTTCCCATATACATGGGGCCGTGATTGCTGAGGCTTTGAAAGAAATCCTCTTTGCCGGTAAGGCAGGAGGAAGCAGTAAAGAATGTTATACTTGTGGAAAGCCAGGTCATTTTGCTAGGGAGTGTAAGCAGCGTGCCAGCGCCCACAACCAGTCAGGTAACTCAGCCAAGCAACCAGGACTATGTCCTCGTTGCCGCAGGGGCCATCATTGGGCCAAACATTGCCAGTCTCAAACTGATGTCAATAGACAACCGCTTGAACCTCAGCAGAGAAAGAGCAATGGGCCAGCCCTGGCCCCGTCAAACAGTAGGGCAATATCTGTCATGCCTGCTCAGGTGTTCCAAACAGGGTGGAATCCAAGGCTACGATTAGGGATCTCTACCGTGCCACTTCAGGGAGTGCAAGACTGGACCTCTGCCCCACTGCCAGGTATGTGTTTTCACCAGAGATGGGGCTGCGAGCTATTCCAACAGGGTTCTATAGGCCACTACCTAATGGAAGAGTAGGTTTACTCTTAGGAAGGAATAGTTTCACTATGAAAGGTTTCCAAGTATTGCCTGGAGTTATTAATTCTGATTATTTGGGGGAAATAAAAGTTATGGCCCAAAACACTAAAGCCATGATGCAAGTTTTTCCTGAAACTAGGATAGCACAAATTGTAATTTTGCCAAATCAGGAGGTTGGGAAAGTGCTATCAAAGGAACC
This sequence comes from Tadarida brasiliensis, assembly GCA_030848825.1. Taxonomy (NCBI): domain Eukaryota; kingdom Metazoa; phylum Chordata; class Mammalia; order Chiroptera; family Molossidae; genus Tadarida; species Tadarida brasiliensis. Next base: position 146,189,640 of record CM061257.1, on the reverse strand, counting down.
GGGGGGAGGGGGAGGATTCGGCTCCACAGAAGGAGCCTATTGGGCGCAGTTAATCACCCAAGTTCACTTAGAAATGGAACTCAGTTTGAATAGAAAGAAGTTTAAAGGTATTTTAGGTGCAGGAACAGATGTTTCAGTGATTGCTTAAAGGCATTAGCCTGCTCCATGGCCCCTGGATGTTTCTATGGCCGATTTACAAGGAGTAGGACAGGTTTCTAGGCCCATCAAATTGCAATACATCAAATGGAAAGATTCTGAGGGTAACACTGGGTTTTTTTTAAAATCTATATTTTACATCATTTGCCTGTTAATCTATGGGGATGGGACCCCCGTTCTTCCACCCCCTCAGAGGAGGCAAATCTCCCCCTGAGTGCCTGGGCCCAATGCACGAGTGGCGACAGCTGCACCAAGAAGGGGAAGCGGCTGGAAGGGGGTCGTCCCTGCCAGTGAGCTGCCATGAGCAACCTGTGAGATGCGATGTGCCCGCCACGCATCAGAACTGGTCAGGTGCAGAAAGCCCCTCATCCTGCGAAACGGGGGCAGTGAGCGCCAGGAGGGTGCTCAGACACTCACCAGAGGCTACAGGGGCTGCCGGATTCCTTGGGGAGGGCGGTCTGACCGCAGAAGGGGCATGTTCCTTCGGTGCCAGCCCAAGGAGACTCACAGGTTCAGTGGCAGGGAATGCAACATCCCAGGTTCCCTGCAGAGCTGTTAACTTTGGGGAACAGGGAGTAGGCACAAAATGCTCTTAGAGAGAGTTGAAAAACACTGCCCCACATAAAAACGCACGCTAGGATTTCGCTTCCCTTTCCTGCATCCTCTTAAAAATCTGAGGTCAGAGGAAATTTTCCCATCCCTCTACCCGCAGTGGGACCCAAATACTGCTGGCAGGAGGGCTTCTTTGGACCCTTTTCACCGTGTTCCCCTGTTAGGCCAAAAGGCCCAATTGGTTGAAGTAGCTCAAAAGGTATATAATGATAGGGACACCCCTGGGAAAACAAGATAAAAAATAGCAAAAAGAATAGCAGCTTTAATGGGAACAGGGCCCATGGAAAAGGATCACCCTAGGAAGGGAAACATGAGGAAGGGCCAGGATGGCAGGCCTAGGTCCTGATTAGGGATAGGAAAGACAAGGGCAAAGTCAGATGTAGAGGAACAAAGTAAAAAGCCTTCCCTAACTTAGAAAATTGACAGGGCCAGGGCTTCTTCCAACTGAGCCAGAATAATAATACAAGTAGAGGACAAACTAGTTAGTTTCCGGGTAGTAATGGTGCAGCAGACTCAGTCCTGACTGAGCCAATGAGGCCCTAACCTCAAGGGGCCACCGGACAGTCGGCCCTTTTACCCCTGGACTTCAAAGAGGACTATAGACCTTGGAAAAAATACTGTGACTCATTTGTTTCTGGTCCTGCCGGAGTGCCCATATCCCCTACTCAGACGTGATAACCTCCAGTGAGTGTTCAGTTGCTGGCCACTGCCACTCCAGGCCAGCCCCATGTCAAGTTCCACAAGCCATTGGCCATCAATCCTGCCAGCCTGTCTCCAGATGATGACCTGGAGATATCTCTAAAGAACTGCGTGGAGGTAATTAACATAGTGCAGACGGCCCACCCAGACCTCAAGGACGTCCCACTGCCATTATCAGATGACATATTGTTCACGGATGGGAGCAGCTATGTCCAGGAAGAAATCAGGTATGCTGAGAAAGCAGTAGTAACTATGGACTGTCATTTGGTCACAGTCCTTGAATAGGGGAACTTCAGCCCAAAGAGCTAACCTCATTGCCCTAATCCAGGAAGTCTGTAGAGGCACAGGGAAATCTGTTGCAGACCAGGAAGCTCAATAGGTAGCCCTAAAACCAGTGGGGCCTCTCCAGATATACTAGGTCAGAAAATGACTTAGCCAAGGATAAACAAACCATAAAGGAAATCAATGGATGATGGACACTGCCTGATGGGAGGTTGTTAGTCCCAGAGGCTCTAGGTTGGACTTTAGTCAACCATTTACACCAGACTATCCACTTAGGTTACACCAAGCTTATTGAACTCCTGAGAGGCAGGCAATGTCCAGTAAGGTCACGGGAAATGGAGAAGGTGGAGGGATAAGCAGAAATGTGTAGGTCTAAATAGGGAGGAGAAAAAAGAAAATTGGGGGATATGCAGACAACAGATAGATTAAGCAAGTTCTCAGGTTCATGTCAGGGGAGGGACTAGGAAAGTCGCAGAGGGCCTATGCAAGTTAAAGAAGGGTTGTATAGCGGGAAGAAATAAAAAGAAAAAGAATAGAGAAAGTGAAAAGGATGAAAGAAAGGGACATATATATTGCAGGAATACAGGACAGAAGAGGAATACTCAAGAAGGGAAGAAAATAGGGCACTGAATAAGAAAGGGAGAGCTTGCCCCTGGTAGTAGAATAACAGTCTAGGATGCAGTAAATGGAGTAACAGGTTTAGGCTACTCCTGACCCTTGGATCAGACAATAGCCCCACCTTTACAGCAAAGATGTCACAGGATATCTCTAAAGGGTTAAATATAAATTAGAAGCTCCATTGTGCTTACAGCCCACAGAGTTCTGGGCATATAGAGCACATGAACAGGACCTTAAAAAAAATTTTAATGAAATTTACTTTAGAAACCAGTGAAAACTGGACCACTTCGCTCCCTCTCGCCCTTTTACAGGCAAGGTGTAGACTATACTAGGAGGGATTCTCCCCTTATGAAATTATATATAGTAGACCTCCTCCCAATCTTCCCAAGCTCAGGGAAGAATTGAAGGCTGAAATTCACAAATGCTCCTTGCTCAAGTTCTTGCAGACTCTGCAGTCCAACCAGAAGGCCGTCCATAAGCACGTCCACGATGCCCTGCCTGTACCCAACTCTTACCCTGTGCACACTTTCCAGCCCGGGGTCTCGGTGTGGGTAAAGAGGTTCACCTCCCAGGGACTAATTCTGGCCTGGGAAGGACCATACACTGTCAAGGTCAATGGCATCCCGACCTGGCTGCACAGTTCCCAGCTGGAGGGGAGAAAAGCAAAATGGATGGTTCAGGCCTCTCCAGATGAGACTCTTGCGTTTATCGGGACTTTGATTTTTCTGGTTATGATTGTTCAGGGGAATCCTAATAGATCTGAGCCCCAGTGGAACTGGGAACTTAGAAATAGAATATCAGGGCAGGTCTTAAGAGTGTTACCACAAAGGGGATAGAAAAACAGGTTTTAAATCTTAACCTATGTGACCTCATAGGAGGCACCATAGGCATAGATGATATTACTAAAGATGATGCAGAGGATATAAAAGGACACCTACCCTGGGGTTGTGGGACACCTTTGAGGGAATGGGGACTACAAGGGATAGGAATCTATATATGCCAGGGAGCGATATAGTCACCACAAGTTGCTTAAATGCAAATGAATACTTTGGTCCATCTTGGGGTTGTGAAACTATATTTACTGCTAAGGACTATCTGAGAAGCAGGGACCCTCATATAGGTTTTAGAAGGTTAACTGAGCCCAAGGGTCTCCATATAGAGAACTCTAACCCCATCCAGATTAATGTCATTAGTCAGCCAAACTTTTATTGGACCACAGGAAAGACATGGGGACTGAGGCTATATGTATCTGGGAAAGACCCTAAAATTCTATTCACCATTCAGAGGAAGGTTTCAGAAAAACTATACAGAGGAGAATAAATTCTGTAAAACTCCTTATAGTTAAGGGTCATTATAGCTCTGTCCCAGAAAAGGAAGAAGGGTCAATGATTCGATTCTTATTAAAACCAGTGGGGATTGAACTACTGGGCTATTTAATTTTTTTTTTTTTATCCTCACCTGAGGACATTTTTGCATTTATCTTGAGATAGAGCAGGAGGCAGAGAGGGGGGAAGAGAGAGAGAAAAACATCAATGCGTGAGAGACACATCGAGTGGCTGCCACTCACACCACCCCAACCAGGGCCAGGGACAAACTGCAACCGAGGTATGTGCCCTTAGCGGGAACCGAACCCGGGTCTCTCTGGTCCGCGGGCCGACGCTCTAACCGCTGAGCCAAACCGGCCAGGGCACTACTGGGCTATTTAAAATCATGCTCCATTCTGGCCAGTTATTCCTGCACATAAATACCCCCAAACAGTTTTCTAAAAAACCTTGGGACTGAAACCCAGAGGAACAATAAAGATAAGGGGTTAATGATGGCCTTGGGAAACTTGATGGGACCATAAAAAAGGAAGAGTTTAATGGCTGCCCTGACCCCAGCAGTGATTCCTCCCCTTGCACCTGGGACAGTCTGTAACAGCCCCAGCACCAATTAAGCGGCACCAAGAAGAATGTAGTTTTTTGTAATTTTTTCTGTAGTGTGTGGCTATATAAGCCAGAGAACAAAGAAGGCTCAGCCTGGTGGATTTGGGAAGTTATACCCCACCAAGGCCCGCCGGCGGAATAAAGTGCGCCTTTACAATTCGGCTGTGCATCTCTCGTTATCTCGCTGACACGTTACAACAATATGTTGAAGCTCTAACTCCCAGTAACTCAAAATATGATTATGTTTGGAGAGAGAACCTTTAAATTTGTGACTGGGGACCTTATAAAAGAGAACATTTTGCTCACAAAGGATCCCATCTCTGTGTGCATACAGAGAAAGGGCCATGTGAATACATATCAAGAAGTCATCTATCTGCAAGCCAAAGAGAGAGCTACTCGCACCTTTATCTGGATCTTGGACTTCTGGTCTACAGAACTATGACAACATTTTGTTGGTTAAACCACCCAGTTTGTGGTATTTTGTCATGGCAGCCCTAGTAAAGTCATGTAATCAAGCTCTCTATGTGTGCTGGGGAAATGGGGATGCCTTGCCTCTTGTACTGATTTAAGCATTGCCTGTATTGCTAGACCGTAGGTGTTTTTTGTTTTTTCGTTATCTTGCTCCTCTCACAACAATAGTTGTCCAACTGCCTGGGCCCAGTAGATTTTCCTGTCTTTTCCCAGATGTAGTATTTTTGTTTGATTTGTTTGTTTTCCCCTGTTCTTCCCTCCAAGTTACAAAGGGCCTTCAGTTAAGTCATTGGGATCTCAGTGTTTGCTACCCTTTTATCAAGGGATTAAGTGTTGTTTTTCCCTTAGAGTATCTTTTTTTTTTTTTTTAAGAGTTTTAGGGTCTATTGTGTAAAGGAGCATAAATAAAACAGTAGATACAATCCGGTGTGACAGGTTGCCTTCTAGAAAAATATAAAGCAGAGAAAGAAAACAGAACCATGTGAAAGATATTATACCTAGGAGGATTAGGGACATTTTCATCAGAGTAGTAGCAGGAGAACTAACATTTATATCAACTATTTAACTTCTCTGAGAAAGTTATTATATATAGTGATGTGTTTAACATATACATAAGTCCAGCAATAGATGGCCCTTCTTGAGATCAGCGAGATGAAGAAGATTTATATCAGCTTCATAGAAAAGAAATATAAAAAGGAGCTGGTTCTATTAAGTGCCCAAAATAAAATTTAAAGTAGAAATTGTCAGAGGAAACATTTGTTTCTACTAAATGAAAATCAAATGAAATTTGGCACCCATGCTAAGGAAAACTGGTTGACGTACAATAGATCTGTATTGTGACATCAGAACAGCAGTGCTTGTGAGCATTTCTGGAATCCAAGCTCTTTTCACAGAAGGAGGGACAGAGCGGGCAGAAGCACCATGGAGTCACCCTCAGCGTCTGCTCACAGACGACTTGTCCCCTGGCAAGAGTTCCTGCTGGCTGGCTCACTCTTAATTTTCTGGAGCCTGCCCACCAATCAAGAAGTCACTGTTTGGGACTTTGATGCTGGTGAAGGGGACGATGCGCTTCTCGAGGCCAAAGGTGTACCTCTGGTTGTTGTAGGCTATTCATGGTTCCAAGGGGCAAGTGCAGATGATGAAAACTTTGTCATTGGATCATATTTAGTAGGCAATAGAACAAGTATGTCTGGACCTAAAAACAACAGTCGAGAGATAATATGCCACAATGGATCCCTGCTGTTCCTGAAGACCACCAAGCAAGACGCGGGATTCTACACACTACAAGTCGTAGTAGAAGCTTCACAGTTTGAAAGAGCAACAGGACAGCTCCGAGTATTCTCAAAGTTATCTTCACCCACCCTCAAAACCGAAAACACCAACCCCGAGGAGAGAAAGGGCCCTCTCGTGTTCAAGTGTGAACCTTTCACTCCAAACACCACATACCGGTTTGTGTTCAACAATAAGACTCACCCACTGAGCTACCCGCATAAGAATACTCTCACTTTAGACATAGTCCTAAGGAAAGACTCTGGAACCTATGAGTGTGAAACCGTGAACTCATTAGGTACGCACTGCAGTAACTCAATCACGCTGAATGTTCTCTATGGCCCGGAGAAACCCATCATTACCCCCAAAGACTTTGAGTACAGTACAGGGGAAACCATCACCCTCATCTGTAGTGCAGTCTCTAACCCGCCCGCAGAGATTTCCTGGATTATCAATGGGAAAACCCAGATAAAAACACCGGACCTCGTTATCCCCCAAATCACTGAGAAGGATAGTGGAACTTATATCTGTCATGCCCATAACTCTGCCACTGGCGTCAAAAGAAGCACAGTCAGGAAAATCACAGTCATTAGTGCCTCCTCCTCACTAGGGATTAATATCCAGATTGGAGTCTTGGTGGGCATAGCTGGGATAGCAGCCCTGGTGTTCTAGCTGTTTGGCAGACAAGTCAAAGGTATGATGGCCTTGCTCTTGTCTTGCTTCCTCCAAGGCTAACCGCCATGCATGAGAGAGGGAAGGAGAATTCCCCTCAGTCTCTGGGCCTAGACCTGCTCTTCCTCCTTCCTAAACCCCTGTTTCTGAGCTCTGATTCCTGCGGCTTCATTTTCCCTAGTCTTCAAGCTTCCTGTACCCTACTCTCTCTGTGCCATAGTTGTTACTCCCACCCCAACTGGTTTAGTGGGGGCAGCAGTGATTATGTTCTGGGTCCCCCAGTCAGGGAAGCAAAGGCCAAGAAGGAAAAGTAATGAGGAAATGCCAACAGGAGCAGGAGAAAGCGAGTCACTGTGCTCTGTCAACCACAGGAAGAGGAGAAGTGAAGGCAGGGCAGGAAGAGAACTTAACTTTTAACTTTAGTTGATTAATTTGTAGATTATTATAATCATTTTCAATTCGTTTGTTTTTTAGGTTAATTGGAAAATTGCACAATTAATTTTTAACATTGGTCTTATTTAGATAATTGTTCCTTTCTTCTATTTGAACTGTTTGTTGACAAGATGCTTAACCTAATTTACCTAAGCCAAATTCACCTCCATACTTCATTTAAAATGTTAATACTCTTCTTCCCCTGTTCATTGAATCAGGAACTTAGGGGATGACCCTTTAACACCATCAAGCATAAGTAATGTTTCAGTTCCTCCAAGCTGAGAACCAGTATTTCCCTTAGATGTTTGCTATTTGCTCATGGCTTTTGAGTGGATCATCTCTGCCATGTTCCCAACAACTACTTCACTTAGGTACTAAGATGTAGCTTTACCAAAGAATCATCAATGATTTTTTAAAGTTGAAGGATGGTGTAAATTCAGCTATTTTTTACTCTTACCATTACCTAAGATCTAAGTGCTTGTCAGACAAACAAAAGAAATAGCAAAGGAGAATTTTGAAATATCCATCTCAAGAGATATTCAATAGAATTACAAGTATCTCTAGTATAGCTATATTCATGCTTGGAAATATAGCTACTCATTTACACGCTCTTTAAGAAAGTATATATATATATATATTTTTGTCAAGAATATTTTTAAAGTAATGATAATTTAAGAGGGAGATATTTAGAGACAATTAATATTTAAACATAAAAAGAGTGAAAATCTTATGAAGTGATAGCATATTTGTTTGATCAGTCCTAGGACAGTACTGGTAAACTCAAATGTATTTTAGAATTTAGAGACCATTCAGACGTAAGCGTGTCATAACCATTTAAATAATTTCGACTCTATTTATTTTCAAGGAAATGAGCCTCTGGTGAATTGACCTTGGATTGTATTCAGATTTCTCATAAGAAAAGTCTGAAAGCAGTTTTGAGATACATTACCAGGTATTACTCAGAGTGCACTGTGAGGTCCACTTCTGAACTTCAGTTCTCTAAAGGCCACAATAAATGATGAAGGAGACCCTGCATGTGTGAGGGTAGGTGTATATGGGATCTAGCTAATCCTTTCTTTGAATATTGCTTTTAACTTAACACTGTTCTAAAAAATAAAGTCTTTAAATTAAAAACAATTAGAGTTAAAAAATTAAAAATACATAGTGACTATAAAGATAACAGATTTTTTCTCATTGGACTAGACAGGAACTGGAATAGGTCATTTGAACACAAGCTGTATGTATAGTTTTGGGCCCGCTGTGCTCTGGGTCTAAATATGGACAAATGGATGGGAGTCTAACTCTTGGAATACTAATAATGCCTGACAAAGAACTAAATACATGGTACTTTGCAATAAATTAAACATTGTCCCCATTAAAATGATAACAAATCATTTGGAAACATACAAAATGACAGAGAAAAATAAACATATTTGGCTAGCATTACCAGATAGTAAAACTTACTATGAATCTATGATACTTAAATCTTTGAATTTTGGAGAAGAGATAATAAATATAAATTAAATGTATAAAATTCTAAAAATAGGCATGCATGCAAGACTTCAGTTTATGATAAAGATAGTGAGTGGGTAAAAGAGAGTTTACATAGTGTAGATTACTGTGTTGAGACAAATTGGGCAACTTACTAGCACCATTCCCACAATGCATAGGGTGGACAAAAGGTTTACAGATGTTCATATGGAAAACAATACAATAATTAACAAATAATACTACAAGAATAAACTCTGTGTTTCACATACTCACAACTCTAAATCCACTGTGGCCACCCCTGTATAAATATATTTCTTAACTTATATTGATACCAAAATAAATTCTATATGAATTAAATATTTGAGCAAAAAAGCCATAAAATTTCACACAGAATCAATACATGTTTAGAGAATGAAAAATATTTTCTAAGCTAGACTATAATCCAGAAGACATAAAGAAAATTCTTGGTAAATTTGAATACATATTTAACATTTTGAAAGGGAATAAATAACAAAATATGAGTTATAAAAAAAACTGCAATATTGAATAAAAATATTTGCAATACATATGACAGAAAAATATTTGATTTCTTTAATATTACATGTAACAAGTTTAAACCAAATAATTAAAAATAAAGATAAATTGCACATTACAAAATGGACATAGGAATTGAAAATACAATGTACAGAAAAGGACTCATCAATCACACGTGACTATATGAAATGCTGCAAACCATATATGTTATATTTTTTAAAAAAAATGTAGTTCTGAGTACCCAGCGTAAAATATAGAAGAGAACTATGTTTAAATAATTCTGTTTTTTGTTTTTGTTTCTTGTAGCTTTATTTATACCTTTTTAAATATTGAGTTTAAAATAAACTGCAAGTAATTTACTAGAACTAATAAGAATTTAGTAAGATTGGCCCTGCCTGATTTTGCTCAGTGGTTAGAGCATCAGCCTGTGGTCCGGAGAGACCCGGGTTCGGTTCCCGCTAAGGGCATGTACTTCGGTTGCAGTTTGTCCCCGGCCCTGGTTGGGTCGTGCGGGAGGCAGCCACTCGATGTGTCCCTTTCACGTCGATGTTTCTCTCTCTCTCTCTCTCTCTCTCTCTCTCTCTCGTGCGGGAGGCAGCCACTCGATGTGGCCCTTTCACGTCGATGTTTCTCTCTCTCTCTCTCTCTCTCTCTTCCTCGCTCTCCCTCCCACTCTATCTGAACAAAAAATGGAAAAATGTCCTTGGGTGAGGATAAAAAAAAACAAAACAAGAATTTAGTAAGATTGGAAGGATACACATTAATTATATATAGAAAAACATATATATATGTATATATTCTATCACTGAACATGCAAAAAATAATATAAAAAACAATGTTTTTTAGACCAAGGTATTGAAGTTATTCATGATTAGTTTAATGCATCCTAAGATATACTTTACATTATTACATTATTACTATTATTAGTATAAGACATTAGCATAGGAACAGTATATACCTTAATGTTTAATTTTAACTAAATATGTGTAAGCTTTCTACGCTGAAATTACATATATATGTACATATAGTCTAAATTTTAAAAGACATATAAGTAAATTTTTGTTTATAATTTAATAAAAACATGACAAAGAAGATTTAAAAACAGGGAATTTGTTTGAACCAGCACTCAGCTGATAAAAACTAAATACAGCCCTGGCCGGCTTGACTCAGTGGTGAGTGCTCGTTCATGGACCAAAGGGTAATGGGATTGATTCCAGGTGTAGGGCACGTACCTTAGTTATAGGTTCGGTCACTGGCCCTGGTGGGGTCGTGCGGGAGGCAACCAATAGATGTCTCTCTCTCACATGGATGTTTCTCTTTCTCCCTCCCTCCTTCCCTTCCACTCCCTCTAAAAATCAATGGGAAAAAATCCTTGGGTGAGGATTAACAACAACAATAAGCAGTACATATGACAAGCATATGAAAAGATCTGTCAATAGGGAGTTACATGTGCACCACAATACAGCACGTTTGCACATCTATTAAAGTGTCTCAAATTAAATCGTAGACGATGCACACTCTGGAAGCCTTTTTTGCACACCACATCTTGTAATACAGTTGATCTACTTGGCCAGCTGTGTATGTCACCTTTGAGATTCCACCTAAAATTCTCACCACTGATTGGTTCACATTGAGAGGGGTCTGTCACAATTAGAAATCTATCATAAAATATTAATATCTAATGTATCAGTTAAACAACCGAGACACTTTAATGACCTGTTTCTGTTTTATGTATTCATCAATTTATTGAATAAATATCTGTCAAAACCACTATATTCCAGACAATGTTCCAGCAGTAAGGATATATCAGTGAAGACAACAGACAGAATTACCCTGAATATATGTAGTTTCCCATTGAGTCGGGTGGGAAAGACAATTAAAAAGAAGCAAAGGAAATGAAAGGGTATACCATATAGTGGTAAGTGCTGGAAGAAAAATATGAACTGCTCAAAAAGAGTGGAAGAATGTTGCAATCCTGAGTAGGGGTTTACAAAAGCCTCGCTGAAGAGACAGCATTTGAAGGATACCCATAATGACAGGAGCTAATCAGTGCAGATATCTGACATCCCAGGCAGACTCCTTGCCAATGAAAAATGTCAATGACAAAGATGGTTGACATCTAATAAAGTTTGTGATTGCTTAAATGTGGTAATATAGAAACCGAATACTTGATTTTAGTCACATTAATGCAATGCACTGTGTGTGGGGGGGGGTATTCATATTGCAGATTGGGGATACTCTTCAACTGTCATCTCACCCTACAAGTTTAGACTTAATTGCCTCAGTAGATTTGCCTACTTTCATTTTAAAGTGGTAATCATGATAATGATTATTAATATGAATTTTTTCTGAGGGCCCTGGTGTACGCTCTATTTCTTAGAAAGACTCGAAGGTATGATGGCCTTGCTCTTGTCCCGCTTCCTCCAAGGCTAACCGCCATGCTTGGGAGAGGGAAGGGACTTCCCCTCAGTCTCTGGGCCTGGACCTGCTCCTCCTCCTTCATAAACCCCTGCTTCTCAGCTCTGATTCCTGAGGCGTCGTCTTCCCTGGTCTTCAAGCTTCCTGGACCCCACAAACTCTGGGACATAGTTCCTCCCATCCCCAACTGGTTTAGTGGGGGCAGCACTGATTATATTCCTGGGTCCCCCCATCAGGGAAGCCAAGGCCCAAGAAGGAAAAGTAATGAGGAAATGCCAACAGGAGCAGGAGAAAGCGAGTCACTGTGCTCTGTCAACCACAGGAAGAGGAGAAGAGAGGGCAGGGCAGGAAGAGAACCTAAGAAAAGCAGAAACCATTGAGAATAACAGCAGCTCCCACAGAAGGGAGGGGTGTAGGGTAGAAGTGGGCTCAGATGCTATTGATAACGAATGGGCCTCTGTGAATGTCAGGCCAGCAGGAAAGGGGCGCACACTGGCAGGGGGTGGGTGCACTGAAGAGGAGGCCTAGGAGGACAGGCAGTACTGGCCCTGGCATCAATGAGCATGGAGGAGCCCCAGGGAATTTCTGCTCAGAGTATCCTTCCTACATCAAGGAGCAAATATCCTATGCATGGGAATAGCAGTCATAGTCTCTGATATTTATTTAGGGTGAGAGACCAGTGCAATCTCACACAGCCCAAGCCCTCAGCCTCCAACTACAGTCAGGACCACTCTGACAACTCACCCAACAAGATCAATGAAGTTATATATTCTTTCCTGAACTTCAATGTCCAGGAATCAAAGAAATCAACTTCAGCCTTTTCGTCCCCAAAAGCCACAAAAACGGTTTATTCAGAAGTCAAAAAGAACCTCACTGCACTGCTGACTGATCCCAAGCTTCTCATCTTCATCACCAGGGGACCCCTTTGTCCTAAGGAAAAAGGAGAATAAGCCTTTTACTCCCTACCCCCCTTCACTCTCTGGGAGGCACCTCCAGCTCCTGGACACAGCCCTCTCTTCATTGTCAAGAAATGAAAAGCTACATCTGGGAGTCTATAGAAAGCCCAACCTTCCTTGTCATTGAAATTTGGCAAGGCAGACTTTGGACAAGAGTTGCCAGAACCTCTGGCCCTCCCCATTTCCTCACCTAGATTGTTCTAAACTTACCTACTCAGCACACACTCATTCAGTCCCACCTCAGCCCTGTCCTGTTGGAGTCTAACTTGAATTGGCCATAACCCTGAGAGTATGTTCTTATCCACTGAACTGCACATGACAGAGAAGAGAGAGAAACCGTAAAAACTTTTCCCATCTCTCCAAAGCCCAGTGTGGACCCACCCCACGGGAAAACAAATATATAACCAGGTCTCAATAGCGAAACTCTACACTTTGTGTACTGTCAGGGTGTCTACCTGTAGATCTAGAGCCTAAACCCCTTGTTCCTTGGCTAGAATACCACCAGAGCCTTTGGCAAGCATGTCTTCAGAGAACCCACTAGGAACAACTAGGAAAGCCACAGATGATTCCACTGGAAAATGCAAAAAAAAAAAAAAAATACATGTATGTTTTATCAACATTGTGGGCTTTTATTCAAACAAATAACTACAGAGGGAATGAATTACAGTTTTTGAGGGCAGTCAGCTCCTAATAGAGACAACCTGTTGGGACTTTCAGAAGAGAATCAGAGATTATTTAAACTATAATTTAAAATGCACAGTTTAGGGTATTGGGTTTTTTTCCGTCTCTCTGAGACAGTTCACTTCAATTTTTGTAACTATTTATTTATGTCTAACAGGTTATTTTTACTTGGCTTTGCTGTGTAAGCCAATCAGAAGGCTTAGGTGAAAGAAGCCACCAAAACCCCTCAAGTCCCCTTGGCCAAGAGCTCCTCAGGGCTTTTATGTCAGGGGCTCTGAATGAAGAGAAGAATCAGTGAATCAGTTTCCCTCATTCAGTTTCCAGGCATCGCAGGCTGATCATCCATCACCTTTCAAATCCATGTTTCTGCCTGTGTATGTTCTGTACATCTGACCCTCTCACTGTCTCAGGAAAACAGGGCCTCTGCTAAGGTGTATTTGGTCCTTGAGAAGGGGGCGCCCTGAAGCAAACACTGTCACTCACACTGTTACCATTGTTTACAACCCAGAAAACTGCACTGGTGCTGACTCTGGACATGGGGTGCGGGGGCGGGGGGATCATAACTGGATCCCAGGCTTCTTGAACAGCCTCTGAACCATGTTTTCTCCCATGGGGTCTGTGAGTCCCACTGTGTCCGAATAAAGGGGAATGGTAGGGGAAGGAGAGGCAGACTACTGCCCACCCAGCCTTCCACACCCATGGCTTTGGGGCTGTTGAGAGAATGTATTCCATAGTGATTACTTGATCTCATGTTGTGTCCTAAGGCCCCTCGGAGAGGGTGAGTTGGGAGTTCTGTGTACTAAGGTACCTCTTTCAGGGTTTTCTAATCCTGACCGAGACTCTATATATTTCCCTTCATCTGTACTGTTCTCTGTTATTTAATTTAGCCTGGCTAAGGACATTTCTGAATAATTTGTAAAATTTGCTCTATATTTATAATAAAAATTACGTATCAGACATCCAAAAAATAAAAATAAAAATAAAATAAATCTGTATTGTAATAATTCCTGTACAAATCACATTCCACCAGGGGCAATCATTCTGAATTAACCCTTTTCTTATCTGAGTTACATTTAAGATGATAGTTAGCTCAAATATAGTTCTTCAAGTAATTCTGTCCAGTTGTCTCCCTAAATAATTAATTCTCATAGATATTCAGGACTGAGTCACTTTGGACTAGGACTGAGAAATCATGAATTTAAGTTTATTTACCTTTTATTTTTTTAAATATCTTTTTATTGATTTTATAGAGAGAGGAAGGGAGAGAGAGAAAGAGAAAACCATGGATGAGAGAGAGAAACATCAGTCAGCTGCCTCTCACACGCCCCCTACTGGGGATCAAGCTTGCAACCTGGGCATGTGCCCTGACTGGGAATCAAACCAGGACCTCTCAGTCCATGGGCTGAAGCTCAATGCACTGAGCCACACCAGCTGGGCTACGTTTCTCTACTTTTGAATCTAGCAATTCTTGCAATTTAATATTAGTAATGTGGTTGGTTGTTCAGAAGCAGTCTAATGTTAAAGTGCTCCTTAGGCAATTTCACACAATATAACTGACTTATAGATTCAAATTAATTAATTTTTGTACTCAGAGATGTGGTTTCTACTTATGGTTTTATTTGAAAGTTGAACAACATCAACAACAAAACCAGACTGGGCACAAACACTCTCTGTTCCCTATACACACACTACGGATGCCTCATGAAAGTGTTTTGAAGTCACCGTAGCCGGTAGCAAGAGTAGTTACTGAGGGAATTAAACAAAACAAAACAAAACAAAACTAAACTAAACAAAAAATCCTATCCATAGTGACAATAAGAAACAATGTGTAGACCACATTTTCTGAGGACAGAAAAGACCCACCCCATTTAGAAGGCAAGCGTGGAACCAATAGTATCCTTGTGTGTTTATTTAATAGCTTATTTTAAAGAAAAAAACACTGGAATTTTGAATCAGATCAAGGAAATTTGAGTCGTACTGAATCTCTTTCACTAAATATGGGAATTAATTTAAGACACTTGCAAGCATCCAGTTCTTCTCAAAAAATAAAAAAAAAACTAAATAGAGTAAGAATTCTTCGTGCTTTGCTATTGCCATTGAGTTTATTTATGTGACAGTGTGAGTAGGATGTGAGTCACTATGCAAATGTTGGGTCCTTATCTTATAGTCTGTGTTGCCTTTGGGTTCATGTATGATGACAGACTTTTCTTTATTCCCAGCACAGATCACCATCTGTGTTGAATGATTGGTTCAAAGTAAACAACGGTGTTTCATTTTATAAACCTTTTCTTATAAGTGCATGAGTTTATATCTTTACAAATCTTACAAAGAGAATTGTCTTTCTATGTAAATTGTGGATTTATATTCAACACGAGAAAATTGCCGATGGTTGCCTTGAGAAATCCTTTTTTTTTTTTTTCAGAAAAGTCAGGTCAGTTTTTGCCTCAAAACAAATGTGGATATGGTCCTACATTCTTAGAAAGCTAATTACCAAAATTATACTTTCAAAGATTTCTGTATTCTGGATTTGCTGATAAGGGTCTGTGGATTATATACAATTTCTAAACCTGTACATATCTAGTCATTTGACCTGCTAAATTTAGTCAAAATGTGAGACTGGGCACAACTCTGAATGACTGAGAGTTCCAGAAGTAAAAATTTAGTTCCCTCCAGGGTTTTCCAAGTTTTCTCATAGATTGATCTAGTGGACTCACATAATCTCTGAAACCAACAATTAGAGAATACACATCCATGACAAACCCACATAGAGAATTAACTTTAAAGTAACCACATATCGGATGTATCAGGGATTTGAAGCATCCTTCAAACAGTCGCTGCAGGAGAAATCTTATTAGTAATGAACAGGCATGTGTCCTGGTTTTGGTGGCATTTATACAAATCTCCATGTCACAAAGTGACATAAAGCTCCACACACACACAAACACACATGTGTGTATATAAAATTGGCAAAATCTGAAAAAGGCCTTTAGATTGCATAAATGGCAATCTTCTGTTTTTGACGTTGTACTGCAGGTCTGTAAGATGCAACCACTGCAGAAGCTGGGACAAGAATATACAAGAACTCCCTGTCCTATTACTGCAACCGCCTGGGAAACTCTAGCTATTTTGAAGTTAAAAGGTTAAAAAAAACAGCCCTGGTTGATGTGGGGCTCAGTGGTTAGAGCATCGACCTGCTGACCAAAGCGCCTTGGGTTCGATTTCTGGTCGAGGTCACATACCTGGGTTGCAGGTTCAATCCCTGGCCCTGGCTGGGGCACATGTTCGAGGCAACCAATCAATGTGTCTCTCTCATATTGATGTTTTCTCTCATCTCTCTCTCTCTCCCCCTTCCTCCCTTATACTTTCTCTAAAACCAATGGAGAGAATATCCTCGAGTGAGGATTTAAAAAAAACAAATGTTTAAAAAATAGTGCCTTAAACCAGCACAGGGTTCTTTTCCTCACAAAAAGATGCTCAGAAGTAAGCCCAGCGTTGTGGCTTGTCTGACTCAGTGCTCTCCTGCTGGCCCAAGCTCCTGGACCTTTCTCCAGCAGGTGGCTGTGCCCCTCATGGCTACAGGGAGGCTCCTGCAGCCCAGGCAGGGTCGGGATTCCAGGTGGGTATAAATGCAAGGGGGGGGGAGACAGCAAAGAGCAGAGGGTGAGGAGTACACCTTGGTCATCTCTGTCTCCTGAAACTTCTATTGACTTTTCATGTCCAGGACTGTGGAGCATGACAATCAGTGCATGCAAGTACGGGAAGGAGACTGTGTGTTTGTTCATTGTTGTGTGTTTCTGCTTTTCTCCCACTCACAGCACACCACTGCCCTGAACACCAGGGTTTCCTCTGCAGGGTGCCCACCACCCACAGTCAGCAGGTGCGAAATGGGGGAGGGGAAACATTAACACATATTCTGATGTAGGTCAAAATGAAATAGAAAAGTAAGAAACGGTGCAGTCAAATTAGATGCTAAATGGTATTCAGAAGGCTGTAGTGTCCATTGATCTAACTGTAGGCCAAGTAAAAAGTGAGTATACAGGGATCAGTATAAACACCATAGGTCAAGCCAACTAAAAGGGCAAGATTGCTAGAAGAGATTCCCCCATTGTTGATACATGGCAAATGATAACAAGAACTCTAGGAATAGTCAATATTTGTAAATGCAAAAGGACATGTGTTAGAACTCACCGGAGGATCTATCAATAAGACCTGGCACATGTTACAAGCCAAAGCACTTTGGAAATTTCAGCTAAGGGTGAAGCTAATCACTTTGACTGTTAAATGAAGCCTCCCTTTAAAAACAAAACAAAACAAAAAACACACACACATCAGATATTTGGAAAGAAAGGCATCTGAATCAATTTTTCTTCAATTAATATTCTGGTGTCAAAGTGGATAAAATATTTAGAACAAAGAATAGTGACTGTATGAGGCATAATTTAAGCCAATCCCTCCTTTACAATTTATAGGAACTTCGATAGGGCTTTCCCATCCTATGTTTTACTATATAAGTTACATTTGGCTCTATGACAAAAACAAACAAACGAGAACATCAGGGTTTCACAAAAGGAATTTTAATCTTGACAATTGCACATATAAGACATATCACACTTTCTGAGGTATAAACCATGACGTTCTCATGAGGGATTTGATTCTGCTCTTGAAATTTAAATCTAAGGACTTTTAAAGTAATATCGATAAGCCTCAATTGCCATCATGTATCCTTTTTTAGAGTGCAGTATGGGCATTATTTACATTGTAATGCGGCAAAAATTTGACTCACATAGTCTTATCATGTAGAGTAGGGAGAGAACATTATGTCTCCTAACAGTTTCATATGTTTTCTTCAAGAGAAAACAAGTGTCAGCCTAGAATATGATTGTCAAGTACATGTTTGGTTAGCATCTCTTAACTATATGCCAAAATAATCATTTGAACCCCAAGATCTGCTAACATTGAAAAATGAAGATAAGCCCTGGCCAGTTTGGCTCAGCGGTTGGAGCGTCGGCCTGCGGTCCGGAGAGTCCCGGGTTTGGTTCCCGCTAAGGGCATGTACCTCCGTTGCAGTTTGTCCCCGGCCCTGGTTGGTTGTGCACGTGGCAGCCACTCGATGTACTCCTTTCACATCGATGTTTCTCTCTCTCTCTCTCTCTTCCTCTCTATCCCTCCTACTCTATCTGAAGAAAAAAAAAATGAAGATAATTTTACATTATCTGTTGGTTGTTCTTGAAAGTAAAGTCACAGTGTTCATGTCTTTTTTCTCTTTCTTGCAATCAGAAATATTGTTTTATTAGGTATTGACAAGGGAATGAATACTCAGCAGCCAAAAGACTGCCAAATGCTGCAAAACCACTTGCATGTTCGTACTAGCCAAACTTAGAATCTACAAATACACTTTGAATGTTAGAGGGGTTATAGTTAATAAAGTGTATACATCAATGACAATCAAAATATGTAACTACACACATCAGTATGAATGAATCTGCTGAGTATAATTTGAATGAGTAAAGTCAGACACAGAAGAATACACATTGTATCTTTTTTCTACTAATTTATTGTTTTAAAAGATTCAAAATTAATTGATGCTGTGAACTTTCAGGATAGTGGTTATACTTGGGGGAGGAGCAGGTGTATGCAATGGGACATGAGAAGGGTTTCACAGATACTAGTAATGTGTTTGTGTTTTTTGTTTTGTTTAGTTTTTCCTGGATCTGACTGTCAGTTACATAGGTGTGTTTAGCATGAAAATAATCATGAAACTACAACATCGTCATGAGACAATTCTCTATGGGTCCCTTGCATATCGGTATCTTGTCTGAGCAGTGACATTGGCTGCCTTTTGTTCCAGACTATATTTCTAGAAATGTTAATAGAGAAAAGGCCTTGGAAGATACTAAGAAATAGCTCCCTTCAGGAAAGAGAGTAGATTTATTTCCTGAATAGTATAATAAATATAATGCCTCTTTCTAGGCAAATAATCAGGTAGGTTTGTTTGTAGTCGTTTATAAGAGATTGGGTTTCTCTAAGTTCAGAGTTCCTCTCCTCTGACACAACCCACTGCATATGAATGTGTAATGGGGCCCTTG
Organism: Tadarida brasiliensis; assembly: GCA_030848825.1. NCBI lineage: Eukaryota > Metazoa > Chordata > Mammalia > Chiroptera > Molossidae > Tadarida > Tadarida brasiliensis. The sequence goes on along the minus strand of CM061257.1, from coordinate 146,170,338 downwards.
ATGGATGACCTTGTGGGAACTAAGGCCCAAGCAACACTGAAAAGATCATATGTTAGCGACTCTTATCGCTGTGAGCAATAATTTGTCCTTGGCTACTTCCTTACGAGTCTTATGGCTTCTGCCAGCATACATGAAATGATGGCAAGCTAACTTGCTAATTTGAGAGCAGGATGAAAACCCAGACCCTTCACATTTGACACTAAAATATCTACTTAACACATGTATACTTTAATAGAAACTTAAAAATTACTTGCAGCAGTCTTGATTCCTTATAAATTATAAACCACAAAAGGAAGCAAATATCAAAACTGAAGAAGATATAAACACTCCCAAAACAAACCAAACACCTGCTGGCATTCAAAAAGCAATAATCGACCTTTTGCATCCCAATGTATTAGTCACTCTCTTTGGAAAGAGTAATACTGAAGAGCTTGGATTTTTTAAATCTCTGTCTTTTCAAAGACATAAAATTTTAGTTGAATTTCCATTGGAAAAAGTGGCCTAGAATATTAATTACTCTGTGCCACATATTGTCTATTCAAGTTTTTAAATTTTCCTTCCAATTGGTGACATTTAAATACTATTTCAAGATTTTTTAAAATGTAGCTTCATTTTATTCACTTTGTTTAATGAAAAACAAGGATGGATGCAAAACTCAGTATTTGTTGTGTGAACACCAGTATTGTTTGTGCTGTTTATGAAGGGATCTATTGGTAGAAGACACGATGGCTGTTAAACCCTTATTTGAGAAAAGTTTAAGTTGTTTTCGTAATTTAACTCACATAACATTGAATTATAAGTCTAGAATGAAAGACAGTAATAGCTCACAGCATAGGGAACAAGAAAACTGAAGCACAGACAGCTTAGATGTATTTGGTCAAAAGTATTTAACAATTTTGTAGAGGGGTAACTGAACCTTGATCTCACTAAAATGCCCTGTTGTATAGTCCTAAATTTAACCTAAAAGGGCAAAAGATCATGGCCTTTCTTTTTGAGAAATACAGGTATGGTATTATATGGCCAACGCTTCAAGGTATGATAATTCCTTGTCATTTTAATATGTGAATATTGGGTAATTTCTATCTTCTAAACATGGAGAAATAAGTGATTTGTTTTTGAAAATTGAAAAATTGCATTGACAATGAATCATTAAAACCCAAACTTAGGAATTAGAAAACAATAACCAAATAAGCTAGAAAGATAAAACACAGTCGGGGCTTTACTTCCCATGGTGTTCTGTTTTCTCTAAAGCAGTGTCAGAGACTCAGCTCATTCTAATGATATTTAGAGCAACCAGAAACAATGACACAACGGCCTAATGGAAATAAGTCATCTGTGGACGGTGCAAACACATTATTTTATGAACTATTTTGCACAAGCCCCTATGGACTCCTCTCAGCTATACAACTGGGCTGGCTTTCATGACTGGAGCTGCTCTCCTGGGATTTTTGTGTGGCCTTTCTGCTTTGATAGAATAGAAATGAAGGGATGAGGATATTGCACCTGATTGGTCAGTCACTCTAGGGACAAGGACTTAGGAGCTGCTCATCAAGCTTTTCAAAATAAACAAAATACAGTTTTTGAACCATAAGCAGGAAAAAGAGGTTTATTAATTAAAGGGAAAATTGCTTTTGGGTGGTGACATTTTTATGGTCCTTTGATTGTTGCTCTCACCTCCCTGTTCCACAAATCAGATAATTTTGGTTTTGAATAGGCATAATTCTCACATTATTGCTATATTCAGAAATATGGTGATTTGATTAATTTGTTAATATATTTTGACTTAACAAGGTATGTTGTGAATTAACTAAGATCATTGTAACATAATTGCTTGAAAATTGCTTTTCACTAAATCACATTAATAAAGAATTTCCCTCTTAAAAACCCACAAATATCCAATGGGAATCAAAAGTTTAGTGAACCAACATATGAATTAAAATGGTCAATGTAGATATATAGGAGTACTTTATTGCCTATATGTTGTTTCTCTCAAAATAATAGATTCTTGTGAAAGATGGTAAAAATATATTTATTGAGCCATTACAAATAAAGGTCAACAATTTAATTTCAAGGCCTGTTTTTCCCTACAAATTGCTTAACACTGAAAATTTTCTAAATTATTTATTTTCTAGCATTTTTATTGATTGATAAGAAATCATTTTATAAGATTAGCTCATATTTATAGTACTAAGATGTGTCCAAATTGTTAGCAAACATATGTTATCATATATGTAAGTGTCATCATGGCTAACCATGACTGACTTGACAGTAATTATAGTTCCCAATATATTCGTATAATTTAATCATGTGGGAAGATTATAATTAAACAAAACTAAATCTAAGATCATGGCTGGTTCTAATTTTTTTAATTCATATGCTCATACCTTTCATCCTTTGACTCCAACATTTGGTTAACAGTCTCCCTCTTTACAGAGTTTATCTGCCTCCCATGCCTCTGTGAGATAGGATATGGTAAATGTTCAGATGAAGGTTTGTAGTTCATTTTGTTGAGTAGTGGAGCAGAAGACAATAAACTGAAGTTTGGCAGAGAGAAATATTTGAATATGTAGTTATTCAACTATTAGAATGTTACAATCAAGTCTTAATTTACTCAAATAATTAAGATTCATTAAAAAAGCACCATTTCTTTCAAGGAACTTTCAGTTTAATATTTCATGTATGTGAGTGGCAAACATGAATGTTTCTGTTTTACTTGGCTTCATGACAGGTATCGTTCAAACTGCAAGATGCCCAAACCAGCTGTATTAATTTTGATGAAGTGACCCTATCAGTAAGGTTCAACAAACATTATTGTTATCATGGCCAGCCATGTGGAAGTAGACAATGTAAGTTTAGTATTTCTCTTTTTTTTTTATCATTTCACACAGAACAGACAAGAAGAATAAGCTTATTGCATTTCCAAGCTTTTCAGGAACATAGACCTGGTTCTGGGCAGTGTCTCCTAGGCCCCGAGCACAAGATGATATAAATTCTTTCATGGCAGGGATATTCAGAATGTTCTCTTTCCCAGTAAATTCTCTCTTACCAGGGGAGATGAGCATGATTAGGATTTGGAAAAGGTGACATTTTTGTTTAGTAACACTAATCTGAACAGAGTCACCAAAACATAGACATTGGGTTTCCAAAAATCAATGCTCTCTGCAATCTAAACATTAATTTTTTTTTTAATTTATTGATTTGAAAGAGAGAGAATGAAAGAAAGGAAGAGAAAGTGAAACACAGATTTTTGTTGTTTCACTTACTTATGCATTAACTGGTTGTTTCTTGCATGTGCCCTGATGGGAGATCAAACCCACAACCTTTGTTTATCAGGATGACACTCTAACCAACTGAACTACCTGGCCAGGGCTCTAAACATATTTTAAAGTGTATGTTAATCTATTTCTAATTTTTTTGCGTTCTATTGATTTGAAAGACTTAACAGCATATCTTTTATATTGTAACTTTATTTTAGTGAGCATGTAGGTATTTTTATTTCATTTTCTCTCAAAGCAGTCAGAGCTCAAAAAGGCATAACTTTTAAATGCAGTATTTTTTCTTCTAATGGTAGTTTATAAATTATCTCAGTAAGTTCATGGAAATATTCAGTATGAATAACAGTAGAATCACTGAAACTTATCTGTATTATGAAGCACATTTAATTTAAAACCATTTTTCTCCCAATGAATGTTATGAACAAATAGCAAACACCTTAGAGAGGATTCTATAATGGAAATCCTGACATAAAGTTAACTAAAACAACTCTAGAAGTCAAGGCTCTGATAAAAATAAATTGGATTTATGCTCGTTTTGTGTATTGCCTATTTCTTGCAAAAAGAAACTGTAAGGGGAAATCAGGAGTATTTACACTTCTGTTAAGTTTAATGGATTTTCAGGTTTGAATTGTCAGTTGTGAATTATATGAAAATCTGCAAAGAAAGCAGTATAAATAGCTAATTCATTACTTCTGTTAGTAATTAACAAATCCCCATATGTTTATATTTTCTTGAAACTAGAAAAGATGTCATTTAGTGTGTAATTTTGTGGAAAGTCCATGCAGTGAATGAAAATACTATGTGTATATGAGCTTCTAATTGTATGTTTCATTTAGGACTTAGAACATTTTTATAAAGCAGAAGCCAGTGGGTAGCCACAGCTGGTAGAAGGAGAAAGCATTTGCTACTGCAGAGAGTTCGTTCATAAAATGCTTGAGCTAACACAAAATGGAGAGGATCCTATCACAAGCAAAGAAGCCACTGTGAAGACCTGGATTTGTTCTTACTTTAAGATTGTACTGATTTTGACATAAGCATCTTACCTCTTTTTTACTCTTTTCCCTCGGATGTCATTTCCGTGAAATCTGAAGCTCTTAAAATCAAGAATCGAAGTCTGGAGAATATCAAGGGAAGTACAAATGTGTAAAAATATTGAGTGTCAAGTTTATCACTAATAATTTATTCTCTTAACACCCATCAAAGTACACTTTCACAGTTATTTCCATTTTGAAGGTTAAAAAAAAATCTATGAAACTATTGGCTTTTTAAACGTCTAAGCAAAAAATATGTCAACCAAAATAAGGCCCCATGAGAATTTTATTTGAGATTTAACTCATTCTTCCATGCCCTCATTCCTCACACTTCCCAGCCATTACTCATCAAAGGACAATTTGAGAAATATGGTTAAAATGTCACCAAGAGAAAAATCAATTGATTCTTAAGAACTTCTGGGGAAAAGTTTGAGAGTTGAGTTGCTCTTCAATTTATTTAATCTATATATTCTTAGGTAATGTATGTTCATATATTTAAAAAAATAAAATAGGGGAGAAAAATAGTGGCGGAGTGAATGGAAGCTACGCAGAGATTTCCCAGGACCAAATTACAACTAAAATAAAGACAAATCATCACAAAAAAAGCAATAGAAAAGCAGCAGGAGAGGACCATACAGCCAGGGACACTAAGGAGCCTGGTAGGATCTGCAGAGGCACAAGAGGGTGGAGGGCTTGGAGCCCAAGGATAGCAGTGGCCTTTGTGAGCAGTGCCCTCAGGGTTAAGATCCCAAGCTGCTCGAAAGCGCAGAGGGCCAGGACAGAGCACTAAATAGCTACAGCCCCTCAGCTTGAACTCCAGCAGAAGGAGGGTGGACTGGACTGGAACTCTGTGGGGATACCTGGGATATGGAGGGCGCTCAGAGTTTGTGCTGAGTCGCAGCCACAAAGGACGGGTGGCCAGCTTGCTCCTTCTGGGCCACACAGAACTGTGGCCAGCTTGCTCCGTCCTGGAGCTGTAAATGCCCCTCCCTCGGAGATTCCACCCAACCCAGGTGAGCAAAGAAATGCAAATTGGGGCTCATTAACAACCAGCATCTGCCCCACCCTCAGGAAATCCTCTTATGCAGAACACCTGAAAGCTACATCCCAGGCCCTGAGTAACTGACACGAATAGCCTCCAGGCAAAAAGCTAGAGGATAATGGAACCTTTCCTGAGCTTGCAAATCTACCCAGGAAAGTAAGATGTGACAGTGGTGTTTAATGTGGGCCCTCCCATGCTCATCCAAACCCAGTAGAGGGAGCCACAAACAGTAGAACACCAACACCCACAGGGAAAATTTGGCAGGCTCCAAAACCCACTGAGATAGCCAAAATGGTGAAACAAAGAAACAAATCCCAAATGAAAGAACAAGAGAACTCTACTGAAGATGAGGTAAATGATATGCCGTTAAGCAAGTTAACAGAGGTAGAGTTCAGACCCATGATCTTGAGGAAGCTCAACAGCACGAGTATGGACATCAATACCATGAGTAAAGATATAGAAACATTGAAAACCAACCAAATGGATATGAAGAATGACATAGCAGAAATAAAGAACACATTGGAAAGACTAACCAGCAGAGTAGAGGAAGCTGAGGACCGGATCAGTGCATTAGAAGACAGGGTAGAAAAAAATCAATCAATCAGAAAAACAAAAGGAAAAAAAACAATTAAAAAACAGGAAGACAGCTTAAGAGAAGTGTGGGACAACTGGAAATGTAATAATATTTGCATCATAAGAATCCCTGAAGAAGAAAAAATGAGCAAGAATTAAGAATATATTTGAAGAAATAGTGACAGAAAATTTTCCTAACTTGGTGAAGGAAGAAGGCATTCAAGTTCAAGAAGCACAGAGAGCCCCAAGTAAGAAGAACCCAAACAGGCCCACACCAAGATACATAATAATTAAAATGCCAAAAATTAAAGACTGAGAATCCTAAAGGCAGCAAAAGATAAGCAACAGATTACCTACAAAGGAACCCCCATAAGGCTATCAGCTGACTTCTCAACAGAAACACTAATGTATGTTCATATATTTAAAAAAATATATGAAGGGAAAGGCATGAAGTAATCAAGGTCATGAAAAACAAGGATCTGAACCCAAGACTACTCTATCCAGCAAGGCTATCATTCAAAATAGAATGTCAAATAAAGACGTTCCCAGACCAAAAAAAAAAAAAAAAAAAAAAAAGGCTATTAGCTCCAAACCAGCACTGCAAGAAATGTTAAAAGGACTGCTGTAATTAGTAGAAGAAATAGGAAGAAAAATAGAACCATACTAAACAAAAATGGCAATAAATAAGTACATATCAATAATCACCTTAAATGTAAATGGATTGAATGCTCTGATGAAAAGACACAGAGTAGCTGACTGGATAAGAAAGCATGACACACATAAATGTTTTTTACAAGAGACCCATCTCACAACAAAAGACTCACATAGGTTGAAAGTAAAGGGATGGAAAAAAATCTTCCAGCAAATGGAAAGGAAAAAAAGCTGGGGTAGCAATACTCATATCTGATAAATTACATTTCAAAATGAAAACCATAACTAGAGACAAAGAAGGCCACTACATGATATTGAAAGGATTTATCCAACAGGAAGATATAACCTTGGTGAACATATATGCACCCAATATAGGAGCACCAAAATACATTAAAAATCTTCTGGAAGACTTCAAAGGAGAAATCGACATCAATACAATCATAGCAGGGGACTTCAACACCCCGCTGACATCACTGGATAGATCCTCTAGACAAAAAATTAACAAGGAAACAGAGACTCTAAATGAAGCACTAGATCAAATGTATTTAATAGATATCTACAGAGAATTACACCCCAAAATGGCAGAATTCACATTCTTCTCAAGCGCACATGGGACATTTTCAAAGATAGACCACATGTTAGGACACAAACTAAGTCTCTACACTTTCAAGAAGATTGAAACCATATCAAGCATCTTCTCAGATCACAATGGCATGAAACTAGGAATCAATGGCAACATTGCAAAGACATTTGAAGACATGGAGGCTAAATAGCATGTTATTGACCAATGAATGGGTTACCATGGAGATCAGGAAGAAATTAAAAACTTCCTGGAAACCAATGAAAATGAACACACAACAACACAAAATCTATGGGATGCAGCGGAAGCAGTTCTGAGAAGGAAGTTGATAGCACTACAGGCTCAGCTCAAGAAACAAGAAAAATTTCTAATTGACAACCTAACCTCACAACTTAAAGAACTAGAAAGCAAAAAAAAAGAAAACCCCAGAGCAAATAAAAGGAAGGAAATAGTAAATATCAGAGCAGAAATAAACAACATGGAGATCAGAGAGAGAAAAAAAAAAAAAACAATTCAAAGGATCAATGAAACAAAGAGCTGGTATTTTGAAAAGATAAACAAGATTGATGATCCCTTAGCTAGACTCACCAGGAAACAAACAGCGAGAATCCAAATACACAAAATCAGAAATGAAAGTAGAGAAGTAATAACTGACACCACAGAAATACAAAGGATCGTTAACAAATACTATGAACAATTACACGCCAACAAATTGGACAATCTAAGCGAAATGGACAAATTTCTAGAAACACATAGTCTCCCGAAACTGAACCAGGAAGAGATAGAAAACTTGAACAGACCAATAACAACGAAGGAAACTGAAGATGCAATCAAGACTCTCCCAGCAAACAAAAGCCGAGGTCCGGACAGCTTCACGGGGGAGTTTTACTGAACATTCAAAGAAGAACTAACACCCATTCTCCTCAAACTATTCCAGAAAATTCAAGAAGAAGGAAGACTTCTAAACTCATTTTATGAGGCCAGCATAATTCTAATTCCAAAACCAGAAAAGACACTACAAAGAAAGAAAACTACAGGCCAATATCCCTGATGATCAAAGATGCCAAAATCCTTAACAAAATACTAGCAAATCGGATCCAGCAAAACATCAAAAAAATTTATTCACCATGACCGACTGGGATTCATCCCAGGGATGAAAGGCTGGTACAATATTTGCAAATCAATGAATGTGATACACCACATAACCAAAATGAAAGATAAAAACCATATGATCCTATCAATAGACACTGAAAAAGCATTTGAAAATATCCAGCACCCATTTCTGATAAAAATGCTCAGCAATTTGGGAATAGAGGGATCATATCTCTACATAATAAAGGCCATATATGAAAGGCCTACAGCCAACATCATACTCAATGGACAAACACTAAAAGCATTCCCCTTAAGAACAGGAACAAGACACTCTATTTAACATGGTACTGGAAGTCTTAGCCACAGCAATCAGACATGAAGAAAAAATAAAAGGGATCCACATTGGAAAGGAGGAAGTGAAACTGTCTTTATTCACAGATGACATGATATTAAACATAGAAAACCCTACAGACTCCATAAAAAATCTACTAGACTTAATTAATGAATTTGGCAAAGTAGCAGGATACAAAATTAACCTCAAGAAATCGACGGCATTCTTATACACCAATGATGAACTCACAGAAAGAGAAACTAAAAAAACAATCTCATTTACCATCCCAGCAAAAAAATTAAGATACCTAGGAATAAACTTAACCAAAGAAGTAAAGGACCTATTTGCAGAAAAATACAGGTTATTGAAAAAAGAAATAGAGGAAGATATAAAAAAGTGGAAGCACATACCTTGTTCATGGATTGGCAGAATTAATATCATTAAAATGTCCATACTACCCAAAGCAATCTACAGAATCAATGCAATCCCCATCAAAATACCAACAACATATTTCACAGAACTAGAACAAATACTTCAAAAGTTCATATGGAACCAAAAAAAGACCCCAAATAGCCATAGCAATCTTGGAAAAGAAGGACAAAGTAGGCAGGATCACAATACTGGATATCAGGTTATATACAAAGCTACTGTAATCAAAACAGCCTAGTACTGGCACAAGATCAGGCACATATATCAGTGGAGTAGAACAGAGAACCCAGAAATTGACCCAAAATATTATGCTCAATTAATATTCGACAAAGGTGGCAAGAGCATACAATGGAGAAAAGACAGCCTCTTTAATAAATGGTGTTGGGAAAATTGGACAGCTACATGCAAAAAAAATGAAACTAGATCATCAACTTATACCATACATACGAATAAACTCACAATGGATAAAAAACTTAAATGTGACTCATGAATCCATAAAAATCCTAGAGGAAAATGTACGAAACAAAATTTAGACATCATACACAGCAGAATTTTCACTGATACATCACCTAAGGCAAGAGAAACAAAGAAAAAAATGAACACATGGGACTACATCAAACTCAAAAGCTTCTGCACAGCAAAAGAAACAACCATCAAAATGGAAAGGCAACCCACTGTATAGGAGAGCATAATTGCCAATGATACATCAGATAAGGGATTAATTTCCAAAATATATAGAATGCTCATACAACTCAACAAAAGGAAGACAAAGAACCCAATTAAAAAATGGGCAGAGGACCTAAATAGACACCTCTCCAAACAGGACATACACATGGCCAAGAGACATATGAAGAAATGCTCAACATCACTGATGATTAGAGAGATGCAAATTAAAATAACAATGAGGTATCACCTCACACCTGTCAGAATAGCTGCCATCAACAAAGCATCAAATGACAAGTGTTGGCGAGGGTGTGGAGAAAAGGGGACTCTAGTACACTGCTGGTGGGAATGCAGACTGGTGCAGCCACTATGGAAAACACTATGGTGTTACCTCAAAAAATTAAAAATTGAACTGTCATTTGACCCAGTGATCCCATTTCTAGGAATATACCCTAAGAAGCCTAAAGCACCAATCAGAAAGAATATATGTACCCCTATGTTCATAGCAGCACTATTTACAATAGCTAAGATCTGGAAACAGCCCAAGTGTCCATCAGTAGATGAGTGGATAAAAAAGCTCTGGTACATGTACACAATGGAGTACTATGCAGCTGTAAGAAAGAAAGATTTCTTATCCTTTGAGATGACATGGAAGGACCTGGAAACTATTATCCTAAGGAAAACAGCCAAGCAGAGAAAGACAAATATTCAATGGTCTCACTTATTTGTGGAATATAATGAACATAACAGTCTGAGGAATAGGGTTGTCCCAGAGATGTGGAAGTATGGTACAGACTGACAATCGCCAGAAGAGGGGGTTGGGGGGAGAGATAAACCACAGAACTTATACGCATGTACGCATAACCAATGGACATGAACAACAAAGTTGGGGACAGTGCAGGGAGAGAGGGGGAGGAGGGTGTCAATGGGAGAAAAAAGAGAAACATCTGTAACAAAAAAAATAAGTAAAATAAAATAAAATATTAAAAAAATAAATAAATAAAATAAAATAAAAACCTGAAATGGCAGCCTTTGTGATAGCATCCCACGGTTACAGCCACTTTTTTTTACAAAGCAACCCATTTAAATTTTACCAGCTTTTGTTTTGTTTTGTTTTTGGTGTTTAATTTCCTGTTTTTAAATAACATGTCATGTTGTTTTGTGTTTGTTTTAAATTTTAGATATCTAGCCCAGCCACTGTGGCTCAGTGGTTGAGCGTTGACCTATGCACCAAGAGACCGCCAGTTTGATTCCTGGTCAGGACACATGCCCAGGTTGTGGGCCAAATCCCCAGTAAGGGGATGCAGGAGGCGGCCAATCAATCTTCTATCTCATCAATGTTTCTATCTCTCTCTCCCTTTCCCTGCCTCTGTCTCTAAAATCAACAAAGAAAAAAATAAAAAAAGAATAAATAAATTTTAGATGTCTACTTATGGATTTATCTCCCACAGAAGATTAAAATTTAGCTATTTTACATCGTGCTGCTGAAGTAACCATATCCCTATTAAACCAATATAACTCAGATCTCAAGTTTTTTTATATAAATTCTAAGTGAAATAAAGACATGGCAAATTAGATCTCAGAATGCCGACTAAAGAGAATTTTGTAAAATGATAACAAATAAATGGGTAATGGTGGGAGCCAGAGATTAATTTTAATGGAATTTACACTAATTATATAGACCATGAAAATCCTATAGCCCTGTCCGTGATTTCTGAAAATTCTCTGTGTTATATTCTCAGTGTGACTTAAGAGCATAGGTGAGTAGTCTTTCATCTATATCAACTTTACAGCAAATTGATCCTACTGAGAAATTAAGCCATAGTTTTGTTTTCAAAAATTTAAAAAGAATTGCTCTCAGTGGTTATTGTAAAATGAAAAGCCCCTTTCTGCCTAGTTTTTGAGGTGCTTGCAGATCATGGTCAGAGCCTTCTCATCTCAATAGTCCCCCTTCCCCATTAGAATAGTTCTTTTCCCTTCTTTTACAATTCTGTATGTACATGAACTTCCAATTGTATGTTTTATTTCTAACTTAAGCCCTTTTTCCATATATAAAGCAGAAGCCAGTGGGTAGCCACAGCTGGTAGAAAGAGAATGCATTTGCTACTGTAGAGAGTTTGTTCATAAAATGCTTGAGCTGAGTGGAAATGGAGCAGATCCTATCACAAGCAAAGCAGCCACTGGGAAGACCTAAATATGTTCTTTGTTTAAGATTAAACTTAAATAATTTAAGTTCATTTGAATAAAGTCTAGTCTTACCTAAGTCCAAATTTGTTTTTTATCTGAGTGTAAGTTTAAGAAACATGACTGAAGCTTTCTGGGGTTATAGAGAAGAAACTTATCTCCTAGCCCATAATTTTGATTCATGTCATTAATTCTTTTTTCTTTTATTCTCCTTCCTAATCATGCCTCAGTTTGCTCTTCAGAATTTCCTAGTCATACTTACCACACACGTCAATTGACTTCCAAGTACTCAGGAATTTTATTTTTCTATATAAATACATATTTGGAAAAATATGAAATTATTCTATACACTTATTTACCAACAATTAAGAAGATACTAATTTAGCAATTTGGTATGAAATCCTGAGTAAATACTAAATAACTGAACATTCCTAGATGGATAATTCTGTCATAAATAGTATTTTTATTAACACAATTGTTATCAATAGCACAAAAGATTTAGAAAAACTAATAAAGAGGTATTTCATGGAATAAAATACATTAGCAATATCTAATTTTGGTAATTTTTCAAATTTAATTCCCCTTGGTAGTTTATATATCACTTTTTAAAAATTTATACATTCTATTATCTTGGGGATAATTATGATCACTTATCATATACATAATTAAATAAATATAGTTTTCTTATGACTTGTGGAAATTATGAGTTACTAGTTCGGTATTAATGTATCTCTAAATTTCTTTAATAGTTATTAATGATTTATATTATTTCACCTATAAGCAAAGATTTTTACATGAATTCATCCTTTTTTATTTTATATATTTTATATCAAATATATATTGCTACTTTATAGTACAACTATTTGTTAAAAATTATGTAATAAAATAATTGAAAAGATGTTTCTGAATAGTTTCAATCTTATGCTACATTCAAAGAAAAATTGTATGCTAGAGAATAATTTGTTAGATTGTAACCCAGATTGTACTTCCAAAAATAAGATCTTTATGTAGGTAATCCTCATAAACAGGAGGTAAAATTACAAATAAACCATTACTATTTTCACCACTTCTAGTTATATTGAAGGTAGAGAAGTTTTTTTAAATTTGTTACATCAAGTCATCTCTTGCCTCCTTTCTGAAACACTTTTATTAAAAAAAAATATATATATATATATTTAAATGTTTTTTATTTATTTTAGGGAGACAGAAAGGGGGGAGAGAGAGAGAGAGAGAGAGAGAGAGAGAGAGAGAGAGAGAGAGAGAGAGAGAGAAATAACAATCAGTTGCCTTTTGCACACCCTCTACTGGGGATCAAGCCCACAATCTGGGCATGTGCCATGACTAGGAATTGAACAGGCTACCTTTTGGTGCATGGAATGAAGCTCAACCAACCAAGCCACACTTGCCAGGACAGAAACTTTTATTTAAAAAAAAATTATAAAATTTACTGGGGTGACATTGGTTAAAAAAATATTATATAGCCTTCAAGTATATAATTCAATAATACATTATCTATATATTGTGCTGTGTTCACCACCCCCCCAAATCTTCGGTCACCAGATATTTCATCCCCTTTACCCTTTTCTACCTCCACAACCTCTTTCCCTCTGATAACCACCATACTATTTGTGTCTATGTGTTTTTGTTTGTTTATCTTGTTTGTTCAGTTGTTTCCAGTTTTATATCCCACATATGAGTGAAATCATATGGTTCTTGACTTTTTCTGTCTGATTTATTTCACTTGGTCTGATATTCTCAAGATAAATCTATTGTCTCAAATGGCAGTATTTCATCTTCCTTACCATCCTACCACTGGGAAAATGCTGTTTCATCCAGGATTTTCATACACAAATGTCTTAAAAGTGGGGCACTGCTTTATATATACAGATACCTCACTTCTGCCTCTTTTATGTTCCCATTCTCAGAGATTTACAAGTTGATGATGACATACATAAACCAAGAGCTCTCATTCTGGGACTAGGCATATGCCTAGCAAGTGGGAGGTTTACCTTAGATTCCCTCAAACTATAGACCCTTTTTAAATTCTCTATATTTTTAATATATTTCTCTATGTTTAATCTAAATTTGCTTTTCAATCATGTCTTCTAAAAGCTACCAGTTCTTTTTCCATAAGGTCTATTTTACTTTTCTATTCATGTAATGAGGTTATATTACAATAATTACCTTAATTCCATAATTTGAATTTTTATTATTTTTAAGTATGTCAACATTTTTCATATCATCATGGTCTTGTCTCATGTTTTACATTTGTGAGCTATATCTATGATGATGTTATTCATTCTTCTTGTGAAATATCCTTTTTATTATTATTATCCTATTTATATATACTGAATTGCATATTGTCTTATTTATTTTGTCTTGCTAAATATCCCTATGTGATTTATTTATACATGTGGTTTATAATAATTCTTATTTTGAACATATCCCCAGTGGATGTTATTCTTGAGAAAGCACGTGCCCTGGAATCTGAAATCATTGTTAAAATGTTATTCTGAGTTTGTACCTCTCTGAGTCTTATGGTTTTACTCATGCCAAATAAGTTATCATGTTGATATTTCAGTTATGTCCAACCACATCATTTAGGTCAACCTCACACTTGTTTTCCCTGCAATTCTATGATTATGATTTATTAATCGGTTGTACTACTGATGTACTACTCACAACCAAGACAGAGTGCCAATCTTCTTGTTGCCCCCTGGAATAGAGACACATTTTGTCTGGTTTCTGCATCTCAAACGGTAAACAATTTCATGACTCTGGCTTAGTTTATCTAGCTTAGTCTGGCTCCCTACAAGGATGAATGTTGTCATAATATCCTTTCTATTGCAGGGCCTAAGTTCTAACTCCCAGACATTAGGCATTCTATCCAGTTCTGCTGCAGTGATGAGCACTGTGACCCAATTTTCCACCTAGAGTACATTTTTTCTAAGTTTAAGAGCAACATTTTCATATTATTTTTGTCCATTCCTATGGAAAGAAGAGTAACAATTAAATGAGAGAAGGAAAGAATAATGAATAGAAGAGAGAAAAGAAGTTTATTTTCTATCTTACCTCTGTTTATCATATTTATTGGAAGCTTATGTTATTCGTGATGACTTGATCTTTACCTCTTACACAACAGCCACACCCTCAAATCTACTCTTTCTAACCTTTCCATATTTTATTTTTAGAACTTTTATTCTTTATTTCCAACTTTTATTTTTAGAAATCATGTCTTTCTACTCTTGCTTTTAATCTAATAAACTGTAATTAGATTATCCTATAGGTTTGCACAAAACTGATCTTCTAATGTAGTAGACATTCAGTAATTGTTGCTCAAATTATTCCATCCCATCTAGTTTAAACTTGCCCTTCCCATGCAAGACCATGCCCCAGTAAATTGGTACTACAAATACATTCTTTCCTCTGTAGCTATCTTACAATGCTGAAGTAGGCATTAATTTTTTAAAGTTTTAAAATTCGTTTTCCCTGTGTTAGTGACCAATACTCATCACTAAACTATATGTTTACGGTGTTGTCAAAACTGCCAGCTGTCCAATAAAATCTATTCTTTCATTTCCCAAGCATTTAATGAGAGTCTCTCTCCCAGGCTCCCTTGTAATTAGGTATGAGCAGGTAAACAAATTGTCTTTGCTAGGAAATGAGCAATACTAGTGTTCACCATTTTTGGACCTGGCTTACTCATATCTCTGACACAGGCTTTTTTATGTTATTTCTCCTTTACACATGATTGAGATTAAAAAAAATAAACAGTAGTTATGGGTCCATAAATAACTCTGAGAAGGAAATACGCTTCTCTGATATGAACACCTGTCTAGAATATTATGTGAGAGAAAAATAAATTTTAATTGCCTAAACTATAATTTTGAGACTCTATGCTAGTGAAGCTTAGACAACCTTAGCTAACAAACACATGATATATATTTTCCTAAAGGTTTTATGTTGATATACCTGTGCTTAGCATGATGAATTTCACATATCTGAAGTTTAATGGAATATATATATATATATATATATATATATATATATATATATGAATGCATTGTGTGCTTGCATGTAGTTTTCATAACCCAATTTTAAAACCAAAGGCATCAGGTTGGTGGGATTACAAATCGGTGCTGCCACTATGGAAAACAGTGTGGAGGTTCCCCCAAAAATTAAAAATTAAAAATAGAACTACTGTATGAACCAGCAATCCCACTTTTGGGTGTCTATTCAAAGAAATCCAAAACACTAATTGGAAAAAACATGCACCCTTATGTTCACTGCAACACTATTTACAATAGCCAAGATATGGAAGCAACCTAAGTGCCATTAATAGGGGATTGGATAAACAAGATGTAGTACATATATACAGTGGAATATTAATCAGTCACCAAAAGGAATAAAATTTTAACCATTTGTGACAACAGGGATGGACCTAGCGGGCATTATGCTAAATTAAATAAGTCAAACAGAGAAAGACAGATATCATATGATTTCACTTATATGTGGCATCTAAAAAACAAAATAAATGAACAAAGAAAACAGAAACAGCCCAGCCGGTGTTGCTCAGTGGTTGAGCATCCACCCATGCACCAAGAGGTCACCAGTTTGATTCCCAGTCAGGGCACATGCCCAGGTTGTGGGCCAAATCCCCAACGGGGGGCATGCTGGAGGCAGCCAATTAAGGTTCTCTCTTATTGATGTTTCTCTCTCTCTCCCTTGTTCTCTCTAAAATCAATAAAGAAAAAAAAAAAAAGAAAACAGAAACAAACTCATAGATACAGAGAATGAACTGATAGTTTCCAGATGGGAGGGGTATTGGGGAAGTAGAGTGAAAAAGATGAAAGAATTAAGTCCAAATTGGCAGTTACAAAATAGTCACAGAGATGTAAATAGGAAATATAGTTAGTAATATTGTAATAACTATGCATGGTGCCAGGTGAGTACTATACTTATCAGGGAGATCAGTTTGTAAATTATATAAATGTCTAACCACAATATTGTATACCTGATAATAATATAATATTGAATGTCAACTATAATTTAAAAATTAAAAGAGAACATAAATAACAAAGCTATCTAAATCAGTAATTAACCTTCAGAAAACACATTTTTTCTGGTTTCAGTCCTATATGTTCTAATTCAGTAGCTCTGGGATGGGCCCTAGCCATTGATATGTAATTATATGTAATAGATGGTAATGTTTCACAGCCATGTTTGAACCACTGTTTTTAGGGTTTACTGGAAATTTTGATAACATAGTAAAATGTGCATTTATATAATATCTCTCTCTAACTATGCCACCTATAGGACTTCTAGGTAATTGTAGCTAGTTTTTGAAATGAGGAGAATATTTAGGCTTTACTTATTTAAGCATAGAAATTTTGATTGAAAGAGTCTCATTTTAGCCAAAGGGTTTTTCAGTATTGAACTACCTTCTCAACGCATGTGGGTAAATTTTTGTAATTACCTTCTCAAGAAACCATACACCCAAGTGAAGAAATCCACTCTTTTTTACTCCCTTTAGTTGGAAAAAATGTAAAAATTATACTACAGCTTGTAAGTGAATGATAGTTTGCCTTGTGGACACTGCAGGTATTGTTTTTTTTAAAGCAAGATCAGTTCTATTAGACAATATGCACACAGCATCCACTCTGTGCAAGAGCCTCATGTAGGAGCTGAGCATACAAAAGAAGGGATACCGCCAAAGGATAGGGATATAAAATCTACATCTGTTAGATATTTATCACTATCTGACCTATGTAAATAGAAATATCAAATTATCAGCCTGACCAAATCATAGGGTCACAAAGACATACTTTGATGTCTTCTATTTATCAAATATTTGGCACAAAACTAAATATATAACCCCAATTTCTTCCAAAAAGCTGACCCTTGCCTCTGTTCTTATCATCTCCTGTACCTGTTATCCTGGCATACTCTTATCACACATAATACTGTGGTTCATTATTCCTTCACCTCCTCTGAACTCCATCCAGCTCAAATATCCATTCATTTGAGAGGTCTTCATTGAAAACTTTATGTAAAATGGAACCCTCTTGTCCACGTGCTCCATCTCCCCTTATAAGTTTCCATGATTCCATTTACATATCTTTATTAATATTACATATGTATTTGTTTACTGGCTTATTTTTAGCCTTCCTTCATTAAAATGCTAAGTCTATGATGAAAAGGATTTTGGATTATGTGTTGTTGTTATATCCCCACAACACAAGGAAGTAATGGCTCTTGGTTAATATTTTATGAGGGCATATAATAAATATTTAGTCAAGTGTCATTAATTAAACATATATACCCTTCCTAAGAAGAGTATTTAATTCTCTTTAGGTTTGGACTGGGAAGGTAGCTTCCATTTTCACTGAAACTATCTTTAAATCAATTATTTTTATTAGTTATTACTTTTCTTCCCCAGTATAAGAAAATTGGTCAAAAAAGTAGTTTGCTTACATTCTAATAGCAAAGTTGATAATAAGTGTCTCTTTAATAATGTGGTGGCTGACAGCCAGCAGACAAACACTGAAAGTATGAAATACGTATTTTCAACAACTGAAAAGGGAAAAAGAAAAGCAAAAATCAAGTCTTTGTTTTAATCTTTCCAGAGGAAATCATTATCCATATATGCAACATCACATCACCGTTTAAAGCCAAGTAGAGAAAAATACTAGATAAAAATATATTTATTATATTTCCTAAGACATCCTCAAATGAATTGCCAAACGAAAACCAAACATCCTCAATACCAGAAGGCACTTTAAAAAGTTTAAGAAACGTATTGATAATTGAGAAAATTTTGATCAAAATAATACTATATTAAAAAAAAACATTTTAGGAATGAAAACTGCCCTATTTTTAGTATTTGTTTGTGGGCACATAGTTTCATTTCCTTAAAAAATCAAAATGTGTTATGTATGCCATGCTGCAAGGGATTAGGCTTTGGGCTCATTTACTTGAGCTTTTCCATGTCCTACAGACTCTGTGGATTTCTTTTTTTTTTTTTATCCTCACCTGAGGACAATTTTTCCATTTTTTGTTCAGATAGAGTGGGAGGGAGAGAGAGGAAGAGAGAGAAAAACATCGACGTGAAAGGGACACATAGAGTGGCTGCCTCCCGGACAACCAATCAGGGCCAGGGACAAATTGCAACCGAGGTACATGCCCTTAGCAGGAACCAACCCGGGTCTTTCTGGACCGCAGGCCGACGCTCTAACCGCTGAGCCAAACTGGCCAGGGCTGTGGATTTCTTCATATATATATATATATATATATATTTCTTTATATATATATTTCTTTATATATATATTTATATATATATATATGTCTTTATATATATATATATATTCCAAACAATTCAAACAACATATCATTTAAGTGAATATTTATATTTTTTATCAAAATTTTATTTGTTGTAAGAGAAAATCAATATACCTTATTCAAAAATTAGATTTAAGAATAGCCTAAATACATTCTTTGAGACTCCCCCCAATTTTTCTCCTTTGTCAGAAATAATATCTTCAGGATTTTCTGTTGGTGAACTAACTTATAGATCTAAATTTCATGACCCCAATGACACCAAAGCAGCGCCTGGATCAGGGTAAGCATTTGTCCGAACACAGCAGGGTCTATCATTAAGGCAGCTCCGTTGGTCAGCGTTGGTTGCTCCTCCAGAAATGCGGTCAAGGGAAAAAACCTGCTACTGTTCAACACAACTATTCACAAACTAGATTTAGATCCACTGTTATTTCTGCATCTACACTTTATCTACAAACACTAAGAGGAAGACGGCAAGGTATGAAACTGGACGCTCACAAAGCATTTTTTGTGCCGTTCACAGATGAGACTGGTTTTACTCCCTAATGCGGAACTTGAACTGTTTCCACAGAAGCAGCACTGCACAGACGTGCCCTTCAATAAGAAATAGCCGGTGCCTGAAACGAATATGGACAAATATAAAACTGACCAATCGAACTCTGCCAGACTGGAATTTCTTTGTATTTTCTTTTGCCTCTCTCATATTCCTTACCCTATATAGCTACATTTCAAAATTGTCCAATAAAAGCCTTTCTAAGTAGAAACTCATGAATATCTATAACCTCTTCTTACCCTCATCTCTAAAAAAATGTCTCAGCCCCTTTGTTCAAGGAGACTAATTTGAGCTTTTTCTTTGGTCTCCTTGTTTGGCTGCCTTACAATAAACCTTTTCACAGCAAAAGACTGGTGCCTTGGAATTTGGAATTCGTCTTTTTTGTCCCTCAGTGGACAGCAGGCCCACTTGCTCAGTCCCAGACACACTCACCTTAACTAGGTTTCCTCTAAAATCCTATGCACATTTTGATAGTTTAAGAAATAATGATACTGAGATTTTAAGTTGAACAGACTACATAGAACACCTCACGAAAATAATAAATCAAAAAATTTTACCCATGTTGGAAGTTGTTTCTCTTACCATCATTTTACCCGGGGTAACTCTCAATGCTCTCTTCCATCTCTCTCTCTCTCTCTCTCTCTCTCTCTCTCTCTCTCTCTCTCTCTCTCTCTCTCCTCTCTCTCTCTCTCTCTCTCTCATCAACCAAGTGTGTACTTCTTATACACAAGACTTTTCATTGATTAGGAACGGCCCACAGTTCTTTGTCAGCATCCACATTGCCACACTTGATCATAGGATCAGATGGAAGAATGTTCTGAAATAGACGTGAGATGGATTCTACGTTAATTTCTTGAAGGCTAACAGTTAATCACAGGGCTAACATCTCAGATCTCTCATATTTTGTTTTCTCCTACACACAATGCTTCTCAGCTGGCAGTTTTTTTGTGATATGGCCCAAAACAAAAGTTGTTTTTTGTGTTTCAATGAAGAGCGAACCATAGAATATGATTTTTCTTTATCTCCTCCTGTGCAAGTGACCTTTGCAATTGAACCTCGCCTAACAAAACATCCATAGAATACTAAAGAATACATAACCAGATGTCTGTTTATTGCCATGTTGGAGTGAATGACCGAATCCTGATAAAGCACAGGATTGTGAAAGAAAAAAAAAAATTAAAGCAAGCATAACATGGTTTTTACAAAAATAATTTTATGCTAGCTATAAATAGCTATTAAAAACAGTAGTCATAGTAGATATAACAATACTTGAAATAGGTTAGAAATATTGGATGTTTGGATCAGAAATGATGAATGTCGAAAAGTATTCTACCTCTGTATAGCTGTCATTTTCTCACAGAAGCCATTATTTTGTGGATTATGATTAAAAAGCTACATTTTCAATAAAGGCTTTTAATTATAATTATATTCACATAACTGCTACAATTAGGAGCCTTAACTCTGCCAGTTTTTCATTAGCTGCTACTGTCTGTTAAACTGAAACTGGTCTTTTATATTTAAAGCATAAAGGCTTTCACAACAAATAATTTCATGAAACATAATACTCTAGATAATTACTCATATACTAGTATTTAGGCACAGTTTTATGGCTATCAGTAAAATCATCAACTTAGTCACATACAATGTCCTTGAAATGAATAGACTCAAAAAACAATAAGGCTTTTTAAATGCATTTGTAATGAGATTAACTATCTAATATGAATATAAATGTTATGGAGCAAATTCCATAGCTTGAGATACTAACTGTGTGGATATTTCCTTTAAAAGCTGTAGCAAGTGAGGTCCCTGGATATACTTTATTTCTTTAAATGAATCCATTAGAAGCAATTATCTTACTTATATTAAACACTATCTTACATAAATTACATAAAAAATTGGACATTCTTAAATTTAACTCCATATGACTTGGTCAAATGTGGCGAAAGTAAAGAGATGGCAAAATAATTACTTTCTCACAACAACAAATATATGAAAATGCTGCCAAATATATAGATGTTTATTTAGCATTTATTGCATCTGGGAAACAATATTAATTCATATAATAATAAAATTTGAAAAATGCTAAGAATGATTTATTATTGATTTAAAGCAAGCAATATATGTTTGCAAAAAATAGTATCTATCTGTAAGAGGTTTGAATATATCTGTAAAGGAAGGCATCATGTCACTCAAAATTTTGCTGCAAAAGAAATGTTTGTCCTAATGCACCAAGGCATCAAAAGGTCAAATAAAAACCGAGCCAAGTCTTTTATTTCATTCATTTTTCCCCTAATAGTTCACAGATTCTTTTATTGCTTTTCTAGTCCAATCCAAAGTACCATAATAGCTCCACTAGTAAATTAATGAATATAATCATATCTGAATTTCTTAGATAATAAATTATAGTGATAAAAGGATCACTTTATCACCAATTTTATTAAAGAGATAGAACATGTTTAATCACATTTAAGCTGTTCACTTTCTCAAGAACTTAATGTATTTTTTTCCTCTTTATTATTGTCTAACACAATTAAAGAAAAGTTATTGGGCTTGAATTGTGGTCAATTTTCCTGATATGGATGTATCTATCTACCTAGGTATTGACAAAGAAATGCTGGTAATAAATTGCATTTCTCCTCAATTGGCCAGTATCTTCACTGAAAAGATTGGTTAGAACTAACTTCTCACACAAGAAAGGTGATGTGGAAGCTTATTGGTTTCAAACCACTTTCCAAATAATACAGAATTATTTTATTGCTTAGTATAGATACACAGAGATAACACTTTTGGAATTTTTGAGTTGATAAAAATAATTAGAAATTGCCATTGTAAGCTCTTTTAAATAAGATGATCTTTAACTATACAAAAAACCTGAATAAAATTGAAATTATGTCAGGATCATTCTTGTAAATCTTCTATTTTATTGGATGGATCTACTTTTTAGCATATATATTTTTAATTTTATAAGTTTAGTTTGGTAAGTAAAATAGTGTAAATTTGAATCAAATTTTTCAGAAATGTAGGTTTTCTTCAAGTAAAAAAACCACATACATTCTACTAACATGCACTCAAAGTGTTGTCTTTGCAGCAGTAGAGCTCCTGAAATAGCATTTTATCATTGTAAGAGTAAAACTAAACACTATGAGTAAATAGCGTTTATTTACAAAGCTTATTTCCTTCAGAAAGTTTGCTTTGGACTCATTTCTCCTTTTCTAAAACCATCCTCAGAATGTTTGTATTCAAATGCATTGGACTTTTATTAGCCTATTACAATATTATAACCCATTTAGAACAAATCTATTTTTATCTAAACCAACTTCTTCGAAGAAGACAGTTTTTTACCTCTTCCCATTATGTCACTGAGGATTCCAATATCTGGTAGGGAGAATTCAAACATAACTCCTTTATTTATGAACTTAGTAATAGGGTATGATAATTACATTTATACTCAGTTAAAGAAAATTCAGAGCAAAGTGAGATCATGTATTTCAGTTCATTATTACATACCACAATAAGAAAATCAGTCTTCAGTATAATAGAATTGATCATATGAAAAAGAGTAATTGTTCATTTCTGAAAGTATATTTTGAGACATTTCTTCAGCAAGTAATAAGATTGTGTGTGTATTCTATTAGAGTAGATTAAAGAAAAATTTCAAATCTTGCCAACTTATCTTCAATATAAAGCACATATAAATGTCATGCCTAGGTTTCCTTCCCTAGGGATGATATAGGCATATAGTTTACTTTCAGTGGAGCAAAGGAACTTGGAGCTTTGTTTTATTTAGTAATGCAATTTATCTTCTCTCCCTTTCTTTCTTGGACCAAGTATTTATCAAATTTCTACCTTTTACTAAATACTATGCTATACAAAAATTAAACAATCTTGCCTCAAAAACTTCCTGTTCTATAAAAAGTCATGAGCTTGTAACTGAAGTGAAAATAATACAACTATTTATTATTTTCTAAATTAGTTCATATAGTTCATATATCTATGAAATTTTAGAGTTAAATTGGTCAAAGTAAATTAAATATTTAGTAATATAATATATATTTCTAACTTGACTTATTCTTAATTATGTGAAAGAATGTAAAGGTCCATGTTTAAATAATAGAAACAAATACATTATAATTGTTAAGATTCCAGATATCCTCAGGATTCTGTCATTATGATATACAGTAATAAAACAGGATGTATTATTAATTAAAATTCAGTTTGTTTCCCAAGAATAATCTACCTGCCTTGGAAATGTCTGTATTATAAGGCTTTCTAATGAATATATTTCAAAATCAAACACAAATGTGTTTGATGACAAGATATATCATAGAATCTTAGAATAGAAAAAGACAGCTGCAGATCGTGCTGTATAAATTTTATTCCATATAAAACAAAAAACAAGAACATAAATCAGAAAGAATGCAGGTTAGTGACATAGGAATAACTAGAAACTAAGTCAGATTTTGTTATTTTATGCATATCCTGATAAAGAAAAATATGTAAATGCTATTACAAGTATAAAAAGTATCTTTGTGTAAACATCTATCTGATCTCAAAATCAGTGATGAAGTAAATTGTGAATGTGTTCTAAGCAGCAATTTTGTTGCATTGCTCAATCATTTTTTGTTTAGTTATATATTTGTGTGTCAGTTTTTCTGTGTATTTTTTAAATTAGGCATATCAACTTGTAGCATATAGTAAAGTAACTACTGTACATAGTTTTATCCTTCTTTAAATTTTGTCCTCCTTTTAGCTTATTATGCTCTTTTTAAAATATAGTCTTGGTCTTTAATTATTGCTCTATAATTGTCCCTGCGGGAAAATAACTGTTATTGCCTACTAATTTTTCTCTCTGTAGTCTCAGATTCCCTGTGGACTATATTACATCTTGTTAACACTGCATATTCTAGGTGCCTTTGATGGTTTCCTACCCCAAGGGTCCTTGAAAGATCAGAATATTTAGCTGCTTCATTTCCTATGGCAATGATATTTTTTCTTGCATGTTACAATCACGTATTAGATTCATGAAATGATTTTAGTGAAGGAGAGCTATCAATTTCTCCACTTTGACACTTTTGTTCTATAAAAAATGTAGAATAATTAAATGTCTAATATAGTTCCTAGTTATATAGTCCTGTTTTGACATCCCAGTTTTTCAATATCTTTTATAATCAATTATTTAAATTTTTTTCTATTATTAAAATACTATTTTCTAAGGATAATCATATTTTATTGTCTTAGGTTTCTTTAAAAATTATAAATGCTTCTTTATCAGAATAAAATTCTTTATAAAATGAAAATGTGTGTCTCTAAATAATCCATTATTAATTCACTAAAATTCCTGGTGCATAGTTTATATTAACATAACATTATAATTATATTCAGTTAAAATATTTTATATTTCTATAATAAAATAATTTATTTTATAATAAACTGTAATGTTAAAATAATTACATTATAAAATATAATTATGTTATGAATATAATGTTAATTCCTATGAGTAAAACAGGCATTTAAAAGTAAACCATGCATTTACATAATTATTTTATATGCAATAATATATATTTATATTATTTTATATCTATATTTCCATAGAGGCCATTTTTATGTTAAAATCAAATGCAGAGACCAGCCTTGAAAATTCCTTGAGCAGACAAAACCAATTGAAAGAAATGAGACTAACTTGCCTGGGTCACTTCTTGCTTATGCCTCTAAAATTCACAGCTGTCCACCATAATTGATACGAGGTAACCACTAACCAATTCCCTATAATTTAAGTAAATATTATTATTAAAAATCACTGCAAAAAACTAACCAATCTATATAATTTTAGCTTAATTTTATGTCAAACAATTTTATTTTTCTGCTTCTAATAAAAGGCTCTTTCAATTACATTGTATTTTGCCAAACTTCCTTCGCCCAATTCATACACATTTTCCCTTTAAATATCAGTCCAATCAGCATTTGCACTGAAACTTCCCGGATAAAAGATATTAAGTTAATTTCACTTATAGGTTATTAAAGTATAAGATATCATGATGTTATAACAACTGATTACAGTTGTAATTTCTTATCTGTTGTGTGTTTTTTGTGTGATGTACATCTCCCTCCACAAAACTGTAAGCTCCTTGATGTAAAATAACCTTCTATTCATTCATGAACCCATTCATTTTTCTTATGATATATTTCCTGTACTCAAAACATAGCTACTGTTCAGTAAGTACTTGATGAAAGAATGAGAATATCTAACTCATCTTGACATAAAATAAAGAATGGCATTACCATTCTTTTATAAGTCAACCATTTTAGCAAGTGTTTTTTTTTGTTGTTGTTTTTGTTTTTGTTTTTTGTCTATTCTGGGTGTTTCACATCCCGATATAATTTTTTAAACCAGCCTGGAAATGTTTTCAAAAAGTCTCCTGGAATTTCTATTTGGATTTGTTTGTTTTTTATGCAAGTGAGAGGATAATTGACATCTTAACAATATTATAACTTCCATTTGATAAAAATGGTAAATGTTTTATTTTATTTTGGTCTTTCATTTTTCTCAGCAATATAACCATAATTTTAAGAATATAGTTCATGCACATATTTTAAATTTAATCCTAATTACTATTATGCTGTTTTAAATGGTATTTTAATTTTATTTCGCATTTGTTTATTGCTAGTGCATACATATACAATTTACTTTTGTATATATGAGCTTGCTAAACTCACATATTAATTCTAGTAGTAGCTACTGTAGATTTTCTTAGGGTTTTCTACAAAAAGATCATCTTTGATCTAGAGATCCCGCTTCTGGATATATATCCAAAATAATTGAAAACAGAGTCTCTAAGAGGTATTTGCATGCTCATGTTTATTGCAACACTACTCATAATATCCAAGAGGTGGAAGAATCCTAAGTACCCATCAATAGATAAATGGATAAACAAATGTGGTACGTATGTACATCATAGAGTCTAATGTTAACAATACTCTATTGTGTACTTAAGTCTGCTTAAATTTACTGAGGGTAAATTTTAAGTGTTCTTATCACACATACAAAATAATAGTAATAGCAGTAATGATAATAATAATAATAATAATAATAAGAAGAAGAAGAAGAAGAAGAAGAAGAAGAAGAAGAAGAGAAGAAATAAAGAAGGTGAGAAACTTGGAGGTAATAGTTATATCTGTGGCATATATTGGGGTAAAGGTGTTATGGATGTTTACTTATCTTCAAACTCATCATGTTATATACATTAAATATGTGCAGTTTCTTTGTATGTAAATCATATCTCAATAAAGTGGTAAAAAAGTAAACGCAAGTAGTTATCATTTTTAAAGATTCCTAATGTAAACTGAAAAAATAAAAAATAAAATAAGAGGTTATTTCATCTGTGAATAAAGATAATTTTATTTCCTACTTTCTCATCTTTATGCATTTTATTTCTTCAGCTTACCTATTGCAATGGACAAAACCTCCAGTATAATGTTGAATAAAAGAGAAATGTAAACACTTGCTTAATTGTAGTTCTTAGAGGGGAGTCCCCAATTCTTCATCAAGTATGACATTGGTTGAAAGTTTTTCAGTGTTTTTTTCTTATCAGTTATGAAATTTGTTCTTTCTTTCTTTTATTCCTTCTTTTTTAAAAAAGTTTTTAAAATAATTCAGGCCACAGTAAATGAAAATGCCCTGGGAATCAAAAGGTTTGTCCTATAAAATAGAAAGAAATCCAGAGAAATATAGTGGATTCGTCAAGAGATGAGATTATAAAAGTTACTATGATTTTATCAGAATGGACATTGTAGGTCAGGTTAAGAATTTAGATTTTTTAAAAATTGAGGTATAAATAACATATAACATTATATTAGTTTAATATGTACCACATAATGATTTGCTATTTGTATATATTATAAAATGATCACCACAATAAATCTAGTTAACATCTGTCATTGTACATAGTTACACATTCTTTTCCTGTGATGAGATTTCTAAAGATGTATTCTCTTAACAATTTTCTTTTATTTAATTTTTCAACTAAAGTTCCCATTTAATATTATTTTATATTAGTTTCAGGTGTACAGTATAGTGGTTAGACATTTATACAATTTACAAACTGATCCCCCGATAAATCTAGTACCATACATAGTTATTACAATATTACTGCTTACATTCCATTTGCTGTACTTAATAACCCCTGTGACTATTCTGTGATTACGAATTTGTACATTTTAATCCCTTCACCTTTTATACCCAATCCCCCAACTCCACTTTCATCTGGCAACCCTAAGTTTGTTCTATCTATGAGTCTGTTTCTGTTTTGTTTGTTAGTTTATTTTGTTGTTTAGATTCTACATTAAGTAAAATCATAAGGTATTTGTCTTTGTCTGACATTTAATTTAGTATAATACCCTCTAGGGCCATCCATTTTGTTGCAAATAGTAAGATTTTCTTCTTTTTTATGGCCAAATGATATTCTATTTTATGTATGTACTACATCTTCTTTATCTGATCCTATGTTGGTGGGCACTTAGGTTGCTTTCATATCTTGGCTACTGTAAAGAATGCTGTAATAAACGCAGAGGCATATCTTTTAGAATCAGTGTTTTGGATTTTCATGAGCAAAACAAAAAGATAACTTACTAACTAGAAGATATTCACCAGCTACACATCCAGTAAGGAATCAGTATAAAAAATATATAAAGAACTAAAACATCTTAACATCCCCACCATAAAAAAAATAATAATAAAAATCAAAAAATTCAATTGAAAAATTGACAGAGGACCTGAATAGACATTTTTCCTGAGAGGACATACAGATGGTGAATAGACATATGAAAGGATGCTTAATATCACTAATCATCAGGGAAATGCACATTAAAACCACAATGAGATATCACCTCACACCTGTCAGAATGGCTATAATCAATAAATCAACAAACAAGTGTTGGCAAGGATGTTGCTGGGATTGTAAATTGTTACAGCCACTATGTAAAACAGTATGGAATTTTCTCAAAAAATAAAAATAGAATTATCTTAGTAACTTTATTTATTTTTAATTTTTATTAATTAATTTACTTTTGTTACAGATTGTTCTCCTTTTTCACCCATTGACACCCTCCTCCCAATCCCCTCCCCACCCAGCATAGTTGTCTATGTTCATTGGTTATGCATACATGCATATAAGTTATGTGGAGTAACTCTTCCCTCCCCCCCCCACCCCTCCTCTGAGGTTTTTCAGTCTCTATCCCACATCCATGTCACTAGGTCCATTCTGTTCATCAGTTTGTTTTGTTCATTATATAACTCTCAGGTACCTCCATGTCATCTCAAAGGATACGAGACTTTTCTTTCTTACAGCTGCATAGCATTCCATTGTATATAAGTACCACAGCTTTTTTATTTTATTAGTTTGTTTTTGTTACAGATGTTTCCTTTTCCCCCCATTGACACTCTCCTCTCCACCCCCCCGCCCCATCTTCAGCATTATTGTCCATGTCCATCAGTTATGCGTTCATGCATATAAGTTCTGTGGTTTATTTATTCCCTCCCCCCACACCCCCTCTTCTGAGGGTTTTCAGTCTGTACCCTACAGCCACATCTCTGGGTCTACCCTGTTTCTCAGACTGTTATGTTCATTATATTCCACAAATAAGTGAGATCATGTGATATTTGTCATTCTCTGCTTGGCTTGTTTTGCTTAGGATAATACTCTCCAGGTCCCTCCATGACATCTGAAAGGATAAGAGATCTTTCTTTCTTACAGCTGCATAGTACCCCATTGTGTACATGTACCACGGCTCTCTTATCCATTCGTCTACTGATGGACACTTGGGCTGTTTCCAGATCTTAGCAATTGTAAGTAGTGCTGCTATGAACATGGGGGTACATATGGTTGGTGTTTCAGGTTTCTTAGGGTATATTCCTAGAAGTGGGATCACTGGGTCAAATGGCAGTTCAATTTTTAACTTTTTGAGGTAACATCATAGTATTTTCCATAGTGGCTGCACCATTCTGCATTCTCACCAGCAGTGTGCTAGAGTCCCCTTTTCTCCACACCCTCGCCAGCACTTGTTGTTTGATGATTTGTTGATGGTGGCCATTCTGACAGATGTGAGATGATACCTCATAGTTCTTTTAATTTGCATCTCTCTGATGATTAGTGATGCTGAGCATTTTTTCATATGTCTCTTGGCTATTTGTATGTCCTGTTTGGAGAGGTGTCTATTTAGGTCCTCTGCCCATTTTTTAATTGGGTTCTTTGTCTTCCTTTTGTTGAGTTGTATGAGCACTCCATATACTTTGAAAATTAACCCCTTATCTAATGCATCATTGGCGATTATGGTCTCCCATATAGAGGGATCCCTTTCCGTTTTGATGGTTGTTTCTTTTGCTGTGCAGAAGCTTTTGAGTTTGATGTAGTCCCATGTGTTCATTTTTTCCTTTGTTTCTCTTGCCTTAGGTGTATCAGTGAAAATTCTGCTGCATATGATGTCTGAAATTTTGTTGTCTGCATTTTCTTCTAGAATTTTTATGGATTCACGAGTCACATTTAAGTCTTTTACCCATTTTGAGTTTATTTTCGTGTATGGTGTAAGTTGGTGGACTAGCTTCATATTTTTGCAAATAGCTGTCCAGTTTTCCCAACACAATTTATTGAAGAGATTGTCTTGACTCCACTGTATGCTCTTGCCACCTTTGTCAAATATTAATTGAGCATATTGTCTTGAGTCAATTTCTGGGTTCTCTATTCTAGTCCATTGATCTACCTGCCTGTTCTTGTGCCAGTACCAGGCTGTTTTGATTACAGTGGCTTTGTAGTATAACCTGATATCTGGTAATGTGATCCCTACTACTTTGTTCTTCTTTTTCAAGATTGCTATAGATATTCGGGGTCTTTTTTGTTTCATATAAACTTATGGAGTGTTTGTTCTAGTTCTGTGAAATATGTCATTGATATTTTGATGGGGATTGCATTGAATCTATAGATTACTTTGGGTAGTAAGGACATTTTAATGATATTAATTCTTCCAATCCATGAACAAGGTATATGTTTCCACTTTTTTATATCTTCCTCTATTTCTTTTTTTAATGACCTGTAGTTTTCTGTGAAGAGGTCCTTTACTTCTTTGGTTAAGTTTATTCCTAGGTATCTTAATTTTTTTGCTGCGATGGTAAATGAAATTGTTTTTTTAGTTTCTCTTTCTGTGATTTCATCATTGGTGTATAAGAATGCCGTCGATTTCTTGAGGTTAATTTTGTATCCTGCTACTTTGCCAAATTCATGTATTAAGTCTAGTAGATTTTTGATGGAGTCTGTAGGGTTTTCTATGTACAGTATCATGTCATCTGCAAATAATGACAGTTTCACTTACTCCTGTCCAATTTGAATCCCCCCTTTTTTTTTCTGCATGTCTAATTGCTGTGGCTAAGACTTCCAGTACTGTGTTAAATAAGAATGGCAAAAGTGGGCATCCCTGTCTTTTCCTGTTCTTAAGGAAAGTGCTTTTAGTTTTTGCCCTTTGAGAATGATGTTGGCTGTAGGTTTTTCATATATAGCCTTTATTATGTTGAGATTTGGACCCTCTATTCCCACATTGGTAAGCATTTTTATCAGAAATGGGTGCTGGATTTGGTCGAATGCTTTTTCAGCATCTATTGATATGATCATATGGTTTTTATCTTTCATTTTGTTTATGTGGTGTATCACATTTATTGATTTGCGAATATTGTACCATCCTTGCACGCCTGGGATGAATCCCACTTGGTCATGATGAATAATTTTTTTAACGTATTGCTGGATCCAATTTGCTAATATTTTGTTAAGGATTTTGGCACATGTGTTCATCAGGGATATTGGCCTGTAGTTTTCTTTTTTGTAGGGTCCTTATCCGGTTTTGGAATTAAGATTATGCTGGCCTCATAAAATGAGTTTGGAAGTTTTCCATCTTCTTGGATTTTTTGGAATAGTTTTAGGAAAATGGATGTTAGATCTTCTTTGAATGTTCAGTAAAACTCCCCCGTGAAGCCATCTGGGCCTGGGCTTTTGTTTGCTGTGAGTTTCTTAATTACATCTCCAATTTCTTTTGTTGTTATTGGTCTGTTCAAGTTTTCTGTCTCTTCCTGGTTCAGTTTTGGGAGATTGTGTGTTTCTAGAAATTTGTCCATTTCTCCTAGGTTGTCCAATTTGTTGGTGTATAATTGTTCATAGTATGTTTCGATGATCCTTAGTATTTCTGTGGTGTCAGTTGTTACTTCTCCTCTTTCATTTCTAATTTTGTTTATTTGGTTCCTCTCTTTTTGTTTCTTGGTGAGTCTGGCTAAAGGTCCATTGATCTTGTTTATCTTTTCAAAGAACCAGCTTTTGTTTCATTGATCTTTTGAATTGTTTTTTTAGTCTCTATGTTGTTTATTTCTGCTCTGACCTTTACTATTTCCTTCCTCCTACTAGCTCTGGGATTTTCTTTTTGTTTACTTTCTAGTTCTTTAAGTTGTAGGATTAGAAATTTTTCTTGTTTCTTGAGGTAGGCCTGTAGTGCTATGAACTTCCCTCTCAGGACTGCTTTTGCTGTGTCCCATAGATTGTGTGTTGTTGTGTGTTCATTTTCATTGGTTTCCAGGAAATTTTTAATTTCTTCCTTGATCTCGTTAGTAACCCATTCGTTGTTTAATGCCATGCTATTTAGCCTCCAAGTGTTTGAATGTTTTTGTGCGTTTTTACTGTAATTGAGTTCTAGTTGCATACCACTGTGATCTAAGAAGATGCTTGATATGATTTCAATCTTCCTGAATTTGTAGAGACTTGCTTTGTGTCCTAACATGTGGTCTATCTTTGAGAATGATGCATGTGTACTTGACAAGAATGTATATTCTGCAGCTTTGGGGTGAAATGTTCTGTAAATATCAATGAAGTACAACTGATCTAGTTTGTCTTGTAAGGACTCTATGATCTTGTTAATTTTTTAATTTTTTTTTTAATCCTCACCCAAGGACACTTTTTACATTTTTTGTTCAGATAGAGTGGGAGGAAGAGAGAAGAGAGAGAGAAACACTGATGTGAAAGGGACACATTGAGTGGCTGCCTCCCGCATGACCCAACCAGGGCCAGGGACAAATTGCAACTGAGGTAAGTGCCGTGTTTGATGCATATATGTGTACCAGGGTTACATCCTCTTGTTGGATTGATCCTTTTAATATTATGTAGTGACCTTCTCTGTCTCTTCTTATGGCCCTTGTTTTGAAGTCTATCTTGTCCGATAAGAGTATTGCTACACCAGCTTTTTTTTCATTTCCGTTTGGTTGGAAAAATTTTTTCCATCCCTTCACTTTCATCCTGTGTGAGTCTTTTGTTGTGAGGTGGGTGTCTTGTAGACAGCATATATATGGGTCATGTTTTCTTATCCAATCAGCTACCCTATGTCTTTTGATTGGAGCATTTAAGCCATTTACATTTAAGGTTGTTAGTGATAGATACTTATTAGTTGCCATTTATATTTTATGCCTGTGTTTCTCTCTCTCTATTTCTTCTTCTTCTTATAATAGTCCCTTTAGCATTTCTTGCTGTGCTGGTTTGGTGGTGGTAAATTCCTTTAGTTTTCTTTTTTTTTTCTTTTTTTGTCTATGAAGCTCTTTATTTCACCTTGTGTTTTGAATGATAGCCTTGCTGAATAGAGTAGTCTTGGATTAAGGTAATTATTGATAGATAAGTATTAGTTGTCATTTTAATTTTATGCCTGTGTTCCTCTCTCTCTCTCTCTGTTTCTTCTTCTTACAACAGTCCCTTCAGCATTTCTTGCAGTGCTGGTTTGGTGGTGGTAAATTCCTTTAGTTTTTTTTTTTTATCAGTGAAACTCTTTATTTCTCCTTCAATTTTGAATGATAACCTTGCTGGATCGAGTAGTCTTGGATTCAGACCCTTGCCTTGCATTACTTTGTACATTTCATGCCACTGCCTTCTGGCCTGCAGTGTTTCTATTGAGAAATCAGCTGACAGTCTAATGGGAGCTCCCTTGTAGATAACTTTCTCTCTCTCTCTTGTTTCCTTTAAGATTCTTTCTTTGTTTTTAATGTTTGCCATTTTTATTATGATGTGTCTAGCTGTGGGTCTTCTGGGGTTCATCTTGCTTGGGACTCCCTGTGTTTCTTAGACTTGTGTGACTTTTTCCTTCACCAGTTTAGGGAAGTTTTCTGTCATTATTTCTTCAAACAGATTCTCTATTCCTTTCTCTGAATCTTCTCCTTCCAGTATCCCCATAATGTGAATGTTGTTATGTTTCGTATTATCCCACATCTCCCTTAAACTTTCCTCCTGCTTTTAAATTTTTTTTTCCATTTGCTGCTCTATTTGGATGTTTTTCTCTACCTTGTCTTCTAAGTGACTAATTCGGTCTTCAGCTTCTTCTAATCTACTATTGAATCCTTCTAAGGTATTTTTCATATCAGCTATGTCATTCTTTATTTCCTCTTGATTTTTATTCATAGCTTCTACCTCTTTTTTTAAGCTGAAGTAGTTCCCAATGAGCTCTTCATAATTCTTATTAAGTTGCTTGTAGTTCTCACCAAA
This sequence comes from Tadarida brasiliensis, assembly GCA_030848825.1. Lineage (NCBI taxonomy): Eukaryota > Metazoa > Chordata > Mammalia > Chiroptera > Molossidae > Tadarida > Tadarida brasiliensis. Next base: position 146,136,053 of record CM061257.1, on the reverse strand, counting down.
TTGTTTGAGCACCCTTAAAATCATTGCCTTGAATTCTTTATCTGACAAGTTGCTGTCTTCCATTTCCTGTAGTTCTTTTTCTGGTGATTCCTCTTTTTCTTTCCTTTGAGTGTTGTTTCTTTGTCTCCCCACTTTAGCCATCTGGTAGCTCAAGACGTGGTGAGGAATGTTTGGATGTGTAGGCAGCTCACTGTATATCAAATAAAGCTACTGTGCCTCCCAGACTGTTCTGTTGCGTGTTGCCTCTTGCCTGCTGTGGATCTTGGACGATTGACTACTGGGGGCTGGTATTGGTGTGTCTTGGTAGGTGCTGCTGCTGGATCATGTGGGCCACTCTGGAGCTGTGTTCCCAGCTGGTCACTGGTACCACCTATAGCTGTATAGCTCAGGCACTGTTGGAGCCACGCTCCCTGCTTGTACCGTGGGCAGCTGTGTTGCACAGATCTCACTCGATCCCTGGCTCCCCGCCGATCTTGTGGGCAGCTGGATCACACTGTCTCTATGGAGACCAGGTCCCATGCCTGTTTTGTTGGCTGCTGGTTCACGCAAGCCTCTCTGGTGCCCCAGCACCCCACAGGTCCTGCGGGAGGTTGGATCACACTGGTCCCTCTTGAGCCCCGGCTTCCCACAGCTTTTGTGGGCTGCTGCATCACACAGGTCTCTGTGGAGCCCCAGGTCCTGCCGCCTGGGGCTGGGTAGTGCTGCTGCCCCATGGGGCTCAACTCCTGCTCAGCCTTTGCTGTAGTTTTTGGAGATGATTCTCTGCTGCTGGTCTGTGCTTCTATTGCCTGGGGATGGATGTCTTCCCCCCAGCCTCTGTTGCTGGAGGTATATCTCGACTCTGATAGGGCTGCTACTGTGGGGGATGGTGCTGGGCTCCGGGTCATTTGCGGCTTCTGCAACTGGCACCTTGGTAGCTCTGTTACTGTGCACTGGTCTGTGTTGACACAGGGTGTCCACTGGTTTGAGGGTGCCAGGTGCACTGGTGTGCTCAGGTTGCTGGGCCCTAGCCGCTCCCACTTCCTCCTCCCAGGGAAGACCTGGGATCTTCCAAAATGGTGGGACCTCCCAGCAGCGCAGGGAGAAGCGCCCTGAAGAGCAGTTTAAGGAGGTAGCTGGCTGCTCCCCATCCACAGCACAGGAGCTTTCTGCTCCGCGTCTCTGCAATGCATGAGTTTGGTCATCCACCTTCAAGTCCACTCACACACTAGCTCACTCTCTCAAGTACTCACCCTCCCTCCGGCCCTGCCTGCCACCATCATCCCAAGCTCAGTATCTTAGTAACTTTTAAATATGCACCACAGTATTATTAACTAGAGCCATTATGCTGGTAATTTCATTCCATTGACTTATTTTATTACTACATCTTTGTACCTTTTGATCTCCAGCTCACATTTGACCCTTGTACCACCCTCCACCTCTGGCAACCACCAATCTATTCTTTATACCTATGAGCTGTGTTGTTGTTTTAGATTCCACATATAAATAAGATCATACAGTATTAATATTTTTCTATCTGACTTATTTCACTTAGCATAATGCCTTTAAGATCATCCATGTTGACCGAAATGGTAGCATCTCATTTTTAAAGAATGAATAATATTTCATAATATGTATATTCCATAATATATCCTCCATTTTACTATTACTATGTTGTTGTTGAAATAGCTTAATAATTTCTTGAATAATTAGAATGTTCTTTTGCACAGTTCCTAAGTAACTGTAAAGAACCTAGATAGAATATATTCATAAAAGTGTCTCCCTGCTGAGCAAATGTAAAATTTCATTTACCTCAATGATTTTTCTGTGAGATAAATACTCCTTATTAAATGAGTCCATTTTCATCTTTTAGTCTCCAGATTTCATCTTTAAAAATACTTCCTAATAGAAGCCTTTTTCAACTCGTAAGTTTATGTCTCATAGTGATTTACTCTTTATAAACTTTGAACTAGTGGGCACCCTGCCTACTTGCCAATTTATAAGCATTTATACAAATAATATTTGCAGTGTAAATTCAGGAGTACAAAATCCATGTCTATTTGTTCACCGTGTATTGCCAATGACTACCACATTTTTCAAAAATACTTTTTGACTTACCGACAAATGGATGAATGTATATCCTGACATGCACTGCCCCTGAGACTCTCTAACTCTCCTTTTCAAGCTTTATCTGAGTTGAATAATAAATGGTCAAAGGTTTAATGCACTACTGCCAGTTTCTATGCCCAGATGATTTGCTTTCAGGAACTTTATTCTATGATTGCACTGACGAAGAAAGAGTTGATACTAATGGTCTTGACTACCACAAAAATTCATTCTTGCACAGGTAGAATATATACACTTGGATATCTAGTCTGTACAAACTATTAGACCCTAATGTAAAGAAAGAGTAGTATGAGAAAAAAGTCTTTCTATTTGGTTAGTTGATCTTGTAGATGCAGTTCAATGCCTAGAATGTATTACTGTGTTTCTAAGTTTTTCTCGATCAATACTGCAATTAGTGGCATTTACAAAGAATCCTTTTGGGTCATTGAGAATATTTATTCTGTGGGTATATATTTCAAAACCAAAAACACAATAAAATGAAATCTTGGCGATCTCAGGTTGAACAGATTTCACTACATTCTCATAGATGATGATATCCTAATCCACTCCAGCACAGTTAGAAAATGTTTTATTAATTTTAACAGAGTTAAATACCATTAATTATATTCCATTGCATTTAAGTAAAAAGGACACCATATCTAATATAAGATCAAAAGTAAAATGGAACATAGTTTTATCAATATCAAAATAAAATATTTTAATTTATTATTATGAAATTTTTTGTTAATCCTCACCTGATGATATTTTTCCATTGATTTTTAGACAGAGTGGAAGGAAGGAAGTGAGGGAGAGAGAGAGAGAGTCATCAGTGTGAGAGAGACACATCAATTGGTTGTTGATGACCCCAACCTGGGCCAGGGATTGAACTCACGACCCTTCGGTCCATGGGCCAACATTCTAACTGCTGAGCCAAACCGGCCACTAATTTAATTTATTTTTAGCAAGGCTTTAGGTATCTACGTGTGTGTAGGTAGATGTGGGGGTATTCTTACACTAAGAAGAATCTGGATAATTGACATGTTAAATATCATCTAGATAATAACATCTATCTTTATAATTGAATTTTAAGACAATGCAATACAAATTGTGTGAATGTGGCATTATCAAGAAAAATAAGGGCTTCTTGAACACTAGCATGATGATACCTCAACAGTAGAACTGACTGCTCAAATGGCTACTAAATGACTAATAGGCAGGTAGCTTATACAGCATTAAAATACTGGACCAAGAGATGATTCATGTCCTGAGTAGGGCAAGAGATCTCATCATGCTATCCAGAATGGCACACAATTTAAAACGTATGAATTGTTTATTTCTGCAATTTTCCATGTAATATTTTTGAACTACAGCTGAGTCAGGTCATTGAAATCACAGAAAGTGAAAATGTGGATAAGGGGGTGCTACTATATTGAGTTCCCATTTATCACTGTCCCCAAACACCCAAACAATCTCCCCACTTCCAACATCCTGTGGTACATTTGTTACAATCAACGGACACTGACTCATCATCACCCAAAGGAGGATAGCTTTTGAAACCAGTAAGGGGTAGAAAAATTCTGTAGAATTATATAGGATCAATAAACAAGGTATTTTGGCTGTATATAGTCTGCATATTTCTGTTATCAGTCCTGGAAATTCAACTCCATCCATATACATTACTTTCTAAGTGGGGCTAGAGAACAAGAAAATGGGAACATTATTAAGTAAAATAAGGACTACTTGAATAAAAGCCGTGCAGATACAGCAGCAGTAGATCTGGTAACTAAGATGGCTATTAAGTAACTAACAGGTGGGTAGCATACAGTGTGGATATGCTGGAAAAGGAATGATTCATTCCTGGGCAGGAAGAAGTGTGATAGTGCTAGATGTCATCATGGTGTCCAAAGTGATGTGCAATGTAAAAGTTATTAATGTTTTATTTGGGGAATTTTTCATTGAATATTTTTAAGCTGCAGTTGACTATGCATAACTGAAACTGTAGATAAGGGAGCACTAACTACTACATACAGAAATGTTTGTGCATTATCAGCCTTGTTCAGCTTTTCTAGGCAATAACTTACATATAAGTAGCAAGAATGTGAGAAAAAATAAGATGTGAGAAGTTATTTTGCTTTCAAATACATTTGTTTCTCTCCGTGAGATTGTAGGCTTTGATTTCAAGATGTAAATGATTGAAAATGTAAGTATGGCTTCCTTCTCCGAAAGCCAACATATGTCTATTAATGTACAATAATTATATTAAGAGAGCAGAATGCCCAACTTGAAAAAAATTAACTTTCACAATTGGGAGGTATGGACTTATATTAATTAATTAATTTTCTAGTCACCCATTTTAGCCATGACCTGTACACCTTTTCCAGTTTTTTCATTAAAAATGGGATATCACAGAATAAGAAAACATAAATACAAAGACATTCTATGATGGACTTTAAGCGCATTATTGTAATTAAGATAAAACTTGCAAATTCTTGTTGGTATTAACATTTATAAAATATATTTTTGTAGTTCCTTCCACGAGGGTACAGACAACATCTATATCAAATGTGTGTTGCTAATTACAAGACCAATTTAATCTAAAAACCTACAGTGAATCTTGAAAAGCCACATAAATAGATTCATTAATTGACTGAACATTAGAAATAAATACTAATCTTTTTTCTTTTGTGACTTTATTTAGGAAGCAAGAAGACAATGACATTCAATTACCATAATTAAATTTGTATTAATATATTACCCTTCATTAATTCTCTACTGATGTGAACATATTCTGAATTAGAAACATAATCTAACGTTCAAAAGAAACTTCTCTTCAACAAAAAGAAGCTTCCAAATATAACAAAAAGACACCATTCTAAGTAAATCTCCTTTGAAATACTTAGTTTTAATAACATTTCAATCTCCTTTTTTTTCCCAAAACTCTCTTAGGTATAGGAGCTTAGAATTAGGTAGAGTAAAATGAGAGAACAAATGAAAAGAAGTTCTGACTCTCAAGACTTTATCTCTCAGGGATTATATCATTCTTCACAGGATAGAAAAATAGTATCTACAAACAAGACACTGTAGGCTCCTAGAGATATAATATTGACCAAAACACAAAAGGCCTTGCTTTTAAGAAATGTAAAGATTAACAGTTGAGACTGTACTACATTTAGTATATCAGACAAATATATACTATGAACTGTTGTGAGTGAAATAATTGAGAGCATATGACATGGACACTCCTAGGATAAATATTTCATAAGAAAATACACTGTAAAGGAAACACCTTAAATAGTGCAATACCATTGTAATGTTTATTGCACTATTACACAATACTGTGAAATGTATTATTTTACCAATTAGTAAAAACTAATGACATGCATTTTTCACATTAAAATATATTGACATAGTTTCATATTTTTTAAAATAATTTTTCTTACTGATTTGAGAGAGAGGAAAGGAGAAGGACAGAGATAGAGATATGAAAGAGAGAGAAGATAGATTGGCTGCCTCCTGCATGCTCCCCACTGAGGATCGGGCCCAAACCTGGGCATGTGTCCTGACCAGGAATTGAACTGGTGCATGGGCCAATGCTCAACCACTGAACCACACCAGCCAGGCTACTTTCATATTCTTAAAAAAAACTTGCTAGCCCTGGCTGGTTTGGCTCAGCAGTTAGAGTGTTGGCCCACATACCAGAGAGTCCCGGACTCAGTTCCCGCTAAGGGCACGCAACTTGGTTGCAGTTTGTCCCTGGCCCCAGTCGGGGTAGTGTGGGTGGCAACCACTCAATGTGTCTCTCTCACACTGATGTTTCTCTCTCTCTCTCTTCCTCCCTCTCTCCCTCCTGCTCTATCTGAAGATAAATGCAAAAATGTCCTCAGGTGAGAATAAAAAAACTTGCTAATATTGGTCTTAATTATAGTTCTTTCTGTTATCTCTTTTACGAAACCATTTTAATGATTTTTATGAAAATACTTTATACTAAATTAAAACATATAGCTGCAATCTCTCTTCCTTTGTTTTCCAGCTTTGAATATGAAAATCACAACAGACTCATTTGCTTTTTATCTCCTTAAGATAATAAAAACATTGAAAAACAAAACATTCTTCCAAGCTCTCAGCCTTGTTTTCCATTGCCAATGTGCAACAATAGTTAAAAATAAGCAAGATGGAGAAGAATTAGTTATAGAAAACAGTACTGAATTTGCATTGGAAACTAAAACCGTAACACTGATTTGTGTAGCTTATATCATAGGAAAATATCAGCCATAGTCAGCGGTGACAAGCAATGCAGTCTGGCGGCTTTCACAAGTTTTTACTGTAGATTCAGCATTGTAGTTTGAGGGGTAAAGAAAATGATGAAAACATTTTAAATAGACACATTTTGTCATTCATTTCATTTTCATGATAAATGTTTATATGGAATTTCCTCTCATATTTTATATTACAACTATATAACATACATGAATACTGATATTTATATTTTATGATTTGCCTGTCATATTGATCATTGACGGCAGTAATTTTTTGTATATTTTTCTTACTATTGTATTCTTAGCAACAGGAAGAGTAACCAGCTTATAACATGAATCAACAAACATTAGTTGAATGAATACAGTATCAAATACATAACGTAATGCTAATCATCTCACCTGAAACCTTAACTCCTTCGATCTCCACCTCTCTGAGCTAAGCATATTTAAATCACAGTGTCTCCTTCCAAACTTTCCTTTATATATATACATAAAGATTGCAAAGGACACTTACTTATTTTTTTACATAAACATAATCATAAATGCTATATATTTTTTCTCTAAATTGCTTTTCACTAACTGCCAGTGCACTTGTGCAAATTTTTATTTTGTCAGTATTTTCATTTGCTATTCTATAAATTCCCTATTCATATATTTTCCTATATCCTATTGGATACTTTGCATATTTTTTTCTTGTAAATTTGCAAAAGCTGGTATGTATATTACAATCATATATATTCAAGTCTGTCACTGGTACTTTGGTTTTATAAAAGGCACATAATAATTTCCAACCATATGAAAGGTTGTCATATATAATTGAGATTGTCATATAATTAAGTGCATCTATCTCTCAACTAAGAAGATCTCCACAATTGTTGTCATATGTTAACATCTTATATATACACTTAGATCTATTTCTAATTAGATTAATGATCTGTGTGTTGGTATGTCAATAGCATCCCTGATACATTATAGAGATTCTCTCTCCACTCCCTAATCTTGTTTATAATTTCCTTGAGTTTTTTAACCTTTCATTATTCTGATAAGCTTTAAAATTAATGCATACAAGTAAAAGAATGAAACTGTGTCATTTTGAAAGTATGTGATTTTGACTGTAATGACTTATATTTAAATGTTGATATGCAGAGAATTTAGTTTATGCAATTAAATGTCCTAACCAAGAATATTGTTATTCCTTTTGTTTTATATTTCACATATTTTTTTTATATTTCTCAATATAGTGTTAAAGTTTTTTGAATCTCATTTGGACATGTCATAATTTTGTTACTATCTCATAAAAGCTTTTTTCCTTTTTATATCTATGTGTTTATTGATATGGAAAAACAGTAGTTATTGACTTTTATGCATTTATTTCAACATAGAATATACTTCACTAAAGAATATAAATTTTATAAATTTATTTTAAATGCTGATCTATACAATTTTATTATTCTTAGAATACTTCAGTAGAGTTTTTCAGCAATTATAAAGCTTATTATGGATAAAATGAAATAATACTTCTCTGAATGTGCATTATTTCACTGTATAAAATTTTACCTTTAAGTCAATCATAAAAATAACTTTAATAATAAGAATTACTCTCCATTACCTAGGTTTATTTAAAATGAATTTAGTGATTTTTACTTGAAATAATTTCTCAATTTTTAAAGTAATTTTTGCAAATTATTTGCTCTCAATTCTATCTTATATTTTTATTATTAAATTTATTGCGGTGATATTGGTTAATACAATTAAATAGGTTACAAGTGTACAATTCTATGACACATCATCTGTATATTGCATTGTGCCCACCACCCAAGTCAAATCTCCTTCTGTCACCACACATTCGACCCCCTCTACCCTTCACTACCAAAGCTGTCAAAGTTTAGTACAATTAGTTGTATGACTCAGTTCTTACATTTTATTTAGAATAGCCTGCACACATTTTTTTTAAACTGTCCTGTATATCTCCATAGTTTCCTCTCAATATTGAGTTGTGGTGTTGTTATGCTATTTTTATAAATGATTTGGGGAGATTTCATCTTTTTCTTTAGTTTAGAATGACTTTTAAAACAATAATACTCTAATTTTTAAAAAGTAGTGTGGGAATTTAATTTGATAATGCCATTATAATGTCAAATGTTTAATTTTATTTCTAGTACCACCTATGGCAATTGCTCTACTCAATGTAATTATAAGGACTTACACAACAATATAATTCCTAATGCAAGCTTCCCCACCCCCGGAGAACAAAGACCAAACTTCCCGCCACAGGAGAACTGGCTGGACAAGAAATGCCACCGGACACCAGGAACCACAGGAGCACCCAATCACACATCTGCATTCCTGTAGACCCAACCCCCTGCCCAAACCCACCAACCAGGACCCCCAGAATGAATATGAGGACAAAACTCCAGCTCCTAGGGCCTGTTATCCTTGACCCAGTACCCCACGGCTCCTGATGTGCAGCCCTTCCCTTTGGCTATCCCCATCCCCCATCCCCTTTTCTTTAAATAAACCCAAATTTTTTTTATTCACTGTCTGAGATTGCTCTTTAGCATACTGACTTTAATCTGTCAGTAATTAATTTGTGTAAATTATATTATCGTCTAAAATTTCAATTTCTTCTAGATTTTAGTGATATTAGACTGTGTAGACCTGAAAAATAAAAATATCTCTAATAAACCTTAAGAATTATAAAATGCTTTATATCATTTAATTCTTTTAAATTCGTTTAAATGAAAATTTAAACCAATATGTTTCCAAAATCTGTCTGTGTATTAACATTCCCTGTAACCGGACTATTCAGAAGCTTGAACTCATCTTTTACCTATTTGATCAGAATCTGCAACGTCATCTCAGTGTGATGCTTTTTCACATGTATCCTTTGAAACTCTAGTTCTATAGCATTGTGAAAATAAGTCGCAAGAAAATGAGTTCTTATTATACTAAATAAGGTTACATGTTTTCATATTAATTTGCATGTAAACATAAATACAAGGTATATATTCAATAAATATTTGAAGTAAGCATAAATGAATGTGAAAGAGATTGATCTAACGCAGCCACATCCAGCCACAGTAAATAATAAACTAAGTGCTCTTCAGAATTTTATTTGTTATATTGAAGAATAAGTTTCAACTTCGCCATTGCCTGGAGAAAGACATAACTCAGTTTAATGGATCTGCTTTTATTTATTTATTTTTTTAACCTTTTACAACTGAATTGTAATAACCAGGGTCAAAGTACATTTCTAGGGATTGATGACAGTCTGGATAGAGGCAGCAGTTTGCAATACAGCTAAAGGTTGTTAACATTAATCCCTGGAAATGCCCTTTCCCAAGGTTAGCATGGCTTTTTTGTTACTGTACCTCCCTGTGAGGATCTCAGCACAGAGGCAATGAAATGCCTCCAAATTGGCATAATACAATGCAGTCAATCTTGAGGAGGAAGCCAAGTGTGGCATGACCGATAATTGAATTGCAGTTCTCTAAGGAAACATTATGGGTGTATAAGCTGATTTGGTAACTAGGGCTACTATTCTCTTCAAATTAATATTAGTTAATATTCCCTAAGATCTCCAAACAGCCCAGGAATTGTTCTGTGTGCCACACTTAGGATGAATTTCAAAATGAGATACTTTTATTCATAAATCACAAAATGGTAATGTTTTTCTAAAGTACAATTTTTAAGCAGGGGATATATTTTTTCTGTAAAATTATCTTGTCGTTATTAATAAAATATTTTGTTAAAAGAGCACTAATTTAGCAACAAATTTAATTTAACACTGAGCTAAGAGTTATGGAGTACACAAAGGTTTTTGGAATCATTTAAATAAGATAACTTTGGACAGATTTCCAAGTAGAAATAATCCTATAAACTTTATATTTTTGATTGCCTGTTTCAAAATGTTGGGATCTGATCCTAGAAAATAATTGAAAATACTCTAAAATTACACTAGCAATTCCAAATTTTTAGATTAATATTGAAAAAGTCATTATTTGTAAGAAAAACATGTTTTTCTTCATCTTAATGATTTCTATGTTCTAATTGAGAATGTGCTGAAATTAATTCTTTCATATATATTTTTCTGAGGGTTTGAAACAATAGGAAGGTATGTTTTTCTCATCCTAGGAAGGTAAATGGAAACTATTGTCAAAGTAATAACACACTAGGCTGCCACAGTACACAAAAAAGTTCAGTGAGTAACATGCAGATTTGTGAAACTTAAACCTATCACTTTTATAGTTTTCTGTGGTGTGTACAGTGCCTACTATACCAGTGAAGGATTTTTTTTAAGTACAAAAAAATAAACAATAAAAAATACTTTGTTAAAATTTCTTTAATCTTTTTTAAAATTTTTTTTTATTAATTTATTTTTGTTACAGATGTTTCTCCTCCCCCCCCCCCATTGACTCTCCCTCTTCCCTTTTCCCTCCCAACTCATCCCCAGCTTTGTTCTCTATGTCCATCGGTTAGGCATACATGCATATAAGTTCTGTAATTTATCCTTTCCCTCCCCTCCTTCTGAGGAATGTCAGTCTGCACCCTACTTCCATTTCTCTGGGTCTATTTTGTTCATCAGTTTGTTTAGTTCATTATATTCCAGAAATAAGTGAGATCATGTGGTATTTGTCTTTCTCTGCTTGGCTTGTATCACTTAGGATAATACTTTCCCGGTCCCTCCATGTCATCTGAAAGGATAAGAGATCTTTCTTTCTTACAGCTGCATAGTGTATATATACACAATGGAGTACATATACACAATGGAGTGTACAGCTCCACTGTGTATATATACCACAGCTTTTTTATCACTCGTCTACTGATGGACACTTGGGCTGTTTTCAGATCTTAACTATTGTAAATAGTGCTGCTATGAACATGGGGGTACATGTATTCTTTCTGATTGGTGTTTCAGCTTCTTAGGGTATATTCCTAGAAGTGGGATCATTGGGTCAAATGGCAGTTCAATTTTTAATTTTTTGAGGTAACATCATAGTGTTTTCCATAGTGGCTGCACCAGTCTGCATTCCTACCAGCAGTGTACTAGAGTCCCCTTTTCTCCACACCCTCACCAACATTTGTTGTTTGATGATTTGTTGATGGCGGTCATTCTGACAGGTGTGAAGTGATACCTCATTATTGTTTTAATTTGCATCTCTCTGATGATTAGTAACGTTGAGCATTTTTTCATATGTCTCTTGGCCATTTGTATGTCCTGTTTGGAGAGGTGTCTATTTAGGTCCTCTGCCTATTTTTTAATTGGGTCTTTGTCTTCTTTTTGTCAAGTTGTGTGAGTACTCTATATATTTTGGAAATTAACCCTTTATCTGATGTATCATTGGCAATTATGCTCTCCAATATAGTGGGTTCCCTTTCCATTTTGATGGTTGTTTCTTTTGCTGTGCAGAAGCTTTTTAGTTTGACGTAGTCCCATGTATTCATTTTTTCCTTTGTTTATGTTGCCTTAGGTAATGTATCAGTGAAAATTCTGTAGTGCACAATGTCTGAAATTTTGTTGCCTGCATTTTCTTCTAGAATTTTTATGGATTCACGAGTCACATTTAAATCTTTTATCTTTTTTGAGTTTATTCTTGTGTATAGTGTAAGTTGGTGGTTTAGTTTCATTTTGTTTGCATGTAGCTGTCCAATTTTCCCACACCATTTATTGAAGAGACTGTCTTGACTCCACTGTATGCTCTTGCCACCTTTGTCAAATATTAATTGAACATATTGTCTTGGGTCACTTTCTGGGTTCTCTATTCTGTTCCATTGATCTATCTGCCTGTTCTTGTGCCAGTACCAGGCTGTTTTGATTACAGTGGCTTTGTAGTGTAACCTGAAATCTGGTAATGTGATCCCTCCTACTTTGTTCTTCTTTTTCAAGATTTCTATGGCTATTTGGGGCTTTTTTGGTTTCATACAAACTTTTAGAGTATTTGTTCTAGTTCTGTGAAGTATATTGTTGGTATTTTGATGGGGATTGCATTGAACCTATAGATTGCTTTGGGTAGTAAGGACATTTTCATGATGTTAATTCTTCCAATCTGTGAACAGGTATATTCTTCCACTTTTTTATATCTTCCTCTATTTCTTTTTTCAATGACCTGTAGTTTTCTGTGAAGAGGTCCTTTACTTCTTTGGTTAAGTTTACTCCTAGGTATCTTAATTTTTTTGCTGCAATGGTAAATGGGATTGTTTTTTTAGTTTCTTTTTCTGTGATTTCATCATTGGTGTATAAGAATGCCATCGATTTCTTGAGGTTAATTTTGTATCCCGCTACTTTGCCAAATTCATTTATTAAGTCTAGTAGATTTTTGATGGAGTCTGTAGGGTTTTCTATGTACAATATCATGTCATCTGCAAATAATGACAGTTTCACTTCCTCCTTTCCAATTTGGATCCCTTTTATTTTTTCTTCATGTCTAATTGTTGTGGCTAAGACTTCCAATACTATGTTAAAGAAGAATAGTGAGAGTGGACATCCCTGTCTTGTACCTGTTCTTGAGGAAAATGTTTTTAGTTTTTGCCCATTGAGTATGATGTTGGCTGTAGGTTTTTCATATATAGCCTTTATTATGTTGAGATATGATCCCTCTCTTCTCACATTGCTGAGCGTTTTTATCAGAAATGGGTGCTGGATTTGGTCGAATGCTTTTTCAGCATCTATTGATATGATCATATGGTTTTTATCTTTCATTTTGTTTATGTGGTGTATCACATTTATTGATTTGTGAATATTGTACCATCCTTGCACTCCTGGGATGAATCCCACTTGGTCATGGTGGATAATCTTTTTTACACTATTATTCATACAGTCATCCTTAACTGGAGGTACCTTGACTATTTTTCAAGTCATAATATTTTACCAAGTCCTTTGACCATCTAAATATTTACTTCAAGAACAGTAATTTATTAGTCATCATGAACAGCTGAAGTAGCCCTCAACTCTCAATATCACCCACCAGCCTCAACTGATTGCCTACAAATAAGCCCCAACCCAAGAGTGACCACACATTCTTTTTCTGAAACATGTTGTTACTTTATCTGGGGGCAAATTCACACAAACAAAATTTCTTTTAGGTGAACAAGTCTATAACTCCTTTAGATCCTATCAGTGAGTGTGTGCTCTCCTCAAGAAGATAAAGAAAAATAGATATTAGAGAGGAAGAAAAGAAGAAAGGGAGGAGCAGAGGAGTAGGACAGACAGGAGATAGAATAGGAGAGAATGAAAAAAAAAATTATATCAACCACAGAACCAGCAAGAAACAAAAAGTCAGGCTATTTATTGACCACTGTGTGTCCAGTGTCTTACTATAGTCCCATAGTCCATGGAACAGAGATGAGCCACAGTAAAAATTTGTTAAATGAGTAAAAATTGAATGGATGAAGACAGTGATGACTGTGTTTGAACTTTTGCTACACTCTTTTCAGAAGCACATTAAGTTTCTGCAAACACCTAAGAAAGCCAGTTGGTGTCTGTTGTCCTTGTATAAAGTTCTGCAAACCTCTGGAGTCACAGAGAGAAGCAAGGAAGGTGCATTTAGAACATCTAGTCCCTGATTCTAATTGGCAGTCTTAGATAAAAACGTTTAATTAAAATAAAAATTGCACTATAGTATATCCTTTTCTATGTCAACATAAATTCAAAGATTATTATATTAGTCTAGCCTTGATTTTCTAAAAAATAGTAATTTCATTCGAGGTAAAACAATCAGTGAAATGAAATCCATAGAAATAAGTAGTGTTAAAAAATTAGAATCAATCTTTATTTGGTATAAATTTGGGTATAACCACTTTGGGTAAAATTAGATGAGCATTTCCTAAGCTGTTCAAAAAACATTATTTTCAGGAGATGTTAATAACAGTTACAATTAACTATGATGTGAATAGTTAGTAGATATGATCAGGGTATGATCATAATTTGAGCTGTGAAAAATGCTACTTATTATATCCCCACTTTGGGAATTTAAAGTCTATTTCTACTATAGAAAAAAAGACAAGAGTTTTTGTTGTTGTTGTTGTTGTTTATATAACTAATTTAACTATTCAACAAAAAATTCATTATTCCATGTAAAATTTTGCTTCATAGAAACACGTTAATAATATCATATCCTACAATGGCAGTTTGAGTTTTAGGGAAAAGACAATTAAATATTTGACTGATATTATCTCTATTTTCTTTTATTTTATGAAGCCTTTATTTGCCTTGAGATGGTTGAAGAACTGTTTCAACAAAATATTTTAATTAGAATAATATTATTTTTGTATTATCATTGACCATGATTTTGAACACTGACTTTAAACTTCATTAGCATCAAGCTTATATTAGAATACAGGTATTTATCTCAGATTTTCAAAAATTCAAAAGGACCTTATATATCAACTGTTTTGCTTGTACTTTATATTATTGTTCTTATATTAACATTGACTTGAGATATTCTGCGTGTATTATTACTTTAAACATAAATAAGTACACCATATCTCTGTTTAGAGGCTATAGCTTCAGTTAAACTCAATAATAGTATTTGAAAAAACTGTGATAGAGTGAAGACGCAAACGTCGAAGCGCGAAGTGGCGAGGGACAACTGTATATAAATAAAGAATCCTACTTCGTGGAAATTCATTTATCGCGGTAGAGTCTGGAACTGATTAACCACAACATACGAGGGGTGGCTGTATTTATAAATCTCTGTGAATTTTTAATGCACTCCATATTTAAATTCAACACACATGTATATAGAATAGATACTATACAGGGGTGGGCAAAAGTAGATTTACAGTTGTGAGTATGCAAAACAGTTTATTTTTGTATTATTATTTTAAAATTATTCTATTATTTTCCATATAAACAACTCTAAACCTGCTTTTGCCCACCCCTGTATATACAGATATATTAGGGGGACGGGAAAGTAATGTCGTTTCTGCACGTTTCGATATTCAGTTGTCATTTATCAGCTTCAAAATCGTGCCAAAGACATTTTAAGGTTAGAGTGACTTGTTTACTAGTAAATAATTAAATCTTAATTTTTTTTTTGCAATTTATAGTGAAATGGCCAGCCAAATACCAGAAGAGGTACATATCCGGCATTGTATGCTTTTTGAGTTTCACAAGGGTAGTAATGCAACAGTTGCTACCAAAAACATTTGTGATGTTTATCCAAGTGCATTAGACGTTCGTAAATGCCAAAGGTGGTTTTCTAAGTTCAAATACGGTAATTTTGATCTTTCTGACTTGTATCGATCAGGAAGACCAACAACTTTAGACAATGACATGTTAAGGGCGAAAGTGGAAGCAAATTCATGTCAGACAATCGAGGAACTGTCAAACACTCTTAACTAACCTTGGTCGACCATCCAAGAACATTTGCAGCAGATTGGTAAAATAAGCAGAGCAGGTGTTTGGGTCCCGCATAATCTGTCCGAAGAAAACAAAGCTAACCGGTCCACCACATGCAGCTTATTGCTTCAGTGGCACAATACAGAAGTGTTTTTTGATCACTTGATCACTGGAGATGGAAAATGGGTCTTCTATGATAATCCAAAATGCAAAAGGCAGTGGCTCTCTCCGAATGAATCGCCACAAAGTACAGCTAAGCCAGGTTTACACCCCAAAAAGGCACTTTTGTGTGTTTGGTGGAGTATTCACGGTGTCGTTCATTTTGAAGTGCTGAAACCTGGACAAACTGAATGCAGACCTTTACTGTGAACAATTGGATTGAGTAAATCAATCTTTAATTGAAAAGTGCCCAGCGACTGTCACCAGAAAAGGCGTTATTCTGCAACACGATAATGCAAGACCACACTGCGCAAGGTGAACCCTGGAAAAAATTAATGAATCGGGGTGGGAGGTATTGCCTTACCCATCATACTCGCCCGATATTGTGCCATTGGATTTCCATTTATTCTGATCACTACAACATTTTCTAAGTGGCAAAAAATTTGAAAATTTGGATAATGTCCAAAATGCCATCTCCAGATATTTTGCTCAAATACCAATTGATTTTTATCGATCCGGCACTGAAAATTTGCACACTAGATGGCAAAAGGTTGTTGATAACGAAGGTGATTACATCATTGATTAAAAATAAAAACTTGTTAAAAATGTATGTTTGAATTAATGTCATAAAAGCACGACATTACTTTCCGGTCCCCCTAATAGTATGAATATTACATATTTTATTTATATGTCAGATTCAGACCAAGATACTCTTATAACGGTCATGCTTTCTTGTCATTTAAAAGGACAAATTCAGCCTGGCCAGTGTGGCTCAGTGAATTGAGCGTCCTCCCATGGACTGAGAGGTCCCTGTTCGATTCCTGGTCAAGGCACATGCCAGGGTTTCAGGCTCCATCCCCAGTAGGGGGTGTGTAGGAGGCAGCCCTTTGATGTTTCTCACATCAATGTTTCTTTATCTCTCTCCCTTCCTCTCTCTCTCAAAATTCAATAAAAACATTTTTTAAAATAAATTAATTAATTAAATAAAAGGACAAATTCACATACTAAAGTGTGTTACTTTGTTACCCAAATTTAATTAGATAACGTTATTTGCAGTTCCTGTTTTAAGTGGCTATGCTGCATTAATTCAACATATTAAAATGAATAACATTAATTATGACCATGGCTTTGATTTTCCCCATGCTTTCAGGACAAGATTATTATTTCTATTTTACAAATGAGGTGAGGCAACCTCAGAGGTTAAATATTACACAAGTTTTAGAGAAAATTTTAGACCAAAGAAGCCAAACTACTTGCTAATTCTCTTGTTCCAGTACTCCACAATCCAAAGTCATTTTTGAAGGCACATATTACATAATATTTAATGAAGTTATTTATTTTTATCTGACTGAAGTGTTTTGTACAGATTGATCACTTTAGGGGACAGGTTTTCAGCATATCTCAACATAAAAGATGACGGTGACAAATAATTATGATAGATTGTCTACATATTTGATCTGAATTTAGGTTTCAAACAAACGCATCTTGCGGCTATCACATTTAGGAAATTGTTTAAATTGCTTGCAATATGAGGTGCTATTTGTAATCTCCTGTCTTCCTAGGTGTTGATAAAGATAAAGCACTCTACATTTTTATATGCTTTTCGATCTGCCTCTCCCTCACTCTTCTGCTGCACACCAAACACACTGCAATCTTGTTATTGCTAGTGATAATCAGGTTTAGGAGACTTTACACAATGTTCCATTATGTTATTTTTTATTGAAATTTTATACATTAATAAATATCTTTTATTTTCCAACCACCTTCAAATCCTCATTTGTCTTTTCTATCCCTACAATTTTGCTCCTCAAAATTACTTCATATCTTCTCTTTTCTCAGATATATGTCCACTGTCAATAATTCTTCTCGCCCTGGCCGGTTTGGCTCAGTGGTTAGAGCGTCGGACTGCGGTCCGGAGAGACCCGGGTTCGATTCCTGCTAAGGGCATGCACCTCGGTTGCTGTTTGTCCCCGGCCCTGGTTGGTCGTGTGGGTGGCAGCCACTCGATGTGTCCCTTTCACGTCGATGTTTCTCTCTCTCTCTCTTCCTCTCTCTCCCTCCCACTCTATCTGAACAAAAAGTGAAAAAATGTCCTCGGGTGAGGATAAAAAAAATAAATAAATAAAAATAATAATAATTCTTCTACTTGTCGCCTTTCCGTGCTTTTGTAATATGACAGTATTTTAACATTTTAGTGGTATTTATGATGTTACAATAAGCATTTTAATTAACTCTTCCCTACATTTCACTTGTTCCTAAGTCACTGAAATATTAGATTCACACTTTATTCTTCATTACTATTGCCACTGACTTGTAGTGGATGTTAATCTCTTCCTGACTGAGTGCACTATAGGAGCTTCATACTTTACTGAACCTGATATTCTTCTTCTTCTCCCTTTTAAGTTCAAATACCCTGATTGATTATTGCATCTCAAAACTTGATTTTTTCTCAAACATATTCAAAATCACACTATATGTTGTCAATTTCTCAATGACTTGAATAAAATATAAATATGTCTAGATGTCAATGCAATTCACAATCTGGCTCTAGTTTACTGTCCTGCCTTATTTTGAACTGGTCTCTATCATTGGCAATATAGACTGCATGCTTTTCAGGAAACCATATTGTGTGCATGCTACCTGGAATTTTATTATTCAATAGTATGACATGACATTTTCACGAGCACTATTCTAATCTACCAAATTAGTCATATGATAGATGTTACCATTTTATGTCATAAAATATTTGCTATATCCTTTAATAACACAATGATTTAGTAAGACATCTTTAAATGTTTATAATTAATATTGTAATTGTTTTAAAATTTTTTAATTTATTGTGAATTCTACAGTATGTAAATTACTATGCATTATTTCAATTGGCTGTATTATGTAAAGAAGTTATTGTTAAAATATTAAATCGTTAAAAAGCTGAAGCTTGTCGAATGGAGGTAAATTATTAAAACTCACATAGCTGCCTAGGTGCCAGATTGACATCTCAAACCTAGTTTAATATAGGTGCTTAACCTAGGCTTTTAACTATGCTGTGGTGACCATGACGCTGAACAGAAAGTTTTAACTAAAATAATTTTACATATCTCTACTTTGAAAATCAATGGTTTCCAGTATCTAAAATCTAAATCTTCAAAATGTTGCCCCCATCTATTTCCTTTTCCCTTTCCACATATAATCCACTGTTTCTTGCCATTATCATTTACATGTTCCCAACCAAGCTATTCTACTCATTATCACCTATCATGCCGGTCTTTCTCCATGGAGCATCTGACTTATAAACAATGACTAATACAGGTAAAAATAATAATAAGCAAATCGCACATGTGCCTTTTACATCTGTCAACAAATTCTATTAGTTATTTAAATAAGTATCCTTTTTAGAATAATATCTAAAAGTATTTTGTAAATGTCTAGTCAGCCAAAATAATAAAATTGTTTAGAATAAATGGATATTCTTAAATTTAGTAAAAGGCACAGTTGTTAAACATAGAATTCCTTGAGTTTTAAAAAATGTAAGCTACTTTGTGGCCCCCACCTTAATCATTATAGAAAATCTTTCCACTACCCTGGAAAATTTTCCTATTCAGTTTCCAGTAAAGAGTCCATTCTCCCTTCCCACATCAAAGCAAAATTTCTACTTCTATTGCATAGAGTAGTTTTTCTGGGTCTTGAATTTCATCAAAATCAAATTGTGGAGTATTTTGTCTATTTGTCTAAGAAGCAGACAAAATTAAGATGTATTTAGTCCGGCCAGTGTGGCTTAGTGGTTGAGCATGGACCCATTCGCCAAGAGGTCGCCGGTTTGATTCCTGGTCAGAACACATGCCCAGGTTGTAGGCCCCATCCCCAGTGGGGGGCATGCAGGAGGCAGCCAATCGATGTTCTCTCTCATCGATGTTTCTATCTCTCTCTCTCCCTCTCCCTTCCTCTCTCTTTAAAAAAATCAATTAAGAAAAAAAAAAAAGATGTATTTAGACATGTAAGAAATTAATTGGAGGCCCTGGCCGGTGTGCCTCAGTTGGATGGGTGCTATCCTGCACACTGAAAGGTTGGCGGTTGGATTCCTGATCAGAAGACATGTCAGTGTTGCAGGCCTGATCCCCAGTAGGGCGCAGCTAATCACATGGGTGTTTCTTTTTCACCTTCTCCCTTCCTCTCTCTCCTTAAAAAAATCAATGAAAATATATTAAAAAATAAAAAGTATTTAAAAAGAAATTAACTGGGAAAAAAAATATTGTGAAGAATAAGGAGAACAGAAACAGGAACTGAAAAGAAGGGCCTTTTTATTGTGATACAGGTCTGATACCTGAAAGGTAAAAGAGAAAGAAGAAAATGGAGGTAGGAATTTCCTTAGATTGCAATGTAGTTCTGAGAATGTTTTGGCCAGATTTACAGAGAAAACATGAGCAAAGATTGCCTCTCCAGTCCTACATCAGGCACAACGAGTCCTTGTTGTATGTGGTCATGGGCTGAGAGCAGCTCAGAAGAACATGACTCCAGCATTATTGACAAATCTAAATGTGTAGATGCTGCAGACTGTCAACTGTTAACATTGTTTGAGGTAAGTTCTTTTGAGAAAAGACCTGAGTAGGCAGGGTACTTTCAATGGCCCACAAAGTCCACCCCTTTCCACAAAAATCTACTTATTCACGCAGATTCAGGGAGGAGTTCATCCATAGTTCCTGTGGGCTGTCATCTCGAGAAAACATCTGGAATAGGGAGATTAGTGGGGTGAATGATAATCCCACTAATATATATCTAGCAACTGGTCTCAGCAACTGGAACTTATGACTGTCTTCTCTATAATCCATTTTAAATTTCCCTCATCTTCAATTATCACCTTAGAATGTAATGATGCTTTAACTGTTGATGTGACCTAAACCCTCATTCCCAGAGAGTTTGAGACTTTGGTAATCATTTGGTAATCTCAAACCAAGATTGCTATACCTGTTCAATCACAGTTAAAATAAGACAAAAGAGAAAAAAGAAGAGGCCAAATGAAATTGACTAGATTCTGCACACATTCCTTCTTCTCACCTTGTGTAAAAATAGCCTATAATCTTCTGCTAATCACAGTCAATCATCTCCATCAAAATAGTGACTCTTCTTCCAACTGCTCATCCCTGGACGGGAATTCTCTCTGCCCAGATGGCAGCTGTAGCTTGTAATTCAATGGGATGCTTTTTTTTTTATCCACTGGCCAGCATGTGCCAAGTTTGGAGATGAGAACCTCCAACCTTGCAGAGTCCAGAAGGTCAATGGGAATTCCTCCCCTTGTTTCCCAGACATGTGTATATACATAACACAAAGTACAATATTGCACATATTGCACATTGAAAGATAAAACCCATCTTTTCAGAGAATTTCTTCCTTAGCTAGCCTTCACAGTCTTTTTATAAGAGTTTCTGTTGCTATATCATGAAAATTTACTCTGGATGATCCATGGATCCTATGGTGAGTCCGGTATAGAAATTCCCTTCCTCTCATGTCAGTTTCCTGGTTGAATTCTGTACTATATGGGGTTCCTTGGCTCTGGACCACAAATGTGGTACTTCTCTCTATAGTAGTGCTAATACCTTGCTGACAGGAAAACCAATCTATACCCAAGAGGATAAGACAATGCTGCCTTATAATTTATATCTACTTTTGTAAGACATTACCCAAATAGCTGGTGATTTTGTTTTAAAGTTCATCTTTCAAGTAAAGTAAGTGGGGAAAAAAAGATGACTTTAACCTTTTCTCAAATACTAACCATCGCTTTTCCTTCTTTTAAATAGAACTAAGTTTCCATTTAATGTCATTTATTTTCAGCCTCAAGCCCTCCCTTTAAATTTAATATAGTAAATCTTCTAAAGATAAAAATCTCTCAGATTTATTTTAACTAAAGTCATTTATTCCTGCAAATCTAAATTTGCAATGTAGATTTGCAAATTGATGTTTTTTCACTTAATAGTGAAATGAAAGCCATTATTTTATAAATTAATTATTTTTGTAATAGTGTTCTTTTGTCTTTCCCTAGGAATTTGAATAAATATTTTAATTCTATCATATTTTTAAATTAATGGACTACATACTTACTGTTGTTCCGTAGGTCATTGAAGTTTAATTCAATCTATTCATATTTTCGATTCTTTTTCCCTTTATTCTTAAGGTTTGATTATTTTTATTTTTTGTCTATGAGTTAACTAATACTTTTTTATCCTCAGAATTTATTTTTATTTATTTTTTAATCCTCACTTGAGGATATTTTCCTCCATTTATCTTCAGGTAGAGTGGGATGAAGAGAGAGAGAAACATCGACGTGAGAGAGACACATAGCTGGTTGCTTCCCACATGACCCAGACCAGGGTCAGGGACAAATCGCAACTGAGGTACATGCCCTTGACTGGATTCGAACCCAGGGCTCTTTTGTCCATAGGCCAATGCTCTAACTGCTGAGCAAAACCGGCCAGGGCATCCGGTTTTGAGAATTTAGGAGCAGAATTTCTAATCTGCTCTTAAATTCATCTACAGAATTATTTAAGATGATAAACTTTTCAGTTCTGGGGTATTCTCTTCTTCTCCCCCCCAGGAATTTCCCTTTTTTCTGAAATATTTCATCATTTTATGTCATCATGAATACGTTTCCTTTAAGTTCTTAAATACATTTATAATATCTACACACATATATTTCAGGTAATTAAAATAACTGAATTATCATAGAGTATGTTTTTATTGACTTATTTTCTTCATTATGGACCACAATTTCTTGCTTCTTGGCATATCTAGTAATGTCTAATTTTATGCTAAATATTACATATATGCATTGTAAGAAAGCTACATTATTTGATGTTCATTTAAGAGGTGTTGAATTTTCTAAATTATTTATTGATCCTTACATTCTATAGATTTTTGTTAAGGCCAGTCTCTCCTTAGTTTGAATTTAGTATAATAAACTATGTTGCGGTCATTATTCCTAAGGCTTGGTATTCTGGGATTTCAACTGAATTTCTAGGTTTCCTGTGAGTTCGTGACACTCAGAAGGTGCAGAAACTCCAGCACTGCACGGCCTCTGATAGAATCTCTCAGCTCTCATGTCATAGCAGGAATCTCTTCTAGGCCTTGTAGACCCCTGTCTTGAGCCAATATAGCCAGTACTGGCTGAGATCCTTTAATAAATCCCCACAGAAATCTCTAAGACTTAGTTCTGTAGGACTGCCTCATCTGTGACAACTGCCTAAAAAATTCAACCTCCATCAGCTGTCCAAAAGTCCAGTCTCTACCATCTCATCTCAGTGAGTCTGAGCTCCTCCCTCATGGCAGGCAAATGCCATCAACACAGAAAGCTGTAGCAATAATAGAGTTTCCTTTATCTGATATATTCTTTTCACAAACCAGACCTGCATTACTTCTTGCTCAATTCCTGAAAACACTTGCTTCATATATTTAGTCCACTTACAATTTCGGTTGAGAGTGAAAGACTTTTAGTAGTTTGTCAGAGCGAGAAAGAGAACTATTGAAACACTTCATATTAAACAATTAGAATTAAATCATTTCCTAAATTATAGTTCCAAAGTGTTTTGAATATATATATATATATATTCATATAAAAACATATATAAATATAAACATATATATAGAAACATATTACATATATATAAGCATACAGAAACATTACGCATTTTTATTATTCTTGATCTGGATGAATTATTACACTTATGCCATGTACTGGTTTCCTGGAGAAGCCATATCAACAGGAATAACAGAGTAACTTCAATAATAGAAATTTATTTCCTCAAAATTCAGGAAGTTAGAAGTCTAAGATCAAGATGTCAGCAGGGTTGGTTTCTTCTGAGGCCTCTTTGCTTGGTGTGTACATGATCATCTTCTTCCTGTGTCTTCACACGATATTCCCTCTGCTCACGCCTGTGTCCTAATGTCTTCTTATAGTGATACCAGTCATATTGGATTAGGGTCTACTTTAATGAACTAATTTTAACTTAATTACTTCTCTTTTTTATTGATTGATATTTTTAGAGAGAGAGAAGGGGGGGAAAGAGAGAGAGAAAGAAACATCAATTTGTTGTTCTATTTATGCCCTGAATGGGGATCGAACCTACAACCTTGGTGTTTCGGGATAATGCTATAACAGCTGAACTACCCAGCCAGAGCCTAACTTAATTACTTCTTTGAAGACCCAACTTCCACAGTCACATTCTGAGTTATTAAGAATAAAGACTTTAAAATGAAAATTTTGGGGAAACACAATTCAGTCCATAGCATGCCATATTAAATACAAACTGGTATTATATATTAAAGAAAAAAAATCAGGTAATGTTTTTGCCGATCTGACACAAAAATAGATATAATTTTGATTCATTCACACCTGATAATTATTGTTGTGTTGGCTGTTGTCATTTTTTTTTTACAATCTAAGGGAAAAGAGTTCAGTGCTCCTGACTAAATAGTCAGGTATTGCATGTTCTAAAAATTCTTGCAGTACACTGGTGGAAAAATCGCTGGTTTTGTCAAATTTATAATGACATGTATACATAGTGCCATACAGAGTAGTTTCTCTTCCCTAAAAATTTTCTGTATCAACATATTCATCCCTTCATCTCCACTAACCTTTGGCAGCTGCCAATATTTTTACCATTTCCAGTTTTACCTTTTCGTATGGTTGGAATTACCCAGTTTGTAGAGTATTCAAACTGGCTTCCTTCATGTAGTAATATGTATTTAACTTTTCTCCATGTCTTGATAGCTCCTTTCTTTGTAATCGGAATCATATTCTATTGTCTGGATGTATCACAGTTTATTTATCCACTCAGCTACTGAAGGATATCTTAGTCGCTGCCCAGTTTTGGAATTTTTTATAAAGTCATTATATAAATCCATGTGCAGGCTTTTGTGTAGACATAAGTTTCAACGTATTTGGGTAAATATACTAGGTCCTCAAATAATGTTTGGTTCAAAGTTGTTTCATTATAATATTCATGAGATGCCAGAAGAAATTCACTGTTATTTATATAGGTTGATTTTGTCATTTTGCTTAGAGTTGCAGAACTTACTGGTGGCATTAAGTGAGTACTTACTGTACCAAGGAGTGTGATTGCTGGATCATTTGCTAACAATATGTTTAGTTACATAAGAAACTGGCAAACTGTCTTAAAAAGTGGCTGTTCCTTTTTGCATTCTTATCAACAATGAGTTAGAGTTCCCGTTGTTCCACATCACCAGCATTTGACATTGTCAATGTTCTGGATTTCGACCACTTTAATAGTTGTAAAATTTGCATTTCATGGATGATATCTATAAATTAGAGCATTTTTTTCATATTTAAATATATTTTCATTCATGCTCAGTTGACATGTGTATACTTTCTTTGATGAGGTGTATGGCAACAATTTTATTTTATTTTTTTGCTTTATTCTGTTCCTTTTTACTCAGACTTGCTTTCCCACAGAAAACCACACTCCATGATTTTTTTTTTTACAACAACAGTGACAATAAGTTAATACTATTTTTTGTTAAACAAAGGTAGATATGGATGAATAATAATAATAGTATATATCTGATGCTTTAAAAATTTAGTTTATTTTTCTCTTAGATAGAGTCAAATCTAAATTTCAGAAAGGAGTTTCCCCCCAGCTACAATAGAAAACAAAAACAAAAACAAACAAACAAGAAACCAGTAGATTTTAGCACTTTCCTCTTTAGAATATATTTTATGGAACTTGTTTTCTTTTTCTCCCACATTACACTTCTGTTTCTATTGAAGATACAATCACTGTTGTCTCATATTTCTTCTTCAACATATTCTTATAGAAATTAGGGTTCTTCTTTTTTGTTAATTTCACAAAGTTTAAAGTATGAAAGACATTGTTTATCCCAGATTATAAAATGTTTGCAATATATGTGCATGCCCTTAATTCTCTGAGGAAAGTTGTTCTTACTGCTGTTATCAAACAATACTAATTAAACATTAATCTTTATGCTTTTAAGAAATGGTGCTGTAAAGAATACTTATTGGAAAAAATAATTGTGATATTCATTAGGAGAATACAAAGAGCGATTCCTTTGGGGAGTTTAGTGGTGAAAACATCTCCTTATTTGAGAAACGAACCACTCCACTCGAGAACTGTGGCAGCAGAACATGAAGTTCTTCACATTGATGTGCTGGTTCTTCGACCCATCCAGTCAGAATGAGGAGGGCTATTCAATTTGGTGAAAAATAGTGACAGAGCCTTAAGTCCCTGCCTCACATAACGAGGAGATCTAGAGGTGTTCAGTATCAATGAAGTCAAAATATAAATATAAGACATAAGTAAGGAAAATAATTAGAAATTTTAGTGATTCTAATAATAATTTACAGGGAAAGATCATTCTACTGAGAAGACTGGTACTTAGGCAAAAATAATCTGAAATAATGAATTAATCTGGCAAAAGCAAGGATATCCACAGTTAATATTTCTGAATAGTCAACTATTTCAAAGCAGCACCTAAACCAACCATAGATCTAATATGGGCTGAAAAAATACTTGAAAGGAGCAAGGTCAGTGGCAATGGAGAGGGGGCCAAATCTCTAATGGATGAATTAAATGAAGGCAAGGACTGAGGAAATCCCCGCGATACCTGGAAGGACCATGAGACAACAAGCCAGCAAACTTTAAATCAGATATAGAAAAAATATTTTAAAAATTCACTTCATTTCAGTAAGAATGTATTAAGCAACCATGTATTAGTTTCACACACAAATGTACATATAATGTGTTGTTGATCAACTTTTACATATATATACATATATATATATATATATATATATATATATATATATAATGTGCATGTATAGGTCTATATTTTATCCATCTTTTTTTTTTAATCCTCACATGAGGATATGTTTTCACTGGTTTTTAGAGAGAGAGGACGGAGAGAGAGAGGAACATTGATGTGAGAGAAAAACATAGATCAGTTGCCTCCCATAGGCGCCCTGACCAGGGACGCAAACCACAACCCAGGTATGTGTCCTGACCAGAATCGAACATGCCACCTTTTGGTGTACTGGATAACACTCAATCAACTGAACCACCTGGCCAGGGCTATATTCTATCAATCTTGATGTTCTCTACTCATTTTCTCTTTTCTACTTTATTGACTTCATTATTGATTTTTTTTTAAATTTTTTTATCCTCACCCGAGGACATTTTTTCATTTTTTGTTCAGACAGAGTAGGAGGGAGAGAGAGGAAGAGAGAGAGAGAGAAACATCGACGTGAAAGGGCCACATCGAGTGGCTGCCACCCACACGACCAACCAGGGCCGGGGACAAAATGCAACCGAAGTACATGCCCTTAGCGGGAACCGAACCCGGGTCTCTCTGGACCGCAGGCCGACGCTCTAACCGCTGAGCCAAACCGGCCAGGGCTGATTTTTTTAAATTATTTAATTTCCCTCTCTCTCTCTGTCTTTAACTTGAACTTGATTTGCTTTTCTTTAAAATTCTTATTGGTTATGGTGGAAGGTGAAGTCACCAGTCTGAGAACTTTCTTATTCACTCATAGAGGTGTTAAGTGCTATAAATTTCCACCTAGATAATCATTTAGCTGCATGATACAAATTTTTATATTATATTTTCATTCATCTCAAATATTTCAAATAGCTCATATCTTTATCTTATCTTTGACTCACAAAATATTTTTTGTGTTATTTAGTTTCAAAATATTTGGAATTTTGCATATATATAATTTTAATTTATTTATATTGTGTTTAAAGAATATATTTTATATGATATAATTCCTTTTAAATTTATTGAGACTTGTTTTACTGACTACAGTTGGGTGTATCTTGGTAAATATTTCATTTATGTTTGAAAATAATATGTATTCTACTATAGTTCAATGAACTTTTCTATAAATGTCATCAAGTTTGTGGCTAGTAAGTTTCATATGCCCCATATTCTTATCAATTGTTTGTCTTTTATTAATTATTGAGAGAGTGGTATTGAAAAATAACTGTAACTTTGTATTTGTGTATTTCTCCTTGAAATGTTATCAGTGTTTGCTTAACATAATTTGAGGCTCTGTTATTATGTACATGCTATTTAGGATTATTATGTCCTGTTGATGAATTTACCCATTAATCAGTACTAGATGATACTTTTTATCATGGATAATATGATTTTTTTTCTGAAATGAAACTTGATATTAATATAATATCAAGATGTAGATATTATATTAGATCTACATCTCAGCTTTCTTTTGATTAATATCAGCTTTCTCTTATTTAATATCAGTATTATTATTATCACTGTGTTATTATCCATTTATTTAATGTAAGCCCTTTCCTCTCGAGTGGACATCTTATTAGCAGTGGATAGTTGCATCTTGCTTTTGAATCCAATCTGAAAATCTACAACTTTTAGTTTGTTGTTTAGACAATTTTCATTCTATATGATATTTAATTTTTTAAAAATTAATTCTTTCATTGTGACCCTTGTATGTACCATCTGATGTTATTCGTTCTGTTTGTAGATTTCTATCTGTTACCATTGTCCTTCTGCCTGAAGGACTTTCCTTCATATTTTGTATATTATATGGATAACTGGGGATTAATTATTTCATCATTTGCATGCCTGTAAAAGTCTGGGTATACAATTCTAGGTTGGCTTTTTCATTTCTTTCTTTCAGCTCTTTAAACATATTGTTCTGTTGTCTTCTGGTATGTATTGTTTCTAATGAGAAGTATTCTTTAATTCTTATTGTTCTTTGTGTCTTGTGTCTCTTTTTTAAAATTCTGGATGCTTTTAAAATTTCATCATTATTGCCAGTTATAAGCAATTGACTAAGATGTGCTTTGCTTTAGTTTATGGCATATTTCATTGTGCTCACTGATCAATGGGTTCATAGACTTCAACAAATATTGGAAAAAAAGTAGCTATTATTTCCTTCAGTTTATGTTCTGCCTTTACATCAGCCCCCAACCTTCCTCTGGGACTGCAACTTCGCATACCTTAGGCTGCATGCTACATCTAACAGTTGACTAACCCTCTGTTGATTTTTTTCCAGTCTTTTTTCTCTCACAGTTTAATTTTGTATGGATTCTGTTGTTATATTTTTGTATTTGTTACTCTTTTGTTCTGAAATATCTAATATGTAACCAATTTTATTATAGTTGTATGTTTGTCATTTAATGTATTTTTTTATCTCTCAAATATGATTTAGATCTTTCAAATATATCCATGTATCTTCTGAACACATTTAATTTTCCTCTAGCTTCTTGGTTGTATAGAATAAAGTTATTTTAACTGTTTGAGTGACTTTGTGTACTAATCTGTCATCTCTGTGTTATTTCTGGGTCAGTTTCAATAGTTTTGTTTGTTTGTTTGTTTGTTTGGTCTTGAGCTTGTTGTACAAGATCAGAGCAGTATTTACTCAGAACAATTTTACCTCATGCTGATACAAAAACGTGTGGATTATTCTACAGGGTACCTTATTATTTAAGCAGTTTTCTTCTGGCTGGTGGAATCAGTAACTATTCCCAGCTCTGAGTGACCTCCAGGATTGTTTAATCTTGTTCTGTCACATTCCTTAGTAATGTCTTTACACATATGCATGGATAAATACTCAAAATCAAATCAAGTGGGAGAACCTGTAAGAGTTTTGAAGTGACAGCTCTTTCTTCCTATTACTCTGCCATGCGAGCGCTATCTCTTTGGCCTCCCAAGACTCTCAGCAACATGTTTTCAACTCAGGAAGCATTCTGGGCTCTCCATGGGAAACTCTGTAGTCAATAAGTGGTACAATCATAGGGATAATTTGTTTGCTTGCTGTGTCTCTAGTATTACTGTTCTTCTTTGCTTGGCGTTTAATATCTTGGAAACTTTTGCTGCATGTATTATTTTATTCTACGTTGTTTAGTTGGGTGTGCAAATATTGTCTCTGTTACTGCATCATGGCCAGAAGCATAATTATGACGTTATATTTTAAAACACATTAATTTGTTAACTAACTAAAACCTACCCTATTATATTTATGCACTTTATTTTACAAAGACCATTTTTATAAATATATAAATTTTTGTCCACTTGTTTGATTTTATATACAGACTGTAAAACTATAATTTCAGTAATTTTTATAAAAAAGAAATATTGGGTAACAAGACATCACAGGCTTTTGGCATACTTATCCTGAGAAGGGTCTGATTCTGATTCGTTATTGCTGGCGATAACGAATTTAATTTTAAGTGACAGCTCTTTGAGAGTTAGGGGCCCAGATACAAAAAAAGGTAAGAAGCTTCTGGGTGAAAATGGGCCCCTGCTGACAGCCAGGGGGAAACAGGGCTTCAGGTCATTTGTCTCAGCTGAAATAAGAAATGAATACATGCTATCTCCTATTTTCTCTAGCTGCTTGTGAAATAAATTTGAGATGTTATTTGTGGGCCAGGACTTCAACATGGAGTATAAAACAGACTATGATTAACGGTCCACATGAGGTTGGAAACTACTCTTTTGCCTGTTTACTCAGTGTTCATTTTAGTTTTACAGGTTAAAAAAAAAGTTTCACAGTTTAAATGACTTTTCTAAAATAACATAGTGTCAGACCACAGAATTGCATTACATTATAAAAATAGTTCATTAGAGATCTTTTTCCTATGATAACATATTCCAAAGAAAAATTTTATATATAAACTTGTTGATAAATGTAGTTGTTATCACCTGACTAGTTTCCCTAAAGTGGGAACTGTATAAATATAATAAAATTAACAGTTTATAATTGTCTTAAATTTTTAGAGTGCTCTTTAGATTGACTTGGTTAAAACCCTGCAGTTGTAATCCCAAACACTGTTTCTCTTTGTCAACATAAGAAACAATCAAACCTGTGACGAATTTTTGTATTTATTTGAGCCAAACTGTCGACAATCGCCAGGACACAAAATCTCAACAGGTTGAGATAATGCTCCAGAGAAGGGCAGTTGTGCACCTTATTTTATACATTCCAATCCAAAAAGAAGATGTAAGTGGGCTACATGAAATCCACTGAAGATAGATTGGGGAGGTGGGAGAAAGCAAAGCGGGGAAACCTCTGGGATTGGATAAAAAGTAAAATGATAGACACTTACATCTTTTACACAGGTGGGTACAGGATAGTTAACCGTCAACAATGAACTCGATAATGATGGGGGGATTTGTGATTTCTGCGGAGTGGTGCCTGTGCTTTGAGGGATCTGGAAAAAGGAAAATTACTTTGACATACCCAAGATATGTTATCATAGATGCAAAAAGACCTTAGACAGGCTCAGTTAAGGTAAAGATTGACCTTAGGGAAGATGCCGGCCTAGGACAAGACTACCTGCCAAAAACTGCTTTCAGTTAAAAAGTTTTTATTTCAGGCCATCCTTTGTGGTTACTTTAGGTCTTTGAGTTTTTAAGGCTGCCACAGAGGCCTTGTTAGGTCAGCATATGTCCCTTTTTCTTCTACATCTTTAAACTACAGGAAATACAATATCAGTGAAGTAACATACCAAGCATGTTTGAAACTTCAACAAGTTTATAAGGACAGTTCAGGATCCAAACTTGTTTTTTTCCAGGACTGTTTTATCTATCTTTTAGGAACCTTTAAAAATGTACATATGTGGTCCAGGGATCAGATAATTGTGTTGAGCACTACACTACTGGGAAGTTAAAATTTTAGCTTCATTCTTTTACAATGCGCCAAGTCTAACTTCAGTTACATTTACTATGAAAATAGGGTTGTGAGAACAACAGTGTGCCATTATTTTATGTCTAAATTGATTTATCTAGAATAGTACACTTTTGGTTGTAATGGGATCTTTTTAAAATTAAGTACACTCTTAAAAATTAATAAAATTTGAATTAAACCAAATATGAATCACTTCTATGCTTTGTGACTCCGTGGGTTAACAAGGAGATAAGGGTAAGTTTTCATCGCCTTTATGTTTTAACACTCACAGGAAGCTCAGTCCCTAATACTGATAACTTTTCTTCTCTTCTCTTCACTGTCTTTCAAATGCCCTCTCTGGTTTAAGTAAAGGTTAATTATTGTAAAAACTCTTTTTATAATTCAGGCTGAAGCATGTCGCTGTCAGATCTAAATACTCAGCTCCCATCAGTTTAAACCCATAGCTCTGAGTCTCTACCTCTCTATACACAAACACAAAATTATAGTTTCATCCTAATACATTTAATTAAAAAATTTTTAAAAATCTCTTTCTCTGCCAACCACTTCCCCTCAAAAAAAAAAAAAAAAAAGATAGTAATTTTATGTGCTCAATAGATATGCCAGTGGTAATTTATGTATTTTCATGATTTCTTCCTAATCACTGATTTAAAAAAAAAAAATTATATTCACTTTTTCTTTTATTGAGCACACCAAAGATGAAATGAATGCTGGGCAATAGAAGCTCTCATAGGCACCTTCTCTTATTCTCAGTCCACAAAAATGCATACATGTCCTTATATTTATTCATATTTGTGTTTTAAGCCTTGACATAGGAGTTCATATCATGTATAGCAACCAGTTAATCAGGCTATGTATTGCAATTAATACTCCCTAATTTCTCACAGAATTAACTGAAACAACACAAAACACCTTGAAAGGATTAACTCATTTGGGCAACTGTTCAGAGCGAATTTATCATGTTGAACGCTTCAAACAAAAAATAGTTTTCAATGGTATAAAGATAAATAGGAGTGGGGATTGAGTGAAATATTGGAAACCATATAACACTCGTCAGTTAAACAGTGATTTCATGTATTCTGCATACATTAAATGGTCAATGAATAAACATGTAAGAACTATGTTACCTATGTTATTCCTCAAGTCTATTTTAATTTAATATAGTGACTCTGATCTAGTCTGAATCTACTGACAGGCTTACTCCAGACAGTACTAAGAAATCAATCGGTTACTGTGGAGCAGCAGCATTTACAGAAAAAAACCTTCTGTAAACAAGTTAGAAAAGGATCCCTTGCTGTTATGCCTGATGTTCAGAAGATTCACACCTATCATCATGGTCATACTTTTAAAATATGTACATATTTTTGAACTCTTCTCAGGGTGACTGGGACCCTAATTAAATTATAGCATACCACATGGGTATCTTTTGTTCGGGATTTATGACAACCCTCTCCTGACAACTCGGAAAGAGCACTATTGTACCCTAACACCAAGGGCCACCTGCTATGGCAGATGCCAGGTTATGGTCTATTGATAGTTTTGATGGCAGCAAAACTGAGTTATTTCTTTGTTAAGGGTAATAAAAAATGCATACAGCTGGTTCCTCCAAATATAATTCAAGTAACATGGCTTGTGTCACAAAGGTTTAGAATGCAGATGGGTCACTGTAGCAAAGCTACATTCATCAGATATGAGCTCTATAAGAATAGGAAACTCTTGTCTGCAGGGCTGTGGCTATAAGCTGTATGAAGACAACAGGATGCAACAGAACAAACGTGTTCCATGCTCCCTGGTCCAACCTCTTATCAGTCTCACAAGCCCTGACCTCAGACCGTCTCTCTGACTCCAGCTCCCATGCCTTCCTTCTTTTAAATTTATGTAATGACATCTACTAAGTTGGTTGTTGAATTTGACTGATGACCAACTCTGCTCCCATTTCACCCATGGTAGGTTTTGGGGCCCTATTCATTCCCTCATCACAATGTAATTAAAGAACAAAAACATTGTTATTTATCCTTTGGTTTTTAAGCTGTCCTATCAGCCTTGATAGAGTGAAGACATCCTGACACAGTGCGTGTTGAGTGGTGAATGTCGCAGGCTGTCGAGTTTTCTTGCATGTGCATAATACCAGATTCCTCACTCACAAGCCATGCAGTCTCAAGAAAGTGATCGACTTGTCTAACTCTCAGTTTCTTAATCCACAAAGTTCGGATGTGACAGTGCCTTCATAAAGTTGTTCTAAAAATTAAACTTGATAATCGACTTAAAATGCTTAACACAAAGGCATTACCACATAAATATTAGTATTCATTATTAATCTTAAATGTTCTCCCTCCAAGGCAATTCAAATATGGAGTATTAGGTACTCTACAGTTAGTATAGACATTGCTTTGCCTATATACACTCAATTCTCATTATTTGTGGATTCCATATTTGTAAATTTATCATTTATTTATAACTCCAAAATGAACATTTGTGACACTTTCATGGTCAATTTTAAGCTTGCACAGAACCTCACAACTGAGTCACTCAATGTCCAAGATTCCAGTTGAAATCTAGCAAGATAACACTGTCTTCTTGTCTCAGTCTCCTGCAGTAAACTGGAGTCCCCTTCGCGATGCAGTCAGTGCCATATTTTGTGCTTTTTTTGGTGAGTTGTTGTTTATAATGGCTCCCAAACATAGTGCTGAGGTGCTAACTAATGTTCCCAAACACAAGTGTGTCTGATTGAGAAATAATGTGTTAGATAAGCTTAGTTCAGGAATAAGTTATAGTGCTTTTGGAAGTGAGTTTGATGTTAAGACCCAATAATATTCACATCTTGAAAAAAAAAAAAGAGGAATTTCACCGATCTGTACATACATGCACCCTATAAAGTGTTAAAGTAACATCTATAGTGCGCGATGACACTAAAGTAAAGATAAAATAGCTGATAAATTTGTAAATTTAAGAGATAACAACTATAAAAAAGTATAATAGACAACATTATTGTGAGGTTAGAGCCATAAAAAATACAATCCCAGAGCCCGGCCAGTGTGGATCAGTGAATTGAAGTGGATTGAATGTAGTCCCATGGACTGAGTGAGAGGTCCCGGTTCGATTCCTGGTCAGGGCACATGGCCGGGTTGCAGGCTCGATCCTCAGTAGGGGGTGTGTTTCTCTCTCACATTGATATTTCTACCTCTCTCTCCCTTCCTCTCTCTAAAAAAAACCTATAAAAACATATTTTTAAAAAGATACAGTCATATTACCCAAGGTCACAAATATGCTAAACCCTTCTGGGTCAATGTTGGTTGGTTCATATATTTTAAAAGGTAACACAATAAAAAACAGACAAACAAACAAACAAAAATCCTGCTGGCCAAGCAAGTTCTGCAGATCAGAAGACTCTAAAATAATTTTTAAATATCTATTAAATGTTATACAGGAGAAGGATTATATAGAAGAACAGATTTTCAATGCTGTTGAGACTATATTGTTTAATAAAAACATAAATAAATGAACTTGCGTAATGCCTATGGCATTTTGGTTGAGGAAAATGTGACCAGCGGCTTACCCAAACCCAGCCTTGTATTTTCCCTAGGAGCAGTTAAGTATTTGCCAATTCAGTGTTCTTGGTGCCTTCAGAACACAACTACTGGGAATAATGGCAGTCAACTATATTTTGAGGTTTTACCAGATCTGTTGAAAAAAGCAAGCAGCGATTCTTCCATCACTGTGATACACTGAAGGACAGTAGACTTGTACTTCTTCACAAACTGGTATTACAAGGAAAATGTTATTTATTGTATTTATATAGAAGGTTACCTTGATATTGCTTTCAAGAAAATTATTGCTAAATTAAAAGTTTCATTTTTCATGTTGGGGTTCTGATTTTATGTAAGTACATTAAGCTTATATATTTGTCTCATTAGTTACATAAAGCACTGTTAGCCAAGAATGGCTAAATAATCTCCACGAAAAGGTTCCAGACATTCTTCACCTACCTTGAACTGCTAACTAACGCAATATGATGTTAAAGATGAATACAAGGGTTATTGCACAACTTCGTTAGGTTTATACTCACACAGCACACGATGCTCTGCTGAGAGGAAATTCAGACATCTTTTGATGGAGACAGTTTTATGAGAATCATTATAGTTTCTATCTTTGCATTTTCAATGTGTCGGTTACTATCGTTGATAAACATAAACCACATTCAGGGAAGAAAGTATAATTGTTTTTTTTTAATTTTATTTTTATTTTTTTCATTTTTTTTTATTAATTTATTTTTGTTACAGATGTTTCTCCTTTTTCCCCATTGACACCCTCCTCCCCATCCCCCCGACCCCGTCCCCAGCTTTGTTGTCCATGTCCATCAGTTATGCGTACATGCATATAAGTTCTGTGGTTTATCTCTTCCCTCCCCCCCAACCCCCTCTTCTGAGGGTTGTCAGTCTGTACCCTACTTCCACATCTCTGGGTCTACCCTGTTCCTCAGACTGTTATGTTCATTATATTCCACAAATAAGTGAGATCATGTGATATTTGTCTTTCTCTGCTTGGCTTGTTTCGCTTAGGATAATACTCTCGAGGTCCCTCCATGTCCTCTCAAAGGATAAGAGATCTTTGTTTCTTACAGCTGCATAGTACTCCATTGTGTATATGTGCCACAGCTTTTCTATCCATTCATCCACTGATGGACACTTGGGCTGTTTCCAGATCTTAGCTATTGTAAATAGTGCTGCTATGAACATGGGGGTACATGTATTCTTTCTGGTTGGTGTTTCAGGCTTCTTAGGGTATATTCCTAGGAGTGGGATCACTGGGTCAAATGGCAATTCAATTTTTAATTTTTTGAGGTAACACCATAGTGTTTTCCACAGTGGCTGCACCAGTCTGCATTCCCACCAGCAGTGTACTAGAGTCTACAGCCATACCACCCTGAACGCGCCTGATCTCGTCTGTTTTTTTTTTTGTTTGTTTTAAACAGAAGGTTGTGTTTGTTGGTATTATTCTCTTAAGGAACAATTGTGTTTGTGCCAAGTCCAGCACCTAAAGTCTGCACACACTAACTCTAATACCATCTGCTATAATATGTACTAATTGTTATTGATTATGGCTGTGTGAGGTGAGTAGTTCAAATTTGTATTAAAATAAATCAATTCTATACTTACCATTTTAAGTGACATTATGAGGTTTGATTCCCACTGGCTTTTAATGATTTATTATATCTGTATTATGTTTCATTTCTTTGCAACATGTCATCTCTAGAATCTCTTTTTTATTAAATGATTTATTGTTAATCCTTACCCGAGGATATTTTTCCACTGATTTTTTTTAGATAGGGAGGGAGGGAGGGGGAGAGAGAGAGGGAGAGAGAGAGAGAGAGAGAGAGAGAGATCAATGTGACAGGGACACATCAATTGGTTGTCTCCTGCAGGACCCCAACTGGGGCAGGGATCAAATCTGCAGACCAGGTACATGCCCCTGACCAGGAATCAAACCTGCGACCCTTAGGTCTGAGGACCAACACTCTAACCCATGAGCTAAACCGTACAAGGCTCGAATCTCTTTTTTAGTGAATACATTTTGCTTAAAAAGATGACAACCAAGTAGCCATTCTAACAGTGATCTCTTTTCTAATTTTGTATTTCTTGATTTTTGTATTTATTTTATGATTTTTAATGCTATAAAACCTCAGCTCAAGAGTAATGTATGTAACCTATGCTGTGTTCTGTAGGTTTTAGACCAGAATGTCAGAGTTATATATAAAGCAGATATCACAGGACAGTGAAGACCCACAATGTAGTTCTATAAACACCAATAACAGCAAACTCTTCCATAGACCTAAAGCACTAACCAAGTCCCAGGAGCTGTTCTAAGCACTTTATATGCAGTAACTCATTTAATTAACAAGGTAATCTTATGAAGTAGAAAGTATCTATATCATTTCCAATGTACAGATTAAAGAAATCGAGACAGAGAATTTAACTTATCCCAGGTCACCTAGCCAGAAAGCAGCAGAGCCAAGTTTTATTTATTTATTTATTTTTTTATCTATCACTACTTTATTGTAACTATTTTTATTTTTATTTATTTATTTATTTTTTTAATTTATTTTTGTTACAGATGTTTCTCCTTTTTTCCCCATTGACACCCTCCTCCCCATCCCTCTACCCCTTCCCCAGCTTTGTTGTCCATGTCCATCAGTTATGCATACATGCATATAAGTTCTGTGGTTTATCTCTTCCCTCCCCCCAACCCCCTCTTCTGAGGGTTGTCAGTCTGTACCCTACTTTCACATCTCTGGGTCTACCCTGTTCCCCAGACTGTTATGTTTATTATATTCCACAAATGAGTGAGATCATGTGATATTTTTCTTTCTCTGCTTGGTTTGTTTCGCTTAGGATAATACTCTCGAGGTCCCTCCATGTCCTCTCAAAGGATAAGAGATCTTTGTTTCTTACAGCTGCATAGTACTCCATTGTGTATATGTACTACAGCTTTTTTATCCATTCATCCACTGATGGGCACTTGGGCTGTTTCCAGATCTTAGCTATTGTGAATAGTGCTGCTATGAACATGGGAGTACATATATTCTTTCTGATTGGTGTTTCAGGTTTCTTAGGGTATATTCCTAGAAGTAGGATCACTGGGTCAAATGGCAATTCAATTTTTAATTTTTTTGAGGTAACACCATAGTGTTTTCCACAGCGGCTGCACCAGTCTGCATTCCCACCAGCAGTGTACTAGAGTCCCCTTTTCTCCACACCCTCGCCAACACTTGTTGTTTGATGATTTGTTGATGGCGGCCATTCTGACAGGTGTGAGGTGATACCTCATTGTTGTTTTAATTTGCATCTCTCTGATGATTAGTGATGTTGAGCATTTCTTCATATGTCTCTTAGCCATTTGTATGTCCTGTTTGGAGAGGTGTCTGTTTAGGTCCTCTGCCCATTTTTTAATTGGGTTCTTTGTCTTCCTTTTGTTGAGTTGTATGAGCACTCTATATATTTTGGAGATTAACCCCTTATCTGATGTATCATTGGCAATTATGGTCTCCCATACAGTGGGTTCCCTTTCCGTTTTGATGGTTGTTTCTTTTGCTGTGCAGAAGCTTTTGAGTTTGATGTAGTCCCATGTGTTCATTTTTTCCTTTGTTTCTGTTGCCTTAGGTGATGTATCAGTGAAGATTCTGCTGCGTATGATGTCCGAAATTTTGTTGGCTACATTTTCTTCTAGGATTTTTATGGATTCACGAGTCACATTTAAGTCGTTTACCCATTTTGAGTTTATTCTTGTGTATGGTGTAAGTTGATGGTGTAGTTTCATTTTTTTGCATGTAGCTGTCCAATTTTCCCAACACCATTTATTGAAGAGGCTGTCTTTGCTCCATTGTATGCTCTTGCCACCTTTGTCAAATATTAGTTGAGCATAATGTCTTGGGTCAATTTCTGGATTCTCTGTTCTGTTCCACTGGTCTATATGCCTGTTCTTGTGCCAATACCAGGCTGTTTTGATTATAGTAGCTCTGTAGTATAATCTGATATCTGGTATTGTGATCCCACCTACTTTGTCCTTCTTTTTCAAGATTGCTGTGGCTATTCGGGGTCTTTTTTGATTCCATATGAACTTTTGGAGTATTTGTTCTAGTTCTGTGAAATATGTCGCTGGTATTTTGATTGGGATTGCATTGAATCTATAGATTGCTTTGGGTAATATGGACATTTTAATGATGTTAATTCTTCCAATCCATGAACAAGGCATGTGCTTCCACTTTTTTATATCTTCCTCTATTTCTTTTTTCAATGTCCTGTAGTTTTCTGCAAATAGATCCTTTACTTCTTTGGTTAAATTTATTCCTAGGTATCTTAATTTTTTTGCTGCGATGGTAAATGGGATTGTTTTTTTAGTTTCTCTTTCTGTGAGTTCATCATTGGTGTATAAGAATGCCGTCGATTTCTTGACGTTTATTTTGTATCCTGCTACTTTGCCAAATTCATTTATTAGGTCTAGTAGATTTTTGATGGAGTCTTTAGGGTTTTCTATGTATAATATCATGTCATCTGCGAATAATGACAGTTTCACTTCCTCCTTTCCAATTTGGATGCCTTTTATTTTTTCTTCACGTCTGATTGCTGTGGCTAAGACTTCCAGTACTATGTTAAATAAGAGTGGCGAAAGTGGGCATCCCTGTCTTGTTCCTGTTCTTAAGGGAAATGTTTTTAGTTTTTGCCCATTGAGTATGATGTTGGCTGTAGGTCTTTCATATATGGGCTTTATAATGTTGAGATATGATCCCTCTATTCCCAAATTGCTGAGCGTTTTTATCAGAAATGGGTGTTGAATTTTGTCAAATGCTTTTTCAGCATCTATTGATATGATCATGTGGTTTTTATCTTTCATTTTGTTTATGTGGTGTATCACATTTATTGATTTGCGAATATTGAACCAGCCTTGCATCCCTGGGATGAATCCCACTTGGTCATGGTGAATAATTTTTTTGATGTATTGCTGGATCCGATTTGCTAGTATTTTGTTCAGGATTTTGGCATCTATGTTCATCAGGGATATTGGCCTGTAGTTTTCTTTCTTTGTAGTGTCTTTTTCTGGTTTTGGAATTAGAATTATGCTGGCCTCATAAAATGAGTTTGGAAGTCTTCCTTCTTCTTGAATTTTTAGAAACAGTTTGAGAAGAATGGGTGTTAGTTCTTCTTTGAATGTTCGGTAAAACTCCCCTGTGAAGCCGTCTGGGCCTGGACTTTTGTTTGCTGGGAGAGTCTTGATTACATCTTCAATTTCCTTAGTTGTTATTGGTCTGTTCAAGTTTTCTATCTCTTCCAGGTCCAGTTTTGGGAGACTATATGTTTCTAGAAATGTGTCCATTTCGCTTAGATTGTCGAATTTGTTGCCATATAAATGTTCATAGTATTCGTTAACGATCCTTTGTATTTCTGTTGTGTCAGTTGTTACTTCTCCTCTTTCGTTTCTGATTTTGTGTATTTGGGTTCTCTCTCTTTGT
The DNA here is from genome assembly GCA_030848825.1 of Tadarida brasiliensis. Classification (NCBI taxonomy): domain Eukaryota; kingdom Metazoa; phylum Chordata; class Mammalia; order Chiroptera; family Molossidae; genus Tadarida; species Tadarida brasiliensis. The sequence continues at coordinate 146,095,521 of CM061257.1, read as the reverse complement.
TTCTTGGTGAATCTAGCTAAAGGTCCATCAATCTTGTTTATCTTTTCAAAAAACCAGCTCTTTGTTTCATTGATCCTTTGAATTGTTTTTTTTGGTCTCCATGTCGTTTATTTCTGCTCTGATCTTTACTATTTCCTTCCTTCTACTTGCTCTGGGCTTTTCCTTTTGCTTGCTTTCTAGTTCTTTAAGTTGTGAGGTTAGATAGTCTATTAGAAATTTTTCTTGTTTCTTGAAGTGGGCCTGTAGTGCTATGAACTTCCCTCTCAGAACTGCTTTCGCTGCATCCCACAGATTTTGTGTTGTTGTGTGTTCATTTTCATTCGTTTCCAGAAAGTTTTTAATTTCTTCCTTGATCTCCTTGGTAACCCATTCATTGTTTAATAACATGCTATTTAGCCTCCATGTATTCAAATGTCTTTGCATGTTCTTGTTGCAATTGATTTCTAGTTTCATGCCATTGTGATCTGAGAAGATGCTTGATATGATTTCAATCTTCTTGAATTTGTAGAGACTTCGTTTGTGTCCTAACATGTGGTCTATCTTTGAGAATGTCCCATGTGCACTTGAGAAGAATGTGAATTCTGTAGTTTTGGGGTGTAATTCTCTGTAAATATCTATTAAATCCATTTGGTCTAGTGCTTCATGTAGAATCTCTGTTTCCTTGTTAATTTTTTGTCTAGAGGATCTATCCAGTGATGTCAGCGGGGTTTTGAAGTCCCCTGCTATGATTGTATTGCTGTCGATTTCTCCTTTGAAGTCTTCCAGAAGATTTTTAATGTATTTTGGTGCTCCTGTATTGGGTGCATATATGTTTACCAAGTTTATCTCTTCCTGTTGGATAGATCCTTTCAATATTATGTAGTGGCCTTCTTTGTCTCTAGTTATGGCCTTCATTTTAAAATCTATTTTATCAGATATGAGTATTGCTACTCCAGCTTTTTTTTCCTTTCTGTTTGCTTGGAAGATTTTTTTCCATCCCTTCACTTTCAGCCTATGTGAGTCTTTTGTTGTGAGGTGGGTCAGCAGAGCCAAGTTTTAAATGCAGGGAGTTTGACTATACAAAACTTGCCTGAAACCACTAAACTATCTGGCCCTTTACACTGAAGAAAGTCCTTACATGTATATTGTTTCACTGACTTCACAATAACCATGCAAAATAAGCCACTTTAGAAATCCTCTGAATGCCCTCTGGCCTCCCGTTTATTTGCTTTCCCTGAATCTTAGCCTTAGCTATGCCCATGGCTCACAGCATTCAATGTTCCTGCCTTCAAGCTAGCTGGAGACAGAACTTCCCAGCTGGTTCTTTCTCTGGAACTGGAATAACACATGGCCATCCCAGGAACTGTAACCTCTGCTAGCATCCATGTGAGTGACAGCCTAGAGTTTTAAGCAGAACTATTTGATGGCAAGTGAGAAAGCTAAATGGATGAACTTAAGCAGAAATAATAGGAAAAGTGGAATTTATCAAAAGAAATCAGGGATGCTCCATGGACCCCAAAGGGGAAAAAATATATACAGTCAGAAGAGACTAAAACTATGAAGCAGAAACCTGTAAAAATAAAAACCATCCCCAGTGCCTCTCTCTCTAAGACATCACGCCTTTCTACATACCGGCTTTCTCTCTTTTTCTGGGTGCGTGGCAGAAGATGGCTATCCTATACCTCCAAAGTTCACATGCTTGTCATTTGTGACCAGCAGAATCTGACTAACATCTTTGAATCCCAATTCTAAATCCTGAATTGGGAGAATATGATTGACACTTTGGGAGACATGCACCCATTCTTGGTTCTATACACCATAAAGAAAGGCGGTGTCTATTTTTGTATTTTAAATAGATTAATACACCTTTCCTCACATGGCTCCTTTAATATTTTTGGTGCCACTGAAATATATAGTCAAATTACCAATCGGAATCTAATATAAAATAAAAATATTGTACTGTGTATTTTTTCATTATGCAACATAGATAGCCTGCTTTGGGATGTTTTCTATGCCTTTAATGTTAAGTATAATTGCCTAAGTCTACAAGAAATGCAATATTCAAATCTTTTCTTTTTGTGTGTGGTTTGAGAAGAAATTGCTCTATTCAGAATGTAAGAATAAAATTTGGCAATTATGGAGTCAAGTTTTAAGTGTTCTTGACTTTTTAAAAATAAGACTTCAGAGCCTGCAGGAGAATTTTAAAGTAAGTAAAAGAAATTGGAGCTGTAAGCAATTCTGAACTTTAGTAGTGAGCAAGAAAATTAGGGAGATGCTAAACAGTAGTTTGATTCATGAAAGCTATGACTGAAGAAAAATGTAGATGGGCAGTATATTTTTATGTGAAAATATTAAAGATGAAGTCAAAGTTAAGATGCTATCAATTTATTCTTGGATTTGTGTGATAAGAGCATGTACATGTCTCTTTATCCCTTCTTTTTAATTTCTATTTATCTTGCTCTGTAAATTACTACACAATGAATCTCCCTGAAATATCAATTTTATTAGTTTTGCTTGATATTTCTGCAGCTCGAAGCTGCCCTAATATGTCCTTATTGTGATTAAATTGTGTATGAAGGAGAACAAAATGTAATCCAATTATTCACAGTTTATAGATACTCAGTTATAGTTACAGTTATAGAAATCTAGAGGTCAAACACTGAAGTTGTTTCATTGAACATGTATCTTTAGAAATTTTATGAAATCATTGCCTTATGTTGGCTTTAATCTACCTAAATATATTCTCTAATAGAATTTCAAAAAATCTACTAATTTTTAAATCAATTTATTTTACTAAAACTATGAAGAAAATAGAGACTTTCTAAAAGACAAAAATATTCTAGGTTTTAGTTTATTTGTACCAGTTTAACTGACAGATCTTTACATAAACATAGTTCCAGATAATGCTTTAAAGTAACATTATGGATATTATACGAATAACATAGTATAAATCTGAATAGAGGCTTTCAAGAATGTAGACTTGTAATAGCTACAATGATTTTTAATCCATCTTTTTAAAGAACAACACATACCACGCAAAAATGTTAACTGTTGTTGATATTTCACTTGTACAAAAACCTTCATAAATCAACTACAAATGATTTTATTTTGTTTTACTGAAATTTGTGAAAATTGAGTTGAATTAAGCAGAATCCCAAACATAATCAATTCAGTTCCACACATCCTCTCCAGAGCCTTCCTCTGACAGTGCCATCTGTTGTCACCAGAAGGTTGTGAAAAAGTCTACCCAGAAGAAACCGTATCAGTCCTGGAGGAGCGAGCTGACCAAGCAGTTAAGCCATCTTAACTACCATGTAGTTAAGTGAGCCATCATGTCCAGGAAAAATCAATGGGGAAGAGCTATTATCTACTACAACTCTAGAATTCAGGAGAATCTAAGTCAGCAAAAGCAGTGCTTCAGTAGGCCTGAGTTTGAGACGAGGACAGAAACATGAGTATTATCATTGAGGTACAGAGTCTGAGATAACCATCAGCAGACACTAACCATGCATTGAGGCCATGTGCCCCAATGTTTCTTGGATGCAGTTTTATGGGGAAAATAAACCCATTATTTAACGTTGGTATACGGTGTCTCTCATGTTGCAAACTAGATGAGAGTTGTGGTCCAAATGATAGGTTAAGGATGCTTAAAGTAAGAAACAGAACATAATGTCCACAAAGGAAATATGCTCTTAAATTAATTAGAACATATATATATATATATATATATATATATATATATATATATAGAGAGAGAGAGAGAGAGAGAGAGAGAGAGAGAAAGAGAACACTGTAGATACACGGGTTGGTGATAAGGGAAAACTACTATAAAATATTAGAACCCTGGTTTTCAAAGTTTGTATTTGAAAAATAATTTTAACTATCACTTAGATGTAGGTATAGTTACCTCTTTCTTCAAATGGCTAAGGTGTACGTGTTTCAAGTACAGTACTCAAGTTGAACATACATTTTTACAACAAACAAAATATTTTTTATAATTTTGGTAATACTTAAATTGTGATGAAATTAAGTGCTGGCAACTTACAATTACTAAAATGTACTAATTTTACTAATAAGCTAATATATCTCTTTCTGTATTTTAAAACAGGATTCAGAACAATTTCATGTGCATTCTAGCCATTCCTCCTGCTTCCTAATTGAGCCCATGACTCCAGATGAGACTAGTAAGGGTCAGGTGAAACTTCACTCTAAATTACAATTTACTGTCTTTCTAGAATTTCATCTGAAAATATTCCTTTTTCTTGATCAGAAGTAACTGAGAAAAACTTTTCTTGACACAATTATTTCTCTTTTGCTAAATATTCCAGGAATATGAGACTTAGAGCTCTCTGAAAAATAGAATTTGAAAAGAATATTTAAAACATTTTTTAGGTGAATAGTAACTTTTAGGATTATTTCATATTTTTCAATCTGCATTTCAATTGCCTATTTTATGGGAGAAATAAATGCACAATGCCAACCACTCTATTTTGGGAGATCCTTCTGTAGAGACATTTTGCTTATCAGAGCCATGTGCACATAGAGAAGAGGAATCATTCTGTTAGTGTCTAATTTTTGTCCTTCTTCTGCCAGTGACAAGGTTTGAACACGTCAAGCTATAGAGAATAACCTCATCAATAGAAAGATAGAAAATGACTCCGTAATTCACTTCTTAAAATTATTCAAAAGGTGATCAAGTGTACCCAGGGAAAAAGTGAAAAATATCTCAAGTCCAATCAAATATTTAAAAAAAAAAATTTATTGCTTTAGAGAGAGAGGAAGGGAGAGGGAGAGAGAGATAGAAACATTGATGAGTGAGAACATCAACTGGCTGCCTCCTGCATGCCCTCCACTTGGGATCTGGCCCACAACCTGGGCACGTGTCCTGATCGGGAATCGAATCAGTGACCCCTGGTGCATGGGTCGATGCTCAACCACTGAGCCACACCCACTGGCAATTGTTTAGAATGCTATAAACCTCTGAGTTTTACTTCCTTTGAATGAAAGTCGAGTTCTTTATCAACTGGTCTTTTATATCACAGAGTTTCATAGGGCACGGCTTCTCTGAAGAAATATGAAAGCCACATTTATTCTCTCCACCACAGTCTACAGTCTTTCTTTTCCCAAAGTAAAAAATATATTACAGTTCATATTATTTTTTCCTATCGTAAAACCTGAGCCAAAAGAAATCTAATAGAATTTGAAGCTTTACAACAAAGGTAATATTATCTAACTGTTTTTCATCAGAGTGAAAGTCTTAGCTATCTAATATTATAACCCCATTGGTTTCCTAGCCCAGTGGCTACATATTCATGGATAGCTATTTCTTCTCTGATAATGTATAGTATAATTATAACTGTATTTCCATAATTTTAAAATTAGAAGCATTTTTTTTTGCATTCTTGCCTGCCCCGTTTATTATTTCATAGGTACCTGACTATTCAGAATGTCTAATAATAGAAAGAAATGCATACAAAATTCACATAGGTATCTTCTGTCCTTTTTATTGAAGTTATTGGGGTTATACTAGTTAAAAAGTTATACAGGCTTCATGTACACAATTCTACACCATATCACCTATACACTGTATTGTGAGTTCACCACGCCAAGTCAAGTCTCCGTCCATCACCATTTATCCTCTTGTATCCTCCTCCAACTCCCCTCAACCCCCTGCCCATCAACAATCACCACACTATTGTCTGTGTCCAAGAGATTTTTATCCTTTTTTCTTTCTTACTCTATCCCTCCACCCCACCCATCAAACCCCAACCCCTAACAGCTGTCAGCCTGCTCTCTCAGTCTGTCTCTATTTTGCTTATTAGTTCATTTTGTTCATTAAAATCCACATATGAGTGAAATCATATGGTACTTGTCACATGGATATCTAATTATTATTATTTTATAGATATTGACATTTATGTCCATATTGTGACTATAAATATTGATTTATATTGCAGTGATGTAGGTTGTGTCTGTTATATGCAAACATTTTTTTTATAAAGCTGAAAATTCCTTTAAAAAATGCCAGGCAATGATCTTCAAGACTGATGGTTTGGAGATACTTTCATCAACATATATTTTCTACTGAAGTCAATAGTTACTAATTACTGAACTAAAATATGCAGAAAGAGAATTCGGTTCATTTCATTCCATTCGGTTCACAATTTGACATATCTTCAATTATTTCTGATTATCTTATTCTTTAAATTTTTGAATAAAAACCCAGCTGGTGTGGCTCAGTGGTTGAGCATTGACCCATGCACCAAGAGGTCACTGGTTCAATTCCCGGTCAGGGCACATGCCCAGGTTGTGGGCCAAATCCCCAGTGGGGGGCATGCAGGAGGCAGACAATCAACATTCTCTCTCATTGATGTTTCTATCTCTCTCTCCCTCTCCCTCTCCTTTCCTTTCTCTCTAAAATCAATAAAGAAAAAAAAAAATTAAAATAAATAAATAAATAAATGTTTGAATACAAAAATGGAGGCTTGGTGGTGATGCCTTGATTTTGAACCTATTCTTCCCTTAACATATAAGTAACTTATTTAAAAAAGTCTTAGAATTTTTACATACCAAAGAAAATGAAAAGGCAGAATGAAATGACCATGTCTTTGTTTTCTCCCAAGCAGCTGCCATGTTTATAAAACTCATGGTTACCCAATTACAAATGTAATATTCATGACCATTAATGACTGGAAACAACCTAAAGACCTTCAACTTCAGATTGGATGAAAATTGTGCTTCCCATACAATGGACTACTATTCAGTAAAATATATATAAAACAGAGTGGTGTTTTGTTTTTGTTTTTTATCCTCACCCGAGGACATTTTTGCATTTATGTTCAGATAGAGCTGGAGGGAGAGAGGGAGAAAGAGAGAGAGAGAAACATCAACATGAGAGAGACACATCGAGTGGTCGCCATCCATACGACCCCAACCAGGGCCAGGGACAAACTGCAACTGAGGTATGTGCCCTTAGCGGGAACCGAACCCGGGACTCTCTGGTCTGTGGGCCAACGCTCCAACCGCTGAGCCAAACCGGCCAGGGCCAGAGTGGTGTTTTTAGGGGCTGCATGGATGATGAGGTTCTGATTACAAAGGGAAATAGGAATTTGGGGGAATGAGGCAACAGCTCTATATCTTGACTGTGGTATTACACAAATATGTGACTTTGTCAAAACTCTTAATTATACCCTAAAAGGTGTGATTCAGAGTTATGTAAATTATACCTCAATAAAAATAATGATTTGTTTGAATATTATCAAAGTCAATCTGCTATAACTGTAGCCTCCTGGTGTCTTTCACTCAGGGATAAATATAAATAAATGCATATATATATATATATATATATATATATTTAGAGAGAGAGAGAGAGAGAGGAAGCAATTTTGATGTAGCAGTAAAATAACTATAATGAACAGATAATGGGTACTGAGGGTTCTACTCTGTGCCAAACATTGTCCTTAATGCTTCACATATATGCATCACATCATTTAAAACTTACAAGTAGAGCCATTTTCCAGAAAAAGAATATCTCAAATAGATTAAGTTAACTTTACATATTCAACAAATAGAACTTGGGAAGGCAGAGACTGATTCCAGCCTTGTTGCCAGGCTTGTGTTTGTGTCTTTCACTGAGTAGATTTCCAGAAAGTTCCTTGTTTTTAGCTAATGATTGAATGTAAGAATAAGTTATCTTTTAATTTGAGGAGATTCCATTGAAATCATGTTCATGAAGAAATTGTTAGAACAAGCCCTTTGGTAAATTTGTATAATTTTCCTTACAACATAAAAAACAGTGGAAGGAACATATACAAATATAAACGAAGGATGGACTTAAATTTTGTAGAAAAAGCTAAAATTTTATAATGGTAGCAGCATTTGATTTTTAATATGATTCACACGATTTTTTTCTAAGTGTTCATTAAATGCAGGGCACTGAGCAAAGATTTTGCACTTACCAGTTAGATTAGGGTAATAATTATATGTCAAGTTGATAAGCCCTTGAGTAATGAGGTTGAAGAAGAGGATAGTAGATCAAAACAAATTGCAAGAATAACAGAATTACATACTGTACATTCAAATGAGATTCAAGTAGGGACTACTTTAAAAGAATTAAGATTTGTAATTTCTAAATTTCATGTTTAACATATCAAAGCTTTCTCAGCTTTTCTGAAAGGCCAGTTTTATTTGTTATCAGTTATTTGCAAACAACAGACACTTAAAGTATAATTAAAAGCATGCAAGATTAGCCATTAAAAATCAAAATTATCACTACAAGTTATTTATTATTAGAATGCCTTTGATGTAGGAATAAAAGTTTATGTATCTGCATTATCATTAGTAATTAATGTTTATTTTCATTTTGTATTAAACAGATACTAAAGTAGAACACATTTGTACATATTTCTGAAGATAAATGGAATACGTCTGCTTTCATGATGAACATTTGATAAAATTTTAACTTTTTTAAATAAATCTTGATTAGGTTTATCTACCTCAACCTTTTCTCAGCCTTTCCTACATATAATAAATAATGGGTTAAGGTTTGTGATATAAATGAATGTTAGTATATAGTGGTCACAACTTTACTTTTTTTATTGGTTAATAATTATAGCCACAGAAAATGTTTGAGAACCATTAGGATTAGCTACTTTCTTCCCAAATTTTTTACTATATAGTGAAAGTGGGTTTCAGACTATTCGGGCAATTATCATACATTTAATTGGCTGAATGTTTGCTGGTAGGCAATGACTAAAATATTTCATGCAATCTCTTCACTAACCTTAAGCAAGTCCTAGCTCTCCGTCTTTTCAGATATTTAGAAAACTACCTATGTAAATATTCACTCAAAGAAAACATACCAAAATCCAAAGGCCAGAGTTCTACTACTCTCCTAACAAGAATCAGATAGCTGGAATTCCCAGGTTCAAGGTCGGCACATGGCCATTTACAGGTTTAGCCTAGGGCTTCATCTATAAGGGTAGCAGCAATAGGTCTTGAAGTTTGTTGTATGTTCTGTTCAGCCAAGGACAGGGAGTATCTATTTCTAAAATAATTTCCCCAATCTGCATTTTTTATTGACTTTATCAATGAGAGCTCATTTGTAATAGTCAACATGCTCCTCAATGGGTCATTTCTTTCAGCATTAAAACCCATTTCTCAAATTTACCATGCTAATTAAGAAAGTGTTGATCATGGTAGAGAAAATAGAATCACTTTTTAATCACAAGTTGCGTAACATAACTATTTGATTAAAAGTATATTCTGTAGCATAGAAATGTACATTTGAATCCTATATGATCTTATTAACCAATGTCACCCCCCAAAATTTAATTTAAAATATATAAATAAAAAATAAAAGAAAAAGTATATTCTTCTTATTAAAATTTATTGTTGAGACTATTACAAATGTCCCCCATTCCCCCCCTTTATCCACCTCTACCCAGCCCCTGCCCCTCCTTCCCTCTGGGCATCACCACACTGTTGTCTGTGTCTATGGGCTATACATATATGTTCTTTGGCTAATCCCTTCACCTTCTTTCACCTGGTCTCCCAAACCCCTTCCCCTCTGAGATTTGTCAGTCTGTTCCATGTATCCATGCCTCTGGTTCTATTTTGTTTGTCAGTTTATTTTGTTCATTAGATTCCACATATAAGTGAGATCATATGGTATTTGTCTTTCTCTGTCTGGCTTATTTCACTTAGCATATTAATCTCCAGGTCCATTCATACCGTCACAAAAGGTAAGAGTTCTGTTTTTTATTTACAGCACATAGTATTCCATTGTGTAAATGTACCACAGCTTTCTTGAGTTTCCTCAAAAAATTAAAAATGGAACTGCCTTTTGACCCAGTGAGCCCATCTCTGAGAATATATCCTAAGAATCTGAAATCACCAATCAGAAAGAATATACAAACCCCTACGTTCATAGCAGCGCTATTTATAATAGCCAAGATCTGGAAACAGCCCAAGTTCCCAACCATAGAGGAGTGGATGAAAAAGTATATTCTTTGAAATGCTGAATGCACTTGGGTTACAGCTTAACCTAAAAAGCACACAATATTACAATCCATGGTAAAGTGTTCTCAAGATCACAGTTGTTAAAATATGATGGGGAAAATGAATATTAACAGTGTTCAGTAAGTATATTTTGTTCTGTTTCTATTAAATTTTCAGTAACTTTGAATCAGTTTTCTCTGTAGGAAATAGTCATTCTTACTCTTAAACACCAACAAGTTTCATTTACCAAAATGGACAAAATGGTAATAGTTCTAGACTATGTATTGCTTTACTTAGAAATTGCCTTGTTTCTTCAGAATATCATTTTTCCAAGCTTAAAAATCATGAAAGCAAATAGATTTTCCATAAACTTATACTAAAAAAATTTTTTTAAATATGCAGACTATATGTTTCAAACTATGTTGCATTTAATGAGCTGTTACATATTAATTTAAGGCATACCTAAAATAACCACTGGCATTTTAATCTTTTGCAACTTCAGGAAAATATTTGAAATGAAAAAAGATATTTTCAGTATTTTATAACAAATTGAGGGGAAAAAACCAAAACAGAGAAACGAATACTTTCTTATAATAGAAATTTTATGCCAGTGTGGTTTCACTGAAAGAATCACACAGCAGGAAGAAAGTAGAAAGAAACGTTCAAGTTATAAATAATATTTTCCTTTATAGGTTTGTATAATTAGATCGACTTCCACAAGGGGGAAAAACAACGTTACAAAAGTATCCAATTCTTGATAATAGAAGGACAGCCAGAGATATAGCAAATTGCCCTAGATACATGTGCCCTTATCTTATTTCTTAGTAATTTCTGATTAGTTTTTAGTAATTCTGTTATTCCTTTAAGTGGAAGCCTTAAGTAAAAGCATGTATTAGAAGTAAAATGGGGACATAATATATCATTGCTGGCATTTTCATTACAAAAGCCACCATCTCTCTAGACTTCATTTTCATCATTGGTTAAACATATGGACTATTGTTCAAGGTAACTCAATGAGTTCTCACATTTCATATACCTCCTCTCTTCCAAACACATAACAGTGGTTCATAAAGTACACAAACACAGAAAATTAAATGACAGAGATGGGTTCCAAACAAGATAACGCCTTCAGACAACGTATGAAATCAGAACACGACACGCTGGTCAGCGCAGAAAGTGCCTCTGCTTCACCTCCACTCCAGAAGTAGGCAGAGACATGCAGCAGATCAGTGAAGATGATGGAGGCTGAAGAGGTAAGAGGTTTTCCTCCTTTGTGTAAAAGGGCCAAAAAAGCAAACACATTGCAAATCACGAGCCTTCCCTTAAGCTTGGGGGCGGGGCAGTAGGACAGGACCATGCCAAGCCATGTTAAAGCCTGAGGCAAAAGGAAAAATGTGTGCCCTGAGACACACTTAGCAAAATGTCTTTCTCTATTCTGACCAAGAGAAAAAAGTGACTGGAAGCTGTTGACCAATCAGAAAATGTAGTTATATGCAAAGCCCCATGTTGTCCAATCCATTTTCTAGGCACTACAACTTCATAATTCCAGAGATATAAGAGTATCGGAAAAGCTGTTCCCAATGCACAATAATCTAAGGTAATAAAACAATCACTCTGTCTTTATTTAAAATTTTTACAGTTTTCATTTCATAGTTGTTAACTATGAAATTTTACATCAATTTTCATTTTTTTAAAATATTGCATTTAATATTATTTATCTTGATTACTGAGTTTTTTTGGTACCATCGTAAACTTTGCATCCAAAGAAAGCGCCTCAGTATCTTCTCCTAGTCCTAATTCTGGCTCTGTAGTAGGATATAGATGTAATTCTGTGAATAGATAAAGCTCTCTCATGACTTTTTGACTCCACTCTCTGTTACCACTATGAGCTCAAAAAGGGCCTTATTTAACCTTATGGATCTCTGCAGTGCAACCTGAGGCAGATCAAGTTTCGCAAAGCAGTTTGTGCATAGTTGCTGGGTGTTGTGACTTTGTTAACTTAACATTCTGTTAAGTAGAGCCCCTGGATGTCAGAAAAAAATCCAGGGCTCAAAAAAATGACCTCCTAGGAAAGTGAAATAAAAATGTTTATAACTCTATGGAAGTCTTGGATGAGGTATACACACCTCAAGGGACCACACCAGGAAGTCAAAGCAGAGTGCTGGCAGAGAGAGGAGGGTAAGACTTGAGGCACATGCCTTTATCAGAGTCCAAAGGTAGAGCGCTTTAGAGTTCCCAGGCTTAGGCTGGCTTGGTCAATTCAACCAAAAAGAGTAAGGTTTTGGTTAGTTTCCAGGGGGCTCTCTAAGGGCACACAGGGATGATCCTGGGAGTAGTGGGGAGAATACTTACCACAAGGGCATTGGGGGAATCATATCAGGAGCTTATATTTATTTGTGACTTTGCATGCTTGTTATTTAGAGCACAGGCTCATGGGAAGGGCTAGTATCAGTTTAAGGTCATTTGGCCCCACCAAATGGATACTTAAGCAGCAATGTTATGAAGTAGTTTAGCTAAACTCTCACAAAGGGGAACTAGGGCACTGCTAGTGTTTTCAGTCTCTTGGAGAAGAATATGGTTCTCATTTTCATCATTCAAAATGGTTCTCCAGACATCATATCAATTTTCCAAGTGGTAATACAGAGAAAAAAAGGAGGGGGCATTTCCCCTTTTCCTTGTCTGTAAGGACTCACTTCTCTTGTTCCATTAGCGAGATAATGCTCATGAGATCGCAGCTATCTCCAGACTAGGAGGCCACAGTATCCAGTCTATATTCCAGCTGACTGTATGTTCCCCTGAGATGTAGTTATGCTATTACTGTAGAAAAGAGAAACCAAATCCCAGGGACAACCTGCAATCTCTGCCACCAATTTGGAGCAAGAAATTAATATACATTTAATTCATAATCAATTGAATTTAATATTAAATATGTAATATTTGTGTAAGGAATATAAAAATAAAACCAGATGCAACTAAATGAATGGAAGAGGTGATGTTCAATGGTATTAACATATTTATGAGGTTAGAAAGATAAACATTTAGGAAAAAATAGAAGATTTAAGCAATAAAATAAATGGTTTGATTTTATAGATATATAGAAAATAATGTACTCCTTATATAGAAAATGTATATTACTTTCAAGCCAGCAAGGAATTACTACAAATACTAACCACTTTCTAATTTGAAATGGATATTTTACCAATATTAAATGTTTAACTAAAAATAGAAGTAATTAAAAATAAACACTATACGCTTACAAACCAGAAAGTACATGCCTAAAGATGTTCATGATATATAAACTCCCACTAAAACAAGGAACTACTGTTGTAGGCAGAATAATGTGCCCCTCTCCCCAGGATACCTAAGTCTTAAAGTTCAGAATTTGTGACTACTTTAGGTTACATGACAAAGGGAAATTAAAGTGGCAGGAATTAAATACTCTAAGAAGTTGACTTTAAAATAGGGAGATTATCCTGGATTCCACAGATGCTCCCCCATGTAATCCTAAAGCTCCTTGAAAATGGAAAAGGGTGGCAGAAAAAGGAGTCAGAGTCCATGGAAGAGATGTTACAATGGAAACAGAGTCAGAGAGATGCTATTTTGCTGGCTTTGAAATGAAAGCAGGGCAATGGCATGAAGGGGACAGTTCAGCCAATGTGGTTCAGTGGTTGAATGTAGACCCATGCACCAAGAGGTTGCTGGTTTGATTCCCAGTCTGGGCACATGCCCAGGTTATGGGCCAAATCCCCAGTGGGGGGCATGCAGGAGACGGCCAATAGATGTTCTCTCTCATTGATGTTTCTGTCTCCTCTCCCTTCTTCTCTCTCTAAAATGAATAAAGGAAAAAAATTAAAAATAAAGGGGGCAATTCAAGAAATATGGGTAATTTCTGCAAGCCAGAAAAAGGAAAGGAACGAATTCTCCATTTCAGCCTCCAAAAGGGTAAAAAGCTTTGCAGACACCTTGATCTTATCTGGTGACAAATGTTGGATTTGTGATGTCCAGATGTGTAAGAAAATAAATATTCATTGTTTTAAGCCAGCGAATTTGTGGTAACTGGTTACTGCAGCAAATAGTGAACTAATATACTATTTAGAACTGGTTTAAAGTCAGTTTGTTATATATCGATATTATCGGATACTGCTAAAGCAGTACTTAGATAAAAACAAACAATTAAATATAGGTGTTTGGTAAAAAGAATAACAATGGTGTAGATTAAATGAGTTATAATGTTTAACTCAAGAAGCTACACAAACTATGATCTGAAGAACACAGCATTTCCTTTTCTTTTCCTTAAAAATTGTATAAAAGTAATAAGAAAGTTGAGTAAAAAAAATGTAATTTTCATTTTTAGAAAAATTAGCACACAGCTTAATACTGCTGAAAAACATATTAAGTGGGTAGAACTGCAGACAAATACAATGAGCCACAGATAGTATTGATTATTTCAGGAAGAGGAAAGGATTATGACAATCAATCTCAGAAGTCATCAGAAACATGAGCATTTTAAAGTTGGTGGCCATGTCTATTTTGAGTCCCCCCCCTTTTTTTTCCTTGGGGAAAAACAATGGCATATGGAGCCAATTTAAGTTTTAGAAACGGGGGCAAAGGAATCGTACAGGCAGGCCGTGGGTTCTTGCTGAAGCCCAACTCCATGTCCGAGGCATAGAAGAGTTACTATATCCTTTGACTGCTAATGATATCACTGTAATTAACTAGTTATTAACAACAGGAAAGGCGCAAAGGGAAGGCCAGATATTATAGGCACATCATTTGGACAGCTTTGCCAGGAAGCTACAACTTTACGCTCCCCAGAGACCCAACAAAGGGGAGATAGGTGCATGTCCAACAATATGGGGGTGATGTAGGGAAGGTGCTTGCTGTCAGTCACACCTGGGGACAAAGGTCATTGGCCAGAATGAGTGGGGCCACTACAAGCGTGCCGAAATTTGGGATATTTAACCCCCTGAACAGAGGAATTCACTCTCTTGTGCTCTTACTGTTCTTGGAACTCTTAGGACTTGTGTGACTCTGGATTTTTAGGGCTCCCCTTGCATTCACCCACATGGTCCATGGCCATGCGGGTCCCATACACAGTGGACTAATGGACTGCAACTAGCCTGATATTGAACTGGACCCAGTTCCAACATGGAAAGGAAAACTGGCTTCGATTTTAGCTTCACTGAAACCCCAGCTATTACTTCATCTATGACCGGACAAAGGGAAATGGGACTTTGGAAACCCAGGGATGTAATTCCACACAAATAAACATCACTCATTCTCCAATGTGAGTCTCGGAAAACTTTTTCTTGAGATATCATAAGGACTCCACCCCCAGCAACCAGTGGGGAAAGGACCCCACACGTCGTCTGATAACTCTAAGAAGTGAGTATTAACAAGTTAACCCTTAAAATTCTGAGGCAAAAGAAAAAATTACAAATAACCTGGCCCATGGCACTCATCATTTTCCAAGTGAGACTCTTATAAATAATAATCAAAGGAATGTTCCCCTTCTTCAATAATGAGTGTTCAAACAGGCAGTACAAAGATATTACAAGGAAAGGGAACTTGTAAAAACATAGTGAAAAATATAATTACTAAAATATTGTATTACACCTTGATGAAATAAAGATTTAAAATAATATGCTTAATATAGTAATCACCTCTGTGAATCATCATAAAGCAGAAATGTAAGAACTCAAGGAAAAAATAAAATGACATTTAAAAAGCGTAACTGCATCAGCTCAGGAAAATGTAAATTTCTTCCACTCAATAAATATTTTATTTATCATACAATTACTAAGAACCTAACATATGACAGACAACTGCGTGAGAAACTTAAGATACATTAGCAAACAAAACTGACAAATACCCTTACTGTGATGGGGTTTATGTGATGGAGGGAAGGGGAACAGTTAATAATTACACATAATAAATATACAAGTGATGTACTTTGTAAAAAAGCAAGAAGTAAGATGGAAAGAGAACTAATTATCAGGGTAAGGGTTGGGGAGCTGGTGTGTGGCTGAAGTATTGATAAAGTGAGATTTGAGCAAAGACATCAATGAAGTGAGTGGATTTGCCAAGCAGATAACTGCAAGAGCAACATTCTGGCAATGAAACCAAGTAAAAGATTTCTTGAAGGCCGTGGCTTAATTTATTTGTTTAAAATGAGCATGCAAAACAATCTATGTTCAGAAACACTGGGGTTGGAGTCATGCAGATTGACATCACCCAGGGCAATCAGATTTTCTTCTGTGATGCAAATGACATGCTGAAAATGAGAGTTTTGACACACACTTTAAACATTTCTAAAAGAATTCTTGATATTCTATAGACATAAATATTTAAGCTTTATTTTTATAAACATTTCCATTAAAAAACAACACCACAGCAATTATTAGGCATTTTTGTCTTTCAAGCAGCTGTTAAGACATTGGAAACAGCACAGGGAATCTCTGTGTAGAATCTGAATGTGGTCCAAGCCGAGTGTTATGCTGACTACTATCTATACAGGTGAGTAGAATGACTGACGTTCCTTGCTATCATGCTGGCATTCTGAAAAAAAAAAGGAAAGAAATCTAGTATCATATAAAGGGTAACCATTTTTTTTTTACAGCATTTGGCAAACCTAATTCAGAAAATATTTGAGATTAAAAGTTAGCTTATTAATAAATTCTAATAATGAGAAAGCCCTTTGTACCAAATTAGGAAGAAAATGTTTCTGATTCAGCTTTTTCTTCCTGTTCTTACTACTGATTGAAGCATGCCTGCATTCTCCTTCTTAGTTGAATGAAGGACAGTCATAAGGTGTTAGGAACTCTTCACCACCAGAAAAACTTTCTAAGCTTTAGAGCAGTGCTCCGTGATCAGTTCTCTGCCATGAAAAATCATTTCCATTCTTTCTTGCTTCATATTTTTCCCGTTTGTTTTTATATGTGTGTGTATACACAAACACAAAAGCACATTTGAAAGAAAAAGACACTAAAATCTGGAGCAATTAACTGTTGTGGACTCTGGTTGTTTCTTCTAGTCAGTTATCCTATGTCTACCACAGGGCAACACAATGCTGACTCCAACAGAGTTGAATTCACACTGCAGAATATGTAAATATTGGTTAAGCTGTGTAGTCATGCATAGTGACCCTGCCAGGCACATGTCTGCCTAACTAGATTCTATATTTTTAAGTGTATTAGTCAGGGCTTGATTGCCATAACAAAATACCACAGGCTGGATGGCTTAAATAACAGACAAATTTTACTCACATTTCTGGATGCTGGGAAGTTCATGATCAAAGTGCTGGCTGATTCAAATCTTGATGAGAGATCTCTTCCTGAATTGCAGATGGCTACATTATCACCGTGACCTCACATAACCTCTTCATTACGACAGCGGAAAGAGAGCAATATATCTGGTGGCTCTTCGTATAAGGATATTAATCCATGGGACCAGGGCCCCATCCTAAGGACTTTGTCTAACTCTAATGACCTCTCAAAGCCTTGCCTCCAAGTACCATCACGTTGGGGTTAGGATTTCAACATATGAATTAGGATGGACACAGACATTCAGTCCATACCAATAAGTCTCCCTTTAGTTAACTGGATATGGCCTTAAGTTGGAACCATTGGATTATGCACAGTAGATGGTGTGTGCCCTTTGGGGATCCCCTCCAGATCAAAGACAATCTACTTTTGGCGTGCATTTGATATTTAGCACTAACTCTAGGCTTGAATATGGATCAAGCAGGGACCCCATTTTAACCATGCCAACAAGGGCAGTACCCTAAAGTTGGGGATTTCAAACTTTATTTTACATTGGAATAGCCAGAAGAGAGCATTAAAACACACACTGAAGCACTATACTCTCAGAGTTTCTGATTCAGAAGGCACTCATAGCTTAGGAATACAACTTATAAAAAAGGATATGAGTAATTACTATTTTTACAGCTTAACAACATAAATATTATAAAGCAAAAAAGAAAACAAATAAAGCAGTAGACATAAATATTTCAATGATAAAAAATTTCAATTTCTTGTCCGCCCTGTGTGGCTCAGTGGTTGAGCGTCGACCCATGCACTAAGAGGTCGTCGGTTCGATTCCTGGTCAGGGCACATGCCCAGGTTGTGGGCCTGATCCCCAGTGGGGGGCATGCAGGAGGCGGCCAATTGATGTTCTTTCTCATTGATGTTTCTATCTCTCTGTCCTTCTCACTTCCTCTCCCTCTAAAGGATAAGGTAAGGATATAGACAGGCTAAATTAAAAAACAATTAGGTAGGCATCAATAACACATATGAAAAAGAGGATAAAAACTTATTTTTAGTGGCAATAGAACATTCATGATGATTGATCATATATTAAGCTACAAAGTGAACTAAAATTAATGAAGAAAAGTTGTAGGTATGGATGATAGTATCATTTAAAAATGTGATAAAATTAAAGACAAACCAGAAATCAGAAAAGGACTTCTCTCAAGGAAGTTACACTAAACTAACTAAATTCCCTCCTAACCATATTTTAGGTCAAATTTAAAATATTAAAAAATAGAAGAACTAGAATCATATGAAAACCAAAATATCAGAATCTTGTCATTGTTAAATTACTGTTTAGGGAACAATTTAAAGCCATGTGTATTCATAGTAATACATCATGTAATAAAATTATATTAAACATTAAATATAAGATATTAAAACCACAACAAAGTAAGCATAAAGGAAATAAAAGAAAGACATTTATCAACATAATAATAGATGATAATAGTAGATGACTTAGTGGATTATATAACGCAGTTTATAGTTGGCGTCACTGGACTAAAGGGGTTTGTTTGCCTGTGCACATCAAGGCCTAATGAAACATGAATAGGAGTGTGCAGCCAAGAACATGAGTCCATCAGTTAAGGATATGATGCCAAGCCCAGAGTCACAGGTAAGGCAGTACACACAGACCTGGTTCCTCAATGGCTTCCAGGGCATGGGTTATATAGGGGGGAAAAATCATTAATCATGGTGGCTAAAGGAATTGGGGTTGTGGGCTCTACTGATTAGTTAGGGCCATGATTGGGAGTAGGTGATCATTGTATCAAGTCCTGATGTCAGCCATGGCATTGTCCTGTCTGACTTCATGAGGGTGTGGTCTGTAGGGTCATTCTGCATTCATGGGCCTAGAGCTGAAACACAACCGAAGCCAAGATGTATTTGTAGTTAACAGACCTGAGGCTTTGTTGTTAAGACAGTTTGATGCTAACCAGAATCTGATGTCCTGAGGGCTTAATGATTAGGAAAGAGAATGGTCACACAGAAAGAAGAAAGGGTCATGTGAAATGGAGTTTCTGACCCATTTCATTGGTAGCTCCAGTAAGACCAACACCTTGTGACCCATGATTATTTTGTCACCTAACCCAAGAGCAAACACTGAAATATATTTCAAAATGAGGAAAGTTATTTACTAAAAAGGCATAATGGCTCCAATACCCCAGAAGTCTCCTCTGTAACTATCTTATTAGCGTTTGGCATATTCTCATTCAGTATCTTGGTTCTACACGCACGTATCAACATTGATCAGCTGAAACAGAGGTCGAAGTGGCAGATTATAGGTGCATAACAGTCTCCACTCAGTCAAGAGCCTTATTTCCTTTGGGCTACATTCAAATCTGCCAATCTTGCAGATTGTTTAATAAACTTTCTGAATAACACGGCCAGATATGGCATATGTTGCCCTCAGATTCCTGAAATGTCAGCTGCAACAACCAGTCTTGACGATTTTAGGTTCAATTGGGTATTTCACACTCATAAGATAGAAACAGGACACATATAGCACTTGTTTTCTCAAATTTATAGAAAGATACAGAACAGGAGACTCAGCATGCTAATATCAACAGCAACATTTCCATGGCAATCCTTGCAGATACTAGGAGCTGGTTATTAGCATCGACAACTGGCAGCTCAATGTGAGGGCACGAGACCCTGGGTGGTACAGAGGTTCACACTGACTTAGAAGCCTGAGTTCCATATAGTAATCAGTATTTATTCTAACAGTTTAATGAGCTTAACTTCTGATTTACCAAAAGAGGAACATATTTAAAAGAATCATCAAGCTCAGGAAATCCCTTCACTCAGCTCTTTATTCTGTGTTTGTTTTTTAATAATCTCTTAGTCCAGAGGCAGTTTATTAATCAGTGTTTTCATTTTTGTTTTCACCATACATAACGTTGCCTAGTAACACAGCTGAAATTCTACCTTTATCGGATTTCAAGTAAGTGAAATAAGGCAAATTCAAAGCCCATTTGCATTGAGAGAGAATAGAAGAGGAAAAAACCTTTTTTGTTATCCTTACTCATGCCCACCATGTATAGTGACTCAGCATTTGTAACTGTGTTATAAATGTCCTTTTGAGGGTTATCTAACATGTCCCAACCTGCAGATTTCCAAAATTTGGTTGAGATAATAAGCCCAAGTAGAGTATTTCCTTGGGACTTCCCTTCCACTCTCTGTCATGCATGTCTCTCACCAAAGTATCAACCCAACCTCATTTTCCTCAGGATCAACAAAATGTCACCAGCTCATCACTTACAGGGGACCACCATCATGTTTTGCAGAATGTCAAGATTAGGAAGGCCCCTTTAGACTAAATTGTGTAAGAGAGAATACATGGAGTCCTGAAGCAAAATAGTGGTGATGTCCTCAGAGACGATTTCTGGTGATGCTAATAAAGCTTAAATTTTAGAACTCTTTATTTGGACAGGTAACCTACCTAGCCCTTTGTCTATGTAAGAAATGTCTAAACCTGTAGAGAATTTTCGTAAGAGTTTATTTGTGCCAAACTAACGACATATGAGAATTTTCATGAGAGTTTATTTGTACCAAACTAACAAAACATTTGGGAAAGATCTCAAATGCTCTGAAGGATAACGGTTTTGCAGCTCCTTTTATGCATTTGAATTAAGGAAGTAATGGGAGCAAGATTACACAGAGGTGGGAGAAAGCAAGAAGGGGACTGGATTAGAGAATAGATAACAGGGTTATGTGCTCTTTTGTGCATGGTCCTGGCTTATCTCAAAGATGTGTTAACCTAGATGCACAGAAACAATGCACAGGACTTGCTTATGGCAAAGATAAATTAAAAAGTTTTGCCTGGGGCATGGCTACCCATCATGACCTGCTCATTAGTAATATATGATGAGATCACTTTGTGAGGTTACTTTCCATTGAACCCCATTTTTGTCCTCATTTTAGAGATGCCTTAACAACTTTATATTAATAATTTCAAAATTTTTTCTAAGAAAAATGTTACCTAAATTATAGAAGCTTTAGGTACTGAAATATGAACCCACCAACGTAGTTTAGTTTATTTTGGTACAGAAAAACAAACCAACTTCTAGAACAATACATAAAATAAGATTGACTGTGTTTATTTAGTACAACAGAGAACACATTCAAAGTGGAAACTTCAAATGGGATTAGCACTTGATTAGAGGATTATAATCCACTATCATTTCCCATGTCCCATCCATGTTCAGTACAGTCCAAATATAAATGACATGGGGACTCTAATGATCAATTAACCAACATAGCATAAGCTTCTTTCTAGAATAATAGCCCTACTCCATAAATCAGTAAGCTAATATGGACAATATACCAATTACCGAGTGACTCTATTAACATTTTATATTCTGGCACCAAAAAGTAATCAAATAATTAGTTTGAGGCCCAATGGACCAAATACGTAGCAATCATGAATGAAAGCCCTATCACTAGACCATGCTAACACTCCACCTTGATCTGTGGAACACAGCAGTATTCTGGTTCCCAAGGAATTTGCATTTACTTA
Organism: Tadarida brasiliensis; assembly: GCA_030848825.1. Classification (NCBI taxonomy): domain Eukaryota; kingdom Metazoa; phylum Chordata; class Mammalia; order Chiroptera; family Molossidae; genus Tadarida; species Tadarida brasiliensis. The sequence goes on along the minus strand of CM061257.1, from coordinate 146,073,720 downwards.
GACCAAAGCCTAGGAATCCCTGGACAATTACCATGGTGCACACTTGACAGGTCTCTTTGAGAAAGGCAAAAGGAAGATTTATAATATGCACTTCTTATGTTATTGTAGAAACCATTACCTTTGTTACCTAGATTTTTAACTTCATTAAAAGGTATCTGGAGTCGTGAATGTATCCATTTCTGATTAGTGGGTAAGATGTTTTAAGTTTTTATTATAGTGATTCAAGATAAACCTCTGCTTGACAAATCTACATTTTTTGTTTGTTTTATTTTGTTTAGTTTTGTATAACTCTTTATCTTCTTACAATCCAACTGGACTTTAATGAATTGCCTATTTCTTTCAGTCCCAGGAACTCCATAATCAATGACTAGTTTTTCATTTAAATGGAATTGTTTGGCTTCTATTATCCTGTGGTTACATCATTCAAATATGACCAAGGAACCCATTAAAATAGTAGAACCTAGTAGCAACATCTCTGACTTTCAATGAAATACCACCACAATATATTTCAACAATATTATCATTCTTCTCCATGCTTTGATGAAAGCAATACCTTTAAACCATTAGATAGGAACTATGTAGCAGTAAATTGCACATCTTAAATCTATTTTGACATTCATAAATAATCAGTTTTTCTATTTCTTCCACTACATTAGACCAAGTAATTTCTAGTATCTCACAGTTATTTAGTGAGAGGTAACTTTGAGTCCAAAGCTCAGTCAACCAAAAATTAAAAAAACAAAAAACCTAGAACCATTTACTTTTTTTTTTTTAGTTGGAATATTAAATCATCAATAAATGTACTCTTTAAAAAACTCAGCTTTATTAAAATTATGTTTATTTCTCTTTGGTCAAATGCTCTTAGAATTCATACTAACAAATATTATTCATGGATTTTTCTAATCTAAATTAACAAAGCTTAGCAATGTTCTTACTTTTTTCTCCCATGTTAACTTTATAATTGGCCCCTGGGGAATGCTGAATTCTCAGTCTCATTACAGATCTGAATAAAATGATAAAATTAGAGTTAGTGGAGGTGTGCATGAGAAGATTTAACTGCTCCAGGGGTTGATATAGAGTCTTCATGCAAGGCAAGAACAACCTCATGAGACCCTGGGGAAGAAAGGTTGCTTCCGTTGACAAGGGAGGTGTGGATAGTGGGTTTTTGGAAAACTCCAGCAATCTAATATTATCCCATTTCTGTTTTCATGTTCATACTCTTTCATATGCTTTATTAATTTCTGAAATTTAACATGCAATAATTTCTAGACTTAATAATAGCTAAACTTCATTGAGCAAGTAATGCTTCAGACACTATTTTGAGCATGTCACATGTATTAATTCATTTTTACCTTTCACAACACCTTATAAAGAAGGCATTGTTATTCAAATGAGAAAGTGAAGCACAGAGATGTGAAGTTGCTTAAAATTACAAAGCTAGAAAGTAGCAGAACCAGAACTTAAACCAAAGTAGTCTAGTCCTTGTATTTACCTCCTACACCGAAGCTCAGAGTTCAGTAGGCATTGCAATTAATAAACCTACAGGATCAAATTTTAATTTAAGCTTTTGGGTATGTTGTCAGAAGATATAATTGATAAGAAATTCTTTAAATGTAGTCATAAAATGCTAATTACCTTTTACTTGAGCTGAGAAATAGGGGCTTTGAGCTTTCCATTCTCTTTTTGTAAAATGTCAGGTCCAGATAAGGGAGCCAGCTCATCACACAGATTCTCTTGGATTCCTTGTGTCTTTTATATTTCTCTGTGGAATGGAATCACTTAGACATTATTACAGTTATCCATAGGTGGTAACTTAGTTACTTTGCCAATGTATGCAATGGGCCACCATGAATCACATGTCTTAATTATGCTTTGAAATGAAAGAATCCCAAACCAAGTCAGAGGACCAATTCCAGACATCCAACCATATAATGAGATAGAGTTACTTTTATTCATATATTTTAGCAATTTATATAAATTCAGACTACTTAATTTTAATAAACATATATTATTTGGAACCAATGAAACAGAAAAGGATATTGCATAGCTTACTAAATCACTGGAAAGCTGAAGAAGGCTTGAAGTTAAGCTATTGGATTCTAGTACGGTAGAGGATGGTTATCATAAAGCTGGAAATTTCCACAAACAAGAGCATCAAGAGATACTGAAAACAGGACATGACAAATATTCTAAGGAGACAACGGGGCATATGCTGATCTAGTTCTATAGTTCTGAAGAAACATTTTATAATATTCATCATTAGGTTATTGATAAAAAAGAAAATACTAGTAAAATAATAACATAAAGATACTTTGTTTAAAAGTAGCATATTTAGTTTCCCCAAAATATCTAGCATCATGCTTAATTAGAAATAGGAGAAGCAGTGCCAATGAATTCAGCAGAATCAAGATACGTTTTTCAGCCATCATTATTATTATTCAACAATGATCTGGACGTTCTAATCTATATCATCTGGTAAAAAAGCACAATGATTGACATAAAAATTGGGGAAAAAAAACCAGTTTAATGGTTATTATTTTTCAATAGTTTTTTGTTAATTGGAAAATCCAAGAGTTTTAACTAAAACAATGTAATAAAAAAACAGCAAGAAACAAGACGAAACTCTGTGGTTAGAAAATAATACTATTCAGAAATCAATAACCTTCTCATATAGAAACAACCACCTATCACAAGATAAAATAAAACATTTTAGTTACAATATTAAAACAATAAAATAGATAAAATGCATATAAAAATAAAACTATAATTATATAATTTCTATATAAAAATAATTTCCTAAAACTTTTAAAATCTCCTTAAATAAATAGAGTAAGAAAAAGACATTGATAAAAAGATTCAACATAAAGTTGCCAGTTGTCTTTATGTTAATCAATGCATCAAATATAATCTCAATAAAAATGACAAAAGAAGTTTTTGCCTGAAAAGCTGATTATAAATTCTACAGGAAAAATAAAACCAAGTAAAAATATCTGGGGAAATTCTGAAAATTAAAAATAATAAAATAATCCTACTCCTAACAGACAACAACTTGTATTATGATTATGCCATAATATGTATATAATGTGATACTGGTACATGAATAGAAAGATAAATACATTTAAAAATAAAGTTTTAGTCTGGCTAGTGTGGCTCAATGGTTGAGCGTCAACCCACACACTAAGAGGTCGCTGGTTCGATTCCCAGTCAGGACACACGCCCAGGTTGTGGACCCGATCCCCAGTGGGGGACATGCAGGAGGCAGCCAGTTGATGTTCTCTCTCATCAATGTTTCTATCTCTTTCTCCCTCTCCCTTCCTCTCTCTCTCTCTAAAATCAATTAAGGAAAAATAAAAACATAAATTTTTAAAGTATCTCTAGATGCATAAAGTCATTTACTATGTGATAAAATTAGTGCTGGTGATCAATGGGAAGGGATGGAACAATAAAAAAAAAGTGATATAAGCCCGTGTGGTTATTAATTTAACAGAAAGGATATTGTGGAAACCTGCTTCAACCCAAAACTGAGATAAATTCTAATTAAATTAAAGCAAAGTTAAAGAGAAGAAAGAAAACAAGAGGAAGAATAAGGAAGAGGAGAAGGAGCAGAAGAAGACAAAAAAAAAGAAAGAGAAGAGGAGGATATAAAGAAATAAAATTATTGAAAAAATCGTGGTAAATTTTTAATCTCAGAGTTTGGAAGCTTCTATAACTAGGCAAAAATAAATAAAAATTCCCCAAATTTTAAGATTGAAAAATTTGATATGTAAATTATTTGTAAAATAACTGACTATGGCAAGAAATAAGTCACGTCACAACACTGGAAGTGAAAGGGAAAAGCAAACTGGAAAAATATTTGCAGTATATACTAAAAAGAATAATTTTATTGAAAGATAAAGAATTTGAAATCAATAAGAAAAGGGGCAATGGATCAATATAAAATATAAAGTGGTTATAAACAGCAAATTTATTAATACAAAGATGGTTCTTACCGTTAATTATCAGTGGACAAAATAATACTCAATTTCATTTATGAATGAGAAATGAATGTTGAAATTAAATTAAAATATACCTTCAGCCATTAGAGTAACCAAAGTGCTGATAATGTGCTAGAATGTTAACTTTGGAGTTACATTCCCTTGTACATTGCTGTAATAAGCACAGTGTACTATTACTATTTCATGGTACAGCACCCATGAAAGTAATATGGCAAAATTAAAAACAAACTATTTTTGTTGCCAATTTCCAGTTCAGTCAGCTGTTGTGCTGAAGAACACAACTCAACTATTTCCATCCTGGCTGAAGTGGTTTCCTCTATTTACCAGCATTTTTAATTCTAGTCTAAAAATTTTATGGGCCCTAAAATGATATTTTGGAATATAGCTACATTTTAAAAATACAAAAATTAGGTAATGATTTAATGGGATAACTCATTATTTCAATTTTATTTTATTTTTTGAGCACTTATTTCAGGGGTCTTACAGTTCCCTCATATCACACAGAAGTTCAGACATAGTACTGATTTCTGAGTAGTCTGAATCTTTTTAAATAATGCATTCCTCCTCTAGCATCTTAAACAAAAGGTGGTCTATTAAAATGCTTATTGCATAATGATATAAACAGAAAATATATTCTCCAATTTATCAACCTCTTTCATAATAATGTTAAAGTGGACAAAATATGAATCTCAATATTTACTTTAGTTATTTTTCTAGTGTTCTTGATTTCATTCAAACTGGTAAGGGTTGCAAAACAGTGGCACTGTGGATTGTGAAGAAAGACTCAGAGATACAGGTGCTTCAGACAAGACACAGGGCAACAGTGAGTGATGGAAACGGACAAACTGATGTACACATTTGAATAAAAATAGGCAAAAACCTGCCAGGAAAACTGTACAGAACAAACTTAACCTTCCAGGAATCTGTAGGTGGACATGCTACATTTTAAGTCCAGGTCTATTTGATACTGAAGCCCATCCTTCCTAAACTCAGCATAGCAATCTTTCCTTGTAGTTCATTCCAAAACTTGTACCTTGTGGTGGGCTTTCTGAAATCTTTTTTTTTTTTTTGCAATTGATTTTTTGAGAGAGAGGGAGAGAGAGAAACATCGATGACAGAAAACGTTGACTGGCTGCCTCCTGCATACCCCCCACTGGGGATTGGGCCCACAACCTGGGCATGTGCCCTGACTGGGAATCAAACCAGTGGCCTCTTGTTACATGGGTCAATGCTCAACCACTGAGCCTCACCAGCTGGATGGCTTTCTGAAATCTTTAACAGGGATACTTTCTCCAGCCTTTTCTTAGATTATGTTTCTTAGGCAGATGCTTAATGCCATCCAAAATTCTTTAATTTCTGCTCATTTTACTCACACATGCTGATTTTAATTCTGTATACTAAGCGTTCCTTCTTGTAAGTGCTATGTCAGTATTGTAGCAACATATTTTAAAAAACTCTGTTGTATAGTCAGTTTTGAACCTTATCTGATCGCATGACAAACAAATGGTGGACTGAAATATTTCTTTTCTTCTTGCTTTTATATTCCTTCCTTACCTACAATGTTATGTCATGTTTCGTGCACAGAAAGAATCAGAAAAGCCATGAGTGTGTAGACCATAGGGCAGACTATTATAACAGGGGGGAAAAAGGAGCCAGAATGATTAGATCATTTCCCAAAGTTACTTTAAATATTAGACAATAAGTTAATAAGTGGGTAAGTGAATGAATAAATGAGTCCAGAGTCAGTTTCTCCTTCACTATTTAATAGATCATTGTGTCACTTTATAGCATTATATCAATTATCCTTCTGGTATAAAATGTTAATGTAAAGTTTCCCAAAACGGTTAAAATAAATTTTAATACAAGTTATTTTGTGGAGAAAATATGTGGTTATTGTTTTTTGTTTTTTGTAAATACTGATTTGGAAGAAAGAATATGATATCTTTCATTTTTTTCTTTTTATTTATTTTATCTGTGTCAGTATCAATGAAATGTAATCCACCCAAACCAATCTTCTTATTGGGGGATTGGAGTTATGAAGTATCATATGTTATTACCTGGGTAAATAAAGCCTGTCTCTTTAGTGCAAAATTTCATAGTGCTTTGGTGATGTGCAGATTTTAATGCTACTTCCAGTAACTCTTTTGCTTCAGAAAAAAAAAAAATGATTTTCCAATATATGTCAAATATGCTGTTCAGAGTTTAAAAACCAGTTTAAAAAGACAATAGATGAGATAAACCAAAGAACTTATATATGCGTGTATGCATAACCAATGGACATAGACAACAATGCTGGGGGAGGGGTATAGGGAGGAGGGTTTCTAGGGGGGAAAAAGGAGAAACATCTGTAACAAAAATGGATTAATAAAAATTGAAAAACTAAATAAAAAAATTAATTATAATACTATAAAAAATAAAGTAAATAAAAAGACAATAGCTGTGAAAAGATGAAGGGAATGTGGATGAGAAAATAGCACTTTATTTCACTTTGGAAATTGATTTATATGGAAAAAATGACATAAAAAATTCAGATTTCTATCCAAAATTTCCAAATATGGATAAAAGGAACAAAAGTGTAAAAAGTCAAACTAAATTTCCAAAATATATAGAGTACTCATACAACTTAACAAAAGGAAGACAAAGAATCTAATTACAAAATGGACAGAAGACCTAAATAGATACCCTCTCCAACAGGACATACAAATGGCCAAGAGACATGTGAAAAAATGCTCAACATCACTAATCATCAGAGACATGCAAATTTAAAAAACTATGAGGTATCATCTTACACCTGCCAGAATGGCTGCCATCAACAAATTATCAAACAACAAGTGCTGGCGAGGGTGTGGAGAAAAGGGTACCCTAGTACACTGCTGGTGGGAATGCAGATTGGTGCAGCCACTATGGAAAACAATATAGTGTTTCCTCAAAAAATTAAAAATTGAACTGCCATTTCACCCAGTGATCCCACTTCTAGGTATATACCCTAAGAAGCCTGAAACACCAATCAGAAAGAATATATGCACCCCTATGTTCATAGCAGTGCTATTTACAATAGCTAAGATCTGGAAACAGCCCAAGTGCCCATCAATAGATGAGTGGGTACAAAAGCTGTGGTACATATACACAATGGAATACTATGCAACTATAAGAAAGAAAGATATCTTATCCTTTGAGACCACATGGAGGGACCTGGAGAGTATTATGCTAAGCGAAATAAGCCAGTCAGAGAAAGATAAGTGTCACATGATCTCACTTATTTGTGGAATATAATGAACGAAATAAGGTGGTTGAACAAAATAGACCCAGAGACATAGAAGTAGGGTACAGACTGACAAACTTCAGAGGCGAGGACAGGGAAGAGGGAAGAGATAAACCACAGAACTTATATGCATATAAGCATAACCAATGGACATAGATAATAATGCTGGGGGGCTGGGTGGGAATGGGAGGAGGGTGTCAATGGGGGGAAAAGGAGAAACATCTGTAACAAAAATAAATTGATAAAATAAAATAAATCAATAAAAACCAAACTATGCTTGCCTAAGGAAGACTGTCCAAGTTGGTCAAAAAGAAGTGGAAAAAAATATCCTAGCTTTTTGGAAATTATCATTCTGTATTATTATTATTTGTGAGCAAGGAGAAATATTATGATTCACACACACAGACACACACACACACACACACATAATTGTCACACAACTTAAAGTGTAAGTGTGTGTGTGTGTATGGGTGGTACTAAAGGTTTGATGTCCGCCATCAGTAGAGTCGTCTTTAATTAGATGGTATTAACAGTGCCCTTACGAAGGTGGAGAATCACTGCTGAAGAACAGCCAGAATTTTCAAAGCACGCACCACACATCAGAAAGCAATAACTATCACCTGTTGAGCACTTACCATGTGTAAAATAATATTCTAAGAGATTTAAAATTTTAAATTAGTTCTCTCGGCAAACCAATGAAATAAGTTATAAATGTGTCCCAAGTCACACAATTAACTGGTGGAGTGCAGAGACTGCATTATATCTTATCTGGTGTCCAGCCTTTATGCTCTGAAGTGTTATTCTCTACTGTTTTGTATGGAGCAATTTGAATTTTTAACCTCTGAGAATTACAACATCAGAGAGAATCAGAACTCTGTCGCTTTGCTTTTCAGCAAAGGAGATTTTATAGGTATTCTTTTTACAAAGGGACAGATAAAGATTGAAGATTATGTATCCCCAAGGTAGTTCATTTAAACATAATTAATAAATATTGTTAAAGAAATGTGCCACTCTTCATTTGCCCTTTCTTAAAAGCATGCAAGGATCTACAATGGATCAATAACTTCAGGATATAAAGAGGGACAATTGAGTTTTCTTGCTTTCTCTCAAATGGCTGCCTAAAAGACCCGTTTCTACCACAAAGGCCCAACCTTAAGAAAGGAAAATAAATTCATTTTAAGAATAAAATAGTGTTTTTAAATAACTTACAAACATCTAAAGGGCTTATAAAAATAATTAGATAATTCCTAAAATGATTTCTAAGGCTTGAATTCTGAGAAGAAAGCTGAGCTGAGGGCCATCATCTGGATATTTCAGGACTGTTTGTGCTTTTGTAAAAAGTTAAATTGCTGATCTAAACTCTTCATGTCTGTTACCTGTTAGCTACTGCCATGTCAAGAGAAGAGACTATTAAGCCAATGTGAGTTTTTTTGTTGTTTTTCTATCCTCACCCGAGGACATTTTTGCATTTATTTTCAGATAGAGCAGGAGGGAGAGACAGAGGAAGAGAGAGAGAGAAACATTGATGTGAGAGAGACACATCAAGTGGTCACCACCCATATAACCCCAACCAGGGCTGGGGACAAACCACATCCGAAGTACGTGCCCTTAGCAGAAACCGAACCTGGGCCTCTCTGGTCCATGGGCCGAAGCTCTAACCGCTGAGCCAAACCAGCCAGGGCCCAATGTGAGTGTTTAATGTGTACATCACACAAATTATTATTATTTTAAAATAATTTTAGATTTTAAAAAATTTCTTCAGTTAGTAATGTTTTAGTTAACAGAGATAAGCATAGTTAATCTAATTTCCAGTTAGAATTGCTCACTTATGGAATAGTTAAAATAGAAAAAATTATACATTTTAAGGCATCTGTTACATGAAAAACTATTCTTTGACCAACGATTATTGTTCTGAACTTGTGCAATTTTTAATTAATAACTTATAAAGTTCTCTTTGGTTTTCTGAACACTTCATATAAGCAAAGAATGAATTATAATATTTATGTCAGGGTGGTCTAATTTGAACAGTTACAGGCTAAAAATCAAAAGAATAGTGTACTAGCTTTGTGGTAGGCAGTTAGACAGACATCAGCAGAGCAAAGCCAATGGGTCAGGTACAGAAGGCCACCAGAGTGGAAAGCCCTGGGTGCCCAGCAAAGGACAATTGTAGGGTGGGACCTTCTCCCCAGGGTGACCTTTCCTCCTCTAGCACATGCTAGTCATGCGATTTGGACCTCCTGACCTTTCCTCCTTAGAGATGACATCTAGGTCTCAGTTATATTTCTGCTCCAGGCCCATAAAAGCAACGAAACCAGACAAGTGACCCCACTGCTGACCTCAGGACCAGTTGCATTGGATAACAACCCCCTGCCTTGGCACTGACCAGTCAATCAATGAAGATCCGACCCTGAAATGACTTACTTGGAAAGCAGATGAAAATTTTATTAAAATCTTCCCCTGGAACCGCCCCTAAAATTTCCACCCTGAAAACCCTTAGGATGGAGGACCCAGAGTACTCTCTCCCCCCCCCTAGGAGCACACCCACACCTTCCCCTTTCCCCTCCCATCCCCCCAGGAGCATTGCCTTTACCTTCCTCACTTCTAAGCCCCAAGGGCCCTTTTTTTTTTTTTTTACCTCTATAAGTTGTTTCCTAAGCCCATTTCTTCTACAAATTACTTCTCTCTCCTCTGTAATTTTCCAAATAAATGTTCTCTTATAGTTTGAGTCTTGACTCTGAATGCTTTCCTAGCCAGAACTCAAGTACCGAGGCTGCTGAACCCAGGTTCAGTCAGACCCCACCATTCTAACACCTGGTGCAGACCCTGCCGCCCACAACAGTTTTACCACCTAAACTCTACAATATCAGACAGATCATGGTGGGGCTTTTTGTTGATTTCTTTGCTTGTTTATTTTTAATCTGAAAATTTAAAAGATTGTGTTATACAATTTTTTAGCTGAAAAAGTAAAATAATAAAGGGAGAGTTCAACTTCCAAGAGGCATTATTAGCTGGTGGAAGGTCAGCACTTCAATCAAAATCAGTAGAAAAATGTATTTTAAACACCGAAATTCACTGGTTGAAGACAGTAAAGAACTGCAAAGGCAAGAAACTCTCACGGAGGTAAGACTCCAGAGAGGGGAGCACCTCAGTGAAGTGGCCTGAGTTTTATTGACTTTAACCTGGTGGCAGGTGGCAATTCTGGGCAAGTATTAGTAAATATTTGTAAAGAAATGTTGTAGCCAGACTCTCTTCATTTTCCCTTTCTATGAAAACATTCAGGGATTTACTACTGAGCAATAATTTCAGGGCATAAAGAGGGACAATTGAGTTTTCTGCCTTTTATCTCAAATGGCTGCCTAAAATCACCTGTTTTTACTAAACAGGCCCAACCTTAAGCAAGACAAAATAATAGCCCTTCAAACCTGTAAAAGAATGAAGGTTGCAGACATGTTTAAGGTTTGCAATTTGCTAATTTTGAGATAGGGTGATTATCCTGGATTATCCGTGTGAGTCCAAAGTGATTGCTTAAATCTTTAAAAGCAGAAACTTTTTTTGTATATGGTCATGTAGGAGGTCAAAAACCCTCCACAAAAGCCTTTATTGCCACCTTTCTAAGTTCTTCTGGCTGGGCTAACAATCACTTAACATGAGACAGATTAATAGAAGAAAATGTCAGAAAATGATTACAGATGTACATTAAGAATATGAAACCCAAGACCCATTGGGCAATTGAGATTAACATGCCATTCTGGACTAAGGAGAAGCTGAGCAAAGGGCTGGGACTTCAAAGCAAAACTGACTAATTCACAGGTAGAGGAGAAAGGGCAATTGTGTGGTAAACATTCTTGCTGGGCCATCCAGAAACAAGGGGACACAGAGGGAAGTCTAACAGACAGGCTTTGCTGGATTTCTCCCCATCTGCCACATTTAGTCTATATTATGAAGCTGAGGTGAAGCTCCCTTTCTTTAACCAGGGTGTTCTATCTGAATTATTTTAGGCAGGTAAGAGGAAGGGTCAAAGTGATGCCAGAAGAGAGAGTCCCTAGTAGGGTTTGCGCTCTGAGCCAGAAGGGTTCTTGGCTTCAAGCAAGAAAGAATTCAAGAATGAGCTTCGGAATGAAGTGGAAAAGCAGGTTTTATTGAGCAGAGAGGACAAGCATGAAAAGCAACTCTACAGAGTCACCATCTCTTCTCGCAAGAGAAGGGAGACCCCACTCTCTCTAGAGGTTGAGCATCTATCTATTTGTAGTTCCTATGGAGAATTACTGGTATGGGAAAATAGAGAGTGGAAAAAGAGTTGGATTTAACTGTAACTTTTTACAAGGTATGTCTGGTGGTCTGTGTTCTTTTCTTTTATGGTATGAATAAACACTTGTGGTGTGGGCCAGCTAATGACAGCAATCTTTACAAGAATTTTCTTTGTTTTGCAAGATCCTTGTCATCTGATCCCACGACTGATTAACCAGTTCTGTATCTGGTGGCACATAGCAGGCTCTGAGAGCAGCATTTTGGCCTATTTGATTTTCGTGCCCATTTCCTATCTTAAAGGGTTCTTTTCTGAGTCTTTTGTTTCTTAATAACCAACTTATGGTGAATATCCCAAAAAGCATATTTTGGGGTGGCAAAACTTTGATCCCTTTCAATCAAAAGGAAAGTGAAGGTAGAAGAAGGGTCACAGAGATGCCATGACACAGACTCTGAATATGGAGGAAGGATGCAACCAGTTAAGAAATGCAAGCAGCCTTGAGAAGCTAGAAAGATCTAGGAAATGGCTTGTTCTCTATGGCTTCTAGAAAGAAATACAGCCTTGCCAAGCTCCTTTATTTTAGTGCAGTGAGACGTATCAGATTTCTGTTCTACAGAAATGTAAGGTAGTAAATTTGTTTTGTTTTAAGCCACAAAGTGTGTGGTAATTTGCTATGGCTATAATAAAAACTCATACGTTGCACAAGCAAGAGGGTGAACATGAGATGACCGCTGGAGTTATAAACACAGAAAAGTGTTTATCTGACAGGGACTGCGACAGTCTCAAGTGCACATAAGCTGGAGGAAGTTGGACATCTGGAAAATAGAGTCTACCATCACTCTTGTGAGGAAAAGAAAATAGATGAGTGTTTTAGTTGATTTGGAGGACGGAGAGAAGCCAAGGTAGACTAAGCCTTATCTGAACTGATATCCAAGCTCGAAACTAGTCAGTCCCTCTTTGCTTTGGCAGGAACTGCTGGTGCTCCATCCCTCTTCTTCTGAACTACGTTTATATCAATGGTAGATAGTTTGCCTTTATCCCAAAGATTAAATTACTGTTTTTTCTGTATGTTAGTTTATATTTTGGCTGTTAACCTATCTTCTTATTCTCCAACCCTTTCTGCTCTTTCATTTCTACTGCGTCCATCTAGAGATAGTTTTCAGATACCATATTTACACTATAAAATTTTAATATGATTACTTTATATATTTTAATTATCTAGTGAGATATTCCATATTGTCATGTATTTTGTTCATTTTATGCTCTATTTTCTATAATATATCATTAAAAATTATTATAAATGCCCTGTTACCCGGATTATGTTTCGGTGTTTATGATCTGTGGATTTTGTTCCGTAGATCCTTGAACATGTGGTCTGCCTTCTAGCATGTCTATTAAAGAAATGAGTCTCTGGATGATGATTTCTTCATTCAGGAAGGGGAGTGTCCTTCTGCTAGAACAAGAAATAAAAATAACATGCAGGAAGGAATAAAGAGCACCAAAAAAGGTCAATCTAATGACTGTTGGGCAAACAGTAACTGTGTAAAACAACAACAGTAACGAATTACAGAGTTTAAAATGTAACTAAAGTTCATGAAAATAATAATGTGAGAGATGAGGTGTTCATGGAGGGGAGAGGGCCTCATCTCCCTTGGTTGCTCGTGGACATGGAATTCTTGCGATAACCCAAGAAAAGGAATTTTCTGAGGCTCCCATGGGAGAACAGGCAATTTTCTTTGCATGGAATTAAATCTTTGCGTTTCCAAAATTTCGTTTACCTCAGTAGAAGTCCCATTTTGCCTTCAGCAGGACTAAAATCAGAGCCAATGTCCAGAATTTCCATTCCGTGTTAGGGCATAGTCCAATCCTGCATTGGGCTAACTTTACTTGTGTTCCCAGTTGCAGTCCATTAGTCCATTGAGTGTAGGGTCCACATGGCCCTGAGCCATGTGGGCGAATGCAAAGGAGCAGGTACAAAAGTGCCCTGTAAATCAAGAGGAACCGAGAGAGAGATTACTTTGTTTTAGAGATTATGTATTCCCAGATGTGGGGGCACTTGCAATGGCCATGCCCATTCTGGCCAATGATCTCTGTTCCAAGGTGTGACTGACAGGCAAATACCTTCCCTATATCACCTCAGCTTTCCTGGGCATGAGTCTGTCTTCCCTTTGTTAGATCCCTTCCCTGCTTGTTTTGCAGGGAGTAGGCCAGTGGTCCCCTGGGTAGTGCAAAGTTGCAGCTTCCTGGTGAAGCTGCCCAAATGACATGCCTATAATGTCTAGCCTTCCCTTTGTTTCTGTCCTATTATTAATAACTATCTAATTACAACTGCATCAAAGGCCATAATGGAGTTAAAATATTATAAAGTTCTGGTGTTATTAGGGAAGTAATATTTTATAATGGACTGAAATAAGTCAAGGTTAAATATTGTAATCTCTAGAGTACCCACTAAAAGAACAAAAGGGCTGTTTAATTAACAAGTTTACAGAATAGAAGAAAAATGAGTTAACAAAACAATATTAGGGCATTATAAACAGTACAAGGCAAAAAAGGTGTTCCTATATAAAAACAAATAGCAAGATAGTAGATATATAGTCAGCTACTTCAATAATTCCATTAAATATAAGTAAAGTATATATTTCAAATAAAAGCTTAAAATTTTCAGACTTGATAAAATATGAAAAATAGAGCTATGTATGCCCCTCTACACTGCAATCAATAGATTTGTTATTTTCATTAATTATCTGTATGTGACCTTGAATGAGGTGTCTTTATACTTCACAGAGAAAATTCACTAAATGTACACATACATGTACTCACAACTAATTTATGTATTTTTTATGATTTCTACTTAATTAGTTTTTTTATTGTCACATCTTATTTATAAATGGCAACATTTATAATAAAAAAATGAGACCTGGTTGACCAATTAAAACTGAACACACTTTATAAGATAATTTATATTTATAAAGATGAGGTAATCACAGATTTGTTAGAGAATAGTGATGTACTACATCTTAACCGTTATATTTTATTTCAATTTATCATCCATCTATTGACACTCACCATCACTATTCAACTGACAATGATGTAAATACTCTATATTTGCTCTGTCAAATACAGTAGCCACTAGGTATGTGTGGCTATTGAGCACTTGATATTGGCTAGTGTAACTAAGGAATTTAATTTTAATTAATTGAAATGAAATTACCTATATGTGGCTAGTAGCTACTATATTGAACAATGCAGCTCTGGTATGTATCAAAGTATATAGTAAAGCCTGGAATATAAAGAAGTTAAAAAAACAAACAAACAAAAAACTTCCCTCTCCTCAAGATGATTTCATCCTCATAGGAAAAATAGTCACTTAAAAAAATACACAAAATGAAAAAATAAATTCATCAATAGATATATATTGTATATAAATTAGTTAGGAGAGGCAGCATTGGGAAGATATTCATCAATTTAAATAGGGAAATATTGTCCACTTTGATTAATAACTGAGAGATTATCAGAAGTACAATCAGGAAGCATCACAGAAAAAGACATCTTAATAAATGGCACTGTCATCCATAAAGTTGCTCAAGCCATGAAATTAGGCATTTTTAAATCCTCTGTATCTCATATCTAGTTCATCAATACATCCTATCAACTCTACCTCTGAAATAAAGTAGAAAAATTTACACTTGTCATCTCCACCGATTCTACCTTCAGCCACACAATCATCACCTAGTGCTTCACATACTGCTATAGCCTCATTCTAGTTGTCTACTTCCTTTCTCCTTCCTTGAAATACTTTCTCCATTCATTAGCTAAAGAAAGCACTTAAACATATTAATTGGATCATGGTCCTTCCCTGCTGAAAACAATGCAGTGAATTCCCAATTGTGGTTAAAAACGAGCAGACAGCAACAAAAAAAGAGCGTATTTCCCTCTCTCACAAAATGCTATGTGATAGTGTATTACTGCTCACCCCCTATCACACCCCTAACCCTTTATCCCTCTATCCTTTAGCTACTTGCCCTTTGATTCCTCTGCCTTGTTAAGATTGTTCCAAAGTTTACAGTAGCCACTCTTGCAGCTTTTCCACCCAGTGTCAGCTGGCTTTCTCTCATCATTTGAGATTCACCATAAATATTACTTTTTCTCCATAAACTAACCTAATAATCTGTTAAATAACTGCCATATTGCCCTAATTTTCTGCGCAGCCATTACCTAAACTTTTATTAAAATTATTTATTTGCCTGGCTGGTGTGGCTCAGTGGACTGAGCATCACCCCACAGACTGAGAGTGCCTCATTCGATTTCCAGTCAGGGCACATGCCCAGGTTGCAGGCTTGATCACCAGTAGGGGGCGTGCAGGAGGCAGCCGATGGCTGTTTCTCACATTGATGTTTCTATCTCTCTCTCTAAAAAATCAATAAAAATATTAGAAATATATATATATAAAGTTATTTATTTATTCATCTGATTTTCTTTTATCTCTTGTCATGAAAATGTAAAGTTATAAGAAGACTGTGTATCTGCTGAAACAATACCCACAGTGCCTACAGTAGTGATGGGATTATAGTAACAAATATTCAATAAATAGTTATTAAATGAATAACAGTGTAAAAACTTAGAAATATATTTTACATGTGTTTGGTAAAGCACTCCTTTTTATATTCTAAAGCAAAAATTAAGACATAAGAGAGGAGTAGAAAATTACTCTGAACTGACCAGGCAGTGGTAGATCATGAAGGATATGTATATAAACTTCCTCCTACTTAAAAACTAAGGCTCCTCAAATCAACAGGATGGAGTTAAGATTAGAAAAGAGATGGGTCACAGGTCTTTTGGACCTTATAAAAGTTATTATTATTCTTTCATTGCATTTTAAACAGTTATTGTAGTATAACTTATATTTTGTTAAAATTCACAAATCTTAAGAATATAATTTGATTAACTTTTTTTAAATCCTCATCCGAGGATATTTTTCCATTGATTTTCAAATAGAATGGGAGGGAGAGAGGGAGGGGGAGAGAGAGAGAGAGAGAGATGTGAGAGAGACACATTGATTGATTGCTTCCCACATGACCCCAACCAGGGCTGAGAATCCAATTGCAACAGAAGTACACATCCTTGACCAGAATCAAACCTGTGACTCTTTGGTCTGTGGGCTGATACTCTAACCACTGAACCAAACTGACCAGGGCTGATTAATTTTTAAATATATGAAATTGAACTGTAAGCCAGATCACAGTCTTCATTCAACCTTGGGTACTCTCACATACTGGCTGATTTTTTAGAAAATATATATCAATTAAAATTTACCCTTTGTGATGTAAAGATCTATGAGATTAACAAAATGCACAGAGTCATGCATACACAACCGCCTGCATCCACCGCTACATTAAAGAACTGTACAGAACACTGGGTTCACAACACAACTTTTATACTAACCCTTTGTAGTCAAACCCTGCTTCTACCTCTCAACCCTTAACAACCAATGTTTTTTCCCCCACCCCTGTTGTTTCTGCCTTTACCAAAATGTCATATAAATGAAATCGTATATTACATAATGTTTGAGATCTGGTTTCTTTCAAGAAAACTGTCTTTAAGATTCTTCCACCTTGTTGGGTGCATCAACAGTTGTTTATCTTGGTACTGCAGATTAGTATTTCAGTGTATAGATGTACTAAAATTGTTCATCCATTAAGTGGTTGAAGGACATCTGTGTTTTTTCCAGTTTTTAGTGATAAGAATAAAGACGATATAAATAACTGGGTAGTTGTCTTTGTATAAACGTACACTTTCATTTCCCATGAGTAGATACCTAGTAGGCATGGAATTGCTGTGTGAAATGGTAGTTGATTGTTTAGCTTTCTAAAAATTTATCAAACTGATATCTAAAGTAGCTGATCCATTTTGAATTCCTGCCAGAAGGAAAAAGAGTGTCAGGTCATGCCACAGTGTTCTGACCATTGTAATTACATTGTTATTATATGTTAATTGAAATAGGCACCAGAGCTGCGAAATACAAGAGTAATATCATATAGTTACTATTTGAATAAAAAGTCACTTTAATTTCTATATTGTCAGGTCAAAAGTGAAAGTGTTCAGTAAAGTTTACAAAAGTATAGTGGAGAGATGATGCCATACCTGCAGACCTGCAGAAACAGACATGCTCTCTCTTTCATATACCCACACATATACACCCCATCTTTTTTCAAAAATTATTTCAGGGGCTTCAAATAATTTAAAAGTAGTATTTCTAACTCTATAATGTATTATTCATATTTTCACAAATATATGTAATCACTATATATTTGATAGTACTATACTAAGTTTTCAGCTTATTCCAATCAATTATATGTAACATGTAATTGATGTTAGAGCCTTTGTGATTAATATGGTAATAATAATAGAGTTTAGAAAATAGTTATATTTTTAATCTATCCTATTAATGCTATATAATATTTTTAAATTAAATACATATATATTCAGTCATCATCCTTTAATAAAAATCATATTAATATGTTCCTAGATACATGCACAAGATAATTTTCCAAATTATATTCTAATAATTATTATTGTTGTACATACATGGTGAAACTTCAAATGTTGATGAAACATTAGATTCTAGAAATTATTTACTTCAGAGTTAAAACTAAACAGATTATTAAACAATTTTCCTTCCAATGAATATAGAGAAGCCTGTTAAATAAAATTCACCAACATGATTTCTATTTTGTATTCTATTTATAGTTTCTGTTTTATGAATTCCACAAAACAAATGATGGCTATTAGATACATATAATAATATATGGAAAGAGGAAGAAAAGTAACCTGACAATTCATTTCAGTACCTGACTCATTGGTAGGAATTCAATTTCACTTTTTCCCCTGAAAGATAATTATTTTATTCATTGCTTTGTATTTAACAATAATGGCCTTCTGACTTTGAATCTTTCCATTTTATGTGATTACTTTGAAAGAACATCAAATGTAAGTTATGTTTAAGCAGATAAATCAAAGCAGCTTCAGTGATTAAAAATTTGGCAAATTGGCAAACATTTCTAATTAATCTAGTCCTATTTTCTAATGGATTTCAACAATCTTCTTATTTTAGGTACTTATGTTAATATTTCTTCTCATGTAATTTATGTTGTCCTGTTCTGTAATATTATATAATTATTTATTACTACCCTGGGCTGTGTGAGTAAAGAAATGGAGAGAAATTGGTTAGTCTTTCTGCAGAAACACAATGTTTAGTTGGTTAAGCTGGGACTATACCCCAGATTCATTAGTTGTTCTCTCTTGAAATTTTATTTATTTATTTTGTTTCCTTTAATCAGTCTATAGGTTTGAAATATTTTGAAAAGCAGAAACAATACAATAATGTAGTATGTGATTTAGATAAAAATTTCCAATCATATAAAAATGATGTGGCCCTGGCCGGTTTGGCTCAGTGGTTAAAGCATTGGCCCATGGACCGGAGAGACCTGGGTTTGGCTCCCGCTAAGGACACGTACCTCGGTTGCAGTTTGTCCCCGGCCCCTGTTGAGGTCGTGTGGGTGGCAACCACTCGATGTGTCTCTCTCACATCGATGTTTCTCTCTCTCTCTTCCCCCCCCCCACTCCTGCTCCATCTGAAGATAAATGCAAAAATGTCCTGGGTTGAGGATAAAATAAATAAATAAATAAATAAATAAAATAATAATAAAAATGATGTGAATCCTTCTAGTCAAAAATAGATAATGCATATTTAAAATACAAAAAAATTAACAAATGATACTAATAATTATATTAGAAAACAATCTTCACAACTATTCAGACTGTTCTGTGTACTGAGACACAAATAGAATCTTGAGAATGACTGACAAGTTGTTTCCCCTGTCCTCCAACCATGAATGAGTCATGTTTATTCTTGTTCAAAGAGGGTGACAGCAGATGAGAAGAAATTGAATGGCCTTTAAAAAAAAATAAAACACACATGACAGGTGCCATATGGCTCCCCCATCACTGTGTGGAACAATCATCTGCTTGCCCATGTTCAGTTTCCTAAACCTGAATTATTATGAGACAAGTTCAATAATGCATATTTTTACATTATACCATCATGTTACTCTAAAATGAAAGTATTATTTTTAATCACAATTCAAGTATCATAAATTATTTTATAATAAAAATAATAAAACATTCCATGTCATTTAATATGCCATCAAATAAAAGAAAGGTAAGACTTCCAACTGACTTTATAAAGTTGATATTACTCAGATACCAGAACCACACGAAAGCAGTAAATAGAAATTACAGTTCAATATTCCCCATGAATATAGACACAAAAATCCTTAACAAAATGTATAATAAAATATATAATTCACATGTATTTTAATTCATATATAAGAATTATATATAATTATCCTATCTACTCTTATAATTCATATGTATTTGAATTCATATATAATAATTGTATATAATTATACTATCTACTTTTATTCCAGTGACACGAACTGCTTCAAATTCGAAAAGCAATGTAATCCACTATATTATAGTGCTAAAAAGAAAAAAATTCACATAATCGTTCCAATCAATGCAGAAAGATCATTTGATGAAATGGAAGACCCATTAAGGATAAAACCTCTCAGGAGGAAAAAAAAAAAAAGGAATAGAGGAAAACTTCTTCAATTTGATACAAATAGCTCCTATAAAAATACTACAGCTAATATTATATTTAATGTGAAAGATTAAATGCCTTTCTCTTAATATTAGGAACATGACAAGGATGTCTACTTTCACCACTTATTCAACATAGTGGTGGCAATTCTAGCCAGTAAAATGAAGCAAGTAAAGGAAATAAAAGGCATACATATTTAGAATATTATATATTAATATTTAGGAATATTATATTTTTACTCTGATAGAAAAAGGAAAAGGTAGAAAACTCTGGACTTAGAGCCTCTTTAGCATGAATCTCTTTCATGCACCTTTTGTTGAAAAGATTATATTTCTTGCCTGCTGGAGTGGCTCAGTTGGTTGAGCTTTGTCCAGTGCACTGAAAGGTTGCCGGTTCAATTTCCAGTAGGGACACGTACCGATGTTTCTCTCTCACAACAATGACTCTCTCTCTCTCTCTCTCTCTCTGTCTCTCTCTCTCTCTCTCTTTTCCTCTCTCTAAACATGTCCTCAGATGAGGATTAAAAAAAAAAAAAAAAAAAAAAGACTCTTTCCTCCATTGTATTCCCTTTGCTTTTTTATCAAAGATCAGTTGAATATATTTGTGTGGGTCTATTTCGGGGCTCTATATTCTGTTCCATCGATCCATTTTCTGTTATTTTACTGCTCCACACTGTCCTGATTTCTGTAGCTTCACAGTAGGACTTCAAGTTAGATATCATTAGTCCTCCAACTTTATTTCTCTTTCATCCATATTGTGTTGATTATTGTGCATCCTTTGGCCTTTCATATAAAGTTTAAAATCAGTTTGTCATATCCACAAATAATTTTTTGAGATTTTATTGTGATTCCATTTAAAAAATAGATAAAGATGGGAAGAGCTGGCATTTTGGCAACATTGATTCTGAACATATTGAACATGGAATATCTCTCCATTTCTTTAGTTTTTCTTTTATTTTGTTCATTAATTTTATGATTTTTGTTGAATGTATTCTACTTTAACACACATTCTTTAAATTTAAATTTCAGTGTTATGTAAGTATTGACATTTATTTCTGGAGTTAATGTGTATCAATTTCTATATGAATAAGACATAAAATTTATACCACTCTCAATTTTCTTTTCATCTGGCACCATCTATATTGAAAACATGTTAGGTGAAAAACCAGAAAGTATTATTAAATTTCTGTTAATGCTATCATCTATCAACCCTAGACAAACACTGAGTTCTAGTATTTCCAATTGTCATCACTCTTTCTTTTTATTTTATTTTTCTTTATTAATTTTAGAGAGAGGAAGGGACAGGGAGAAAGAGATAGACACATCGATAAGAGAGAACATTGACTGGCCGCCTCTTGCATGCCACCTCCTGGGGATTGGGCCCACAACCTGGGTATGTGCCCTGACCAGGAATCAACCAGTGACCTGTTGGTGTATGGGTCGATGCTCAACCACTGAGCCACACTGGCTTGGCAAAGTTAATTGGCCCAGTAATATTCTTATGCTCCAACCCAGTTTGGTCGGTATGCTTTTCAGTATATTAAGGCAGATCTGGCCAGAAGAACAGAAACAAAGCATCTTGAGTCAGTTGATTTGATTTGGACCAGAGGGCACAAAACATGACAAAAGTAGCAAATGAGAAAAGTCTTTAGCTCGGTTAACTTGAGATTGTGGTCCCAGTGGGGCAGTGGCAGAACAGAGAATTGGCCAGAAATACAACAAGAGGATCCTGAAAATAAAAGAGCTATTGAGAGAGCTGTCACATAGCCTTGACCTGTGAAGTGGCCATGCACACATACAAGGGAAACCACTGGTCAGGAACCAAGTTCTCTACACACCAAAGCTGAGGGGAAGGTTGCACGTGAAAATGGGAAAGACATGAAATGACAAAAGTTCACATGTGTATGGCTGACTTGGGAGCTACATACATGCACAAGCAAGACATGAGAGGACTCATTGAAATACAAAATTCACAGGAGAATGAAAACCTGCTTGAAAATTGAATACAAAACCCGATGTATACACACATCCATTGGTTAAAAAGGCGAAATTTTACTGACTTAGTGTTTATTCACAATCTTTGACCAATCAGAGACTGACAGCTAAACTTTGCAGACACAACACTGATCTGTACTTTGTCAAGATAAAAAATTTAAAAATAATAAAAATCAACTGAACAAAGATGTCATCATCTCTATACCATGGGGAAGGCAACTTTCTACTGAACTAATGAAACCAAGTGGTGGTATTCAGGTTCATTGTCTCCCAAAATCAAAGAATGAGTTCATGGACAAAGGGATAAGAGAGAGGAAAGTTTATTTGAAAGGTAGATACACTCCCTGCAGTGGGGAGAGGACCCAAGTGGGTTGCCCCTGGGGCTCTGCTGTCTAGGGATAGATATATACTTTGCTAGCCTCTGATTGGTCCTTTCAAGGAATTCTGCCTCAGCAACATCTATACATTTTAAAGCTTGTGTTTCCCACCTGACTGGGTTCAGCCCTAGGTCACCTATAGGGGCCTTAGGGGCTCCCCTTTTTTAATCATTTTAATTTCCCCCAGACTACTAGTGAGGAGGACAGGAAACATCCTTGGAGCAACTGTATGCTTGCTTTTGGTTTCTCCCCCAACCTTGGTTTCCTATAATCCTTTTTAAGGTTACCTGGCTTTTTGTAATAGAAACATACTCTACAGTTTCGCAGCAAAACTCATTCAGCAATCCTGTTGCCTTGCTCCCAGAAACCAGTAGGAATATTAATTGGAATAGGTCAGAATCACCAGCACTATGTTCTTTAACAGTAAATAAAATTCCTTTGCAAACCCAGAAAAAGGAACTATACAGTCAATCCCTGTTCCCCTCTTGCCTGAAACTGGTCTTTCTGTTTTGTTTTGTTTTTGTTTTTTTGTTATGTAATTGACCTGTGCTCCTTCCAGGAGCTTCCATTTTGCATTTATATAAATGGGGGCTGGGCCTGGCTGGTGTGGTTCAGTGGTTGAGTGTAGATCCATTCACCAAGAGGTCCCTGGTTTGATTCCCAGTCAGGGCATATGCCCAGGTTGTGGGCCAAATCCCCAGTGGGGGACATGCAAGAGACGGCCAATCGATGTTCTCTCTCATTGATGTTTCCATCTCCCCCTCTCCCTTCCTCTCTCTCTAAAATCAATAAAGAAAAAAATAATAATAAATGGGGGCTGGGAGTTTCTGGCCTTGAAGGCACAGCCTCCCATGTCAATTTTAGTTTTATTTTGAGATATGTAGAGTCCAAATACCCCTCCAGATAGGCTGTGCACTGAGTTGCCTGCCTGTGTGCTGAGCTCCAAGTCATCTCAAATTTCCCCCATATCTCAGCCTTTCCTTCCCATGGTCCCATCTTCACTACCTAACCTGCCTCTATCTCTTCAGTAACACAAAGGTAGGTGTAAAATTTAGGTGTAAAACCAAAAAAACTAGGGATTGAGACATAAGAAAATTAAATTAACAAAAACACAAATGTATCGTGAAGCAAAAAAATAAATAGGGCCAGCCAAGAAGATATAGGATTTCTACTCTCCTCTCTATATAATATAGCTGGGAGACAATTGTTTTAAATGTATAACTTCTAAAGTGGCAACTTCTGATATTAACATTGAATTTATTTATTTTTACCTATCATAGTATACTATAGTTATCACATCATGCTTCAGATTGAGATAGGAATGACCAACCAGAGGAGGGAGATGGCAAGCAAAGGAGTATTGCATTATGAAACACAGTAAAAATTGTAGCAAGATATGGAAATTAAAAAACGTTGGAAATGATGAAATTTATAGTTTAAAAAAATAATTTCTGAGAAAAATCGAGTAAATTATCTTTCCATTTTACAAGGATTGAACTTCCTGTAAAAAGACCAGGCTATGGAATCATTGAGACACATTTTGAGTTAGATGAACCTCTATTATATGAAATAAAAAAAAAAAATTTACTTAATTTGACATGTGAAACTGTCATTCAAAAAAATCATCACCAGCCCTGGCCGGTTTGGCTCAGCGGTTAGAGCGTCCGCTTGCGGTCCAGAGAGACCCGGGTTTGGTTCCCGCTAAGGGCATGTACTTCGGTTGCAGTTTGTCCCCGGCCCTGGTTGGTCATGCGGGTGGCAGCCACTCGATGTGTCCCTTTCACGTCGATGTTTCTCTCTCTCTCTCTTCCTCTCTCTCCCTCCCACTCTATCTGAACAAAAAATGAAAAAATGTCCTTGGGTGAGGATAAAAAAAAATAAATAAATAAAATATTAAAAAAAAAATCATCACCAGCAGAAATTAGTTAAAAATTAATTAAAAGGGGAGAAACTGGATGTTAAAGACATGATTCTTAAAATAATACTTGCATAAATATACCAATAAATGAACTAATGAAGAAATGAATTACATAGTCATAGAATTCAGATCACTCTTAGAGTTTTGGTTTTAAAATAGTAGTCATCAATATATACAGCAGTTACACCAATGGAATCTTCCTACGGAGAATTCTGAGTTAATCCAGGTCTAAAACATTATAACACCCTGAACCAAAAATTCAACATAAAGGTAACCTTCCTATGTGGTGGATTACATGTTGCAGAGTAATTACTCAAGTTGATGTCACCAATCTTTGTAAAGTATCCCTACATAATTTGACACTCTTGACCTCTCTTCTTTCTTTAAACTTTCTTGAGCTTAGCTCCATGACTTTAATGTCTCCAAGTATTTATAGCATTACTAAGATGTTGGTTTCTCAGACTTCTCTCGAATTTCCCTTTCATGAACATTGTTCTAATGGTTTTGTAAAGAAAAACAACCTGGCTACCTAAGTTGGATTCAAGAATTCTTTGGGGATCAAGCCAGGAAAATCTTGAGCTGTTATTCTGGATTGTCTTCCAGTCCCCTATATAGTATTCCTAGCTATATCTGTTTCCCTGGCTTATAAATGTCTCTTCCAATCCACTATCTGGGAAAATTAGTCAACAAAGAGGACTTCTTGTTACTACTCCAGCACGTAAGAAGCTTGCAAGTCACCACTTGTCCTAACAACAAGTAACAGCTGAGCAAACTGAAACATCAACTACAGCCGTGCATCACTTAACAACAGGGATACGGTCCGAGAAATGCTTCATTAGGCAACTTTGTCATTGTGTGAACATCACAGAGTGCACTTACACAAACCTAGGTGGTGTAGCCTACCAGGCACCTAGGTTTTTCCTATTGCTCCTAGGCTACAACCCTGTACATCATGTTACTGTCCTGAATACTGCAGGCAATTGTAACACAATGGTATTTGTACCTAAATATATCTAAACATAGAAAAGTACAGTAAAAATGCAATACAAATACAGCATAGGGCACTTACTAGGAATGGAGCTTGCAAGACTGGAAGTTGCTCTGGGTGAATGAGTGAGGAAGTGGTGAGTGAGTGTGAAGGTGTAGGACATCACCGTGCACGGCTGCAGACTTTATAGACGCTGCCCCACAAGCCCTACCACTGCTTCCTCCGTGCAGTGTCACACAGAGCATCCAAGCTGTCAGTGCTGCTCCATGAACAGGGATATGGGACACAACTTGGAACGTTAAGGAGAAGCAGACTGAGTAATGCATATGACACCATAACAGCGATGGTCAGGAGGGAGAGAAGGTAGCCTGACAGCAGGAATGAGAAATCAAGATATAACAATGAAGGGACACAGAGGATTGTCA
Source organism: Tadarida brasiliensis (assembly GCA_030848825.1). Lineage (NCBI taxonomy): Eukaryota > Metazoa > Chordata > Mammalia > Chiroptera > Molossidae > Tadarida > Tadarida brasiliensis. The sequence continues at coordinate 146,047,856 of CM061257.1, read as the reverse complement.
CGGTCATGTGGTTTTGGCTATTGCATGTAGAGCAGTGGTCATATTAAGAAATATTTAAATGGTGTTCATTTTTTTTTTAAAAAAAAAGCATATTTAATATGGAGAGAGTGTAGAACTGAGGACTCAATATTCTGACTTTGGAAACTTCTTTTTGGCTCCATTGTCCCTATCGAGCACAAAGGGCTCTCTTTGGCATTAAATTCATGGCGAAATCAAATGTATCTATGCTTTACATCATTACAACCTAAAAATATTTCTAAGTACTGGGCAGGCAGACTCCACACTGCCACAGAAAGCTTTTAGTCAAGTGGCAGTGGCACTTAATACTTAAGTAGATCCTGTGGACCTGTGTCCTTGTACAGGACCTTAGGTCCTCAGCAAAGAATTTATAGCACTGTAGCCTGAAGACTATTAAGGTAGGTCTAAGGTTATAGCAACCTCTGAATATGTAGCACTGGAGGGCAGACAGGATGCTCTGTGTTCAAATAGGTCAGTGGTTGACTGAGATTTAATCTCTGTATTCAAAATGAAGGTGCTGTGAATCAGAGGGAATCAATGGCCAAGCCCCACAGATACTGCTCCTGTCAGATGAAATAAAACTCCTGCTAAACCACATAACCTTCCATTTCTTACTGAAAATGCAGCTCCAATATGTGAGACAGGCTGAGCCTCTCTTAAACAGATGGGAATGACCTTCAGGTTTTTATTTTTTATAAAGAATAGTCTATTGATTTTTAGAGAGAGAGAGGAAGGGAGAAGGGAGAAACATCAATGTGAGAATCTAACATCTATCAGCTGCCTCCTGCACTCCCCTTACCCAGGATCAAGCCCGAAACTTGGGCATGTGCCCTGACAGGAACTGAGCCAGAAAACTTTCAACTGAGCCACACGGGCCAGGGCTGATCTTGCTATTTGATAAGCCGCTCCCGGATAAGATTAAAACTTCTCTTTAGGTACGCCCCAAAGAGCTCCTCTCTGTCCAGTTCATGCCAGCCCCTGGTGGGAACCTGGAAAGCAAATGGCTCTGCTCTGTGCCTGCACAGAGAACCCAGCCCTGTATATGCAGACCCTGGCAGCAGCTTGGGAGCCATGCTATGGGTAGTGTGTGCTCCCTTGTGGCATCAAGCTCCCTCCCTTTCTCCTTTCCTTCCACCTTGTTTTAGGTAAACCTCTTCTGTTGAATTTGTTTCATCTCCTCTCTTGATTTCCATCTTGAGGAGAGGCAAGAACCCCTTCACTGGTGACATACAATCTAAGGGGACCACCATCATATATGTGATCCATTGTTGACTGAAATGTCATCATTCAACACATGACTGTATTCTTATTAGATTTATAATAGGAGTGAGACTACAAGGCAAACCACTGCCCCACCAAAAAAAAATTTTTTTTTAAATGATAGGTGAATACAAGGGATGACAACTTACTGGACAGAAACCCAAAAGAACCAGTGCCAGAAATGCAAATTAAAACAGTAGTGAGATACCACTGGTGCATTTGTTAGAATGGCTAAAATCCAAAAAACCAAAAACTCCAAATGCAGGCAAGGATGTGGAACAAGAGGAACTCTTATTCATTGCTGATGTCAAAAATAAACACATCCAGCTCAGCTGGTGTGACTCAGTGGATTGAGCGTTGTTCCATGGACTGAGAGTTCCCAGTTCAATTCAAGGCACATGCCGGGGTTGCAGGCTCCATCCCCAGTGAGGGGCGTGCAGGAGGCAGCCGATTGATGTTTCTCTCTCAGATTGATGTTTTTATCTCTCTCTCTCTAAAAAAATCAATAAAAGTGTATTTAAAAGTGAAATAAAATAAACACATCCAAACATTTGCTAATGTAGTGAAAACAGATTTTATTCAGTAATTATTGATATTATAAGAAGGTGTCATTACTACTCCAATTTCTGCAATGGAGAATGAGAAAGGGGTGAGAGCAAGGGCTCAGTAGAGTGAGAGAAGTAAAAGCTTATGAAGGGTTAGTTGGTGTAAATGCAATTAAGCCAGATGTGTTTGCTAACTGGCATTTATTGAAGTTAGTGATCTATCCCCCTTAACAGTGACTGGGAGACAGAGGTATCCTTCTTGATGATTATATTTCAAAGGAATGGCCCTCAGGTTTGACAAATACACTACAGATTTGTCAGAGACGTATATTCACAATTTTAAGTCCTTTTAGTAAATGCTCTAAGAAAGGGTTGTCAGGGACCTATCATCAGAAGTTGGCTAAAATAAACAGTAAATTCTCCTGGCGGTGTTTTCTTGGGCAGGCATTTTAACGGAATCTTTGGGTCATGGGCACACAGCCTTATGTTACCAGAAGCCAATCTCGAGTTTAATAAAATTTCTTAGTGCAGAGGTTTGGCGGAAGTGTTATGTGCCAAGTATTCCGCAGTTCTCAATAATGGGAATGCAAAATGGTACAGACACTTTGAAAGGTAGTTTGGCAGTTTCTTACAAAAACTGAACACACTTTTGCCATAAAACCTGGCAATCACATTTCTTGGAATTCATAATTCCAAAACTTGGAAGCAACCAAGGTGTTCTTCAGTAGGCAAATTGACTGATAAATGCCCCACTCCAGACAATAAAATATTATTTATTTCCCAGAAGAAATGAGCCATAAAGCCAGGCATGAAAAGGCATGGAACAAATATAAATTCACATGCAAAAGAAGCCAATCTGAAAAGGATATATACTGCATGATTCCAACTATACAGGAAAGGCAAAACTATCGAGATAGTAAAAAGATCAGGGGGAAGGGAGAAGGGAGAGATGGATAGTTGAAGGAAAAAAAAAGATTTTTAGATAAGTGAAACTGCTGTGTATCATACATTCATGATAGATACATATCATTTATACATTTGTCCAAAGACCAGATTGTTCAACATCAAGAATGATTCCTAATTTAAACTACGAACTTTGGTGATAATGAGGTGCCAATGTAGTTTAATACATTATAACAAAGGTAATGATTAGGTAAAGGATGTTAATATAATAGGGGATGTTATGCATTATGTGAGGGCAGGTGGGATATGGGAAATCTCTCCATTGTCCTTTTACTTTTGCTGTGAACATAAAATTCTATTTTGAAAATGGATGAAATCAAGCTAGTGATGCACACACTGAATATCAAAATCATTCAGAAATATCACATACAAAGAAAATCAACAATAGTGAAAATCTGGACAATTCCTGATAGTTTCTCCTGTAATACTGAAGGAGGGACTGAGAAAAATGTCCCACTGAATTAGGAAAATAATATTATATTGTAGCCATGGTAACAAGTACTCACTCGAACAGTTTGAAACTGTTCCATCAATGGCAACTTGGCTCAGTAAATATGCTTTCATGAAATAAAAGATTTAGTTTCAGTCTCTACCTTCTGAAAGTCAGCCAATTAGGGATTAATTTACTTAAATAAATATACCTTCATGTGGCAATCAATAAATAATAATAACACCAGAAAAAATCCACTTTTATAAATGATGAAAACCTCTGATGCCCCAGAAAAATCCACCAATATTTGAACTTCATGGTGCCACAAAAGCCAGTAACCAATTATCATGTTACTCTGCTTAAAGAGACCACGTCTAACCAGCAAATCCTCACTGTACTATATAGTAAATAGTAATTTCAGCTTTACCTTTTTAATTCAGTCAGTCATAGATATCACCATCTAGTGACATTTTATTCCATTTATTTTTAGTATCTTTTAAAACTGAGTTCACATGTGTCAAAGACTTTTGAGAACACCTGTATCTCAATTAAAAAGACAAACCGAATCTATTCTTATAATAAAAGAGAACTATACTTATGAGTTTCGCTCAGCAGAGTAAACTGCTGACATTACACAGGACCTTGATTAGTAAGGATCTCAGTTATTGGCAGATATTCAAAGTTTTAAGTATTCTGACATCAAATATAAAAACGCAGATACTGAGATGAGATGTGTCAGATGTTTGTCACTGAGAAACAGATTTTTTGACTTCATTTTAGATTTACTGTAAATTTGAAAATATTGAAGAAATTGGTTGACTTAGTAATTGATTATAAAACATATTAAATAGCAGAAAAGAGATTTTTGAAAACCAAACAGATAATTCCCATAGAAGAAATGAAAAAAAATTATTAAATATTTACTTGCAAAATGGCACCAGGCCAGGATTATTTTACAGGCAAATTGTACCATATATTTAAAACATGATTCATGCTCTAAAAGTAGCATTGACTGCACTAACATGGAGAATGGGGATACAAGACTTGTTTATATGATCTATTAAAAAATAAGTAGATATTGTTATCAAAACCAGTGAAAATAATTCAAAATAAGAAACAGTAAATAGATTTTACCTATACATACTAATGCAAAAATCTCAAATACAATTAACAAAACATACAACAGATATTTGAAATAGTATTAGAAGATCAAATAGGTTTCTTGCTTGGAATAGAATATAGTTCTATATTAGGAAACAACAATATAACTTTCACATTAAAAGAAAAGTTATCTGCATATATACTGGTTATATTTGTTAAAATTCAACATCTAGTGATTATTTATATAGAACCCATAATACAATTAGAATTATAGAAAATGTCCTTACATTTTAATATTCAGATATATAAAACAAAATATAATAGAGTGCCCCTTTCACACTAGATTTTTAACATTTATTGGATTTACTTATTAATCTAAAGAGACCAGAGAATAATAATTGGCCATGGTAGACAAAATGATAGCCCTTCAAAGATGCCTGAGTCCTCATCCCTGGAACACATGACTATGTTATGTTACATGCATGATAAGAAGAAATAAAGCTGAAAATGGAAATAAGGTTGCTATTCCACTGACCTTAGGATAAGGAGATTATTATGGAATACCTGGATGAGCCCATGGCAATCACAAGGGTCCTTCAAATATGAAAGCTGGAGGGGGGAGAGCTAGTTCTAGAATGATGCGGACTGACAACACTTCACTGGCCATTGCTGGTTTTGAGAATGGAAGAGGACAATGATCCTCCAAAATTGGGAGGTTTAAATGTTTTGTTATTCACTATAGTATTTATGAAGGATAAAGTTGTATAAGTGGAGTAACTAAGAGAACATTGGGAACATTATACAAATAAAAATTTTACGAATGAGGCTAGAGAGAATTATGGAAATCAATTATTTGTTTAAAAAAAATATATAGACTAAAGAAGGCAATTAAAAGAAAAAATAATAAATGCGTAGAAATAAATTTTAAAATGTAAACATTTGTGTGAAAACTTTAAAGATTGACATATTCTTAACAATGTCTCGAATAAATAGAAATATAAATACTCAGACAAAAATTCAATTCATGGATATGAGTTAAACTATATATGATCCTAATTTCAATAAAAAAATATAAAGCTATGTTTGTACATAATCAAGCTGGGTGGAAAATATACATGTAAGATTTTATAAATAATTCTCAAAAAAGAAGAACAAGGAAATGAATGCTAACTTTTTCAGATGTTAGAAATCTACCAGAACTTACTCAGTGTGAAGCTGTTGACATATAAGAGAGAGAAATCAAAGTTAGGGAGTGAACAGCTAAAGAACAGACTCAAATACAGGAAGTAATACACAATAAGTCTTTACAATTGCACATAATTTGCATAATTGACAAGAATATAAAGGATTTTCTTTTCATAATCTTAGAATCAATCTTGGTAAAGCTGCAACTCAAAATGAGTAATAAAGGGATAGCCGGATTTTAGCAATTAATGACAATCTGTTTTATAAAATATAGTAATTTTTAAATGATTTCACAGTTCTAATGCTAAAACAAAAATATTTCTCTCAACATGCATTAAACCAGAAACTTGTCTTATGTAGAAATATGAGACTTTTAGTAATTGTCATTTTCCAGATTGGGGTTCAATGACAGCTAGGTAAAATTTCTAAGTCCTGTCAATACTAATTAACATTTTAATTGGATAGTGACAGACTTTTGGAGAATAAAATTCCACTTCAAAAAACTAATGTGAATGCCATTATAAAGATACCCCTATATGTACATTCATCAATTGTAAAACTCTTATACTGTGGTTCCTAGCAGTATCTTCAGATGTAAAAAAAAATTCATATGCTCTAATAAATATTCATCTTAATTGCTCCAGATGTTTCTCATTTCATTTTGTTTTTGAAGTTTGCAAAGCATTTTGGCACTTATTTTCATATTTATCTATTTTTTTTAATTTATCTTTATTGTTGAAAGTATTACAGATGTCCCTCTTTTTCCCCCCATTGACATCCTCCCCCCCTCTCTTACCCTCCTGCCTCGCCACACTGTTGTCTGTGTCCATTGCTTATGCATATATACACATAAAGTATTTGATTTATCTCCTCCTATCCCGTACCTCCCTTTCCTCATTTCATTTTCATTGACATATTTATATATATATCTCTTCCACTGATATCTACTATAATGACATCCTGTATATACTGAGAAGATACATTTAAATAAGAACAATTAAACTGCAGAGGGAATACATTTAATAGGAATGTAATAGTTATTGCTAAATTATTCAGTAAAACTTGTTATTTCCATAAGAACTGCATTTAAGCTCTGTTATATCATTTCCATCAGAAAAACATGATGATCTTAATGAGTCAAATAAAAAAGACTTCTATTTTCCTCAGGTGGACAGGTTAATTTTCTATGGAATTAGTTAATTATTAAAAATATCTTATTTTATTTTTACATATTTTTAAAGGAGTATTACATAATTACTTTGCTTTTTAGATACCTTTTTACTGAAAATACTTCTGAACAATTTTTTAAATATTGGTTAATTCATAAAGAAGAACTATAAATGTCTCAGGATATAGGAATTTTTTCTCTTCTATCACTTTTGTAGTTCCATATATTAGATTTTATATATCATCTTAGTAATACATGATTATGAAACCATATCTCACAAAGTGGTAGATAATTTTATTTCCAAAGCAATTTCCTCTAAAATATATTATAAAACTGAAAGCAGAAAGATTTGACGACAAAAGTAAAGCTTTCATCTGCAACCTCTCAGAAGGCACACAGGTACCTACTCAGTCTGTAGCAACAGGAAATGTTTGGAGTGAGTCGGGGTGTGAGTGAATTTCCTTTACTCTTGACTCTCCAGCAAAGAATCGCTTTGTTACTCTGCATTAATTCGAGTCTTTTTGAGCTTGACTTTGCCACTCAAACTGAATGTTTCAGATGGCCTTCATGTGGCCACCATTAAGCTATGAATCACACACAGAAGACAGTAGATATGTGTGTGTATTTCTTGTCTCAGTACATGAATGTGTATGAATATAACTGTTAATCTTATGAAACCCCTCCTACAGGGCAGACTCACCATTTCAAATAAAGTTAATGGTAAAAGAGGAAACTGAAAAGACTGAGTCAACACAAACAAACAAGTAAACAAACAAGCTGCCCCATTGGCAGCTCCTTGCAGAGAGCAGTGTCAGGGACTAATTAAGGAATATCCTCATCCCGAGGTAGGCAACCTCACGTTGCCTATTTAGAGGGATGTCAGACCTTGTAATTACTGTGTCACCCGTTCTTCTTTTCTACGAGAGGTTTTCTTGCAGTGGGTGCACCCATATCCCACTGTTACATACTGGGTATGTGGAAGTCAGAGCGCTTGTTTATTCAGTGCATAGGTCTGAAAAACAGGGTACCCGATGGAGAGACAAACTTTTCCACTATCCAGGATTTTTGAACTGTGATTGGATAGGATTTGGGTTGTCCACCATGTGGGGAAAGTGAGTGTGTTCAATGTATAAGAAAAAAAGTGAACCAAATGCTTTGTTATTTAAAAATAATAATAATAAAATTACTGTAGTAAACATTCATAGTGATTGTCAATATCCAGTTCTCCTTGATTTCTGAATAGAGTAGCAAAATTTAGCAACCTATTAAATTTGAATTTCTGATAAAGGATACATGCTATTACATCCTATCTTATACTAAAAAAAATGTTTGTGTATGTTAAATTCAATTTAAGTCGACCTTCTGTATTTTATCCGGCTGTCTCCATTCCATGGTACACGGCAGACCCCAATTCTCAGACTCACTGCAGTTAGGAAAAAACATTTGATTGGTGTCGCTAAGGAGCTTTGAAGAAAGATGACACACGCCAGCCTCCAGGTAACACTTTCATTTCCAGTGTGCACCCTCTTCTCATTCCTCAGCCGTGGTATCCAGGTAGACTTCAAATGAGATGTTGGAACAGGCAGAGGCGTCCTGTACTTCCAACTCACTGCCTCTGGTAAGTGAGAATGAAAGGTTTGTACCACTAACATCCAATCATGAGTATTACGCTCAAATTTTATCTTCTTATTTTTCTCTATTTCTTTATTTTTTTACAACAACCTTCGACCATTTAACATTTTCTTACCAAATCTCTCACCTCATGTGCTCTCCAACCACCCTGTGCTTTTGTGTTACAGCAAAATCGCATACAGACTAGTAGGAGAGAGTCTCAAGAATTAAAAACGAACAAACAAACAAAGCAGCTATGATACCTTGCAGGAAAGTATAGAATTATAATGACAATTTGGTTCCAGTAAAATTTGCATGTCCAAACTCCCTAATTGAGCCCAAATAATGTTTCACACCCCCCCCCCCGCCACGTGTTAAAAAGTAGCGGCAGGTGTGGAAATGACATATTCCTTTCTAAGAACATTAGTGGGTGAAAAGATAGAGATATTAAAGAGATCATACTCAACAGTGCACTTTGTACTTCTCCAGAGACAAATCAACTCTTTATGTTGTTGGTATGAAGTGGCGGAACATATTGGCTTTGTGACCCAGGACATCTGTGTCTACATATCAGACCGGAATAAAAACAGCATAAGTGTCCAGCACTTGGTTTGAGAGATGGGATTTTAAATGAAAATTGAGACAGAAACACTGTTTAAAAGGCAGGGGGAAAAATGATAAGAAAAAAAATAATCATGAGGCATAAATCAGTAAATGTAATATCATGTTAGGAAAAGAAATCACAGGAAAGTCAAATAGAAATTCACATTGTTAAACTTGTTTTTTGTTTTATTGAAACTTGGTTGCATTATTGTGGGCCCACACGTCTTAATTTTAAATATTGGAAAGTTCCAGAGAGAAGCAACGCTGTGCCAGCAAATCCATACAAGAGGAAATTGCCTCAGGAATTGAGAAAACAGAAGAGAAAGGAACTGAACTGGTTTCTCTTACACATCAGAAGCAGAGGAAACCATTCCCATATCTCAGCTTACGAATTCTGAGAGATGAGTCAAACTTTGACTTTTCTTGTTTGCTAACATAATCAACTATAGGCACACTGTAAACCAATTTTATTTTGATGTGACACATACCTGATGTTTCAAAAAATAAAACTAATTAAATGTGTTAAACTACCCACTGTAATATGTGCTGTCAAAAAAAAAATGGACACAACTCATTTCCCATATTAATATAATTGACATTCATTTGACCAACATATGCAAATATTCACGTAAGTCACTTGAGATCTATCACTGTTTGGAGTCAAAATTAGAGACTTTTTTCATCACTCATTTCTTAAATTTAAAAATGATGAATTATAAATCAATATGGCATTCTGAAGAAGCAATTCCATCTTAATATTATTTGTCAAATAACACATTGGCAACTTTTTAAGGCAAAACATGTTATGATATGAGAATAGGTATGTACTCATAATTTAGAATATTGTTCAAAAAGAATAGAGTCAAACATTTATTCAAATGTTTATGAATGCATGTGTGTGTGTGCTTTATGACATCTTACTTTGTTTTAGTTTGGTTCAAAAGTCTATCAAAAATACTTAGAGACAGCAGAAATATTTAACACTACCAATGTATTCATTTTTTAATAAGAATTACATATATTTCAGATAGATAATGTAACTTGATATACTATGGTGAATGATTTCTACAGTCAAGTTACTCAACATATCTCACATAATTGCCATTTTGATTTGATGAGAGCACCTAAAATCTACTCTCTTAGCAAATTTCCCATATGCAACTATATTATTAACAGTAGTATTAACTAAAGTCACCATTGCCGCGACCTGTGCAGCTAGTCGAACCAGAACGGAGGAGGGGCAACGGGAGATTAAGAAAGACACAGAGACATTATACAGAGAAAAGCTGGGGCCAGGTGGGACACTGCTCTCTGATGGAGGAACAGTGACCCTGAGCTAGCTCAGCATGTTTATTATATAGCAATAATGAAAGGGGGAAGTTCAAAAGCTTCACTGTCTTCAGACACCAGATGTTTTTACTGGCCTCTGAGCTCAAGGTCGAGACTGTCGATACATTCTTGCCTGTGGCTCAGAATGCCAGCACACAGGATCAACAAGAGACCTTGGGCTGAATGTTCCTGGGGGAGCCTTGCAAACACCACAGGTTCAACAAAAGACCTTGGCTCAGCCACTCTCCACAACCATGCTATACATTAGATCTTAGACTTACTCATTCTACATACCTGCTACTTTGTACCCTTTGACCAACATCTCCCAGCTTCCCTCAAGCTCCAGCCCCTGGTAACCATCTTTCTCCTCTCTGCTTCTGTGTTCAACTTTTTTTTAGATTCCACATATAAGTGCAATCATGCAGGGTCCCTGCCCCCCGCCCCTTTATGAAATTGGCATACAGCATAATATCCATGTAGTTGCAAATGGCCCGATATCCTTCTTTTAAGGCTGAATAAGATGCCCGTGTACTTATATACCACAATTTATTTTAACATTTGTCAACGGACACTTTGCTCCCATATCTTTGCTGTCACGAATAATGCTGCAACAAACTTGGGAGTGCAGATATCTCTTCAAACATTTCATTTCCTTGGGGGCATAGACCCTAAAGAGGGATTGATGGATCATATGGTAGTTCTCCTTTTAATTTTTTGAGCAAACCTATATACTGTTTTCTACAATGACTGCACAAGTTTACATTCATTCATACCAACAATATAAAAGGATTCTTTTTTCTCTACGTCCTCACTAACACTTGTTTTCTTTGATTTTTATGAAAATAAGCATCCTAACAGGAGTGAGGTAATATCTCATTTTTATTTTAATTTGTATTTCTTTGATGACTAATGGTATTGAGCACCTTTTCATATGCCTTTTGGTCATTTGTATGTCTACTTTGGAAAAGTGTCTATTCAGGCCAAATATATATATATATATATATATATATATATATATATATATATATATATATATATAAAATTTGGTGAGGGAGATATGATACCAGAAACTCAGGCAACAAAAGCAATAATAAACAAGTGGGATTTAGTCAAACTAAAACACTTCTACACAACACAAGAAACAATCAATAAAATAAAAAGGCAACCTGTGCATCAAGAGAAAATATGTGCAAGCCATGTATCTGACAAGGGGTTAATATCCAAAATATAAAAGGAACTCATACAATTAGTTAGCAAAAAACAATTTAAAAAAAAAAAAACAAGCAATACAATTTAAAATGGACAAAATACCTGAATAGACATTTTTCTAGTAATGTATTTCAGAGATGTATTATAGTAGCTCATGTATTTTAAATAGAATAAGGAACTTTAGCTAGATTATTGGATTCTCAGGTGAAATGTTTCAGATGTTAACAAAGGAAATATGTGTGCTATAGACAGTAAGGAAAAAAGTGCACTTTAAGTATATAAAGTACTTTTAAATATTAAGGTTCCAGATAATGATTTTTAAAAATCATTCTAAAACTCTGGCATGTAAAATTGCAATATTATACAACCTGAAGGTCCAAAATATAAAGTCGTTATATCTATTTATACCATATCAATATAGTTAACATCATCACATTGTTAAGAAAATAAGATTATTTATTTTCTAAATTTAATCTTTATACCACTTAACTGAATAGGTAATATATTTATTTAGATTTGTTTGCTTATATAATGTAAACCAATAAAAAATATTTAATCTTACTACTTTTGTACAATTAACACATAAATTCAGTTGTATTTGCTAACAGTACTAAATATTGAGCATCATTTTAAAACTAGAAATGATTAAATATTAAAAATATCTTGAATTCTACTCATGTGCTAAGCTCTATGACAAAAAAAAGAATGACTAGTAAAATTTAAGGCATACAATTTTAAGAAGTTAGAACAATGATATATGTATTTAATTTTATAATAAAATTCTTCTTAAACATATCAGCAGATTAGATGTTACTAGAATGTCTTATTGAAATTCCTTATTTGATTATCAAAAATTACAACAAAATATTAAAAATTGGAAAAAAGAAAACAATGAGTTAAATATCATTTGTCAAAATATGAGAAGATTTCTTTCTTTTTTTAAAATGTTTTTTATTGATTTTAGAGAGAAAGGAAGGGAGAGGAAGAAGATAGAAACATTGATGAGAGAGCTCATCGATTGGCCGCCTCCTGCATACCCCTCACTGGGGATCGGGCCCACAACCTGGGCATGTGTCCTGACTGAATCAAACTGGTGACCTCTTGGTGCATGGGTCGACGCTCAACCACTGAGCCACACTGGCTAGGCCGATTTCTATTTTTTTAATTATTGAGAGCAGATACATGTAATTTCATCAGTGATCAATATTTAGACACCATTTCCATATTTTCCAAAAGTTCTGGACATATATTAAATCAATGCCACCATATGCACATAATTTACAGAAAAATACAGAAGTGGTATAGAGATCAAATTCATGGTATCAATATAATGTTGATAGAAAAACAAGAATAAAATTTATGAGAAAAATTGAGCATTAAAAAACAGATATTCAATCTAAGAGTACTAAATTTTTAAAAGAAAATTTTAAGAACAATAGGTAATATGTAATGAACACAGGGAAAAATTTAAAGATCTTTGTAAGTTCCAGAGAAAACAATTAAATTATATTCTGAGATATAAAATCATATTTTTCCCCACTATTTCTAGACCTCTAGATATTCAGTATATGTAGCAATAGCTCATATTTTCTACAAAGTATTATTAGGAATATAGAAAATTTAAAAAGTAGGATAGTGCATATTATTTCATTTTTTATGCTTTTTTTCATATATATGCATAAAAAATAAGCTTATCACCAAAAGTTATAAGTAGTTATATAAGATGGAAAGCTTTTTTGGTTTATTTTTTATTTTATATATATATATATTTTCTGTAATATAGTATAACATGTTTGATATCATTAAGGTAAAGTTTTCACTCTTTTTAATTTTTGATAATTTTTTATTTTATTGTATATGTTATTCTAAATTTTAATTGCTAACTTTAAAACATTGTATTAGAGAAGAGAAAAATGGCGGCAGAGTGAATGGAAGCTACACAGACCATCTCCCAGGACCAAACTGGAATTACAACTAAAATAAAGACAAATCGTCAGGAAAAAGCAACAGAAAAGCAGCTAGCGAGGACCATATAACCAGGGACACTGACTCGATCCTGGTAGGATTGCGGAGGCGTGAGAGGGGGGCTGGGAGCCCATGGACAGCAGCGGCCTTAGCCGTGAGCAGCGCCCACCCTCGGGTTAAAGCCCGAGCCGGCTCCACAGCGCAGAGCTGGGACAGAGCGCTGAAACAGCCACAGCCACTCACCTGGGCTCCGGCAGAGGGAGGGTGGACTGGACTGGAACTGTGTGGGGACACCCGGGATTTGGAGGGCCCTCAGAGCTTTTGCTGAGTTTTGGCCACGCAGGACTGTGGCCTGGCCCGTCTTACTCCATCCCAGGACTCTGGGGAGAGGTGGCAGCCCCTCCCTCGGAGATCCAGCCACACCCTAATGGGCCATTGAAATGCAAACTGAGGCTCATTAACTACTAGCATCTGCCCTACCCTCTGGAAATCCTCTCACACTGAACACCTGAGGGAGGTTTTCATTCAACTGAAAACCCAAGGCTCTTCAAGCAACCACAACTAATAGCCTCTAGGCAAAAAGCTAGAGGATAACTTAACCTTTGCTGGGCTTGCAAATATACCCTGGAAAGTAAGACTCCAGGGTGGTGTTTAACGTTGGTCCTCCCATGCTCATCCAAACCCAGTAGAGGGAGCCACAAACAACAGAACACCAACATCTTTAGGAAAATTTGGCAGCCTCCAAAAACCACTGAGATAGCCAAAATGGGGAAACAAAGAAACAGATCCCAAATGAAAGAACAAGAGACCTCTACCGAAGATGAGATAAATGAAATGGAGTTAAGCAAGTTAACAGAGCTAGAATTCAGAGCCATGATCTTGAGGAAGCTCAACAGCATGAGTAAGACATCAACACTTCGAGTACAGACATCCACACCATGAGCAAAGACATAGAAACACTGAAAACCAACCAAGTAGAAATGAAGAAGCAGCAAGAAGAAATGAAGAAGTAGCAAGAAGAAATGAAGAATGACATAGCAGAAATGAAGAACACATTGAAAGGACTAAACAGCAGAGTAGAGGAAGCCGAGGACCGGATCAGTGAATTAGAAGACAGGGTAGAAAAAATCAACCAATCAGAAAACCAAAAGGAAAAAACAATGAAAAAACAGGAAGACAGCTTAAGAGAACTGTGGGACAACTAGAAACGTAATAATATTCGCATCATTGGAGTCCCTGAAGAAGAAGAAAATGAGCAAGGGTTAGAGAATATATTTGAAGAAATAATGACAGAAAACTTCCCTAATGTGGTGAAGAAAGAAGGTATTCAAGTTCAAGAAGCACAGAAAGTCCCAAGTAAGAAGAACCCAAACAGGCCTGCACCAAGACACATAGTAATTAAAATGCCAAAAATTAAAGACAAAGAGAGAATCCTCAAGGCAGCAAGAGAAAAGCAACAGGTTACCTACAAAGGAACCCCCATCAGGCTATCAGCTGACTTCTCAACAGAAACACTACAGGCCAGAAGGGAATGGCATGAAGTAATCAAGGTCATGAAAAACAAAGATCTGAATCCAGGACTACTCTATCCAGCAAGGCTGTCATTCAAAATAGAAGGTCAAATAAAGAGCTTCTCAGACAAAAAAAGGCTAAGGGAATACATTAGCACCAAACCAGCACTGCAAGAAATGTTAAAAGGACTGCTGTAATTAGTAGAAGAAATAGGAAGGAAGGTAGAACCACACTGAACAAAAATGGCAATAAATAAGTACATATGAATAATCACCTTAAATGTAAATGGATTGAATGCTCCGATAAAAAGACACAGAGTAGCGGATTGGATAAGAAAGCATAACCCATATATATGTTGTTTACAAGAGACCCACCTCACAACAAAAGACTCACATAGGCTGAAAGTGAAGGGATGGAAAAAAATCTTCCAAGCAAATGGAAAGGAAAAAAAAGCTGGGGTAGCAATACTCACATCTGATAAAATAGATTTCAAAAGGAAAGCCATAACTAGAGACAAAGAAGGTCACTACATAATATTGAAAGGATCTATCCAACAGGAAGATATAACCTTGGTAAACATATACGCACCCAATATAGGAGCACCAAAATATATTAAAAATCTTCTGGAGGACTTCAAAGGAGAAATTGACAGCAATACAATCATAGCAGGGGACTTCAACACCCCGCTGACATCACTGGATAGATCCTCTAGACAAAAAATTAACAAGGAAACAGAGACTCTAAACGAAGCACTAGACCAAATGGATTTAATAGATATTTACAGAGAATTACACCCCAAAACTATAGAATTCACATTCTTCTCAAGTGCACATGGGACATTCTCAAAGATAGACCACATGTTAGGACACAAACGAAGTCTCTACAAGTTCAAGAAGATAGAAATCATATCAAGCATCTTCTCAGATCACAATGGCATGAAACTAGAAATCAATTGCAACAAGAACATGCAAAGACATTTGAATACATGGAGGCTAAATAGCATGTTATTAAACAATGAATGGGTTACCGAGGAGATCAAGGAAGAAATTAAAAACTTCCTGGAAACGAATGAAAATGAACACACAACACAAAATCTATGGGATGCAGCGAAAGCAGTTCTGAGAGGGAAGTTCATAGCACTACAGGCCTACCTCAAGAAACAACAAAAATTTCTAATAGACTATCTAACCTCACAACTTAAAGAACTAGAAAGCAAACAAAAAGAAAACCCCAGAGCAAGTAGAAGGAAGGAAATAGTAAAGATCAGAGCAGAAATAAATGACATAGAGACCAGAGAAACAATTCAAAGGATCAATGAAACAAAGAGCTGGTGTTTTGAACAGATAAAGAAGATGGATGGACCCTTAACTAGACTCACCAAGAAACAAAGAGAGAGAACCCAAATACACAAAATCAGAAATGAAAGAGGAGAAGTAACAACTGACACAACAGAAATACAAAGGATCATTAGCAAATACTATGAACATTTATATGGCAACAAATTCGACAATCTAAGTGAAATGGACAAATTTCTAGAAACACATAGTCTCCCAAATCTGGACTGAGAAGAGATAGAAAACTTGAACAGACTAATAACAGCTAAGGAAATTGAAGATGTAATCAAGACTCTCCCAGCAAACAAAAGCCCAGGCCCGGATGGCTTCATGGGGGAGTTTTACCGAACATTCAAAGAAGAAATAATACCCATTCTCCTCAAACTATTTCAAAAAATTCAAGAAGAAGGAAGACTTCCAAACTCGTTTTATGAGGCCAGCATAATCCTAATTCCAAAACCAGAAAAAGACACTACAAAGAAAGAAAACTACAGGCCAATATCCTTGATGAACGTAGATGCCAAAATCCTGAACAAAATACTAGCAAATAGGATACAGCAATACATCAAAAAAATTATTCACCATGACCAAGTGGGATTCATCACAGGGATGCAAGGCTGGTACAATATTCAAAAATCAATAAATGTGATACACCACATAAACAGAATGAAAGATAAAAACCATATGATCATATCAATAGACGCTGAAAAAGCATTCGACAAAATCCAGCACCCATTTCTGATAAAAACGCTCAGCAATTTGGGAGTAGAGGGACCATATCTTGATATAATAAAGGCCATATATGAAAGACCTACAGCCAACATCATACTCAATGGGCAAAAACTAAAAACATTTCCCTTAAGAACAGGAACAAGACAGGGATGTCCACTTTCGCCACTCTTATTTAACATAGTACTGGAAGTCTTAGCCACAGCAATCAGACGTGAAGAAAAAATAAAAGGCATCCAAATTGGAAAGGAGGAAGTGAAACTGTCATTATTCGCAGACGATATGATATTATATATAGAAAACACTAAAGACT
Organism: Tadarida brasiliensis; assembly: GCA_030848825.1. Taxonomy (NCBI): domain Eukaryota; kingdom Metazoa; phylum Chordata; class Mammalia; order Chiroptera; family Molossidae; genus Tadarida; species Tadarida brasiliensis. Next base: position 146,030,581 of record CM061257.1, on the reverse strand, counting down.
CCATCAAAAATCTACTAGACTTAATAAATGAATTTGGCAAAGTAGCAGGATACAAAATTAACATCAAGAAATCAACGGCATTCTTATACACCAATGATGAACTCACGGACAGAGAAACTAAAAAAACAATTCCATTTACCATCATGGCAAAAAAATTAAGATACCTAGGAATAAACTTAACCAAAGAAGTAAAGGACCTATTTGCAGAAAACTACAGGACATTGAAAAAAGAAATAGAGGAAGATATAAAAAAGTGGAAGCACATACCTTGTTCATGGATTGGAAGAATTAACATCATTAAAATGTCCATATTACCCAAAGCAATCTATAGATTCAATGCAATCCCCATCAAAATACCAGTGACATATTTCACAGAACTAGAACAAATATTTCAAAAGTTCATATGGAACCAAAAAAGACCCCGAATAGCCACAGCAATCTTGAAAAAGAAGGACAAAGTAGGTGGGATCACAATACCGGATATCAGCTTATACTACAAAGCTACTGTAATCAAAACAGCCTGGTACTGGCACAAGAACAGGCATATAGACCAGTGGAACAGAACAGAGAATCCGGAAATTGACCCAAGACATTATGCTCAATTAATATTCGACAAAGCTGGCAAGAGCATACAATGGAGTAAAGACAGCCTCTTTAATAAATGGTGTTGGGAAAATTGGACAGCTACATGCAAAAAAATGAAACTAGACCATCAACTTACACCACACACAAGAATAAACTCAAAATGGATAAAAGACTTAAATGTGACTCGTGAATCCATAAAAATCCTAGAAGAAAATGTAGGCAACAAAATTTCGGACATCATACGCAGTAGAATCTTCACTGATACATCACCTAAGGCAACAGAAACAAAGGGAAAAATGAACACATGGGACTACATCAAACTCAAAAGCTTCTGCACAGCAAAAGAAACAACCATCAAAACAGACAGGGAACCCACTCTATGGGAGAGCATAATTGTCAATGATACATCAGATAAGGGGTTAATTTCCAAAATATACAGAGTGCTCATACAACTCAACAAAAGGAAGACAAAGAACCCAATTAAAAAATGGGCAGAGGAACTAAATAGACACCTCTCCAAAAAGGACATACAAATGGCTAAGAGACATATGAAGAAATGCTCAACATCACTAATCATCAGAGAGATGCAAATTAAAACAATAATGAGGTATCACCTCACACCTGTCAGAATGGCTGCCATCAACAAATCATCAAACAACAAGTGTTGGCGAGGGTGTGGAGAAAAGGGGACTCTAGTACACTGCTGGTGGGAATGCAGACTGGTGCAGCCACTGTGGAAAACACTATGGTGTTACCTCAAAAAATTAAAAATTGAATTGCCATTTGACCCAGTGATCCCACTTCTAGGAATATACCCTAAGAAGCCTGAAACACCAATCAGAAAAAATACATGTACCCCCATGTTCATAGCAGCACTATTTACAATAGCTGAGATCTGGAAACAGCCCAAGTGTCCATTAGTGGATGAATGGATAAAAAAGCAGTGGTACATATACACAATGGAGTACTATGCAGCTGTAAGAGAGAAAGATCTCTTATCCTTTGAGACGACATGGAGGCACCTCGAGAGTATTATCCTAAGTGAAACAAGCCAAGCAGAGAAAGACAAATAACACATGATCTCACTTATTTGTGGAATATAATGAATATAACAGTCTGAGGAACAGGGTAGACCCAGAGATGTGAAAGTAGGGTATAAACTGACACCCTTCAGAAGAGGGGGCGGGGGGGGAGGGAAGAGATAAACCACAGAACTTATGCGCATGTATGCATAAGTGATGGACATGGACAACAAAGCTGGGGACAGGGTGGGGGGATGGGGAGGAGGGTGTCAATGGGGAAAAAAGGAGAAACATCTGTAACAAAAGTAAATTAATAAAAAAATAAAATAAAACATTGTATTAGAAATATTTTAGCATTATTTTTTCTTCTAAATTATAAAGTTTCATAACAGTTACATCTGTCCTTCAAACCATAATTTTCTTATTTTCCCCATGTCATTTTTCATTGCCGAAATGAATATCAATAAGTGCCATCAATTGTTTTGAATATATAAATATTGTTCATAATCATGTCAATAGTTCATGATTTTATTTATTTCCATTTTGTTCACAATGCCATGACTCTCATATTTCACAAAAAAGAATGTTCAATGGTTATGCAGTCTTCTATTTCATTTTGTAAAGACTGTAATACAACTTTGTTACATGTAAGTAAAAGCTGATATATGACTAAAAACTTTGTTCTGCTAACCAGTATTTAAGATCTGACACATTCTACTTTTATCAACTGACTGAAAACTTCACATTAATTATGTATACAATTAGAAAATGGGAGCAAACTATTCATGTACACTAGTTCTTACGTTGTTGTCACTTTTTAATAGTTTTGTTCATCAAAAGCCAGTATTTGGTAGATTTTTCACGATAAATTCATGCAAACATAATTCCCTAAGTACCTGCATGTTGGTAGCTTTTCCTGTCATTTTTACTTAAAAATTCACTTGCATTAGAAGTAAATTCTTCACCAACATTTTTATGTAGCACAGAGTAATGTTCTTCTTATATATATTTTTTAATATATATTTTTGTTCAGATAGAGTGGGAGGGACCGTGAAGGAGAGAGGGAAAGAGAGAGAAACATTCATGTGAGAAAGACACATCGACTGGTTACCTCCCGCATGCCCCCGACCAGGGCCGGAGATGAACCAAACCGAGCTACATGTCCTTCACCGGAATTGAACCCGAGACTCATCAGTCCACAGGCTGAGGCTCTAACTGCTGGGCCAAAAAGGCCAGGGCCAGAGTAATGTTCTTAAAAAATACTGATTGTGGGAGTGACATCAGAAGAATGGAGGAGTGGGACATCCCCTTGGCCTCCCCCCTTGAAGTGTCAACACATTGAACAGCTGTACCAGCAAAGGAGTCCCTGTTCAACACACAAACACACCTGAGAGATGCACATATTGAAACATCTTAAGGTGGGCAGGTGGGAGCTGAGAGGGAGAAACGCTGACTGAGCCACAGACACAGACCTGCAGCCAGGAGCTCGCAGTGCAGGTACTTTTTACAAGTTGAATATTTTTAGTCTTTAAATCTAGGACTATAATTGGATATCAGGAAGAACTAATACCTATTATATATAATCTCTTCTAGAAAAGAAAAAAAAAATACTGCCTAACTCATCTTAAGAAATCAGGATTAATCTCATATAAACCAAACATATAGTTTGTCAAAAAATATTTTTCTTTTTGAATAATATTGGCAACTTAAATAAAAATCATGAACCATGGGTCTATTTTTAGACTATCTCTTCTGTTCCATTTACTGTTATCACACTTATAGATTTACAGTAAGTCTTGGAAAAAGTGAGCATAAATCCTCTTAGGTTTTTACCTTTTTTTTTGCCCCCAAAATTGATTTGGATAACCATATATATGTTTTGCTCTTTCATATAAATGTAGGCTCATCTTGTCTGTTCCTAAAAAATAAGATGCTAGAATTTTAACTGAATTTTTATTGAATCTATAGATCAATTTGGGGATATTTATTTTGTTTCTTCTATTTATGTTGGGTTTAATTTACACTTTTTTTTTCTAGCCTTTCCTTAACTCAACAACATCATTGTGTTCTTCTTGGGGGTTCCTTTCCTGTACCACGTTCCATAAAGTAATTCCAGGAGCATTCTGGAGGCAATTCATTTGCTTTTATTCTTTCAATGTTCATGGCCCCATACTTTTTTGCAGTATCAGAAAGCAGGTGGCTTCATATTTGTCAAGTTTTCCAGTTGCTCATAATGGGAGGTTAAGTAATTTTCAGTTGCTCATTTATGTACATAAGTGGAATTCCTTATTTCTTTTTTAAAAAAATTATCTATTGGATTAGTAGTGATTTTTTTCTCATTCCTTATGTTAAGAATTTCAATTTTCTCTCACACATGTTCCATCTTGCAAGGAGTCAGAGTTTATTTATGTTCTCAAAGAACCCACTTTTTAAATCTTTTATTTATTGATTCTAGAGAAAGATGAGAGAGACAAGAAGGTGGGGGGGGAGAGAGAGAGAGAAAGAGAGAGAGAGAGAGAGAGAGAGAGAGAGAGAGAGAGAGAGAGAGAGAAACACCTACTTATTGCTCTACTCATTCATGTATTCATTGGTTGTTCTTATATGTGCCCTGACTGGGGATCAAACCCGCAACCTTGGCTTATGGGGATAAGCAACTGAGCTATCCAGCCAGGGCAGAAAGAACCCACTTTTAACTTTGCTGATTTTCAATATAAATCAGCTGTTTTCTATTACATTCATTCTGCTCTTTTATTATTTCCTTCCTTGTCTTTTAATTTGGGTTGATGTTACTCAATTATGATATATGTGCATGAAAGCTATAAATTATCTTCTAAACATTTTGTCTGCCCTTTAAAATTTAATATCCTGTATCATATTATTGTATATTTGAAAATATATGTTATGATTTTAATTGTGATTTATTTTTTGAGCCATTGATTAATTAGAAGTAAAATATCTTTTTTTAAAGCAGTTGGAAATTTGTTGGTATGCTTTATTATTGACTCTATCTTATTAACTTATAAAAAATATTGATTTGTACTCTTAGAAATGTATTAACATTTGATTTATAATACCTTTGTTCAATTTTGAGATATTTTCCATGTGCACTTGAAAATAATGTGCAATGCTCTGGTGAGGGGAAGGTTTAATTCATTAACATTAGATAGATTGATTTTGCTCTTTGTGCTCTCAGATCTACTATAGCATTACATTTATTTCCTTTTATTGCATTACTTGTTAACAGAGGTGTTTGAATATCTCCCATTACAATTTTGATAATATACATATATGGTAAACACATGTTTATATATATGTACATACTATATTTCTATCTGTGCTTTTCTCTAACCTCTAACAATGAATTTTTCCTTAAAATGCACTTTGACTACTATTTGTATAGTTACAATATCTGTGTTTTCTTTAGTGTTTACATGACATAATTAATTATTTTACTGTTTAAATTTTCTGTACCCTATCTATAGCATATTTCGCTAGAAAATAATTGTGTTTTGCATTTTATGTTCTGAAAATCATAATATTTTTCTTGAAGTATTTTTTGTTAGATCAATTCAATTTTTTTTGTTTTTTCCTTTATTGATTTTAGAGAGAGAGGAAGAGAGAAATAGAAACATCATTGAGAGAGAACATCCATTGGCCGCCTCCTGCATGCCCCGCACTGGGGATCAGGCCCACAACCTGGGCATGTGCCCTGACATGAATTGAAAATGCGATCTCGTGGTGCATGGGTCAGAGCTCAACCACTGAGCCACACCGGCCAGGCCTATCCAATTTTTTAAATATTCCTTTTACTTTTCTTTATTTTTGGTCGTGCTTTTAAAAATTATTATACCTTTTCCCCTATGATAATTTGTGAGTTATGCAATTTCTATGATGGCTTTAGTAGTTTCTTTAAAAATTACAATCCAATATTTAATTTATTACAGTTTAATGCAAATTACATTTTCCACTTCCCCAAGCATACTTGAATTCTAGAAACTCATCTAGCCTTTTAAGTAATTTCTATAAATTTTATTTCTAATATATTATAAATATCACCACACATTCGTATTACTGTTTTTGGACAGGCAATATAAGCTTTCATCTTCGTATATTTTCCATATATTTACTTGTATCATTTTTTGTTTTCTTTTAGGATCAGTTTTATGTTCCTGTCTGGAATTATTTTTCTTCCATATAGAAATGCATTTTAAAATTTGTTTTAAAGCAGGGTTTTTGTTGTTTGTTTGTTTCTTTGTTGTTTTTATACACAAAAACAGTGTTTGTGAAAACCTGTTCATTTTAATTTCAATGTGTAGATTAATGTCTTTTGAAACAGAATTCTAGAGTGATATTTATTTTTAGTACTTAAAGTTTTCATTTTATTATTTAGTAACATCCATCATTTTTGTTGAGAAACTCAATGTGTTTTGCTGTTTCCTTTTCAAAAGAAATGTTTTTATTTGTTTTGTTTTCTCCCATATGGCTATTTGTAAGAGTTTCTGTTTGTCTTTAGTTTGTCAGCAGTCTAATTATAATGTCCTTAGATGTGATTTTCTGTAAAATGTACTTGATCATTGTATTCAGAGTCTCTTAAATCTGTGGCTTGATTTCCTTAACTAGTTTTGGAGTATTTGAAGACAACTTTTCCAGTATTACTCTTTGTCCATTTCTCGTTACTTCCTCTGTAGGGCTCCACTTATATTTATTTAGTTCTTTGTTTTCCACTTTATTCTTACATTCTACTGTATTTCCTTTTTTTGTTTTTTTTTATTCTTTTCAGTCTCTAGTTTTTGGTTTGTCTTAACCTGGTTTTGTGCTTAGAAATTAGGACTTTTGTGATGCTATGTATGGCATATTTAGTATTTTTGATAGAATATTGCTGATTGTAAATTAAAATCAAAGTGTTTATACAATGTTTTCTTCCTTTACGTTCTCTCTCCTTCCTGAGACAGTAGTATAATGTCAGGACCTTATTAATCAAGTAGAGATTTAATTTGGGGTTGGAGCTCTGATAAGATTCAAGGGGCCTTTGGTTCATCTCTGTCCTGTTAGTATTTTCAACTGAGAAATTTTCATATTTGGGGGGAATCCTCACAGGTTCTAAACTTTAACCCTGCGTTTTTATGATTGCTGAAACTTCCACTCTGTTTAAGAGAGATGTTCTACTGGGTTATGTTAAATTAATTAAACAGGGAGGCCATTAAACCGAGATGGCTGTAATGCTCTGTGGTTACGTAAGCAAACTGAAACCTAAGCCTGTAAATGCTTCAAGGTTACAAAATCAAAATGCTAAAGACAACCAGTCACAGCCAACTGGGCTTCACGCTCTAGCCAATGAAATGGTTTCCTGTCTTTACCTCTGCACTTTCTCGGTTTAAGCCTTTCCTCTGGCTCCTGTCAGCACAGCCCTCTACTACTTCCTGTGGTGCTGCCCCATTCGGATAGTTTTCTGTTAAACTCTTACAATTTCTAATATGCCTCAGTTTATCTTTTAACAGTTCTTACCCTCTTATTCTGCATAGTCACAAATGTCTTCAGGATAAATGTATGTTTCCAAAAGTTTTGCTGCCAAAGCTCCATAAGATTTTTGTTCTGAAAGCTTTCTTTTTCTGAGCGGGAGTTTGTCTCAGTAGTAATGTCCATTCTTAGCTTTCCTACCTGTGCCAGAATGCAGTACTCATCCAAAAATACTCTATAAAGTGCTACATTATTGTACAAATTGCTTGATTTTGTTTTTTGATGAAATGCCACATTAAAGTTTAACTTTTATAGGAATGCAGTTATGTTATATTATGATTATGAAGATAATGGATTCAAATGTTTCCAAAGAGCATGCTAATTTGTCATAAAAATTTATTGAATCATTCAAAGTGTATCCTTATAAATTGAATGACTCAAGGCAAGCATCTTATAAACCGTGTGAAATAATAACTGCAGAGGCATTATTTCAAATTTTAATCTTCAGTAAGAGTTTCTAGATTTAAAAATTTTATCATTAATTTTTAGGAAAATAGTTCACATTCTGTATTTTTTATTTTTATTTTTTATCCTCACCAGAGGATATTTTTGCATTTATCTTCAGATAGAGCGGGAGAGAGAGAGGGAGGAAGAGAGAGAGAGAAACATGGACGTGAGAGAGACACATCAATTGGTTGCCACTTGCACAACCCCAACTGGGACCGGGGACAAACTGCAACCAAGGTTCATGACCTTAGTGGGAATTGAACCCTAGACCCCCGGGTCCGTGGGCCAACACTCTAACTGCTGAACCAAACCAGTCAGGGCAACACATTCTGTATTTTTTATAAATAATTATGAATGAGTTGATAATGTATTCATTAAACAGTTGCCAAATGATATTTCCCTTCACCATGGTATATTAACTATATCAAAGATTATAAAAAGAAATAGCAATTTCTTGTCATAGTAATTTACTTATGCTTTGATATTAATAGAAAGTAAAATTTTATTTTGAAATGAATCAAAAGTAGTACTGTAGAGATTAGACATTGTGATAATGAAGAATATTTTACCATGACTAATTTTTTAGGTCTTCACATTACACAGTACTTAAATATTACTTCTCATAGTAAAGATTCTTAATATTAAAATTTAGTAAATAAAAATTTAAAAACTTTCATTCATGTTTTTTCATATTTTTGTCCAATATGAGAATTAGCAGTAAAGGTAAATTGTTATAAGAAAATAAATGACATAAAACAAATAAAAATGGGAAAATAAATATCCTAGACAAAAACTTTATTTAACTATGAAATGTCTATATTTGCTTTTACTATTTATATGTGGATTAGTAGAATCATCTACCTCTGGTTTACACATACAGACACACATACACACTATACATATATAATTCCCTACCTTAAATTACCTAGGATTTTGCTTTGCTTCAGTGTTTTGGGAAGATTATCATTCTGACCTACTAGATTATAAATATTGCAAAAAGAATGAAAACTTTGAATTCAAACAAATATGGCCTTAAAATTCTAATTCCGTCACTTGATAGTTTTGACTTCCAAATAGAGTACTTCATTTGTATAGTAAGAAAAAAATCTAGTCCATAGACTTTTTAGCAGAAAGGAGGTAGAAAAACACCAATAATATTAGTTTGTACTAATTAAGTAGCGGGTATGTAACACAAACTATTCTAAGTACTTAATCATTAGACTAATCATATTAGGATAATTATATTACTATTTTATGAATAAACAAACAAAGATTTTATCAACAGGGTCTTATTTAATACATGATAAACAAAGGCTTTCAAACCCAGAAGCATTGATGCATAGGTAAACCTTGTAGTCTCTCAAAGTGGAGAAAGATGATCACAGATACAAGATATTTGTGTGTGTTTAAGGTTTTGTTATAGTGTCACAGAGTTAGCTCAAGTTTTCTTTCCGTCTTTTTCTGGCTTCTTTGCCCCAGTTAGATATCCATTATGTCAGGGTTGATTTTCTTTCTTCCGTAACTATGGTTCTTGGATAATTATAAGGATAAAATAATCACAATTATAGTTTAGTTTCTAACAACAAGCACACTTCCTCTTAATATTTTTCTCTTATTTCTTAACTCTATTTGATTTGTATTTAAATATGATCAATATTTATTGATATGTATACTTACCTGGCAGGGGAGATACCATGATCACGAAGGTGGTTTTCCCAGGGCGAGGCTTATCCATTGCACTCCGGATGTGCTGACCCCTGCGATTTCCCCAAATGTGGGAAACTCGACTGCATAATTTGTGGTAGTGGGGGACTGCGTTCGCGCTCTCCCCTGGTTTAAAAAATTTAAATAAAAAAACAACAAAAACAAAACAAAACAAAACAAAAATATATTTATTGATATGTAAAATGTAGTCAATTAAATAAGCAGATTAAAGTGTCCTCTTTTGATTCATACTAAATATATTAGGAATTCAAGTTTCAATACTCTCCTTTTTTCACATTTCCACAGTAAGATAAGTTGTCTACATATTCTGATGCCCTGTCTCCAACTGTCTGTCTGGTATAATATGCTTACTGGCTTCATTCTTTTCTGAAAAGATACTTAGGTAAATAGTGAACAAAATCCTATAGAGACACTCAACCTCTTATTTTGCCCTTTTCCTTCATGGAATTTGAATTACATGAGAGAATTTGACTAAGGAGAAAGGGGGATATGTAAAAGAACATGGCCAATATAAGGAAGTTATAGAAACTCTAGAGCAAAATGCATGATATGAACCATGGGTAGGCTGATCCATTTAATCAGATCTTTAATTCCATTCACATGCATTTATTGCAGTATTTCCATTTAGTCTAAGCTAGTGGTTTATAAGGCGGGCAAATCACATGCAGATTCTTAGGTGTAATAGGCTTTTAGCCTCTGCTGACCAGAAATGAGTTTAGAGTAAGTGTTGAAAGCAGGACAATTAGCAGCATCAACCAAAGGAGAGAATCAAGAAAGACACTTAGTTATTTGACATGAGTATCTGGATAAATAGATAGAGGCACCATTAATTTTGATGAGGACGATCAGAAAGGTAATATTAATACATTGAAGTACAAACAAACAGTATTCATTTTGAACAAGTTAAAGATAAGATTCCTATGAGACAACTAAGTTTAAGTTTTGACATATGGCATATAACATATGATATAAACAATTGAGCATAATAATCTAGTTTTAAAAAATAGATATAGGCAGAAGAAATAAACTTTATATAAATATGGGCTTTTAGGGCAAAATATCATTGAGAAGAGTGTCTAGATAGAGACAGGGAATATGTAACAGAGAGATGCATGCTGACCCAGTATAAACCCTAAGTAACTGCAGTTATATAGAAGGAAATCAACATTATATAATATAGTTAAAATATAGACAACATTGTTCTGTATTTTTTTTTCATTGACAAGCTAATTGAAAATTTGATGCAGATATGTAAAGGATCAAGAATAGCAGAAAAAGAAATTGAAAATAAAGAACAAAGTTGGATGACTCACACTACCTGATTCAAAGCTCATTAAAAAGTAACCAGTAAGCCAAGCTGGTGTCGTTCAGTTGGTTTAGTGTTGTCTCATGAACCAAAAGGTCACTGGTTCGACTCTTGGTTAGGGCACATGCCCGGGTTGTGGGCTCAATCTCCAGTAGGGGGTGTGCAACTGATCAATGTTTCTCTCTCACATCGATGTTTCTCTCCCTCTGTCCCTCGCCCTTTCTCCCTCTCTAAATATCAAATTTTAAAATAAGAAACAATTTTCTAAAAAAAGTAACCAGTAAGTAAGAAAAATGGTATATTTGTATGAAAACAGACATATAGATTACTGGGGAGAAAAAGAGACTCAAGAAATAGATCTGTGAAGATTTAATTTTAAAGATCGATGCAGAGGAAATGCAAAGAGGAAAAGGAAACATTGTCAACTAGTGGTGCTAAAAAATTGACTATCCATCTGTAAGAAAAATGAAGCTCCATCCATGCCTACCATCTATCACACACAAAAATTTAATCAAAATAAGTCATAGACCAAATTGTGAACCTTAAACTTCTAACACTTGTAGAACAAAACCTGAGAGAAACCTTTGTGAACTTGAGTTTAACAAAGAAACCTTAAATAGTACACAACAATCATATTGCATATATAGAAAGTTATATATATTAAGCTGGACTTCATCAAACTTTTAAAAAATAGCTCTTTAAAACATACTCATCAGAAAAGAAAAATGAAGACACAAAATAATAGAAAGTATTTGCTAAACAAATACCTAATAGAGAATTTTATGCAGAATGTTTTGAAAAATATATTATAATAACAAGACCAACAACCTAATAAAACATGGACTAAACTGTTCATTAGACACTTCACAAAAGAAGACATATAAATGTAAAAATGCTCAACCTTGTTAGTCATCAGAGTAATGAAAATTAAACTACAGTGAAATACCACTGCATAGTCAGTAAATGGCTGAAATCTATATCGCCAACAATACAAAGCCCTATCGCAGAACAGTCATCACATTGCTGCAGTTTTCATTCATTGTTTGTGGAGATGCAAAATAGTATAAAGAGTTTGGAATGCAATTTTCCAGCTTTGTATAGAGTTTAAACATGAAATCACCATTGACCCAGCAAATTTACTCTTAGATATTTACCCAAGAGAAATGAAAATATGTGTTCACAATAAAGATTTGTTCTAGATTGTTCATAAAAGCATTGGTCATAATTTCAAAAAAGTGGAAAAAGCAGGAGATAAATAGAAAATCTTTGTACCCCCCCATAAATTTTGTTTTCAACCTAAAACGCTTCTAAAATATAAAGTCATTTAAAAAATAATAGAATCTTGAAGTAAAAATCAGTTATTTATTATCAGGCTGGACTGTAATGTTATTACCTAAAGCATAACCACTTGAAAGCTATGGGTAACCTAAAAGTTATTCTTATGACTTATTGGTAATAGTAATGTACTAAGATGTGTCCATGAGGTGTTAATATTTGTCATTCTTATGACATGTACCCTTTGCTGACTCTAAAATGCAAATGAGGCAATAGTGACAGAGTCCCTTCCTCACTTTTTTAAAGAATCCTAAAAAATTACATAGTTATGAGAAAGAAAATAATGAATAAAACAAGAGTATTTTCAAGTTAAGCAACATCACAATGATTATCTGGCAAGTGGATAAGCTTATTAATTTTCTTGCTGTACTTAAAAAGGTGATAGGATTTCATCTGTAAAATTCCATATCATCTTGTTCAAATTCTTAGTTACCATATAATATTCAACATATTGAATTTTCCAGGTTAGTAAAAGTCAAATCTCAATAAAGAAAAAAAGTAAAGATAGATTATTTCAGAACTTTCAGGCTCTTGTGTAAATATGGAATGACATTTAGTTCAATAGACACCTGCTGCTTTTCTGAGATACCTAAAGAAATCCTTTCTAGTTCCAACAGGCTTGAAAATGCTCTGATTTAACTGTCGGGGGGTGGGTCAGTATTGGAAATTATTAGGTGTATGATCAAAATTAAATAAAACTAACAATGTGCTGGAAATAAAAGTAAAAAAACCACAAATGTTCATCGACTGGTGAATGAGTAAACAAATATGGTATTAACAAATAACAGAATACTAATTAGTAATAATTAGTAGCAACATCAGGGAATCACAACATCATAAAACTTAGCAAAAGAATCCAGATAAAAAAATATGAGTTACTTTAACATTCCATTTATGAGAACATCACTAATCATCAGATATTGAAAATCAAAACCACATGATATCTCCTCACACTAATTAGGATGCCTATTAAAAAGACAAGTGTTGGCAAGAATGTAAAGAAATCAGAAATCTTGTATACTGTTTGTGTGCATGTTAAATGGAAACATTTAATATACTATGGAAAATAGTATGGGGGTTCTCAAAAACTGAAAAATTGAAATATCATATTATCCAGCAATCCCACTTTTGGGTATATACCCAAAGGAACTGAAATCAGGATCTTGAAGAGATGTCTGTGCTCCCATGTTTACTGCAGTACAATTCAAATTTGCCAAGATATGGAAACAATCTAAGTGTCCATCAACAGATGAATAGATTAAAATATTATACATATATGCATACATGTATAATGTATATATATGTGTGTGTGTGATATCACATATATACATATATCACATTTATACACATATATACAATGTACATATACAATATAATATTATTTAGCTTTGAAAAGGAAGGAAATTTGCCTTTTGTAATAACATGGATGAACCTAGAGGAAATTATACGAAGTGAAATAAGCCAGATACAATAAGACAAATAATGCATGATCTCACTTATATGTTGATTCTAAAAGACAAACTCAAAGAAGCAGAGAGTAGAATGGTGGTTTCAGGGCTTGAGGGGAGGGGGAAAGAGAGGGGTGAGAGCTAAAGGGTACAAGGTTTCAGATATGCATGAAAAATAAGTTCTGGGGATACAGCATAATGCCCATAGCTAAACATACTATATTTTTACACTTAAAATTAGCTAAGAGGATAGGTCTTACGTTGAGTGTTCTTAACACAAACAATGATAATAAGGGAGGTGGGAGGAAATGTTGTGAGATGATGGATGTTTTTATGGTCTTTATGAAAATGAGGATTTCACAGATACATATTTAACACCAAACTCACTGAGTTGTAAAAGTTAAATATGTACAGCTTTTGACAAGTCCAGCGTATCGCAGTGAAGTGGTTTAAAAAATATGAAATGCACACTACAATGACAGAAAGCAGATCAGTATTTGCCATGGGCCATGGAGCAAGAAGAAGGGCTGACTGTAGCAAGGCAGAAGAGACTTTTGTGTGTTACTGGTGGCTATATGACTTAATATTTTTGTTAAAACTCACCAAATTATATACATTATATTTCTGACAAAAATGTAAGAATATATGTGAATATTTGGGGGAATCATTAATGGCAAGATATAATGGAAAATATGTAGTAGCGATATATCAAAATATGTAGCCTCAATTGGCATAATTAATAAAAGTCCATGTTAACAGAGAAATGCAAACCAAATCCTAATGAATTAGTGAAATGGTTAGGATAGTAAAATCATTTTTGTAAGGTTACAAAAATAACACCCATATAAAATGTGTTCTTCATCGACAAGTTAGTTTTGCATGAACGTTTGAAGATAATACTCCACAAAGAGTGACAAGATAGCAATGAGGAGGTTAATTTCATAAAATTCATAATTGTGACCATAAAGTGGATTTTTATAATATTTCATGTTAAAAATTTTGGAGCCGCATAGAAACTTTATTTCTTTAATATGACCCTTTCTCCATTCTTTCCACTTGATTCAAACTGGCCTCATCCAGAACCCTGACTCACCTGCCTCCTCCCTTGCACTCCACTCCCTTATTCATTATGTGCTCAAGACACGAGGGTCTGATTAGAATCACATAATCTTAAAAACAGCACCTCAAGTCCGTTGAGCTCAAAGACAAAGTTTCTGTCAAATTAGAGATAACATCTAGGCCTCAGTTGTGTTTCAGCTCTAGGCCCAGAAAAGCCGGGGAACCAGACAAAGCATTGTCAAGGCTGACATTAAGACTAGATGCACCCGATCAATGACCCCTTTTCCTAGAGCCAACTGCCAACCAGTCAGTAGAATCATGACTCTGACCAGACCCTGACTCCCTTCATCACCATGATTCATGATTTTCCCCCTATATAACCCATCCTCTGGAAACCATGTGGGAGCCAGGTCTTTGAGCATGAGCTAACCTAATCCAGCTCTGGGCAGCAGCCACTTCCTAAAAATGAGGAGGGGGTCAATGGGGGAAAGAAAGGGGAGGCATCTGTAATACCTCCAACAATAAAGATTAAAAAAAAGATACCCTGGCCTGTTTGGCTCAGCAGTTAGAGCATTGGCCTGAGGACCAGAGAGCCCCGGGTTCGGTTCCCGCTAGGGGCACATACCTCGGTTGCAGTTTGTCCCCGGTTGGGGTCATGTGGGTGGCAACCACTGGACGTGTCTCTCTCACATTGATGTCTCTCTCTCTCTCTTCCTCCCTCTCTCCCTTCCGCTCTGTCTGAAGATAAATGCAAAAAAAATGTCCTCGAGTGAGGATAAAAAAAAAAAAGATTTAAAAAAGAAAGTAAATAAAATAAAATAAATAAACCCTTATTTACTTTGCTCCAAACTCTTGTTCCTGTCTTATTGAGCTTTGATGAGTGCAGGCAAATGGACCCCTTTAGTTTGGTTACAATTTCATCTCTAATAACCATAGAATGTCACTTACAAAACTAATCACTGTGCATTGGAAATATTGAGTACAGAATTTTACACTATGAAAAATCTTCCAATAAATATTTTCAAATTCTCTTTTACCCCACTTGTAGCATTATATAAATGTTACACCATCTGTTTATTTGTCAATCTAAAACATTGGGATTAAAGTATTTTGAAATTCAGAATTTTCTTATTTCAGAGCATTAATATATGTATATATCATTCTTTATGCCCCCAGCAGGATCTAGGAGAACAACCCACAATTAAGCACATTTACTTTTCTTTCTTTCTTTTTTTATTGTTAATCCTCACCTGAGGATATTTTTCCATTGGTTTTGTAGATAGAGTGGAAAGGGAAGGAGGGAGAGAGAGAGAGACATCATGTGAGAGAGACACATTGATTGATTACCTCCCCCACAACACTGACCCGGGCCAGAGATCGAACCTGCAACCCAGGTATATGCTCTTGACTGGAAATCAAACCCATGACCCTTCAGACTTGTTTTTCTGTAGCAAACTTTATGAATGTATACCCTAGAAGAGTAAATAAAGACTATAACTGGCCTCAACTCAGGTGAGATTAGATTTATTCACCAAATAAACTATGAAAAAAAAATTTTCCAGAGCTTTTTGTATTTCAGAAGTTTGGACAAAGCATTATGGAACAATAAAAGATAAATTTATCTGTATACTAAGCACAGAGCAAGAGATTTTATTTTAAATTATGCTGAATTATCATGACCTGCATGTAAAGTGACTTCATGTTAAGGTGATGGGGCTGTAATTTGTATGTGTAAATTAGAAAAACGATTCCAAGTACAAAAAATAAGTCTAATAGAACATGGTCTAAAAGAAGGATATTATATATGTTTACTTCTTGATTATAATGTTTGCCTTAGTGTGCTTTCTTTTTTCACTATTTAATGCTAAATAATTTTTGCTTGAATTATTTACTCTGCCAATTTACAGCCTATTTCATGGAGGAAAAAAATCTCTAAGATCAGAAGCTTTATGAGGTGATCTTCACCATCATACATTGGTGACCTTTTCAGTATTACATGTCTTGATTGAGTAGTCATTCAGTTCACTCTCTAAATGCTAGTGCAAATATGTGAGAACCAGTAAATCAAAATATATTGTTTCAAAGTTCACAAAACATTTTTTAGTATATTACTTTATACTATTTTTTTTAAATACCTACAAAGGAAACGCTGATACCTTTATTTCTTTGAAACAAGAATAGCAAAAAAAACTTAATATAAACTCCTTCCAAAGGCTTTTATTTCATAATAATCTAGATTGTATTACTAATGTTCCCTCAAGTACATGTTAATTTATTGATGATGTGATATTCCAGATTCTCCATACCTATGTTCATACTGAATCCCCATTACCACCAAGAAAATTAAGATATATCACAAAGCAGAAAAAGTTAGCAGTACTACATTTATTTTAGGAAAACAAGTTGTGTAATTATAATCATACTTTTTTGTTATCATTGTGCTCTATATAGGATGTGTGTGCTTTGGATATTTAAATTAGATCAATATTTCATGTGTTTACAAGGGGTTATTTGAATATTTATGCATTCACTACATACCTATTGTTTTCCTTCAGGAGTTTTAGAGTCTAATAAAACTGTCACAGAATTTTTAGCTGAAATGAATAGATAAGTGAAAGCTTGGGTTCTTTTTAATTCTATAAATAAGTTGATAACATTATAATTGTTAAAAATGCATCTTCACCCACAAAATAACTGAAATTGTGATCCTAATATGGCAAGATTCTCAAGTTTGCAACTTGTCAAGACTTATTTATCTAGAGAGCTTTATGTAATTTGTTTTATGTGAAAATAAAATAAATAGGTAAATTAGCCCCCAATTATTTTCTTTCTGCTAAAATGACAATTACAAAATTAAGATGTGAGACATTAAAGTGAAGTCTGTACTTTCACCTGTTTTTAATAACTTAAATATATCCTAACATAGAATAATCAACCGAGAAGCACTCAGGAAAATCTGTTCTTTCACAAAAAGCAAGAACACTGGGAAAGGTTGTCAAAATTAACCTGTTTAGAACTTGAGAATTTGCCAAAGGCTTGCAATAATCCAAAGTCAATTTAATTACTAAAAGAACAGATGATCCTCAGAACAATTAGCTTTGTGGTATTATGACATGCCCTGTCTCCTATCTTCCCTGTCTCCAGGTACATAGTAACTTATACACCAGCAGCTTAATATACACCAGGGCGGGGATGCTTAGTATACACTAAGTGCTCCCCAAAAGCTCCATATCCAGAGTACTGTCACTCTCTGATCTGTCTTAAAGTTCCCTGGAAAACTCCTATTCACTGGGCTTATCATTACTGATCTGACTCAGAGTTACCTCTGATGCAGAAGACCTATCTTCAAGCATTTATCAAAAACAATCAGTGCCTAAGGAAGCAATTGGGGCAAATAAGAGGGTTGTCCAAGAGCTTCGGAAAAAAATTGAAGGATGAGATAGCTATAGGATCCTTGAATAGGTCCCAACATATTCTTAAGACTCTGGAAGAGTTGCTTTTGCCACTCTACCAACAGAAAGTGGTTTTTGTTTGTGTTTGTTTGTTTTTAACCATCCTTTAAGTAGAAGAGAAAGTCAACCTATTTTAACTTTAATGTTCTAAGTAATGGATAATGACATGAAGCCTTAGTAAAAACGGGACTACGTACTCACAATAATAAAAACAAATTTACTGAGAAATTATTACTAAATGAAATACAAATCAACAAATAAGAGACATAGGAATTTATTAAGTGGTTTTATTATTTTAACCTTCAAGTATCCCAGACTTTCCAGTATTTAATAGTATTTTTTACCATCAACAAATCTGAAAACTCCCAGAAAAAAAAATACGAAAAAACCTTCACATCATTGGAAATGACAATGGTTTCTTGGACATGACACCTGAAGCAACAAAAGTAAAAAATAGACAACTGGGAATACATCAAACCAAAAAGCTTCACAGAGCAAAGGAAAGGAAACAGTAAACAGAGAGAAAAGCAACATATGAGAGGAAAGAAAATAATAAACCATATATTTGATAGTGTTCATCTCTATTATATATAAAGAATTCCAACTCAAAACAGACAAACACAAAATCCCAAATTACCGGATTAAAAAATGAAAAAGGTACATGAGTAGAAGCTGTCTCCAAAGAAGATATACAAATAGCTAACAGGTACATAAAAAGATGCTCAACATCACTAATCATCTGGGATGAACAAATCAAAACCACAAAGAATATCACCTTATACCTGTTACAGTGGCTATTATGAAAATACATTAAAAAAAAAAGTGTTGGCAAGGATGTGGAGAAATTGGAACTCTTGTGAACTGTTTCTGGGAATGGTAAATGGTGTCGTCAATAAGGTGGTTCCTCCACAAATTAAAAATATAATTACCATATGATCCGGCCATCTCACTTTTGGTATATATATGAAAAAATTAAATCAGAACCTTAAAAAAATATATCTGTACCCTCTTCTTGACTGCAGCATTATTCACAATAGCCAAGATATGGAAATAACTCAAATGCCCATTAATGGGATAAAGAAAATGTTATATTTTATATATATAAATGTATCATATTGCATAAATATATTAAATTATTATGGTATATATAATATGCACTACTATTCAATGTATTAGTATATATTATATCTTATATAATATATAAATATATTATAGTAATATGGAATATTATTTAACCTTTAAAAAGAAGAAAATAATGTCATTTGCAACAACATTATTGATCTTGGAGAACATTATACTTAGTGGAATAAGTCAGTCTCAAAAAGAAAAATATTGCATGATCTTACTTACATGTGGTATCTAAAATAGAATAAAGTGTCTTGGCTGATGTGGCTCAGTGTTTAGAGCATTGGTCCACGTACCAAAGAGCTGAGGCTTCGACTCCCAGTCAAGGGCATGTACTTGGGTTGCAGGTTCGATCCCTGACCCTAGTCAGGGCATGTGTGGAAGGCAATCAATTGATGTATCTATCTTGCATCAATGTTTCTCTCTATATATATCTTCTTCTATTTTTCCTTTACACTCTCTAATGGAAAAAAAATCAATGGAAAAAATATCTTTGGGTGAGGATGAACAAAAATAAAATAAACAAAGTAGCAAAACTTTATAGAATCAAAGAATAGAATGGTGATTGTCAGGGGCTAGGGAGAAGGAAAAATGGGCTGCTGTTGATCAAAGAGTACAAAGTTTCAGTTATGTAAGATACATAAATTCTTGAGATGTAATGTAGAGCATGGTGTCCATAGCTAAAATACTATATTGTATACTTGAAATTAGCTAAGATGGTAGATCTTAAATTAAATCTTCTCACCATAAAATGAAAAATAATGAAAATGATGTAAATATGATGGATATATTAATTAACTTGATTATGTGAACATTTGCAATGTATACATATCAAAACATGAAGTTGTATACCTTAAATATGTGCAATATTTATGTAAATTATACTGCAGTAAAGCTATCATAAATCTGGAATTTCAATAAACTTTAACTGGAATTTTAGGCATATTTTGACATATAATTTCTACCTTAGCTTTTTAGAAATTTTATTATTTAGTTGACAGTTTTTCAGGTTATTTTCCAGATGAGACATATTTTGAGTAATGATGACTCATGTATATATTCTTTTTATTATCCTGAAATGTATATTAAGACTACAGAAATTTAAATGTTAACTTTAATAGATGATTAAAATATATTTTAGAAATTACCGTAACCCTACATATATCCTTCCCCTTTTTAAAAAATATAAAACATAGCTGGTAACCTTGGAAGTCATATCTTGAACCTGAAATTTCACTAGTCTAAGCTGGAGAACTTGTACATGCATCATTTAGTGGCAACTAATAGTGAATTCATAAATTATTTGTGCTGGATAATAGCATTATTTTTTATGAAAGAATATAAGTTTAACTTAATTATGTTAAGTTTAATTAACCTGTTGGAGCAGTAAAAATGTAAAAAGTTAATTTACTTAAAAGCAACAAATGAATGAACTTAACAATTAATTTTAAGGTATTTTAAGATGGGGAAAAGAGAGAAAAATCCATAAATACTTTATGCTCAGCATGCATAGAAAAAAATCAAACATTATATCACAGATCTAAATGTTTGATGTCTTGAGATATGCAATCAAATAATGAGTCACTCTGTTTCACTTTCTCCTATCATCAACTTTATTGGTAAATTCATTGGAGTGGTCAGTATTTTAGTGGTGCGTACCAGTGAAACCAAAGCAAAGACTACATGTTGATGACCATACCAGTGTATTTTCATCTCTGTTCCAGAAAAAATTACTGTACCTATAAAAGCCTTTCCTGTGGCACTGGCCAGATAACTCAGCTGGTTGAAATGTTGTCTCATACACCAAGAGGTTGTGGGTTCAATTCCTGGTCAGGGCATATACCTAGGTTTTGAGTATGATTTTCCGTCAGAGCCCATATGGGAAGCAATAGATAGATGTAGAAATATTGATATTTCTCCCTTTCTCTCTTTCTAAAATCAGTTAAAACATATCCTTGGGTGAAGATTAAAAATAAATGAATAAATAAATAAATGGCTTTCCTATGAATCAGATCTTTTTTTTTTTTTTTTTTTAATCTTCACCTAAGGATATTTTCCCATCTATTTTCAGGCAGAGAGAGAGAGAGAGAGAGAGAGAGAGAGAAAGAGAGAGAGAGAGAGAGAGAGAGAGACCTGTGAGAGAAACACATCAGTTAGTTGCCTCCCACAGAACCCTGACCAGGGCCGGGACCCAACCGCAACCAAGGTACATGCCCTTGACCTGAATCAAACCCATAACTCTTCAGAGTATGGCCAACGCTCTAACTGCTGAGCCAAACCAGTCAGGGCCTAATCAGATCTTTTTGAGGGGAAGAAACGAGATATCTTTACTAAACTGTAACTTAAGTATAGGACTCAAAATTCCCAAACTGAATGTATACATGATTTCATTTTTACTGTTTAATAAAAGTGAAAAGAGGTTAATGTACTATAACTCATATTAAAGTCAGTGTACTTTATATTGTTCCATTATAAATACAATTTTTCATTAAATTTTCTGGAGAGTTTATTGTGTAAATTATTAATCAGAACAAAGCTCTTTGCTTTTTACTTTGTATTATATTTGTAGACTCTGTATACTATTTCTGCACAGTATATTGCTTTTATACCAGCCATTTTATGAAGTATGAATATTTCATAGTAGTTTCATACTATTTGCAAAAGTAATGATGCTGAAGAAGCATTTCAGTGATGCAATTTCATATCTTATTTTTAAAATCCTATAAAGATACACATTAATAAAAATCCTTTAAACAATAAAACAAAAGACTGTAGTTAATATTCCCTTTAGAATGAACAAAGGGTGTCTCTATAATCATATCAATTTAATAAATTTTCAACTTTCTGTCCAGTGCAATAAGGTACTAAACAACTATTGATGTGACATTTTTTTAATATGCACATAAATAGCTGACAAAAATCTGGGTAAAAGAAACAGGTACAAAAAAGCAGTCGCTTTTCTTTGAGGATTGTATAATCACTAAAACTGTGTTGAAAAAACATTGTTTAAGTGTAAGGCATACTTTTTCATTAATTTTTTTTCTTTATTGATTTTAGAGAGAGAAGAAGGGAGAGGGAGAGAGAGAGAGAAACATCAGTGAGAGAGAACATTGATTGGCCATCTCCTGTATGCCCCCCACTGGGGATTTGGTCCACAACCTGGGCATGTACTCTGACCGATAATCGAACCAGTGACCTCTTGGTGCATGGGTCTATGCTCAACCACTGAGTCACACCGGCTGGGCAAAATGTAAGGCATACTTTTAATTATCAAAGAACAATTACAATGCTAATGCATGGAGTAACAATTTTAAATTTAGTGGCACTGGTTTATTCAAAATGTGTACATATATGTATACATGTGTATACATCTATATCTATCTGTCTCTATATATAGATAGTGGGGAACTTATTATCAAATTTATTATTGTTATTAGCAAGAACAAACCTTTACATCTAAAGCCCAAAGTAAAGCTATCTGTCTCATTTATGGATATCATTATCACCATGGTAAATTAAAACTAAAATTAAAATCAAGACTCAAAACTGAAAGTCCAACCAATGTTAAACATTTAATAAGGTGTCATCAATTTATCACTAGATTAGTATTGGATAGCAGAATAGCAAGCATGCTCAACGCTGTCCATCAGATTGCCTAATTATTGATACAATAAAGAAAAACTAGCCCTGCCATAGGATTCCAGAAGTACACTCTCAGCTGGTTTTGAGTGAGTAATTTATCATGTTGGTGCAGGAAACACTGAAAGAGGACAGGAGACACTGTCAGTAAAGGGTGTGGAATCAGCCAGGGACCTTTCTTGGTGACAGCACTTCAAGTCCCGGCTGGTCCTCCAGGCCGCTCCGTTATGCAATGAGGGTCGCAGCAGATCTCAAACGGGGACCAGGGACCGATTCTGGGCCTCCACATGCCAAGGTGCTCTCAGGACAGACGCCCCCCGTGGGCAGCCTGCTTGGCCTGCTGTGACAGTATATGGTGCTGGGGCGCCCTTGCGGGTTGCCTTTTGGCGGGCTGACAGCAGCAGATCCTCGCCTGATCGCCTGGCCCTGGTCAAGCAGGGCTGGCTCTACTACCCACGTCCACTACCCTGAGCCACGACGGATGCTCCCGTTACCCACATACCTGGACACCCTGTCCCCCGATGGGAGGTGGCGCAGTTCCAGAACCCGAAGGCTCAACTTGGAGAGAAGGTGTTGGAGGGGCCAGAGCTCAGCTGTATACACTTCCTCAGGGAACCTGATGGGCTTCTGGGAATGAAGGGTTTTGTATTAACCAAGGTTTAGTAACTCTATTTTGGGAAAACATTTTAAAGAAATAATTTGTGTACAAATATTTTTGTAAAAAGGCTTAACACTGTGCTTTACACTGGAATGTCCCGATAAATACTGAATACCCAAATATAGTGCCATTATTATTTTAATAATATCACACCTATGTACTATAATTAATACAATAGGATTATACACAATTAAAACTATTTATATGGAACTTTTAATGCCATCAGAACATTCTGGTTATATATATATATATATATATATATATATATATATATATATATGGTGTTGATTGGGAAAATTAGAATAAGAGTTTGTAATTACAAGATGCCAGATTTTTGCACATATTTATAGACATGAATATATGATTAAATATGTTACAAATTTTTTATTTCATATTAAATTATCAAAAAGTTAGTAAATTCTTATTCATCTACTTGTATTGCAATTAAATGAGAACATTTTATTTTTCAAATGACTCCAAAATGTACATTGAAACTTGCATAAGGAATGTTAATATTTAAGTTGATTTCTTTACAAATAAAATTAATAAATTTTTAACAAATAAAAATATAAGGCAAAATAGGTTAAGTTAATCTAGTATGAAAGACATCTGGAAAATATTGTTTCAATTATTTCTTCCAATTACATTTCGAATGCCTTTACATATGAATAAGACTGACATGCATGTTTTAACTTCAACACTTTAGTGCTGAGTAGTTACTTAAAGATATATCATATATATGTATATATCTATGTATAAAGATATATATACTATGTATTTATTTATATATTTGTATTTATATAATATATATATACACACATATATATAGTT
Organism: Tadarida brasiliensis; assembly: GCA_030848825.1. NCBI lineage: Eukaryota > Metazoa > Chordata > Mammalia > Chiroptera > Molossidae > Tadarida > Tadarida brasiliensis. Next base: position 146,006,432 of record CM061257.1, on the reverse strand, counting down.
TTAAAGATAAACACAAAACCATTTATTCAATTATTACATGACAGTTCCTTCTTAGAGACAAATATAGCACAATTTCCATTTCTTTCTGTTCTGAATAGGAGAAAATGATAGCAAAATCAATAAAGAGAATTGTAAGGTCAAGATGAAAAACATTCCCAGTTCAGGTCTTAATTTCAGGAACAATTTGCCATGACATCCGTGTAGTCTCTTCATGGAAGTTTAGCAGATCTGACAGCTAATTAATTATAAAGCAAGATTAGAGACTGGACAGAAGTGCTGGCAGAGGAGAATTCATCTTTTGTGTCAAGATGTTTCAGTATATTCATTTTCTTAGGCCTGAAACACATACCTCTAGTAAATCATTGTTTATCTTTAAGCTCAAAAAGGAAATCAAACATGACATGAACAATTACCAAGATATTCTCAGAGAAATGCAATCTCAAAAAAGAAACACAAAAACAAATCAGAAGTATGTGACTGTGTTTTTGGTCTGAATTATATGCAATATCTAAAATTACTTTAAAAATGTAAGACAGAAATACAAAGCTATCAATAGACAGTGCATATAAAAGATCAAGAATTAAATATAGATGCAAAAATAATATATTGTGATTTAAGAATACAAAACTCAAGACAATATTACTATAAATTAAATAGAAAAATTTTGCTAATAAAAAATCATAAGGAAGGTCAAGAACACTAGCATGATAAATCACACACACGCACACACACACACACACACACACACACACACACTGCACCTAGATATCATTTTCAAACCGTAGAATATCAAAGATAAAGAAAAAGTCCTAAAAGAAGCCAGAGGACAAAAATATCTTATATCTAAAATTTATTTGGAGAAGCAAAGGACTCAAAATAGCCAACATAGTATTAGGAGAAGAATAAATTTAGAAGAGGACCCCTATCTGACTTCATAACTAACAAAGCTATAATAATCAAGACAATGGGGTTTGTCAAAAGCACAGATACATAGAGAAATGGAACATAGTAGTCCAGAAATAGACATACACAAATATAGTCAACTGATTTTTGACAAAGGAGCCCAGGGAATACAATGAAGAAAAGTTATCCTTTAAAACCAGTTGTTCTGGAAACACTGAACATCCATATGCATAAAATGAATCTAGACACAGACCTTATGTCCTTAAAATAATTAACTAAAAGTGCATCATGAACCTAAATGTAAATGTAAAGCTATAAAACTCCTAAGATAACACAGGAGAAAATCTAGATGGATTTGGGTTTGGCAACTTCTTAGGTACAACATCAAAAAGCACAATTGATGAAAGAATGAATTGAAAATTTGGACTTGATTAAAATTAAAAACTTCTCTGAGAAATTCATTATAAAAAGAATGAAAAGACAAGCTACAGACTGGCAGAAATATTTGCAAAATACTTTTCTGATTAAAGACAGCTACTCAAAACATACAAAGAATTCTTAGAACTCAACAATAAGAAAACAATCTGAATAACAAATGGACCAAATATCTTTACAGATAGCTCCCAAAAGAAGATTTACAGTTCACTAGTAAGTATAGGATGAAAAGATGCTCCATATAATGCATCATTAGGGAATGTAAATTAAGACAGGTTCCCAATACAACGTTTATTAGAATGACCGAAATCTGGAACACTGACAACACCAAATGCTTGTAAGAATATGGAGCAACAGAAACTCTCATTCACCAGTGAGGGAATGTAAAATGGTACAGACACTTTAAAAAACAGTTTGGCAGTCTCTTACAAAACTAAACATATTCATAATATGTACACACAAAAACCTGCACACAGATGTTAACAGCAGCTTTATTCATAATCACCGAAGCATGGCAGCAACCACGATGTCCTTTAGTAGGTGAATGGATAAATTTTGGTATATCCAGACAATGGAATATTATTCAGCACTAAAAAGAAATGCTCCATCAAGCCTAGAAAGTACATGGAGGAATCTTAAATGCATATTACTAAGTATGCATTTAAAGAAAAGCCAACCTGAAAATGCTACATATTCTATGATTCAAATTATATGACATTCTGCAAAGGGCAAAACTATAAAGAATATAATAAGATCAATGGTTTCTGGGGGTTAGGAAAAAATGAAAGATGAATAAGTCACAGATTTTAAGGGCAGTGAAACTATTCTGTATAATACTATAAAATTAAATATATGTCATTATAAATCTTTCCAAATGCACAGTATGTACAGTAATTTAATCTGTGGACTTTGGGTGATAACATTGTGTCAATATAGGCTCATCAATCATGGCAAATGCATCACTCTGATGGGGGATGTTGACAGTGGAAGAGTCTATACATGTGTGGTCCATGAGGTATATGAGAAATCTCTGTACCTTCTATTCAATTTTGTTATGAACCTAAAAATACTCTTTAAAAATAAAGTGTATGTAAACAAATAAGTGAACAAATGAATAAATGAATGTTGATTTCTGTCTCTATTATAGCTAATTATAAAAATGTTTAAAATGACACCACACAAAACTAAATTAGTTCTACTTTGTAAGGATTGTTTTCTGAAAGACAGTAGTGTTTCATGTTTAGAAGAACATGTTCCGTGGAATCAGAAAAATTTGAATATAATTTTGACCTTGTGATCTATGGCATACTTCCCTCTCTAGCATCTGTTTCCTCAAAATAATTTTTAAATATATATATACTCAGAGATTATAAGAATATAAATACATTGTACAGTATAGTGAAATGTTCTACTACACAGCAAAATCTCAAAAAGTATTGCATTGCATCTATTTCGAATCAGTGGATAATTTGTCTCATCTGGAAATCTTAGCCAGCAGACTGCAAATACAGGCATGGGCAAGTGTAGGTTTACAGTAGTGAGTATGGGAAACACAGAGCTTGTTTTTATTTTATTATTTATTAATTATTATATAATTTATTTGTATTGCAACTATACGCCTATTTTTGCCCTCCCCATATCTGAGTCTCTTTTGACTTAATCTAGTTATTATCTAGGGTTATCATATACCTGCAGCTATTAATTCCATAACATTGCCAAATGATATTTTTCCATAGCTTCTAATACAAAATTTTTTAAGATGAGATTTTTAGAAACTATGGGATTTTGTTGCCAAGGGGTTATGTTCTCTAAGAATTAAAAAAATCAGTAGCCCTGATGATATATGAAGTCTCAGTTTTCTTTATGGAATTCTGTCTGTGTACTTGTGTTTGTTTTCAGTTAATGTCTACATCTTCTCCCCCTTTTTCCTTTTCCTGAAGTTCAGTGTCAATATGGGCTGCTGATTTTAAAGAAAAGGCCCCTTGCCGCTGAACTAGGTACGTAATTTGGACCAGTACCATGGCCTCTCTGGTCTTCATCGATATTAAATATTAAAATAACAATGAAAGCCTAGATTCTGAGTTACACTATGCACTAGAAATGAATTAGTCTATGTGTATTAACCTGTTTTGTTTGTCAGCTCTGCTTCTTAACTGAAAGCTTAAAGAACACCATATCTCAGTGTAATCAATTGTAAAGGTATTTTCATAGAATGCAGTGATGGAAGGAAATGTAAAACTAACCTAAACCAAGAGTTGGGGAGCAACTCATTTACTTAGAAGGCGACCCCAGGAAGCAGAATGAAGGGCAGTGAAAATGAGACAGAAAAAGGATAAAAATAAGAGTTTGTCAAGCTGGTCATCTCTATGGAAACGATGGGCTTATCCTTATTGCAGACCATCTGGTTAACCGTACAGAATGTACATTAGAATTGTTTTATGAGAGAACAAAAAACCTGGGTAACGTATCTACCACCCTGCATCCACTGGTTAATGGTTCCTTGTGGAGTTATGAATTCTCCCACACTTTTGAGGTGCAGCTGTGTTCAGCACAGGAGCTTTTTTCCACAGCTTTTAAGAAAAGCAACTGGAGGGCAGGGTGCATGCTTGATGTGGGACTCTGGGCAAATGCAAAGACCTATTGCAGCAGCTCTAACTACTTGGCAGACATTGTTTAAATACCTTAGAGGTAACAACTACTTTACCTTATTCACCCAATGAGAACTATAGAAAATGTCATCCCAATTATACAGATGAAGAAATAAAGGTACACGTAGACCGACATATCCAATATCACACAGCTAGTGAGTGACTAAACCAGAAATTAACCTCTTAGCAGTCTGGCTCTGGACCTTGCATTATCAGTAACTAGACATACTAAACTTAAAGTGTTTTTTTTGTTTTTGTTTTTGTTTTTAAATATATTTAAGCCCTGGCCTGTTTGGCTCAGTAGTTAGAGTGCCGGCTGTGGACCAAAGGATCATGGGTTCGATTGTGGTCAAGGGCATGTACCTGGGTTGCAGTTTCGATCCCCGGCCCTAGTTGGGCCCCACCTGGGGTTTTGAGTAGGAGGCAACCAACTGATGTGTTTCTTTTACATGATCTCTCTCTCTCTCTCTCTCTCTCTCTCTCTCTCTCTCTCTCTGTCTCTGTCTCTCTCTACCTCCCTTCTAAAAAAATCAATGGAAAAGTATCCTCGGGTGAAGATTAATAACAACAAATATATATATATATTTAAGATCACTGTTTATAAGCAGTTTTTCCCCCAAGTAAACATCACTGAAAAGTTGTTGAATCTCAGATAACCTGATACGTAGAGCCCATGATGTTTCACACTGTCAACTTCTGTTCCATGTGAGGATCAAAACATTTTGTATTATAGATCAAAGCATATGAGTATAATTTAATATAGTGGTTTGCCAATAAGGAAAAACATTGCTCATTAAAACTCAGTAACAAAAAACAACTACCTCAAACTATTTATTTCAGTTGTTTTCTTACTGCTATACTTTATTTATTTTAGCCTACTGAATTAAGTGTCTCTAGTGTGTTCTCTAAATCACTTTGCCCTCTTATTTATTTTGATGTTCTGCTATGCATTTTAATTCCACTGCTGGTTACCATCTTATCGCTATCAAACATAAAAATTTATTTTTTCACATTATAAGATTTTTAAATTTATTTTTCCATTTTTATTGAGATATAACTGACATATAATATTGTATTAGTTTAAGGTGTAAAACATAATGATTCGATATATGTTCATTGTGAACTGATTACCACAATTAAGTTAGTTAACATTCATCACCTAACAGTTACAATTTTTTCTATTGACATATTAAATTATGACTTCACAAAATTAAATATATTATTATGCAGAATTTAATATGCATACATCACCATCAGAAAAAATTTTTGAATGCTTTTATTGAAAAACTTCTCCCACCCCTGACTTTTCATGAGTTAGTTGAGAGTATTAAAATTGTTGTTATCATTACATCTTTTTTATTTCAATAATTATTAGACAAAAATTTCACACAAACTTCAAGGCATATCACAATCCATTTCAACTTTTAATAAACATGTCAGAAGACCAATTCTTATTTTTTCTATTCTTTTCATTTTGTCTATGCTTGTCTTGAACTCCTTGTTCTGATTAAATTCCCATCTGACCCGATACACTGCTACAAGTGCTTTTCTCCTCCAGATACTGTTCATAGATATCCTCTAGTGCCTTTTACAAAATAGCAAAATAAAAAAAGAAGGTTTTGTGGTGGGTTTTTTTTGCCCTGAAAAAGAAAAAAAAAGGTACCATTGTTTTGTGGTTGATCAGCATGTTCTTAAGGGGAGTTTTTGTCTCAAGGGCACAGATACTGCTCTTTTGCGTGTTGACTTCCTGTTGCATATGCAACATTATACAGTTATCTTTGCCCTATAAGTAAACTGAATTTTCTCTCCTGAAACTTGTAATATTTTCTCTTTATCCTTGAAATTCATGGAATATATATATATATATGGCCTTATTGAGGTATAACTGAAATCTTGAGGTGTAACTGATATATTGAAGTATAACTGATATAATGAAATGTTATACATATTTATTATATATATTTTGATGAGTTGCACATATACATCTGTGTACCTTCACCACAATCACATACATCACTTGTAAAACTTTTCCTATGTTCTTTTGTATGTATTTTTTTCTGTTTATTTGTTTTATTGTGGTAAGAAAACAATATGAAAACTATTCTCTTTATATATTTTAAAGTATGCAACACCATATTATTAAATATATGTATTGTATTATACAGCAGATCTCTAGAATTTATTCATTTTATGTAACTGAAACTTTTACCCATTGAATAATACTTTCCTTTTACCCTCCCTCTGCCCTAGGAACCACCATTCTATCCTCAGCTTCTACGAATTTGACTTTTTAAAAAAAATATGGTTTTATTGATTTTAGAGACAGAGGAGGGGAGAGGGAGAGAGAGAGAGAAACATCGATGGAGCCTGCAACCCAGACATGTGTCCTAATCAGGAACTGAACCAGGGACCTCTTGGTCCATGGGACGATGCTCAACCAACTGAGCCACCTGAGCTAGGCGAGTTTGACTATTTTAGACACTTCATTCATAAGTGGCATCATGCAGCATCTGTCTTACTGTGACTGGCTTATATCACTTAGTATAATGTCCTCTAGGTTCATCCATATCATAAATGATAGATTTCTTCCTTTTTATTTATTTATTTAAAATCCTCACCCTAGTATATTTTTCTATTTATCTTCAGACAGAGTGGGAGGGAAACAGAGGGAGAGAAAGGGAGAGAGAGAGACACATAAACGTGAGAGAGACATATCGAGTGGTTGACTCCTGAACGACCCCGACCAGGGCTGGGGATGAACCACAACCGAGGTACGTGCCCTTGGCCGGAATCGAACCCAAGACCCTTTGGTCCGCGGACGAATGCTCTAACTGCTGAGCCAAACCGGCCAGGGCAGATTTCCTTCTTTTTAAAGGCTGAATAATACTTTGTTGTATGTATATACCATACTTGCTTTATCAATTTGTTTGTCAATGGGCACTTGGGTTGTTTCTATATCTTGGTTTTATGAATAATGCTGCAATAAACATGGGAATGCAGATGTCTCTTCAAGATTCTGATTTTATTCTTTTGGATATATACAGAAAAATTGGATTGCTGGATCACATGGTAGTTCTATTTTTTAATATTGTGAGGTACCTCCATACTGTATTCCATAGTGGCTACACCATTCTACATGTCCTCCTACAGTGAGTGAATAAGTATTCTGATATCTACATGTTTTTGCTAACACTTGTTATCATTTGATTTTTGACAATAGACAACCTAACAAGTCTGATGAGATATCTCATTGTAGTTTGGATTTACATTTGCATTTCTCTGCTGATTAGTGATGTTGAACACTCTTTAATATAGCTGGTAGTCATTTGTATGTCTTCTTTGGAGCAGTGTCTATTTATGTCCTTTGCCCATGTTTAAATTAAGTTATTTGTTACTTTGATAGTGAATTGTAGAAGATTCTTATCAATTTTGGATATTAACCCCTTATCAGACAGATGATTTGCAGATATTTTCTTCCATTCCATTGGATGCTTTTCTACTTTATTGATTGTTTTTATTTTTTTTTTCTTTATTGATTTTAGAGAGAGAGAAGAAGAGAGGGAGAGAGAGATAGAAACATCAATGAGAGGGAACATCGATTGGCCACCTCCTGCATGCCTCCCACTGGGGATCGGGCCCACAACCTGGGCATGTGCCCTGACGGTGAATCAAACCGATAACCTCTTGGTGCATGGGTCGATGCTCAACCACTGAGCCACACCAGCCAGGCTATTGATCATTGTTTTTTTAAAATATGTTTTAATAATTTTTTAGAGACAGAGGAAGGGAGAGAGAGATAGAAACATTGATGTGAGAGAGAAACACTGACTGGCTGCCTCCTGCATGCCCCCTACTAGGGATTGAGCCCACAACCCCAGGCACATGCCCCAACCAGGAATTGAACTGGGACCTCTCAGTCCATGGGACAATGCTCAATCCACTGAGCCACACAGGCTGGGCTACTGATTGTTTTATATTTAAAAAAAATCATACTCATGCCCTGGCTGTTTTTGCTCAGTGGTTAGAGCATCAGCCTGTGGACCAGAGAGTCCCAGGTTTGGTTCCCGCTAAGGGCACGTACCTCGGTTGCAGTTTGTCCCCAGCCCCGGTTGGGGTTGTGTGGGTGGCAACCACTTGATGTGTTTCTCTCACGTCTATATTTCTCTCTCTCGTCCTCCCTCTCTCCCTCCGGTCTATCTGAAGATAAATGCAAAAAAAAAAAAATCATACCCGTTAATATCCAAAATATATAAAGAACTCATATAACTCATTAATAAAAAACTGAAAATCCAATTTTAAAATGGACAGAAGTGTACTGAAGTCCCCTTTCTCCACACCCTCTCCAGCACTTGTTGTTTGATGATTTGTTGATGGCAGCCATTCTGGCAGTTGTGAGGTGATACCTCATTGTTGTTTTAATTTGCATCTCTCTGATGATTAATGACACTGAGCATTTATTTTTTCATACATCTCTGGGCCATACACTGCTGGTGGGAATGCAGAATGGTGCAGCCACTATGGAAAACAATATGGTATTTCCTCAAAAACTTAAAAATTGATATGCCATTGGACCCAGTGATGCCACTTCTAGGAATATGTCCTAAGAAGCTTAAAGCACCAATCAGAAAGAATATATGTACCCCTATGTTCATAGCAGCACTATTTACAATTGCTAAGATCTGGAAACAGCCCAAGCGTCCATCAATAGATGAGTGGATAAAAAAGCAGTGGTACATATACACAATGGAATACTATGCAGCTGCAAGAAAGGAAGATCTCCTATCCTTTGAGAAGACATGATCTCATTTATTTGTGGAATATAATGAACAAAATAAGGTGATGAACAAAGTAGACTCAGAGACATAGAAGTAGGGTTCAGACTGACAAACTTCAGAGGAGGGGGTGTGGGGGAGGGAAGAGATAAACCAAAGAACTTATGCATATAAGCATAACCAATGGACAAATGGACATAACAATGCTGGAGGGTGGGGGTGGGATATATATATGTGTATATATATATATATATATAATGACAGAAAAACTGAGTAGATGTTCTTCCAAAGAAAATTTAGAAATAGTCAATAAGTACATCAAAAGATGTTCAACATCACTAAGCATTGGAAAAATGCAAATGAAAATGACAATGAGATATCGCCTTACACCTGTTAAATGGTATCATCAAAGAGACAAGGGATAACAAATATTGGTGAGGATGTGGAAAACAGGAAACCCTGTGCAGTGTTGGTGGGAATGTAAATTGGTGCAACCATTATGGAGGTTTTTAAAAATTTTTTAAATGCCTGCATTTCATGTTTATTGCAGCATTATTCACGAAAACAACCTAAGTGCCTGTCAATAAATGATTGGATAAAGAAGATGTGATACACACACACACAAATATTATTCAGCCATGAGAAAGATGGAAATCCTGCCATTTATGACAACATGGATGGATGTTGAGGGCACTATGCTAAGTGAAACAAGTCAGACCGAGAAAAACAAATACTGTATGATATCACTTATATGTGGAATCTAAAAACGTCAAAGTTCTAGAAACAGAATGGAAAAGTAGTTACTAGGGGCTTGGGCATGGGGAAAATGGAGACATGTTGATGAAAGAGTACAAACTTCTAGTTAGAAGATGAATACGTTCCAAGGTACTAATGTACAGCATGATTATTATAGTTAATTTTACTGTATTGTATACTTGAAAGTTGCCAAGGTTGGTTAAATGTTCTCAGCACAAAAAAGAAAGGGTAATTATGTGGCATAATGGAGGTGTTAGCTAACTACAGTAGTAATCATTTTGCAATGTAAAGGAGTATCAAATCAGCATGTTGTAGTCCTTAAACTTATGTCATTATAAACAATAAAGGTGGAAAAAATATTTCTGGAAAGATAAGAATAGTCAACAAAGTTGCTTATGCATATTATCATAGACATTAGGGTGAAAAGTGGTTAGTTCCTAAATCCATAATCTTTAATTAATTTTAAAAAGGACTTCCGGTCAAGATGGCGGCGTAGGTAAACGTGGTATCATGTCCTCCCACAACCACATCAAAGTTACAACTGAACTACAGAACAACCATCATTCAAAACCACCTAAAATCAAGCTGAATGGAAGTCCTATAGCTACGAGATTAAAGAAGCAGCCTCATGGAAACTGGTAGGAGGGGCGGAGGCGCAACGGGCTGGTCCCACACCCGCATGAGGCGGATAAAAATTAGGAGGGACACCTCGGCTGTGAAGGTCCTCCCTGAGGACTGAGGGGTCCCCGTCCCACACCAGGCGCCCAGCTCAGGGTTCCAGTGCCAGGAGGAGAATCCCCATCACTTCTGGCTGGAAAAACCAGCGGGAACTGAGGCTGAGGCACGCTGGAGCCCCCGGCAGCTCCTCTTAAAGGGCCCGTGCATGGACTTACTCGGATTCGCACCCTCCAGGCTCCAGAGTTTGGGAGACAGCTTGAAAGGCACCAGAATCATATGGGGAAGAACTGAGCTGTTTGGCATTGGAGCAAGGGCTGGAGAGGCAGCTTTCTCCTAGACAGATGCGCTATCAGAGGCTTTTGTTCCTTTGGTGAGCCCTTCCCTGGGCCAGCAGACACCGCCATATCTGGGACTCCAGCAACCTGGCTCACACTGTTTGCCCCACCCTAGTGATTCCCTGAGGCCCCGCCGCACCCAACTTTCAGGCCCACCCAAGCTGTTGCCAGTTGCTTGACCATAGGATTGGCCTGTCTTGAATCCTGCTTCAGCTTTTCCTAAATTCTTTCAAACAAGCAGCATCTGGTCAGAGCTAGCCCCATACCTCTTGCTAAGTAATACATAGAAACAAACACAGGGAGGCAGCCAAAATGAGGAGACAAAGAAACAGGTCCCAAATGAAAGAACAGAACAAAACTCCAGGAAAAGAACTAAGTGAAATGGAGATAAGCAACCTAACAGATGCAGTGTTCAAAATACTGCTTATAAGGATGCTCAATGGACTTAGTGAGAACCTCAATGAACTTAGTGAGGGCCTCAAGAGCATAAAAAAGCACCAGTCAGAAATGAAGGATGCACTAACTGAAATAAAGAATAGTTTACACAGATGCAATAGTAGAGTAGGTGAAGCCAAGAAGCAAACCATCGATTTGGAATATAAGGAAGCAAAAAACACCCAATCAGAACAGCAAAAAGAAAAAAGAATCCAAAAAAATGAGGATAGTGTAAGGAGCCTTTGGGACAACTTCAAGCATGCCAACATTCGCATCTTGGGGGTGCCAGAAGGAGAAGAGAGAGAACAAGAAATCGAAAACCTATCTGAAACAATAATGGCAGAAAACTTCCCCAACTTGGTGAAGGAAACAGACATACAAGTCCAGGAAGCACAGGGAGTCCCAAACAAGATGAACCCCAAGAGGCCCACACCAAGACACATCATCATCAAAATGCAAAAGGTTCAAGACAAAGAGAGAATCTTAAAAGCAGCAAGAGAAAAGCAGTTAGTTACCTACAAGGGAGTTCCCATCAGACTGTCAGCTGATTTCTCAAAAGAAACTTTGCAGGCCAGAAGGGAGTGGCAAGAAATATTCAGAGTGATGAAAAGCAAGAACCTACAACCAAGAGTACTCTATCCTGCAAAGCTGTCATTTAGAATCGATGGCCATATAAAGAGTTTCCCCAACAAAGAAAAGCTATAGGAGTTCATCACCACCAAACCATTATTATATGAAATGTTGAAGGGTCTTCTTGAAGAAAAAGATAAAAAAATATGAACAAACAAAATGGCAATAAATACATATCTATCAACAATTGAATCTACAAACAAAATGAACAAGCAGAACAGAAACATTCTCATAGATACGGAGAACTTTTGTTGGTTACCAGATGGGTGGGGGCTGGGGGGATGGGTGAAAAAGGTGAAGGGATTAAGAAGTACAAATTGGTTGTTAGACTGACAAACCTCAAAGGGAAGGGGGTTTGGGGATGGGAAGAAATAAACCAAAGAACTTATATGTATATATGCATAACCAATGGACACAGACAACAGTGTGGGGAAAGGCAGGAGGGGGGCAGGAATGGGGAGGAGGGGGGCAATGGGGGAAAAATGAGGAACATCTGTAATACATTCAACAATAAAGATAAGTTAAAAAAATCTGTATTCAAATGAAGAATCTCACTTATATGGCTTCAGGAGCCATCTTTACAAGTGAAGCCTAGTGTATCTCCAGCTCTAGAATGTTTTCCCTAACCACTAATTTTTAAAACTTTTTTAAAAAATTAATAACACAATATACAGAGAAGTTTGTAAACAAAGCAACATTTATACATTTATTACCCATATGACCACTGTAGAGAATATTGCCTATACCCCAGAAGTCTACCTAATCACATGCTGCTGCCTTAGCCTGAATTGTAGGTAACCTAAAGTTTATGGTGATTACCATAAAACTCCTTATAGTTGTATTATCTTTGTATGCATCTCTGATCCACACAGTGTAGTTTTCCGTTTCTGAATATTGTAAGTCAAATTAAATATTTTCATTTTTGTCTCTTAAAAAAATAAATAATTAACTTTAAAAATAATGGTAACAATGAAACATATTTAACATAAGACTCAAAAAATAATACTTTTTAATTAAATTTATTGAGGTGGAAATTATGAATAAGATTATGTAGGTTTCAAGTGTACATTTATATGATATATGATCTGTACATTGCATTGTGTACCCACCACTCAAAATCAAATAACCTTAGACACAATATATTTGACCCCTTTACCCCTTCCAACTCCCCACACCTCTTCCCTCTAGTAACCACCATACTATTATTTGTAACTATGAGTATTTGTTTGTTTGTTTGTCTTCTTTGTTCATTTGTTGCTTTTAGTATTATATCCCACATATGAGTGAAATTATATGGTTCTTAACTTTTTCTGTCTGACTTATTTCACTTAGCATGATATTCTCCATCCATGTTGTCATAAATGGCGGTATTTTACCTATTCTTATGCCTGAGTAGTAATTCCATAGTATATATGTACCACATCTTCTTTACCCAATCATCTATTGAGGGATACATAGGTTGTTTCCATGTCTTGGCCACTGTGAATAATGCTGCAATGAACATAGGGGTGCATATATCTTTGTGAGTAAATGTTTTCTAATTTTGGGGGTAGATACCCAGAAGATGGGTTGCTGGGTCATATGGTAACTCTATTCTTAATTTTTTGAGGAACATTCATACTGTTTTTCATAGTGGTTGTACCAGTTTATATTCCCACTAACAGTGAATATGGGTTACCTTTTCTCTGAAAACCTCTCCATTGCTTGTTATTACTTATCTTCTATTAGCCATTCTAACAGGTATGAGGTTGTATCTCATTGTAGTTTTGATTTGCATTTCCCTAATAGCTAGTGAAGTTAAGTATATTTTCATATATCTATTGACTATTTGTATGTTTTCTTAGAAGAAGTGTCTGTCCAGGTCCTCTGCCCATTTTTTAAATTCTTATAAAGTAAAATATCATTATAATAAAAATGTTTGATTGGTAAAACATTTTTAAAATAAAAAATCCTACTGGTGATTGAATTTAAATATTAACTTTGAATAAACAAGGTTTTCTTCATCTTTGTGATATTTATTTTATTTGTTTTCATTTACTAATTTTGGTTTATTTTCTAGGTTGTCCCCTCTTCATTTTGAAATAGTCCATTTTTTTATATTGTAGGTGGCAAAGACTCCTTTATCCCTGAGCTCTCTTCTGAGGTAGGTTTAGACCTCAGCCCCTTCTTTGCTGGACTTGTAGCAAGAATCCTAAGTCAGTTTAGTGCAAATCTCCTAACCCTTGATATCTGATCACCCTTGCTTGCATTTGACAAGAATCCGCTTAAGTAGGTTTGACAAAAATCTCCCTACTCTTGATATGTCTCAGTCATTTGCCATCCCTGACTCTCTCTTCTGTTTTGGCTATAAATCCTCACTTGTCCTTGTTATATAGAGTTGAGTACCATCTCTCTCCCTTAAAGTAGTAGTCTTAACACCTGTCTTAATAGTCCTAACTACAACCTTCTTTACCATTTTATCAAATGCAAGAATTTTGTTTCTTTTACATAGGCCACCCTTATTTGTCTACCAAGTCTCTTATAGTGTCACTCATATTTGCCATATATTTTCTTATAAACTTAATGTATGAAATATTGCACTGGGTATTCCACAACTTAAGTATTCATCATACTTAGTTTCAAATATAAAGATTATGTTTTTATGATACCATAGTTATAGTTCAGAAAGTTTTTCTATTCCACTCATGATGTTGCCAGGAAAATTGTCAGTTTTATCAAATTTCCTTTTGACTCTTTAAAGTTTTTAATTTAAATATGAGAGAATTTTTTAGGATGCTAAATTTATTTTTAAGTAATTGTGACTTTTCTTCTATATTCAAGGTGGTCAATTCCTTCAGTATTGGCAAATAAAAAAATATTGGTTTATTTTAGGTGACAGAAAAAAGAACCCAGTTGAGAGTTCTATAATTCTCTACTTGTGAGTCAGGGGTAAAAAACTGGTCGGGTGGGGATTGGGGGAGTCTCTACTCCCAGATCCTTCCAACTGGAAGAAGCAATTTTCTACATTTTGTGATGACTGAGAAACATTCTCCCTGTTGCTGCAAACACCTTGACATTTTTGAATATCTGAAAAATACGGAAGCTCTACCAAGCTTCAATGGCAATAAACAATAGGTACACCATTGCTCATTTTAAATGAGAAAATATATGTAAAGCTATTAGAACTATGTCTGGCACTCAACAAATGTTAGCTATTCTTTTTGTTATTAAGAGAATGCACAGACTCCATGTCTTCAACACAGCTAATTAGAAGTTCATTTCATCCAGATTTCAGACTTTACATTTTAAATACTACCCTCAAGGCAGAACCAGCATGTCTTTATTGGTGTTTTATTCTAGACAAGGAGTTGTTTAGGGAAGGCCAGGTGAAAATTCTATGCCACCTTCTTCCTAGAATTTCTCTTCTTTTTTCCCTTTAAAAAATTTAATTGAATAATTGCATACCTACAGAAAGATGTGCACATCAGAAGCTTGTATTTTGACAAATTCTTGCAAAGTCAAGATTCTTGCACAATTACTACTGAAAACAAAAAAATATATAATATTACCATCACAACAGAAGTCTCCCTCAACCACCCTAATCATTACATCTCCCAAAGATTACCATTATTCTCATCTCTGTTCCCAAAGATTTTATGTTCTTTATTTTTATTTTGACTTTAAATGAATAAAATCAGTAAATATTTTTCTGTCTGTATTTTTTTTGTTGTTGTTAACATTATGTTGGTGGTATTTTTTTTTCACATTGTTTTGTGTATCTATACATCATTCATTTTTATTTCTGTACAATGTTACTTTTTAAAGAATATGTGACAATATATTTGACCCAATTACATATAATGTTAGCTACTACCAATTATATTGCTATAGATACACTGTTCTTCTCTTTGGTGCAAATATATACTTGTGTTGGTTATAGTACTAGAATGGATTTGCTTGGTAGTAGGGCATGCGTGTGTCCAACTCTAGCAGATGTCATCAGTTTACAATGTAGCACTTTCACCTTCCCTGCCCCACAGCGATATGCAAGGACTACCATCGCTTCACATTCTTGCCAATCCTCATTAAGTTTAGTTCTTTTTTATTAGATTTATTGCAGTGGATGAGTAGTTACCTCACTTTGTTGTTGAATTTAAGAACATGCTATCCCAAAATACGGTACCCTGGCATATGGACTATTTTGAGGTAGAGACATATAGCAGATTGAAGATGAGCACTCTGACCTTCCTCTTCTTTCTTAAAAGCAGATGACATTCCCAGGTAAAAGATGGCCTCCCTATACCAGAAGGAAAGTAACAATCTTATCACCACTGAGAAATTGAAATGAAGAGAATTGTATACGAACAAACCTTGTTACAATAACTCTTATTTTCTTTTATATTTCTCCCACAGTCTGGTCACTTTTTCACAATTGTCCATCTTTTTTTTTTCTTTTAATTTTTTTTCTTGATTGATTTTAGAGAGAGAGGAAGGGAGAGGGAGAGTGTTTCTCTCATAGAAACATCGATGAGAGAGACCATTGATCTGCCGCCTCCTGCATGCCCCCTACTGGAGATTTGGCCCACAACCTGGGCATGTGCCCCCACCAGGAATTGAACTGGGGACCTCTTGGTGCATGGGTCGATGCTCAACCACTGAGCCACACCAGCCAGACAACAATTGCCCATCTTTATTAAAGGTGTTATAAAAACATTTAGGTTTTGCCACTTCTTTGGGTCTTCTTTCCTTATGAAAGCTCCTGTGCCACATAAACTTGCATTAAAGAGGTAAAATTTTGCCCTGGCCGGTTTGGCTCAGTGGTTAGAGTGTCAGCCCGCGGACCAAAGAGTCCTGGGTCAAGGGCATGTACTTCGGTGCAGTTTGGTCCCTGACCCTGGTCGGGGTCCTGTGGGGGACAACCAGTGATGTTGATCTCTCTTTCTCTCTCTCCCTCCCACCTTATCTGAAGATAAATGGAGGTGTATCCTTGGGTGAGGATTAAAAAAAAAGAAGTAAAATTTTGCCTCTTTATATCGTTTTATATGTGTTTTCACGATAATTACAGAAGTTAATTTTCATTTTTTACCAGTTAATTGCATATGCTTTTGAGTTGACCTTTTTCTTATTGATTTTAGTAGTTACTTATATTGTTAATATGTAAGGAAAAATAATGCCCCAATAAAATTCTAAAATTAAGTCAAACTTATCATTGTCTGTCAAGGGAGTACTGGGCTATTCATGTACAAGTTCACGGGGCTTCTACAAGGAAACATTTGAAAGGGCTATAATAAAAGGTATATATCCCAAATGAGGCAAAATTCCAAATGCAAGTTTCTGCTCACAAGGTGGACTGTAAATTATCTGTGATTGATTGGACATGTACAGTTTTCATATCACAGACACTTGGAACTCTGTTTTCAAATCAGTCTGATATGAGTTGCTCATGAGTCAGCTGGCCTAAGATTTCATAGGGAGCCACACATTGCTGAAGCTTATCAGTGTTCTTGTTTTCAGTATATTCTGGATACAAGAACTTTGCCAGTTATATATTTTGTTACTACCCCACCATTCTGACTTGCCTATTTACACCGCTAAAGATTTTTGTTTGTTTGTTTTAATTAACAAAACAAATCCTCAGCCTTTTTCTTAGTGATTAGGACCTTTGGAGGGCTTTTTTTTTTTTTTTTTTTTTTTTTTTTTTTTTTTTTTTTTTTTTTGGTGCTGATTAAAAGATTCTTTCTTAACTCAAAGCCAGTAAAATTTTCTGTGTTTTATTTTTTCATTTGGATTTGCAGTCACCTGGAGTAGCATTTTATGTAAGGGGTGAGGTAGGATAAAGCTACACTTGGCCCATTGGGACTCCTGGGCCGGGCACCTTTTACTGAAAAGAATGAAGTTCCTCAGTATTCTGTAGTGCCACATTTGTTCCAAACCAAGTAATGTCTCATTTGCGAGTCCTTTTCTGAAATTTTTAATCTATATTTTCTCTTTGTCATTGTTTCAAAATCAAACTCTTTTCCAAAGTATAGCTTTAGAATTCCTTAAAATATGATCATATAAATCCTTAACTATTAGCAGACTTTGTACAGAACTCTATATGCATTAAAGAATGTTGAAATGTCTAAATTGGCTGCCCTGGCCTGTGTAGCTCAGTTGGTTGGGGGTGTTCCTGGGCATCAAAAGATTGCCAGTCCAATTCCCAGTCAGGGCACATGCCCAGGTTGCGGGCTTCATCCCAGGTAGAGGGCGTGCAGGAAGCAGCCGATCGATGTTATGCTCTCACATCATCAATGCTTCTCTCTTCTTCCTTCCTCTCTCTCTAAAAATCAAGAAAGAATTCTTTAAAAAATATTTCCAAACTGGCAAAATGTGTTCCATTTCCATAGCCCTTTAACAGACATCATTTTATTTCTCACAATAGCACCCTGGTATAGACTGGCCTGCACCCCTGTTAGCCCTTCACAGCAATTATGACGCTCTGGCCACTAATAGGATTAACCCACAGGATTTCCCCTGATTCTTGTCTGATTTTATTCATTGTAAATCAGGATTTTATCTCCTCTAAGAAAGAACTAATTCTTTGAAAGAAAAATATAACCTAGTTTTTAAAATACGTAAAGAACTTTTAAGAAATTTCTTGTATAGTATTACTTTAAATCTTCCCAGTAAGCCAGATAATTTATTATTTTTTTTAAAATTTGTCTAATTGTGGTCTTTTTAAATTTTAGTTTTATTTCATTTATTTTGTTTTGCATAAATTTCATCATCATTACATAATAATTTTTCCCACGTCCCACATGACATTAAGCTTCTCCAGTTGCGGATTGTGTTGGGTAGTTAAAGTATATTAGCACACAGCTTTCTGAAATCAGAAATACCTATATTCAAATCTCAGTTCAGTCAGTAGATAAATAACATTAAAGAAACTGAAACTACGTTCATATAATGGAAACAAAATAGCATGGTTATCTCTGAATTCCCAGAAACAAAAATGCATTTTTCTTCTGGGAAAACTTAAAGAATGTTTATTAAAGATTGAGTTGTTATGGAACTATTATTAAGAGTAGTGAGAAAGTTTTTATTAAAATCCTTTAGGGAGCGAAAGGTAAGACTCGACAGTGGTGTATAACGTGGGTCCTCTCACGCTCATCCAAACCCAGTACAGGGAGCCACAAACAGCAGAACACCAACATCCACAGGGAAAATTTGGCAGGCTCCAAAAACCACTGAGCTAGCCAAAATGGTAAAACAACGAAACAGATGCCAAACGAAAGAACAAGAGACCTCCAATGAAGATGAGATAAATGAAATGGAGTTAAGCAAGTTAACAGAGCTAGAATTCAGAGCCATGATCTTGAGGAAGCTCAACAGCATGTGTAAGGACATCAACACCATGAGCAAAGACATAGAAATATTGAAAATAAACCAATTGGAAAAGTAGAATGACATAGCAGAAATGAAGAACACAATGGAAGGGCTAAAAAGCAGAGTAGAAGAAGCTGAGGACCGGATCAGTGAATTAGAAGACAGGGTAGAAAAAATCAACCAATCAGAAAACCAAAAGGAAAAAACAATGAAAAAACAGGAAGACAGCTTAAGAGAACTGTGGGACAACTGGAAACGTAATAATATTCGCATCATAGGAGTCCCCGAAGAAGAAGAAAATGAGAAAGGGTTAGAGAATATATTTGAAGAAATAGTGACAGAAAATTTCCCTAATTTGGTGAAGGAAGAAGGCTTTCAAGTTCAAGAAGCACAGAGAGTCCCAAGTAAGAAGAACCCAAACAGGCCCACACCAAGACACATAGTAATAAAAATGCCAAAAATTAAAGACAAAGAGAGAATCCTCAAGGCAGCAAGAGCTAAGCAACAGGTTACCTACAAAGGAACCCCCATAAGGTTATCAGCTGACTTCTCAATAGAAACACTACAGGCCAGAAGGGAATGGCATGAAATAATCAAGGTCATGAAAAACAAGGATCTGAACCCAAGACTACTCTACCCAGCAAGGCTATCATTCAAAATAGAAGGTCAAATAAAGAGCTTCCCAGACAAAAAAAGGCTAAGGGAATACATTAGCACCAAACCAGCACTGCAAGAAATGTTAAAAGGACTGTTGTAATTAGTAGAAGAAATAGAAAGGAAAATAGAAACACACTAAACAAAAATGGCAATAAGTAAGTACATATCGTTAATCACCTTAAATGTAAATGGACTGAACGCCCCGATCAAAAGACACAGAGTAGCGGATTGGATAAGAAAGCATGACCCATATATATGTTGTTTACAAGAGACCCACCTCACAACAAAAGACTCACATAGGCTGAAAGTGAAGGGATGGAAAAAAATCTTCCAAGCAAACAGAAAGGAAAAAAAAGCTGGGGTAGCAATACTCATATCTGATAAAATAGATTTTAAAATGAAGGCCATAACTAGAGACAAAGAAGGCCACTACATAATATTGAAAGGATCTATCCAACAGGAAGAGATAACCTTGGTAAACATATATGCACCCAATACAGAAGCACCAAAATACATTAAAAATCTTCTGGAAAACTTCAAAGGAGAAATCGACAGCAATACAATCATAGCAGGGGACTTCAACACCCCGCTGACATCACTGGATAGATCCTCTAGACAAAAAATTAACAAGGAAACAGAGACTCTAAATGAAGCACTAGACCAAATGGATTTAATAAATATTTACAGAGAATTACACCCCAAAACTACAGAATTCACTTTCTTCTCAAGTGCACATGGGACATTCTCAAAGATAGACCACATGTTAGGACACAAACGAAGTCTCTACAAATTCAAGAAGATTGAAATCATATCAAGCATCTTCTCAGATCACAATGGCATGAAACTAGAAATCAATTGCAACAAGAACATGCAAAGACATTTGAATACATGGAGGCTAAATAGCATGTTATTAAACAATGAATGGGTTACCAAGGAGATCAAGGAAGAAATTAAAAACTTTCTGGAAACGAATGAAAATGAACACACAACAACACAAAATCTGTGGGATGCAGCGAAAGCAGTCCTGAGAGGGAAGTTCATAGCACTACAGGCCTACCTCAAGAAACAAGAAAAATTTCTAATAGACTATCTAACATCACAACTTAAAGAACTAGAAAGCAAACAAAAGGAAAACCCCAGAGCAAGTAGAAGGAAGGAAATAGTAAAGATCAGAGCAGAAATAAACGACATGGAGACCAAAAAAACAATTCAAAGGATCAATGAAACAAAGAGCTGGTTTTTTGAAAAGATAAACAAGATTGATGGACCCTTAGCTAGACTCACCAAGAAACAAAGAGAGAGAACCCAAATACACAAAATCAGAAATGAAAGAGGAGAAGTAACAACTGACACAACAGAAATACAAAGGATCGTTAACGAATACTATGAACATTTATATGGCAACAAATTCGACAATCTAAGCGAAATGGACAAATTTCTAGAAACATATAGTCTCCCAAAACTGGACCGGGAAGAGATAGAAAACTTGAACAGACCAATAACAACCAAGGAAATTGAAGATGTAATCAAGACTCTCCCAGCAAACAAAAGTCCAGGCCCAGACGGCTTCACAGGGGAGTTTTACCGAACATTCAAAGAAGAACTAACACCCATTCTTCTCAAACTGTTTCTAAAAATTCAAGAAGAAGGAAGACTTCCAAACTCATTTTATGAGGCCAGCATAATTCTAATTCCAAAACCAGAAAAAGACACTACAAAGAAAGAAAACTACAGGCCAATATCCCTGATGAACATAGATGCCAAAATCCTGAACAAAATACTAGCAAATCGGATCCAGCAACACATCAAAAAAATTATTCACCATGACCAAGTGGGATTCATCCCAGGGATGCAAGGCTGGTTCAATATTCGCAAATCAATAAATGTGATGCACCACATAAACAAAATGAAAGATAAAAACCACATGATCATATCAATAGACGCTGAAAAAGCATTCGACAAAATTCAACACCCATTTCTGATAAAAACGCTCAGCAATTTGGGAATAGAGGGATCATATCTCAACATTAGAAAGGCCATATATGAAAGACCTACAGCCAACATCATAATCAATGGGCAAAAACTAAAAACATTTCCCTTAAGAACAGGAACAAGACAGGGATGCCCACTTTCGCCACTCTTATTTAACATAGTACTGGAAGTCTTAGCCACAGCAATCAGACGTGAAGAAAAAATAAAAGGGATCCAAATTGGAAAGGAGGAAGTGAAACTGTCATTATTCGCAGATGACATGATATTATACATAGAAAACCCTAAAGACTCCATCAAAAATCTACTAGACCTAATAAATGAATTTGGCAAAGTAGCAGGATACAAAATAAACGTCAAGAAATCGACGGCATTCTTATACACCAGTGATGAACTCACAGAAAGAGAAACTAAAAAAACAATCCCATTTACCATCACGGCAAAAAAATTAAGATACCTAGGAATAAATTTAACCAAAGAAGTAAAGGATCTATTTGCAGAAAACTACAGGACATTGAAAAAAGAAATAGAGGAAGATATAAAAAAGTGGAAGCACATACCTTGTTCATGGATTGGAAGAATTAACATCATTAAAATGTCCATATTACCCAAAGCAATCTATAGATTCAATGCAATCCCCATCAAAATACCAGCGACATATTTCACAGAACTAGAACAAATACTCCAAAAGTTCATATGGAACCAAAAAAGACCCCGAATAGCCACAGCAATCTTGAAAAAGAAGGACAAAGTAGGTGGGATCACAATACCAGATATCAGACTATACTACAGAGCTACTATAATCAAAACAGCCTGGTATTGGCACAAGAACAGGCATATAGACCAGTGGAACAGAACAGAGAATCCAGAAATTGACCCAAGACATTATGCTCAACTAATATTTGACAAAGGTGGCAAGAGCATACAGTGGAGCAAAGAGAGCCTCTTTAATAAATGGTGTTGGGAAAATTGGACAGCTACATGCAAAAAAATGAAACTAGACCATCAACTTACACCATACACAAGAATAAACTCAAAATGGGTAAAAGACTTAAATGTGACTCGTGAATCCATAAAAATCCTAGAAGAAAATGTAGGCAACAAAATTTCAGACATCATACGCAGCAGAATCTTCACTGATACATCACCTAAGGCAACAGAAATAAAGGAAAAAATGAACACATGGGACTACATCAAACTCAAAAGCTTCTGCACAGCAAAAGAAACAACCATCAAAACGGAAAGAGAACCCACTGTATGGGAGACCATAATTGCCAATGATACATCAGATAAGGGGTTAATCTCCAAAATATATAGAGTGCTCATACAACTCAACAAAAGGAAGACAAAGAACCCAATTAAAAAATGGGCAGAGGACCTAAACAGACACCTCTCCAAACAGGACATACAAATGGCCAAGAGACATATGAAGAAATGCTCAACATCACTAATCATCAGAGAGATGCAAATTAAAACAACAATGAGGTATCACCTCACACCTGTCAGAATGGCCGCCATCAACAAAGCACCAAACAACAAGTGTTGGCGAGGGTGTGGAGAAAAGGGGACTCTAGTCCACTGCTGGTGGGAATGCAGACTGGTGCAGCCACTGTGGAAAACACTATGGTGTTACCTCAAAAAATTAAAAATTGATCTGCCATTTGACCCAGTGATCCCACTTCTAGGAATATACCCTAAGAAACCTGAAACACCAATCAGAAAGAATATATGTACTCCCATGTTCATAGCAGCACTATTCACAATAGCTAAGATCTGGAAACAGCCCAAGTGCCCATCAGTGGATGAATGGATAAAAAAGCTGTGGTACATATACACAATGGAGTACTATGCAGCTGTAAGAAAGAAAGATCTCTTATCCTTTGAGACGACATGGAGGGACCTCGAGAGTATTATCCTAAGCGAAACAAACCAAGCAGAGAAAGAAAAATATCACATGATCTCACTCATTTGTGGAATATAATAAACATAACAGTATGGGGAACAGGGTAGACCCAGAGATGTGAAAGTAGGGTACAGACTGACAACCCTCAGAAGAGGGGGTGGGGGGGGAGGGAAGAGATAAACCACAGAACTTATACGCATGTATGCATAACTGATGGACATGGACAACAAAGCTGGGGACGGGGTGGGGGATGGGGAGTAGGGTGTCAATGGGGAAAAAAGGAGAAACATCTGTAACAAAAATAAATTAAAAAAAAATAATAAATAAAATAAAATCCTTTAGGGAGCATTTAAATTTTTACCTTTTTGAGAGGAGATTATAGCAAAACTCAGAATATTTAAAGAATGCCATCAAATCTCAGAGATGGACTCTCCAGCACAACCCGAAATGAACTTTAATCGTATTAATTTATTCCCACTTAAAAAATAAAATTGAGGCATGGAATTCTTTAGGTAATTGGAATGAGTTATTTGTGTTAACAGCATTAATTTATAGGGAGATATTTGTCATGTTCTTGTTGATAAATAAGTCAATCACCATTTAACATAAGGCACTTGGAAAAGACATAAGGACTTCAGATCCTCTCCAGGCAACAGGCTCATCACTCTGCTCCGTAAATATAAGATTCTCAGCCTGCAGACGTTTGGAATGGAAGGCTGATGGTACTTAGGTGTAACTCTTCCTCTGGACTATGTGTGCACATGGCTTCATCTCTCTAGTCCTAGGAGACCTGCAGGAGCAAGGTTAAATAGGGCTCAGAACAGAGCAGATTTAATGCCAGCGCAGCAAATTCTCTTCTCAGACTAGGCGCAGACATTCGCAGATGCTGCTCCTCTTGCTCAGACTCCATTATTTGTCTTTCCAAGTTGTATACATTTTTCATTAATGGTCGTGCTTCTTCCCTGAGAATGTGGATCAAAGGAAAATTTCTCTCTCCTTGCCTTATTTGCTTTCAAGAATCAGAGGAAGAGAGATGATCTGAGTATGTTTAGCTCAACTGTTTTATACCACTTGGAAAAATCAGTTTAATAAATAAAGCCTATGCTTCTGTCTGGGTCATCTTGACCAGCACAACATTATTTTTGATTCATGGCACATATTGAGCTAAAATATACTTTTTGTAAGAATGCTAAACATTAAAATGACCTTGGCTCTTCTCTTAATAATAATAATAAAAAATCTGCAGAGGAGAATTGACATGTGTAGACTGAAATAAGCTTCAACATCTTTTCCTTCCCAAAATACAAATTTAGATATTCACACATAAACCTTGAAAATATTTTACACTTCCAAAGTTCCTTCGAAACATTGTTTATGTGAGGCATCTTTGAGTTACTTCTATGTATCAGCATAAATATTTCCCACACAGCATTCAACCATTTTGTTTTATTTCAAACATTGTACATCATATTTTATTGAGCATAAAAAAAAACAAAAAAGATGCCCAAATAACAAAATGGATACAATTTATTCCCATATTAGCCCAATTAATTTAGGCTAGGAATATCTTTCCAGTGTGGGAGACTATAGTCCTTAAATAAACATGACACGTTTGAGTTTAACATCACTATGAAATTGTTGCAACCAAATTTGAGTGCCCCTGGCTTATTTCCTCATAATTCCTTTGATCCTTCTTGTGAGATTCTTCCTGTGTAGAATTATGGCAAATGGCTCAAAGATAGTCAAATAGATGTCAAGCTTATAGTTTCCTAGTGACTATTGTTGCAAGGAATAGTATATTTTACAATGTAAGATCATAGCTATAATGAGGAAAACTTGGATACAACTTTTAATTTTTATACTTAAGTAATATAGTTAAGTAATATGATTACTTTTGAGAATAAATTTCACCATGACTTTTTTTTAATTAATTTATTTTTGTTACAGATGTTTCTGTTTTTTCCTCCCAGACACCCTCCTCACAATCCCATCTCACCCCTTCCCTCTGCATTATTGTCTATGTCCACTGGGTACACATACATGCATATAAGTTCTTTGGTTTATCTCTTCCCTCCCCCCCAACCCTCTCCTCCGAGATTTGTCATTCTGGACCGTACTTCTTTCTATGTCTCTGGGTCTATTTCCAAAATGAAGGCCATAACTAGAGACAAAGAAGGCCACTACATAATATTGAAAGGATCTATCCAACAGGAAGATAAAACCTTGGAAAACATATATACAGCCAATATAGGAGCACCAAAATACATTTTAAAACTTCTGGGGGACTTCAAAGGAGAAACTGACAGCAATACAATCAGAGCAGGGGACTTTAACACCCCACTGACATCACTGGATAGATCCTCTAGACAAAAAATTAACAAGGAAACAGAAACTCTAAATGATGCACTAGATCAAATGGACTTAACTGATATCTACAGAGAATTACACCCCAAAATTGAAGAATTCACATTCTTCTCAAGTGCACATGAGAAATTCTCAAAGATAGACCACATGTTAGCACACAAGCTAAGTCTCTACAAGTTCAAGAAGACTGAAATCATATCAAGCATCTTCTCACATCACAATGGCATGAAACTAGAAATCAATTACACCAAAAACACACAAAAACATTTAAACACATGGAGGCTAAATAGCATGTTATTATACAATAAGTGGGTTACCAAAGAGATCAAGGAAGAAATTTAAAACTTCCTGGAAACTGTGAAAATGAACACACAACAACACAAAAGTTATGGGATGCAGTGAAAGCAGTCCTGAGAAGAAAGTTCATAGCACTACAGGCCTACCTCAAGAAACAAGAAGAATTTCTAATTGACTATCTAACCTCACAACTTAAAGAACTAGAAAGCAAACAAAAAGAAAATCCAGAGCAAGTAGAGAGAAAGAAATAGTAAAGATTAGAGCAGAAATAAACGACATAGAGACTAAAAAACAATTCAAAGATCAATGAAACAAAGAGCTTGTTCTTTGAAAAGATAAACAAGATTGATGGACCCTCACCATGACTTTTAATAGAAGCTGTACTAATCAGGATCCAGTGAGCTTTTTTGGAAGATGCCCTATATCATATTGAGGAATTTGTGTGCTACTCTTAGTTTAGTGAAACTTATTAGGAATGGCTGTTGGACTTTGTACAATGCTTTTCCTGAATCGATAGAGATGATTATATATTTTCACTTTCTAAAATCTATTAATATGGTAAGTTATATTCACAGGTTTCAGACTGTTAAATCAACCTTATAATTCCTGCAACAAACCCCATTTAGTTGTTGTATGTTGTCCATTTGTATATTACTTAATTAAATTTTGTAAAATTTGTTAGGAATCTTTGCATCTATGCTCATGAGTCCTATCAGTTTGTAGTTTTATTTTCCTGAAGTTACTAATGAGTTGCATAACCCATTGACATTTAATGTATATATTAATATACTTTGTTTTAAGTATGGCATTTCAATAATTGTTTTTCTATTGTCCAGTCTTTTATTTTCTTTTTTCTTACTTGTTCTCCCCCCTTATGGATTGAGCACATTTTATTATTTCACTTTAAATCGTTTCTTTTTCTTTATTGATTTTTAGAGAGAGAAGAAAGGAGAGGGAGAGAGAGATAGAAACATTGATGAGAGAGAACATTGATTGGCCGACTCCTGCATGCCCCTCATTGGGTATTTGGGCCCACAACCTGGGCATGTGCCCTGACTGGGAATCAAAATGGCAACCTCTTGGTGCATGGGTCGACACTCAACCACTGAGCCACACCAGATGGGCTCACTGTAAATCTTTATTGGCTTCTTATCTATAGCTCTTTGCTGTGTTATTTATTGATTGTTATAAGGTTTCTATAATGTATCTTGAACTTAACCATATATTTTTGAGAGATATTATAGTCTTCACATGTAGTATAAGTACTTTTCCTGCTACCCTTCACTTTACTGTTGTCACACATGTTTTTCCTGGTTCTTATTTCAGAGCAATGATGGACTCATAAAATGAGTTGGCTAGTATTCATGTCTCTTTAATGTTCTAGAAAGGTGCATACAAAATTGGTAGAATCCCCCCTCCCCCATAAGTTTATATGGACCTAAAGATTTCTTTGTGGGAAGAACTTTAATTACAAATTTAATTACTTTAATAAATATAGGACTATATGTGTTATTTTTTTCTTCTTAGTTTTGTTACCTTGTATCTTTCAAAGAATTGTCCATTTCATCCATGTTCTTGAACTTTTTGACATTAAATTATTTGTAATATTAATATATAATTTTAATATCTGTAAATATTCTAAATCTAGTGAGAGTATTTGTGTTAAGGCTCAGCATATAGTCTATCTTCATAAAGGTTCATATGCACCTGAAAATAATATATATATTATATATATTCTAATATATATTCTGAAAAGTGTATATATGAGGTGGGGTGTTCTAGAGATGTAAATAACATTAATTTGGTTGATAATGCTGTTTAAAGGTTCTATATCCTTACATATTTTCTTTCTACCTATTCTATCAATAATTGAGAGAGAGAGAGAGTAATTTAATTTTATGATTATAATTATGGATTGGTCTATATTTATTTTTATTTTTATTTCTCATGTTTTCCTTAGTGTATTTTGAAGTTCCAGTGTTTGGTGCATAAACACTTGAGGTCGTTATATCTTGTTGATCACTAATACCTTTATTAGTACTAAATGACTCTCTTTTCATGTTAATAGTCTCTGTTTTGAAATCTACTTTGTCTTGATATCAGTCCAGTTAATCTGTTTTATTTTGGTAGTACTGTCATGATAAATCCTTTTTCATTCTTTAAATTATAACGTATCTGTGATTTTATTTTAAAATTAAGTTTCTTATAGACATAACAGGGTTAGATTTTGTCTTTCTATCTATCTAGAAAATCTCTGCCTTTTAAGTGGATTGTTGAGCAATATTCATATTATACATTACATAAGTGATGCCAGGATAAGACTTTTCAATTTTGAAAAAAGTAATTCATTTTGACTTACCTTTGTTTCTTTTCACATTTTGCTATATTATTTTTGAAAATCAGGGTAAATCAAAATACTAGTCACATCTTTGAAGTACTTAAGAAAACATTCAATAGATATTAACCAAAAATGCCAAAATTTTAAAGGTAGAACATCCAAAAAGTGTACACATTTCTATTTATAAATGTTCTGTTTATTATTATTTATTTATTAAATATGTTTTTATTGATTTTTAGAGAGAAGGGAAGGAAGGGGGAGATCGAAACATCGATGAGTCAATGAGAGGAAAGCTTTGATCGGCTGCCTCCTGCACACCCCCTACCAGGGCTTGAGTCCACAACCTCGAGCATGTGCCCTGACTGGGAATCTAACCAGTGAACCCTTGGTGCACAGGTCGACAGTCAACCACTGAGCCACATCAGCTGGGCTGTAAATTTTTTTGTTTTTAAAATGTCTCTGATATTTTGAAGAAATTTTGTCCATTTTTGATGATGATCTGTATTATATATATTGTATTATTAGTAGTAGCATTGAACATTAAAAATATGTTTAAATTCTATCTTATTTACAATGTTTGTAAATACCTATCTACTTGATTATAAATTAACATAGTATTAAGTTCAAAGTGTTATTTAAAATATTTGGCATGTGTTTCATAAAGTCAGCTTTCTGAATACAAGCATGCTAGAAAGGAAATATTATATAGACATTTAGCAAATTGGTAATGATGTAGAAAACTAAAAATTTAAATAGTTAATTGTTAAAACCAAATTTCTTTGATTCAATTAATTTCAGTAATAGCATGATTTCCAGTATCAATTTGAGCATATTTATTAGTTTCGATTTATATAATTTAAAAAAGTATAAAACTTGAACCATGAGCTTTGAAATAGAAAATGGTACCATCTGCATTTCCTGTTATTATCATATGACTTTAACATTCTAGCCATCTAGAATATATTTTTATGATAAAAAGAGGAAAATAGAATTCTGAGTTCACATACTCTTATGCTGAAATAAATTAAATATTATTATCCTTATTTTTTATTTTGCTTTTTATTGATTGATTTTTTTTTTTTTAAGAGAAGAGAGAGAGAGAGAGATTTGTTGTTCCACTTATTTATGCATTCATTGGTTGATTCTTGTATGTGCCCTAACCGGGCATCAAACCCAAAACCTTGGCATATTGGGACAACACAAACCAGCTGAGCTACATGGCCAAAGCCTGTCTTAATTTTTAACATAACAGATATCTTTGATATGAAATCAAATACTCCCTGTGTTTGCTTTGAGATTAAAATTGTTTCCTTATTTTCTGTTGGCTTGTTTTATGATATATGTATGATATAATATATAAATAATGTGATACATAAGTATTTGTCATACATATATTTACCTGCACACTTACATTTTCAACATCTTTTCTTAAAGATATAAACCAAATATGTTAATTATACCCCTCAGAAATCTAAATAAATTTTTGCTTCTACTTTTTGCAATGATCTCTGCTGATAGGTAGATAAATGATTGCTGACTTCACTATTTTAGTTCTGATAGCCAAAGTATAAATCCTTCCGAAAATATTTGCTTTAAGATGGAACAAAATCTTTTGTTCTTAGAATGTTCTTTGTTGGTAAGATTCATGTTGTTTTTCTCTTTGTGAACTTTTTATAGTTCATCACATCTTTCAACTTACCTCTTTTTTGAAGGTTTGCTTTTCTGAAAATATTTTCTGAGACATAATTCATTACTTGACACCCCAGGTAAAGTTGACATTATATAACTCTAACTACTGGAAAACTTCTGTTTTTATTCTACTTTTTACTATTATCTTCATGGTTACTTTTTCTGTGCTTTTACTGTATATAAAATTTTCGGAGACAAATTCAAAGTTGTTTTCTATTATTCATTTTTAAAAACATTTATTGTTCCTGGGTACCTCAATTTTACTGAAAATAGCATATGAGCACTCATCATCAACTATCTTTATATCCTAACTACAATAAGGGCAGTTCTGTTACGGCCTTTTTGGAATCTATCCATATTGTCACACTATAATGTGAATATTATTTGAAAATCATCTGTTAATTCAGTTTGGCAGAACCTTGGTTTACTCAATCATGTTTTCCTATAACTTATGATATCAAGTGTATTATCATTGGCACTAAGA
This sequence comes from Tadarida brasiliensis, assembly GCA_030848825.1. Lineage (NCBI taxonomy): Eukaryota > Metazoa > Chordata > Mammalia > Chiroptera > Molossidae > Tadarida > Tadarida brasiliensis. Next base: position 145,975,775 of record CM061257.1, on the reverse strand, counting down.
TGTGTCTAACTTGGGTCTCTACTTTTACAACTCTTTTCCTGTTTCACCGACTGTCATTGTAAGAATAATCTCTATTGTTATAGGTTTTTTTTTTTTTTTTATCCTCACCCGAGGACATTTTTGCATTTATCTTTATATAGAGCTGAAGGGAGAGAGGGAGGAAGAGAGAGAGAGAAACATAGACGTGAGAGAGACACATCAAGTGGTTGCCACCCACATGATCCTAACCAAGGCCGGGGACAAACTGCAACCGAGGTACATGCCATTAGTGGGAACCGAACCCTGGACTCTCTGGTCAGTGGGCCGAAGCTCTAACCGCTGAGCCAAACCGGCCAGGGTTATCATTATAGGTTTTTTTAATGGACATAATATCCTTGGTTGTAAACTTGTTAAGGGTAATTATATAACTGTTATATTTAAAACAATAATTAGAGTGAAGTATTTATTTCTCTATTCATTGAACATTTGTTAAAAACTGATTATTTAATGGAGCTACCTGGGAACTTACACTATGTTTTTTTGTGTTTTTTTTTTATGCTTCTTTATGTTTTTCTTTCCACATTCTTTTTAGGTGTTAATTATTGAGATTATTTTTTCATTCTAAATACATATATTAAGAACTATGGTTAATACTAGGAAGATATAATCATAGCCTTAACATTACTGACAATTATGCTTTGAAAACACCTGAATCTCTCTGAAGCCATCAACTTTAAAGCCATGGATAATACTTACAATTCTTTGAGATATAGAGATTCAATTTTCTTTTTCTATAACATATTTTCTATAGTTATTTCATAAGGTTGTGACTTTCATCTTGATTTCATAGCCAATTTCTTCTTGAAAAGAATCGCACCCATGCAGTTATTCAATTATATTTTACACCTCCAGATAATTATGAAAATAAGAGCAATAATATATTCCAGACACTTGTTATTGAACAGAAGCTTATAGATTATATCTGCATAGTTGAAGAAAAAATTATCATATTGTTATGTCTTCTCATTTTTTCAAACCATGGAATAATTTTGTTTCTCCCTGTATTTTAATTGTATCTAAAGTACCACAAAATTTCTGAAAAACAGAAAAATAATGAAGAACATTCCCAGTCATTCTCAGAAATAAATTTATGCTGGATAAATGTGCATAAATTAAATTAGTTTAGAAAAGTAAAGAGATAAATTTCACAAGTATTTGTTTGAAAGCTTCCAAGATAGTAAAAAATGTTATTTAGTCCTATTTAATTTGATCCTCATAACCTCTTCAGAAGTAGGTTGATTTCTTTTCTTTTTGTAATCTTTATTTATTTACTTTGTTTTAGAGGGAGAGAGATCAATTTGTTGTTCCACCCATTTATGCATTTGTTGGTTGCTTCTTATATGTGCCCTAACCAGAGATCAAACCCACAACCTTGGTGTATCAGGACTACACTCTAACCAATTAAGCTACCCAGCCAGGGCTAGGTTGATTTTTAATTTAATTTTTATTTTTTAATTTATTGTTGACACTATTACAGATGTCTCCCATTTTCCCCTTTTTGCTCCCCACCACCCAGCCCCTTCTCCTCTCCAGGCCTTCCCCCACATTACTATACATGTCTATGGGTTATGCATATATGTATGTATGTTCTTTGGTTAATTTCTTCCCATCCCCTCCCCCTTCCTCCTCTCAGATCTATCATTGTAACCATTGGATGGTCTCATGTCTAAAATGTTCTTCTCTTCAGTCCTCAATTAGTTAATGTCTTCTTATCTTTCATGTCTAAGCTCAAGTTGAACAAATATATGAAGAGGTTTTCTTCACTTATCTCACAACCTAAATAAAGTAACTTATTCTGCTTTTGAAACCTATTTTGTATTTCTCAGCAAGTGGTAGATTTGTTTGTTTGTTTTTAAATGTTTTTTGTTGATTTTTTACAGAGAGAAAGGGAGAGAGAGATAGAAACATCAGTGTGAGAATCATCGATTGGCTGCCTCCTGCATGGCCCCTACTGGGGAGCGAGCCCGCAACCTGGGCATGTGCCCTGACCAGTAATCAAACTGGCACCTCTCAGTCCGCGGGACGATGACCCTCAATCCACTGAGCCACACTGGCCGGGAGCAAATGGTAAAATTTTTAAATGTCTTTATATTATCAGGAATAATTAGAATTAGCCAGTCTACCCTAACTTACCTTGATTTCTTCGTTGCCTCCATAATAGTCAATCGGAAAAACCATGGACACTGCTAGAGTCTTGCTTTCAAGGTGCAACTCATTCCAGGTGAATTTAAGCCCTCAGTAACTGACTGTGTGGTCATAGTGTGACATAAATTATGAGGGTCTCACTTCCCTTTGACCCCCTGATTGTGCCTGCCTTTCAATCCAACAGTTTTTACAATTTCACTTAGTTTTCCAACTTTGTTATATCCTGAAACTACCTCCAATACTAAATACTGAAACAGTTATTTAGACAGAAAATACTTTGGTATCTTGACAAAATAAAATTTATTCAGCACAGAAAACTAATGCTTACAGAGTGTGTAATAGGTTGGAGGAGTGGTGTCTGGGCCAGATCTACAGAAATGTCTCCCCAAGTTGACATCGGTGCTTCCACATCTGAAGCCTCTTTTAGAACGAATGAGAACACAAGCCCACCCCTGCCACTGCTGTAACTAGGGATGCTTCTTGATACCATGGGTAGGTGGATCAGTCTTCCTGAAATTTTCATAAGAGTTCTCAACACACTCACAACACTGGGGAACGGACAATGGCACATGAAATAAGACCAACTTGACGCCATCTGCCTCTCCACACCGAGGAGCATGGAGGATATGCAATAAAATCCTGCTACAGAAAAACCTGCTACAGAAAATTGCAATATCTTTCTAGCCAGCAGAATAACAACTGAAAGGTGAGATGTTAGCCTTGGCCTCAATTCTGCCTTCTAAACCATGTGTCACCATTGTAACTTAGATTTTAGCCACTGATAAAGGAGAAAACAGATGGCAGAAACTACTTTACCATTACTTCCTATCATTAGAAGATATAATACTCAATTACAACAAACATTCTAAAACACTTAGATATATATTTAAGAAACATTTTATAATATAATTTTGGAAAAAAATGTATTACATAAAAGAAGATTTATATAGTTTGAATAACATACCATGTTAGTAGACATTTAAACAGTATCATAAAGAAGTGAATTCTTTTTTTTTTAAATATTTTTTCTTTCTTGACTTTAGAGAGAGAGGAAGGGAGAGGGAGAGAGAGATAGAAACATCAATAAGAGAGAACATTGACTGGCCACCTCCTGCATGCCCCCTACTGGGGACTGGGCCCACAACCTGGGCATGTGCCCTGACTGGGAATCAAACCAGCGACCTCTTGGTGCATGGGCTGATGTTCAACCACTGAGCCACATCTGCAGGGCAAGAAGTGAATTCTTTATCTATATCTATATCTATATCTATATCTATATCTATATCTATATCTATATCTATATCTATATCTATATCTATATCTATATCTATATCATCTATATCTATATCTATATATCTATATATGTATCATAATTAAAACACATAGTTTTTAATGTATTTTGGAAAAAATTCAACACATATAAAGTGTGAAATTTCAAGAACAGCGAAGGCAGTATTTTACATAGAAAAATAAAGAGGAAGAATTGCTATAGCAACTCTTATGACAAAACATAGCAAACAAATCATTGTATATTTATTCAGTGGTAAAAGAAGGATTTATGATCAGTATGGAAAACCCAGATATTGACACTTGGTGATAAGGATAGTTATTATATTATAGAGATGACATTTCAAATCACTGTGCAAAGCTCTACTATCTAAAACAAAACAAAAAACAATTAAAAAAAAAACTAGGAATAATTAGACTTTCATATTAAACATAACAAACAGAATTAGATCCTAATCTCACATCATAAACAAAATGAAATTTCACTGAATTAAAAACCTAAATGTTAAAACAACATTTTGATGCATTGTTATGCCAATACCTCATCAAATTTGTCATATTAACTGGATTTCTAAATATAACGCTCACACACTCAGTAAATGCCCATAAGAAAACCTCAGTCAGCTACTGCCTCTTGTCACTTATGTCCTAGTGGAAGATGGGGAATTAATATGCATAAATAAATTGTTTTCTTATACGTATTGGACATTTAAAATCATCCAATGCAAAAATAATTGCATTAAAAATGTACTTTTATAAAAAATGCATGTACATGATACAAATATGCAAACTCTACAGAAAGTTGAAAAATATAGTTATAAAAAGGAAATATTCTCTCCCCCAAAGCATCCATTCATAATACTATCTTATTTAATTTGGTACCAACAAGACCTGCAGTAGACAAAACAATGGCCTCCCAAAGACACCCATGCCTTAATTTCCAGAACCTGTGATCATGTTAAGGTTATGGAAGAGGAATTCATTTGGAGATGCAACTAAAGGTATTAATCAGCTGACCTTGAGACACTTAAATCACTCTTGATTATTTGGGGTCTCAGTATAATCACAAAAATTCTTACAAGTGGAAGAGGAGGCAAACGAGAACTGGGGAAATGGCTGTGTGAGAAGAACTTGTCTGATCTTGCTGGCTTTGAATATGAGGGAAGAAGGCTGTAAGCCAAAAAAATATAGCTAGATTCTAAAATCTGGAAAAGAAAGGGGAAATGATTCTCTCCTAGAGCCTCCAGAAAGAATACAGCACTGCTCATAACTTTATTTTAGCCCAGTGAGACCCATTTGCAATTATCACCTCCAGAACTATAAGGTAATAACATATTTCTGCTGTTTTAAGCCACTAATATGTTGGTAATTTTTGGTTATTTGCTATATCCAATATGTTGATAAAAAGTATATTTTATTTACATAGATGAGAATGCTGTGGGGAACAATTCACCTTATCTGGAGTTTGCTGAAATTGTGCATCGCACTGGCATGGAAACTACATGTGATGGTGGCTGTGGTTCCACACTGCACTAAGTTTTGCTTACATGTAAGAGATAGTCCCACCTTAGCATGTACACAGGTCCCTTCCTCACTAATGATACACTCTATTTTTTTAAGATTATACGTAATTTAACCATAAATTAAGGCCACAGAATTAGAAAGCCTTGCTTTAGGGGTGGTGAACACACAATAAAATAAACAGATGATGTATTATAGAATTGTACATCTGAAACCTATATAATTTTATTAACCAATGTTATACCAATAAACGCAATACAAATTAAAAACACAAACAAAAAACCCTGGCCTGTGTGGCTTAGCTGAGTGTTGTGCCATGCACCGAAAGTTCTCTGGTTTGATTCCTAGTCAGGGCACATGCCCAGGCTGCAGGTTTGATCCCTAAAAGGGGTGCATACGGAAGGCAACCTATTGATGTTTCTCTTTCACATCAATGTTTCTCTCTCTCTCACTCACTCTCTCCCTTCCTCTCTCTCTAAAATCAATTTAAAATTAAAAAAAAGAAATAAGTATAGAAAACTGAAAATGGATGTACATGCCAGAACCATTTCATACATGTAAAAGAAATAGAAAGTATTTCTGTTATCTATATTTATAACCAATAGGGCCCTAGTTTAACGCATACTGAAGTACATTTAAGTTGTTGCCACTGTTAGTTATTGCAAATAGTACAATTACTCTCCTTTATGGAATATATTGCCTTGTTTTCAAAGTGTGTTTTTAAGCTAAACTCCTAGGTAAAAGGGGTACAGCCTTCATTTCATAGAGTCAAAAGCCCCTATGCCAGACATTGTAAAATCATCTTACATGTTTTCTTTTTAATTTAGTCCCAACGAAAGTCCATAAAATATAGGTACTTTTATTTTCATTACACATCAAAGAAAACTAAAGCTAATATATATTACGTAATTTTAATATGTCCTAAGAGTTTGAACAAAGTTAATAGCTTTTAAACACACTGCCTTTTAATGATGTGGCACTTTTGAACTAAAGTTTTCAGAAAACAACTTGTACATATATTTTGATCAATAACTGGACTGACTTTGTTTAAATTATTTTCAGGTAACTATGGGAAAATTTTAAAGACTATCAAAGGCCATTTAATTCAGTGATACAATAAATATTTTTAAAAATATATATTTTATTGAATTTTTAGAGAGAAAGAAAGGGAGAGAGAGATAGAAACATCGATGTGAGAGAGAAACATCGATCGACTGCCTCCTGCCTGCCCCTTACTGGGGATGAAGCCCAAAATTCAGGCATGTGCCCTAACCGAGAATCGAACCTAGACCTCTCCGTCCATGGGACAATGTTCAATCCACTGAGCCACACTGGCTGGGCTGATACAATAATTTTTAATGCTATTTTTCTCAATGCAAAGAAAAAATGATAATAAATGGTTTTTAATAGAGATAACTGTAGCTAGATGTATATTATATATAAAATACTTATATTTTATATATATTTATGTCAAATATTAAATGGAAGAACATAATTTTTTATACATAATAGCATTTTTTTTCACAGCCTAAAATGTCTATCCATTGGGCTCTGATAGTACCTCAAACTTTTTAAATAATGTCCTTTTTACTTTTATTTATGTTAGTGCAATTAAGGTGACTTTTGACTTTTAACATTCTCTTATAGTAGGACCAAACAGCTTACCATATTCTCCTCTAAGACACTGAGATTTGTTTGTAATGAATATTTCATTTCTTAACATTGAGACATGCATATATTAAAAATGTGGCTAATGTTATTATTTTATAATGGACCAATGAAATTCAGTGGCACAGTTATAATATCTGGAAGTCACTTGTTCAAATCTTAACTAATTTTGCAGATTTAACTTTAAATCTTGGTGACAGTATGGCTCATAAATATTAACATCTAATGAATCATGAACCATAAACATAAATGTTTACCTTCTTTATGTGTAAAGCATATTAGATATATTGTAAAATTAGAATAAGAAAGTAAGTATATTCAACAGGTAAAACAAGAACACACTGTGGGTCTGAAATGAGATAGGAAATAATTGGAAATGGTAAGAAAACAGATGATGAAATAAAAGAGAGAGGAAAAAAAAAGAATTATCATACCCAAACCTCTGTTCTAGACTTAGAAAACTGCTAATATATCCTCAATTTTTATTTTAAATTTCTTTAAATTTTAGGATCAAAATCACATTATATTTCAGTGATTGGCTTAATGTAAACCTTATGCTCACATGTTTTTTAATTGAAACATAGTATTTCAATGAAATACAGTATTATATTATTTCGAGTGTACAATATATTGATTCAATATTTAAATAACTTACAGTGTGATCACCACAATAAGTCTAGTAGCAGTATGTTACTATACATAGCTATATGATATTGTTGACTATTTTCTCTATGCTATACTTTATATACCCATTACATATTTATTTTATAACTGGAAGTTTTTACCTCTTATTACCCTTTTCCTTTTTCACTCATCCCATTATGCCTCTTTCCTTTGGTAACCATCAGTTTGTTCTCTGCATGTATGAGTCTGTTTCTGCTTTGTTCTATTTGTTTGTCTGTTTAGATTCCACAAAAAGGGAAATCATATGGCATTTGTCTTGCTCTGTCTGACTTATTTCACTTAGCCAAATACCCTCTAGGTTCATCAATGTTGTTGTAAATGGCAAGATTTCATTATTTTTTTAAATTTAATGTATATTATTTATTTATGATTTCATTATTTTTTATGGCTGAGTAATATTCCATTGAATTTGTATACTACAACTTCTTTATCCATTCATCTATCAATGGACAACTAGGTTGCTCCCATATCTTGACTATTGGCTATTGTAAATAATGCTGAAATGAACAGATGAGTGAATATATCTTTTTGAATTTTGATTTGAGAGAGAGAGAGAATGGGAGAAAGAGGAGCATCAGTTTGCTGTTCCACGTATTTATGCATTCATTGGTTGATTCTTTTATGTTCCCTGATGAGAGATGGAACCACAACCTTGGTGTATCAGGATAATGTTCCACCCAACTGAGCTAGCTGGCCAGGGATTTGAATTAGTATTTTTACTTAATTCACATAAACACCAAAGAGTGGAATTGCAGGGTCATATGACAGTTCTATTTTTACATTTTCGAAGAACCACCAAACTGTTTTCCATAGTGGTCACACCAATTTGCAATCCACCAACAATGCACAAGGGTTCCCTTTCCTCCACATCCTCACCAATACTTGTTGTTTGTTTACTTTTTCACAACAGTCATTCTGAAAGGTGTGAGGTGATATCTCACTGTGTTTTGGATTTGCATTTCCCAATGATTAGTAATGTTGACATCTTTTCACATATCTGTTGGCGATTTGTATGTCTTGTCTGGAGAAATGTCTATTTGGGTCCACTGATCATTGTTTATTCAGACTGTTTTATTTTATGTTGAATTCTGTACGTTCTTTAAATATTTTAGATAATAACCATTTAACAAGTATATCATTTGCAAATATCTTCTCCTATTCAATAGGCTGCTTTTGTTTTGTCAATGGTTTCCTTCACTGTGCAAAGACTTTTTAGGTTTAAATATGGTCCCATTTGTTTATTTTTGCTTTTGTTGCCCTTGCCTGAGGAGATATATTAAAAATGTTTTGCTAAGACCAATGTTAAAGTATTTACATATTTTCTTCTAGAAGTGTTATGGTTTCAGCTATTACATTTCATTCTTTAAATCATTTTGAGTTTATTTTTTATTTTATTTTTTTTTTGGTACATGCCCCTAGCGGGAACCGAACCCAGGACTCTCTGGTCTGCAGGCCGACACTCTAACTGCTGAGCCAAACTAGCCAGGGCTTGAGTTTATTTTTGTATATGATGTAAAAAAATAGTCCAGCTTCATTTTTTTACATGTCTCTGTCCAGTTTTCCCAATACCATTTATTGAGAGACTTTTTCCCCCTATTCTATATTTTTGCCTCCTCTGTTGTAGGTTAATGGACCATGTAAGAGTGATTAATTTCTGGGCTCTATTCTGTTCCATCAGTCTATGTGTCTGTTTTTGTGCTGCTACCACACTGTTTTGATTACTATAGCTTTATACTATATTTTGAGAGCTGGGACCATAATATTTTTAGCTCTTGTTTTCCTCAATATTGCTTTGGCTATTCAGGGTCTTTTGTAGATGTATATGAATTTTAAGATTATTTGTTCTAGTTTTGTGAAAAATGTCATTGGTATTTTTATAGGGATTGAATTTAATTGTAGATTGCTTTGGATAGTATGGACATGTTGTTGTTGTTAATCCTCACCCGAGGATATTTTTCCATTAATTTTTGATAGAGTGGAAGGGAGGGATGAAGAGAGAGAGAGAGAGAGAGAGAGAGAGAGGGAGAGAGAGGGAGAGAGAGAGACACATCAATTGGTTACCTCCTGCACTACCCTACCAGGGCTGGGGATCGAATTGCAACCCAGGTGTGTGCCCTTAACCAGAATTCGAACCTGCAGCCCTTTGGTCTGCAGGCCGATGCTTTAACCACTGAGCCAAACCAGCCAGGGCAGTAGTATAGACATTTTACTGATATTAATTACTCAAATCCATGAGCATTGTTTGTTATTCTATTTATTTGTGTCATTTTAGTTGTCTCTCATTAATGTGTTGTAACTTTCAGAGTACAGGTCTTTTGCATCTTTGGTTGAATTTATTCCCAGGTATGATCTTTTCATGAAATTATAATGAGATTTTTTTCTTAATTCTTGTTTTTGATAGTTCATTATTAATGTATAGAAATGCTACTGCTTTTTGTATATTAATATTGTATCCTACAACTTTACTGAATTCATTTATTAATTTTAATTGTTTTTTGGTAGAGTCTTTGGGGTTTTCTATGTATTGCATCATGTCATCTGCAAATGACAATTTTATTTCTTCCCTTCCAATTTGGTTGCCTTTTGTTTCTTTTTCTTGTTTGATTGCTTCAGCTAGGACTTCCAATAATATGTTGAAAAGAAGTGGTGAGAGTGGGCATCTTAGTCTTGTACTTGATCTTAGGGGAAAGCCTTTCACTTTTCAACATTGAGCATAGTATGAGGGTGTAACAGGGAATGAACATGCTATACTATTACTCTAACCCGATTTTTCTCTCAAAACTAGAGCTTACATTTAAGTTTTTCTTTCTTTCTTTCTTAATTTTTGGTATCCTTCACAATCCAGCAGTTTTAGTTCCTGTGTGAACCTGAGATCTTAAGATGGGTTTTAGGGGATTGGAAAAAGTCCCCCATCTTATCAAGATGCTGATACTCGAATAAAACCTCTTTTACCAGCCCTGTCTCATGAGTTTGGCTTCCTTGTAGCCGCCAGCAGAATCTGGGTTTTAGTTACAATTTTTGGTGACTCTGCCAGGACTGCATGGACCCTAGTAAGGCCTGAAGGGCCAAGGTTGGGGGTCCCAGCTGCTTGTGGCAGGCTGACCCCATGACAGGGACTACAGAGATTTCTCAGAAGCTGCTGAGATTTCTTTATATTGGGGACTCTCCCTCTCAAGCACCAGCCACCTGAAATGCTTAGGTGGTGAAAGGAAGCAGGTCCTTGGGGAGTCAATGGACTCCCAAGTTTGACTAGGTAAGTCAGTCCAGGTCACACACCATGGGTCCTCTGTCACTGCTGTCTGGGCTTTTTAGCCATTCGGGACTTGGCAACAAGTCATCTGCAGTACCGTTTTGGCAGGGAATAATACACCATGCCTTTCATCCCAGTTCCTCTGTGGGAGGAAGTCTGTTTCTGTCTGACATCGCTGGTCTGTCTGTCCTATTCTGAGAGCCTTGTCTGTCTGAAATGAAACTTTGGTTACAATTGTTCTTTGCTTGTTTTCTTATCTTTTGAGGACTTGTTTTGATCATTCTTGTTTTGTAACTCATTTGTTTTACCTTTTCTTTGCTTTAGATTTTGTTTTTGTTTCTGCTTTGAAACAAGCAGCTTGGTCTCAGTTTCATCATAGAGTCCATTAGGTCATATTTTAACTAACTGATTAATTTAAGTCAATGATTAATTAGAACTGTTTTGCTAAAGGTCTGGTAAGTAGGATAAAATATCTTATGTGTAAGCTTTCATGTTGTTACATCATAAGAATTCTACTCAGAAAGGATCCTAATTAATAGTTCAGAGGGAAATCACTCTGAAACCTCCCCTTACAGACAATAAAACTAAGAAAAGAAAAAAAAAGAGAAAATACATCTTTTAAATGCTCCAAGTTCTCCTCCTGGAGGCCGGAGCTGCAGAGGTCCCCTGGCACAGGTTACAGAAGCTCCCCCCACCCCAGTGTAAAGGAGAGAATGTGGTGCTTTTAAGTTCAAAGGGAGGCCTGGCATCTTCCTGGCCTCTTCTCCAGCCTTCTTAAAGGTTGCAAAGGACACTAGATGATTAAACAGCTCACTTTTAAGCAGACTAAAGGAATGCAATAATCACCAAGAATCCAAACGGTTAATTGATGTCCTTCAGAGTTATTAAGATAAAATATGTTTGTTTTGCCTGAACTTACAGGAATAAATTCATATTATTTATCTCTGTTACAAAAGTTGTCAGGAAAATGGCTTGGGTAACAATTGTTAAGAACTAATAAATAGATGTAACTAAAATGAAGGAGTTTGATAAACTTTTTAGTAATAATTGTATATACCTAAACATAGTTTTCCAAAGTCTTTGGTGACTTAGAACTTTGGAGTTTTGTTGAGTTAAACAGTAAAAATTATTAAATATCTGGATATTTTGAAATAACAGGATTCTGAAATATTAATTTATCTAAGTTTGTGTACTTTTGGCTTCTTATTGCAGAGAAGCTGGAGGATAGATTTGGATCTGTTAATGAATTTATCTTATATTTTATTTGAAGTGTGTCTCTTGAAAATATAAGTATGAAAGAAGCTATTTCTATGAGTTATGAAATGCGTTCATAAATGTATCAATCTAAAGAAAGTTAATTGCTTATTTTAATTGTCCCTAAAGAAAATTAAGATTTCTAAGTGTTAAGAATTCTAATTAAGTTGGAAAGAAATTATATGGGTTTGGTAATAGAAAATATAAAGTACAAAAAACTTGTTGAAAAAAAGAAATGAAATTTTTCTAAACCTGGTTATTTCTGAATGGGTAAGAAGGTTTATAAAGAAAAATCTTGAAAAACAATTATATAGATAAGCTGAACAATAAATTTAATTAGATACATCTACATATCAAAAGTAAACTAATGCAGAATTTGTTTGATTCTTTTCCAGTCTATTGAAAGGGGAAAACATTTTCCTGTATCTGCCTAGAAAACAGAGGTTTTATGTATTATTAATATAGTCATATGTTGCCCTGGCAGGTGTGGCTCAGTTGGTTGAACATCTTCCAATGCACCAAGAGGGAGGTCACCAGTTCATTTCCCAGTTGGGACACATGCCTGGGTTGTGGGCTCAACCCCCAGTGAGGAACACACAGGAGGCAGAAATCAATGCTTCTCTCTCTCTCAGCAATATTTCTCTTTCTCTTCCTCTCCCATTCTTTCTTAAAAGGTCTGAGCCGGCGGGAGATCACATCCTCAACGTAAGGCCAGTGTAGAGAAAGGAGCATTTTATTACACCGGTGGGCTGTTACACCGGTGGGCTGGGGGGGTACAGCTTCCCCAAATCCTCAGCCTCGAGCTTCCTTTGTTCTTTGCTTATATAGGCACAAACTACAGAAAAAAAAAAACTACATTCTCTTGGTGCCGCTTTTGGCACCGTTAAGGGGGCTGATACAGAGAAGGGGGGGAGAGGAGCAGGGTAACTATTAATCTCTTTTTTCTCATGGTTCCTCTGAGTTTCTCAAGGCCATCCTCAACCCCTTATCTGTACAGTTTTCTTTGGGTGTCTCAAGGCCCTTATGTTTACAGAAAAGAAACTGCCAGGGTGTGTACGTGCAGTAACTGAGGGTCAGAATGGAGTTTAGTTTTGTTAAAACATTATTAACCCTTTCATTCCCACCTTATAATGATAAAAAAAAAAAAAAAAAAAGGGAAAAGGGGCGAAGTTTCTCTTTGTCTACTTCCTGCAGGTATGGGGTTGTCGTGGACTCCTAAAAAGCCTATCCCTTGCAATCCCCATTCTGCAGCAGATGTTCTACAGCTCCATGCTGGGGTGTCTTCTAGTTGGGGGCTAATCCCTCCATATGTGACCCAGACATCAGGGACCTTTGTGACCCTGATGGTCCCCCTTAAGGGGTCACATAGATCAAGGTTGAACACAGATTTTTCTATTCCCTTTGTAGTAACATTTCTTAAGATTTCCCCCAATATTTCATTTCTAAGTTCCCAGTTCCATTGGGGCCCAGGTCTATAAGGATTCCTTTGAACAGTCATAACTAGAAAGATCAAAGTCCCGATAAACGCAAGAGTCTTATCTGGAGAGGCCTGAACTGTCCATTTTGCTTTTTCCTCTCAGCTGGGAACGGTGCTGCCAGATCGGGATGCCGTTGACCTTGACAGCCGTTGTTGGTGCAGGCAGGATGACAATGTCCTGGGTGGTGAACTTCTTTACCCACATCCAGTCCCTGGGCTGGAAAGAGTGCACAGGGTCCGAGGTGGGCACAGGCAGGGCGTCGCAGACGTGTTTATGGACAGCTTTCTGGGTGGACTGCAGGGCCTGCAAGAACTGTAAGAGGGCGAGGGGGAGCAGAGTGGTCCAGCCCTCACCAGTTTCCAAAGCAAACCTGGTTAAGGTTTCCCTCAAGGTCCCGCTCATGTGCTCCATCTGCCCAGAACTCTGTGGGAGGTAGGCACAGTTAAGTTTCTAATTTATATCTAACCCCTTAGAGATATCCTGTGATATCTTTGCTATAAACGCGAGGCTGTTGTCTGATCTAAGGGTCAGGAGTAGCCTAAACCTGTTACTTTCTTTATTACATCCTAGACTGTTATTCCATTACCAGGGGCAAGCTCTCCCTCTCAGTATCCCTTTCTTTTTCCCTTCTTGAGTATTCCTCCAATATCCTGTCTCCTGTAATATGTATATCCCTTTTTTTTTTATCTTTTTTTATCTTTTTACTTCCTCTGCATAATCCTTCTCTTTTTATTTCTTCCCTTCTCCACAAACTTTCTTAAACTTACACAGACCCTCTACGACTTACACAATCCTTCTTCAACTTACACAGACCCTCTATGACTTTCCTAGTCCCTCCCCTGACATGAACCTGAGAGCTTGCTCCATCTATTTGCAGTCTGCACATTCCCCAGTTTTTCTTCTCCACAGGAGGTTTCTGTCCTCCCTGAGATGCCTTAGGATACCTGTGTTATTGATTGACAGGTGTACCGCCCCAGTCAAATTTCCTATCTAGCACTTTTCCCGGAGCAGGCCACGCCCAGGAAGCTGAGTGCTGGGCGCCAGAAGCAAGAGCCCCTGAACCTCGCCTCCCTTCCCCTTACTTCATTGGGTCATTGAAAAAACCGATAAGAGTAGAGGTGTTTCAGCGGTGGCCCACAAGGGGAGGAGGGGCGCCAAAGGCTTTTGTTAGGAGAGGAAGCAGATTCTTGGAGGAGACAAAGCAAAGAATGAGAGTGGTTGGTGGGGAGAGAAGGAGTAAGGTTAAAGTAGCATGGAGTTTAGATAGAATGTCCCACCCTAACAAGGGAGTGGGGCAGGCTGGTAATGTAAGAAAAAAGAGTGGAGAAAGATATAAAGGCCTAAAGAACAAGTGAGTGTCTGGGTTGCCCTGGGTTGTAATATTTGGCCGTCAATGTCCACAACTGAAACCCCAGAGTGTTGAAGAGGTCCCCTGAACTCGGGGAGGGCAGAGTAGGTTGCCCCGGTATTAATTAAAAATGAAATTGGCCTACCTGCTACCACCAGAGTTACCCGAGGTTCGGGGTTCGAGATGACGGTCAGGGCGTCCGTTCCTGGGCACCTTCAGTCTTCAGCCGCGAGGCCAATCAGATCAAGGCCTGGATTGCCTGATCCGCCAGCCAGAGGAAGGGATGAGGACCGACTCTGCGCAGTCTGTCCGCAGTCCGGCTTCCAGTGGGGCCCTCCACATTGAGGACATGGCTTAGGTGGTGGTCGGGGATTGGGGCACTGTCTCACCCAGTGGCCAGTCTGATTGCATTTAAAGCAGGGGCCTGGAGGCTCGCTTTGCTGATCCTGGTGGGTGTCCTTCTTCTGTCCCCTGAAGGGGGTTTGCTGACCCCTTTTATTGGTGGGGGCTCTGATGGCAGAGGCAAGCATTTGGAATTCTGCTATTTTTTGCTGTTTAGTCTCTTCATCGTGATTATTGAACTTAAAGGTTAGATTTAGAAGTTTCTGTTGAGGGGTTTGAGGGCCATTTTTAAGTTTTTGTCCAGGGATGACTGAGAGTTAAATCTCAGGTTTAAAATGACAGTCCCTCCAGTTCCCGCTGCCTCCCTCCGGAGGCATTCTAAAACGGGGGCTGAGGTAGGGGACGGATAGGGACCAGAGATGGATCCCGATCGTGTGTGAGGGAGTCATTTGTGGGGGTAGAGGAGTCGAAACGGAGTAGGAGGCTCAGGGTAGGGTGGGGGCCCACAGAAGGGGCTGGAGGAGGAGACCCTGCTGGAGGGGCTGAGGGAGGAGGTGGTGGAGCGAGATCGGCTGGGGCAAAGGAGGAAACAGGAGAAGTTAGCACGCTGTCTTCAGAGGGAGGTTTGGGAGGATTAGAGTGCAGCAGGAAGATTTGGGAGAGACAGTGAGAGTCGCATACAGAATGTTGTGTTGTGAGTGCTAAGGGGCCTGGATGTAAGGAACCTCAGACCATTTCCTTGCCTTTGACAGAAATTGTCTGTGTTGGTAGAATGTCGAAAGTGTCATTTTAGGTTATTGTGACCCATTGTACTGAGGTCACGCAGTGTTGCAGTAAAAATGAGTCGCTTGGGACGTAGGTCCTGAGCGCGCCCTAGGGTCTGTAGACTTTTTAGGGGACATCCTAGGGGTGTTGTCTCATGTTGCGGTGTGAGATGTTGCGGCCTAGCGGTCCGACGGACGGATACACTAGAGGAAGAAGAAGGCGTCCCCGCTTCTCCCCTAGAGTAGAGAGACGTGCAGCTCACCTATACCAGGCGTCCCCAGATATATGGTGAGCTGAGGGAACCTGGTTCCCGAGGAGCATGTCCCGACCAGCGCTGGATTTTCGGAGGGACGATCACACAGTAGTGACTGAGAGCCTGGCTCTCTTGTCCCGGATGGAGGATAACGAGACAGCCCGGAGAATCAGACCAGTAGGCAAATAAACACTCACCCATAAATTAGTGTCCGGTGTTGATGCTGGATGGGCAGGAAAGGTTGGAGGTCCGGTATCCGGCTGAGGATGTGATCAATCCCGGTCCAACAGGAGGCCCAGAGGACTCCAGGGGCCCGCGGTTGCCCCCAATGTGGGATCCTCACAGACCTCCCGGGTTTCGGCACCAAATAAAAGGTCTGAGCCGGCGGGAGATCACATCCTCAACGTAAGGCCAGTGTAGAGAAAGGAGCATTTTATTACACCAGTGGGCTGTTACACCGGTGGGCTGGGGGGGTACAGCTTCCCCAAATCCTCAGCCTCGAGCTTCCTTTGTTCTTTGCTTATATAGGCACAAACTACAGAAAAAAAAACTACATTCTCTTGGTGCCGCTTTTGGCACCGTTAAGGGGGCTGATACAGAGAAGGGGGGGAGAGGAGCAGGGTAACTATTAATCTCTTTTTTCTCATGGTTCCTCTGAGTTTCTCAAGGCCATCCTCAACCCCTTATCTGTACAGTTTTCTTTGGGTGTCTCAAGGCCCTTATGTTTACAGAAAAGAAACTGCCAGGGTGTGTACGTGCAGTAACTGAGGGTCAGAATGGAGTTTAGTTTTGTTAAAACATTATTAACCCTTTCATTTCTCTCTAAAATAAATAAAAACATATTTTTAAAAGTAGTTATATGTTATATTATGTTAATCAGGTACTTGATTACTTAAAAACTCATCTTCTTAATCCTAAGAACTAAAGTTTTGCTAGCCTGTGTTTATGTTTAATACTTTAGTTGTCACATTGGATGAATAAATAATTTAATATTGTTTCATAATGATATATGATCTTTTGGTCAAATATGTTTGACAACCTTCCAGGGTTTAAATTTTAAGATACTTTTTCATTGGCCTACAATTGGCTTTGGGTCATTCCATTGGGCCCCTGGAATGCCTCAAGGATTTATTTTATCTCTTTATGAAGAAAAACTTTTAAACTAATTAAGCCTATTTGATATGCTTAAAGTACATGGGCAACTTTGTCAAATAAATAGTAACTATGTTCTATTTGTATACACATATTATTAAAATAGATATTCTAGAGATTATATAAAAAATATCCAAGAGTCTAAAATTTCTGATATAATTTTATTTATAACTCTGATTGTTTTTCTAGAATGTCGTATCTTGCAGAAAGGACAGGGTTTCATGTCAACTGCATTGTAATCAGATCTATAACTATGTCATTTACATTTTTTTTTGTGATTTAGAGACAGTCACTGTTTTGTTATAATGCATTTGCAAAAATGTTACATCTTATGAAAGATCCATGGAAAAGACTCTGACTTATTTTAAATTACATATATGAGAATAGGTTTTCAGATCATACCCTTGAACTGGATGAAGATTCCTAGAACTCTATGGAATATCTTGATTTATGGAAGTACTGGCAAATCAGGAGAAACAAAGATTGATTATGGGACTGAATGAACTGAAGATGATTGTGGTTTTTGTAACTTTTTGTTGAAAGTATTGCTGATTTTTAAATTGTTTTGTTTTTCAGACATAAGTAAACTTATTTTTAAAGCAATTTGGTAAATTATATCTTAATAGATAATACTGAGGCATTTATATTTTTCTCCCTACCCTATCCTTCCGGAATTTGGAAACTCTTAATGAATATTATTATTCTCATGAAAACATGTTTATTTGCATAAATCCAGTAAGAATCTGATTGTTTCATAACAGGACACATAAAGCCAGTTTCCAGTTGTGATTTCATTAACCAAGACTTTGGCTGGAATGTAATGTCTGAGAGAAACATGCCTGGACTCTGGATATCACCAGAAAGCTTTACGGAATGGAGATTGATTTGAAGCCAATAAAAGTCCTTTGGAGAAATGGTCTGGTACCTTGCTTATTCATTTGGTTCATGGCAGTCTTTGCAGGTGAGAAGTAATGGTTGCTTTCCTAGAGGATGGCAAAGGAGGAACCTAAAGAGCTTTTGGGAACCTCAAGAACTTGAGGAACTCACTCAAATCTATAGGCAAAGCCTGATGGCAACTGGATGGCTTGGCTTCTTTGCCTGCAGAGGCTAAATTTCAATCTAGAAATTCCTTGTAAAATCTCAGCAAACCAGATTTAAGAAAGCTTATATAATTCACTGCTATTCCTGTTGTGTTTATGCAAATAACCAGGCTGAACTAAAGCTGGACTTAATACAATAAATGAATGGGTATTAATTTGACCCTTTAATAAAACTGAGGAAAAGTTTAGGGGGAGAAAAATTGTGTTTCAATACACTCTATAATACACAGTTATGGACATTAGACTGTAGTTCAATTCAGTTAATTATCTTCAAAATTTTATTTTTCAATTGTGAACAGGACTAGATCCTGAATTTTTCTAGCTTTAACCCCAATAATATTGAGATTTTTAATACAATTTGTCTTCACCAGGTTACAAGTCCTAACATACTCAGGGATTGCCACCTCAAGGGACCATCACCACCTTCTTCCTTGTCCTGGTCTCAATGCCCCTCTAGTAGAGAGCAAGGATGTCTTGGCTCTGAAGGACAATGACTTCCTCCCCTTCGGCAGGAAGCAGCCACAGGAAAGACCCAGCACCCCTTTTTCCTGAAAGGACTCAGAACCAAGATCCATTAAGGGGAAATGCAGTAGGTAGTTACAAACAAGATCAGAGCAAGGATGATAGGCCATGTACAGAAGGTCACCAAGGTGGAAAGCCTCAGGTTCCTAGCAAAGGGCATAGGAAAAAAAGAAATACCTAAAAAGAGGCCCTCTGTTATCTCCCCACAGGGCCCTGGGTACAACTGAGAGTAGGGAACAAACCCATAGACTTTCTTGTTAATACTGGAAAAACCTGTCTGGCGTTGAATACCAAACGAACACAGGGAAGAGCCACCCCCATTGCAGTGGCCAAGGTCTCAAGAAAACCACAGCAGCAAGCTTTCCTCAAGCTATTGGAGTGCCAGCACTTGTTTTACAAGTTTGGCTTTCTTGTGGCAGACAGCAGAATCCAGATTTCAGTTACAGTGTTAGCTGTGTGTTTGTCAAAAATGGCCTATATGTGCTGCCGCAGCACATATACTAAAATTGGAACAATACAGAGAAGATTAGCATGGCCCCTGCTCAAGGATGACAGGCAAATTCGTGAAGTGTTCCATATTTTTATTTTAAAAAAAGAAAAAAAAAAGGCCTTTATTATGTTGAGATATGTTCCCTCTATTCCCACGTTCTGTGATTATTTAATCATAAACGGATATTGTATTTTATCAAATGCTTTTCCTACATATAAGATGATCATATAATTTTTATATTTGTTTTGCTAATGTGGTGTATTACATTGACTGATTTGTGGATATTAAACCACTTATGCATACCCTGGTATAAATCTCACTTGATTATGCTGTATGATACTTTTAATGTATTACTGAATTGAGTTTGCTAATATTTTATTGAGAATTTTGTATCTGTATTGATTAAAGATTTTTTTATAATGTCTTTGGTTTTATTATTATGGAAGTGATGGCCTGATAAAATGAGTTTGGAAGCATTTCTTTCTCTTCAATTTTTTGGACTAGTTGTAAAGAATAGGCCAATCTGGTATGTAGGGGCTGATCTATGGAGTGGGAGCTGCTTTGGTGCCAGCCAGTGCTGGCCACCAGGTGTGTCTGTTGTAGAGCATCTTGGGAGGGGCTCTGGCCTGGGCAGGCAGGTTCAGAGGGGCAGGACCTCAAGGAAATGCTGAGGCACAGTGAAAGCTGTTAGCCAGATTCATGGAGAGTGTCAGAATTGATGCCCACTTACAATGAACCTGCCATGTGGATGGAGATCACAACAACAACAAAAAAAGAAAAAATAATAAAAAGAAAGAAATAATGGATCCTTGTAATGCTTTTGTTTCCAGAGAAAGTTTCCATTGATCTCCACCCCTCCAGCACTGACTCTAGAACTGGTCAATCCAATTCTGTCACATATAACCCAGGTGCCTTTCAAACTGCTACTTCTTTGCTGTATCTCAGAGCGAGTTTATGTATGGCTCCTTTAAAAGAGGAGAATCATTTCCTATAGCTGTTCCTTCCTTGGTCACATCCAACTGGTTCTCAAAGCCAGATATTATGGGGGCTTCTTTTTACCGTGTAGGTCTTCTCAGCCTTGGGCCCAGTGTGGAGCTCCCTCCCTTCACTTCTCAGGAAGACCTTGTGGTTGTCATACCCTTCCCATTTGTGAATCGCCACCCTAGGGTGTGTGTCCTGACCAGACTACCTCTCTGCCCCTCTTACTCATCTCAAAGTGTCTTCATCTTTATATCCTTAGTTGTAGAATTTCTGTCTGGCTAGTCTTTAGGTAATGTTCGGCAATGATTACTCTATATTTAATTGTAGTTTTGTGTCCATGGAAGGACTTGAGCTCAGGATTTCCTTCTTCACTATCTTGACCTTACCTCTGTCCTTCTGGTCACCCCTTAATTCCATGTAGCTTTTATTATTATTATTTTTTATCTTCACCAGAGGACATTTTTGCATTATTCTTCAGATAGAGCAGGAGGGAGAGGGAGAGAAACATCGACGTGAGAGAAACACATCAAGTGGCTGCCACCCATACGACCCCAACCAAGGTACATGCCCTTAGCCGAAACCGAACCCGGGTCTCTCTGGTCCGCGGGCCCATGCTCTAACTGCTGAGCCCGACCGGCCTGGGCTCCATGTAGCTTTAATATGCAGGCAGTCTGAAATGGTAAAATTTTCTTTCTTTTTCTTTTATTTCCTTTTTTTTTTCCCTATGGTATAAGTTTTACTGAGAGACCAAACATTATTTTATTTATTTCCCATCTATTCTAATCAACTTCATCTCTGCCTCTGGCTTGTCTTCAGTATTTCCCCATATGTTGTATAAAACCTCACCCTAAGACATAAAAAGTATATGGTGTTGAAGGCCACTTTAGCTTTAAAAGGGTTAAACAGTCTCTGTGAGCTACTTTTGAGAAAAACTTTGTTCTGCAGGGGTCGTCCCAACCCTAAGTCTTTGCACAGATACGAGAACTATGTAAAAGGAGGCACACAGTAACCTTGCCTCAAGATAAACAGAACTAGGGAGACATGCAGTAACCTTGAGAACTGTTGAATCTTTCTGCAAAGTTGCTAATTGCTAACCATGATATCTGCTTCTGTACGTGCTTGCTTGCCATGGACTGCAAAAACCCTGCCCTTTATAAGCACCCCCCTCCCTGAGCTCGGGACTGCTTCCCTCCTCTGCGAAGGTTGGGAACAGTCCCTGTGCAGGTAATAAAGCTCTTTCAATCTGGCCTATAGTGGAGCCTGAGTGTTTGTTTCTTGCGGGTTACAACATATGGCTACACAGGAAAAATGTTTCAAATATTGCTATATAAAAACAGTTCTAATTTCTAAGGGGTCCAAACCAGGTTATGTTTAAATTAGGTATTTAAATGCAATTGCACTAGTTAGTGAGACCTTTCAGTCTAGAAAAGTCTCTTTTGCTGGATTCACACTTTCACTATATATCAAGGTGAAACTGGTTCTCTTTATGGGAGTAAATAGCCCTTTTGTTGTTTTCTCTTCTCTCAGGAATAAACAGCTTTTAGAATTATTCTTTATTGATGTGAATGAACACAAGATGGGAAAATCACATGTATTTACAGATAATGAGACTCTTGTTATCCTTGGGGAGATTAATCTGTCAATTTAAATAAGCAAGCCCAGAGAAAGATCCCAGTGAAAAACCAAACTAGGAACAGGATGATACGGAGCTCAAATCTAAGGAGACAGTTGCCATTCTCAGAACAATACAGCAACCGTGGTTCTAGGGCTTCAGAATCTATAATACTGATATTCTGGTCATTTGTTGAACTTTCAGTTTCAAAACAGCAAGGAAATATTAAGTCCTGGAAGTGATATGATGTCACAGATCAATTTGTTTTAAGGAGCATTTCAATAAATTGTTAACCTCCAGATAAGAAATGGATTTACTAAAGCCAATAGCTCTGCATTATATTTTAATCACTCTCATTTTACTACACATTTATAATTGCTTTTTAGCAATATACCATATAAACACATGATCCCCTAGAATCATATGATGAATTTTTCTTGAACTCATAAATTATGTGTGACTAAATGAAATGAGTCATTTATTTTACAACACCATAATTTGGAACCTCAAGTTCATCAAAAACAAACAAACAAACAAATACAAATCAGTGATCGGTACCGGAGATACAGTTGCAAGCAAACAGATGCCTTGTTCATGCAGCTTAAGTTTAACAGTTTTTCACAAAATCAAAAGGACTATTCTATATGTATAATCCTTCTTTTAAACTTATAAGGAAAGTAAAATGTAATGAAAGGCAACGGGTCATAATTTACATGTGAAGACTCTGAGAAATAACAAAGGTAAAGGTTTAGATTAAGCCATGTTTTGAGAAGATAAGGACTTGTTAAAAGTCACTTCTAAATTTTGAGCACTGTACAACATTCCATTTTACTAGTCTAAACTTGACTTTTGTTTTAAAATTTAAGATCTTACCGCTTACTATTTTGTCTTCCATATCATTTACTAAATTTCAGTGGACAAGAACATTTTTATCATTTATCAAAATTGGAGCTATTTCAGCATAACAAGAGCCAAAGCTATTAACCATACTACGTTAACTTTGAAGCCTCTTAACTAATTTTCCTTTAAATCTAATCCTCTTCATTGTTTCCATGTCCATTATTCTGTTTTTCACTTGTCTTTCTAATGTTTTCATATATATTTTCCTATTCTTGATAATCTAACTTTGTTAATTAAATATTAAAAAGTGTTTGTTTCTTTTGCCTTTACCGTATGCTTTCCTTTTTAGTATTTTTGTTTGGCTCTGGCCAGTTTGGCTCAGCTGTTAGAGCATCAATTCAAAGACCAAAGGGTCTCAGGTTTGATTTCTGGTCAAGGTCATTTACCTGGGTTGTAGGTTCAATCCCCAGCTCCGGTTGGGATCCTGTGTCTCTCTCATATAGATATTTCTCTCTCTCCCCCACCGCTCACTCCATCCCTCCCTTCCACTCTCTCTAAAAATCAATAGAAAAAATATCTTTGGGTGAGGATTTAAAGAAAAAAGTGTGTTTTATTCCAATAAAGGGTTTTGAAGACATCCTCTTATTTGAATAGATTTTAATTACCTTTTTTCATGGGTTATTTTTACAATCAGTGGTAATTTTGTGACTATTTATTTTTAGTTTTTACAACAATAGTAATTTTGCCATTATTTGTGATCATTTTTTTTTTCACTTAGAGGTTAAGCTCCATGAGCAAAGACTTGGTCCTTTCTTTACATACTATTGTACCTCAAATACCTAGCACGTACCTTGTAACTCAATAATATGTGCAGAAAAAAATGAACCAATCTGTGCTTTTTAATAATATTATCATCCTGTGGACAAGAAACTGCATAACTTGCATATTTCCAATCATGTTTAAGGAAATTAGCCTTCATATCCTCAAATTAGATAAGCAGCATTGCATGATTTGAGAGCAAGGACTCCGGAGCTAGGCAACCCAGTTCTGTACTGTTGCTATGCTATGTGACCTGAGACAAATTACTAGAACGTTTGTATTTCGGTTTCCTTGGAGATGATAATAGTATCCACCTTTAAAGCTGTTCTGAGAATTCAATATGTTAATATCTAACACAAAATAGTGCCTGACACTTAGTAAACACAAGTTTCCTCCAACTTATTTCAAAAGTGTTATGGACTTGCCTGGCCTGTGTGGCTCAGTGGTTGAGCATTAACTCATGCACCAAGAGGTTGTCAGTTTGATTCCAGGTCAGGGCACATGCCCAGGTTGTGGGACAAATCCCCAGCAGGGGGCATGCAGGAGGCGGCCAGTCGATGTTCTGTCTCTTGGATGTTTCTAGCTCTCTCCCCCCTCCCTTCCTCTCTCTCTAAAATCAATAAAGAATTTTTTTTTAAAATAATGTGGATATATGTGACATTTTTATTGTCTTTCTATTTGAAAGTAAACTTCGAACAAGAAATGCAGAAATATATAAATCACATTTGCTATACTATATTGAATAAGATTGTTATCAGACCTCTGACGATGATCTTTTAACTCAGAGACCACAATTGTCTAATTTTGAAATCTCATAAATTAGCATATTTACTAACAGAATTAACTAACATCAACTGCTGCCCCAATACATATTTGGTGAAATACTAAACAAAACTAATTGATAAGGAAAAAACGTAGTCCATGTTTTGTTAGATGTGATTCCATACGCAAGGTATTTTGAATGACCTATCTTCAAATATAAATCTCAGAATAAAGTGTATGACTGTAAAATTTTTCTTAAGTCCAGCATGCACTTAACATGGGAATGTTTAATGCATTTTGATTGTAATTATTTCCTTGGTATACATACTGTCAGGACCAAATGAATTTTTTTTTTCAGTAGAAGTTTTGTTATTCTACTTTTTTTATGTTTAAACACTTTGTTTTATTGTTCTACATTTTTTATTATGAAAATATTTAAATGTAAGAAAAGATAACGTGAACACTCATATTTTTCTCCGTCTCGAGTCTGTAGTTGTAAATGTATATACATGTGTGCACACATGTTTTTGAACCATTTTAAAGTAAGTTACAGATCTTTTGCAACTTCACCCGTAAATATTACAGCATATATTGCTCAGTTAGAACATTCTCTTATGTCATCACAATTCCATGATCATGCTTAAGAAAATTAACAATTTCTAATGTTATCTATTCTGATTTCTGCAGTTGTTCCAATGTCTTCTATATCTATTTGTTTTTATTGAATTTATTGGGGCAACATTGGCTAATAAAATTATTTAGGTTTCAGGTATGCAATTCTACAATATATCATCTGTGTATTGTATTATGTATTTACCACCCCAAGTCAAGTGTCCTTCCACCATTTATCCCTCCTTTACCTTCTACCTCCCCTCGCACCCCCTTCCCTCTGGCAATCACCATATTGTTGTCTGTGTCCATGAGTCTTTCTGTTTGTTTGTTTGTTTTAAGTCCTCACCAAGGACATGCTTAGAGAGAGGAAGGGAGAGAGAGAGAGATAGAGAAACATGGATCAGTTGCCTTCCCCATACGTCAGACCAGGGACAACCTGCAACCCAGGTATGTGCCTTCACTGGGAATGTACCTGGCACTATTTCACAGGACAGATGCTCAACCAACTGAGCCACTCTGGCCAGGCTTTTATTATTTTTTTTCCTTTATTAATCCCTTCACCTGACACCTCCAAGGTGTGCCTCCCTGGGGTGCTGGGGCTGGGGCAAGTTCAGACACAGTGGCCCTGTGTGCTGGAGCTGAATAATCCCCTCCACCCCACCAGGAGGTGCCCCTGAAGATGTAGGTGTGGTGCATGTGTGCGTGTGGATGGGTGGAGACTTGCATAGAGGCCAGTGGTGGGGCGGTTCCCATGAGAGAGGGAGGGAGACCAAGGGCACAAGGTTGTTTTTTATTTTATTTATTTATTTATTAATGTTTATATTGATTTTTTTAGAGGGAGAGGAAGGGAGAGAGAGATAGAAACATCGAATGTGAGAGAGAAACATCGATCAACTGCCTCCTGCATGCCCCCTACTGTGGATCGAGCCCACAACCCAGGCATGTGTCCTCACGGGGAATCAAACTGGGACCTCTCAGTCCATGGGAGGATGCTCAATCCACTGAGCCACTCTGGCTGGGCTGTTGTTTTTTTAAATAAATGTGTTCATTTGTCACTCTCTAAATCAATATTGTACAAATGTTTGAGGCATAGGTGAGGAGGTATATATTTTATAGTTTTAAAATTTTGAAAATAAATTAATACATTACTTGTTTATCTAATAGGGTTAATAAAGTGGTTGCCTGTTTTCAGAACTTATGCTGAATACTGAGGACAAAGAAAGTAGAATTTCCTTGCTTGTCTTACTCTCTATCTAGAATTTTTTTAGTATTGATACATGAAAATACTGAAATGTCTGGAGTTTTATTATCATTATTCTAGACATGTTCTGCAGAAATCCTAATCCTGACATTGACTTATTTAGAAGACAAAAAGTATTATATTTTATTTTTACTTTGTATATTGAAGATTTGTAGCTGGTTCAGTTTCCTGTGGCTCCATAGAGATTGAAAAATGTGATAAAAGACATAAGCTGTGTCAGCTCAGGAAAAAAGAAAAAATATGAAAATGAAGATTTAAAGTTTCTTGTACTGACAGGAGAGAAGAGAAAAGAGAGAGAACTGTATTCACGAATGATGCAAAAGAAAAGAATCAAGAAAAAAAAAAAAGGCACATTTGTTGACCAGTAAGGAGAGAATAGAAAGGGAAAAGTAAAATGTCAAAGGAATTTTTTATGTTCTAAACTTTTATAATAACATTTTAGTTTAAAAATTTTAACTGTCTTAAAGCAGAGAGACTAGCAGTCTTTTTGAAGTACTGTGGTATTTGCCAGCATTTAAAGTAGGCTGTAATTTTTGTTGAAAATATTAAAAGTACACTTAAAATGCTGTGAACATTTATACAAAATATTCTCAGTAGTGATTACTTATCTCTTGATATTTTTTGATAGTAAAATTTTGAGTGATTTTAATTTCTTTGCTTGTGTATATATATTTTTTCTGTCATGTTCTTCAAAATGAGCACATTTAACTTTTAAGTTATGGTTCAAAGCAGAAAATCAAAAATTTTAAGCAGGAAACGGTTCTTTATTCCCTGAGTACACAAAATCTTTTCAAGGGCAGAGGAGCAGGTGTTAGGTTCAAATTTCAAAAATGTCCCTCTAAGCAATAGAAAATTGACCCATTAAAATACATATTAATACAAAATAATATTGAATGGAAATTTTAAACAAAAATTAAATTAAAAAATGTTTTTAAGATACATTCTACTTTTGAGGCAAATAATATAATTGTGTGTCTCAACCTCATAGCTATAGGAAAAGAATCGGAACATGAGAATAAAGAAGCCTTTTCTGCTATCAAAACACTCTCACTGAAAGAGGCCAGAGAATTTCAGCAATAGATTGGTGGTGCTCATTTGTCCTCAATATAGTTGTCATTATCTAATACTTGTCATTATACTTGATACCCTGTGAACCAGGCACTAAATGTTCACATTCACTACCAATGACATACACACACACACATGCATATACATACGAAGCAAGAAAAACAATATGGGTAGTATCTTAAGTCTCCTTGGCAGCCATAACAAAATATCATAAATTATGTGGCTTAAACAACAGCAATTCATTTTCTTACAGTGTGAATTGCTATTGCTGATTATAGGCATTATGTTGTATAGCAGATCTCTAGAACTTACTCATCACTAAAGCTTTGCATCCACTGAACGACTACTACCCATCCCCCAGAAGTATGAGATTGGGATGCTAATATGGTCAGATTTCACTGAGAGCTCCCTTTTTCACTTGTAGATAGTCACCACTCAGCAGAAAAGAGAGCAAGCAGGTGTCTCTTCTTATAAGGGCATTAACCCCATCACGAGGGCACCACTCTCATACTCTCTTTTATGTGTAATTCCCTCCAAAAGGCCCCACCTCCAAATACCATCACACTAGGGATTAGGGCTACAATATATGAATTTTAGGGACACACAATTCAGTTTATAGCATCTAGAAAGGAATACTCCTAAACTCTCCACTTTTAATATTTTGAAGGAACTCCATACTGTTTTTCATAACTGTTGTACCATTTTCCATCACCACCAACAGGGTCAAAAACTCAACACTTGAGATTTTTTTATAATAGCCATCTTAACAGGTATTAGAGGATATCTTATTAGAGTTTTTATTTGCATTTTCCTGATAATTACCAATGTTGAGTATCTCTTAATATATCTGTTTTGATCCAGCAATTCCACTTCTAGGTGTATATCCAAAAGAATTAAAATCAGGACCTTGAAGAGACATCTCCACTCTCATGTTCTTTGTGGTATTATTCACAATAGCCAAGACATGAGAACAACTCAAGTGTTCATCAACAAATAAAGAAAATGTGTTATATACTTATTCAGCCTTAAAAAGAAGAAAATCTTGCTACTTGAGACAACATGAATCAAGTTGGAGGACATTATACTAAGTGGAACAAGCAAGTCACAGAAGGACAAATACTGCATAATTCCACTTACATGAGGTATCTAAAATAGTCAACTCATAGAAGAGAATATAATGGTTGTTGCCTTGAGCTGGAGGGGAATGGGTAGTAGTCGTTCAGTGGATAAAAAGCTTTAGTGATGAATAATTTCCAGAGATCTGTTATACAACATAGTGCTTATAGTCAACACAATGATATTGTGCATTTCAACAATTATTAAGGGGGTAGATCTTATGTTAAGTGTTTTTCTCACACACACACACACACACACACACACACACAAATGGACACATGGAAGTTTGGGGCAGTGTTAGATATATCCATTATCTTGATTGTTATGATGTTAGTATGGGTGTTTGACTAGGTCCAAACTCATCAAATTCTACACATTAAATATGTGCAGTTCTTTATCATTAGACCTCAATAACGCTCTTAAAAACAACAACAACAAAGAAAACCTCCTAAACTGTCAATTTCCAATGCTTATGAAAAGGAATAAAAATGCCTTCTAAGTGTGTTACTAGATGTGAAATAAGTACAATGCCTACCCCCATTCCCTTGATACTCTGCATTTTTCAGAAGGCCATTCTAATGTTCTAAAAGGCTGAATGTAACTGATAGCTGGGACACTGAGTAAAAGCAACAAAATCTATGTGCATCAGCCCATTGCTTCTCTCTCACTGAAAAGTCAGTCATTTATTCTCATAAACAAGGCTTTAATTCTATAATGTTCCACCTTCAGCTGTGCCAGCTTATTTTGCAGAACCATCTTCTAAACAAACTAAAATGTTGTCTTCCTCAGTTAACTGATCATAGAAAACTCCTCATGAGACCATGCTGGTGAGTTGAGGATGAGAGGCAGTGTAGCAGGAATAGGTGCTCTGGGAGCTTGATCTACTAAATTCAGAAAATTACTTGTGATTTCAGGACAGACTTGAGGCCATTCTCCTTTATAGCATTTCCACTTGACATTACAGAAATGTTGCTCACACATATATGATTTGTTGGATTTGATAATGCCTATTAATTTTGCATGCTCACTTGTAAACCAATGATGCTTAGTCCCCCATAGAACCCCAAAAGGATTTTCTCTGAACCCTAAAGGCCCACATTATCATTTTCTTTCAGGACTTGCAACAGACTCCATGTACATCTTAATATGTTTCAGGAATGTTGAGTGTCATTGGCTCTGCCAAGTTGTATGTGGTAGAGATCATTTACTACAACTTGGACCAGTTCTTATAGCCTTTGTAATATCTGGACCCTTAAGTCAAAATCTCATGGCCTTGCCCTGGTTGGTGTGGCTCAATAAGTAGGAGCATGTCCCGTACACTAAAAGGTCATGGGTTCAATTCCCGGTGGTCATGGCACATGCCTAGGTTGTGGGTTTGATCCCTAGCCCTCGTTGGGGTGCAATTGGGAAGCAACCAATTGATGTTTCTCGCTCACATCCATGTTTCTCTCTCTCTCTCCCTCTCCCTTCAACTTTCTCTAAAAATCAATGAAAAAAATGTCCTGTGATGAGGATTTAAAAAAATTAAATCTTGTGGCCTTAAAAATTCATTGTCAAGGAGAACACATGTCACATATTACTCTCTCAAGTCAAAAGAAACAAAATAAGCCCTGGCTCGTGTGGCTCAGTTGGTTGGGCATTGTCCTATGAATCAAAAGGTTTCAGTTCGATTCCTGGTCAAGGCACATGCTTAGTTTGCAGGCTCGATCCCAGGTTGAGATGTTCAGGAGGCAGCCAATTAATGTTTCTTTCTCACATCAATGTTTCTCTCTCTCTCTCCCTCTCCCATTCTCCCTCTTTCTAAAAGTCAATAAAAAACAAATAGTAACCAAATGAATCTTGTGTCCCTTTCTTAGTCCTAGGAGGTACAATGGGTATCAACTTTGCCTTTCACTTTGAAGGGGAAATCTTAACATTATCCAGCCAGGAAACACCAGCAATCATGACTAAAATGGAAAACTGAAATTCGATATGTTTTATCTCTCTTTTCAAGCATGTTTCTTGCCAAATGTTACAGGATATCAACTATGTCTGTACTGTCAGCATGTAGACATCAACGTGGTAGTCCAACACAAGTCTTTTGAGATGCTATTAATAAATTATTCTAGATTCCCCAAGCTATGTTATGAGAAAGAACAGTAAAGGGAAGAGGCAACAGAGGTTCAGTGCTGTCATGACGAGTGGAAAACCAATGCTGCTGGTATTTTTTACTTATTAGTAAAGAGCAAAATCTTTTGGCTTTGTAATAGTTGCACGATAGGTGCCAGGGGCAATGCTAACTGCTCCTATAAAGAGTACACATCTGGAACAATGATTGGAGTCATCATCAGATTTTCTGTGGGTTGTCTTCCATTCCTTCCATGTTTCATCTGCCCAGGCCAAACACACATTTCAAATGGAATTGTGATAGAAATAACCACCCTGAATCTCTGCACTTTCCCCAAGAATGCAGTGTGGCCTCTATTGTTCTCTTTTGGTAGGGAGAGGCAGGTTTCAGGGCTAATCTTTGGCTCCTCCTAATAACTACCGAGTCTACTGTGAAAATGACTGAGGCCAAAACTCTATCACCCGGGGATAACAAGCCCTACCTTTGGTAGTACATAATGGCATTATAGATTCTCAAAGTAAGTATGGTTTTGGAGCCAATACACCTGTAAACTATATCAAGAAATGTTTGGCATCTCATGTTCATTTAGTGTGATCTACCTGTAAGACTAGTTTTAGTCAAACAACTAAACAAACTCAATTGCTTTAGGTAGAACATTACAAGTCATATTGGTTAAGTTGTTCTAGTCCAATCTATTATTTCCTTTTCTTTGGGTCACATTTAGAATACATTTCCACATAAATTGCTCAGGTTTTTGCCAATATACATTGACAAAATAATGTAATATTTGACATCTGGTATATGTAACTTGATCCTACTTTTACTTGTCCCCTGGGACAAACTACTATCAGAATCTACTTATCTTCCTAGGAGCTGTGAGGTAGCAGATGCGGTGTAGTAAGGAGCATTGGTGTTTCACTCCAAAGCAATGGTTTCATGTGAATGATTGCAAGGTCTCCACCAAAGTATAAATAGCAGTCAGGAGAGGCTCAGGAGTTAGGGACACATAGAACTAATATTCAGATAAACCCACATAAATGACCCATTCAAATTGTCAAGCCCCATTCTTTCCCAATCAGTGTTCCAGCTTTCACATAAGAAACCAACAAATTAGCCAGGCCGGTGTGGCTCAGTGGGGTGAGTGTCATCCCATGGACGGAGAGGTCCCAATAGATGTTTCTTTCTCACATCAATGTTTCTATCTCTCTCTCTCTCAAAAATATATGTTAAAAGAAAAAGAAAGAAACCAACAAATTTATTAATTCAATAATAGGATAAACCTCTGCATCTGAGTTTTGCCTTCACTTGTCTTAATGCTACTAAATGTAAAGAAACTCTACCTTGACCTGTGAATTGAAGCACTGAGCCTGCAATTGTCTTTCTTTGAGCTTTCTAGTTTGTCAGAAGTGGCTGGCCAACCTCCCTGCTCTTATATCCCTCATCTTCACCGTAATACTCGATTGTAGCAACCATTCTATTCACTGAAGCCATGTCTTCCTGAGCACGTTTTTGCACTGCTTTTCATGAGCTGTACAACTATTAATCCTCCAATTGCACATGCCAGGTAAACTCGTGTCCAAGCAAACCAGGTAAAAAAAAAACAAAGAAATAGAACCCAGGTTCCCATTCTTGAGCATCTGTTTTTTGCATCCATTTCTGTTATCAGCTAAGTCAAGGAAATGTAAACCACTCTCCACAGCTGGTTTTAACTATGTACTGTCTCAGATCTGCCATCCGGTTTTGTATCGCCTATTTCAGAGCTTCCTTACAATAGACAGATAGCCTATGTTTGCTTATATTCCACTTCTATTTCTCTCCAAAATGGTTTTCTCCAGTATCTCTGAATCCATATTTTGCATGTATCAATAGTTCGTTGCTTTTTGGTGCTGAGTAGTGTTTTATTTTATTACTATGCCACATTTTATCCATTCTTCTGTTGATGAATACCTATTTTTAGTTATTTCCACGTAGTTTTATTTGTAAAAGGCAAGAAGTGAAAATAACTGAAAAGGAGAAACATGTGTAACAAAAATAAATCAATTAAATTAAAAAATGTCAACATAAAAAAACCCAAAAAACAAATAAAGCTACTATGAAAATTCCCATCTAAAGTTTTTTGTGGTTTGTTTCTATTTCTAAATAACTAGGAGTGAAATTCATGGGTTATAGTTTTAAGAAAGTGCCAAACTGCTTTTTAAAGTAGTTGTATGTTTCCCGGCTGGTGTGGCTTAGTGATTGAGTGTTGACCCATGCACCAAGAGGTCGCCAGTTCAATTCCCAGTCAGGGCACATGCCCAGGTTGTGGGCCCGATCTCCAGTGGGGGGCATGCAGAAGGCAGGCAATCGATGTTCTCTCTCATCGATGTTTCTATCTCTCTCTCCGTCTCCCTTCCTCTCTTTCTAAAATCAATAAAGAAAAATAAATAAATAAGTAAATAAATAAATAAATAGTAGTTGTATGTTTCCCATGGTCATTTATGAGAGCTTCATCTGCTCTAAATCTCATCAGCAAACACTGTACAACTTTTTCAATGACCATTCTACTGTATGTGTAGTGTTATAACTTTGTAGTTCTAATTTTTCACTCCTGGTAACTAATAATGTTGATAATTTTTTATGTGCTTATTGGCCATTAAAACACTTTCTTTTATGAAGTATTTGTTCAAGACCTTGTTGCATAGTTTTGCTTGATAAACTGTTATAACAGAAAGAGGGAGAGGTTAAAAAAACAGAAAATTAGAAATTATTTCTGTGCTGTAAAGTCACATCTAAATCTTTGTTCTAAACTTTTTTTTTTTTCCTTTATTGATTCGAGAGAGAGAGGAAGTGATAGGGAGAGAGAGATGGAAACATCGATGAGAGAGAACATCGATTGCCCGCCTCCTGCATGCCCCCCACTGGGGATCAGGCCCACAACCTGGGCATGTGTCCTGACCGGGAATTGAACCGGTGATCTCTTGGTGCATGGGTCGACGCTCAACCACTGAGCCACATCAGCCGGACTGTTCTAAACTTTTGAACTTAAACTATGTTCTTGGCTTATCTAACCATTGTAGTTACAAAAAATATATATATTCTCCATAATTTCCTACTTTTTTATGTATGTATGTGTTTCCAGTACATCACTAGATGGTAAATATTCTCCAGAATTGAATGATTTGACCATATTTTTTTATTAAATTAATATCCAAAAAAATTAATTATAATTTTTGTTCTACAATAGTTGTACAATGATATTTTACATACTTGTGACTTAATTTATAAATTATCTAACTCCAGTGCGATAAACTTTATGGTTATACATCTGAACTAAACTAATTTTCATTGTACTCAATACAAAGCTTATAATTAAAATTTACCTAACTATACTAGTTATATAACAGTTAATGTTGCATACAAAGCAACATTAATTAAATGAATTGTACATATACTGTTTGTCATTCCTGAGAGCTAACACGTGATATTTTAATCATTCATGGTTTCTAAAATGCTTTATTGTAGTACCTTAAAATATAAGGTGAGAATACTCAGGAAATGCTTTCTTTGCATGGCTGCGATTTCTGTTCTATGCAAATCATACCGGCAAACATATTTATAGCTATGTGGAACCAGCTGTTAGGAGAATATGATGCCAAGAAGCAGAGATGGGAAATAGAGGCAGTCAGGAAGGCTTTCACTTTTCTGTGTCCAGTTATCTCATTGGTTCAGATATACTCTGTCCTTGATGTGAGATAATAGTTTCCCATTTTGCCTAAATTTTCCCATATGTTTTCTGTTAAATTTATGTATTTGACAATCAAATCTAGAATATTTGTTATGTAACAGGCAAAATTTGACCCAAGATCAACTTATGAATTAGACAATATTGTTTCTCTAATATCACAGATATGAAAACTAAGCTCTGGTCTGGGCTCCACCGAGTTTCCATTGGTTTCACCTGGGGTCACATGTGCAACTTCAGACACATGGCAGCTATGTATGTAGTATGTAGTATAAGTATGCAGCAATACATCCTTGCTAAATAATGGAATTCTTGAGTAACTGAAAATATTTATCACTCAAGTAATTTCTAAGGAGATAAATGGATATCCTATTAATATAATTGAGTCCATATGAACTTTGAATAGCAGTATTTCAACTAACAACTCATATGAACAACTTTCAGATGAAGACAATGTTCTGTGTAAACTGCAAACATTATCCCTCTCTCTCATTTCTCACAATGGCTCTGCTATCCATTTCAGCAAATCAAGAAGCAGGACTCTCGAGAGATGAAAAAGCACTTGACTAAGGTTGTACTGTTCAGAAGGGGTGGATCTGAGTTGGGAATCTTTTTATTCATCTCTGCAAAATGTAATACAGAAACTACCACTATAGAAAAAAAGAAATTTAGGCCCAAGTTTAAAATATATAATATTAATTTTTTAAAATACTTTTTAAATGAATTAATGGCATAGAAGTCATTTCTGATTAAATATTAGAAACTATGATCATTTGGAAAGCGGATTTGACTCTACTCTGGATTTAATTTGGTGTCTTTTCACTTTGTGATTTCACAGAAAATAGCCTTATATCTTAAATATAAGTAAGTAAATAAATAATAAACCATGCTCAGAGCTGAAGGACAGTAGTGAAGAATAAAATGTATACCAACGATGCAGAGGCCAAGACATGGAAAGACATGTATGTCAGAAGCCAAATTGTGAAAAATGATTCTAAATTCAAAGTCCAACAACTTTATTACTTGGACTACAGCTTCCTCCAGTGCAAACCAAACACATGTAAAGCCAAACCTCTGAGTCATTGTTGCAGAACATTTTCTCAATTATTTTTTGGAAACTGCAATTATTAAAATAGTTTAATTTTTAATGAGTTTTTAGAGAACGTGGTTTTCTGCATTTTTGTTTACTTGTTTGCATTTAATATGCAGTTTTAGTCATGAATGGTGAGGTAGATATGGTGGATTGTCTTTCTCATTTTCCATTCCTGCCACCCTTCTTAGAGAAGTCAGAAAGCTACAACTGTACTTCTC
Source organism: Tadarida brasiliensis (assembly GCA_030848825.1). NCBI lineage: Eukaryota > Metazoa > Chordata > Mammalia > Chiroptera > Molossidae > Tadarida > Tadarida brasiliensis. Next base: position 145,940,267 of record CM061257.1, on the reverse strand, counting down.
ACATTCCCTTGGAGCTTTGGTTCTGGATGAAAAACTAATTTCCACAGATTAGGAACACGTGTATGAGGTTTGGAAGATAACAGTGTTGCAGAGGCCAATATTCTGATTATTCTGTCCTTTTTGGTGGCAAACAGGGTTGGAGACATTTGAAGATTTTCTCCAGCCATCATTCAAGGCTCTTCATCCAGCTCCCGACGTGTTCAGAGACAGCTGTGCGTTAGTGGCAGCTCCTTGATTCAGAATTTTCAGTTCTTTAGCTTACTTTTCAGGGGTGGATGCCTGAAGTCTGGCTTTAATTCTCAGGGGTAGTAAGAGAATGACATGGTATCTGGGAGTTATTTCTTATTGGTATTAATGACCCGCCTCCTTTATGCAAGGGGCATAAAGAAACAAGAGAAATTCTACGACTTGATAAAGGTGTGTGTTACGTGGCTGTTATGCATTTTTTAAAACTCACTGAACTACAGACTTATCCGTGCATTGTATCATATTTATAGCTCATTAAAATAAATTATTGAGAAAAACAAGACAACAGCATAAAAACTTATGAAAATAAACAAATAATACTGGTATTAGATTAGATTTTGGCATTAAACTGAAATTAATTCTTGGAGACTTCATTGGCCATCGTCAGAGAGACTAACATGATGGTAAAGATGCACTGTGATTTATTGCTTCATCATTCCTGGTAAGTGACCTCAGTTCTTAGGTAGTCCTCAAGAAAGCAGGATAAGAGAGTAGACACTCACCATGTATGCGAATAAATAAAACAGATGCTATTTCATTAGCATTATGCTTTTCTATTCAGAATGTTCAGGAAGTTGAATATTGAAAAAATTACAAATGGTGATTTATTTGGGCCATTAAAATGACAGAATTATCTAGACAAGCTATGAGGTGATCTTTTTGTTTAAAGCCTGTCGATGATGCTATAAGTTTATATACTCATCAGTTTGCTCACTTAGTCTGTTAGTTAGTATAATCAGTAAATAATTTATAATATCTGTCTTGTGATTTATCTTATCATGAGTTTCATTGGTTTTCAACTTCATATCATAATTATAGCATTCTATTAAATGTTAAACTTATAAATATCTCTTAGCACTGGTCAAATGTTGTAAATACCAAGATATTCAGTAACTATTAAATTTATTAGTTTAAATGTAATTGGTTGGTTCATAAACCAGTGTGAGATGTGATTAGTATATTTTATAAATATTGTTTGAAATGTTGAAATAAACCAGTTGTGTTTTTTTTGTTTGTTTGTTTGTTTTTTTGTGAGACCTGGGAGCCAACAACAGGGTTTTAGTGTTATAAGGGAGACAAACATAGATGGAAATCTGCTGTATTTTAGGTGGTTAATTAAGCCCACCACTAGTCTGCACATTGAAAAGAGCATCAGTGAGCAACCCCCTGAAATAAAATGACTGAAATCCACGATAGCAAAAGTAACAGGTTTCTGTGGTCAATAAATGCATAACAAAAACATGGAACGATGAACTGGTAGCAGCAGAGGCAAACTACAAGGAAATCTGTACTTGATTTACCATTTTACCATTTTACAAAGATCATGAATCAGAGTGATCATATTTCAATTTCTAGGAGAGTCCTTAAGACATCACTGTGGTCTCTTAAAACACATAGTTATAAAAGTTGTTTCTTTATTACTATTATTTATATTTCTGCCTATAAATAGCATTGTATCTAGTGTGCTATCAACACACAACAGGAAAAATAAAACCCTTCCTTTTATTTGCTCTTTCAAATTATCCCTGTTGGCAGTTGTGTTTTAATTTGTTTCCAGTTTGTACCTAGAATTTTTAATGTAGCATGCAGTAAAAATCTAAATATATATATATATATACACACACACACACACACTCACACACATATACATATATATAGAGAGAGCGAGAGAGAGAAAGAGATACACACACACTAATACAAGTACACATCCATATGTATGTTTTCAGATACCTATCAGTTTGTACGCCAAGGAGGGACTTATTTTTCCTCTGCATGAAAAATATATTCATATACTTAATGATTGCTGAAGAGCAGCGGAGACAATTATTTATAAAGAGCCAAGATACCTTCTTAGAGGGCAAGAACAAAGACCTCATTACCCTTCTCCCGAAATGTGTATTTCTTCATACACGTAAGAGTGAATTACACTGCTCAGTAGACCAATGAGTCCCCTAATATAAAAATCAAAGAAATGAAACCTTTGGACTTGATCTTGCAGAAACAGACTCACAGTTGTGTATATAAACCAACATCCATGATGTGGTTGGCGCTGGCATCTAGCAGAGCCCACGTTTCCTGTGGGAGGCTAAACATAAATAGTAACTCGGTTGAACTGTCAGGCCAGACTTTACATCAAACATTCTTACCTGACCATACTATGATTTGGCTGGTGAGAAGAACTTTTTCTTTTTTTTACACTTTGAAAGACTATCTAGGTGGTGACTATTTGCAGTAGTTTCTCATGAGGAGCAGAGACTGCTGCTGCCTCATTGCCTGGGTGAGAAACAAGCCGCCTGCTGGAGATGACTGAGGGGCAGCGGCCAGGGAAGAAGCTCCTGAAACCTCTGGCCAGCTGTCTCCAAGGCAGGTGACGCAGCACGAGTGGGGGATGTAAAATAACCCAGACTCAAACAAGGTGCAAGCAGGACTACTATTGTGACTAGGAGTCAGAATTCAGATGTCTTCTTGTATCGTTACAGCGAGGGGAAGCCAGGGAGGGGAAGCCAGGGAGGGGAGGAGAACATTACAGGATAAGTGAGACTGAAAACCACCTGCAAACAAACTTTGGAGTTCAAACTGGTATAGTAGCATTCATCCATTACTGGTAAATTAATAAAGGCTTCCTAAATCCCTACCTTACATGTTCAATGCATGTAACTTTTCTTTTCCAACAAATGGGTAATAAAATTCTGATATTTTTCATAATTCAAAAAGTCTACTGATTACAGAGCATTGGAAACTTTTACATATTTGCCAAACACTCAGTTTAACGAGTAGCAAGCAATAACCAAATAAAGGAAAGCTGTATTTCCAGATCAAAATCATTATTGGAGTATAGTAGTGATATGTACCACTAGTCAGAGCTGAAATCACAAAAGTTTATGTCCTAAAACTAAGAAAAATAAAGAGGGAGTTAAAAATGATTTTTAAAGGTTAACCTCAAAGTCACTGGGAATGAATAAGCTGTTCCACTTAATTACGAGAAAAACCCTTGCCATAAAATGCCTAGCTTCCCTAGCTACACGATATGTGTGCTAATTAATAATCAAAGTACAGCCTGAAAGAGGTTTGGTACAGTAATTTGTTAAAGTAAAAGTGAATTTGTAATATGCTGTCAGATCTAATTTGAGTTATGACAAAATTCCTAGGATGAAGATTTTTGAAAATAGCTCCAATTTAAAAGAAATATTTTAACAAGAAAGTAAATCTGACTGGCGAGCAGTTTTATAAAATATATTCTAGAACTTTATTTTCTCAGTTATTGTGATCAACAGAAAATGATTTTTTTTTCAGGAAAATAATCACAAATTAATGGTGAATAATGGAATAATGGCGGCTAAAGAACCAAGGCAACTACTAGCTCACCCGAGGAGTCTTTCTAGCAGGAGAAGTTGGAGTTGTTCTGGCTCAGAGCATTGTTGGAGAAGCTGTTGACAGCTACATTTGTATATAATTCAACTGAGTAAATTGTATTATGTGCTCAGGCTTATCCTCAATGATGGATCGAGGAATTTTAAAAAGAGAATAAGATGTTCATTCAAGAATATTGTATTCTTCCTAAGAAAAAGCACCTGGTACATGTCATTTGCTAATGATGAAAAAATACATTGTGTGATTAAATTAATGGTTAGAAGTGTTAAAGTAGGTAGAGTTTTTGGTGTTTTTGTAGTCAATTAGGTAAGACATGAATGGAAAGATAGAAATTTTATTAAATACCAGAAGAGTGAGGCCTATGGGAAATAGTGGATGAAAACCTTCACCATAAAGAAGAAAATGAATAAAACAGATGAGGTAACTCCCTTGAGTTGAATAAAACCTTTTCATTAGGAAAAATGATAAACAACTTCTGAAAGGATATTTTGAAATTCCTTAAAAGCCAAACTCAGCAACTTCTACTGGGGGTGGGGGAGCATTCTGAAAAGTGCATGTGTGTAAAATAGCAATAATTTCATTTTCAACCATCCTTGATTGTAGTTTAAAGCTAAATACTGAACAGGATTTCCAATATGGACTTCGATTAACTTCATCTCCTAGTAGTAACATTCCTCTCTAATCCTTCCCCACATCAAAAAGGACTGACCTTCATATTCAATAGAGTGCTGCAAAAATGACGTGTGCTGAGACCAGGTAATCAGAGACATTATGGCTGCTTTGTGCTTTTGTGTTCAAAGGAATCACTCATTCTGGGGGATAGCATAAGGACACTCCAGCAGTCCTATGGAGAGGAGACTGAAATGGTGAGATAATAAATGTTTAAGCTGCTAAACAAAAAAGCCTTAATCTTTAAGATGAGTAGCAAGTAAATGCAAAAAGAAAATAAGAATGTGCCAACTCTCTATGTCTAGTATACTAAATATTTTAAATAGTTTCTGGTAATCAATAACTTTTTTCCTGATTCAAATATTTAGCCCAACCAACGTAGCTCATGGATTAGGCATCGTCCCGTGGACTGGTAGGTCCCAGTTCTTTTCCCAGTCAGGGCACATGCCCAGGTTATGGGCTAGATTTCCAGTGGAGGGCATGCAGGAGTAACCAAATTAATGTTTCTCTCTCACATCAATGTTTCTATCTCTCTCTCTAGGAAATCAATGAAAACATATTTAAAAAATATATTTATTCTAAGGGCTAATTAATTTTAAAAAGTACATATGTGCATATGTATGTAAGAATACATATCTTAAATTATGCATCTTTTCTCATTAACACAATGTTCCCCTTGTTTTGATTCAGTGAATAAATTAAGTAAGGCGTTACTAAGAAATTTATATACTATTAAAATGAGAGATGCCAGTGATCCGTTATTAATACGGTCAGCATATTCCCAGAACACCTGAGTCATTCCATTACGCTGTCTTGTCTACTTTGGCTAAGTTAGGGTTTGATGATCCCAGGGAAATGCTAACCTGATGCTTTAAACAACTCCAATACTGAACCAGCTTAATTGTCACCTTTGGAGAACTATGAATATTCTTCATTCTGAGACAGAATAATGTGCTGCTTGAGCAGGTGGTGAAATTCTGGAGGGGATGAAAATATGCTTCACTCAGAAATGATTTTACTTATTAAAATTCTCATTCACTGACATTTATTGTAATTTCATCAGAATAACTGCAGTACTGACAAGTTTTAAGTAGGATGAAATTCATTATTAGAGGTTTAAAAATTCTGAGTAGAAAATTAAAACATTGCATGTTTTACAGGGAGTTTTTATGTTTTACTTCAAAATCTTACTCATGTAATCAACACGATTCTTAGTTGTGAGGGAGGAGGGTTGCTTTCAATTATATGTGTTTTGATTATGTGCTTTTACATGGAAAGATAATAAGTAAAATAATCTCCCCCAAATAGAGAGAAAACATTCTTCCTGGTCTACAAAGAAGATAAAAATTCCTCTAGAAAAGATTAAGAGTGATATCAGCTTCCCTTTTTCTACTTCACAGCTTCTCACATTCCGTACCAAAATGGGCTTAGTCATACTTTTTTGAGTGGCTAAGTTATATTCTTTTAAGTTCTTCCATATATGTCCTTTTTATATGAAAAACTAGAGGTATTTAATATTTCGGAATCAACAATTATCCATTCCTCTAAGAATGAAAATTAGTGGTGGGAAATTACTCCTAATCCATCCTTTTCTAACCTTAAAGTCTTAGCTCCAAGAGGTTTTGAGTTATGTGCCTTGTTTCATCAAAGTATAAATATTAAATAAATAATGCTTATTTAATTTAAATAAGTAAAAAAGGATACACTTATGCCTATAACCACCTAGGGGCACAAGCAGATCCAGAGGCATGCAATTTAATTGGAGCTCATGTGTAACCTTCAATGTCTACTTGTTTAAAGATGTCAGATGGAATTTTTAATGATAAATCCACCCACAAAGAAATTTTGAATTTTCTGAGTGTTGTACATATTGTTATGTATTTTTCTTTATGATTAGAGAAATTTGAAATAATCTTATTATGGATTAAATTATGGATCGTGACAAATTTTAACTACACTTATTGTGGTGATCATTTAGCAATATATACAAATATCGAATTATTATATTGTACACCTGAAACTAATATCATGTTATATAACAATTATACCTCAATTTAGAAAAGTTTTATTGAAGTGGAAGCTGGCTGGTTAAAATGGAAGAAAATTTCAGAATAAAATAGGGCTATCAATTGATTTTTATACACCGGAAGGGTAGAAAACACCCAGGTGCCCATTTTATAAGAATAACATCTTGCCTATCAAGCAAGAATACTTGTCTTCTATAACTAGTAGAGTACAAGAATGTACATGTGACATTCAGACACATCCCAAAACTGGGAGCTAAATTGTATAATCTTCTTAGGAAAATTTTATAAGAAGCACATGTCTTCTATATTCATTTTCATCCTTGTAACTTTATGTGGTTATGTTATTGGAGAATTGCAGGGATTGCCTTTTTGCCATCACTAGTGAGAGTGGGGTATTTGGAGTACCACTGGAATAAGCATTTCCAGAGACCCCCATGGGAAGATGAAATGTGGTAAAAAGCTTTATTTGCATGTAGTTAAATCCCTTGGTTTCTAAAGTCCCATTTCCCTTAAACAAGTCCTGGAAGATATGCAGCTGTGGATTCAGTAAAGCTAGAAGTAAGGCTAGTGTCCAAAGTTGCCATTCCATGGTGGAGTTAAGTCCAGCATAGCATCAAGCTAATTACAGTGCATTAGTCCATTGTGAGGGGGTCCACATGGCCCACAGCGAGTGCAGAGCATGAGAGCCCCGCACACCAAGAGTTAGGTACTAGCAGCAGGAGAGCAAGGGCCAACAGAACGGAGAGGGTCAAGAGGACCCCTTTGTTCAGGAATGTAATTATTACATCTTCCCATGCTTGCAGTGGCCACGACCAGTCCGGCTAATGACTCACTCCCAGATGTGACTGACAGGAAGCATCTTCCCACATCACCTAGACCTTACTGGGCATGCATCTATTGTCCAGTCCCTGCCCCCAGCAATCTGCAGGGGAAAAGACCTGGAGAGCGTTAAATTATAGCCTCCTGGCAACGCTGTACAAATGATATGCCTATATTATCTGTTCTTCCCTTTGATACTCTCCTTTTAATTAATAACAAGCTTTTTACAATATCTGTTATTGTTTTCTTTCCTCTTACAAGCTGTATCAGAATCATTTTTAAACAAATCCTCTCTAACTAAGGATAAATAATTGCTGACAATCAATACAGTTGGTCAATATTTTATTTTTGTTTAATTTTACCAATAAAATTTTCTTTAATTTTTTATAATGTAAAAAACTTGGCATTGCTACTGTGTTTCTGTATACAGGTACTTGATGGAGCACATTTTGAAATGTATAAATCAGAAACAAATACAAAAGTGTACTTCTTTGTATTTTGTTTTGTTTAAAACTTTCTCAAAGTATGTAAAATTAAAGTTTGAAGTTGATGTTAACATTCTTTCCTATAAATTTCAGTAAGGTAAAGAAAATAAATTATCCTGGTTTAAAATAAAAACAAATCAGTAATATAATAGGAAAATTGCTAATAATATTTCTTAAAATAAATGGTTTTTACAATGAAAACATTGACATGTCTGTTAGATAGGAAATTAGACATGAGCGGTTAGGGTGGGGCCTGCCCTGAGGTCCTGGCAGGGGTCAGAACAACATGTCTCCAGACCCCTCTCTTCAGCAGCCGAAGTCAGCAGTTCCTGAAGCCCACCGCCAGGGGGCAGGTTCAGGAGGAGCCGGTTCTCAGCGCAACCCCAGTGGAAAATGACTTGACCTCAATGTGCCCTTACTAGGACAGCAGATTACTTACAATAAAACTTGCACTGAGGTTTTAAAGCCCACCCTGTGGGTGTTTCTGTATGCATTATGGGTAAGGACATGCACAGAAGAAATATAATTATATAACTCTTTCCTGTCAATCACCCCTGGATGCAGATGAAAGTCTCCACCCAGAAAATCCCTCATTTAACCAAATAACCCAGGGAGTTTAGGGCCATTTTTTCCTCTCAACTGGCCTGCTCCTTGCTTGGAGTATATTTTCAATAAATCCCACTTGGCTTTACTTTTGTTTTTGTTGACCTTAAATTCTTTTCTGCACCAATGAGTAGAACTGAAGTCCCAGCTGATAACCCCAATCGGTAATATATCCAGATTAAAATTCCCTTGATTAGATGGTAAAAAAGGAAGCAAATTATTTTGATGTAATTAGACACTCTGATTTTTATTTCTCCTTTGTAAGTTCCTCTAACACAAATGCCTCATGTGTGGTTTTACTCTTCCCCCTGGGGCTTGTACAGGGAGGGAATCATAGCTTTCCATACATTTGTGAGGAAATGTATGGAAAGGAGAGGAGAGAGGCATCCACAGACTTATGTTTTGTCCACTGGCTCTGTGCTGACATGTTTATACCCCCATAATTGATGATTGGTAAATTATTGTGATGACTTGATTATAGCTCCCTGAACCAAGAAATTGTTGGGAGCCGGCTACATGTCTGACAGAGTCCACAGAACCTGGCGGTCTTGAGTCAGAGACTCGACCTCCCCCACAATCTCAAGGAATTAGGCTTGCATTGTGTTTGTGCAGCTCGGGGCTAAGTGTGACCCAATGTACCTTGAAATGCCTGAGATAACAGAATGGGTGTTCCTGGGTGTTCCTGGGTGGGCCTGGGTGTTCCTGTTATCCGCAAGGCAAACTAATTCTATACAGCATTGTTGTAGCCCTGGGCATTATATCAAGAAGATCCTATTTTCTTATATCATTAAACTTTTGCTGTAAGGTATAAAAGGTATGTAATAAAGCATATCGAGGTGGATTCCGAAGACTCTGTCACAGGGGTGTTCAGAATCAGACGCCAGCCGGCTAATAAACGGCTCTTATTTGGACTTCAATTCTCTAGTGGTCTTTCTTGGACTCTGTTGTGTCACAACAGCTCCTTATAGTATCCTCTGTAGAGTGGCTGAATGAGCTACTCCCTTGATAGTAAAAGCTGAGCCAGACTGGTCCTTTCCTGGATGACAGCCTGGTAATTGCAGCTGAAGTCCCTGGCTGCTTTAACACATAATCTGGTTATCCTCTTGGCTTGCTTAGGGCCCAGTCGCCCTCTACGAAGGTCTATGCAACATCTGAGATCTCCTTTCCTCATGCTCACTAAGCCTCTTTATATTCCCACTATAGTCCCTGATCTTACCAACATGCTTTAAATTAGGCTAGCCTCTGTAATCATTAAGCAGATGTAAGAAATCATGCACTAATGCACTACAAGCAAGTTTAGTGAAGTTTGAGATTAAATGATCCTTCTCTCTGCATATTGACTCTGTTCTACCTTCTTTCCTTGCTGAGACCACCCCATGTCAGTGCAAGGCCTCCCCATGAGATGTTTCCTCTGAGTCCCACAGGAGAAACAGGGCAGTAAGAGCTTTTTTGGGCATTTCCCTCCACTTATTAACATACCAAATACCTCCCCAGATCAACAACATAAGGAGGGTTCAATCTTAACCTTAGTGCTTTCCTTGCATACCTCACTCTTTTTTTTCTTGCTATTCTTCCTTCAATCACCAAGTTGTTGGCAAAAGTCTTAATTTAAGAAGCATGTTTGAATTTCTTCCCACACTGTGAAGTAATTTGTAATCTGGTCATCCAGGTCTCTTGATATGTTAATGCATTATTTTTTTCTTATAAATTAATGACCAGGTTTTTCAGACTATTGTATTGCTGCAAAAATTAAGAATTCAAATTTTATAGCTTTGTTTATTCTTGTTATAAGAGATCTAATTTCTCTTCATCTCTCCCTACTCCTGGATGAGCACACTCCATTGTCTAAATCTAGACATGTAGACACTGTGGCCAAATAGAATGTTATGAACAAAAAACTGCAAAAAAAAAAAAAAGGTAAAATGCCTTGTCAATGGCAGAAAAGATTAAACCTGTAGAAAATTTTTATGAGTTCATTTGAGCCAAATTGATGACAACTGCCAAGAAGCAATATCTCCGTGGATTGAGAAAATGCTCCAGAGAATGGCAGTTTTGCACCTTATTTTATACATTACAATCAAAGGAGGAACCATAAAGGGGGCTCCATGAAATCCATTGATGATAGATTAGGGAGGTGGGAGAAAGCAAAGCAGAGAAATCTCTGAGATTAGATAAAAACTAAAACAAACAGACACATACTTCTTTTGTATTGGTGGTTATAGGATAGTTAGCAATGAACTTGTACAGCATATAGAGTTGGTATGTGGGAGAACAAGATAGCAATGAAGGGTTCTGTAGTCTAGTGTTTGGGTGGGAGATTGTGCCCTGAGGGGTCTGTAAAAAGGGGATTACTCTGACATTCCAAAGGTATGCTATTGGTAGATGCATAAAGACAGTAGACAGGCTAGTTCATGTAAAGATTGAACTTTGTCAAGGAAGATACCGGCCTAGGACATGACTACCCTCCATGACTCGCTTTTAGTTAAGGTGTTTTACTTTCAGACCATTCTGTGTGATTAATTTAGATCTCTGCGTTTATCAAGTCCCCATACAGGCCTTCCCTGAGCTTGTTAGGTTTAGTATGTGGCCCCTTTTTTGTCCACAGCCTTCAGATATTTCATAATTCTTGCCTTTTCTACACATATATCTACACAGAATGTATTTGCTGAGGGCTAAGTCATGTTAAGATAGATAACATAACCTTAGCCAGATGGTTCAGTTGATTGGAATGTCATCCCGTACATCAAAACAAGGCTGCAGGTTCAATTCCTGCTGAGGATACATACCTAGATTGCAGGTTTGGTCCCTGGCCAGGGTGCATATGGGAGGCAACCGATCAATATTTGTCTCTCTCTCTCTCTTTCTCTCGCTCTCTCCCTTCTTCTTTGTTTCATAGTTCAGTGAGTTTCAGAGAAAAGAGCAGCTCCTCCTTTATTTCTGTTTTTTTCTTTTTTTTAGATGCAAGACATAAAACATTAAATATGAGAAAATTAGGGATCTAAAGCCCACTCCATCGCTAGTGTTCTTCCAAGTCCATTTGTGCTTTTATCACTTGAGGAGATTCATCAAGGCCTTCTTTATTGAGCATCTTCAACCACTGTTCTTTGGACAGCTTTCCAAAGTATTCACTCATCCTGTGGGCATTTCTGTGTGTACTAAAATTTCCCAAATACCCTACAACATTATTAAACACAATTATAAACAATGTGATCTGCTTTAAGTATGTGACACAAAAGCAATGTTTTTTTAAATTTGTTGTTACATAGTGAGTTCATATACCATTCAAGTATTTGTTCTAATGCTATTTGACTGAGTCACAAAAATTAAACTCTTGGGTCCTCAGCTGTTTTATAAGATAACAATAATTATATTGCAACATTATGTGTTTTTTATTTATTTTTTATTTTTATTTATTGATTGATTTTAGAGAGAGAGATAGAAACATCGATGAGAGAGAACATCAATTGGCCCCCTCCTGCATGCCCCCCACTGGGGATCGGGCCCACAACCTGGGCATGTGCCCTGACCAGGAATCAAACTGGAGACATCTTGGTGCATGGGTCAACATTCAACAACTGAGCCACACTGGCCGGGCTATTTATTAATTTTTAGCTAAAATATTTTCTTTTATTTATTTTTATATTAATAAATTAATTATTTTTTATTACAGATGTCCCTCCTTTTTCTCTCATTGATACCCTCCTCCCCGGTCCCACCCCAACCCCCACGTTCCGCACTGTTGTCTGTGTCCATTGGTTATGCATATATGCATATAAGTTCTTTGGTTTATCTCTTCCCAGCCCCTCACTTTCCTCTGAGGTTTGTCAATCTGTTCCTTACTTCCATGTCTCTGGATCTATTTTGATCATCAGCTTATTTCATTCATTATACTCCAAAAATAAGTGAGATAATGTGATATTTGTATTTCTCTGATTGGTTTATTTCACTTAGATTAATACTCTCCAGGTCCCTCCACGTCGTTTCAAAGGGTCCTGAAACACCAGTCAGAAAGAATATATGCACCTCTATGTTTATAGCATTATTTACAACAATTAAGATCTGGAAACAGCTCAAGTGCCCATCAGTAAATGAGTGGATATGAAAGTTGATACATTTACACAATGGAATATATGTAGCTATAAGAAAGAAAGATGTATGTGGTTTTTACAAAATAATTATATAGCCACGCCAGTGTGGCTCAGTGGTTGAGTGTCAACCCATGCACCAGGAGGTTGTTGGTTCCATTCCAGGTCAGGGCACATGCCCAGGTTGTGGGTTAAATCCCCAGTGGGGAGCATGCAGGAGGCGGCCAATCGATGTTTCCTCTCTCTCTCTCCCTCTCCCTCTCTAAAAAAAAAAAAAAATCAATAAAGAAAAAAAATGTTTAAATAATTATATAAAATAATCCTTGCAAAGTACATTTTACTATAAGTGAAGATGGTTTTATATCCTGTTGAATATTATTGAATTAGATTGTCTTATTTTTCATTGTTAATAACTGTCACTTGGAGGAAATGCAATGCAGAAGATTCTAGTTACATTTAATTGTGTTATACTGGTCTTATTTTCTCCTGTCTAGATATTTTGTGATACACATTTAACACAGGTATGCTAGAATAATTTCTCATCTACTTTCACTGGCAAATATTATGGAATGTTTATCTATGTAGCTAAGGACATTGCTGAGTGTGAACTGAGGAGATACAGTTGTCCCTGGCCACTTCGTGCTTCGACATTCGCGGCTTCACTCTATCGCGGTTTTTTCGAATAGAGTCTGAAACTGATTAACCGCGATAAATGAGGCCAACTGTAATTCTATGGCTAGAGACCTCCCTACAGAACTACAGTATGACAATAATGCATTGTTTCTGGGAGCACCACTGATTGGTTTTCTTAAATATTTTTGGCTGAGATCTTATTATTTAAAACCAAAGAAAAAGAAAAGTGAGTGATATGAAAGAAAAGAAAAAAAAAAAAAGAAACAAAATTAGTTTGTTGCATTTTTTTTTTTTTAAATCTTGTGACTGGAAAATCAGAAGGAGAAGTATAATTAATTTGCAATAGTTTTACAGAAACCATTTCTTTTGGGAGGTGTTATTATTTGGTAATTTGTAAGGATTAAAATACTAATTTTTAAATTGGGAGGGCATGCAAAAAGGCTTCTATTTTTAGCTTCAACATTTAAAGAGCTTAGGAGTCATCGCTTTCATTCTAGCAAGAAGAAATAGATGGAAAATTTAAAAATCAATGACTTTTCTTGGATCCATTCAAGAACTGAGATTGCAGGGCAAATTGCCACCCAAAATCTAGGGACATGGATCAATACAGAGAATCAAGGTTGAAAGCTTTTTAGCAAAATTAATATAAGGAAAGTATAAAAGGTATTATATACCACAACCTATATCTATTTCATTAATGCAATTTGTTTCAACATTTAAAATGAAATCAGTGTCACCCACTATATCTATAGGCTAAAGAAGAAAACTCACATAAACACATTAATCAAGGCAAAATAAGCTTTTGACAAAATAGAATCCTATTCATGATAAACACTATCTGTAAAGTAGGAGTTCAGGTTACTCCCTCAAGTTGAGAAAAGGCATCTATCAAAATACCTACAGCTACCATTATATTTTGAGTTGATACACTGAATAATTTTTTCTAATTTCAAAAAAGACACAAGAATGTTTTCTCCTTATCAACATCATACTGATGTCTGAGAAAGTAGATAGATAGAAAAAGGAAAAACAAATTTGTGCATATGACATGGTTTTCTATGTAGAAAACTCACACAAAAAAATTTACCAAAAAACATGGAACTCATAAGTCAATATAGGAAGTTACAGCATGAAAAATCAATATACAAAAGTCATTTCCTTCACTTGTACCATTTCAATAACTAAAATTTTAAAATATCAACATACTAATACAAATACTAAGGTATAAATCTACAAACCAACAATAATACAGGATATAAATGTAGAAATCTACAAATCACAGATTGAAGTAATAAAGAATTCTAAATAAATTCAGAAATAGCCCATGCTCATGTGTTTGGAAACTCAATATTATAAAATGTCAATCTTTCCCAATTTGATCAATAAATGGAACTCAATACCAATCAAAATCCCAGTGAACTAGTTTGTAGGCATCTACAAACAGATTCTAAAGTGTACAAAGACAAAAGACCTAGAATAGCTAACAATAGTGAAGAAGAACAAAGTTGAAGGACTCACAATACCAGATTTCAAGACTATTGTAAAGTTACAGTGTACAGACAATGTGGTATTTGCAAAATTACACATCTAGATCAATGGAACAGGATAGAAAGCCAAGAAATAAGATTGTAATGGTAGATAAATTACACTATGAATTTGTCAAAATTTATAGAACATTACCACACAAAGAATGAACTTTAATGTATGCAAATTTTAGAAAGTATTTAAGAGGTAGAGGTATCACAGCTGAAATGCAGACTTGACGAATGAACCTGTTTTACACACGTATAAAACAACCTTACTGAATTGCATGAGGGAAGAAGATGCTTATGTAAGTAACTCTGGAAATGACTAAAGAAAAAAATGAACTGAACTTAAGCACTGTATTTTAGTTAAATAAATTATTTCCCATGGAGGTATGGGTTAAAAATTTTGAAAACACTATTTATGTATACTGGAAATGAACAATTAGGTAAAAGAACCACAGATGATGAAGGGTAGTTTTGTCATTATTGGAGTCGAAGGTCACATACATCACACGAAGCAGAATTTTCACTGATACAACGTCTAAGGCAAAGGAAAACATTAATACATGGGACCATATCAAACTAAAAAGCTTCTGCACAGAAGCTTTTTAGAAACAAGTATCAAAATGGAAAGGGAACCCACTGTATGGGAGAGCATAATTGCCAATGATACATCAGATAAGGGGTTAATTTCCAAAATATACAGAGTACTCATACAACTCAACAAAAGGAAGACAAAGAACTCAAAAAATGGGCAGAGGACCTAAATAGACAGCTCTCCAATAAGGACATACAAATGGACAAGAGACATATGAAAAAATGCTCAATGTCACTAATCATCAGAGGGATAGATGCAAATTAAAATGACTATGAGGTATCACCTCACACCTGCCAGAAAGGCTGCCATCAACAAATTATCAAACAATAAGTGCTGGCGAGGGTGTGGAGAAAAGGGGACTCTAGTACACTGCTGGTGGGAATGCAGACTGGTGCAGCCACTATGGAAAATAATATGGTGTTTCCTCAAAAAATTAAAAATGGAACTGCCATTTGACCCAGTGATCCCACTTTTAGGAGTATATACTAAGAAGCCTGAAACACCAATCAGAAAGAATATATGTACCCCTATGTTCATAGCAGCACTATTTACAATTGCTAAGATCTGGAAACAGCCCAAGTTTCCAGGAATGGATGAGTGGATAAAACAGCTGTGGTACATATACGCAATGGAACACTATGCAGCTGTAAGAAAGAAAGCTCTCTTATCCTTTGAGACAACATGGAGGGACCTGGAGAGTATTATGCTAAGCAAAATAAGCCAATCAGAGAAAGACAAATACTACATGATCTCACTTACCTGTGGAATATAATGAACAAAACAAGCTGATGAACAAAATAGACCCGGAGACAGAGAAAGGAGTACTGTTCAGACTGATAAACCTCAGAGGAGGTGGGTAGGGTGAAGGGATGAGATAAACCAAAGAACTTATATGCATGTATGTGTAACCAATGGACATGGACAACAATGCTTGCGGGGTGGGGTGGTGGGGATCGGGAGGAGGGTGTCTGGGGGGGAAAAGGAGAAACATCTGTAACAAAAATGTATTAACTAATGAAAAAAATTAAGCTGGCCAGAACTATAGTTCTATAAAAATCAAAATGTAATAATAATGACAAAAAGATATATATATAATTAAGCTGGCCAGAAGTATAGTTCTGTAAAAATGAAATGTAATAATGACCAAAAAGAAAAAAAATATGATAGACTGAGATATGTTGGATCATAACCTACAATATAAGATGATATCTATAAGTCCATACTTATATAAATAAATGATTGAATAAATAAATATTGAGGAAAAATAGATACATTGTGCAAAAGAATCATAAATAATTTATGCATATTCCTCTCCCTCATGATGATAAAGTTTAACTCTTCACTCCTTAAAGGTGAGTTGTGCACAGAAACTTTCCTCCAATGACTATAGTATTGAAAGGGGAAAAACTAACTATTAAAACAAGGTTAACATCAACAGTGATTACATGTTATTAGTATGAACCCTAAATGTGATGTGGTGATGTAATAAAAATGATACGTTACCTCTGTGATCTCCCTCTCAAAACCCCATCGAATCAGAAAAATTTTAGGAGACAGGCATCCTATATAGAATATCTGAGCAAGCACTCCTGCAACTGTCAAGATCCTCAAAAACAAGGAATGTCTGAGAAAATGCCATTGCCAATAGGAGCCCTAGGAGACAAAACAAATAATGTAACCTGGTATCCTGGATGGGATCCTAGAACAGAAAAAATAACATGAAGTCAAAAATTAAGGAAATCTAATTGAAGAATGGACTTCAGTTAATAATAATGTAATAATATTATTCATCAATTGTTACATGTAAACTGTTTAATAAGGGATACTGGATATGGGTATGTTGGACTCTCTGTATGTCTTCATAACTTTTCTATAAATCTAACTGTATTCTAAAATAAAATATTTATTTAAAAATTAAATAAGAAAAATACACAAAATACACTTTAGCTTCTCCTTTCAGACAGAGTTACTGAACACATATGGTTCTCACTCCTGAAATCATATTGAAACTTAAATGTAAAAATAGATAGGAATCAACATATAACAGCAAATTTCTTCAAATGATAAAATAAAAGGAGCATATTTATTGGCTGAAATTCATAGAAAGCTACTGTTTAGTGTTAGCTATGAGGGTATACAAGACAAATTCTAATATACAGTCTTCACACTGACACCCAAAAGTGTTCTTGCTCTGAATTAGCAGGTATACAATTGTGCAGGGGTAAAAGTTAGGATTGAAAACAGAGTTCACCTCCATTCCCTTTCTTCCCTTATTTATTGTGCATGATTGAAGCCATTAGCATTTACAGTAAGGAAATACAGCAACCAACTTATCTTTAATGCAGCTGATGAAAGAATCTGAAGAAAGCTGAGCACCTAATGTGAATTTTGTTTCCCAGAGAAAAACCCTTCTGGCTCTGGTACTTGAAAAGTCCATTTCCTTACAGAAGCCTCTCAACTAAGGCATCATAAATTGAAGTCTAGGAATCAACTTATACCATTCTATCATGTATTGAACTCCCTGTCAGTTTTGGACCTATAGTAGTGATTAATGGCTCAGTGGTTGAGCGTCGACCCATGCACCAAGAGGTCACTGGTTTGATTCCCGGTCAGGGCACATGCCCAGGTTGTGGGCCCGATCCCCAGTGGGGGGCATGCAGGAGGCGGCCAATCGATGTTCTCTCTCATCGCTGTTTCCATCTCTCCCTATTTCTCCCTTCCTCTCTCTCTAAAAATCAGCAAAGAAAAAAAAAATTTTTTAATAAATAAAGTTTTGTCTTTATTCTCCGACTTTCAAGGAGCAAATGATAAGACTGCAATTTGTGGTCTCCTTGTGGTCCAGTGTGGTCCCTGCCACTAGCTGTAATCAATGATCACACTTCCGGGTGGGAGCATTTTACTGTCACCTCTAGTGCTCTCTTTCTGCATGCAGACCAATAAAAATGAAAATAGTCACTGCTGTGCCAATGTAACTCCCAAAGGGAGGACAATTTAAAACACAGCATAGAGCCCGACCCCAGATGGAAATTTAACATGAGCAAAAAATCCCTTTGTGTCAAGCTGCTAAGAGTAACTTATTCGTCTTGTAGCACCGTGGGAAAATGAAACCATCCTACTGATCAGGCCTCACAGGAAACCTAGCAATGATCCATTTCTTCTTTCTTAAATATAAATATCAATAATAATAATTAGGTAGGCATAAAAGAAAAAAAACATCAAAAGGAAGATGATTTTTAAAACATGATTTAATAAGCATTATAAGAAATAAAAAGAAAAATAATACAAATAAAAGCCCCTAACAAATACACTCAAAACTAATCTGAGTGGAATTACATCCTTAAAATAATAAAAATGATGCTATAAAAAGAACATGGAGAATCCAAAAGAGTCTTTGGAGACTGAAACTATAATCACCACCACCAATAAAAAATATTGGAAACTGTCGAAAACATATTCAGATAATCTTACAGACTGTATAGCAAAAATGGCAAGGAAATTACAAGTATGAGAGAAAGGTTAATGATAGACATGCTCAATCTACATTTGATCCTTATATTAATACGGAAAAATCTCAGAAGGAGCCTATATTTTTTCTTTTTTTAATTAATTTTAGAGAGAGAGGAAGGGAGAAGGTGAGGGAAAGGGAAACCTTCATGTGAGAGAGAAACATTGATCAGTTGCCTCCCATACACACCCCAGCCAGGGATTGAACCAGCAACCTGGGTATGTGCCCTGACTGGGAATAGAACCCGTGGCCCTTCAGTGCACTGGATAATGACACTCAAACCAACTGAGCTACACGGGCCAGTGCAGAAGGAACCTATTTTTACACTAAAATCACATTTCAAATTTAAGTGTTTTATTCTCTTAAACTTTAACAAATTTTATCTTGCTCTGCACAAGTTTTTAAAATTGGGAGCTATTTCTATTTCTTTTCTTTCAATAATATATAGATATATGGTTTAGAAAACGTGTTTCCCATGTTTCCAAAACATGAGCAAACATGTCCTTCATGGAATCAAACATTTAAAAACAAGATATTTTTCTCTTTCTTTTACTAGTTTGGAAATGATGACAAATTTATTTTAAAAAAAAAGAAAAGAAAAAAGAAATGGTGCCCTGGCCGGTTTGGCTCAGCGGTTAGAGCGTCGGCCCGCAGACCAGAGAGACCCGTGTTCGGTTCCTGCTAAGGTCACGTACCTTGGTTGAAGTTTGTCCCCGGCCCCGGTTGGGGTTGTGTGGGTGGCAACCAGTCAATGTGTCTCTCACATCGATGTTTCTCTCTCTCTCTCTTCTTCCCTCTCTCCCTCCTGCTCTGTCTGAAGATAAATGCAAAAATGTCCTCGGGTGAGGATTAAAAAAAAAAAAAAAAGGAAATGGCAAGGAAAAAGAAAGAAACACAATATAAAATTCTTATTCTCTTTAAGTTATTTAATTACAATTACATGAAATGTACTTGACTACCAAAATTTACCAACTATATTGTATAGTGAGTTGGCAAATCCAAAGCAAAGGCTATTTTATAGGAAAGAATAGATGTACCTGAGCCATGAGCCCCAAACAATCATATCTTTATTACCTTTATCTAAATTACATCCTTTATGTTTAAATGAATAGTTGTTATTCCAAAATACATTTTCCACATATGAATC
Source organism: Tadarida brasiliensis (assembly GCA_030848825.1). Lineage (NCBI taxonomy): Eukaryota > Metazoa > Chordata > Mammalia > Chiroptera > Molossidae > Tadarida > Tadarida brasiliensis. Next base: position 145,920,552 of record CM061257.1, on the reverse strand, counting down.
ATCTCTGAGAACATTATGTCTGATATAAATTCTTCTCCTAGAAACCAGGAAAATGGTGACATAATTGTAACAATGGAGGCTATAATATGGATGCTGTATTGCATGCATTTTAGTACAGAAAGACATATTTACCTGCCATTTGCAGCCATGCTATCCTTTCATCCTCTTGTCTCTTTAGTACTAGTCTTTGCAGGTACTAGAAGGCTCATTGAGATTTCCTGTGGTTTATGGCCCAAGTTGACAACTGTGACTTCTTCTTTGTAGCGTTGCGATGGTGATGTCGTATAAGAATCACCTTATATCATTTGAGAAGATGCTGACAAGGAGTACCAGTATGATGGATGACCTGAGCTCTGCTAGTCTCATCAGTGGTGAGCAGCAAGTTCTATAGGAAATTATTGTAGACCGATACAGTGAGGGGGAGAAAGAGCGTTACAGAGAGACTGACAACATGATTTGCTTAGGGTTCCAAGCTGGCATCGCTGAGCACAGCAGAGGAAAAAAATGTCTCATCAACATTTAAATAGCTGATCATATAACCAACCTGACAGGTCATTTGTAACTGCAAATTATAGAGCAGAACTGTAAACTATGGGGGCCATTCTGCCCTCACTTACACTTTTCATATTTCAAATGTACTTAAGCACAAAATAAAGGAGACACAATCATGACTCATTTCATTGCTTTATACCTATGATTCTCAACATGTGGAACAAAAGGTGGCATTAGTGGTGAGAACCTGCTAGAAGTACAAATGTTCAGACCCTACTCCAGATCTACTGAATCAGAAACTGTAGTTTGGGCTCTTTTCTGTTTTCCTAAAGACAACTGGAAAGCCAGCATTCTGTTTGAGGAAAACTCCCTTCCGGTTCTGTTCCCACCACTAGTCCCCGCCTCCATCACATTTGTTTACTGAACACTGAAAGACTGCAGAAAGTGTACCTCGTCTTGTAGGAGCTCTGGCCTAATTTCCCATTCTCGGCATTGCTCAGAACTTGGCATTATCCTTGGGAAAACCAACTATACATTTCAAGTACTTGCATTTTCTAGTTTTTAGCCTAGAAGAACCACTAAAACTCTATTGGTCTCTCTTTACCAGAGGACCAGAATTCTCCACCTAGAATTATCAAACACCTTAAGGAAAATTTTTGCTGGAAATTTTGTGTTCACTTAAGAATGGCTCTGTTTCTCTGGCATTTTTCTTTCTCTGGTTCCCATTCCGTCCACACTTCTCAGATGCCTTTAAAGCTCAGCCTGAGTTTTATAATATGGCTGGCTCTTTTCCTGTCCATCACAGGAGCATTGGCTCACAATGGACTGTGCTGCCTTACAAAGTAGTGAAATTTCTATTACCAGAATGCTCAATTGCAAATTAGATAAACACATATAACTCATTTTACTGAATGAAAGACTATTTGATCACAGAAACTTAATCTATTCTAAACATGGTACGTGTTTTCTAAGCAATTTTTGAATCTACGGCTCTATCACCTTTCTAATATAATAACTATGTTGCTAAAACAGATTCCAGAAGCATTACATATCATATGTGTATGTTTGTATAAACATACAATAGAGTTGAATTCTTTTAATCTTGCCAGTGTTGTTTTCTCTTTTTACAAATTAATCATATTATATAAATCCTTTAAGAAAATTGAAGATGTGTGCACATGGTTATTACATATTTGGGAATTTTAAGACAACAAATGTTGATTTTAGAAGGCAGTGGCCTGAAATTTGATTTTTCACCAGGGTCACCTGGGGGATTGTTAATACACACTGCTGAATCTGGGGACAGGAAGAAGAAAGAGATTTCATATAATGGATTAGATGCTTATAAAACTGTTGAAAGAGCTGGAGGAGTAAAGGTTAGAAACATACTTGCTAGAATTAAGAAAATTAGGTGTGGGGTTGGAAGACCTGCCTCCGACAATGCCAGCTGCCTACAGCACAGACATGTGTAACTCCCAGGAATATGATGCAGAGACTGCTGGTAAAACCCAGCTCTGCCATGAGCCAAAGCCCATTTGCCGGATTACCGCTGCTAGAACTATGACGGTTTCCCCTTATCCACTACATTCCTCACTACACACATACTTCTTGTTGGTAAGTTCCAAACTGTAAATATGCTGGCAAAGTGATTTGGAAATTGAGTTTCTAGGCTTACAGCCCCTGTGATACTAGGGAGAGCCTAGAATAGAACAAGAATAATGGTGAAATGTCAAGAATCTCTGGTACTATCCTCTTCTTAAAATTGGTTTTTATTCTTACCCATCCTACTAAACCACAGTTACATAGCATCATACCTCTGCCTAATAAAATGTAATTATCCCTTTTACAAATGAAGACACACACTTTTTTACAAAAGAGGAAAAGCACATAGTTACACTCAAGAGTATATAATCTAGCCATCCCTGTAATTTGTATCTATTTCTATATAATGTAATTATTCTAGTGTATCCATAATCTCACTTAGATACTGTGTAATCTAATGGCCAAATAAGTATATAAAAATAAATCACCTATTATATATGTGTGTGTGTATATGTGAAATATTAGAAATAGAGGACAGAAGGGTTAATGAACACAAATATGTACATAACAAAGCAAGGAAAACTATGCATATTTGCTATAGACCTCATTTCTGTAATTGTTCATAAGGTATTTTAACCCCCTACTATTTATAACTTAAACTACCCATTCCACATTCTGTTTCTCCTCAACCAGAAACACCCAGATGTGTTCCTTTTCCTGACAGGGCAACGCAAGTTCATTCTTGAATAGTGTTAGTGATCTCTTAATGGCCCTGCTTGTGTTTTGGTTTGCCAATATTTCTTTACCATGTTACAGGGAGAAAATAGCTTCTGAGAATGGATGCATGGAAAATGAATTTTTTGGAACTTCATCATCTTGGTTCTTCGTAGCACCTGCTCCCCAGGAAGCCGAGAGGCTTGTGAAGTACCAAGAGGCCAGTGGTTTCCCATTATGGGATCCTACTGCTTTGATTTCAGCAAAATCTAGCTGCTGTTGTATGAATACTAACTAATTGTCTAGTGGGGATAAGGAAGCACCATCCTCCCCTTTCCTATCCACCATTCTGCCCTGTCCTCAGAGCATCCAATTAAAGTAACTGAAAGTCTTTTAAAAACAAAGCTTCTGCACAGCAAAAGAAACCATCAAGAAAATGAAAAGGGATCCCACTGTGTGGGAGAACATATTTGCCAATGATACACCTGATAAGGGGTTAATTTCCAAAATATATAAAGAACGGATACAATTTAACAAAAGGAAGACAAACATTCCCATTAAAAACTGAGCAAAGGGCCTAAATAGACACCTCTCCAAATAGGACATACACATGGCCAAGAGACATATGAAGAAATGCTCAACATCACTAATCATCAGAGAGATGCAAATTAAAACAACAATGAGATTTCACCTCACACCTGCCAGAATGGCTACCACCAGCAAATCAAAAAATGACAAGTGCTGGCAAAGGTGTGGAGAAAAGGGAACCCTAATACACTGATGGTGGGAATGCAGACTGGTGCAATCACTGTGGAAAACAATATGACATTTCCTCCAAAAATTAGAAAAGGAACTGCCATTTGACCCAGCAATCCCACTTCTGGGAATATATCCAAAGAAACCTGAAACACCAATCAGAAAGAATATATGTACCCTTATGTTCATAGCTGTGCTATTTACAATAGTTGAGATCTGGAAACAGCCCAAGGGTCCATTAGTAGATGAGTGGATAAAAAAGCTGTGGTACATGTTCACAATGGAGTACTATGTGGTTGTAAAAAAGAAGGATCTCTTACTCTTTGAGATGACATGGAGGAACCCAGAGAGTGTTACGCTAAGCGAAATAAGCCAGTCAGGGAAAGACAAGTGTCACATAATTTCACTTATATGTGGAATCTAAGGTACAAAATAAACTGATGAACAAAATAGATCCAGAGACATGGAAGCATGGAACAGACTGACAAATCTCAGAGGGAAGGGGAGAGGACTAGAAGAGATTTACCAAAGAACTTATATGCATATATGTATAACCCATGGACACAGACAGCAGTGCCCTGAAGGCCTGGCGGGGGAGAAGGAGAAAAGGTGGGGGAGGAGATCAGTGGGGTTAAAAAGAGAGGATATCTGTAATATTTTCAACAATAAAGATACATTTTTTTAAATAATAAAAAATAAAAAATACAATTATTTGCAGCCTTGCCTGTCTGAAAATGTTTTTCATACATATTATTGGAAAGCCTGGAAAGATCATGACTGCTCCATTTTCAGTCTCTTTTGAAGCATCTATGAGGTACCTCCTTGATTCATAATGACTGTACAGCCTCATCAATATAAAAGACCATTCATTTACTTCTTTACTTTGGCGACCTGGAATTGTAGACACATTTAAGCAGCACCCATGTGGGCTTGCACAGTAGTGAGTTATTACATCTTTTTTTTTTTCTTTATTGATTTTAGAGAGAGGAAATGAGAGGGAGAGAGAGATAGAAACATCGATGAGAGAGAACACTGACTGGCCACCTCCTGCATGCTCCCCACTGGGGATTGGGCCCACAATTTGGACATATGCCCTGACCAGGAATCGAACTGGCGACCTCCTGGTGCATGGGTCGACGCTCAAACACTGAGCCACACAGGCCAGACTCTTACATCTATTTTTTATCCTCAGCCAAAGACATTTTTGCATTTATCTTCCGATAGAGCGGGAAGGAGAGAGGGAAGAAGAGAGAGAGAGAAACATCGATGTGTGAGAGACACATTGACTGGCCACCACCCACATGACCCTAACCAGGGCCAGGGACAAACTGCAACCGAGGTACATGCCCTTAGCGGGAACCGAACTCAGGTCTCTCTGGTCTGTGGGCCGATGCTCTAACCGCTGAGCCAAACTGGCCAGGGCTGGACTCTTACATCTTTTAAGTCCAGATTTTCTAAAACTAGTTTCCAATTTGACCCTAACCCTCAGGAGATATATCTCTTTACTCCTGCTTTCCACTTATATGCCTTCAGGTTCCAGGGTTTTGCTTGTACCTCAGCCGCTGGCTGAGTCAGTAGTGGGCCATTAATTGGAGTTAGTAATGAATGGGAAGGAAATCGAGGTGATGGTGACATTGTACTAAAACTACTTTGTTTTGTAATCAAGTCATTCAAATTTCTATATATTTCGAATAGCCACTGAAAATAAAATAAATTATATCTAAATTATTGATTACATAAAAATGTTTCAAATATCTCCCTGTAGAAAACTAGCCATACTGTAAATTTTTAAAACACCCCTTACTTATTTCAATATAATTCAAAATATTCTTTAGCTGGATATACTTGGATTTTTGAAAATACATATATCTTTTTAGTAATAACTAAATATGACTTTAAATTCAGGATGATAATGCTCTACAACTCCTTTCAATGCAGGATTTGAAAATAAACTATAATGAAATATAGAACTATAGATATACATGTGAATTCTGTTTCACCTTATCAGAATTATTTTATCCTAAAATAAAAAAAATAGTTATTAAAATTTGAATCTTAGCCTAAATAAAAACTTCACAATTAAATATATTGGTCCAGTGAATAAAATAATAGTAGGAAACTAATTTAAGAAAAGCTAAACTTCAAGTATGATAGCATTTCCATTTAAATGTTAATGCACACTGTTACACTTGAAGTGTTTAGTATTACAAAATGATCTGCATTCTGATTATGGGACAATTTTTACAATTATATATTTTATTGCTATAGATGCAATGTTATCTTCTTAGTGAATGGAAAGAGAGCATCTTTGTAAAAAGAAATATGCTCTTTGTGAATCTCTTTTATTTCCTTTCTTTTTTCTTGAAAATATTGTTGCTTGATTTAAAAAAGGACTTATTTTTCTCTGTATGGACTGAAGCCCTGGACCTCAGTGGAAACAGCCTCAACTCTGTTTATTAAAGCAGGATCAGAAGCCCAAGGGTGGAGATGGGTAGAAATAAAAGAGGAAAAAAATAAATAGTGTCTAGTAGTTTGGAAGGAGTCTTGGGACAAGAAAAGCAAAACTGAAATGATCAGTTTCTACTGAAAAGATATGTTTCATGTAATATGACCTCCTATGAACCTCCACCCTAACATTTTAACTTTATCTTCCTAATCAAAGTATGCTAAGAATTAAGTAAATCAATATAAATAACTGGCTTTTTGATATCTAAGAGGTAAAAGAAGCCTGAGGACAGATATAAAATGATCAATCCAATAATAACATTTTGATGCATTTGTCCAATTCCAAGCACATGTTACATCTCTTTGATGTCGGAACACTGACAGTTGAGGAATTGTAATTGCTCTTGAAATAAAAAGAACTGGGTTCAATCCCGAACACACACCAACACTGTGACCTTGGGCAAGCTGAGCTTATGTCTGGGTTTCTTCACAAAAATCTCAAAATTGCAAGAACCGTGCAAGCCACATATTCCTTTCAGGGTTGTTTTGAGAAACAAATAATGATATCTGAAATTCCTCAGCAAAACTACAAAGCACCTTTTGGTCTGGGATCCTTAGAGGAAGTGATACTCTGCAGCACCTGTGAGAGGCAACAATCAGGAAAAGTTATACAAACAATATGCTTAGAATCACCTGTCATGGACTTTAGCTTCATTGATTTGTGCTTTTCTGTGATGTGAAAAGTATCTGCCAATAAAGATGGGTGAAAAAAAAAAACCCACTGATTTCAAAATAGCCAGTTCTGGAATTGACATCTTTTTCTTTTATGTAATGGTAATTTTCTAGTGATGCCTGTATTTTCATATATGTGAAAGGTTGGGAGGGGGCACAGAAACTTGCAATGAATTATGCTGGAGTGTCTAAAGTACCGGTAGAATTTATAGCACACTGGATGAACTCAGTAGATTTCAGTTATTATGATTTGCCTAGTTAATAAAAATCTGTGAAGGCTATTCTAAGAAAATTGGAAATTCAAATAAAATTGTAGAAAATGATATATTAAAAATTAAGCACATCATTATACAAAAATCTAACAAAAAGCTGATGTGCTAAACATGTATTTTGATCTGTTTTTAAAGGAGGTGTTAGCGTAAACTTTAGTAGCTGTAACAGTTGCAGGTTGCATCGGTACTAATAGTAATACAATTCTTTCTCATTCTATAAATATTACAATTTTGGTCACATACATTTTTTTTCTAATTCACATTAGTCTTTCCCTATGATAGTCTGATTTGGTGAACTGTACTTTCTAAAGGATCAATTAACATCTTCACCATAAAATTGTAAACACATTCTCTAATAACCTATCGAGCCTTAGCCATCCCTCAAATGGGCCCGTCTCTGCCACAATATACTCTCATTATCCAAGAAGGCTGCCAAGCATTTTGTTCACAGTTCAAAAAATATTCCTGCAAAGAACTTCCTAACTTTTCTCCTATTTTTGGTCATCTCTTGCTTTAAAAAAATGTGTTCTCCTTAAAAATTGAGTAGAAACAGAAGAATATATATACTCCATGTGTGGGGTATAAAGAATAATGAGTGAATACATGCGAAGTGCTTAGCCCAGCGCTCACCAAAAAGTAAATGTTGAACAGGTGACTATTACTAGCAATTTAAAAAACATTAAATGTAGTATTTTCAGACATAAAAAATAGGTTAAAAATATCAAGTGATACAGATACATTTGAACTTCCTCTGTCCTATTCATTCTCTCCCATTCTCCAAGGAAACTGCTATACTGAAATCAGTATGATTTATCCATATGCATACTTTTGTTGAGGTAGTTGATTTTTTAAGCATGCACATGCTCTGTTAAGTCTAAACAAAAACAAACATTAGTTCATAAAAAGGAATAAGCTGAGGCATAGTTTCAAGTTGATCATAGTATTCAATAGTAACAATACTAGTAGAAGTAATTATATTGAATAACATGTGTTATCTATTGGCTATGTTTTCAGTTACTTCTAGGTGCTTTAACATACTGCTCACAACAACTCCGTGATGTAAGTTTTATTATTGTGTCATTTTACTGATGTTGTAACAGAAATTTAGAGACATTTAATACCTTGACAAAAAATAGCGTCTTAACTGGAACCCTGGAGTTCTGATACCAGAAACCCCACACTAATCAGTATTCCAGACCCTCTCAATAAAACAAATAAATGACAAGACAGTTTCCTCAGCTGCTTTTTACTAGCTGCTGTTCAATGCTATGTTCCAGGATGTGAATGGAAAATTGAATAAAACAGTGATTTTGAGATGCCACTACTTACTGACCATAATTCACTACTATTACAGCTCCTCTCAAATTTTAACAACTGTCCTCAGACCTCCGGAAGTCAATGTTAACCAACCATACATCCTCGCCAAGAAACAGAAGCCCTCAGTTAGGAATTTTGCCAACTTTATCAGAATTAATAATAAGTTTTATTTTCTCTACATCTTTTTCCTTGGCTCTTACCTCTAGCCCATGCCAAAAATAAGGTTTTAATTGAGCTCAAGATGAAACCAACTCTGATTTTAGGGCATGTACTCAGAATCCTTCTTCCTCCAAGAACTATCCACTCACCTAGGTCTTCTGTTTCTGTAGAGAAGCAAAAGTCTGTCTGACCGCATGACCACTGACTTACCACCACTCCTTTTCATAATCAAGATTCTTGAAAGAAAGAGACACTTCTTGTTTGTTTATTAAACTGGTCTTGGCAACACAGCTACTGTAAAACTGCCATTATGAAAATGATCTAAATTATGTTATAAGAACTATTTAGTTAACAACCAAATACATACTACCCATCTTATTAATTTTATCTTATTTCTCCAGCACCAATATAGAGTAGTTATATTTTAAGCACTTTGTGAATATTAACTCCTGCAATCTTCGTAACAACCTAATAAGGTACGTACTATTACCACCCCCCTTTATAAATGAGGAAATACAGGGAAATTAAGTAAAGTCTGTAAGGTCAGACACCCAGCAAGCACACCACTAGAATTTGAATGCACTCATCTAATTCCATAGCATCAGCATCTACTTTTAGTTGCCTCTTAGAACTTAGCATTTCATAATCCTCTTTATACTTATTCCATAATATTTTAAATACAATCAATAAAAAAAGAGAGATAAATGTAAATATCCTCCTTCCTCCTTTCTCCCTCATCTCCTAGAGATAAGTAAACACTATCCTGAATATGGCATCTGCCATTCTTTGTGTGGTTTTATATTACCAATTATGTAAGTATCTATAATATGTACTTTATAGGAATACTATTATATATTGTAATTTCTTTCTTTTTATTAATGTTTTTATGATTTATACATTATGACCCATGTCTTTCTAACACATTCATTTTCACTGCTGTGTCATTTCTGTAGTACCATAATGTATTTTTCTATTCTGCTGCCTAATCTAATTTATTGTGTTAATAGTTTTTTTGTATTTTTTTAACCCTCACCCAAGGATATGTTTTTATTAACTTTTAGAGAGAGAGAAACATTGATGTGAGAGAGAAACATGAAACATTGATTGGTTGCCTCCTGTACGCACCGCAACTGGGGAACAAACCCACAACCTAGGTATGTGCCCTGACCTGGAATCTAACCCATAACCTTTTTGGTGTACGGGAGGATGCTCTAACCAACTGAGGCACCTGGCCAGGGCCTGCCAATACTTTTTATTGTTATCAAAAGACAATGCTACAATAAAAGTACTTCTACACTTCTCCTTACACATATGTAAGGAATTATTTTTGGATACATAGGGAGAAATGAAAATGCTAGATCAAATAAAACACATCATTTATATAAAAGGTATTGTTGAATGGATTTACAAGGGGCAGCATGGAGATACACTCTCATCACAGGAGTCTGCACTCTTTTTGCCAAGATTTGGCACTGATAGACTTTTTATCAGGCCATTGGGTATAAAATGTAAAATTTTAATGTATTTCCATGATTATTTACAAGATTGAACATATTTTTCATGGTTTTTTTTTTTTGGCACCTGTGATTCCTTTTCTGTGAAATTCTTCTACATGACTTCTGGCAATTATTCTCTTGGCTTGTTTGTCTTTTCACCAGCTGAAATGGTGGGAATGCTTATATAGTTTGTTTATAAATACATAATAATTTATTTGTCTTGCAAATATCCTATTGTTGTTTGTCCATTTTCTTCTTAATATGGTATTTTAAAATAATATGACACTTTTAACATTAATCCACTCAAAATAAATTTTTATTTTTTTATCATGCGACTTGGCTAAAAATATCTTTCTACCCCAAATGAATAATAAATAGAGCTTTCTACAAGTTCTTATAATGGTTAAATTTTGAATTTCTACAGTTTATCTCTTAAAACTGATTTAAAATTGTGTATGCAATGAATAGTAAATTTATTTTTCCATAGATACAATAATTTTCCTCAGTACCATTATCAACAGTCTGTACAGCATCCCAAATGACTTTGAAGAGTTTTAACTAATTTAGTAGACTTCAGTAATATAGATGCTAACGACTAAGAAAAACATTAAATATTTATTTGAATGTATTTTTTAAATATTTAGCTTTATGAATTTTAAAGAATTAAACATTTTTATTTGTGTTTTAGCCCCTCTGATTTACAATTGTTAAATTTAAGAAATAAAAATACAAAATATTCAGATAAAATTGAATTTCAGATAAAAAATGAATATTTTTATACTATTTAAGACATGTCCCAAATATTGTATAGGACATGTTCGTATTACAAAGCATCCATTGTTTTTATAAAATCAAAATTTGCCTGGGTGCTGCTCTGTATTTTACCTAGCAACTTTTTTTTCTGATTGAAACAAAAGTGTAAAACTAAATATTTAATTTAGTACTTCTAATTGAAAGTAAAATAAAATTAGAAGTTGATTATTAAAAAATTCACAAGGCTGAAAAGTTTAAAATAAATCTGAATAGTCAATCTTTCAAATGTATTTTCTTATGAATTTTCAGCGTTTATTACTTAATTTTGCACTGACTTTTTTTGAGACAGCTTATATAAATGCAGTTCTCTGAACTTAAAGTTTTTATTTCTGTTCTATAAAATGTTGATCTTGTATTGTAACCTAATTACATTTCTCTGTTTTTAAAATAATTAGTATATTTCGTCTATTATTGTTATACATTTGAAGCAGAAGGGGTGCATCCAATAATGAGCTTATACAAATATATTAACCAGAAATTCACTCAAGAGTTACTAATTGCCAGACCTATTAACAATTTGATTTCTTAGTTTCCTGTTTTGGGAAGTATATGACATTTTTGGACAATCCTATTTTATACATTACTCTCTTCTTTTTGCTTCTCTCCACTTTTCAGTGGCTTTCACTTTCTGTCTCTTTGTCCTTTTAATATTTTTATTCTTTCTAGTCAGATCTTTCACATTCCTATTCTCAAAGATTTAGTCCCTAAACATTTTTTTTATGCTGAAGCATTTTTAAATATTTTTTAAAATTTATCTTTCTTGTTGAAAGTATTACAGATGTCCCTTCTCCTCTCCCCCCATATTTTAAAAAATATATTCCCATCTTCCTTAAAGGAGTACAGCAGATTTACAGCATCAACAACACTTATGCACTCACAGCCCTATATATATGATTCAGTTCAGTCCTTTCTTCAAATTAGGAGTATAATCTTGACACTGATATATCTAAAAGCCTTCTTTACACCCTCTATTAGATTACACTTACTCAATGTGTTATTAATGGAAGTGCTCAATTCTCCGCTTCTTTTTTTTTTTTTACATACTTTTCCTGGTTCTTCTATCTTGATGAAGGATAACCACCACTCACAGAGTCGCCCAAGTCAAATATATGAAAGACAAGACTTTTTAAAATATGTCATTTCTGTCAAATTGGCCATGATTTCTTATCAATTCAACCTTCTAATTATTTATGTAAACTACCATTCCATTTCCAATGTTTCTTACATGAGTCAAAATCAGTTATCTCAAGCCAACTTTATTAAAATGGTTCCTGAACTACATTTATGTGCTCTTCTGCACCTTGGAGGTGTCTAGCAGTTTAATCAGGTAAAGGGACATCGCCAAGCCAAACTAGTGCTCAAAGTAGCTGTTATTAATACATTAAAATGTTCCCTCTCTTTGTCTTGTGCTCCATTAAAAACAGCTCTAATGGAGCCAAGAACAGTGTAAGCTGACAGCAACATCTTTCAAAGTCAGTCCTAAATCCCATTTCCTTGTTTAACATTTTAATTCAAAGTGACTTCCCTTTCCTCTCAATTACAAGACTTTTCACTAATAGTTATACTGTGTTGTTATACTGTCCCTAAACTTTTCTTACGTTTCCTTGAATTCTTTAAGACACATCTGCTATATTTGCTTTCATTGCCAAAACTCAAATTCACAATGAGTTATAACACCTTGTTGCATTAATAAATAAATATTTTCACTGCTGACATAGTTGAGTTCTTAGAAAATTTGCAGTTCAGCACAGTAGAAACTGTTATATAAAATGAATCCGTGAAACATTGCAGCCAAAGCATCGTCAGGGGAACACAAAGATAGCAATTATGCTCCTGATAAGCAACATAAGTGACTCAAATACTTATTAAAACATTTTGTAAGTACAAAATCACAAGGACATTCATGGCTAGTAGAAGATCAACAGATGCATCAAATAGTAAGAGATGAGCCGATGTCTTCAAATAAAACTAGTACATATAGGGAAGTTAAAAGATAGAAACGCCATTAGACTATGTGGGCAGCTGCCAGTGAAAGCACTGTAGAAGAAATTATTAGTTAGACATTCATCACTTCACCAACAAATGTACACGTGTAAGCAGTATCCACAAATTCAAAGCACATTGTGCAAAATCTTCACTAACCTTATGGTCTTTTAGTGCTAGAATTAGAATACTCTACTTGGTTTAAATTATACAGATTCAGTAATAAACATTACCTGAATTCTACAGCTAATTTGGCCATGTAATTCACTCTGAAAACAGAGGTGTAGAAATTCCCTCTTTTTCCTCTTCTTAAACTTGTATATTTCACTCTTAAAATTTTTTCAGATGAACAAAAAATATTGATCCTCACCATAAAACTTAATTGGGGGAGAATAAAGCTGGGCAAACTTGCATCTAGACAATTTAGTGCCTTGGCAATGGCAGCATTCTCTTATTCATTCAGTCAAAGAGGCTAAGAAATCCTCAGAGACATTATCCTGTCACCATCTATACTTTGTTCTTTATTTGGCTCATATTATTAATAAGAAAAACACGGTGTCTATTACATTTTGTCCAGAATACTTTTTTTTTAATTGGAGAATCCTGATATCTTATTAGACTATAATTAAATATTAGAGAAATCATTTTTTATAGGACACTGCTATATCAGTATTTTAGATCAATTATCATTGTTTTTGTTTTTTTTTTTTAATTTTTTTTTCCTTTATTGATTTTAGAGAGAGAGGAGGTGAGAGGGAGAGAGAGATAGAAACATTAATGAGAGAGAACACTGACTGGCCATCTCCTGCATGCTCCCCACTGGGGATCGGGCCCACAACCTGGGCATATGTCCTGACTGGGAATCCAACCAGCGACCTCTTAGTGCATGGGTCGATTCTCAACCACTGAGCCACACCGGCCGGACTTGAACCAAATTATTTTATAATAGAAAATATTAATATCAGACATTAAAATACCACCCATATCTTCAGCCACACTGTATATTTATATATAAATATATAATTTTTAATCCTCACCTAAGGATATGTTTTTATTGATTTTAGAGAGAGAAGAAAGGAGAGAGACAGGGAGGGAGAGAGAGAGAGATCAATGTGAAAGAGAAACATCAATCAGTTGTCTCTTGAAAATGCCCTGACCAGGGATTGAACCTGCAACCTAGGTATGTGTGCTGACTGGGAATTAAACACACAACTATTTGGTGATGGGACAATACTCTAACCAACTGAGCCACCTAGCCAGAGCTATATATTTATATTTTTACTTAAAAAGAGACATCTGTTTTCATTTCCAGTTGTCCAAGTGTTAGCTAGTTAAGGTTAAGAATGCTCAAACGACTTATTAAAGGTAACTGAGTCATGAAAACGAACATATTGAAAGTCCTAGCCACAGCAATCAGACAAGAAAAAGTAAAAGACATGCAAATTGGAAAGAAAGATGTAAAACTCATTATTTGCAGATGACATAATCCCATATAGAAAGAACCCTACAGATTTCATTAAAATACTACTAGAATTGATAAATGAATTCAGTAAAGTAGCAGGATACAAAATTCATACTCAGAAATCAGTTGCATTTTTTATATACCAACAATGAACTGTCAGAAAGACAAAAACTCTCCCATTTATAATTATATTAGAAAAAATAAATAAAATTGAATTAAATTTAACCAAGGTAGTAAAAGACCTGTACTTGGAAAATTATAAGACACTGAAGAAAGAAATTGAAGAGGATATAAATAAATTGAGCATATACCATGCTCATGGATAAGAAGAATTAACAATGTTGAAATAGCCATACTACTCAAAGGAATCTATAGTTTTAATGGAATTCCTATCAAAACACCAATGGCTGTTTTCACAGAACTAGAGAAAATAACTCTAAAATTTATATGGAACCACTTAAGACCCCAAATAGCCATAGTAATCTTGAGAAAGAAGAATTAAATTTAGGACGTATCACATTACCTGATATCATACTCTACTATAAGGCTATAGTAATCAAAATGGCATAGTCATGGCATAAAAACAAACACATAGATCAATGGAACAGAATGGAGAGCCCAGAAGTACAGTCGTCCCTCTCCACTTCGCGGTGAAGCCGCGAAAGTCCAAGCACGAAGTGGCGAGGGACCACTCTATGTAAATAAAGAATCCTACTTTGCGGAAATTCATTTATCATGGTAGAGTCTGGAACTGATTAACTGCAATAAATGAGAAACCCATGTTTATATGGTCAATGAATCTGTGACAAAAGAGGCAAGAATATACATGGGATAAAGACTGTCTAGTCAGAAATGGACAGATACGTGCAAAAAATGAAAGTAGACCACTTTCTTATGCCATATATTAGGGGAACCAGAAAGTAATGTCGTTAATGACATGTTAAGGGCGGAAGTGGAAGCAAATCTGTGTCAGACAATCGAGGAACTGTCAAACACTCTTAACCAACCTTGGTCGACTATCCAAGAACATTTGCAGCAGATTGGTAAAGTAAACAGAGCAGGTGTTTGGGTCCCGCATAATCTGTGAGAAGAAAACAAAGCTCACCGGTCCACAACATGCAACTTATTGATTCAGCAGCACAATACAGAAGCGTTTTTTGATCGCTTGATCACTGGAGATGAAAAATGGGTCCTCTATGATAATTGAAAACGCAAAAGGCAGTGGCTCTCTCCGAATGAATCGCCACGAAGTACAGCTAAGCCAGGTTTACGCCCCAGAAAGGCACTTTTGTGTGTTTGGTGAAGTATTCACGGGGTCGTTCATTTTGAAGTGCTGAAATCTGGACAAACTGAATGCAGACCTTTATTGTGAACAATTGGATTGAGTAAATCAATCTTTAATTGAAAAGTGCCCAGCAATTGTCACCAGAAAAGGCGTTATTCTGCAATACGATAATGCAAGACCACACTGCACAAGACGAACCTTGGAAAAAATTAATGAATTGGGGTGGGAGGTATTGTTTCACCCACCATACTCACCCGATATTATGCCATCAGATTTCCATTTATTCCGATCGCTACAAAATTTTCTAAGTGCCAAAAAATTTGACAATTTGCATGATGTCCAAAATGCCATCTCCAGATATTTTGCTCAAAAACCAATTGATTTTTATCGATCCGGCATTGAAAATTTGCACCCTAGATGGCAAAAGGTTGTTGATAACGAGGGTGATTATATCATTGATTAAAAATAAAAACTTGTTAAAAATGTATCTGTTTGAATTTAATGTAAAAAAATGACATTACTTTCCAGTCCCCCTAATACAAGAATAAACTAAAAATGGATTAAAGATTTATATGTATTACCCAAAACCATAAAACTTCTAGAAGAAAATATAGACAGTAAACTCTCTGACATTGCTCTTGTCAATATTTTTTTCTAATGTATCTCTTCAGGTGAGGGAACCAAAAAATAATAAAACAAAATAAGCAAATTTGACTACATCAAAGTCAAAAGTTTTTGCACAGCAAAGGAAACAATCAACAAAGTGAAAAGACAACTTACCAATTAGGAGAAGGTATTTGCCAATGATACATCTGATAAGGGATTAATATTGAAAATTTACAAAAACTCATACAACTTAACAACAACAACAACAACAAAAATCCAATTAAATAATGGGCAGTGCACCTAAATAGATATTTTTCCAAAGAGTATTTACAGGTGGCCAAAATACATATGAAAAATTATTCAACATCACTAATCATCAAAGAAATGTACACTAAAACCACAATGAGCTATCACCTCACGTTGTCAGAATGGCTTTCATCTAACCAAAAAAACAGGTGTTGGTGAGGATGTGGAGAAAATGGAAAGGGAACTCTCATAAATTGGTGGGATTGAAAATTGGTGCAAACACTATGGAAAGCTGTATGGAGACTCCTCAAAAAATTAAAAATAGAACTACCATATAAACTATATGACCTAGCATTTCTACCTCTGGGTATTGATCCAAAGAAATTCAAAACACTAATTTGAAAAGATATATGTACCTCTATGCTCATTGCAGCATTATTTACAATAGCCAAGACATGAAAGGAACCTAAGTGCTTACTAATAGAGTACTGGATAAAGAAGATATAGTACATATACATAATGGAATATTACTAGGGCATAAAAAAGAAAGATATCTTACCATTTGTGACAACATGGATGGACCTAGAGGGTATTATGTTAAATGAAATAAGTCAGACAGAGAAAGCAAATACTACATGATTTCACTTATATGTGGAATCTGAAGAACAAAATAAATCAACAAACAAATCCAAAACAGACTCACAAATACAGAGAATAAACATAATTTACAGAAGAGAGGGAGGTGGGGGACTGGGTGAAAAAGTGAAGAAATTATAAAGTACAAATGTAGTTACAAAATAGTTATTGGGGATGTAAAATACAGCCTGGGGAATATTGTAATAACTATATATGATACCAGGTGGGTGCCAGACTTATTGGAATGATCATTTCATAAATTAAATAAATGTCTAAACACTATGCTGTACACCTGAAACTAGTATAAAATAATAATGAATGTCTACCGTAAATTAAAAAAACAAAAGAAATGAAAAGATAATTGAGTGAATTTATATTTGAACCTAGACTCTAACTTTGGTGTTCCCAAAAACCTATGCTCTTGCTGTTGTAAATATATGATAATTAATAACATACTTGAGAGAGATCCAAGAGTAACTCTTATACATTAAAGAATATTGGCTAAACCCTAAGCACATTAAAGTGAAACTTCTAGACTGTATTTTTTTTTTTTTGGCATATTATTATCTCAAAGTAAAAATGCTATTTGAATTATAAATGAAAAACCTAACCCAGTAGTGAACAAAGCAAGGGTGGAGATTTTCCAGCTCTTCCTCTTTGACATAGGATGCATCTGCTCACCTGATTATGGAGCTTATTTTTAGAATTTGATAATTAAATCCTAAAAACACCAATGAATGAAAAAAAAAAAAATCACACACACACACACACACACGCTCAAAATGACTGTCATTAAAAGGAAGTATAAACTGTAGAATATCAACTCCATAAACAGTTATTGAATGAAAGTTAGTAACATATTAGATTTGGATATTTGGATTTGAATACTACCTAAATGTTGACTTTGAGAAAGATACACTCATACCCCCACAGGCACATACTGATGCACACACTGAGATTTGTAATGCCTAACTCACTGGGAAGTAATGACTAAATGCACATAAAGTAGCAAACACGATATTTTTTACATTTAATGACCATAAATCAACAGTTTTTTCTTACTTTTAAATAAAATTGAAAAAAAAAATACTGAGGAATTCACTTTACCTGTCTTTGACTTGAGCATGAAATTTAAAAAGGATTTGTTTTGCCTTTCTCTGATATTAATTTGTTTTTTATATAAACATAGCATATTTTCTTTTTTTCCTTATTTTCCTGAATCCCTCAATTTGCAGCCTATACAAAGATATATGATGCATATTACTTCCAGAAAATGAGGAAACTATTATATTGATATGCTTAACTCTAAAGTATTTTATAGTTTTTAAAAGATACAGCTCAAAAATAGTAATGTTTTAATTTCATTTCCTTTAGAGTAGTATCCTTTCCTAACTATTATGTACACTTGTATTTCTCGTAACATTTCCAGAAGTTGTTGATTCAGTTATGTTTTGTCAATCTTAAATTTTCGTTTATAGCATTATTTAGTATTATTGTAATTTGTTTATAAAATAATTACATTAAATATAAAAAGTAAAAAATTATGTTATAGGAGTTTTTCAAAAAGGGCATATGAAGCATTAAAATATTAAGTTATCTTTATTTGTGGCCTATACAAATTTTGATCATATACAATACAAAATATTAAAAACCTCAGAGAGGATTCCAGGATGGCTGCAGGGTAGGTGGAATCTGCAGTCACCTCCTCCCAGCGCCAAACCGGATTTACAGCTAAATTATAGAGCAACCAACCTGAATAACCAACTGAAGGCGAGCTGAACAGAAATATTGTAACCAAGGATTTACAAAAGAAGCCATATGGAGGCTGAAAGAAGGACAGAGACACAGAAAGTCTGCGATCCCCCATACCCAAGTGTGGCATCTGATAATCAGAAGGGATATCTTGGCTGAAAAAGTCCCCCTTGAGGAGCATGGGGTCTCAACTCCATGCCAGGATCCCTAACCCAAACACCAGAGCCAGGAAGAGAAGCCTGCCTAGCATCTGGTGGTGAAAATCAGCAGGGATTCAGTCCGCTTGGGAGAGAAAGGAGTCTGTTAGAAACCCAGATGCCATCTTCCCAGGGTAAAACACTCCTATTTTTATATCAGCCTGGGGAGTACACTAGCCCAGTCTTCCAATTACTGGCAATATCACCCTGCCAAGCTCAAGTCCTGCAGAAAGGTCTGCTGGCTGCACCCAATAGGTACCTTTGGTGCACCATTTTTCTGGAGAAGCTCTTGACAGAGGCTCAGACAGCAACTGAGTTGTGTAGCTTTGGAATGGGGCTATTCTTCCCCACCTTGTAGGCACAGCAAACACCCCCCCCCCACCACACACACACCAACCTGTTGATTCACTTGGCCTGTCCTTCCACTCCCAGTGGCCTTCCACTCCACTGCCCTGTTAAGATCAGTTCTGCAGGAATATCAGAGTGCTGTGCAAAGCTGGAACCTTCAGAATGTGTCTCCCTGGGAGGCTTTTGTCCAGGACTCAGATGGGGGCTGGGTTGTGTGGCTATGGCTGCTGGTGGGGGCCATTATTACCAATTTTTGAGCTCAGCCCATGCCACTTCTCCAATGGGAGACTTAATTGACCTGTCCTTCCAGTTCTTGGAAGCCCCACTCTGCATAGTACTGGCATAAAAACAAACACATAGATCAGTAGAACAAAAGAGAGAACCCAGAAATAAACCCACACCTTTATAGTCAATTAGTATTTGACAAAGGAGGTAAGAACTTACAAAGTGCTAAAGACAGTCTATTCAATACACAGTGTTGGGAAAATCGGACAAAAACATGCAAAAGATGGAAATAGACTAACTTCTTACACCATACACAAGAATAAATGCTAAAAGAATTAAAGACTTAAATGTAAAACTTGAAGCCATAATAATCCTTGAAGAAAACATAAGCAGTAAAATCTTGGACATTTCTCGAAACAATATTTTTTCTGATGTATCTCCTTGGGCAAGGAAAACAAAAGAAAAACAAACAAATGGGACTATATCAAACTAAGTAGATTTTACACAGCAAAGGAAACCATCAATAAAATGAAAAGACAACCCACAGACCAGGAGAACATATTTGCCAATGATACATCTGACAAAGGGTTAATATCTAAAATTTATAAAGACCTCAAACAACTCAACACCAAAAAACAAACAAAAAAAAACATTCAATTAAAAAATGGGCAAATGGAGGTTGCCGGTTTGGTTCCTGGTCAGGATACATGCCCAGGTTTGGGGCCAAATCCCCAGTGGGGGGCATGCAGGAGGTGTCCAATCGATGTTCTCTCTCATCGATGTTTCTATGTCTCTCTCCCTCTCACTTTCTCTCTCTCTCTTAAAAAACAAAAAAAAATCAATAAAGAAAAAATTTTTAAAAAAGGGCAAATGACCTGAATAGACTCTTCTCCAAAGAGGACATACAGGTGGCAAATAGACATATGAAAAGATGCTCTATGTCACTAATCATCAGAGAATTCAAATTAAAACCACAGTGAGCTATCACCTCACACCTGTTAGAAGGACTATCATCAATAAATCCACAGATGTTGGCAAGGATGTGGAGAAACCCTTGTGCACTGTTGGTGGGAATGCAGATTGGTAAAGCCATTGTGAAAAGCAGTATGAAGTTTCCTCAAAAAATTAAAAATGGAACCATCTTATGACCCAATGATCCCACGTTTTGAAATATATCCCAAGAAACTTGCAACACTGATTTGAAAGAATATATGCACCCCTATGTTCATTGCAGTGCTATTTATAATAGCTAAGATTTGGAAGCAGTCCAAATGCCCATTAATAGATGAGTGGATAAAAACAACCTGTGGTACATTTACACAATGGAATGCTACTCAGCCATGAGAAAGACGGAAATCTTAGTCTTTGCGACGGTATGGATAGACCTAGAGAGTATTGTTCTAAGTGAAATTAGTCAATTAGAGAAAGACCATTACCATATTATTTCACTTAAATTTGGAATCTAATGAACAAAATCAAAACATAGTGACAGCTGCCAGAAGGTAAGGGGGACTGGGTGAAAAAGGTGAAGAGATTAAAAAACAAAAACAAAAACCCTCATAGATCCAGACAACAGTATGGTGATTACCAGAGGAAAGGAGAGTAGAGGAAGGTTGAAGAGGGTAAACAAGGGGGTAAATGGTGACAGGAGGAGACTTGAATTTGGATGGTGAACACACAATGCTATATACAGATGATGTATTATAGAATTGCACACTTGAAACCTATATAATTTTATTAACCAATGTAAACTCAATAAATTCAATAAAAAATAAATGAAAATGAATACATCACAGAAATTAATATGCTAACCTGCTAAAAATTAAATTTATACTATTTCTAAACTAGTAGGATTATATAAAATAGAATTAAAGAGTTAATTAATAACATTTTGAAGTATTAAAATAAATAGAGATAATGAATTTGGAGTGTTAAAAAAGAACTATTGGGTTTTGTGGGTATACAGGACATGTTACTTTTATCCTATGAGAAAAGTGTATAGTTTGCCTTACTTTTAGTGCCCTCTATAGACAGCTAGTCCTTTGTATCTTGATTCGAGGTTATATGCCTTTATATTTCATAGAACGATTTGATAAACATTTTTCACACATTAATATACAAAATATACGCTTTATACAAGAATATAGAACATTTTTATACAGTAGCTTATACTTATTTAGCTTGATGTGTTATTATCTTTCCTATTTTCATTTAGATATATAATTTGGAATTCATTATATAAACTAAATAAAGGCAAATAGGAGCTACAATGCCAATATAATGATAAAAAAACTAAGATAATTTCCAATAGATTTTTAAATTTTACTTATTCTTTTATTGTTGAAAGTATTACAGATATCCTCCTTTTTTCCTCATTGACCCCTCCTTCCCATTCCCACCCCCCTCTTGCCTTCCCTAGCCTAGTGTCCCTGTCGATTGGTTGTGCATATATGCTTATAAATTATTTGGTTTATCTCTTCCCACCCCTCCCACACCCCACCCTCCTGAGGTTTGTCAGTCTCTTCTATGACTCTGGATTTCGAAAGGAAAGTAGAATTGTCCACCTAATGTAATGGCTGATGACTGTCTGCACAGCATGACACTGTCTATGGTACTGGAATATTCTATTTCTTCTCAGGTACTTGCTATACATGGGCATGACAATTGCTTTCATGAAGGTGAACAATGAAGTAACATTTTAATCCTTACTCTGAAAGAAGGATGGGTCATAGAGGAAAAGTGGCTTCAATTATTTCCTAAAAAATAAAAGGGAATGAAATCATACTACTTATAGAATAGTCATTTCCTACACAGTGACATTTCATTCAATATAAATCTTCTCAAAAAATAAAATAAAATAAATTGGCAACTTCTTATACTCCACATATCCTTAGAGTCCTCTCAATTCCCAAAGGAAGACTGTTACTATTGATGTGTGTATGTGTGTGTGTGTGTGTGTGTGTGTGTGTGTGTGCGTAAGTGTAATTCCATATCCTTCAGAACTTAATCATTACAAATGACAAACGGATATGAGGAGCAATAGCAAGATGCCTTATTTTCAATGTATTTTTCTACTCTGAATGAAAGTCTTTCAGACTTATTGCTAGTACAATACAGTACCCAGAAAACGAAAGGATAAATTCAAAAATAACCAACAGTTTTCTAGCTCCAAAATATACTATCTCTTCTGATTTTCCCCAAAACATGTGAAACAGAAAGGGCAAATGTTGAAAAACGAGAACACCACACTTCAGAGAGAATAGCATTCACATAGCGGCATTAAATTTTGTTAGAACTGTATTTTTTTATATAAAAAGTGTGTTTCCTTTATTGATTTTAGAGAGAGGAAGTGAGAGGGGAGAGAGATAGAAACATCGATGAGAGAGGACATTGACTGGCCACCTCCTGCACGCCCCCCACTAGAGATCAAGCCCACAACCTGGGCATGTGCCCTGACTGGGAATTGAACTGGCGACCTCTTAGCGCATGGGTCGATGTTCAACCACTGAGCCACACCGGCTGGACTGTATTTTTTATTTTATTTTATTTTATTTTATTTTATTTTATTTTATTTTATTTATTTACTGTACCACAATTATTCTTCCTCCCTTTCTCCTTCTATTTGAGGTTAAGTTAATAGTAAGGTAGAATATTTATAGATGATCTCATCTATAAATGGCTTTTACTTTTATATAAAATTAGCATTGGAGGTTGTAAGATAATAGAAAATATGTATAGATATTGGTCCCTGCCCCCAGTTCCTGGCACAGAGCTCCTAAACCCTGTAATTTCCTAAGTGGAGCACTAGGAGTATCTTTTTCCCCAATATTTGGTCTTTGACCCTTGTTCCTGACAGAGTTCTTTAATCCTCTGGAATATCCTCAATGATAGCTGTTTTTTGTTCTAACGAGGTGACACTTGATGGGAAGCTGGATGGCAGTGGTCACCAGAAAGACAGTGCCATGATTAGGGGCCTGAAATCTCCAGCTCCACCCACTCCCCATTCTCTAGAGGAGGACAGGAGCTAAAAATAGAGTTAATAACTGATCATGCCTAAGTGACCAAGCTCAATAAAATTCCCAAATTTATGGGGTTTGGAGAGCTTACAAATTTGTGAGCACACCCATGTACTGGGAGGGAGATACACCTCAAATCTCTGGGGACAGAACCTCCTATGCTTCATATTCTTCCAGTCTTCACCTTATGTATCATTTCATCTGTCTGTTCATCTGTACCATGTATCATATCTTTTATTATATAATGTACTAACACTATTGTAATTGAACCTAATTATTAAAACCAGAAGGGAGCAAAGGGAAAGTCAAATAGTATAGGCATATCTTTGGGCAGCTTTGCCAGGAAGCTGCAGTGTAACTCTCCCCAGGTCTATTCCCCACAGTTCCCTGGGGGAAGGGCCTGGGTGAAACAGGGAAGGTACTTGTCTGTCAGTCATACTTGGGAGCAGGTCATTGGAAGCATGGGATGATTTGAGATATTTAATCTCCTAAATGAAGTAATTCACTCTCTTGAGCTCTTGGGATTCTTGGGACTCTTGTTGCAGGAGATGCACTCTCTTGGCTCTCCTGCATTCTCCCACATGGTTCACAGCCATGTGGGCCACACACCATGGACAAATGGATGGCAACTAACTTGATGCTGTATTGAGCCCAATTCCACCATGGAAACTCTGGATGCTGGCGTTGCTTCTAACTCGATTGAATCTGCACATCCTCCAGGACTGGATTAAGGGAAATTGGACTTTGGAAACCCAAAGATGTAATTTCACACAAATAAAAATTACTCATCCTCTCATGCAAGTCTTGGAAAATTATTTTTCTCAAGATATCATAATGACCCTAATCCCAGCACTCAGTATGGAAAAGGATACCTCACTTCCACTGATAACACCAGTAAACATTTTTCCTGAATTCTGTGAGTTCTAGTAAATAAATCCAGGGGGAGAAAATTATGGGAACTTCAGATTTGTAGCCAAATTGGACAGAGATTGTGGGGACCTACTACTTGTGATTGGCGTCCAAAATAGGAGCCAGCCTCATAGGACTGAGCCCTGAACCTGTGGGATGAGACTCTGTCTCCATGCAGATAGTCTCAAACTGAGTTAAATTGTGGGACACCCAGGTGGTGTCACAGAGAATTGCTTGGTATAGAAAAACCAAACACACATTTGTGTCAGAAGTGTTGTAAGTGTGGTAGCAGTATGAGAACAAAGGAGAGACACTTAAAAGAAAAAGTGGGTTCCTCTTACAGATGTGACTAAGGAACATTAAGTCATTCCATAAAATGAATAAATGATTACTGAAAATTCAAAATCTGCAGTAAAGTAATAAATACATCTATATCCTGTGTCTTTCTATACCTCATCATCTCAAAGTCATCTTTTATTGTACTACTCAAAGTAAGTTATCTTGCCTGGCTGGTATGGCTCAGTAGTTGAGCATCAACCCATGCACCAAGAGGTCACCAGACTGATTCCCAGTCAGGGCACATGCCCAGATTGTGGGTCCGATCCCCAGTGGGAGGCATGTAGGAGGCGGCCAATCGATGTTCTTTCTCATCAATATTTCTATCTCTCTCTCCCTCTCCCTTCCTCTCTCTCTAAAATCAATAAAATAAAATATAAAATAAAAAGTGATTCTCTCATTTTTAGGGTCCTGTATTAATTTTTTTCATTTAATTTATGTTAGATTAGATGATGCACACAAAATTGTGAAAATAAACTTCTCCATGGTTTCAGTAGGTTTCTTTATTACTTACACATTTTATCGCTCAATCAAGACTGTAAGCTCTTTGACATCAGAATCAATTTCAATTACCCTTTGTATTTCCTAGAGCATATACCTGAAATCAGTACATGATTGTTGATAGGAGGAAATCACATTTTGAAAAAAAAAAAAGACATAAAAATAGAATGAAAGCAAACTGATTGTTAATAGCAGTTCTTAGGCCAGAAATTTCATAAGAGGCATAGGAATCTCCTTGAAGTGAGGTCATCTGTGTGTAATGAGCTAGTCAAGAGTCTCTAATGTGTCCCCAAAACAAAGATCACTATCAATCGATAGAATTGAAGGCAAAGAGTAGAGCTTATTCATTATTTGGTCCCTAGTGTTTATCAGAATATATTACAGGCACATAAAATATTTTCCTTTTCTGATTTTTTTAATAGAAAAATGACACTATAACTTTTTTTTTTACTAATTTCTTTTTGTTACAGATGTTTCTCCTTTTTCCCCCATTGACACCCTCCTCCTCACCCCCCCACCCCATCCCCAGCTTTGTTGTCTATGTCCATTGGTCATGCATACATGCACATAAGTTCTGTGGTTTATCTCTTCCCCCCGCAACCTCCCCTCTTCTGAGGCTTGTCAGTCTATACCCCACATCTATGTCTCTGTGTCAATTTTGTTCATCAGTTTGTTTAGTTCATTATATTCCACAAATAAGTGAGATCATGTGATATTTGTCTTTCTCTGCTTGGCTTATTTCGCTTAGCATAATACTCTCTAGGACCTTCCATGTCATCTCAAAGGATAAGAGATCTTTCTTACAGCTGCATAGTATTCCACTGTGTACATGTACCACAGCTTTTTTATCCACTCATCTACTGATGGACATTAGGGTTGTTTCCAGATCTTAGCTATTGTAAATAGTGCTGCTATGAACATAGGGGTACATATATTCTTTCTGTTTGGTGTTTCAGTTTTCTTAGGGTATATTCCTAGAACTTGGATCACTGGGTCAAATGGCAGTTCAATTTTTAACTTTTTGAGGTAACACCATAGTGTTTTCCATAGTGGCTGCACCAGTCTGCATTCCCACCAGCAGTGTACTAGAGTCCCCTTTTCTCCACACCCTCGCCAGCACTTGTTTTTTGATGATTTGTCTATGGCGGCCATTCTGACAGGTGTGAGATGATACCTCATAGTTGTTTTAATTTGCATCTCTCTGATGATTAGTGACATTGAGCATTTTTTCATATGTCTCTTGGCCATTTGTATGTCCTGTTTGGAGAGGTGTCTATTTATGTCCTCTACCCATTTTTAAATTGTGTTCTTTGTCTTCCTTTTGTTGAGTTGTATGAACACTCTATATATTTTGAAATTAACCCCTTATCTGATGCATCTTTGGCGATTATGTTCTCCCATATAGTGGTTGTTTCTTTTGCTATGCAGAAGCTTTTTAATTTGATGTAGTCCCATGTGTTCATTTTTTCCTTTGTTTCTCTTGCCTTAGGTGTTATATCAGTGAAAATTCTGCTGCATATGATGTCTGAAATTTTGTTGCCTGCATTTTCTTCTAGGATTTTTATGGGTGCACAAGTTATATTTAAGCCTTTTATCCATTTTGAGTTTATTCTCATGCATGATGTAAGTTGGTGGTCTAGCTTCATTTTTTTGCAAGTAGATGTCCAATTTTCCCAACACCATTTATTGAAGAGACTGTCTGGATTCCACTGTATGCTCTTGCCACCTTTGTCAAATATTAACTGAGCATATTGTCTTGGGTCAATTTCTGGGTTCTCTATTCTGTTCCATTGATCTGCCTGCCTGTTCTTGCACCAGTACCAGGCTGTTTTGATTAAAATGGCTTTGTAGTATAACCTGATATCTGGTAATGTGATCCCTCCTACTTTATTCTTCTTTTTCAAGATTGCTGTGGCTATTCGGGGCCATTTTTGGTTCCATATGAACTTCTGAAGCATTTATTCTAGTTCTGTGAAATATGTCCTTGGTATTTTGATGGGGATTGCACTGAATCTATAGATTGCTTTGGGTGGTATGGACATTTTAATGATGTTAATTCTTCCAATCCATGAACAAGGTATGTGCTTTCCACTTTTTTTTACATCTTCCTCTATTTCTTTTTTCAATGACCTGTAGTTTTCTGTGAAGAGGTCCTTTACTTCTTTGGTTAAGTTTATTCCTAGGTATCTTAATTTTTTTGCTGCGATGGTAAGGGGATTGTTTTTTTTTTTTTTTTTTTTTTTTAGTTTCTCTTTCTGTGAGTTCATCGTTGGTGTATAAGAATAACACTGATTTCTTGATGTTAATTTTGTATCCTGCTGCCTTGCCAAATTCATTTATTAAGTCTAGTAGATTTTTGATGGAGTTTTTAGGGGTTTCTATGTACAATATCATGTCATCTGCAAATAATGACAGTTTCACTTCTTCCTTTCTAATTTGGATCCCTTTTATCTTTTATTCATGTCTAATTGCTGTGGCTAAGACTTCCAGTACTATGTTAAATAAGAGTGGTGAAAGTGGGCATCCCTGTCTTTTTCCCTTGTCTTGTTCCCATTATTAAGGGGAATGCCTTTAGTTTTTGCCCATTGAGTATGATGTTGGCTGTAGGTTTTTCATATATGGCCTTTATTATGTTGAGATATGGTCCCTCTATTTCAACATTGCTGAGCATTTTTATCAGAAACAGGTGCTGGATTTTGTCGAATGCTTTTCAGCATCTATTGATATGATCATATGGTTTTTATCTTTCATTTTGTTTATGTGGTGTATCACATTTATTGATTTGCGAATATTTTACCATCCTTGCGTGCCCAGGATAAAGCCCACTTGGTCATGATGAATAATTTTTTTGATGTATAGCTGGATCCGATTTGCTAATATTTTGTTAAGGATTTTGGCATCTATGTTCATCAGGGATATTGGCCTGTAGTTTTCTTTCTTTGTAGTATCTTTATCTGGTTTTGGAATTAGGATTATGCTGGCCTCATAAAATGAGTTTGGAAATGTTCCGTCTTCTTGGATTTTTTGGAATAGTTTGAGGGGAATGGGTATTAGATTTTTTTTTAATGTTCAGTAAAACTCCCCCATGAAGCCATCTGGGCCTGGGCTTTTGTTTGCTGGGAGTTTCTTAATTACATATTCAATTTCCTTTGTTGTTATTGGTCTGTTCAGGTTTTCTATCTCTTCCTGGTTCAGTTTTGGGAGGCTGTCTGTTTCTATAAATTTGTCCATTTCTCCTAGATTGTTCAATTTGTTGGCATATAGTTGTTCATAGTATGTTTTGATGATCCTTTGAATTTCTGTGGTGTCAGTTGTTACCTCTTCTATTTCATTTCTGATTTTGTTTATTTGGTTCCTCTCTTTTTGTTTCTTGGTGAGTCGGACTAAAGGTCCATCAATCTTGTTTATCTTTTCAAAGAACCAGCTTTTTGTTTCATTGATCTTTTGAACTGTTTTTTTAGTCTCTATGTCGTTTATTTCTGCTCTGACCTTTACTATTTCCTTCCTCCTACTAGCTCTGGGTTTTTCCTTTTGTTTACTTTCTAGTTCTTTAAGTTGTAGGGTTATAAAGTTAATTAGAAATTTTTCCTGTTTCTTGAGGTAGGCCTGTAGTGCTATGAACTTCCCTCTCAGGACTGCTCTTGCTGCATCCCATAGATTTTGTGTTGTTGTGTGTTCATTTTCATTGGTTTCCAGGAAGTTTTTAATTTCTTCCTTGATCTCGTTAGTAACCCATTTGTTGTTTTATAACATGCTATTTAGCTTCCAAGTGTTTAAATGTTTTTGTGTGTTTGTATTGTAATTGAGTTCTAGTTTCATGCCACTGTGATCTGAGAAGATACTTGATATGATTTCAATTTTCTTGAATTTGTAGAGACTTGCTTTGTGTCGTAACATGTGATCTATCTTTGAGAATGACCCATGGGCACTTGAGAAGAATGTATTTTCTGCAGCTTTTGGGTGAAATGTTCTGTAAATATCAATGAAGTCTAACTGATCTATTTTGTCTGTAAGGACTCTATGTCCTTGTTTATTTTTTGTCTATAAGATCTATCCAGTGGTGTCAGATCACCCACTATGATCGTGTTTCTATTGATCTCTCCCTTGAAGTCCTCCAGAAGTTTTTAAATATATTTTGGTGCTCCCGTATTTGGTGCGTATATGTTTACCATGGTCATATCCTCTTGTTGGGTTGATCCTTTTAATATTATGTAGTGACCTTCTCTGTCTCTTATGATGGCCCTTATTTTGAAGTCTATCTTGTCAGATATGAGTATTGCTACACCAGTTTTTTTTCCATTTTTTTTTTGCTTGGAAATTTTTTTTCCATCCCTTCACTTTCATCCTGTGAGTCTTTTGTTGTGAGGTGAGTCTCTTGTAGACAGCATATATATGGGTTGTGTTTTCTTATCCAATCAGCTATCCTATGTCTTTTGATTGGAGCATTTAAGCCATTTACATTTAAGGTAATTATTGATAGATAGTTATTAGTTGCCATTTTAATTTTGTGCCGGTGTTTCTCTCTCTCTCTCTCTCTCTCTCTCTCTCTCTCTCTCTCTCTCTCTTTTCTTCTTCTTCTTCTTACAACAGTCCCTTCAGCATTTCTTGCAGTGCTGGTTTGGTGGTGTTAAATTTTTTAGCTTTTTTTTTTTTTTCTATCCGTGAAGCTCTTTATTTCTCCTTCAATTTTGAATGATAGCCTTGCTGGATCGAATAGTCTTGGATTCAGACCCTTGCCTTGCATTACTTTGTACACTTCATGCCAGTCCCTTCTGGCCTGCAGCGTTTCTGTTGAGAAATCAGCTGACAGTGTAATGGGAGCTCCCTCGTAGGTAATTTTCTGTCTCTCTCTTGGTTCTTTTAAGATTCTTTCTTTGTCTTTAATGTTTGCCATTTTTATTATGATGTGTCTAGCTGTGGGTCTTCTGGGGTTCATCTTGCTTGGTGCTCTCTGTGTTTCTTGGACTTGTGTGACTTTTTCCTTCACTAGTTTAGGGAAGTTTTCTGTCATTATTTCTTCAAACAGGTCTCTATTCCTTTCTCTGATTCTTCTCCTTTCAGTATCTCTATAATGCAAATGTTGTTATGTTTCGTATTGTCCCACAGCTCCCTTAAACTCTCCTCCTGGTTTTTAAACTTTTTTTCCATTTGCTGCTCTATTTGGGTGTTTTTCTCTACCTTGTCTTCTAAGTTGCTGATTCAGTCTTCAGCTTCTTCTAATCTACTATTGAATCCTTCTAAGGTATTTTTCATAACAACTATGTCATTCTTTATTTCCTCTTGATTTCTATGCATAGCTTCTACCTCTTTATACATAGCTTCTACCTCTTTTTTTAAGCTGAAGTAGTTCCCAGTGAGCTCTTCATAATTCTTATTAAGTTGCTTGTAGTTCTCACCAAATTGTTTGAGCACCCTTTAAATCATTGGTTTGAATTCTTTATCTGACAAGTTGCTGTCTTCCATTTCCTGTAGTTCCTTTTCTGGTGATTCCTCTTTTTCTTTTCTTTGGGTATTATTTCTTTTTCTCCCCATTTTAGCTGTCTGGTAGCTCTAGACCTGGTGAGGGATGTTTGGATGTGTAGGCAGCTCACTGTATATCAAATAAGGCTACTGTGCCTCCCAGACTGTTTTTTATTTATTTATTTATTTTTTATTTATTTATTTTTTGTTGTTGTTGTTGCATGCTGCCTCTTGCCTGCTGTGAATCCTGGAGGATTGACTACTGGGGGCTGGTACTGGTGTGTCCTGGTAGGTGCTGCTGCTGGATCACATGGGCCCCTCTGGAGCGGTGTTCTCAGCTGGTTGCTGGTACCACTTGCAGCTGTATAGCTCAGGCACTGTTGGAGCCACGCTCCCTGCCTGTACCGTGGGCAGCTGTGTTGCACAGGCCTCACTGGAGCCCTGACTCCCCACTGATCTTGTAGGCAGCTGGGTTGTACAGGCTCCATTGGAGCCCCTCTGATCCTGTGGGGAGCTGGATCACACAGTCCCATCTGGAGACCCAGATCCATGCCTATCTTGTGGGCAGTTTGGTTGCGCAGGCCTCTCTGGTGTCCAAGCACCCCTCAGGTCCCATGGGCAGCTGGATCACACCAGTCCCTCTGGAGCCCCAGCTTCCCACAGCTCTTGTGGGCCGCTGTGTTGCCCATGACTCTGTGGAGCCCCAGGTCCCGCCCTGGCAGCTGGGAGTGCTGCTGCCCGTGGGGCTCACTCAGCTCCTGCTCAGCCTTTGCTGTAATTTTTGGGGATGGGTCTCAGCTGCTGGTCTGTGCTTCTGTTGCCTGAATGGATGTCTGCTCTCCAGCCTCTGTTGCTGGGGGTATATCTCGACTCTGATCGGGCTGCTACTGTGGGGGATGGTGCTGGGCTCCTGGCCATTTGCGGTTTCCGCAGCAGGCACCTTGGCAGCTCCACTACTGTGCACTGGCCTGTGTTGACACAGGGTGTCTACTGGCCTGATGGTGCCAGGTGCACTGGTGGGCTCAGGTTGCTGGGCCCTAGCTGCTCCCACTGCCTCCTCCCAGGGAAGACCCAGGATCTTCCAAAATGGTGGGACCTCCCCATGGGGCAGGGAGAAGCACCCTGAAGGGCCACTTACCGCGATAGCAGGCTGCTCCCCGTCCACAGCACGGGAACCTGCTGCTCCATGTCTCTGCACTGCACGAGTTTGGTCGTCCACATTCACGTCCACTCACACTTTCTCACACACTAGCTCACTCTCTCACGCACTCACCCTCCCTCCGGTCCTGCCTGCTGCCATCTTCTTATCATTTTACTTTTTATCCCGACACTATAACTTAATAATAATTTTTTCAACCCCACAGTTTTTAAAGAAAAATCCTCATATGGCTTTATAAGTTACCACATAGTATCCACATAAATATTACAGAAAAAATAATGTAGCATATATGTACTATTTCGAAATATGTGGGAAAGGAAAATTATTAGAGATATGCCAAATATAATTAATAATACTATCAATATATATTTGCATTATTGGAATTCAAGTTACTAATGTTCAATAGGAAAAAAGTGCCATCAGAAAGTATTTTAGTTCTTGTTTGACATTAATATTTACAAGGCCATTTTCATATACTTAATTAGATATGAATCCTAAAATATCCTAGCATCATCATTAATTAGAACTATGGGAATTAACATTCAAAGAGTATGTTTCAAATGGTCAGGAATAGAGACCATATACTGAAAACATTTTAATATTCAAAATTTCTTTCCTCACACACTGCTTTTTTCTTTACAACTTGTAAAATTGTTTCTTGGTGTTAGGATGCTATTGTGGGATTTCCAGTTGCAGATCCAACATGTGAAATACTTTGAGTTGTGATTCCATCACTCCAAGAAAATAGCTGAACACACTGAAAGTCAATTACTATTATTAGACCCATCAGAGACTTGAGATCAGTGGACAAAGCACCACCTGCACTCTGTAGAAATAGGCAAATACAATGAATTGCAGTCTACACCAGTTTACCTGGAACAGAAACCTCTGGATTCTTAATCTGGTAGGAACACATAATCATTTCAACTAATTGCTGGAGAATCTGTGTGAGAGAATGAGAAACTCCTGGGATCTTAGACCAATTTTTTTATAGATTTTACCTCCAAGAATCCCACTAAGTTCTCATGTTGAATATTCAAAAACATGTCCTCACATTCTGGGTAAAGGAAGAGGAAAAGAAGCAAAATATTCTCAGAGCATTCTCCACAAGGAAGGCCAACACTGCAGGGGAAACTACTTTATTAGAGAGCTTTATGGGGAATGAGCCATTATCCAACTCCAGGGTCTCTGGCCTTCCTGCCTTATTATGTAAGGGGAGTGGTGGGGGGCAGGGGGCAGGCTAAGAGACTTTGGTGAAAGTCGCAGTCCTGGGACACAGGCACATTAAAAGACTAAGGTATAATCACACAATTATAGAACACTTTCCTTCCCACACCCCCTACCACCATCCATTTCAACACGGCTTGAGTATAATAACAGAATTACAACTGAAAAATCTGCCAAAAACAAACTCTGGGAAGTTCTTAAGAAAAATCCAAAGACAACTGCAGAGGGCAAGGCTAAGAAAACTGAAGCCTCTGACACCTACAGCAAATATTAAGCAAAATAACTGCCAACGAAACCTATAATTTGGCACATCATTTAGATTACATAAAAACAAAAAGAACATCTAAAAAAATAAAAATAAAGAAAAAAAATGCCAGAGTAAAGAAAGACACCTTGGCTGGGAGGCACAAGGATAAGAATTACATCGAATTTCTCATCATAAACCATGCAAACAATGAGAGTAGAGTGTAATATTTAAAGTGTTAAAAGAAAACCCACTAACTGAGAATTCCCTATCCAGTAAAATTTTACTTCAGAAGTGAAAGAGAAATGAAGATATTCTCAGACAAACAAAACCTAGAGAGTGTGTTGCCAGTAGACCTAGCTTTCTTTCTCTTTCATTTTTTTAGGTTTAAAATTAGGTGGTTTTTTTTTGTTGTTGTTGTTTTCATTGTTGACACTATTACCGATGTTCCCATTCCCCCCCTCCTCCTTTGCCCACCTTCACCCAGCCCTGGCCCTCCCTTCCCTCTGGCCATCACCACACAGTTGTCTGTGTCTATGGGCTATGCATATTTGTTCTTCTGCTAATCCCTTCACCTTCTTTCATCCAGCCCCCCCTCCCCATTCCCCTCTGACAGCTGTCAATCTGTTCAACATATCCATGTCTCTGTTTGTCAATTTATTTTGTTCATTAGATTCCACATATAAGTGAGGTCATATGGTGTATGTCTTTCTCTGACTGGCTTATTTCACTTAAAAACCTGGCTTTCAAAATGTTATGTTCCTCAGAATGAGTGAAAATTATATAGATCAAAAACTTAGATCTACACGCACAAAAAAAAGAGTGTCAGAGAAGGAATAAATGAGGGTAAGTAAAATATTTTATTTTTCTTATTGTTAATGCATAACTGTTTATCTACTATAGTAGTACTAACAACATTTGAGTGTTCATAACACGCAGAAAAGTGAATTGAATAACAGCAATGTTACAATGGGAAAGAGGAAGGAATTGAAAATTTCCTTATGAAAAGTACTTGCTCTGCCACTGAAGTTTATACTGTTATTTGAAAGTGGATTTAGCTTAGTTATATATGTATATTACAAACTCCAGGGAAACCAATAATTTCTTTAAAAAATAAGTATAATTGATACACTAAGGGACTAGAGAAAATTAATGTAAGAACTCAGAAGTCAAAAAAGTGGGGAATATTAAAACAGAAGAAATAAAGAAAAAGCACAAAATATAGAAAACAATTACAAATATAAATATTAGTTCAACTATATTAATAATCATTTTAAATGTGAGTGGTGTCATAAATAAAAATGAGTGAATTAATCATATGTTCAGCAACATGGATGAACCTCAAAAACATGCTAAGTGAAAGAAATCAGATAAAAAAGACTACATTTTTGGAAATTTCCACTAATATAAATGGTTTGAAAATAAAACTTCTTGGCATGTTTTTACAAATTGTATTTTCTCAAGGTCATCCCATGAATGCTACTTAAATTTTAGATCCATTTCTTTGTTCATCCCTTTATATTCTTCAGAAAATAACTATGTCGCCCTCTGGAAATGCTAACAATTGTTCAATAGCTTCTGGGTTTCAGAAATAAGAAAATTCTCAATTTCCCCACTTAATCTCTGCTGTATAGCTAACCATTTGATGAACCAAATATCTCTGAAAAGTAAATGATGAATTAAATGTGATTCTTTAATATTTAACAAAACTAATTCTATGTATAAATGTTTAATTGTACAACTTATTTGACAACATGCTAGTGAAATCACCAATGTCATTTTCAAATACTCTACAAATATCCCAATATCTAATTGTAACATGAAGTAAAAAATTGTGGAAAAATAAGGACCAGACAATTTCAAGCGATCTAATTTATTTAACAAGTAAAAAATCAAGTAGTTGAACAGCTTAATATCTGAAGGGAAAATCATTTCGTACAATGTTGAACTTAGATAGGAGTGATACAGTGTAGGTGAGAAAAAGTGAATCAGATAAATTCCTGACTGTCTCTAGAGAGACTATAAGCAGCACAGATGGTCTCTTTTTGAGAGAAGATATTCGGGTGAGAAGGTCATAGTGATCAAGCTCCATCAGGTGACTATTAAATTCAATAGCCTCTGCAGTTTTCCTATCGACTTAAATCTCCATTAAGGAAATGTCTCAAGGGAGAGAGACAAGTAAACCACAGGGAAAGTAACTTGAAATAAAGCTAGCTCCAGGAATAAATATCCAGTTACCAATGAATCTGAAAATAAAACAGCTACAAAATACAAGCAGGTCTAGTGTTGTTTAAATCATTAGAAATGCAGATTTAAATGTGTTAGTTTTACTTTTAGGAAACCAAATCATCACTTGATGTTGGAAATCTTAATTAAGTAACAACATATAAGTGTATACATTTGGGACAGTTAAATTCTACCTGAAGATCTAGTCTCTCGGTTAGGGTATGAATTCATGCATTGTGTTCTTAGAAATTAGACCCCTCTAATAAAGTATTATAAACAAGGGTACACCATTTCTAATCATTTTTGGTTTTTCATGTGATCTTTCCCTATGGAAAAGGAAATTTAAATAATCAGATCTAGATGAATCTCTCTCTCGCTCTCTCTCACATATAAATGAGAGGCGTATAAGTTTAATGCCAATGAAAAGGTGTGTGGGTGTGAATAAGAAAGATATTTCAGTCAAAATACAATTTGACTCTAATTTACTAATTTACAGTAGTGATGAAAAATCTTCAAATAGAGATTTCCAACTTTTTAAATTTTATTGTGCAACACCTTATAGCCCTGCATTTTATTTGGAAATACATAAGGACATTATTCATGATATGGATGACACATAATTCACATTTTCAATGTCATGGATTATCTATAAATTCAGCAACATTCTAACATTCTAAAAAACAAAGCGACTCTACATTGTTCTATTCAAGCTCATTTTCATTGTAAAGATTTTAAAGAATTAAAAACTAACTCTCAAATGGGGAAAATTTTTTTTGGTTTTGATCATTTTATATATTTAAGAGTTGTTACCATATAACATAAAATCTAAATTTTGGTACATTTAATGTCATTATATTATAATTATAATTAAAGTGTGTAATTTGGAAATTGATGCATGATTTATCAGTGGCTTAATCTCTAAAGGGAGCTATTACTTAATAAGCTCAATAGATGCTTTAAGCAAATCTAAGGAACTACTATACCCAAATGCGTTCAGCTAGTCAGTAGATACGCAACTGTCTCAGGGTTCTGTAACTTCATTTTATTTTGAAAGATGTATTGTGCATAGCTCTTAATTCTAATTTTTCACTGCTCACTCTACACAATTGCATATATGATGATGCTTTTTCATCCATAATTATATTCCATGTGTATATAGTAATCAAATTATAAATATTTTGATATTATATTTTGAGATCCTAATTTCCTATTTAAAAAAATAGTTGTAAACATAGATACTTGTAATAATATACACTTTTGATAATAATTTTAAACAATAAAATTAATACAACAGTGTGAATAAAACATAATCACTGGAAAATGTGAATAAATCTTATGTCCATAATTTTGAGCAAAAGATGACAGATAAAAATCATCATATGTGGTTTTCCATCTCTAGAGAAAAAAAATCTTCTGTTAGATGTTAGAGTAGTATTTATCTTGTAGTCTTGTGAATTCTGCTGAAGATACACCCGTGAGCCCTGCAGGCTTGGAAGCCCTAGGGGTCTTCTGTCCATACAGCAGTTACAGTGATTGAGTCGTACAGAACTCAACAGAGTGTGGGTCCAGGCAGGCAGCACCTTAGCTCCTCTCAGCCCCTGCTTTTTATTTCAAGGGCTTTACAAAGCTATCTTCTCCCCATAAGGCTAATCTTCCAAGTTGGGGTAGAGGTCAGCATCGTCCCCTCAGGCTCACTTATTCTTTCTGATGCCTCTACCTTTTGCCATCAGGGCTTTCATTTAGATTGTTTGGTACTATGCTAATTATTTTTATGAAGATTAGTTACAGATGTCCAGGGGAATGTTCAGATGTCAAAATTTAAAGAGCTCTACGTTTATGATGCATGTTCATGTCTGCAGTATATTTGATGAAGTTAAAAAAATTAGGTAATCAAGAATAAATCTATTAAATGAATTACAAGACCTCTATATGAAAAGCTACAAATCATTATAGGGAGAAGTTAAAGAAGCCAAAGTAAATGGAGGGTTATACACTGGTCGTGGTTTGGAAGACTCAATATTTAATGGAAAAATGCCAATTCTCTACAATTTGATATTGCACGAAATAAAAATCTTAGCAGATTATTTCATTAAAAGTGACAGGATGATTTTAATATTCATGTAGAAATGCAAATGTTGGAGAATAGTGAAGGCAATAAAACTTAAACACTTTTAGTCATTATAAAATTATAATAAAAGGTATAAATTTGACACAAGAATAGAAAAAGAAACAATGGAACAGAATAGAGATTCCAGAAAAAGTTATAAACACATACTTAGTGTCGATATGGGACAATGCTAATAGCAGTTCAGAAAATATTATAAACATTTTCTCAACAATAAAAAAATAAAAATGTCTTTTTTTCCCATTCCATAAGAACATAAAATATGATCATTTAAAATAAGATTGTCTCACATATTTTGAAAAAAAATTGCATTATATCACAACTATATAAGAACACGTTTTGATTAAATGTTCAATTAAAATTATTTTTGTACTGAGGTTAGTGTCTAATACAAAATTCAATTATTCCAGTATTTTTAAAAATAGTTTTCCTATCCTTTATAGCAAACATGGTTGTTTCTTCAATTCAAAATAACCAAGATTATTACTTTAAATTCCTACTCAGCTGAATTTAGAGAAAGTAACTTTAATTTGATAAGCAAAGGATGGTAAAATAAATACATGAGGCAGATTTATTACTTATTTGAAACTCTATTATATCTCAATTTTTTGTTTTGAAGAAATATCATAGATCATATAGCCAATCACTCCCTGAATACTTAATTTTTAAATGTATATTTATGTAGAAAACTTGGGTATCTCTCCATCTCAAATATCCTCAGTGCTCCTTAAAGCTACTTTTGACCTCTCAGTTACCAAAAAGTATATGCTGAATTAAAGCAAGAATACATTGTTGAGTACTTTCTCATGCCCTCAGATACGAACAAGGTAAAATTGGTGTTCGTGTCATGTTTTGCTTTGACACTGATCCAGAAAGTCTCTTCAGCAAAACTGATTTTATTTTTAGTGGGTTTGTGATAATTTATGACAATCTTCCAAATTCTAACTAAATCTAATTTCTATATTTTAATTTTCCACAACTGGTCAGCTGTTTTTCTTTCTTTTCAACAAACTGTTGTGTGTGTGTGTGTGTGTTTTTCTTTTTTGTAGACTGCGTGGATGGTTCACTTAAAGAGGTAATACTGAAATGTTGAACCAGAACTACATTTCCAGCATTGAATAGCTTATTGCTCTTAATTTATGGCTAGTAGGAAGATAGCTGTAAAACAAAGAATAAATGATGTGACAAATCTATATCTTTGTATACAGTTAAATGCCCATGCTATACATTTATATGTACTAAATGGTTTTAGTAATAAAAATAACACTAATGAGATGATGTTACAGTTAACTCCATTACTCTGTCCTAAACTGATAGAAATTTCAAAATGTATTTATTTATGATATTTATGCTTTTCTTATTTTCTCATCTAGGCCAGACACACTGAAAACAGCTCATTTGTCTGCAACTTGCTTAAGATAGTAGTAATTGATCAGAATGGTACCCTCTCATCCTTTATGAAGCAGAAATATCTACCACATCCCAGGTAAAGAAATACTATGTAAAATGCTGTAGTGTTTTGTAACAAGGTCTGATATCTAGGGTAGTAAGTTTGATCCATATACACAAAGGCATGGGGAAGACACGAGAGTGGAGAAAAAAATGGAAGAAGAGGGGCACGTTTAACCAGGTACAAATCACTGAAGGACGTATAGACCATCTTCTATAGGCAGTAGGAACACATAGACGATTTCTACTGGAGAAACCAGTTGACTAGATTAAAATTTCTGAAAGATAATTATTGGAAGTCAATTTCACACTAAGGAATCTATGTACTAGAATACAGCTGATTACTGTCTGTGTACCCTTTTCACCTATTTTTTTCTGTCCAGGAAATGACTACATAATATAATTTTCAACCTAAAATCCCTACACAATCCCTAAACCCATTTGAGTTTACTAGAACCTATAAATAATTATTTATCATTCCTGTGCACCTAAATATAATTAGAATGACGAAGTATCCTAGGAAACTTATTTCATCTGTAAAGTGTATCCAAATAGAATTCCCAACATTTGATAACATTATACCCCCTTGCAGCAATTTTGTACCATCTTCCTAAATCATCCTAAGGTTAACTTATTTTATTTTTGCATTTATCTTCAGATAGAGCAAGAGGGAGAGAGGGAGGAAGAGAGAGAGAAACATCAATGTGAGAGAGACACATTGAGTGGCTGACACCCACACGACCCCAGCTGGGGCCGGGGACAAACTGCAACCAAGGTATGTGCCCTTAGCGGGAACTGAACCCGGGCCTCTCTGGTCCGTGGGCTGATGCTCTAACTGCTGAGCCAAACCGGCCAGAGCAGGTTAACTTATTTTTTAATAAAATGTTACATTTAGCTGAACACATTTTCTTTATTTCCCAGATAAAGTGGGATAAAAGATTCACATGTTTTCCTATTAAAGAGAGTAAGTGAGTTGGCTCTTCTGTGCCTCAGCAAGGATGCACTTGAACTATCTAATCTTGGTGATGTTTGTAAATCAGCAGCAATTAAAAACACACTACAGCAAAAAGTTTTAAAAGAAAAGTGGTGACATTTTATCTGGCCCTGTATACTCCAATACGGCTAAAAGTTCTCTCATTAAATGTGGCATAACAGGTTAAAAATAGAAGGAGCCTAATATAATACCCTTGTATATCATAATTTGCACTAGTGTTTTAGAAGAGAATTATATATATTATATAACTTTAGAAGATAGATAGATAGATATACATCTCTCTTATAATATGTATATAATTCTGTCCACTTGCAAAAGGCATTTTGTCAATGAAAGCCTAGCCACAAGAATCATGCTAAAAGCAGCACATTATGTCAATCTTTCTCTGCTGTTCAGTAATGTGGACCTCATTGCAGTGCATACATTGCTCAGCTTAAAGGTCCTCGTGCTTTCATTCAATAGTTGCACTTAAGGTTTTAAAATGCTGTGTAGATGACTTCTAGGAGTGTCTTTTCTGCCCAATATAACATGCTGTATAGCATAAAATATCTGTGTTATAATAATAGCATGTAATAGCAAGTAGCATATGCAATCTAGTATATATCAAAATACAGGGTGGAGCAAAAGTAGCTTTACAGTTATGATTTCGCAAAGGACAGAGTTTATTCTTGTGTTATTACTGATTAATTATTGTATTATTTTTCATACAAAAAACTGTAAGCTTACTTTTGCCACATCCTGTGCAGTGAGTTGATATAACAAGTGAGTAGATGCATAATTTATCAATACTTGTTTTGATAAAGAATGCTAGGAAGCCAAGAAATCTGATGTATTTAGTAAGGTAGTATTTTTAATGGAAAACATAAGAGCCTAAACAATATTGTGTTGTGAACCCTGAGGGGGTAAAAAAAAAAGAGAGACAGCTACTAAGAAGGGTTCCTGGTGGCTAACTGGGATCAGATAAAATAAGCAGAGCCCTGGCCAGTGTGGCTCAGTTGGTTGAAGTGTTGTCCCCTAGACCAAAAGTTTGCAGGTTCAATTCCCATTCAGGGCGCATACCTAGGTTGTAGGTCCGATCCATGATCCCTGCTCAGGGCACATACAGGAGGCAACACATTGATCTCTCTCTCTCTCTCCCCCTTCCTCTGTCTCTAAAATCAATAAATATATCCTCAGGTAAGGATTAAAAACAAATAAAATAACAAGAGCAATAGCTCAAGAATTAGAGTAGAAATCAGAATGAAGAGCATTCCTAAAGCTAAAAGTAAGATTTTATTGAGGGAGAAAATTTTCACTTATAAGGCTAATTCAAATGTAGTATGAATGGAAAAGTGTGTATAGGATTTAAAAGCAAGGCAGTATTGTGAATCTTGAGAGGAACACTTTTAGTGGAATGCTTGCAAGCATCTGGCAGTGCATTAAGGACCAGTAAGAATTAAATAAATAATGCAGATAATGTGAACAACCACTCAAGCATTCCAATGTGTCTGGCTGAATTTAGGAATACTGGAAAGAAAATAGGTAAAGCAGTGATTTTCAACCTGTGTGCTGCAGAGGAACTGACCTCTTTTGCCTTAGATTGTCAATAAAAAAAAATGACAACAGCCAATACAACAA
This sequence comes from Tadarida brasiliensis, assembly GCA_030848825.1. Lineage (NCBI taxonomy): Eukaryota > Metazoa > Chordata > Mammalia > Chiroptera > Molossidae > Tadarida > Tadarida brasiliensis. Next base: position 145,878,811 of record CM061257.1, on the reverse strand, counting down.
TAGCTATCCAGTGTGAATGAATCAAAATTATACTTATATTTTTTGTGAGATCAGTAAAAAGTGTATTTTGTGGTGTGCCGCAGAATTTTAGTAATTAGTTTATGTGTGCCTTGAGATGAAAAAGGTTGAAAATCGCTGAGGTAAGGTAATCAAGCAACAAGAAGGTCAAACATAGATTAGCAACCCTAGAAAGAATAGAGTGTGTCAGAGAAAGTCAATGACTAAACGTGGAATATTCAGAGCGCCTTAAATGCTAGTGACTATGCTAACTGGTTTATGAGAAGTAGCAAAGCATAGTGGTTAAAAGTAAGGGCACTGAAGCCAGAGAGCCAAGGTTAACCAACAATCTTATATGGCCACATACAGCCTGGCAACGTCAAACAAGTTAATTAGCCTTTTTGTGTATCCATTTTCTTTTCTGTGAAATGAAATTGAAAATAATATTACTCTGCCTGGCTGGTGTGGCTCAGTGGATTGAGTATCGACCCACCATAGATATAGACAATAATGCTGGGGGAGGGATTGGGAGGAGGGTGTCAATGGGGGGAAAAGGAGAAACATGAGTAATAAAAATAAATAAATATTTTTAAAAAAATACTCACTGACAATAAGAGAGAAGACAAAATTTGGAATTGAATGAGGGAAAGTTTAATGCTGAGACATTGAGCTTTTAAGCTACAGTTTCTTATATTAAACCTCTGATTGGTAAGATGAGTTAAATAATATGAAATAAGTTTGAAATATACACATGGATTTGGATTGACTAATTGCAAAAAGTCGTAAAACTATTCACAGCATGCTTGCAGGATCACAGGGGTAAGACTAACATTTATCAAGCACTTGATATATGCTAGTCATTGGTAAAAGCACTCTATCTATGTATGTCATCTCATTTAATTCTCACAGACATCATGGGAATTAGTTTGAAAAAGTTATATAGAAATTTTAATTTAATCAGGAAAATATTGACATTGATAACTGGTAATAATTATCATATTCCTTAAGAAATCAGTCATTGGATGTGAGCTAGCCAGGAAAGGGGGAATGTGATAACATAATAATTTAAATTGATAAAATTTGAATTCAAATTCAAATGAAATGAGATAGAGATTTGTCTCATTTCAAAGCCTGTACAATTGTATACTGTGTTGCAAATGTGTTACTATCACTGCAGGTAGCCTCAAGTAACTAGAAAGGAGAACAGATCTATAAAAAAGAGAAATAAGGAAAAAGGTAAATAAGGGATAAACAGGAACATGATTTTATTGGCCTCTTAAAAATAATTAATTTACATATAAATGTCATATGTAGAAATGTTATAGTACCAGTTATGAGAAATTAAAATAAGGTTTGCATATTTCCTGGTCTGTTTTTCTTCATTTTCAGTAATTGTTAATAAACTATATAGCATTTGCATGCTTATCTCAAAATTCCTTCTACCTCTCCTCACAGGAAAGAAAGAGTGGGAAAAGTTTCCAGGCTTGAGCCTCCTCCTGCAGAGTGCAGGGAGGGTCTCGGCTTCCTCAGGAGTCCACTCAAAGCTCGCCTGGAACTTTGCAGTGGGAGATTTACCAGCGCTTGTGTGTGTGTCCCATATGAATGGACCTAGATTGTTGCTATTATTACAGCTTTTCCTTCTGAGTGTAGTTGCAGTTCTGTAGCAAAAGCTAGAGTTGCTTCTTCCCTGGGTTCCCCAGACTCTGTTGGGCTTGACAGGGCCACCTGGTCTCCCCCACTCCTTTCTATATCTACATGGTCACTCTCCGGCTCTGTTCTGCAGTGCAGTTCCCACTTGGGCTGCTATCCCCATTCCATTAAAGACCAGGGTGAGGGTTTGGGATGAATACCCCTTTACCTTCAGCTTGGGCTTTCTTAGGATTTCCAAAGCAGGGCAACAGGTGCCCCCTTTTTTAATGTATTGTGTATAGCACTCTCTTACCCTAAGACATGAATGAACACCTAAGTTCTCTACTCTGGAAATGACTGGTGTGATGGACGATATGCTCAGTGACAAATTATAACTTCCTACAATGGTTCACATTGGGTCAGGCCTATTGTGCTTCAGAACGATGTATCTACTCGGTCTTTATACAAAAGGCTCTGAGCCTCAGATCTCCCAGATAGATACAGCAAGAAGTATGCCTCAGTCCCAGTGTCTGGTATGCCTGTGTTCCTGTGTGTGCACGTGTATATAGTACAATCATGTCTTGTGAAACTCGTTGATGTGAATAAAGGGATGCCTTGATGTGGTTAAACTATAGAGATTCAACACAATCAAAAGTGATTTAAATTATCCTGGATTCAGAATAGAGATTACAATTAGCAGTACTTTGGAGTAATGGACTCCATAATGCCATAGTCACAGACATCATGCCAGAATGTGGGTGGCTTGATTGGATCCATTCATTGCCTGGCTCCATCTACACCCTGCAGAGCAATTTGGTTCCTTAAATAACTTGTCCCCTACTGCTACGAGCAACAATGTGCCATGGGAACTAAATCAAGACATAAATCATGTCCTTATATCAACAAATCCTTAATTTGACTCATCACAAGAAATTCCTAATCAATCTTAATTGAGATCTTATTGAGAGAGAACTTGATCTAACTTAAGATGAGAATATTCCCAAAGATTACATGAATGACATATGTACTAGCATCATAACACAGAAGTGCTAATTGAACTGTTTATAAAAGATGCTTTTTAATTTAATTTAGGAGAAAAACTTCAATCGGATCTAATTTGTAAGGGTTTCTTATGGAAGTCAGTCAGTGAATAATTTATTTTCTAGCCCACTAATGGAGCTTCAGATTGTTATTATAATTCATAAAGTATTGGGATTTCCCATTTGTGTGTGTGTGTTTATTCCTGAGTTCAAATACTTATATTTGAGTACGTGGCTCTTAACTTATCATCCATTTAAACATGAAAGCCTCAGGTAAAATTTAAAATTTTATACTTTTTTTACCCTTCATTTTCTCACATGGTAAAATCAATTAACACCATCATTATTATATGTAAAGTAACATGGCAGAAAGACACATTGACATATTTTAACTTTTATGCTAATATAATCTTGATAATTGACTACCTTAAAATGTTTTAGAGGTATAATTATTATAAATAATTTAATTTTAACTTTATTTGTAAGTGGGTTTCAAAAGGAGATAATTGTGTAAAAATGATGCGTATATTAAGTACTACTTGAGATTCAATGGATAGTAACTCCTTTACACAGGATCTGAAAAAAATTAAAACCATATAGAGGAATGGTACAAGGAGATCAGTATATTCAATGTTATTTATACTAAATCGCAGGTTAGATGAAGTAGCAGTTCTAATACTGAACTCCAGAAATAAACTGACACACCCAGCTATAGGCAGCATCAATTAGGGCAAGCCTCTCAATGCTGGGCAAGGAATCGCAAAGAAGAAGCAGCTCTGTAGATTTAGTCCAGGGACTTCTTTTTCTTTTATAGATTCAACAACTAAGTATGTCATTCTACTGTGGAATGAAGAAAAAAGTTAAAAGATGTCATTTGTGCTTAGAGAAAGTACCTCATCTTGCTAACCTAGGGTAAAGAAGGGAAATTCTAAAAATTTGGTGTCTAAGTCATGTTTTTCTCTTTAATAAAATAAAAATCACAACAGAGAATCACCACATTCACCATAGTGAAGTTTCTGTCTTTATTATTTCACAATCAAATAAAAATAAGATGATGAACAGAACAGATTCAGAAACATGGAAGTAGGGAACAGACTGACAAATTTCAGAGGGAAGAGGGAAGCGGGAAGAGAGGTGGGAAGAGATAAACCAAAGAACTTATATGCATACATGCACAACCAATGGACACAGACAGTGTGGTGAAGATGGTGGTGGTGTGTGTGTGGGGGGGGGGGTTGGGGAGGAGGGTGTCAATGGGGGGAAAAGGGAGGGACATCTGTAATACTTTCAACAATAAAGATACATTTTTAAAAATCACATGTAATATTACTGAAATTCTTTGAAAATATTGGTCAGAAAATTAATCATTTATCAAAATGTCTTCTTATCTGCCTAAAACTTCAATTTATTATAAAAGCACAACTTTAACAATTATCATATTATTAAGAGTTCACACAATTTTTTAAGCTTGAAAACTCTGGTAGCTTATAGATTGAAACTATTAGGGGGACCTGAAAGTAATGTGTTTTTACGACATTAATTCAAACAGATAAATTTTAAACAAGTTTTTATTTTTAATCAATGATGTAATCACCTCGTTATCAACAACCTTTTGCCATCTAGTGTGCAAATTTTCAATGCCAGATCAATACAAATCAACTGGTTTTTGAGTAAAATATTTGGAGATGGCATTTTGGACATCATCCAAATTTTCAAATTTTTTGCCACTTAGAAAATGTTGTAGCAATCGGAAAAAAATGGAAATCCGATGGCGCAATATCGGGCGAGTATGGTGGGTGAGGCAATACCTCCCACCCCAACTCATTAATTTTTTTCAGGGTTCGTCTTGCACAGTGCAGTCTTGCATTATTGTGTTGCAGAATAACGCCTTTTCTGGTGACAATCGCTGGGCACTTTTCAATTAAAGATTGATTTACTCGATCCAATTGTTCACAGTAAAGGTCTGTATTCAGTTTGTCCAGGTTTCAGCACTTCAAAATGAACGACCCCGCGAATACTCCACCAAACACACAAAAGTGCTTTTTTGGGGTGTAAACCTGGCTTAGCTGTACTTTGTGACGATTCATTCGGAGAGAGCCACTGCCTTTTGCGTTTTGGATTATCATAGAGGACCCATTTTTCATCTCCAGTGATCAAGCCATCAAAAAACGCTTCTGTATTGTGTCGCTGAAGTAATAAGCTGCATGTGTGGACTGGTTAGCTTTGTTTTCTTTGGACATATTATGCCAGACCCAAACACCTGCTCTGCTTACTTTACCAATCTGCTGCAAATGTTCTTGGATGGTCGACCAAGGTTGGTTAAGAGTGTTTGACAGTTCCTTGATTGTCTGACATGGATTTGCTTCCACTTCCGCCCTTAACATGTCATTGTCTAAAGTTGTTGGTCTTTCTGATCAATATGAGTCAGAAAGATCAAAATTACCAGATTTGAACTTAGAAAACCACCTTTGGCATTTATGAACGTCTAATGCACTTGGATAAACATCGCAAATGTTTTTGGTAGCAACTGTTGCATTACTACCCTTGTGAAACTCAAAAAGCATACAATGCCGGATATGTACCTCTTCTGGTATTTGGCTGGCCATTTCACTATAAATTGCAAAAAAAAAAAATTAAGATTTAATTATTTACGAGTAAACAAGTCACTCTAACCTTAAAATGTCTTTGGCACGATTTTGAAGTACACAATGAGCTGATAAATGACGACCGGATATCGAAACGCGCAGAAATGACATTATTTTCCAGTCCCTCTAATAGAATGGCTGCAATGGGGACACTTAGCACCTGTCTTAATGAATCATTTTTGAGGTATGATAGAGTTCACTCACATAAAATACTTAAACAATGTCAACTACATAATAAGTGCTCTTTAAATATGTTCTATAATTGTTATAATGATTATAATATTAGTTAATAATGGCATTGCACTTGGGGTCTATTATTTTAAAAAGAATACAGACTATTCTTCTCCAGGAGACCATAGCTCCATGAAACGGATCTTGTTCATTCCTGATACCCAGCATTATATAGTGAGGGCAACAGGATGTATCTAATAATTACCTGTTGAATAAGTAAGTGTTTTACTGAAAATAGTAATAAAATCCATTTTCTTTAGGTGAATTAAGACCAGTGTGTTATCTGAAGCAAGATACAATCCTTCTGATGATCCTATATATGTATGTAAACTTTGCAGTGTAGGTGCCTGGGTTAGAAATGCAGATATATGTAAGAGCATGGCCAGCTGAGGGGGCCTGAGTTACTGACTAAAACTCCCTCCAGAGACTCAAGTGCACCAGCTGTGCACCACTTCGACAGTTAGCCCCCAGGAAGCCTATCTTTCTAATTCCCTAGGGTCAAGCCTAAAGAATCACATGTTTTTCACTAAGAGCTGGACTCCTCACCCACCAGTGCTGTATTGTATTTGCATTCTCCTAATAATTAATAGTGCCGACTGATACTTTTTTTTTAAATGATGTATCTTTATTATTGAATGTATTACAGATGTCCCCCCTTCCCAATGACATCCCCCTCCCCACTCCTGTCCAATCCCTGCCTTCACAGCATTGTTGTCTGTGTCCATTGGATATGCCTATATACATATAAGTTCTTTGGTTTATCTCTTCCCGCACTCCCATATCCTTTCTCTCTGAGGTTTGTCAGTCTGTTCCCTACTTCCATGTCTCTAGATCTATTTGGTTTGAGAGCTAATTGTCTTCATTATATTCCACAAATAAGTGAGAGCATGTGATACTTGTCTTTCTCTGATTGGCTTATTTCACTTAGCATAATACTCTGCAGGTCCCTCCATGCTGTCTCACAGAGTAAGAGATCTTTATTATTTGCAGCTGCATAGTAGTCCATTGTATAAATGTATCACAGCATTTTTATCTACTTACCTACTGGGCTGTTTCCAGATCTTAGTGATTGTAAATGGCACTGCTATGAACATAGGGGTACATATATTCTTTCTGATGGGTGTTTCGGGCTTCTTAGGATATATTTCTAGTGGTGGGATCACTGGGTCAAATGACAGTTGCATTTTCAATTTTTTGAGAAAACACCATATTGTTTTCCACAGTGGCCGCACCAGTCTGCATTCCCACCAGCAGTGTTCCAGATCCCCTTTTCTCCACACCCTCGCCAACACTTGCTTGTTGATTTGTTGATGGCGGCCATTCTGGCAGATGTGAGGTGATACCTCATAGTCATTTTAATTTGCATCTCTCTGATGATTAGTGATGTTGAGCATTTCTTCATATGTCTCTTGGCCATGTGTATGTCCTGTTTGGAGAGGTGTCTATTTAGTTCCTCTGCCCATTTTTTAATTGGGTTCTTTGTCTTCCTTTTGTTGAGTTGTATCAGCACTCTATATATTTTGGAAATTAATCCCTTATCTGATGCATTATTGGCAATTATGCTCTCCCATACAGTGGGTTGCCTTTCCGCTTTGATGGTTGTTTCTTTTGCTGTGCAGAAGCTTCTGAGTTTGATGTAGTCCCATGTGTTCATTTTTTCCTTTGTTTCTGTTGCCTTAGACATTGTATCAGTGAAAATTCTGCAGCATATGATGTCTGAAATTTTGTTGCCTACATTTTCCTCCAGAATTTTTATGGATTCATGAGTCACATTTAAGTCTTTTATCCATTTTGAGTTTATTCTTGTGTATGGTGTAAGTTGATGGTCTAGTTTCATTTTTTTGCATGTAGCTGTCCAATTTTCCCAACACCATTTATTAAAGAGGCTGTCTTTACTCCATTGTGTGATCTTGCCAGCTTTATCGAATATTAATTGAGCATAATTTTTTGGGTCAATTTCTGGGTTCTCTGTTCTATTCCATTGATCTATATGCCTGTTCTTGTGCCAGTACCAGGCTGTTTTGATTACAGTAGCCTTGTAGTATAACCTGATATCCGGTATTGTGATCCTGCCTACTTTGTCCTTCTTTTTCAAGATTGCTGTACCTATTTGGGGTCTTTTTTGGTTCCATATGAACTTCTGAAGCATTTGTTCTAGTTCTGTGAAATATGTCCTTGGTATTTTGATGGGGATTGCACTGAATCTATAGATTGCTTTGGGTAGTATGGACATTTTAACGATGTTAATTCTTCCAATCCATGAACAAGGTACATGCTTCCACTTTTTTATATCTTCCTCTATTTCTTTTTTCAATGTCCTGTAGTTTTCTGCAAATAGGTCCTTCACTTCCTTGGTTAAGTTTATTCCTAGGTATCTTAATTTTTTTTGCTGCGATGGTAAATGGGATTTTTTTTAGTTTCTCTTTCTGTGAGTTCATCATTGGTGTATAAGAATGCTGTAGATTTCTTAACGTTACTTTTGTATCCTGCTACCTTGCCAAATTCATTTATTAAGTCTAGTAGATTTTTGATGGAGTCTTTAGGGTTTTCTATGTATAATATCATGTCATCTGCAAATAATGACAGTTTCACTTCCTCCTTTCCAATTTGGATTCCTTTTATTTTTTCTTCATGTCTGATTGCTGTGGCTAAGACTTCCAGTACTATGTTAAATAAGAGTGGTGAAAGTAGGCATCCTTGTCTTGTTCCTGTTCTTAAGGGAAAGGTCTGTAGTTTTTGTCCATTGAGTATGATGTTGGCTGTAGGTCTCTCATATATGGCCTTTATTATGTTGAGATATGATCCCTCTATTCCCAAATTGCTGAGCGTTTTTATCAGAAATGGGTGCTGGATTTTGTCAAATACTTTTTCAGTGTCTATTGATATGATCATATGGTTTTTATCTTTCATTTTGTTTATGTGATGTATTACATTTATTGATTTGCGAATATTGTACCAGCCTTGAATCCCTGGGATGAATCCCACTTGATCATGGTGAATAATTTTTTTGATGTCTTCCTGGATCCGATTTGCTAGTATTTTGTAAGGATTTTGGCATCTATGATCATCAGGGATATTGGCCTGTAGTTTTCTTTCTTTGTAGTGTCTTTTCATGGTTTTGGAATTAGAATTATGCTGGCCTCATAAAACAAGTTTGGAAATCTTCCTTCTTCTTGAATTTTTGTAATAGTTTGAGGAGAATGGGTGTTAGTTCTTCTTTAAATGTTTGGTAAAACTCCCTCGTGAAGCCGTCAAGGCCTGGGCTTTTGTTTGCTGGGAGAGTCTTGATTACATCTTTAATTTCCTTAGTTGTTATTGACCTGTTCAAGTTTTCTATCTCTTCTGGGTCAAGTTTCGGGAGACTATGTTTTTCTAGAAATTTGTCCATTTCGCTTAGATTGTTCAATTTTTTGGCGTATAATTGTTCATAGTATTTGTTAACGATCCTTTGTATTTCTGTGGTGTCAGTTATTACTTCTCCATTTTCATTTCTGATTTTGTGTATTTGGATTCTCTCTCTTTGTTTCTTGGTGAGTCTAGCTAAGGGTACATCAATCTTATTTATCTTTTCAAAACACCAGCTCTTTGTTTCATTGATCCTTTGAATTGTTTTTTTTTTTGGTCTCCATGTCGTTTGTTTTTGCTCTGATCTTTACTATTTCCTTCCTTCTACTTGCTCTGGGGTTTTCTTTTTGTTTGCCTTCTAGTTCTTTAAGTTGTGAGGTGAGGTAGTCAATTAGACATTTTTCTTGTTTCTTGAAGTGGGCCTGTAGTGCTATGAACTTCCTTCTCAGAACTGCTTTTGCTGCATCCCATAGATTTTGTGTTGTTGTGTGTTCATTTTCATTGGTTTTCAGGAAGTTTTTAATTTCTTCCTTGATCTCCATGGTAACCCATTCATTGTTCAATAACATCCTATTTAGCCTCCATGTCTTCAAATGTCTTTGCATGTTCTTGTTGCCATTGATTTCTAGTTTCATGCCATTGTGATCTGAGAAGATGCTTGATATGATTTCAATCTTCTTGAACTCGTAGAGACTTGGCTTGTGTGCTAAAATGTGGTCTATCTTTCAGAATGTCCCATGTGCACTTGAGAAAAATGTGAATTCTGCTGTTTTGGGGTGTAATTCTCGGTATACATCTATTAAATCCATTTGATCTAGTGCTTCATGTAGAATCTCTGTTTCCTTGTTAATTTTTTTGTCTTGATGATCTATCCAGTGATGTCAGTGGGGTTTGAAGTCTCCTGCTATGATTGTATTGCTGTCGATTTCTCCTTTGAAGTCCTCCAGAAGTTTTTACTATATTTTGGTGCTCCTCTATTGAGTGCATATATGTTTACCAAGGTTATATCTTCCTGTTGGATAGACCCTTTCAATATTATGTAGTGGCCTTCTTTGTCTCCAGTTATGGCCTTCATTTTGAAATCTAATTTATCAGATATGAGTATTGCTACTCCAGCTTTTTTTTTCCTTTCTTTTTTTTTTATTTTTTTTATAATTTATTTTATTATTAATTTGTTTTTGTTACAGATGTTTTTCCTTTTTTTCCCCCATTGACACCCTCCTCCCCCTCCCCTTCTCCTCCTTCCCATCCCTGTTGTCCATGTCCATTGGTTATGCACCCATGCACATAGGCTCTGTGATTTATCTCTTTCCCCTGCCTCCCCTCCTCCTCTGAGGCCCGTCATCCTGTACTCCACCCTCCATGTCTCTGGGTCAATTTCGTTGTTCAGTTTGCTCAGTTCTCCTGTGTGTTGCCGGCTTCCTCCATTGGTGGGGGGGTCACCCGGCTCCCCCGCTCCGCCTCGGTTCCCCCGCAGTGGGAGGTCGCCCGGCTCCCCCACCCCTCCTGGGCTCCCCCGTCGTGGGGGCGTCTCCTGGCTCCCCCGTCCTGCCTGGGTTCCCCCGTGGTGGCGGGGTCACGGCTCCCCCGCCCCGCCTGGGTTCCCCCGTGGTGGGGGGGTCGCCTGGCTCCCCAGCTCTGTCTGGGTTCCCCCGCAGCGGGGTGTCACCCAGCTCCCCCGCTCTGCCTGGGCTCCCCCGCGGTGGGGGCGTTTTTTTCCTTTCTGTTTGCTTGGAAGATTTTTTTCCATCCCATTCCTTTCAACCTATGTGAGTCTTTTGTTGTGAGGTGAGTCTCTTGTAAATAACATATATGTGAATCATGCTTTCTTATCTAATCAGCTACTCTGTCTCTTTTTATCAGAGCATTCAAGCTGTTTACATTTAAGGTGATTATTGATATGTACTTATTTATTGCCATTTTTGTTCAGTGTGGTTATATTTTTCTTCCTATTTCTTCTACTAATTACAGCAGTCCTTTTAACATTTCTTGCAGTGCTGGTTTGGTGCTAATATATTCCCTTAGCCTTTTTTTTGTGTGTCTGTGAAGCTCTTTATTTGACCTTCTATTCTGAATGATAGCCTTGCTGGATAGAGTAGTCTTGGATTTAGATCCTTGTTTTTCATGACCTTGATTACTTCATGCCATTCCCTTCTCACCTGTAGTGTTTCTGTGGAGAAGTCAGCTGAGAGCCTTATGGGGGTTCCTTTGTAGGTAACCTGTTGCTTATCTCTTGCTGCCTTTAGGATTCTCTCTTTGTCTTTAAGTTTTGGGATTTTAATTATTATATGCCTTGGTGTGGGCCTGTTTGGGTTCTTCTTACTTGGGACTCTCTGTGCTTCTTGAACTTGAATGCCTTCTTCCTTCACCAAGTTAGGAAAGTTTTCTGTCACTATTTCTTCAAATATATTCTCTAACCCTTGCTCATTTTCTTCTTCTTCGGGGACTCCTATGATACGAATGTTATTACATTTCCAGTTGTCCCACAGTTCTCTTAAGCTATCTTCCTGTTTTTTAATTGTTTTTTCTTTTTGGTTTTCTGATTGATTGATTTTTTCTACCCTGTCTTCTAATTCACTGATCTGGTCCTCCACTTCCTCTACTCTGCTGGTCAGTCCTTCCAATGTGTTATTTCTGCTATGTCATTCTTCATTTCCACTTGGTTGGTTTTCAGTGTTTCTATATATTTACTCATGGTGTTGATGTCCTTACTCATGCTATTGAGCTTCCTCAAGATCATGGCTCTGAACTTTACCTCTGATAATTTGCTTAACTGCATTTCATTTATCTCATCTTTGGTAGAGTTCTCTTGTTCTTTCATTTGGGATCTGTTTCTTTGTTTCACCATTTTGGCTATCTCAGTGGGTTTTGGAGCCTGCCAAATTTTCCCTGTGGGTGTTGGTGTTCTGCTGTTTGTGGCTCCCTCTACTAGGTTTGGATGAGCATGGAGGGCCCTCCTTAAACATCACTGTTAAGTCTCACTTTCCTGGGTAGATTTGCAAGCTCAGGAAAAGTTCAGTTATCCTCTAGCTTTTTGCCTAGAGGGTATTAGTTCCGGTTACTTGAAGAGCCTTGGGTTCTCAGTTGAATGAGAAACTCCCTCAGGTGTTTAGTGTAAGAGGATTTCCCAAGGGTGGGGCCAATGCTTGTTGTTAATGAGCCTCAATTTGCATTTCTTTGCTCACCTGGTTTGGGTCCAATGTCCGAGGGAGGGGCTGCCACAGCTCCAGGAAGGAGCAAGCTGGCTACCGTCCTTTGTGGCTGCAACTCAGCACAAACTCTGAGCGCCCTCCAAATCTTGGGTGTCCCCACAGAGTTCCAGTCCAGTCCACCCTCCCTCTGCCGGAGACCCAGGTGAGTGGCTGTAGCTATTTAGTGCTTTGTCCTGTCCCTCTGTGCTGTGGAGCCGCTTGGGATGTTAACCCCAAGGGCGTACTACTCACAGCTAAGTCCTCTGCTGTCCGTGGGCTCCCAGCCCGCCACCCTCTCACACCTCCGCAGATCCTACCAGGCTCATTCAGTGTCCCTGGTTGTATGGTCCTCGCAAGCTGCTTTTCTGTTGCTTTTTTTCTGATGATTTGTCTTTATTTTAGTTGTAATTCCCATTTGGTCCTGGGAGATGGTCTGTGTGGCTTCCATTCACTCTGCTGCCATTTTCCGTTCTCTACATATGATATTTCAAGTTGAAATGATTTAAAGTGGAAGAACAGGGAAGTATAAGTGAAAGTTGACTGGGTCTGTACACATTGCACATGCTCTGAGATTATACACTTTTGCTCGAAGAGGTCCAACTTCAGTCACAACTATCAAAGAGTGAAGAACCAAACCATTATGTAGTTCAATGAATACACAAGATAAAAAGCAAACAAGAATTTTTTAAAGTATTTTAAAAGCATTATGAAACCTAGTAACATCTAACAGAGAACATGGAAGTGTAAGATGAACTTATATTTTAAATGTTCTTATATTACAGTAATCATAGCAATATGTAATGAAATGTCTGTGTAAGGTGCTCACACCACACCAAAGCTGACCTGAGATGAAAACTTCTATGGTGGCCCATTGTGATGAGATTCAGCTGCATGGTTCTGTTTGATTTTATAAAAGTTAAGCATACTTGAATATTTTTGTATTGCTTTGAAATTTTACTCATGCATCTCCATTTAGAGATATTATCAAATTCGAAACCAGTACCTGCACTTTGTCTTCAAACAATAGCTTTTATTTATTAAGGATGAATATCTACAGAAAACAACTGATTTATGCTTTTTGACAAACACAAATCATTATTTACTTAACTGTAAGGTTTTTTTGTTTTGTTTTGTTTTCCCCCTCTGAGGAACTGATATATGAAGTAGCTAAGTGATAAATTGTCTTCCAATAACCTTGATTACTTAGCAATGCTAAACTTGCAAAATATTAAAACTTTAAATACTTTCTCAAATGTGCATCCACACCATTACCTTCTACACAGGTTGTCTGCAGCGTATTTACTGCTTCACTGAGTACTTGACCGTTCAGACTCCATGTCACTTAAGAACTGAAACTAACAGCATAAGTCTTCTGTTTTATGCATAAAATAATGGCATTGGTGGCAACAATAGAGTAATTACTACAGACAGTATTAACTGTCCGGCCGGTGTGGCTCAGTGGTTAAGCGTTGACCCATGCACCAAGAGGTCGCTGGTTCAATTCCTGGTCAGGGCACATGTCCAGGTTGTGGGCCTGATCCCCAGTGGGGTGCATGCAGGAGGTGGCCAATCAATGTTCTCTCTCATCGATACTTCTATCTCTCTCTCTCTCTCTAAAATCAATAAAGGAAAAAAATAAATAAAGACAGTATTAACTGAAAACTGGTTAATATTTAATAGACCGATAGCTGTTAATTACCTTTCAAATACATCTAAACTTCCATTTTAATATTGATGGTTTACTTTTTCACTGTATATGGAGAGTATGTATAAAATTATTTTTTTCTTAATTTGTTATTTAAAAAATTTTAAATATGTTTTTATTGATTTTAGAGAGAGAGAAGGGGAGAGAGATAGAAACATCGATGAAAGAGAAACATCAATGGGCTGACTCCTGCATGCCCCACTTTGGGGATCGAGCTTCCAGCCCTGGCATGTGCCCTGACTGGGAATCAAACCAGCGACCTCCTGGTGCATGGGACAATGCTCAACCAATTAAGCCACACTGGCTAGGCTGTATGAAATATTTTTAGAATAGATTTTAAAAGAAGACAGAGTACATTTTTATTTTGGTAGCACATATTTTCCCATTTACTTTATTAAAGAGACAAGTCACTTTCAAATTCACCTTTCAGTAATAACTAAGGTAAAACTAAATTCTTTTTTTCAGAAATAGCAATTAAGTAAGCCTATAATTATTTCTTACAAGAAAAACCATACATCCTAAAAAGAATTTCTCCTACAAATATTCAAACTGCATGAATATTAAATGTTTATATTTGAAGGATGCAATTAAAATAAAGTGATATCATATAATTCCATACATTTTTCACACTTCCACATCTCACTTGACCACGTTTCCACAAAAGGCATGCAACTGATAAGATGATTTAGCTAAATTCAACTTGGAGATACCTCCAGAGAACAATTTGAGGTGAGATGGCAGAAAGGAATCATAAAAAGGAAACAGGGCTGTGACACCAGAATTGCCCATGACCCTCCACTGGCAGGCCTTGGGGCCACTGCTATGATGCCCTGTTGGGTCTGACCCCATTGGGCAGGCTGCCACCACTGCAGTGAAGACGCTCAACTGCATGAAGCAGCTGGCCAACTGACGCCGGGCAGAGCTGAGGAAACAGAAGTCTCCTGTGAAGGTCTGTTACAGCTTCAGCTTCACATAAACACGATGCAGACTGCCACCGTTCCCACAAAGCCGGATGGTGAGGTTCCAAGCCCTCATGGCATGGAAGCCAGAGGAAGCACAGAAAAAGATCCTCTCACTCAACATATGCAAAGACCATCAGCTCAGCTAAAAGACTTTCTTTTGGGGAAGCCGCTGGACACATGTGGAGATGCAGAAAGATCAACTGACAGCAGAACTCTGTCAGCATGAAACCTTTGTTGAGGGGGAAATTGTGAACCTACAGTGTGGCACGGCAGAGGTAGAGATCCCTCAACATCCAGAAACAGAAGAAACAGCTTGCTAAATTGGTTTTAGATTGGGACTCGGTTAGAAGCAGGTGGAACTAAGCTTACAAATCTTCAGGAGTCAACTTTCAGGGCCTTCCATCAAAAACAGTTACCTTAAAGCAAGAAATGAATGAAGTTGGAAATAAAGTGGAACAGTGCAAGGATCAGTTTCCAGCAGACATGTGCAGCTGAGTGGCCAAAGATAGACAGGATAGCAATTTCTTCATTTCATTATTAGAAGCCAGAGCAGATTGCCATAGAAAAGCATTAGCAGCCTTGGAAAAAGCCCTTCCAGAAATATGAGCTGATCAAGATAAGCAGGTGGAAAAAAGAGTGTTGGGACTCCTTTGAAAGAATACTTGAGGGGATTGCAGTAGAATCCTGTGACATGCCCTTCTGGAGACCAACATGAAGGAGAAGGATGGTTTTTAACTGGGGGGTGGGGCCTCCAAGTTAAAGAAACTGAGAGCCACTTTAGACTATCATACTTCTCACCTGGATAAGTTCTGTTCAGACCCCCCTGCTATAGCAATTACTTTAAGTCCCAATTATAAGAATTGCCTGATTTTTTATGACTTTTTATCTCTATGAATAATGGACATAAGTTGCAAGTGTAAAGGATTAAGATAAAAAAGAACTTCAAGATTTATGGAAAACATATCAGAAGTTACCACCACAAAAGTTTGTTGACTTTACATATTTAATCGAATTACTTATGGTGCTTGCTCATACCAGCAGCACTAATAAAATGTTCCCAGAAACACTGTAATCATTTCAGTGCCTGACTTACCATGTATGGGTCAAAAATGAAGGATCGCTTGCTAAAGTGGTTGTAGCCACATCCATTCAGGTGGTTGCAGTCAACGAATGGATCATCCAACATGCTGAGTTGTTCTTCCCTAAAAAGGTGAAATTTAATGTACCAGAGGCATCTGTGGTTCTCCCCCTACCCCATATCCTAATCATTCGTCCTACACTGGAAATAACTCTAACTTGGGAACCCAGGAGAAGTGGTCTGTCAGCATCATGGTGATGGAAGGCAGCTTGGTTAAGAAGGAGAACTTTAGATGTGAAGCTTATGGACTCCTAGGGTGGCACTCTAAGGAAAACACATATCCTCTGCTTTCCAGCTGCCACTCCCACCCACTGATCACATCACCTTGGTTTCAGTGGGCCCAGAGCACCCTTCCAGAGCTCTAGGGCTGAAGGCACTACAGGGCATAGGACCATCCCAAACTTTGTGGGCACACTAGAGCAGGGGCTCAAGGACTTGCACCTGTGCTACACTCACACCAGGAAGAAACTGGAGTCAAATGACTATTGGCCAAAACCAGGCTCAGGCAGCTGCCGGCTCTTATCAGCTTTCTGTTGGACCAGCTCACGAATCCTCTTGCCTTTGCATTCATACTTTGCTCTGAGCTATTAAAGTCCTGCTCCAGTATCCCTGAAACCAGGAAAACCACCTTATTGGCATTCTGGGGCTAGAGTTGTCCAAGAATATTTTAGTATTTACTCAGTCTCTCACTAAAGACATCCACCAGAGGCCCTCCTTGCATTCAGCATACAGAACAGACTCTAGGCCAGCCCGCCATTGCCTCCTACCTCTCTGCACCCTGGAGATACTCCAGCAGCCTGTTTCCCATATGAGTATTGACACAGCCCCAACCTAAGCCAGACTCTGATACATAAAAAACTGCGGTTGCCCAGTGAGCATGGACTTCATCTAAAGAGTCCAACATCCTCCACACTCCACCCAAAAAGGATAATCCCAGACTGCTAACTTTATAGACCCAAGCTGGGAGTTACCTTTAGCTGTGTAGCTACACAGTAGAACTTTACAAATGACAAGACCAGTACCAAAGCCAAGATACTGACCACAAGTGGCTTTACCCTCTTGTCTTCCCAATGCTTTCTCAGCAATCTCACCAACACAGCAGTGACAACTTTCAAAATATTAATGGATATATGATCTGCCATATTATTTTAGAACTAAGCATAATTACTACTATAACATAAACAGAAATAATTAATAGTCCATATAAGATGCTTTGGAATCAGGAACTGAAGCTTTCCAACTCAGGCCAAAAGATAAATTTCATAGGCCCTGAAGATCAAACAAACATACAAGTAGCTTTTTCCTTAAGGCAAGATATACCTTGCTTTCATTCATCCAGATACAGCAAAAAATATTAGCAATGGCACAGACATCATCATTATTGTCAACAAGAAATTGAGTGCGGTGCAATTATCTATGTCATTGGTCATGTCAGTGAGTTCAGACTGACCTGTAGTACATCTAGGGCAGAGGTGGTATCTTTAATAATGTCTCTAAGAATTACTGATACATTTCTTTCCGTCTTTTCTATATGTACAATTAGCACCAATGGAGACACTACTCTGATTGTTCATATTAAAAAAAAAAAAAGAATCAGTAATTTTGGTGAGTACAATGTTTAAATAATCAAGAGTGGCCTTGTTTTGGACACTGTGTCTGGATTAGAATTTCTAGACTTGATTATTTATAGATTAGGGTCTCTGTATATAGGTAACTCTTCAAGCATTATTCCTAAATTTCATGAGGTACTTTTCTGAGGCAAACAAGACCAGGAACCCTGACTGCAAATGAAATAGTATCTGCTAGAGGCACTTAGAGGTACAGGAGAAAAAAAAAGTTCACAACATGAAGAATCAAAGCCTTCCATTAGTTTGGTTACATATATGGATCTCTATTAATCTCTTATAGGTGACAAATACTTGGCTCAATGCCATTTGAAGATTATTGAATTCAAATTTAAGATTATTTATGATCTTAATAGATTAGTAAAGTTTTTTGTTTGTTTGTTTTCTGGGAGGGGGTAGCACTAGCAAAGGCACAGATTATTTGTTTATGGTCATTTGTCCATACAGTTGCAGTGGAAACACGATTCAGTTGTAATTCCCTAATGTATCACTTAATGAGAGAAAAATTGGTCAGAAGTGTTGATCATGGGGTTCTGATGGTAGATGGTACATTCAATAGGGGGTGAAACTGAGGGCAGTAACTACATTTGGGATAATCCAAAAATTGTGTTACAATTTATGTATTTTGATTAAAAAAATATAATAATGATAAAAGGGCCATTATAGAGGCAAAACAACCAGTGGTCTAGAGAAAATGAGAAGGAGAATGATTATAAGCAAGTAAATAAGAAATAAAACAGGATTTATATACAGGTCCAGGTTTGATGTCTTGAGTGGAAGCAGTACACTATCTAACATCATCTGCTGGTTCTGAAGGTTTGGGTCAGCTGTGTATTTAGAATGATGAGCTCATTTGTTATGTTATCTGGGTATCCTCATTTTGAGGTCCTTTATTAGACTGTTCTTAAAATGGTGTGCAATTCTGAATTCCTTCTTTAGTAATGAAATCTAAACAAAGAATGAATTATCTGACAACAAAAATATTCAAACATTTGTAGGCTAAACAGCATGTTATTAAACAATGATTGGGTTACCAAGGACATCAAGGAAGAAATTAAAAACTTCCTGGAAACCAATTAAAATGAACACACAACAACAAAAATCTATGGGACGCAGCAAAAGCAGTCCTGAGAGGGAAGTTCATAGCACTACAGGCCCACCTCAAGAAACAAGAAAAATTCCTAATTGACTTTCTAACCCTACAACTTAAAGAATTAGAAAGTAAACAAAAAGAAAAACCCAGAGCAAGAAGAAGGAAAGAAATAGTAAAGGTCAGAGCAGAAATAAATGACATAGAGACAAAAAAAAAACAATTCAAAAGATAAATGAAACAAAGAGCTGGTACTTTGAAAAGAAAAACAAGATGGATGGACCTTCAGCCAGACTCACCAAGAAACAAAAAGAGAGAAACCAAATAAACAAAATCAGAAGTGAAAGAGGAGCAGTAACAACTGACACCACAGAAATACAAAGGATCATCAAAACATACTATGAACAATTATACGCCAACAAATTGGACAATCCAGGAGAAATGGACACATTTCTAGAAACACACAGTCTCCCAAAACTGAACCAGGAAGAGACAGAAAACTTGAACAGACCAATAACAACAAAGGAAATTGAATATGTAATTAAGAAACTCCCAGCAAACAAAAGCCCAGGCCCAGAAGGCTTCACGGGGAGTTTTACTGAACATTCAAAGAAAATCTAATACCCATTCCCCTCAAACTATTCCAAAAAATCCAAGACGACGAAACATTTCCAAACTCATTTTATGAGGCCAGCATAATCCTAATTTCAAAACCAGATAAAGACACTACAAAGAAAGAAAACTACAGGCCAATATCCCTGATGAACACAGATGCCAATATCCTTAACAAAATATTAGCAAATCGAATCCAGCAATACATCAAAAAAAATTATTCATCATGACCAAGTGGGATTCATCCCAGGTAAGAAAGGCTGGTACAATATATGCAAATCAATAAATGTGATACACCACATAAACAAAATGAAAGATAAAAACCATATGATTTTATCAATAGATGCTGAGAAAGCATTTGACTAAATCCAACACCCATTTCTGATAAAAACGCTCAGCAATGTGGAAATAGAGGGACCATATCTCAACATAATAAAGGCCATATATGAAAAACCTACAGCCAACATCATATTCAATGGGCAAAAACTACAGACATTTCCCTTAAGAACAGGAACAAGACAGAGATGCTCACTTTCACCACTCTTATTTAACATAGTACTGGAAGTCTTAGCCACAGCAATCAGACATGAAGAAAAAATAAAAGAGATCCAAATTGGAAAGGAAGAAGTGAAACTGTCATTATTTGCAGATAACATGATATTGTACGTAGAAAACCTTAAAGATTCCATCAAAAATCTACTAGAATTAATAAATAAATTTGGCAAAGTAGGAGGATACAAAATTAACATAAAAAAATCAATGGTATTCTTATACACCAACGATGAACTCAAAGAAAAAGAAACTAAAAAAAAATCCCATTTACCATCCCAGCAAAAAAAAAGATACCTAGGAATAAACTTAACAAAAGAAGTAAAAGACCTCTTCACAGAGAACTACAGGTCATTGAAAAAAGAAATAGGGGAAGATATAAAAATGTGGAAGCACATACTTTAGATTAGAAGAATTAACATCATTAAAATGTCTATAGTACCCAAAGAAATCTATAGATTCAATACAAACCCCATCAAAATACTAATGACATATTTCACAAAACTAGAACAAATACTCCAAAAGTTTATCTGGAACCAAAAAAGACCCCAAATAGCCACAGCAATCTTGAAAAAGAACAAAGTAGGAGGGATCACAATACCAGATATCAGGTTATATATACTTCAAAGCCACTGTAATCAAAATAGCCAGGTACTGGCACAAGAACAGGCATATAGATCAATAGAACAGAACAAAGAACCCAGAAATTGACCCAAGACAATATGCTCAATTAATATTTGACAAAGGTGGCAAGAGCATACAGTGGAGTCAAGACAGATTCTTCAATAAATAGTGTTGGAAAAATTGGACCCCTACATGCAAAAAAATGAAGCTAGACCATCAACTTACACCATATACAAGAAAAAACTTAAAATGGATGAAAGACTTAAATGTGACATGTGAATCCATAAAAATGCTAGAAGAAAATGTAGGCAACAAAATTTCAGACATCACACAGAGCAGAATTTTCACTGATACAACGCCTAAGGCAAGAGAAACAAAGGAAAAAATAAACACATGGGACTACATCAAATTAAAAAGCTTCTGAACAGCAAAAGAAACAACCATCAAAATGGAAAGGGAACCCACTATATGGGAAACCATAATTGCCAATGATACATTAGATAAGGGGTTAATTTAAAATATATAGAGTACTCATACAACTCAACAAAAGGAAGACAACCCAATCAACAAATGGGCAGAGGACTTAAATAGACACCTCTCCAAATAGGACATACAAATGGCCAAGAGACATATGAAAAATGCTCAACGTCACTAATCATCAGAGAGATCCAAATTAAAACAACAATGAGGGATTACAAAATGGTGACGGAGTGAATGGAAGCTACACAGACCATCTTCCAGGACCAAAGTGGAAATACAACTAAAATAAAGACAAATCATCGGGAAAAAGCAACAGAAAAGCAGCTTGTGAGGACCATACAACCAGGGACACGGAATCTATCCTGGTAGGATTGCAGAGGCACGAGAGGGGGGCTGGGAGCCCACAGACAGCAGTGGTCTTATCTGTGAGCAGCGCCCTCAGGATTAAAACCCAAGCCAGCTCCACAGCTGGAGAGCCAGGACAGAGAGCAAAAATAGCCACAGCCACTCACCTTGGGCTCTGGCAGAGGGAGAGAGGACTGGACTGGAACTGCGTGGGGACACTCAGGATTTGGAGGGCGCTCAGAGCTTTTGCTGAGTTGCTGCTAACAGGACGGTGGCCAACTTGCTCCTTCCCAGGGCTCAGGGGAGAGACATCAGCCCCTCCCTCAGAGATTCAGCGACACCCAGGTGGGCCATTGAAATGCAAATTGAGGCTCATTAACTACCAGCATCTGCCCGACCCTCGGGAAATCCTCTCACACTGAACACCTGAAGGAGGTTTTCATTCAACTGAGAACCCAAGGCTCTTCAAGTAACCGGGACTAAAACCCTCTAGGCAAAAAGCTAGAGAAAAACTTAACATTTTCTGGGCTTGCAAATCTACCCAAGAAAGTAAGACTCCACAGTGGCGTATTAGGTGGGTCCTCCCACGCTCATCTAAACACAGGACAGGGAGCCACAAACAGCAGAACACCAACATCCACAGGGAAAATTTGGCAGGCTCAAAAACCCACTGAGATAGCAAAATGGTGAAACAAAAAAACAGATGCCAAATGAAAGAACAAGAGACCTCCACCGAAGATGAGATAAATGAAATGGAGTTAAGCAAGTTAACAGAACTAGAATTCAGAGCCATGATCTTGAGGAAGCTCAACAGCATATGCAAGGACATCAACACCATGAGCAAAGACATAGAAATATTGAAAATAAACCAATTGGAAATGAAGAATGACATAGCAGAAATGAAGAACACGTTGGAAGGACTAAACAGCAGAGTAGAAGAAGCTGAGGACCGGATCAGTGAATTAGAAGACAAGGTCAAAAAATCAACCAATCAGAAAACCAAAAGGAAAAAACAGTGAAAAAACAGGAAGACAGCTTAAGAGAACTGTGGGACAACTGGAAACATAATAATATTCGCATCTTTGGAGTCCCTGAAGAAGAAGAAAATGAGAAAGGGTTAGAGAACATATTTGAAGAAATAGTGGCAGAAAATTTCCCTAATTTGGTGAAGGAAGAAGGCATTCAAGTTCAAGAAGCACAGAGAGTCGCAAGTAAGAAGAACCCAAACAGACCCACACCAAGACACATAATAATTAAAATGCAAAAAATTAAAGACAAAGAGAGAATCCTAAAGGCAGCAAGAGATAAGCAACAGGTTACCTACAAAGGAACCCCCATAAGGCTCTCAGCTGACTTCTCAATAGAAACACTACAGGCCAGAAGGGAATGGCATGAAGTAATCAAGATCATGAAAAACAAGGATCTGAACCCAAGACTACTCTACCCAGCAAAGCTATCGTTTAAAATAGAAGGTAAAATAAAGAGCTTCCCAGACAAAAAAAGGCTAAGGGAATACATTAGCACCAAACCAGCACTGCAAGAAATGTTAAAAGGACTGCTGTAATTAGTAGAAGAAATAGAAAGGAAAATAGAACCACACTGAACAAAAATAGCAATAAATAAGTACATATCAATAATGACCTTAAATGTAAAGGGATTGAATGCTCCGATAAAGAGACACAGAGTAGCTGATTGGATAAGAAAGCATGATTCACATATATGTTGTTTACAAGAGACCCACCTCACAACAAAAGACTCATATAGGTTGAAAGTGAAGGAATGGAAAAAAATCTTCCAAGCAAACAGAAAGGAAAAAAAAGCTGGAGTAGCAATACTCATATCTGATAAAATAGATTTCAAAATGAAGGTCATAACTAGAGACAAAGAAGGCCACTATGTAATATTGAAAGGATCTACCCAACAGGAATATATATAACCTTGGTAAACATTTATGCACCCAATATAGGAGCACCAAAATATATTAAAAATCTTCTGGAGGACTTCAAAGGAGAAATCGACAGCAATACAATCATAGCAGGGGACTTCAACACCCCGCTGACATCACTGGATAGATCCTCTAGACAAAAAATCAACAAGGAAACAGAGACTCTAAATGAAACACTAGGCCAAATGGATTTAATAGATATTTACAGAGAACTACACCCCAAAACTACAGAATTCACATTCTTCTCAAGTGCACATTTGATATTCTCAAAGATAGACCACATGTTAGGACACAAACTAACTCTCTACAAGTTCAAGAAGATTGAAATCATATCAAGCCTCTTCTCAGATCACAATGGCATGAAACTAGGAATCAATGGCAACAAGAACATGCAAAGACATTTGAACACATGGAGACTAAATAGCATGTTATTAAATAATGAATGGGTTACTGAGGAGATCAAGGAAGAAATTAAAAACTTCCTGGAAACCAATTAAAATGAACACACAACAACACAAAATCTATGGGATGCAGCAAAAGCAGTTCTGAGAGGGAAGTTCATAGCATTACGGGCCTATCTCAAGAAACAAGAAAAATTTCTAATAGACTATCTAACCTCACAACTTAAAGAACTAGAAACCAAACAAAAAGAAAACCCCAGAGCAAGTAGAAGGAAGGAAATAGTAAAGATCAGAGCAGAAATAAATGACATAGAGACCAGAAAAACAATTCAAAGGATCAATGAAACAAAGAGCTGGTTTTTTGAAAAGATAAACAAGATTGATGTACCCTTAGCTAGACTCACCAAGAAACAAAGAGAGAGAACCCAAATACACAATATCAGAAACGAAAGAGGAGAAGTAACAACTGACACCACAGAAATACAAAGGATCGTTAACAAATACTACGAACATTTATATGGCAACAAATTCGACAATCTAAGCGAAATGGACAAATT
Source organism: Tadarida brasiliensis (assembly GCA_030848825.1). NCBI lineage: Eukaryota > Metazoa > Chordata > Mammalia > Chiroptera > Molossidae > Tadarida > Tadarida brasiliensis. The sequence continues at coordinate 145,854,700 of CM061257.1, read as the reverse complement.
TCTAGTAACACATAGTCTCCCAAAACTGGACTGGGAAGAGACAGAAAATTTGAACAGACCAATTACAACTAAGGAAATTGAAGATGTAATCAAGACCCTCCCAGCAAACAAAAGCTCATCCCCGACGGCTTCACAGGGGAGTTTTACCGAACATTCAAAGAAGAACAAACACCCATTTCCCTCAAACTATTTCTAAAAATTCAAGAAGAAGGAAGACTTCCAAACTCGTTTTATGAGGCCAACATAATTCTAATTCCAAAACCAAAAAAAGACACTACAAAGAAAGAAAACTACAGGCCAATATCCCTGATAAACATAGATGCCAAAATCCTGAACAAAATACTAGCAAATCGGATCCAGCAAGACATCAAAAAAATTATTCACCATGACCAAGTGGGATTCATCCCAGGGATGCAAGGCTGGTACAATATTCGCAAATCAATAGATGTGATACACCACATAAACAAAATGAAAGATAAAAACCACATGATCATATCAATAGATGCTGAAAAAGCATTTGACAATATCCAGCACCCATTTCTGATAAAAACGCTCAGCAATTTGGGAATAGAGGGATCATATCTTGATACAATAAAGGCTATATATGAACGACCTACAGCCAACATCATACTCAATGGGCAAAAACTAAATTCATTTCCCTTAAGAACAGGATCAAGACAGGGATGCCCACTTTCACCACTTTTATTTAACATAGTACTGGAAGTCTTAGCCACAGCAATCAGACGTGAAGAAAAAATAAAAGGAATCCAAATTGGAAAGGAGGAAGTGAAACTGTCATTATTCACAGATGACATGATATTATACATAGAAAACCCTAAAGACTCCATCAAAAATCTACTAGACCTAATAAATGAATTTGGCAAAGTAGCAAGATACAAAATTAATGTCAAGAAATTGATGGCATTCTTATACACCAATGATGAACTCACAGAAAGAGAAACTAAAAAAATAATCCCATTTACCATCGCAGCAAAAAAATTAAGATACCTAGGAATAAACTTAACCAAAGAAGTAAAGGATCTATTTGCAGAAAACTACAAGGCATTGAAAACAGAAATAGAGGAAGATATAAAAAAGTGGAAGCACATACCTTATTCATGGATTGGAAGAATTACATCATTAAAATGTCCAAATTACCCAAAGCAATCTATAGATTCAATGCAATCCCCATCAAAATACCAGTGACATATTTCATAGAACTAGAACAAATACTCCAAAAGTTCATATGGAACCAAAAAAGACCCCGAATAGCCACAGAAATCTTGAAAAACAAGGACAAAGTAGGTGGGATCACAATACCGGATATCAGGTTATACTACAAAGCTACTATAATCAAAACAGCCTGGTACTGGCACAAGAACAGGCATATAGACCAGTGGAACAGAACAGAGAATCCGGAAACTGACCCAAGACATTATGCTCAATTAATATTTGACAAAGTTTGCAAGAGCATACAATAGAGCAAAGACAGCCTCTTTAATAAATGGTGTTGGGAAAATTGGACAGCTACATGCAAAAAAATGAAACTAGACCATCAACTTATAACATACATAAGAATAAACTCAAAATGGGTAAAAGAGCTAAATGTGACTTGTGAATCCATAAAAATCCTAGAGAAAGTGTAGGCAACAAAATTTCAGACATCATACGCAGCAGAATCTTCACTGATACATCACATCACCTAAGGCAACAGAAACAAAGGAAAAAATGAACACATGGGACTACATCAAACTCAAAAGCTTCTGCACAGCAAAAGAAACAACCGTCAAAATGGAAATGGAACCCACTCTATGGGAGAGCATAATTGCCAATGATACATCAGATAAGGGGTTAATCTCCAAAATATATAGACTGCTGATACAACTCAACAAAAGGAAGACAAAGAACCCAATTAAAAAATGGGCAGAGGAACTAAATAGACACCTCTCCAACCAGGACATACAAATGGCCAAGAGACATATGAAGAAATGCTCAACATCACTAATCATCAGAGAGATGCAAATTTAAACAACAATGAGGTATCACCTCACACCTGTCAGAATGGCTGCCATCAACAAATCATCAAACAACAAGTGTTGGTGAGGGTGTGGAGAAAAGGGGACTCTATTACACTGCTGTTGGGAATGCAGACTGGTGTAGCCACTGTGGAAAACACTATGGTGTTACCTCAAGAAATTAAAAATTGAATTGCCATTTGACCCAGTGATCCCACTTCTAGGAATATACCCTAAGAAACCTGAAACACCAATCAGAAAGAATACATGTGCTCCCATGTTCATAGCAGCACTATTTACAATAGCTAAGATCTGGAAACAGCCCAAGTGTTCATCTGTGGATGAATGGATAAAAAAGATGTGGCACATATATACAATGGAGTATTATGCAGTTGTAAGAAAGAAAGATCTCTTATCCTGTGAGACGACATGGAGGGTCCTCGAGAGTATTATCCTTAGCGAAACAAGCCAAGCAGAGAAGACAAATACCACATGATCTCACTCATTTGTGGAATATAATAAACATAACAGTCTGGGTAACAGGGTAGACCCAGAGATGTGAAAGTAGGGTACAGACTGACAACCCTCAGAAAAGGGGGTGGGGGGGAGGGAAGGGATAACCCACAGAACTTATGAGCATGTATACATCACTGATGGACATGGACAACAAAGCTGAGGATGGGGTGGGGGGTTGGGGAGGAGGGTGTCAATGGGGAAAAAAGGAGAAACATCTGTAACAAAAATAAATTAATAAAAAAAAAGAAAAGAAATCAACAACAATAATGAGGTATCACCTCACACCTGTCTGAATGGCCGCCATCAACAAATCATCAAACAACAAATGCTGGCAAGATTGTGGAGAAAATGGGACTCTAGTACACTGCTGGTGGGAATGCAGACTGGTGCAGAGACTATGGAAAACACTATGGTGTTACTTCAAAAAATTAAAAATTGATCTGCCATTTAACCCAGTGATCCCACTCCTAGGAATATACCCTAAGAAGCCTGAAACACCAATCAGAAAGAATATATGTACCCCTATGTTCATATCAGCACTATTTACAATAGCTAAGATCTGGAAACAGCCCAAGTGTCCATCAGTGGATGAGTGGATAAAAAGCGGTGGTACACATACACAATGGAATACTATGCAGCTAGAAGAAAGAAAGATCTCTTATACTTTGAGATGACATGGAGGTACCTGGAGAGTATTATCCTAAGCAAAACAAGCCAAGCAGAGAAAGACAAATATCACATGATCTCACTTATTTGTGGAATATAATGAACAAAACAAACTGTTGAACAAAATAGACCCAGAAACATAGAAGTAGGGTACAGACCAACAAACCTCAGAAAAGAGGGTGGGAGGAGGGAAGAGATAAACCATAGAACTTTTATGCATGTATGTGTAACCATGGACATAGACAACAATGCTGGGAACGGGGCGGAGGAGGGGGGTTGAGAGGAGGGTGTCAATGGGGGAAAAAAGGAGAAACATATGTAACAAAAATAAATGAATAAAAATAATTTTTTAAAAAAAGAATTCTCTGAAACTTGTTGTATTTTATTAACACGACCTGATAAAACTGCTTCCAAGAAGGTTCAAGAGCAATTTTTCTGTGATATCACTTCCAATAAATGAAATATCCTCATTCAAGATTATGAAGCAGAATGACAACATTAACTTGGTGATGATAGGATGGGTTTTGGTACCTGAGTCCCTTGCAATAGTTTGACTTGTATGCATGTAGCAGGACATAGTCTAGTATAAAAAAGTATCTAAATGAATAGACATTTTGTTACCAATTAATAGAGGATAATTTATGTGTCTGTGAATGAGTGAACTCTATTGCCATTTGTGCTAATTAAAGTAAATTTAGACAAAGAAATTCAAGGGTTTCTAAAAGTTTTACTTATTTTAATTTAGAGATACTGTAGAATGTTTTAACCTTTCCAGAAAATTGTGAGTGGTAAGGACATCGTGGTTTTTGAGTAAAGGTTAACAGCTTAGGCTTCCATAAAATGTGTGCCTTGGTCACATGATATAAACACTGTAATGCCCCAAGTTGGAGTAAAAGTCAAACAGCATTTTAGTGACTATTAGGGCTGCAACTCTTTAGCAAAATAAATCTTTAACCTATCCTGAAAATAGACATAAAATAACTAAAATATATTCAAACATATCCCTTGGAGAGGGGAAATTGGATAAAACCCATTTCACTTTGTTCAAACAGGATCTTGAGGATTTGCTTCCTGGCCATGTACCATTTTTCTACAGTTTACCAGAATTATGTGGATGAAGGTGATACATGACACAAAATTAACCTCAGCTGTCTTTAGAAAGCCTCCCATCAGTTTGAGATAGTGACCAATTTATCGATACTATTATGAGTACTTTGATGGAGAAATATTTCTAACACTTGCTAGAACTCATCTGGTACTGCCAAGAAGCTGACGTGAGAGAACCAGAAATTTTTCAGTGAAGCATACAATATGAGAATGAGAAACTCCAGGAGGCTTCAGTCTCAGGGGGTGCGACACTATTATTGGTGGATCCCAGTATTTTGTGATTTTTTTTCCTCTGAGAATCCCACTAGATTCTCATAGTGAGAATTTGAGAATGATCCCTAATGGCATTGAAAAAGGAAGAGGAAAAAAGAACCATTGCAAAACAAGCAGAGCCCTAACAATAACAGAAGCCTATACTCCAAGAGTGTTGGGGGGAACTCATCAGAGTGCAATTCTAAAGCTATTTCTCATCTACACTAAGAGAATCTCTGCTTTTTCCAGCCTCTATAGTCTTCCTGGAGGGAAAAAAATAAAACAACATTTTCATCAGGGAACAGCACTTGGAAGAAACAGATTGAGAATGCTGCAGTTAGAGAAACCAGTAGAGCATGAGGAGAAAGAAGAAACACCGAAGAACGGACGGAAACACGGTGAAAACCATAGCTCAGTGGCACAGAGCCATTAAAAATGGAAAATAAATCTAAAGTTTATAGAATGTTCCTACTAACACCTTGCCACCACTACAATATGTTTCCAGTGCAATTAGAGTGGATGACATCTAAAAGGGTTATAAGACACAGACACCCACCAAGAGTGGCATCTAGAAAAAAGCAACAGCCAAGGGTGGAAACAAAAACAAAATACACTAGGGGAGTAAGTTGAAGCCTCTTGTACCTAAAGTTAAAATAAAAATTAGACATATTAACTATTAAATAACAAATCCAATCACTAGCTAAATTAACATATATTCTTACTAAACATTTATTGCTTCTATTATATACTACAATTTGTCCAGCTTTCAACAACAAAAAAATTAAAAGCATGCCAAATGACAAGAAAATACACAGTCTGAAAAGACAAAACAGGCATAGGAACCATATTCAGATATGAAATATATATTGGGATTGTGAGACAATTAAACATAACTATAATTAATAAGGTAAATGCTCTAATGGACAGAGAAGACAATATGCAAAAAAGGTGGGCAATGCAAAGAGAAAGACAGAAAGCCATGAATGAGTCATAAGGCAATACCACACAATGAAATAGTTTTTAAAGCAATGCTAGAAATCATATAGTAATAGAAATGAAGAATGACTTTAATGGACTCATTGGTAGACTCAACATGACCAAAAAGATCAGTGAAGAGTAAGAAAGATCAACAGAAACTTTACAAACAAATGCAAAGAGAAAAAGAATGATATAAAAACGAACAAAAAAAGAAAACAGAACATCCAAAACTACTTAACAATACCAGAAGATGTAATATACATCTAAGTGAAATATAAGAAAAAGTAGAGCAGAAAAATATTAAAGGAATAATAGCCAAAAGCTTTCCAAAATTGACACAGATAACAAACCATCCATCCAGGATGATCAGAGAATATCAGACAGGATAAATACCCGGAAAATCCATACCTAGGCATATCATATTCAAACTGCAGAAAACCAAACACAAATTTATAACCTTAAGAGAAGCCAGGGAAGACATGTGACAGGATAAAAATTACAGTGGGATTCTTGCACAAATTACATGAACAATGAAGAGAGTAAAATATTTAATGTGTTGAATAAAAAAAGAAAACAATAAACTAGAGTTCCATCTCCATAAAATCATTCCTTAGAAGTGAAAGAGAAATAAAGACTTCTTCTTATGAATAAATACTGAGGGAATTCATCACTAACAGATCTGCCCTGCAAGATTTGCTACAAGAATTCCTTCAGGGAGAGCAAAAATTTCACTGCTCTGACATGGGATCAAAATAAGGGAAGAGCAAAAGAGAAGGAATAAAGATAAAATAAAATATTATATATTTTTTATTTTTAATGTTCTAAAAATAACCCTTGTTAATAATAGTACACATGTATTGGTGATTATGAAATATTGATAAGTGAACTGAAAGAAAGTGATGTCTCAAAAGGGTGGGAGGGAGGGATGGATGAAGATCCTCTATTATAAGGTAATTGCACTACATGTGCAGCATGTTATATAAAAGTAAATTTAGATTGTTTTAAAATTTTGTAATACTAGAGCAACCATTAAATATTTTCAAAAAGGGATATAAATGATATGCTAAGGGAGGAGAGAAATGGGATCATATCAAATAGTTAAAACAAGAGAAGGCAGAAAAAAGGGAAGAAGAGAAACAAAAATGCAATTAATAGAAAACAGATACAAATATATTAGATATTCCAATATATTAATAATCTTTTCAAATAAAGTGTTCTGAACATACCAACTAAAAGACAGATGCCAAAATCAATATATAACATAAGACATAACTATATGTTATAAATAAAAAACCCTCTTTAATATAAAGACATAGATGAGTTAGAAGTGAAAGGGTAGAGAATGAGGTACCATGATAATACTATAAGGATAACCCTAAAGTACCTTTCTATTCAAAACGCACTTACTATTTATTTATTTATTTTTATTTATTTTATTATTAATTTGTTTTTGTTACAGATGTTTCTCCTTTTTTTTCCCCCATTGACACCCTCCTCCCCCTCCCCTTCTCCTCGTCCCCATCCCTGTTGTCCATGTCCATTGGTTATGCACCCATGCACATAGGCTCTGTGATTCATCTCTTTCTCCCTCCTGCCCCCCTCCTCTGAGGCCCGTCCTCCTGTACTCCACCTCCATGTCTCTGGGTCAATTTCGTTGTTCAGTTTGCTCAGTTCTCCTGTGTGTTGCCAGCTTCCACCATTGATGTGGGGGTCGCTCAGCTCCCTCCCTCCTCCTGGGTTCCTCCGTGGTGGGGGGTCACTCAGCTCCCTCGCTCCGCCTGGGTTCCTCCGTGGTGTGGAGGTCGCTCAGCTCCCTCGCTCTGCCTGGGTTCCTCTGTGGTGGGGGGGTCGCTCAGCTCCCTTCCTCCGCTTGGGTTCCTCCGTGGTGGGGAGGTCGCTCAGCTCCCTCGCTCCACCTGGGTTCCTCTGTGGTGGGGGGGTTGCTCAGCTCCCTCGCTCTGCCTGGGTTCCTCCGTGGTGGGGGGGTCGCTCAGCTCCCTCACTCTGCCTGGGTTCCTCCATGGTGGGGGAGTCACTCAGCTCCCTTCCTCTGCCTGGGTTCCTCCGTGGTGGGGGGGTCACTCAGCTCCCTTCCTCCGCCTGGGTTCCTCCGTGGTGGGGGGTTGCTCTTACTATTTATTTTAAGGATTAATGTTACAATAAAAATTCCTCTATTATTGTTTTCAAAAGGCATGATTCCAGGGAGATACAAGGTAGTGGTGCATTAGGTGGAAGCTACACTCACCTCTTCCCAGGACCAAACTGAAATTACAACTAAAGTATAGAAAAATCATCCTGAATAACTAACTGAAGAGTAGCTGGAGAAAAGCCTTATAAGTAAGGACTTAGAGAGGAGGCCACGTTGAGACTGGTAGGAAGTGTGGAGGTGTGAAAGGGCTGGCCAATCTCTCACGGATGGCAGCTGAAGTTTCAGAGGAATAATTCAGCTGTTGTGGGGTTTCCTCCTGAGAAGTCTGGGGTCTAAACCCCAAACCCAGAGCACCAGAACTGGGAAAGGCACCCACATGACATCTGGCTGGGAAAAGCCACAGGATTTCTGTCTACCAGGGAGAGATGGTTAGAAATGTAGGCACCCTCTTAAAGGGCTAACACACAATTTCATTCACAGCCACTCACCCTAGACTCTGGCAGAGAGAGGGAAGGGAAAACTAGGGTTACCTGAAGAGAGTTTGGGGTTGGTGGCTCTTGGGAAAGAGCTGAGAGGTCAGCTGCCAAAATCCTTGTGCTGAGTCATTCCTCCATATTTTAGAAGCCATCTTTCTCAGGCAGAGAATTCTCGTCTTTGCAGCATCAGCCTAAGGGAAAGCAATAGCCCTACCCCCTGGAATCTCTCTCACCCCATCCTGTGGAGCTTAAGCCCAGCTGAGGACAACAGCTAGAGACTCATTAAGTGACTGAGATTAACAGACAGCCTGCAGGCAGCAGCAGACCCCTGGGTACTTTGAGACTTTTACTGACCTGTCCCAGGACCCAGTGCTAGTAAAAACAGACCTTGGTGCACAGCTTGGTCCTTTCCATATGCACCCAGGTCCAGCAGAGGGAGCCACAATCTGTGGATTGCTGATAGTTACAAATAGGTTGCCCAGAGCCAATCATAAACAGTGTGTGACATTGACCTGCACCAGATTCCCTCCAAAGAGGCCAAGAACCAATACACCCAGTGGACAGCTCCAGACAAAAACAGAGTAAGATCCAATAAATTTCATAAGCAGCATATCCACAGAAATATTTCAGCAGGGACCAAACCCTGCTGAGGTGATTTCCGCTTGGGGTGATCAGCACTGGCATAGCAGCTTGCACAATGTGTTTGGGATTGAGCCTCACTGACCCAGCCTCAGTGTTGATCCCATGCACAAATGGACCAATAGCAATCAAGACTCAATTGCAATAGGAAGGCCCACACAACATGCACAAGAGACATTCTTAGAGCATTCAGTCAGGTGATCAGGGAGACTGCGTCACTGGGTCCCACACATCACCTACTACATAAGGCCACCCTACTAAGATCTACCTAATACATAGAAACAAATACAAAGAGGCAGCCAAAGTGGAGAGACAAAGAAACAGGCTCCAAATAAAGGAACATGAGAATTATCCGGAACAGGAGCTAAATGAAATGGAGGTAGGCAATTTATCAAATATAGAGTTCAGAGCAATGATGTTCAACAGCATGAAAAAGGACATAGAAATCATAAAAAAGGACCAGTCAGAATGAAGAATGCCATATCTGAAAAAACAATACACTGGAAGGAATAAAGTGTAGGCTCAATGAAGCAAAAGATCAAATCAGCAATTTGGAAGACAAAGTAGAAAAAAACACCCAATCAGAGCAGCACAAAGAAAAAAAGAATTTAAAAAATAAGGATGGTTTAAGGGATCTTTGGGACAACATGTAACATAACAATATCCACATCATAGGGGTACCAGATGGAAGAGAGAGAGAGAGAGCGAGGGATTGACAACTTATTTGAAGAAATAATGACTGAAAACTTCCCTTTGGTGAAGGAAAAAGACATCCATGTCCAGGAAGGGCAGAGAGTCCCAGACATGATGAACCCAAAAAGGCCCACATGAAGACACATGATAATTAAAATGGTAAAAGTTAAAGACAAAAAGAGAATCTTAAAAGCTGCATGAGAAAGGCAGTCAGTTACCTACAAGAGAGCTCCCATAAGACTTCTAGCTGATTTCTGAACAGAAACATTACAGATGAGAAGGGATTGGCATGAAATATTCAAAGTGATGAAAAGCAAGGACCTACAACCAAGGCTACTTTACCCAGCAAGACTATCATTTAAAATTGAAGGAGAAATAAAAGCTTCACAGATAAGAAAAAGCTAAAAGAGTTTGTTACCACCAAACCAGTATTATGAGAAATGTTAAAGCTCTTGCTTAAAAAGAAGAAGAAGAAGAAGAAGAAGAAGAAGAAGAAGAAGAAGAAGAAGAAGAAGAAGAAGAAGGAGAAGAAGGAGAAGAAGAAGAAGAAACACCCAGAAGAATAGTTCAAAAAATAAAATGGCAATAACTATGTACCTATTGATAATTACTTAAAATGTAAATGGCTTAAATCCTCCAATCAAAAGACATAAAGTAGATGAATGGATAATTAAACAAGACCTATGTTTATGCTTTCTTAAAGAGACCCACCTCAGAACAAAAAAATACACACAGACTAAAAGTAAAGGGATAAAAAAAAAGCAAATGGAAATGAAAAAAAGCTGAGTAGCAATACTTATAACTGACAAATTAAACTTTAAAACCCAGGCTATATTAAGAGACAAAGAAGGACACTACATAATAATAAAAGGAACAATTCAACAAGAGTACATAACCTTAGTAAACATTTATGCCCCCAACAAAGGAGCACCTAAATGTGTAAAGCAAATCTTGATAGAGGCAAAGGGAGAGACAGTAATATAATAATAGTAGGGGATTTTAACACCCTAGTGACATCAATGGATAGATCTTCCAGACAGAAAATCAACAAGGAGATGGTAGCCTTAAAAGACACACTAGATCAGATGGATTTCATTGATATCTTCAGAGCAGTTTACTCAAAGCACTAGAATATGCATTCTTTTTAAGTGCTCATGGAACATTTTCTCAGATAGATCACATGTTAGGACATAAAACAAGTCTCAATAAATTTAAGAAGATTTAAATCATAACAAGCATCTTCTCTGACCATAATGTTATAAAACTTGAAATCAATCACAGAAAGAAAACTGAAAAACACACAAAGACATGGAAGCTAAATGACATGCTACTAAACAATGAATAGGTTAACAATGAGATCAAGGAAAAAATAAAATACCTTGAAACAAATGAAAATGAGAACACAACTACTCAAAATCTGTGGGACACAGAGAAAACTTTCCTAAGAGGGAAATTCATAGCATTACAGGCCTATTTCAAGAAACAAGAAAAAGCTAAAACAATCTAATTTTACACTTAAAGGAACTTGAAAAAGAATGACAAACAAAGTTCAAAGTGAGTAGAAGGAAAGAAACAATAAAGATCAGAGCAGAAATAAACAAAATGGAGTCTTAAAAAAACAATACAAAAATCAATGAAACCAAGAGCTGGCTCTTTGAAAAGATAAACAAGATGGACAGAACTTTAACTAGACTCATCAAGAAAAAAAGAAGGAGGACCCAAATAAATAAAATCAGAAATAAAAAAAAAATTTGACAACTGATATGAAAGAAATTCAAAGAATTGTAAGAAAATATTGCATACAACTAAATGCCAACAAATTGGATATTCTGGACAAAATGGACAAATTCCTAAAAACACATAATCTTCCAAAACTAAATCAGGAACAATCAGAGACTCTGAATAGATTACAACTAGTGAAACTGATACAGTAATAAAAAACTCCCAACAAAAAAAAGCCCTGGCAAAAGACATAATTCTTACATAGCAAATTTATGTAACTTTTACTACTATTTGAAGAGTTGTCTTGAGGTTTTATATATCTTAATAAAAGATCTAGAAACTGTAAAAATAGTTAATATCTTTTTTAATATTTATACCATACTTTGAAAAATCTTACTAGTTTAATAGTTACTTCTGTTTTCATTCAAAGATTAAAAGATACTGAATATTGCTTAAGAAGATGTGTTAAAGAATATTATATTACTTTGAGATTTATCTCACAAGTTAATTCTTCCAGGAGTATTTTGATTTAACAATGAATATGATATTGCAAGAAATTTGAAAAGGCAAAAGAAACCTGTTTCTAATAAATGTAACTCAAAAAAAGTCTATGAACAATTCATTGAACACTAGTGTTCACATTCTATGTTGATATATTTTAAATCAATTTTATGCTAATATGGAATACATGCCTGGGGCAAGGTATAAGTTGTTTTATTCAAATGGTAAATTAAAATGCACACAGGAGAAATACTCTTTTTAAATTTTAGAGATTGGTTCCACAAAGAAAGTTTTTGAAGAAAAAGTGAAGGACAGTAAAGTAACATTGAAATTGCTTGAAAGTGTTTCTCTATTTTATTAATTTTTACATTTTTATTCATTTATATATATATTTGCAATCAGTGACATTTATATTATTAGGTTTTAATTGTTGAGCATTTATTGCATCCATGTTTTGTATCAAGGGCTGAATATATTTTTCCATTTAAAAATTTAAGCCATAATTTACATACATATAATTCACACTTAAGTAAGTTCTGTGACTCTTTAAAGGTGTATACAGTCTTTCCCTGGCTGGTTTGGCTTAGCAGTTAGAGCATTGGCCCATGGACCAAAAAGTCATGGGATGCCGGTCAAGGGCACATACCTTGGTTGCAATTTGGTCCCTGGCCCTGGCTGAGGTCATGCGGAAGGCAACCAGTTGATGTGTCTCTCTCACATCGATGTTTCTCTTTCTCTCTTTCCCTCTCTCCCTTCCTCCCTCCCTCCTTCCCACTCTATCTAAAGATAAATGGGAAAAAAAATATCCTTGGGTGAGGATTAAAAAAATAAAAATAAAAATGTATACAGTCTTAGAGCTCCCATTGAAATCAGAATATGAGATGTACATCATTCCAAAAATGTCATGTTTTTTGCAGTCAACCCCTCCACTTTCTTTCAGACTCTGGAAATCATTGGTATAATATCTGTTCCTAAAATTTGCCTTTGAAAGAATGTCACATAAATGAAATAATGAAATAAGTAACTTTTGAGTCTGATTCTTCCCCTTAGCAAAATGTATTTGCTACTCATCTACATTCTCACACTTGTTTCATTCCTTATTATGGCAGAATAGTGTTCTATGATCAGAATTTGGATGTATCATGTTTGTTTATTCATTTCACAGTTGTGGGACATGTGGCTGATTCCAGTTTATAGGAATTATTAATAAAGCCTCTCTATACATTTACATATAGGTTTGTGTGAACATACGTTTTTATATTATTGGTCAAATTGCTGAAAGTATGTTTACTGGTCATATGATGAATTTATGTGTACTTTATCAGTAAGCACACTTTTACATGCCCCCAACAATATTAGAGGTCTGATTGTTCCACATTTTTTACCAGTACTTAGTATATTCTGTAGTTTTCAAGGCATTCTAATAAGTGCATTTAATTTGCATTTCATTAATGAATCATGATGTTGAACATCTTTTAATATGATTACTTGCCTGGTATATTTCCTCTCTGGTAAAGTATGTGATCAATTTTTTAATTGGGATAGTCATTTATTTATTATTGAGTTTTGAGTAGTCTTTACCTATTCAGTATACACGTTCTTTATGAGGTAGGTCATAGACAAATATTTTCTCCAACTCTGATTGAATTTGCATTTTCTTAAAAGTTTTACTTTTAATTGAGTTCAATTTATTAATTGTATATTTTTACAAATCATGCTTTAAGTAAAACAATGTCACACAAACTTTCCCATATTATTTTTCCATACATTTTTATAGTTTTAGCTCTTACCTTTAGGTCTACACTACAGTTTGAATTAATTTTTAAATATATTTATCAGTAGGTGTGTTTATATGTGTATGTATTCAGAAATATATCATTAGTCAACTTGCTGTACAACTTGATGTACAAATCCATTATTTTCAACAAAGATTTTCTGTGGTATTATCAGTAAATTTTACTGATTTTTAAATTGAATGAAATCTGCTCTTGCCTGTTTTCTGAAAGAATAATTTAAATTAAAATATAAAATGTAATTCTGAACATAAATATTATACAAGTATCTAGTTGAATTGAGGAGGAATCTTTCAACTTAAAATATAGTTTCTATTAATTATAAGTTTCAGAGTTTAAACATGAGGAATATAGTGATGCTGATAATGATAAAATTGCACAGCCCCAAGTTGAATTCAGTGTAAATGCAGTCTTGAAGAAATTCACCAGTATAGCATGTGTTTGATGACTGGAAATGTTATAAAGTTAGAGGTTATGGCTAAAAGCATTCATTACATTTTTATAAAATGTACTTCTTTCCTCATTTGAATTTATTTAAATATACAAACATATTAGAAATAATATGTCTCAATAAAGCCCACAAATTTATCTTAGTAAGGTTTTTGTTTGTTTTTTGCTATACATGAACTATCTCCCATTAGCTTTCAATGAGGAAAATTATTGCCAAATAAACAATATGTCAGGGATAGTCTATAAGGGAAGTTAAAATAAATAAATAAATAAAACAATAACATATGTGGATTATTTGAAAGTATTTTACATTTGCCCTTGATTTTTTTGTATGAGATTTTTTTTTACTAATTTACTTAAATGGTTACTTTGAGTAAAATGGATATGAACTTGCATATTCAACAGGAAATAACTTTATGAAATTATATTTATTCAGTTATCCAATTAAATAAATGACAAATGTCCCTCTTTTCTCAAAAGATCTCAGTGTTATTCTCTAACACATGTCTATTATCATGATAAAGAGATTCACATAACACCTCCCCTTCCGGGTGTCTCCAGACCTCACCAACGGTGTTGTAAATGTCAGCTCCTGAGTGTTACATGGGCAAGTGCAGCGGAGCAGTAAAGCATCGAACTGGCCTTTTGGCAATCACCAGAGTATTATATTTAAAGGTCAGATGTACATGATTATTTAACCTGAGCCACCTTTTTGGGAGGAGATGGGATGAGTGACTCATAACTTGTTCAAATTTTCATTTTATGGTTCAAAAGTTAATGGACAGATACAAGGACATAAGAAGTAAAAAATCTAGACATCAAAAATGTAAAATAAACAATGTATTGCATTTATGCACATGGGTAGTGGGTGTTAAAAATTGAGGATGATATAAATTTATATTTAATTACAGTATAAATGTGATTTCTCCTTTTAAATACTATAAATTTATTCTCAATAACTTGTGAAAATAATGGCATAAATAATCTTATCCTATATCAATACATTTTCTACATACATTTTAACTTGTACTTTTTATTTTTACTTTCGATAGGATTATCTAATCAATTTCAGCTCCCATTTTGTAATGTTCCTCAATTCTCCCTCAAAAAATTCCTGGAGTTGCATTTTGAGATTCACTTAAATGTGAAAACACTAATTCTTTCAGGTCATCATGAATAAGACACACATAAATCCATTAATCATCTATATGCATGTACAGTATTTTGACTACACAGTCGTCCCTCGCCACTTCGCGCTTCGACTTTTGCGGCTTCACTCTATGGCGGTTTTTTCAAATACATCCATGAAAAAGTTGATCAAGACAGTGAAAATGATACAGCATGCGCTTGGTTGCCTGAGTCAATTATACACCCCTGTATTACAATTAAAATTAAAATTACTGTACGTATGGACTATAGGCCTATGTATTTGAGCACCACTGCAAATCCTTCAACACCAGGTGCAACTGCTTGACCATTGACCATTCCTTGTGTGTGGGCAATAATTTTTTTTCCAAAAAATCTGGTGTGGTGAAACCAAGCCAATCAGAGAGTGCTGTTCACTGATTGGCTATCCTATCCTCTTGCTATCCTGGCCACTGATTGGCTCAGCCTCATGCAAGTTCGTTTTTCTCATACATACTTCTACATCGTTATGCATGGGAAGCATCTTTGCTCTGGTAAGTGTGATTTCTGAGAACTTTTATCTAAGCCCCATGATGGCTCTTAAATGTGCTTCTTCTTCTAAGCCTTCTGACGATGAAACTACGTGCCGGAGGAAGATGCTTACCATCCAGGAGAAGGTGAAACTCTTTGATATGATCAAGATGGCAAGAAATCATGGAGGTTGCCCGCCATTATGACTTGAATGAGTCTGCCGTTCGCTCCATCCATAAAGATGAAAAGAACATCTGTGCAACAGCTACTGTCTCTTTCAACAAGGAAGCAAAGCACACCATGACAATAATAAGTTCATAGTGAAAACTGAGTCTGCCCTAGCCATTTGGATCAGTGACAGCCACAAGAAAAACATTGTGTTGGATTCACTGGTCATCCAAGAGAAGGCGAGGCAGTTCTATCAGGGCTTTACAGTGGACGAACCTCAACCAGGACCCTCTTCTGCAAAGTTCATGGATTTCACCGTGAGCAAGGGTTGGTTCAAGAAGTTCCAGAAGAGGTATTACCTGAAGAATGTCATTCTCCATGAAGAAGCTGCCTCTGCTGACCAGCCTACAGCAGAGGACTATGTGAACAACACGTTCCAGAAGATCCTTGAGGAGGGCAAGTATCATTCAGAACAGGTGTCCTTAACTGACAAGGATCTGGTGGAGATGACTAAGTCTGCGAGTGAGGAGGAGGAAGAGCAGCCAGAGGTTCCTGGGGGTCAGGAGAAGGAAGTTGGCCTTACACTTGAGCGTCTCTCACAAGTCGTGAGAACTATTAAGGTAGTACAGGACGTGATTGGCGAATGGGACCTACAAATGATGCATGCATTGCGGTTCCGGAATGCACTTGATGGAGCGATAGAACCCTACAAAAGCCTCCTCACGCATATGAAAAGACGGCACCAGCAACTGCCTATCACGATGTTCTTCAGCCACGCACCCAGACACTCACTGCATACTCCTAGTACTCCTTCAGTGGAAGAAGATGACGATGCACCTGCTGAAGACACTGCACCACCTGAAGACTCTCCTACTGAGGTTGTGCCTTCAGAGGAGCAGTAACCTTGCTCCTCTTGACTGTGCAGTACATCTCTTCATCTTCATCACTTCATCATCAAACAAGTTGTACTATTTTCATAGGTTATCAGTTGTGTGTAAGAACTGTGTGTGTGTGTAATTAAATGTACAATGATAATATGATATTTGTAACATCTAATATGTCTTATTTTCTCTTGTCTAATATATTGGGTAATACAAGTGTAATGGTGACTAAAAGGTGTTATTTCATGTCTAGAGGGCTCTAATAATGTTAAAAAACATATTTAGAAGGTCATAAACAGGTTTTCTATGCTCTAACTGTGAAAATATTCGATTTATAAATAAAGAATCCTACTACACGGAAATTTATTTATCATTGTAGAGTCTGGAACTGATTAACCGCGATAAACGAGGGCCGACTGTGTACTGTAGTGAAGTTCAGTATCATTTTTAAAAGATCCCTGAGAAACAATTATGTGAATATTTCTCACTTTACATTATCACAATAGAGCCACATGACTACAAGGTGACACCAAAGTTCAGGATGCGGAGTAGGGGCAAATCGCCAGGTGTTTATGTGAATCATAAAGGGTAGAGCTAATTTTTTTCCTGGAATCTATTAGGGGGTCCACATCATATCATGCATTTATATACTTTTCTTCAAATACCCTGTTCACAAAAAAAGTCTAAATTTAAACCTAAAATACTATCTCTTGATCAGTTTTAATAAAAATGAGCTGGCTAATCAAGACCACAGCATCCACTTAAATATATTAGAACATAATATTTATAAATGAATTAAATGCTCTGTCTATCCCTTTAAAAAAATGAGATATTGATGCATTCATTTAGTATTTCATCACTACTTCTAAATCTTTCTCTGAAACATTTATACATCTCTTTAATGTTTGTGTGAATTTAGATTAAAGATTAATCTAGAAATAAATTAACAAGAGACCAAAATCTAGAAGGGAATGTCATTTGAAACTACCAATGTTCATTAAAAGTAAAGTATAGCATAGGCAATATAGCCAATAATATTTTAATAACTATGTAAAGTGCCAGGTGAATACTTGAAATGTTGGGTGGACCACTTTATAAAGTATATGACTATCTAGACACTATACTGTGCACCTGAAAATAATACAAAATAATACTGAATGTAAATTGTAATTTTAAAAGAATGAAGATTTCTTATGAGACACTTTGCTTTCAAAATAACATCCAATAAAAACATACTTCCAGATGCCAGAATGAAAACTTCCAAAATTAGCTTCTCCATAAAAGTATTAAGATCATTGGCAAATATTGTTAACATAAATTAGTAATAAAAGTTTTCCTATAAAGAAAAATCCAGATCCAGATGACATTATTTGTGAGTTCTAATAAATGTTTAAATAAAAGTTGGCATTGATTTTTCACAAATTAATCCAAAACTTATATGATACTTCTACCCAACTCTCTTTATGAAATCAGTATTATCCTGATACCAAATCCAGACAGATACCATAGGAAATTAAAATTCTAGGCATATTTCCTATATAAATACAGATCTAAAAATTCTCAATAAAAGACTAGCCTATTGAATTGAGCAACATATATAAAGAATAATACACTAAAACCTAATGTATAGTAAACAAGTTTATCTCAGGAATGAAAGGTTGGTTTACTATACAAAAGTCAATCATTGCATTTTGTTATATTTAGAGAACTAATGAAAAAACATATGGTCATATCAATAGACACAGATAAAAGCATTTGCCAAAATCAAACACCCTTTTATGATAAAAACTTTCAAACTGATAAAAGACAGCTACAAAAAATTCCTATTTAGCTTCACACTTAGTAGTGCTTTCCTCTTAAGGTCAGGGACAAGACAAGGATGTCTACTTTTACCACTATTAAACAATGTCCTAGAGTTTCTAGACTGGACAATCAGTCAAGAAAGTGACATAAGATTAAGAAGAAAGAACTAACATCAACTCTATTCACAGATGACATAATCTGATATGCAGACAATCCTAAGGAATCCACATACAAAAGAAGTATAAAAAGTAATAAAAGTTCAGCAAGGTTGCAGAATACAAGTCCATAGACAAAAACTGATATATTTCTCTACACCAGCAGTGAGCAACTCCATTACAATAACTTTCTTATTTTTAATTAAATTTATTGAAGTAACATCGTTAATAACATTATATAAGTTCAGGTGTACAATTCTATACTACATCATCTGTATATTGCATTGTGTGCTCACCATCCAAAATCTATACTCCTTCTGTCACCCTATTTGACTCCCTTTACCTTTTTCATCCTTCATCACCCTTTTCCAGAGAAATAACAAGTGATGGAAAGGATGTGGAGAAAGAAGAGCCCTGTACGCTGCTGGTGGGAATGCAAATGGGTGCAGCCTCTATGGAAAACAGTACGGAGGTTCCTCAAAACATTAAGAATAGAGCTACCATATGATTCAGCAATTCTACGTCACGGTATCAATCTGAAAAATTTGAAAACACTTATTCTTAAAGATATATGTACTCCTAAGTTCATTGCAGTATTAACCACAATAGTCAAAACATGAAAACAACCTAAATATCCTTTGAGGGATGATTGGATGAACAAGATATGGTACATACATACAATGGAATACTACTCAGCCATAAGAAAAGATGAAATACTGCCATCTGTGACAACACAGATGGATCTTGAAAGTATCATGCTAAGCGAAATAAGTGAGATAGAAAAGCGACAAGAACCACATGATTTCACTCATATGTAGGATATAAAACAGAAAGCAACAAATAAATAAAACAAATAAATTCATAGACACAGATTAAAAGCTTTAAAAAGAATAAAATAATTAAGAGTAAATTTTACAAAAGAACTATAAGGTTAGCCAAAGAAAATATCCAGGTAAAAGAATTAAATTGGACCTCTACCTCAGGCCACATTAAAAATTACTCAAAATGAATCAAATATTTAAAGTAAGTGTTACTTTTAAAAGAAAACTTAGGAGTAAATTTTTAAGACCCTGGATTTCACAACAAGGACATCGAAACTATAAGCAACAAAAGAAAACATTTTTAAATTGTAATTAATCAGAATGTCAAATGTTTGTCCTTGTAAAAATGCTACCAAGCTACTGTAATCAAAACAGCCTGGTACTGGCACAAGAACAGGCACACAGATCAATGGAATAGAACAGAGAACCCAGAAATTGACCCAAAAAATCATACTCAATTAATATTCGACAAAGGTGGTAAGAGCATACAATGGAGTAAAGACAGCCTCTTTAATAAATGGTGTTGGGAAAATTGGACAGCTACATGCAGAAAATGAAACTAGACCATCAACTTACACCATACACAAGAATAAACTCAAAATGGATAAAAGACTTAAATGTGACTCATGAATCCATAAAAATCCTAGAAGAAAATGTAGGCAACAAAATTTCAGACATCACACACAGCAGAATTTTCATTGATACAATGTCTAAGGCAAGAGAAACAAAGGAAAAAATGAACACATGGGACTACATCAAACTCAAAAGCTTCTGCACAGCAAAAGAAACAACCATCAAAGCGGAAAGGCAACCCACTGTATGGGAGAGCATAGTTGCCAATGATACATCAGATAAGGGATTAATTTCCAAAATATATAGAGTGCTCATACAACTCAACAAAAGGAAGACAAAGAACCCAATTAAAAAATGAGCAGAGGACCTAAATAGACACCTCTCCAAACATGACATACAAATGGCCAAGAGACATATGAAGAAATACTCAACATCACTAATCATCAGAGAGATGCAAATTAAAACAACAATGAGGTATCACCTCACACCTGTCAGAATAGCTGTCATCAACAAAGCATCAAACACAAGTGTTGGCGAGGGTGTGGAGAAAAGGGGACTCTAGTACACTGCTGGTGGGAATGCAGACTGGTGCAGCCACTATGGGAAACACTATGGTGTTACCTCAAAAAATTAAAAATTGAATTGCCATTTGATCCAGTGATCCCACTCCTTGGAATATACCCTAAGAAGCCTGAAACACCAATCAGAAAGAATATATGTACCCCCATGTTCATAGCAGCACTATTTACAATAGCTAAGATCTGGAAACAGCCCAAGTGTCCATCAGTAGACAAATGGATAAAAAAGCTCTGGTACATATACACAATGGAGTACTATGCAGCTGTAAGAAAGAAAGATCTCTTATCCTTTGAGACCACGTGGGAGGACCTGGAAACTATTATCCTAAGCGAAACAAGCCAAGCAGAGAAAGACAAATATCATATGATCTCACTTATTTCTGGAATATAATAAACATAACAGTCTGAGGAACAGGGTAGTCCCAGAGACATGGAAGTAGGGTACAGACTGACAATTGCCAGAAGAGGAGGTGAGGAAGGGGAGCGATAAACCACAGAACTTATACGCATGTACGTGTAACCAATGGACATGGACAACAAAACTGAGGACAGGGCAGGGAGGGAGGGGGGAAGGGAGTCAATGGGAGAAAAAGGAGAAATATCTGTAACAAAAATAAATTAATATAAAAAAATGCTACCAAAAAAGAGCAAAGACAACTCAAAAACAGAAGGTCAACAGCATGATGATATGAGAGGACCTTCAGGTCTCTCCTCTTGGAGTTACAACAAGTTGGACAGCTCTAATTCAACACAGAATTCCCCGCTCACACAAACACGACTGAGAGATCCACGCATTGACACATCTGAACGTGGGCGTATCTGAGCAAACAGTGGAGACCAGCGGAAGAGGGGAGAGGAGAGTGATGGGAGCCACTGGCAGTCTGGTACTCACCATGGTTCCTGAGGACAGTATAGCAGTGAAGATTCGGGCTGCAAAATCCCTGGGGAAATCAGAGGTGCAGAGCCAGCAATTGGGCCTAGGTGGCCGGCACACACTGAAGCTAGGTACCAGGTCAGGGACAGAGCTGCACAGTGTAAAGGCTCACAGCCCAACAACACTGGACCAAAGATACCACAGATGCAGGAACTGCCCACCCTATCCCCCTGTGGCCCTCACTTGGCAGATCACTAAAGGGATACAAAATTATTTTCACTCCTAAGTGGACTGTGTTCATTGTGGCTAAACCCACTGGAGAGAACAGAGCACTGCCCACCCCTCCCCCATGTATTGCAGCCAGCCTGGTAGAAGCAGCTGAGTCAACTCAGACAGAGCAGCCCTGCCTGCAGCTTCTGGCTACAGGAAGGCAGAGCCTCAGGCGTGCACAGAAGACCCACAGCCTGCCACTTCCAAGCCACAGGAGTGAGGTGACTGAGTCATAAGAGGGACACCCACCTCCTTGGTGAATGTGAGGTGTTTTCAATGGCTAAGGCAACACTGTGCTACCACATCCCAGAAGCCCCAACAGTGCAGGTCAGAGAGAATAAAACTTGCATTTCACCTACTGGAAAATAAAATAAAGATTTCTACATACCAACCTGCTAAATAAACATTGAAGTGTCAAATACTTCAAAAACATTTTTTTCATTCACACAAATGCTGAGGCAAAGAAATAAACTCATCAAGTACAATGAATAACTAAGGTAACAAGGGGATTAAGAAAGAAAATGAGCCCGGCCGGTGTGGCTCAGTGGTTGAGCATCGACCCATGCACCAAGAGGTTGCTGGTTCGATTCCCAGTCAGGGCATATGCCCAGGTTGTAGGACTGATCTCCAGTGAGGCGGCCAATCAATGTTCTCTCTCATCGATGTTTCTATCTCTCTCTCCCTCTCCCTTCTTCTCTCTCTAAAAATCAATAAAGAAAAGAAAATTTTTAAAAAGAAAGAAAAGGAAAAATATCTCCAGAAAATTAAAAAGACATGAAAGACTGATTTGAATGGCAGAGAATTCAAGATTGTCATTTCAAAAAAAACAAGAAAACTCAGAAAAGCAGTTCAATGAGCTAAAAAAATAATATCAATGGACAGAAGGAGTACTTCACCAAAGAGATTGAAAATATAAAACACAAACAGAAACTCTAGAGCAAAATAACTCAATAAATGAGATGAAGAATGAACTAGTGTACTTAGGAAACAGAGCAGACCAGGTGGAGAAAAAAAATAGTGAAACAGAAGATAGAAACTTAAAGTTTACTCAGGGGGAAGAGGGAGAATCAAGAGTAAAAAAGAAAGGGAAAGAACTCTATGAGACTATCTGCCTCCACTAGAAACAGCAATATAAGAAGAGAAGAGTAGGGAAGGGAACAGAGAGCCTATTCAAACAGATATTTGATGAGAACTCTCCAAACCTATGGAAAGAACTGTATCCTCCAATCAAGAAGCTAACAGAACACTTAATTATCTCAGCCCAAAAAAGCCTTCTCCAAGGCACATGCTATTAAAATTGTCAGAGAGTAAGAACAAAAAAAGAATTTTCAAGGCAGCCAAGGAGAAGAAGATGGTAAATTATAAAAGAAACCCTTTAGATTATATCAAATTTTTCAGAAGAAACCTTACAAGCTAGGAGAGAGTGGAATCAAATATTCAAATTATGAAAAAAATATTTCACCAAGAATAATATATCCAGTAAAGTTATCCTGTAGATATGAAGGAATAATATAGCCTTTCAGAATAGAAAAACTAAGGGAACTTACTATCACAAGACTTGCCTTACAATAAATTCTGGAAGATGCTCTTTTACCTGAAACAAAAATACAAAAGGATAAAAAAACTTTGAGTATGATGACTAACAGATGACAGAAGCAGGACATTGCAACTCTTGTTCAGAATAATGTATTAAACACTTAAATATAACACAAAGGTTAGAGCGGTAAAAACATTTTAAAAAAATTGCAACTGCAATTTGAAAATGAATGTACTGCGTTAAAAAGGCATAATTTGTGACAACAGAAACACAAAAGGGGAGGGGCAAAGGACTAAACTTGCACAGGTGTATAGAGATAAGATGCAATCAGAGAAAGGGACAACCATATATATGTAACTTTCTTTTGCATAAATCTAATGGTAATTCCCAAAAATATAGAGCTGAAACATATAACATAAAAAAGGAAACAAAGAAAAAAATAGAATACCACCAAACTAAAATAACAAAAAGACAAAGAATAAGAAACAATGAAGAAACAGAGTTACCAGAAAACAAAAGATAAAATGTCTATAGGAAGTCCTCCTATATCAATAATCATCTACATGCAAATGGACTGAACTTACCAATTAAAAGGCACAGAACAGTGGGAAGGATCAAAGAGCAAAACCCAACTCAATGCTGTTTTCAGGAGCTGCAAAGACAAGCACAGACTCAACATGGAAACATGGAAAATAATACTCCGAGAAAATGGCATCCAGAGAAAAGTGGGTGTTGCTACATACATCAGACAAAATAGATCTGAAGATAAAAATGGTAACAATAAAGATGCATATTTTATAATGATAAAGAGGATAATACACCAAGAACACATAACACATTAATATATATGCACCCAACCTGGGAACATCAAAATATATAGGGCAACTACTAACAGAACTAAAGGGAGAAACTGATAAAAACACAATTTCAGTAGGGAACCTAAAAATAGCCCATTGACAGCAACAGACAGATTGTCTAAACTAAAAATCAATGAGGACATATTGGTCTTAAATTATATATTAGACCAAATGCATGTAACTGATATTTACAGAGCTTTCATCCCAAACAAGAGAACACACATTCTTCTCTAGTGCACATTCTCAGGATAGACCATATGTTGGGGCACAAAACTAGCCTCAACAAATTTAAGAACACTAGAATTTTACCAAGCATATTCTCTAACCACAATGTTTTGAGACTGCAAATCAACTGCAAAAATAAAGTGAAAAATACAGCAAATATGTGGAGAGTAAACAACATACTACTAAGGAACAACTAAGTCAAAGAAGACACAAAAGGAGATCAAAAGATAGAGAGACCAATGAGAATGACAATGCGATATATCAAAAATTTTCAGATGCGGCAAAAGTGGTAATGAGAGGGAAGTTTATATCATTACAGGCCTACCTCCAGAAACAAGAAAAATATCAAATAAACAATCTAACATTTCATCTTAAAGAAATAGAAAAAGTGGAAAGTCAGTAGAAAGTTGGAAATAATTAAAACTAGAGCAAAGTTAAACAAAATAGAGAACAAAAAGACAATATAAAATTAATGTAAAAAAGAGCTTTTTTTTTTTTTTTAAAGATAAGAAATAATAATTATTTAGCACATGCTATGTGCCAGGGACTATTCTAAACACTTTACCTAAATACTTTGTTTCAGTCAATCCTCTTATCATTTCTCTGATATAGGTAGATATTATTATTATTATTATCATTATTATTCCCATTTTACAAATGTGGATGCTGAGGCATAGAAAGTTTAAGAACTTAATAGCAGAAGAGGTAATGGAGTCAAGATTCAAACTCAAACCAACCTCTTAACCTGAATACACTGCTACTACATTGAATTGTTCCCCTTAAGTTAAAATATATATAAAAATCTCTTCTTTCTATAATCAGCCACAGTCAATATTCTTTTTCATGTTCAAATAGTTTCCTAATTTTGCCAATAGGAGCTCCTTCAAGATGTCTTGAATTTACTTTGCACACCCCCCCACTAAACCCCCCAATTAGTCTTTAAGTATTTCTTACTTTCTGTCTCAGTTCACCTTGTATTTTTCCTGCCCCACTACCCCCAAGACTGCTTCCAGATTCTTCAGAGAGTGAATCTGCATTTTTTAAATTTCTATGAAAAAAAACATAATAAAATATCCCAAAAGCAACCAGTACCAACTAATACCTTTAATAGGATATAGTAAAATAATTTGCCAGTTCATTAGTTAGGGCCCTGGTTGGATTTTTATTATCAAGAATAAATGTTTGAAGTAATAGAATTTGTCTTCATTAAAGTTATAATTCCCTAAGGAGTCAAAGAAATGATGGATGGGTATGGCCAGGACTTTGGAACTTGATTCTCAAGGCTCAGTTTATAACTTCAAGGACAATTAAGTCACAGGATCTTATTTAATCTGGCAAAGCCCTCCCCAGAAGTCATATAAATGAAGTTTAATTTATTAAGTGGCTAATTGTTTTATGCTGTTCACTGTTAAATCAGGACATATTTATCACATCAGCATTTCTAATCCTAAAACAATTTTGCTCTAATCCTACTCTATGCTCAACCTATGTGCATATGTACCATAAAAACAAAGCAAGTCACATGAACCAGAAATTTCCCCTTTTGTCCCAAAGGGGCTAAAGTTTACATAAATCCCAAGAAATTTCCCAGGAGACAAAATGTACCCCATTCCTCTAAAAAATATTACACTGACACCTTAGAACCAAGTTCGATGTTTCTATCTCTCTCTCCCTCTCACATCCTCTCTCTCTAAACTCAATAAGGGGAAAAAAATGTTTTAAATAAAAATAAACCATTGCCCAGAGCCCTGGGGACCCAGCTGTCAGGAGCTCAGTTGCACAGTTGCCGGCCTCTTCTTTCCTTTCAACATGATAGATGCCTCTGTGTTCTTCACCAAGGTCTTCCTGGAAGGTGCAGTGCCAAGGTCATGTCCAAGATGGCAGTAGCGCCCAGCGAGTGGGTCAAGCTGCTGCTGCAAATGCAGTATGCCAGCAGGAAAATCACTACAGATAAGCAATACAAGGGCAATATAGACAGCGTGGTTCATCTCAGGAGCAGGGAGTCCTGTCCGCGGGCGTGGTAACCTGGCCAATGTCATCAGATACTTTCCCACCCAGGCTCTCAACTTTGCCTTCAAAGATAAATACAGTACAGATCTTCCTGGGTGGTGTGGACAAGAGAACACAGTTCTGCCACTACTTTGCAGGGAATCTGGCACTAGGTGGTACCACGGGGGCCACCCATTTTGTTCTGTGTATCCCATCTAGCCGCTAATGTGGACAAAGCTGGAGCTGAAAGGAAATCCAAAGGCATTAGTGACTGCCTGGTTAAGATTTAAAAATCTGATAGAATTAAGGATCTGCACCAAGGCTTTAAAGTATGTGTGCAGGGTATTATCATCCACCGAGTGCCTACTTCGGTATTTATGACACTGCAAAGAGAATGCTTCCAGATCCAAACAGCACTCACATCTTCCTCAGCTGGATGATGGCACAGTCCGTCACACTGGTGGCTGGTTGACTTCCTGTCCATCTGACACTGTTCCTCGCGGCATGATGATGTAGTCAGGGCACGAAGGAACTGAGATCACATACACAGGCAGCTCAATGGGAGGAAGGTTGCTCATGCTCAAGGAGGCAAAGCTGTTTTCAAGGGAGCATGGTCCTGTGTTCTCAGAGGCATAGCTGATGCTTTTGTGCTTGTCTTGTATGATGAAATCAAGTTCACATAAACTATTTTCTACTCTTTCCTCCCTCCACCCCCTGTGAACAGGCATGTTGTATTAGGTAACATATCTTGAGCATTCTTGACAAATGTTGGCTGTCTGTTTATAGATGGCTACAATTTACTGGTTGAAACGGGAAGCAATAAGACTCATCAGACCAGTTTCCTCTTAAAACCATTTCCAAGATGATCCTGCTGATGGTGGGACTCAATTATATTTTTTATTTCAGTCACCCCTGATTAACAATTTGAAGAAATAAAAAAATATCAGAACTATAAAAAAGAAATCATTGTAACTGTTAATTTTAAATCAAAATTTGTGTTGAGTCATGCATAGGAAAGAAAAAAAATTATTACTAAAAGTAAAATAAGTGAAAATATCTCCGGGCAGTTTTTCATACTATATAGTATCATAGTATTCTGACTGGACTATGGATACATTGAAATGTTTTTTAATAGTAATCATCCTCTGAGTATCCTTATTTATTTATGCTTGCCTCAAATGTCTGATGTATAGATAGATGATAGATAGATGAATAGAGAGAGATGTAGATGTATACACAAGCAGGCTGCTTTAACATTGTGGTTCTGTCATCTCAATACGTGGCCTTGCCCATGATTGCTAAAGACAGAGGGAGAGAGTGGGAGACACAGGTTGACTTTTCCACTACCACACATCATTCTTATTCACCTTTTCTTGGCCAGAGCTATCACATGGCTCTACTTAGGTACAAGCAGGCTGGGGACGGTAGCCCCGGGTTCCCGAGAAGGAAAGATCTCGATATTGATTTCACTACTGACTTATATTTTCTCTCTCTCTCTAAGCATTGGAGTTACTAACACAAATAAATTAAAATCGATACATGGGATATCTTGAATCCTGACTTCATGCTTAATCAATAGTTTGCATAGGTTGGTTTCATAGAGAAAATATAGACAAATAAAAAGTTTTAAGTGCAGTGGTAGTAAAATTGACTATTTTCAAGCAAAATTTTCACCTCCTTTAAAAGAATGTCCCACAGCCCTGGCCAGTTTGGCTCAGCAGTTAGAGCGTTGGCCTGCGGTCCGGAGAGACCCGGGTTTGGTTCCTGCTAAGGGCACGTACCTCGGTTGCAGTTTGTCCCTGGCCCTGGTTGGGTCATGCGGGAGGCAGCCACTCGATGTGTCCCTTTCACGTCGATGTTTCTCTCTCTCTCTCTCTCTCTCTCTCTCTCTCTCTCTCTCTCTCTCTCTCTTCCTCTCTCTCCCTCCCACTCTATCTGAACAAAAAATGGAAAAATGTCATTGGGTGAGGATTAAAAAAAAAAATGAAGGAAAAAAAAAAGAATGTCCCACAGAATATATTGTTTTAATGAGGAAGGAGCTCAGCATTTCCACAAAACATTAGGTCTTAACTATACTGTGATTAAAATCCTTAGGTACCTTTCATTTGCAGATTAACCCTAATGTGTTTCTACTCTCAGAAAGAAATATTTATCCCAATGCAATAAAACATTTAACTAAATAAATATTGAATGATAATTTTATTTACTTATTTTTTTATTAATTTATTTTTGTTACAGATGTTTCTCCTTTTTTCCCCATTGACATCCTCCTCTCCATCCCCCCCACCCCGTCCCCAGCCTTGCTGTCCATGTCCATCGGTTATGCATACATGCATATAAGTTCTGTGGTTTATCTCTCTCCCCCCATGCCCTCTTCTGAGGATTGTCAGTCTGTACCCTACTTCCACATCTCTCGGTCTACCCTGTTCCTCAGACTGTTATGTTCATTATATTCCACAAATAAGTGAGATCATGTGACATTTGTCTTTCTCTGCTTGGCTTGTTTTGCTTAGGATAATACTCTCCAGGTCCCTCCATGTTGTCTCAAATGATAAGAGATCTTTCTTTCTTACAGCTGCATAGTACTCCATTGTGTATATGTACCACAGCTTTTTTATCCATTTGTCTACTGATGGACACGGGCTGTTTCCAGATCTTAGCTATTGTAAATAGTGCTGCTATGAACATGGGGGTACATGTATTCTTTCTGGTTGGTGTTTCAGGTTTCTTAGGGTATATTCCTAGGAGTGGGATCACGGGGTCAAATAACAATTCAATTTTTAATTTTTTGAGGTAACACCATAGTGTTTTCCATAGTGGCTACACCAGTCTGCATTCTTACCAGCAGTGTACTAGAGTCCTCTTTTCTCCACACCTTCACCAACACTTGTTGTTTGATGATTTGTTGATGGTGGCCATTGAACAATAATTTTAGAATCACAGAACTATAAGCAATTATAGGAGATATGATTTTATTATCAAACATTTACTAATCCTTTTCTGTATATAAGCATTATAAACATATCATCCTATGACAGGTGGTATAATAGCCCAGGAAATTAAGAAATGAATAAGTCATGGTGTATCTGCCAAAGACGCTTATAAAATATATGGGTAATAGAAATTAAAATATTCCATGGGATTGTAGAAGGAATGAATACTTATGACTTAAGAAAGTTAAATGGAAGAAGCTTCAAATCTGGACTTTGAAAGATTTTGATAGTCAGAAAAATGATAGGGGCAGAAGATGGACATTCCAGGGTAAAGAAACATGACCAAAGAAAGAAAAGCAGACTTGTTCTGAGAATCACAAGAGGCCAATCTGCATTCTCTGAACAGAGTCAATGTGTGCTCTGATGACTGCACAGAAAAGGTAGGCTAGTTTTTCTCAAACAAGAGAACTATGTTCTGGTGTTACAATTAGGAGCAGAAAGATATAGACCCAGCCCACAAGAAATTTAAGATGTAAAAGTACATGATATGATCAAAGGAATAATCAAAACTACTTGCAGGACAGGCCGTGGCAGTAGGTACAGGGGGAAAAGAAATTTGATGTTAAATTCTTGGAAACTAGTTTGTTGTAAACATAAGGATATGGGAGAATTTTAGAACTCCAGTCTAGGTAATGGCATCTATTGTTAGGGAACACAAGAGAAACTGTGTCAGAGAGAAGCTCTTCGATCCATTGGAGACGTAGAGTTTTCAACATTAACAGTCTTAAGTCCCAGGTCCACCATATGTTTGATTTTGAACAGGTTACTTAATCTCTGTGTGCCTCTGAGGGTTAAATAAATTAACAAACAAACAAATAAACAAACAAAGAGCTTAGCACAATGCCTGAATCTTAGCAGGAGGTCAATAGTGTTAGTTATCTTTACTATCATCATCATCATCATCATCATCATCATCATCATCATTATCATCATCCATGTAGAGATGCCAAAAAGACTGTTGTAAATCAGTGCTCATGAGAAAGATGAGCATTTGAGATGGAGATTTACATTAATATAGAGGTGAGCTGAGTGCTTCAAAAGAGGAAGAGATGACCAAAAGATAGGTGTAGTTTGAGGAGAGGGCTGAGAGCAGAGCTTCCATTTAAGGGATGAGTGGAAGAATAGGCATCATTCTAGAAGACATAATGAATCAATTATCCTCTGGCTCTTAAAAACTACATGACTATACCAGACATGTTCAGGCATAGGAAGGCAACATCACTGGATTCAGATATCTACACATTTAAATGTCCCAAAATGTTGACGCAATGTTGTTTATCTTACATGATAAGAGTTCAACACTTAGTATTATTCTTCATGAATCATAGCATCACAAGAAACCTCTCAATAATCTCATCTAAACTTCTATTTTTCAGGAAAATAAACTGAGGCTCCAGGTGACTTACACAGATCAAATTTTAGTTAAAGACAAAATCTAGACTCAATTTTTCAAACATAATGCCACAAGGTCTATGGGAAGTATGTAATTAAACCTAATTATTTAAGAACATGGTGATGCCTTAAATGACTTTTTCTTCCCAGAGGACCTGAACACTTCTCCCAAGAAGACATACAAATTGCCAACAGATACACAAA
The DNA here is from genome assembly GCA_030848825.1 of Tadarida brasiliensis. Classification (NCBI taxonomy): domain Eukaryota; kingdom Metazoa; phylum Chordata; class Mammalia; order Chiroptera; family Molossidae; genus Tadarida; species Tadarida brasiliensis. Next base: position 145,823,767 of record CM061257.1, on the reverse strand, counting down.
AAGATGCTAAATTTTACTCACTATAAGGAAAATGGAAACCAAAACCACAATGTGATAAAACCTTACACTTGATAGAATGACTATTCTCAACAAGACAAGTATTAAGGATGAGTGTTGGAGAGATTGTGGAGAAAAAGCAGCCTCATTCACTGCTGGTGGGAATGTAAATTGGTGCAGCCACTATGGAAACCAGTATGGAGGTTCTTCAAAAAGATCAAGAATAGAACTACCCTATGATCCAGCAACCCTACTTCTGGATATATAACCCCAAATTTAGAAACATTCATGTGTAAAGATATATGTATGCCTATGTTTATTATAGCCAAGATATGAAAAAAAACTAAGTATCCATCGATGGATGATTGGAAAGAAGATGCAGTACATATATACAGTAGAATACTACTCAGCCATAAAAAAGATGAAATACTGCCATTTGTGACAACACAGATACATCTTGACTGCATCATGTTAAGAGAAACAAGTCAGATGGAAGTCAAGAACTATATGATTTTACTTATATATGGGACATAAAACTGAAATCAAGAAACAAATAAAATGAACAAAACAGACTCATAGACACAGATAACAATATGGTGTTGACAAGAGGGAAAGTGGGGTGTGGGGAGGTTGAAGAGGATAAAAGGGATCAACTATTAGGAACTAACCATTGTGATGAACGCAGACTAGACTTTGGGTGGTGAGCACTGAATTCAATATACAGATGATGTATTATAGAATTGTACACTTGAAACTTATGTAATCTTATTAATCAACGTCACCCTAATAATTTTAATTTAAAAAGTAAACACATACTGAAAAGCAAAAACAAAAACAGTAACAGAAAAATTTTTCCAAATCAAGTATCTGATGGGGTATAGTTTCCAAAGTATATAAGAGACTTATACAACTCAACAATAAAATAACACAAATCTTAAAAATGGGAAACTAATTCAAATAAACATTTATCCACAGGATATATGTTAATGATAATAAACACATAGAACGATGCTCAATGTCATTAGTCATTAGGGCAACACAAATTAAATCTGTAATGATTGATTACTTCACACCCACTACAATGGTTAGTTCCTAAAAAATAATACTAAGTATTAGCCAGGATGTGGAAAAATTGGAACTCTCAGATATTAGTTGTAAAGTTGCGATATGATGCAGTCACTTTGGAAAAAAGTTTCACAGTAACTAAAAATGTTAAAGTTACCACATGACCCAGGAATTACACTGCTAGGTAAATATTCAAGAAAATTGAAAACATATGTTCACACAAAAACTGGTACAAAAATGTCCATAGAATTATTATTTTAATAGTCAAAAAGTATAAACCAGTTGTTCATCAATTTAAAAAATGGCTAATTAAAATGTGGGAATAGCCCTTGCTGATTTGTGGGCCAAAGAGTCTCGGGTTCGATTCTGGTCAAGGGCATGTACCTGGGTTGCAGTTTGTCCTGGATCCTAGTCGGGGTCGTGCAAGTGGCAACCAATTGATGTCTCTCTCTCACGTCAATGTCTCTCTCTCTCTTTCTATCCCTCTTTCCCCCTCTCTCCCTCCCACTTTATCTAAAGATAAATGGAAAAATATCCTCGGGTGAGGATTAAAAAAAAATGTGGGAATATTATTTGGTAATAAAAAGATTGATGTACTGATACTTGATATATCAAGGATGAATCTCGAAAACAATGTGCTAATGGAAAGAAGTCAGTCACCAAAGCCCACATATTGTATGATTTCATTTATATGAAATATACAGAATATAGAAATGTATAGAAAGAGAATATAGATTAGTGGTTGCCAGAGGCTAAGAATGAGAAGAATGTGAGTGACTACTAATGAGTCTGGTGCTTCTTTTTGAAGTGATAAAAATATTCTGAAATTAGATAGTGGTGATGGATGCATAACTCTATGAATATACTGAAAACCACTGAATTTTATACTTCAAACAGGTGAATTATATTTTATGTAAATCATATAATAAAACAATGTTAGAAAACAAAGAAAGTCTGGGCAGATCCTTTTAAATCTGGGACTATATCAAAGACTCTCCATCTAAAAAAATTTTTTTAAGTTTTAACAAATGAATAGATTCTAACAAATTAACTTTAAAAACAGTGCAGAAGAAACAATATGAATAATCTTACAACCTGAACTCTTCAAAACATCCATGTCCTGTAATATAAAAAAAAATGCAGTGGAACTGTTCTAAGATTAAAAAGAGAATAAAGAGCCCTGGCCAGTTTGGCTCAGTGGTTAGAGCGTCAGCCCGCGGACCAGAGAGACCCGGGTTCGGTTCCTGCTAAGCTAAGGGCACGCGCCTCAGTTGCAGTTTGTCCCCGACCTCAGTTGGGGTTATGTGGATGGTGACCAGTCGTTGTGTCTCTCTCATGTCGATGTTTCTCTCTCTCTTCCTCCCTCTCTCCTTCCCTCTCTATCTGAAGATAAATGCAAAAATGTCCTTGGGTGAGGATTAAAAAAAAAGAGAAAGAGAGAATAAAGAGAACCACCAAACAAGTGCCAAGCAAAAAAGTCCCACCCAAATGAACTGGGCCACATTATCCTACTTACAATTGTTTTCAAAGTTTCAAAACTTAAAAGAAAGAAATATGATAATACTATAAAGTGAGCTACCATATATTTATAAAAATTGGAAAAATAAGTTACAAAATAATTCACACAATTATTACATATGATTATTACATATGATAAAAATGCATGCCATTCTATAGAAAATAAAGCTACTTATAACTGAGGTAAACATAATCATTTTTATATGATAATAAAAGGGTAATTCTTTCTGTAGCCCCAGGGTAAAATGAAATCTGTTGAAATAAGGACAGGGCAGTCAATAACTATCTTCATTTCAATAAACAATGCTTAGCTATAGCAAGCAGTCAGTAGTTTCACATCATCAAATCACATAATCCTAAACAAGAAAGGCACCTTATTTTTCTTTAAAAGGTGCACTGTGCACCGAAGTGCACTGGCCAAGTTTGTTCAGTAGATTCTATCCATCTGGAAATTAATAATCAGAGAATTACAAGTACAGATTGCAAATAAAATCAGCACAATGTTTCTTTTTTTAAAATATGTTTTTATTGATTTTTTTTGAGAGAGAGGAAGGGAGAGAAAGAAACATGGATGTGAGAGAGAAACATCAATCGGCTGCCTCCTGCACGCCCCCAACTGTGGATCGAGCCCCCAACCCGGGCATGTACCCTGACTAGGAATCAAACCGGGACCTCTCAGTCCATGGGACCACACTCAATCCACTGAGCCAGACTGGACTGGCAGCAAAATGTTTCTTAAATAAATGTTGTAGTTATGTAATTATGTTTGCTAATTTGATGCAATATTTCTTTCTCACCTAAAATCACCACTTCCAACTCTTTGTGAATGCTTATAGATGCAGTATTTGATCTCGAAGATGAGGCAAGTAGAGGGAGGTATTTATTTTGTCTGAGGTAGAAGCTTGAAAAAAATGCAGAATGAAAGAGATGATACATCACCCTTTCACAATTATTCCAGTTTAGATAGTTATTTTCTTCCACGGTTAGAGACTCTGACACCTCACAATTTATCGGAAGATCCAGATTCCGTGTGTTTGGCATAACAATTGAAATTCTCAGGTTTTCTAACCATAATGTCAGAAATCAATATATAAATCCTTTTTAATTTTAATAAAATTATTTGATTATATAAAGACATTCGGGACAATGTATCAAGTATAGACATAGCTTTAAATAACACTAATATTTTTACAGATTCCATATGTCTTTTTAAAAAATGTTTTCATTGATTTTTTATTTTTTTTTAAAGAGAGAGAGGAAGGGAGAGAGAGATAGAAACATCAATCAGCTGCCTCCTGCACGCCCCCTACTGGGGATCAACCCGGGCATGTGCCCTGACCGGGAACTGAACCAGGACCTCAGTCCATGGGATGACGCTCAATCCACTGAGTCACACCAGCCTGGCAGGTTTCATATGTCTTTAAAATAGAAAGCTGTTAGCTAAAACTGTTACCTGAAAGGTTAAAACATCCTTATCCTTTTCATTTTCTCTCCTCTCATATTAGTGTGCTTCCACTACAATGCCAAACACATGAACCTATGCACATTATTTTCTTCAATATCTAATAAAGAACCTAATGAGAAAGGAGTGTTTAGAGGAAATCACTCAAAACCTTTGTAACCAGAGGCAAAATTAACAACCTTACTCTAATATTAACATATTTATAAAGACATAAATACCTATAAAAATTGTTATAGGACTTATGTGGTAAATTTATTTTAAAGTAGTTTAGCTGACATATTGAAAAACTCAATGAACAATGGCTTATAAATCCATATTGTCCATTTTCCTTATAAAATAAGAAAATTAAGAGGTGTTTCCTGGATTTTTTCAGATATTCAGACTCAAACCCCTGAATCTTTCTGCCAAGTATATAGTCAATTATTAATTTTTCACATGTGTTTTATAAAATATGGATATGGGTTCAGGTTTCTATAAATGTGACTTCTTAATAATGCTCAATTCCTCTATATTTTGTTGATTATCTGCCCTTCCACTTATTTCTGAGAAATAGAAATTATACCAAACTCTGTTTTCAGTAACACATTATCATATCCAAAGTTATCTAATTGGGGAGGCTGCTTTGGAAGTTTGCCTATGATTATTCTTGTAAAGAATACAGAAGCTGGATTTTGAACTTTAGTTATCATATGTTTTATTCACACTGAAACTTTCTATCTTAATGAATGATTTTTATTTATTTTATTTTTTTATTTATTAATTTATTTTTGTTACAGATGTTTCTCCTTTTTTCCCCATTCACACCCTCCTCCCTGACCCTCCACCCTTTCCCCAGCTTTGTTGTCCATGTCCATCAGTTATGCATACATGCGTATAAGTTCTGTGGTTTATGTCTTCCCTCCTCCCCACCCCCTCTTCTGAGGGTTGTCAGTCTGTACCCTACTTCCACATCTCTGGGTCTACCCTGTTCCCCAGACTGTTATGTTCATTATATTCCACAAACGAGTGAGATCATGTGATATTTGTCTTTCTCTGCTTGGCTTATTTCGCTTAGGATAATACTCTCGAGGTCTCTCCATGTTGTCTCAAAGGATAAGAGATCTTTCTTTCTTACAGCTGCATAGTACTCCCTTGTGTATATGTGCCACAGCTTTTTTATCCATTCATCCACTGATGGACACTTGGGCTGTTTCCAGATCTTAGCTATTGTAAATAGTGCTGCTATGAACATGGGAGTACGTGTATTCTTTCTGATTGGTGTTTCAGGTTTCTTAGGGTATATTCCTAGAAGTGGGATCACTGGGTCAAATGGCAATTCAATTTTTAATTTCTTGAGGTAACACCATAGTGTTTTCCACAGTGGCTGCACCAGTCTGCATTCCCACCAGCAGTGTACTAGAGCCCCCTTTTCTCCACACCCTCACCAACACGTGTTGTTTGATGATTTATTGATGGCAGCCATTCTGACAGGTGTGAGGTGATACCTCATTGTTGTTTTAATTTGCATCTCTCTGATGATTAGTGATGTTGAGCATCGACGGCATTCTTATACACCAATGATGAACTCACAGAAAGAGAATCTAAAAAAAAAAATTCCATTTACCATCGCGGCAAAAAAATTAAAATACCTAGGAATAAACTTAACCAAAGAAGTAAAGGATCTCTTTGCAGAAAACTACAGGACATTGAAAAAAGAAATAGAGGAAGATATAAAAAAGTGGAAACACATACCTTGTTCATGGATTAGAAAAATTAACATCATTAAAATGTCCACATTACCCAAAGCAATCTATAGATTCAATGCAATCCCCATCAAAATACCAGTGACATATTTCACAGAACTAGAACAAATACTCCAAAAGTTCATATGGAACCAAAAAAGACCCCAAATAGCCACAGCAATCTTGAAAAAGAAGGACAAAGTAGGTGAGATCACAATACTGGATATCAGGTTATACTACAAAGCTACTATAATCAAAACAGCGTGGTACTGGCACAAGAACAGGCATATAGACCAGGGGAACAGAACAGAGAATCTCGAAATTGACCCAAGACATTATGCTCAATTAATATTTGACAAAGGTGGCAAGAGCATACAATGGAGCAAAGACAGCCTCTTTAATAAATGGTGTTGGGAAAATTGGACAGCTACATGCAAAAAAATGAAACTAGACCCTCAACTTACACCATACACAAGAATAAACTCAAAATGGGTAAAAGACTTAAATGTGACTCATGAATCCATAAAAATCCTAGAAGAAAATGTAGGCAACAAAATTTCAGACATCATACACAGCAGAATCTTCACCGATACATCACCTAAGGCAACAGAAACAAAGGAAAAAATGAACACATGGGACTACATCAAACTCAAAAGCTTCTGCACAGCAAAAGAAACAACCATCAAAGCGGAAAGGCAACCCACTGTATGGGAGAGCATAGTTGCCAATGATACATCAGATAAGGGATTAATTTCCAAAATATGTAGAGTGCTCATACAGCTCAACAAAAGAAAGACAAAGAACCCAATTAAAAAATGGGCAGAGGACCTAAATAGACACCTCTCCAAACATGACATACAAATGGCCAAGAGACATATGAAGAAATGCTCAACATCACTAATCAGCAGAGAGATGCAAATGAATGATTTTTAAAAATGTATCTCTATTCTTTTCTTTCTATTGTTTATTTTTTCGCTAATAAAAATAGGGAATAGGATCCTACATTGTCTTTATTTATCCCTTTAACTTTTTTCCTTGTTTCATTTTCTTTTCCATTACTCTTTTGGACTATTCCCCTTTACTCCCTTTTTTATTTACATTTCTCGTGGTTATCTTTGAGAATTTTTAACTTGCCTTTTTAATGTGACAAAGTCTCAAGTCAATCAAAATTCATATTTTCCTGGTAAACAATACAAACAGAGTCAGCTCAAAAAGAGGTTAGCTGCTGTTACAGAGATTTAAAAATAACCCTTTTTTAAACACAACCATCCAGATGCAAATGATTATGTCTGAGCAGTAAGTAGTAACAGGAGTCACAGAGCTTCACGAGTGTGCATCCTCATCTCTGAAACACAACTAATTCCATGAGATTTCTGTAACTATGATGCCAACACACACGCGCGCGCGCGCACACACACACACACACACACACACACACACACACACACACAAATATATAGCAGGATGAATAGATGTGTAAAGTAAGGATACTGACAATTCAGCCAGGGCCTCCTACTTTGAAAATATTCATATAAACTTACCTCAAACCACAACTTCTTTGTTTACTTCCCATTCTTTGTTTTTCCTCTGCTTGAATGCACCCCATAACACATAAACACAAGCCCTATCACTTTATTTTAATTCTCTCTCTCTCTCTCTCTCTCTCTCTCTCACACACACACACACACACACACACACACACACACAGGAAACACATCACATCTAAGGATTTGATGTTAGTCACTTTCCTGAAGATTTAGAAGTTTACTTAGTCATAAAATATTCACATTGGATAACGTTTGGTGAAAGTTAAAAGCAGGTCTTTGATATAATTTCACATTATCATAATTGGTTAGTAATTTTCTTCTGATTTATTTTGATGGTCCACCTGAGCATCAGGGTTGGAAGTGTCTTATTTTGTATAACATGGAAATTTAATTCCAGAATAACTTCTAAACACGATTGACTACTTTTATCACTCTGTACAGCTGTAGAATTGTTTTGATATAGTTTCAAGGAGAATACTAAAATGTTTCAGTTATAATATGGAGTTTTTATTATTTTAAACTTCATATTTTTTATAAAAGATTTCTAAGCAAAGCAAAAGTCTGTGATCAAATGGTATTATACATTTGTACTGATTAAATGCTATCTGAAACTAGAAATTAATCCTTAAGAAGCTCTGGAATAATAAATTATTATAGAAAGATTCTTAAGGTTGTAAATTATTAATATAAGCCTCTATTACTTTGGAGTAATTGCTCTACTTGACACAGTCACATCTATTTAAAAATTTTTTAAAATACGTTTTTATTGAATTTTAGAGAGAGAGGAAGGGAGAGGGAGAGAGGGATGTAAAATCAATGAGAGAGAAACATCAATCGGCTGCCTCCTGTATGACCCCCACTGGGGATCAAACCTGCAACCTGGGCATGTGCCCTGACTGACCACACAGAACCAGCCACCTTTCCATATGTGGGGCCATGCTCAACCACTGAGCCACACTGGTTGGATTCAAGTCTATTTTTTTTAGCCAAATAATTACATATATATATATATATATATATATATATATATATATATATCCAGAAAATTAGGTAACTTGAGTAGTTCTTCTGCAAAATAAGAATCTGATTTGACTTCGTGTACACATATTTTTAATCTGAGTTCAGCTTGCTTATGTTAGGAAAATAACCTGCTTTCATGATATTCAAAGTAGTAAGTAATGAAAAAAGATATATCCTTTAGTCTTAAACACGACATTTCCTTTTTTTTTTTTTTTGAAAGGAAAAAATAATGTGAGTACTTGAATTTCTGCTCTGAATATATAAACTGTCATTCGTAGAATAACATGCTATGGCACAATACTTCAGTATTTCATTCAATAGTTAATATTTTCCTAATTATTTTAAAGAAGTGATAATCTATTAGAAGTGTGAGCATTGTGTTGAATTTTGTATTTAAGAAGTATGGGGTAATCCATAGGAATCAATATGTCTTTTACTTTTTCTATTATGCTTAATTATTTTTAAAGCTCATGAATTAGTCTCTAGCTAATTAATGGTTTTAATCTATTTGTAAGTGGACAATTATTAGATACATTAAAATATGTACTTTTTTCATACTAAAACATTATAACCTTTATACATTAGTAAAAATCTACTTGACTATATATTATATCTGGATGATCATATTAGTAATGTAAATATAAAACTTTACTACAAATTAAGTTTCCTAAAATCAAGTAATTGTTTTAACTCCTATAGTTTAATCAGAAGACTTCTTTAGAGTCACCCAACAGATATTGGCTATGAAAATAATGACAAAATAACTAGCAAACGCAAGAAAGGTTTATACAAGCTTTGGAATAAATCCTGTACATAAAAGAATGTCCAGATCATTGAATTTTTTTTTTTTGTAAAATGCTTACAAAACATGCAGTGCCTATTTATTGAGCAAACTAATAAACAGATATTGACTTTGGCATTATAACAATTCTGAGAGGTGATTACTATTAGTGCTAATAACTCTTGGAATTATTTTAAAGTAAATCCAACTTACCATATGGCTTAAATAAGACCTATTATATGCTTCCAAGCAAATATGTTTAGAATTTTGCTCCAACACTATTGGGGAGCACAAGCTGTATGTGGTCTACAAGCTGCATCATTTGAATATTGCCAGGTACTTTTTCTTAAATTAAAATCTGATTACTAACTGTTCAGTCTAAAATACTTTAATGTCTCCCATCAACCAACAGGATAAAATCCAAATGCATTAGGATAATCTATGAGGCTCTTCATAATCTGATCCTACTTCATGTCTAGTCTCAGTTCATGTAATTTTTTAAAATTAATTAATTTTTTTATTACAGATGCTCCTCTTTTTTCTCCCATTGACTCACTCCACCCCCACTCTTGCCTTCACTGTGTTGTAGTTAATGTCCATTGCTTATGCATATATGAATACACATTATTTGCTTTATCTCTTCCCACCTCCCAGCTTGTGCACAGCTCATGTCATTTTAATAACAGAGACTCCATGCCAATCACATTGAATAGTCTTCTAAACGCATGATGAGCCCAATGCCTATAAGATTGGCAGAGTTTGTCTCTTCTACTTAGATTGTTTTCTAACACTTATTTTTATAGCTAGAAAATTCTTGCACAATGTTCAGATATTAGCTCAATCCATATTTTTTCTAGTCAACTACCCCATATCATAAGAATTACTTAGGTTGCCCAGCTGGTGTGGCTCAGTGAATTGAGTGTTGTCCCATGGACTGAGAGGTCCTTGTTGGATTCCCAGTCAGGGCACATGCCTGGATTGCCAACTCCATCCCCAGTAGAGGGCATGCAGGAGGCAGCCCATCAATGTTTCTCTCTCACATTGATATTTCTCTCTAAAAAAATCAATAAAAACATATTTTTTAAAAATAGAATTACTTAGGTTACCCTCCAGCAACATAAAATTATATGATAACAATGCTGGCCAAATACATTGTTGAGCTTTAAGTTTGTGAATTTATTCTGGTAAGCATTTTATATACATTATTACAATTAATAATCACAAAAATTCCATTTACAGATTATTATATTTGATCTTTGGGAGAATACAGTGATCAAATTATAAGACTAGCTAGCATGTGATATAATCAGAACTCAAAGCATATATTTTAAAATTTTCTTTGAGAAAGAATTAACATATATCACTGTATAAGTTTAAGGCATACAGTGTGATTTACATGTTTGATTTACATGTATTGTGACATGATTACCACAATAGCTTTTGCTAACATCCATCTTCTTTTATGTTTTTATAATGTTAATTAGCTTTCTTTTACTTCCACTTCCACTCAAAAAACTCCCTTTCCTATTTCTTTTAAGGTAGGTCTGGTGTTAATGAACTCCCTCTTGATTTTTTAGAAAGTTCTTTATTCCTCCTTCATTTCTGAAGGACAGCTTTGCCTGATACAGAATTTTTGGTTGATATTTATTTCTTTCAATATTTTCAATGTGTCATCAAACAGTTTCTGTTGAGAAATCTGCTGATAGTTTTATGGGTATACCCTTATATGTGACTTTTATCTTGCTGCTCTTAGTTTTTTTATTTGTCTTTGACTTTGGAAAATTTAATTATGTGTCTTGGTGTAGCTCTATTTGTGTTTAACCTATTTGGGGTCTTTTTGAACTAATAGGCCCGATGTCCATTTTTCTCCCTAGTTTTGGGAAGTTTTCAGCCATTACTGCTTTAAATATGCTTTCTGTTTCTTTCTCTTTCCCTTCTTCTTCTGGAATTCCCATAGTGGAAATATTGTTTCTTTTTACTATGTTCCATAATTCCTATTTGATTTTTCACACTTTTTAATTCTTTTTTGTTGTTGTTCCTTTGACTGGGTAATTTCCAATGTCTTATCCTCCAGGTTGCTTTAATCAGATATTTCTGAAGTCAAATCTCTATGCTAAAAACAACCACCTTGTTATGTCTCACATATCATATTGTACACACTTAATGTAAATATTTACATATTTATTTGTTTCTCACATTGTACTGCTTTACGGTAGAGTTTGTTCATACTTGTTTTTATAGATTCTGGTATATAGTATATATTTAATAACTATAATATTTTGTGTGTCATTATTTCAATCTAAGCAAAAATATATTGTTTAATGTATTATTATGCTGTATTTTTTCCACATAAAATACATCAGTAAGATTACCACTTCCAGAGACAAATACCTGGACCACCATAAAAAATACAGCTTGGACTTCTAGGATGATGGCTATTCAAATGGAATTTTCCACTTTCCTTACTACAAGTTATCCAAAAGCAGCAAAGAAAAAGAGATAATAATAATATACAGTCTGTTTTCAGGAACTCTAGCAGAAAATTATTATATTAAGATGCCAAAATATATCCAAAGCTCACAAGTGCAAGTCAAATTAAAACAGTGGGGATGGAAAGAAGTGTAGAGAATACACAGTGAGAGATCTCATTGATAAAAAAAACTTCACCAGGAACAAAATTAAGCATTTATCAACAATAATGCAAAGGTCTGTCTGGCTATTATTTGCAAACTTGTATCAGACAAACTATTCACCAAGAAAAAAGGTTGGAAAAAATATAGAAAAAAGTATCTCTTTGAAATAATTTGAGAATTACTAAGAAAGCTAGGATTTGATTGGCCAAGGGAACTGAAGTGAAATAAAGTATATTTTATTGAACCATACACTGTGCTAAACTTTTCTTCTATACCTATTTTCTGGTTCACAATTCTTGAAGACATAATGACCATGAGTTTTGAAACTACATCAAGATGCAGATTTAAGAATTACTATAAAGATAAATAACGGTAAAAAGAAAGAAAACCACACTTAGAAATATCACAGTTAGGCAATCTACAGTAAAAAAATAAGTCTTCCAGAGAACAAAGACACATTGTAAGGAACAACAATATACCTGAAAGCTACCTCTCCAAAGAAATTATTAATCCAGAAAGAAATGGAAGGCATATTTACAGGACTGAAAGAAATGAATAAATAAATAAAAATAATAAAATATTTTGATTAATCCATTGGAAGGGAGAAAAGCCTTTTTAATTTTTTTTTTTTTTTTTGTTAAAGAATACAAATTAGTGCAAATAGAAAACGAATTTTAAAAGGTGGACACAGCCCGGCCAGTGTGGCTCAGTGGTTGAACATTGACCCATGGACAAGAGGTTGCCTGTTCGATTCCCCGTCAGGGCACATGCCCAGGTTGTGGGCCAAATCCCCAGTGGGGAGCATGCAGGTGGTGGCCAATCAATGTTCTCTCTCATCGATGTTTCTATCTCTATCTCCCTGTCCCTTCCTCTCTCTCTAAAATCAATAAAGGAAAAAATAAAATAAAAAACATAAATAAAAGGTGGACACAAAATGAACTCTGTCAGTAATTACACTAAAGATAAATAGAATAAATACACATGTAAAATAGTAACATTGATAAACTGGATTAGAAAAACAAATCGCATGCTCGCAAAATACATAACAAATATTTTTATACTCAATGCATAGCTTCAAAAGATAAAGAGCATTTGCAAAAAGAAGAGTAAAAGGGAAAAACCCAAAAACAAAAATGGTCACTTTAAGCAAACTTCTCTCACTAGATGATAGAAAAAGTTGAGACAAAATTAGTAAGAATAAAAAAGTGCTGTTAGCATGATGATTATGTAAGAGTCTTTTCTAATGTTAAACCAACTTTGTATATGTGAATTAAACTGCACTAGAAACCCTCTTTATATGTTTCTAGAGTGAGCACTTCCGTCTACAATGATTTGGAGAGTTTCTAAGTAACCCATCTGCATGTAGGTTTTCTTTAAGGTATTCAAATATCTATATTTTCTATTTTTTGCCCATTTCTAATTCTGTTCACCTGTATTCTTAAGCATTTTTTCTGTTTCATACAAAAATGTTTTGGGGTTTTTTTGTAAAACATCTTAATAATATCATTTTTGCCTTTTTGACACATATAGTATCTGTAGTGGTATATCCTTTTTTAATTTTAAACATTGGCAATGTTAATGTTTCCTTTTTTACCCTGATAATTATTACCAGATGTTTACAATACACCTAATTTTTCCTCTCTGTAGCTTTCACTAGGTGCACTTATTTTCTATTTAAATATTTTCTTTCTTTTTCTTTATTAATTATTTATTTTACTCACTGTAGGCTTTTCTTTTTTTTTGTACTAGCATTATCAGAAGAAAAATTAAATAACTTATTTTGGCTTTTAACTTTTCTGCTGTTCTAACATACAAATTATATTTACGTACTTCCATATAAATATTGTTTTAGCATCTTTCCATCAATTTTGATATGTTTTTACACTTTATTTAGTTGATTACATTTTCTAATTTATACTCTAAGATCATCTTTGAAACACAGATTTTTTAGAACTGCATTGTTTACATACATACAGTTGGGGATTTTCTCTTTATTTTTTAAAATATGTTTCTAGGTTAATTTAATTGTGATCAGAGAAGAATCTGAATAATTTCAAACATTAAATTTATAGAGATTTTTCTTTTATGAACTAGTATATAGTCATTTTGATAATTATTCCATGTACTTTTGAAAAGAATGTTAGTTTTGTCAGATACAATTATATATATATATATATATATATATATATATATATATAAAACATAATTATATAATACATAAAAAACATACTTTTAAGAATAATTGTTACCCTTTGAGACAGCATGGAGAAACCTGGAGAGTATTATGCTAAGTGAACTAAGCCAGTCAGAGAAAGACAAATATCACATGATCTCACTTACATGTAGAAGCTAATGAAAAAAATAAACTGATGAACAAAATAGATCCAGAGACAGGGAAGCACGGAACAGACTGACAGACCTCAGTGAGAAGGGGTGTGGGGGACGGGAAGAGATAAACCAAAGAACTTATATGCATATAGCATAACTCATGGACACAGACAATAGTGCGGTGAAGACCTGGGGGGGACAGGAGCAGGGAGGAGGGGGTCAACAGGTTAAAAAAGGGGGGGGGATATCTGTAATACTTTCAACAATAAAGATAAATTTTTGAAAATGTTCTACTTGAAATTGCCATCTAATTATGAATGTGTCAGTGGACAAAAATTATTTATTCTTCTATAAAAAAATAATTATTGACCGTCTTTTCTACCAAATTTGGCTTTTTTTTCTCTTTCACCAATCTGTCATAAAGAATCAGTTTTTCCACTATAAGCATGACCTGAGGGAAAGATCCCAAGCAACAGTAGTAGATGACGGATCTGGGCCATCAGTTCATGTAGCTTAGTTGTGGCCATGCTGATGGAAACAAAGGGTACACATGGCACAACATACACTTCCCTTTACCATGGCTAACCCTGCAAATATTGCTGTTAAATGCCTGTTTCATCAAAAGCAGAGATTAACACTGAGCCCTGATATGGCATCACTGCCTGGGAGCCCAGAACCTTTATTGGGCCCCCATCAGGCCTATTTCATCATACAGGGGACAAAATTCCTCCTTGTGTGGATAGATACATATTCTATGTTTGGATTTGTCTTCCCCGCCTGTCTTGCTTCTGCCATCACCATCAATGATCATGATATCTGCCATACAAATACCATCCGACAAGGAACTCATTTCACAACAAAGTTTGAAGCAATGAGCCTTGGTCTGACAAAAATATGGCTTCCTGAAAATTCTGTTTTGTAGCTAGTTGGGTTAAAACACCCTTAAAGGACTGGGCAATCTTACTGGATGAATTAGAGACATTATACAGTGATAATCTTCCTTATAGCCAGAATATGTGGGTCCAGGAATCAAGGAGAAGTAGAAGCAGCATCTCTCACTATTAGACTTAATTCTTAGAAAACATTTGCTTCCCACTCTAGTAAAGTTGAACTCTGATGGTTTGGAGTTCTTTATTCTCAGGGTGATAATGCTTAAGGAGGAGGCACAGCAAGCTCTATTAATTGGAAGATGAGACCACCATCTGGCCTTTTGTGTTTCTTGCGCAACTAAACCAAACCAACGGCAGAGACAGAGGTTACTCTATAGCCTTGAGTGATTGATTCTAGCTATCAAGGGAAATTGAGTTACTCCTATACAATGAGAGCATGGAAGACTATTTTGAAAACTCATGGAATTCTGTGAGGCAACTCCGTACTTCTATAACAAAGAGTTAATGGAAAACTACAGTTTAAGAAAAATTGAGGACTCAGGGCTTTGGGTCACTCAATTGAGTAAAAGAACTGACTATCTGAGGTTCTGTCTGAGAGTAAAGAAATTGCAAAGGAGTAGTAGAAGTCAGCCATAGATTTAAAATGATAGCCTGTGACTAATTATGAAATCAAGAACTATAATATTTTATTATATTTTATCTTTGTTTATTATATGTTTACTTTTATTTGTCTATGCTAACCATTTTATTCTCTTTTTATTTTCCTTTGTTTAATATACAAGTTGTTGGAGATATAATCTTTAGGTAGCACAATAATTAGTGAAATTGCAATAAATTTGAAGCGTGATTAATATAAACAGCAATGGCTACAATGACTGATGGAATTGTGAATTTCCTCATTTGGGAGAAAAATGAGAACCTTTTCACTTGTTAGGATAGTTCTATCTTATCATGGAAGTATAAAGTGATATTATTAATGTAAGAAAATTTGTAAGTATGTAGAAGCTAAGTATCCAAATAGATGGACAGTGTCATTTATCAATTTACTAATTCTCAACTCCAAATTCACCTTTCATTTCTTGCTCTGAAAAAAATAAAACAAATATTTCTACTTTGCTAGCTGGCACAATGTTAAATTTTGTCAATAGAGGGCACTGAGGGACAATGATAGAGAATGAAATTTTTCTCCTTTGTTTTGGTGTGCTCCTCTCATCAGGCAGTGAATACAATTTAGTTCTGTTTTTCTTCAGTACCCCGCAAGTTGGAGATTATGGCAGTTTACAAAAAGGAAGTTTACAAAAGGCAGCTTCTCTCAGCCCCCACTAAAACAGCATTGTAGCAGAGTGATAGAACACTTCTCTAAGACCAACCTCTCTCAGTATACCCTACTTAGTTACTTTGTAGCAGTTTCACTGGTGGGATACTTCATTATGACAGACTTCTCCTGAAGGACCTTCTTAAGCAGCTTTGCAGCTAAGTGCCACCAAGAGGATGATTTCCAATGAGTTATACCAACATGGGACCTTAGGAAACATCTTTGCTATACATTGAGCTATGGCTGTGTTCTTTCCAAGTAGATCTGTACGTCAGTCCTTGGATCTGTTTATATGCACTGTCTCAGTCCTAGGGGTAGTAGCCACTTATATCTGCTACTCTTATCTTCTTTAGACTTCTCTTTTCCTCTTGCTAGGTAATCCCCCATTACTGCAATTTCTGGCTGATAATAATTGTGGCAGATTGAATAATGCCCCCCCCCCAAATAGCTGCATTCTAATTCCTACAACCTGTGAATATGTTACCTTCTATGTCAAAAGGTACTCAGTGCATGTGATTAAATTAAGAATCTTATGTAGAAAGTATCCTGTATTATTCAGGTAGGTTTTTATGTCATCGTGAGTATGCTTATAAGAGGTAGGAAAAGGGATATTTGAACACAGAAGAGGATAAGACAATGTGACCAGTGATGCATTGACCAATTAATGGAATGCTGACAGCCTCCAAAAGCTAAAGGAGCCTAGGAAGGGGCTCTCCTCTAAAGCCTCCAGGAGAAACCAGACTCCAGAAACCAGATGTTAACATCTTGACTCTAGGCCAGTGAAATTGAATTCTAGCTTCCAAGTGTTGAAGAGAATACATTTCTGTTGTTTAAGACACTGAGGTCATGATAATATTTTACAGAAGCAATAGTGAGGAGATAGAGGCAGGCTAGGCAGTAAGGGAAGGGACCATGGGAAGGGAAGGCTGAGACAGGTGAGGAAGTTTGCAAGGACTTGGAACTTGGCACAGGCGGCACACTTTAACCCAGTACACAGTAGATCTGGAAGATTTTTCGGACTCTACAGATTTCAAAATAAAACTAAAAGCAACATGGGAAATTGTGCTTCCAAGGCCAGAAACTCCCAGCCCCCATTAACACCTCTGACTTATAGAAATGAAAGCTTATCTTTATTGCAAATTAGAAGCTCCTGGAAGGAACACAGGTCAATTACATAACAACAACAACAACAACAACAACAACAAAAACCAGAAAGGCTGGTTTCAGGCAAGAGGGCAAGAGGGGAACCACAATTGATTGTATAATTGCTTTTTCTGGGACCCTGATGGGTTTGCAAATGAATGTTACTTACTATTCCAATTAATATACCTACTGGTTTCTGGGAGCAAGGCAACAGGATTGCTGAATGAGTTCTGTTGTGAAACTATAGTGTGTTTCTATTGCAGCAAGCCAGGTTACCTTAAAAAGGATTATAGGAAACCAAAATTGGTTTTAGAAAGAAACCAAAAGCAGGCATAGGGTTGCTCCGAGGACATTTCCCCTCCTCCTCATTAATAGTCTGGGAGAAGTTGAAATTATCATAAAAAGGGAAGCCCATAAGGCCCTTATAGATACCTGGGGCTACTTTATTTATTCTTAACCACACCCAACTAAGTTGTCTCCTCCCTGGGAGAAAAGTTTCTGTGCAAATGTCAGGAATAGCTAATCAATGTCTGTTTTTAAATCAAAACCTGTCCACATCCAACTAGGGAATGTTATGGGACAATATACATCAGCTAATCAAATTTGTCCCAATTCACCTGATAGGGCAAGCTTTTATTTTTATTTTATTTCTTTATTTTTTTATTGTTGAAAGTTTTACATATGTTTCCCCCCCTTTTTTCCCCATTGACCCCCTCCTCCCAGCTCCCACTCCTCTCCTGATTTTTCCTAACAAATGTCTGTGTCCACTGGTTATGCATATATGCATATAAGTTATTTGGTTTATCTCTTCCCACCCGCAACCCCCACTGCCCATCCCTCTGAGGTTTGTCAGTCTTTTTAAAATCAGTGATGCCCACATATGCTTATTCAAGAAGGGTAATATTAATTTAGAGCTAGATGGCTTACAGCTAAACTCAGTTCGGTAGGAAACACACGTTTTAAAATGTATGGATGTTGCTAAGGCAGAATTCCTTGAAAGGACCAATCGGAGGCTAGCAAGGCATATATCTACCCCTAGACAAAGGAGCCTCACTAACAACCTACATAGGGTCCCCTTTCCACTGCAGAGAGTCTAGCTTTCAAATAAAACTTTCATTTCACTTGCCCCTCTGTCCATGAACTCATTCTTCGACTTTTCGAGACAACAAACTCAGATCTGATCACCACCGCTGGTTTCAATAGGAAGCTAAAATAATATTTTATATTAAACTTATACTTTTAAATTACTTGGTGGTTTCTGTCGCCTGATAGGCCTCTAACTGATACAGTCCTGCATGAATGTGAGGTATTTCTGATTTTACTTCTTGACAGGCGTGGAAAAGAATGCAATTTACAGATCAATGGTTGCAGGTTGTATATTTAAACTGTTAATCTGTTCTTCAAAGGTGCTATGTCTGGCATGGAATCTCCAATTAGAGATACTTCTAAATTGATTTTGTGGTACAAACTTGAAATGGTAGGAGTCACTTTGCTTTTGTGGGTTATAGACTGGTGAATTAAATGGGGTTAGGGTAGGACTACCATGCTTGTTTCCCTTAAAGGGGGCACTGTTCTCTACCTTACCCCTGGAATGTGACATTTTATTTGATTTACAATCTTGGTCAGATTGAAGATCAAAATCAGAAACTTCTATTTGATTTTCTTCGCTACAATGGTTCTTATCCCACATGCCAAAAACAAATATAAGGTTTTTTACCAACTAACAAATATGTACATTATAATTTTACAATTTCAGAACAAGGAAATAACTACTGTGTGGGTCTATGAACAATGCCAGGACTCCAATTACCTTTTAGCCTCCATACCATATACTCCCCAATTCTACTGTGAGAAGGAACATGATGATACTTCAGATCCCTGGGTGTTAATATCAACTCGAATCTTGTCTCCAATAATTCTCAAAATGTTGAAATACTCTGATTTTGCCATATATGGTTACTCAAATAAATAGCCATTGCAGAAATGGAGGTATCATAACCATATACAAAAGCTTTTATAATGTAAATATTGTCTCTTCTTCAGCCAAAGATTCACAAATACATAAACTGGCTAAACCACAGAAACCAAGAACGGCATAATAACCTCAATGGTGTGATTTTCTTCAGCTGGCCCTTCATCCATTTTTGATATTTTTTAATTTGTAAATTAAATAATAGCCCTGTTGGGTGCCAATCTATTATTTTCCTAAATTCATTATCTCTATTAACCATCTCCATAATTCTCTTAGAACAGGCTCCTTTGGTTGCCACTTTGAACTTGAAACACATTACAATAATTCTTCCTTCATACCTTCTGATAATTGAGCACTGTGTTTTAGCATCTATTATTTTAATATCCTATTATCCCCATTACTAAAAGGCAGTCCAGTTTTGCAGTAGCACCTGTGATCATCAGCCCTGGCTTACACAGGGCAGTTACCACTGAGATTCTCAATGGTCCTGGTATTCCCTCCCTAGCCTGCTCCTTATCTCTTTGATAAATAGAGTCCTCTGTGCCCTTTTGTGGACATTTTCCAATGGAAATTCCAGCTTTAATTTAATAGTTATACTAATATGCCCAATTATCTAAACCTCTTGTCTTTCTCCAATTCTCTGCTATTGCAGTGCTGTTACGTCTGCATCTTTTAATGTGGGCCACCTTTCTTGCCCCACTTTCCCTTTTCCACCTCCTTCTTACTCTTATTCATTTAGTGCAGACACTTATAGGGTTTGCCAGAGAGACAGAACCAATAACAGAAGCAATCCAGGCCAGACTTTGCTCCAGGAAATTTCCTAGATTCAGAAATTAGGTGGCTGATGCTGGTTGTAACAATGTAGTGACAGTTGAGCAACAGGTGATCCCATTTAAAATCTAAAATAGAATTTAAAGTCTGCTTCCAAAGTCTGCAAGAGACTGAGAGAAACAGGATTAGTTAGAGGTAGAAACTGAACTGAGAAGCCATTGTAACATAAGCTTTATTCAATGTCACAGAGAGATCTAGAGCTAGAATATCCCCTCAGAGTTGTCCCTAATTTGAGATAGTGTTGTTAGGTGTTTGTATACTCCATGGTAGCCAGCCATTAGATATAGACTTCCCCTGGTGAAACGATACTTCATTAAAAAGCATATTAAACTTAAACATGAAAGGTGTTCAACTGTATTAGTCATAGGGTAAATGCAATTAAACTTACAATGAGAAACCAGTACATACCACAAGAATGCCTAAAATTAAAAAGGCTGATGCACCAAGTGTTATCAAGGATGTGGAGCAATTAAGAAATCTTATACACTGCAGATGTGAGAGTGAATCTGTGCAACCACTTAGGAACATTATTTGGCAATATTTACTGAAGTTCGATAAATACATTATGAATAACAGTTCTAGTTTAAGATATATGCCCTATAGAACTATTCTCATATATTCACTACAAGATTTATAATGTAATGTGATCAGTTACATTATTAATGGTAGCACCCAACTTCAAATTAATGTAAAAGCATTCATCATCATTTCAATGGGTAAATAGATGTTAGTACATTCATATGAAAACTTGGTTTATTTAAGTAGGGAGATTTGCCCAAAATGTATGAAAATGTTTTCTCTTGGTCAGCATGCATAAGTATCACCTATAGAGCTCATTAAACACAAATTCCAAGTCCAGCTCTGGAAATCTGGATATGGTAAGTTTGGGGTAGAAGTAAAAATGTTCATTTCTAACAACCTCCCAGATATTACCTATACTGCCTAAGGCTCAATTTCCTATAGCTATGCCATGTGAATGATGTTTGTATAAGTGGAAAATTACCAATGTTAAAGAAATCATATTTTGTAAAATGTTTATTGTTTCACTGGAGAATAAATTCACAATCACAAAGTTTGAAAAATTAAATTATGAAAAGCTGTGTATTGAAAAATTTCCTCATAATGATCTCCAACAATTCAGTACCTAATATCTCCACCTCCCACAAACACCTCAGCAAAACAAGTAATTATTGTTACTAATTTGTTTTACTTTATTTTACATACCTTTTTTTAAATGGCAAGAAAATGAGTAGGTTTTCTTTTTATCCCCTTTATTAAGCAGTCATGGGTACAATAGAGTGGTTACTTAGCTTATTTTAAACCTTGTGAGTGTATTTATATTTCCTATTCAAAATATAAACTTTTTAAAAGGAGTGATTATTGTATCTTTTATAATTATTCCCTGACACTTCAAAATGTACCACAAATTAGTCAAAGTCAGCATGCTTTTTTACTCAGTTGCCAGATATTATTTGTTAATATTTGGTATAATCTACTACAGAAAAATAAATCCTTGTATTTATCACCCAAATTTGATTTCTAGTAGGGTTTTTCTTTATACTAGTCAATGAGAGGTATTCACAAGAAATTTAGAAAATGTAAGTCATTATTTTCCCAAGAACTTAAGGCAAAAATATGGGTTTCATTCAGCAAATGGCCAATGAGAGATTGTACTGAGAATCCCAAGGGTTCTACTAGGACCCCTGTGGAATTACAGGCAACTGAGTCAAGTAGAAGTCTCCATGCAAACATTGCTATATCATTCCCTGAAAAAATGCCTGACCTAAGCTTCTCCAGTCTTCTAATGGGTATTAAACCATCATTTCCCTGTATTAACCCACTACTATAAGTAACTAAGTAACCCACTTACTCTAAGTGACTTCTCTTTCTTGACTAAGCCCTGAATGACGCTTGCAGATATTTAGATCCCATCTGTCCTACAAAATTAGAAGGAACTTTAAATTTTCATGCCAATGTTCTCCATCATTTGTTTCTTTGTTATATTATTCCTCTTACATAGCATAGTGTTTGTGTGTATGTAAAGAGGATTAAAGGTGGAATGAAGTTTGCATTGTCAAAAGTCATGTAAGAATATTTCACAAAGGCTAAAGGAGTTTCCCTTTATGATCTCACTACTTTTGTAGGGTAAATGTGAGAGCATTTTGCACTAGGTATTGTCAAGCTTTGGCCTTGTGACATTATTCAAATCAGACAGAAAGAATTACTAATGAATTTCATGGAAAAATAGAACTTTTAGAAAGATTATTTTTAATCAGTCTCTTCATTCTAAAAAATTACACAATAGCCTCATCACATGTGATAGTAGTCCACTTTTCTAGGGTATTGAGATAAACACAGTAATGCCTAGAGAAATTACAGATTATTCTCCTGAAATAAAAGGCTATTAATTACATCACTAATGTATTTATATAATAACTGAGGCTCTCTAAATGTGTGAGGTAAACTAGAATTAATTATTTATAAAAAGCATTGGATGCTCCTTTCTAAAAATATCAAGTTGTCATTGCTATCTCACCATAGATATATATTTTATGTCTGGGAGTTATACTGAGGTCAATGGGAAAGGATCCATGGGAATAAAATAATACTACAACAGACAATATATCAAACAACACAAATCAGATAAGTAAAAATAATCATTTGAAATAAATAATATTACAAGGAAATTATTCAAATTTATATTCACCTAGTTAGTTTAAATTTTTAACTCTCATTAGAGCCCATATTATCTGAGTCCTTCAAAATATTATTGTCACCATTTCGTTAATATTTAAGGGCAATATCTTCCTGTTAGTGACAGGGAGCTAGTTTCCACCTTGCCTAGACAGATTCCCAGAACACTTACGTTTCCAGAGTTCTACATCTACTTTTAATTCTCATGAATTATCTTCCCAAACAATTTTACCTTTTTCTTTCTCCTTCTTTATTTAGTCAATCAAAGTAATTTATGTTTGTTATTCCTGTTTGGAGAAACTTCAGAGGATTAAAGCATTGCATAGTACAGGCTCCAACTTAAATTGAATATTACATATTTATGTCTTAGAAGTTCTCATCATGGAGCTCTTCCAACTGGCTATGTACCCGTTACTTCTGCATCAGTTCTTGTTACTTGTCGCTTACTGACTTTCCTTTTATTCCCTCCACCCTGGCCCAAATATCTCACAAAATGCTTTCATTTTCCTCTCTCATGCATTATCTTGAACTCTCATTAATTTCGTGTCTAAAAGAGTTTCAGTTATTTCCCTAAGTCCCAACTATTTCTTGGCATACCAAAAATTATAAAAGCTTTAAGACAGTCTCCTAAACAAAGGAAAATCTACTCAGGACCTTTTTAAAAGAATTTAGAGATTCTAATTTCTAGTCTTTTGTTTCCTCTGTTTCCAAATAAGGCGGGGCCTCAACCACTCACCTGAGTAAATTCCTAAGCTATATGGAAAGTTCATTTTTTCCTTGTGAATGTAAGACTGATTCTAAGTAAGGTAATTTAGGGTAATCAAGTCTATTCCAAAGGAATTCAGATGCAAACTTATTACAAATCTCTTGACCATTTTTTTTTTCATTGCAGAGTTCAAAATTCTTATCATGACTGTTATTTCTCCTGAAAGAACTATTAAATATAGAATGTTCCCTAAGAGAGTTTATACTTAAACCACTATCACTTTCCAAACTAAAGCATGCCAAGACCCATCCAGTAAGGAAGGTGAAAGGAAGGGGATAGTGTACTACTATACAACACATTTACTCTATTTATATATTTCCATCATTTAGGAAAAAGCAGGCCTGTGATTTCATACAACAGGGCAACCACTTAAATTAACGTCAACCAAAGCACATTTCATCTGAGTATAGCAAGAAAAACAGTAAGTCCAAAACAAAATATACCCATCTAGAATTCCTGCTAATTACAAATCAGGACAGATAATTCAGATTTCCAGTCTTGCAAGGACCACAATCACAAGATATTTTTTATTAACTTTGAATATTAGACCATATGCTGAACCACAGGAAGAAACAGCTTTTTTTTCCTTTCTGCTCTTACATTTTATCTTACGTGTAAGACTGTGAGAGTAGCCAACACTTCAGCGTTTTAATGTTTCTCTTAAAATGTTCCCTGTTGTGTGATGTCCTCATGCCACTATGATGCTTCAGTTTGTATATTTGATTTTTTAAAAATGATTTTGGTTTTAATTAATTAATTTATAATTTAGAACAATGTTGAAAAGATTTTCTCCTATTATAGTCATGAAGATTATATCTGTGCCCTGGCCGGGTGGTTCAGCTGTTAGAGTGTCATCCTGTACACCAAAAGGTTGCAGGTTCGATTCCCAGTCAGGGCATGGTTGGGGCACATTCGAGAGTCAACAAATCAATGTTTTTTTCTCTCTCTCTAAAATCAATAAACATATCCTTGGGTGAGGATAAAAAAATATATATCATATTTGTCACTCAGTTGGCTTTTTTAGAGCACATTGAAAACATTTTCAAGAAATAAAAATTGGAAAGAAATTCAAGAAATCAGCATGCTTAAATGTAATTAACAGTCCTGGCCAGTTCCTTTCAAAGTAATTTTAACAGATTGAATCAGAGATAATATTGAACTACAATTTGTCTCATTTACCCAAAACATTTAAAATTTTAATCATTTATCTTTGCAGGTGTCATTGTTGTCGTCGTCTCTTGGATTTTTACTTTTAGTTTTTTATGTTTTTATTTCTTTAGTTCTACTTTTCACTTTTTCCCTCCATATCTCCATTTTCTGATAATCTATTTTGCCTTGTTCTTATATTTGTGTTTCTAGGTCTATACAATACATTCTGCCTTTGTTTCCTTTTGAGTTACTTTTGATTTACTGCTCCCCACTTGAGATCACTTTCTTTCCTTCTACTTGAAAAGAATAATCATTTACATTTTTTTTGTTTCTTCCCAATAGAATATATTTTCTATTTGAACATTGTTTTAACCAACCTCTGTAATATAATTTTAGACTTGATATTTAAATGTATTACTTCAGTCTCAAAGGCACATTACACAATATTTCTGGAACAAATAAATAAGTTCTTTTTTTCTTTCCTTTTACCTTTGTGCCATATATAATAGTTAAATTGAGTCCTGTTCAGTAAAATTTAAGTAACAAATTACCCACTTATCTTTTATTTATTTATTTATTTTTTACCACTAAATAGGCTTGTGTTCAATCAGACTTTATATATTTCTGACTTCCTTAGGATTTCTTCCCAGAAGTTTAAAAAAGGCAATCCACTGAGACCTACTTAATGGATATAATTTGAAAAAAAGATACTAACAACTTTGTACTCAAGAATAAAAAAGAAATGAAGGCACTGTCTCATTCTGCTTTAGAAAAAGCCTCTGTACTTTATCCTGGGTCTGTAAATTCTCGAGGTGTTTCTTCTGAATGTATTCATCATTTAACAATCTGTTTAGCCATTGATTACTAAAACATTTTTTTCTTTCCCATTTGCAAACTATTTTGGCCTGTCTTTGAATTATTCTCAATTTGCCCTGTTCTTTAGATTTTTGCTGGTGCTTTTCCCACTAGGTGGTTTTATATTTCATCCAGTGTAGTAGATGCTGATGTGTTTCAGTGTAGCTTTTTTTCTCCCTGTTGAACTTAATGTCTTATGAGTTCAGGGTACAAATTAATTACTTCTCTTTCAAAGTACAATCATTAGTGTGCCTTAGCAACGAGGATGCATTCTGAGAAATGGGGTACATTCTGAGAAATGTGTCAATATGTTTTCATTATTGTGCAATCATAGAGTGCACTCACAGAAACCTAGATGATTTAGTCGACTCTCAACTTTACACTGAGCCCATTGCTCCTAGGCTAAAACTTGTACAGCATGTTACTGTGATAAATACTGTAGGCAGTGGTAACACAATGGTCAGTATTTATGTATCTTCACATATTTAAACATAGAGCAGGAACAATAAAAATATGGTGTAAAAGATAAAAAATGAGACACCTGTATAGGGCACGTACCATGAATGGAGCTTGCAGGAATGAGTGAGTTAGTGAGCAATTGGTGAAAGAATGTGACGGACTAAGTCATTACTGTACATTACTGTAGACTATAAATTTTGTATACTTAGGCTACACTAAATTAAAGATATTTTTATTCAATGAAGATTAACTAGCTTACTGCAAATTTTGTTACTTTATAAATTTTAATTTTTTAACTTTTTGACTCTTTTGTAATAACAGCTGTACATATTGTAAAAACACAAACATATTGTACAGCTGTACAAAATATTTTCTATCTTTACCTAGAATAAAACTGTAAGCTTTTTTTGGTTTTATTTTATTTTCAGTTTTTAAACCTTTTTGTTATAAAGTAAGACCCAAACACACAGTACTCTAGGCCTACACAGGGTCAGGATCATCAATATCATCGTCTTCCACCTCCACATCTCATCCCACTGATGGCTGTTCAGGGGCAATAACACACATGGAGGGAGTTGCCATCTCCTGTCATAACAATTCCTTCTTCTGCAGCACCTCCTGAAGGGCCTGCCTGAGGTTCTTTCTTGAGGAGGTGTCACACTTTTAAGAAATATGTCCACGGTGGTTTGTTTAGTTCATTTGTTTGTTTGTTTCATCATAGATTTGTTTGTAAGCAGAAATACAACATGAACATCTCTCTTTATTACAAAAACCTTTTGGTGGTGGGGTCCATGTTTTCAAACTTTTTAATGAGCTCGTTAAAGTTTGCAAAAACTTCTGCTAAACCTTTCTCTGTGAATGTTCTTGAGGGTTCTTCTTTTTCTGCTGCCGTTTCTTTTTTGGTTGCCTTTTATTCAGTGATGTGTTTCTGTTCCAGTTCTTACAACTTCTCACTCGTTAATTCCTCAGGAAATGCTTTGAACTCATGGATGAACCTCTTGAGTGTCTGCTTCCAGATGCCATTCATACACTCCTTGGTGACATTACCCAAGCTCAAGAAGGATTCTTGGTGAAGCTATAGATGTAATCTTTCCAAAATTGTATCAGAGTCTTCTCAGTGTTTTATCTCAGTTGCAAAAATAGCCTGGGCAAAGATTCTCCTCAAACAG
This sequence comes from Tadarida brasiliensis, assembly GCA_030848825.1. Lineage (NCBI taxonomy): Eukaryota > Metazoa > Chordata > Mammalia > Chiroptera > Molossidae > Tadarida > Tadarida brasiliensis. Next base: position 145,796,452 of record CM061257.1, on the reverse strand, counting down.
TAGGCCTTAAGAGCTACTCTAACTCCTAATCCATTGATAAGATCAAAAAGGTGGCATTTGAAAGGAGAACATCACTTTAACATTGGGATAAAGATCACCAACAAAAGGAGATGCCTGAGAGCACTATTAAAAATAAACAAAACCTTGAGAGGTATGTAATTCTCCAAAGAGTTCTCCATTTCACTGGCATAGCAATTCAAGAAGGACTTTGGAGGAGGATCTGGGTCATTCATAACTTTTTATTGCTCCTGTAGTACATGGGCAACGTATGCTTATTGATATGTTTAAAGGCTCTGGGGGTTCTTACTGTACCAGATGGCAAAGAGTTGCAATTTGTAGCCTGAATAAAACATTGTTTCCAAGCAAGAATGATTTTCTGTCCTTAAAAGCCTTGAAACCTGGCATTGATGTGGCCTCCTTATGGATGAAAGTCCTTTCAGGCATCTGTTTCCAGAATTGGGAGTTTTTACCCATTTTGAATATTTGCTCTGGTAAATAATTTTCCTTCACAACCAGCTTACTTAGAACTTCCAGAAACTCTTCAGCTGCCTTCACATCAGCACTCACAGGCTCACACTTACCTTCATATTATGTAATGAATAATGATTCTTGAATTGTTTAAACCACCCAGAACTAGTAATAAATTTAACATTATATTTGGGCTCAGTCTTTTCTTGCAACATGCAAACAAACGTTTTGCTTTGGCCATGGTTGCCATGGTGCTAAGAAGGATATGTTCTAAGTTTGGTCTTCAACCCAGGTCATTCAAATTTCTTCATGTCTAACAATAAGCTAAAGTCAGAAACAAATTTTGTATCACAGTGTAATTGGATGACACCCTTCCTAAAGATTACTGCCCATAGTTTATGCATAAATCAGTTATTTATCCTTCCAGGAAGCTCTGTAAATAAGTAAGGGTAGACTCAATTTGAAGAGATCACTATGGTTTTCTACAGAGTATTTGATCTACTGGATATGATTTTCTTAAAAAGTTGCATTTCTCTTGTAATCACTTCTAAAGGTCAAATAATTATCTGAGAGGGAGTCAAATAATTATCTGAGAGGGAGTTAATACCTAGCTTCCACACAATAAGTACAACCTGGGGTGTAAATGGTGCCCTAGAAAGAAAGAATTTTTTATAAATGTTGAGGCCTCCCATGTAGGATTTACATCAGTCTGTGGGACAGATAGTCAGTGTTCCCAATGCACCCATGCATTTGCTTACATACAAAACCTCCAGGCATTCTTCTGAAAAATCCAAATATTATTAATATCTCACTTCCCCTATCTCTCTTAGGTATTTAGGGTATTATTCTCCCTTCAGCACTAAAAATCAGCATTTTCTATTCTGGTAGCTAAACATTCACTACTCTCTCAGCCATATATTTTCATTCAGAAGCATTACATGTTTGAAGGAGAGGGCATTTTGATAAATTTTACAGAAAAATATTATGTCCCCTACCTTGGTCTATGTGAATCTGTGAGCCACTTTGGGTGACTCATTAAGCAGTATACTCTACCAAGTAGTCATCATCCCTCTCATCTAGGGCCATGTCATTCCAAGAAGAAGACCAAAGTAGCTGAAAACAAACATTAAGTATGAATGTAGGATTCTTTCTGGCCAGACTGTCACCCAGAAAATACATCATTCAGATTGCATTGACTTACAAATAGAAAAATATAAGAAACAACATCCCAAAAAACAGTGAAATCTCAAATTTTAAAAATAGGTCTATATAACTCTACAATCCTTGAATTCTGATTATTATCCAGGAATTAGACCAAAAAAAAAAGAGGTAACTTTCTGAAGAGAGCTGCATTCTGACCAAATTGCCTTCCTCATATGTGTGAGCCAGGAGAACATGACATAAATACAGCCAGGAAACTTTTGAGTCACTTTTTTAGGAGGATATTTTAATAGTTAACAATATCAGAGGCATGTAGATGATAAGAAGAATGTAAAGTCTATCAAATACCTTGACTTTCAGGCCAGTGCTAGGTGATATTTGTTATAAAAGTCACACTGTTAACAGACTGAAGTTTGTCTGGAAAGCTGAAAACAACACAGATTCATTTCAAGAGCCACAGGTATGTGAATAGAATCATCTGATTGGACTATAATAACAGCACCATAACTTGAACATGTATCAACAGCAATATGACACCACTAATGACCCCAAGACTGATTTAAAGGTTCAATGTCAGGTTCTATGCCCAGTATGTTCTGGCCTCCTTAACCACAAGAAAAAAATTCAAATTAGGCATGAATCATAGACTTTCATGCAGCTATAGCCTCTGCATCAGAAATACAAAGTCCTTTATAATGTGTCTAGTCTATGATGGTGGATGCCTTGCCAAATATGGTGTGATGATGAATCCAGGAAGAAATGCTTGCAATCTGCTGTGTATAGGCTCAATCAGCAGCTAAATTCCAGATGGCCTCATCAGAGAATAAGCCTGTACCAGGAATCTACATGAGTGACCACAATGATTAGATCAGCAGCTGTGATTTTCCTCCCCAGTGTGTGGCACCAAACAAGAGTGTCTTTAATATGCTAATCTGTAGTTTTCCAAGTGGCAGATTAGGCCATTGGTTTAACAACCTAAGAATTAGTAAAATTAAACAAGGTTCATCAAGGAATATTGGCCAGAGCAATGATAATTCCGTGAGTTCTGCCCATCAAGCAGAGCATTTACACCCATTTTTAGTTCTGCACAGCTGGCACTGAGTTTGAATAGTCATACCAATTCAATGATACCATCTGGTTTCAGCTTGGTTGACTCATTCATTAGACCAAGATCAGGAACTATGGGAATATCTATCTGTGATTTGAAGATTTCAATGAACAACCAGCTTGGCTTTAGATGGCAAAGTGAGAAACAAAGATTCCCCCAAATTACTTCCTCATGTATATAGTCTAGATACCACTGGGAACAGGCTAGCAGGTCCTTCATATGCACCATTTATTTTCTACATCAAGACTTTGTGGGTCCTCCTTTCCTTATTTGTTGTTGAATCTGAGTTGATACACCCATAATGGAAATACAGTATCAGGTCAGAGAGTTAGCCTGCATAGTTTAGGCATTCAAATTCAGTGGAGACCAGTAGCAAGCCAATAACTGCTTTTCAAAATCAATGTGCCTAGTAACAAGGTGATGAATTTAAAACCTTGCAGGGTATCTCTAAGGGAAGCCTGCCTCCATTTTCCAGAGCTTCCAGCAAAGTAGACATAGAGACATCTTGAATGTGTCATTAGTGTTGTAAAGCCCAAATGTACTAGTACTTCTTTATATGTGGATTTTCCCAATCAGGACAGTTCCCTCTGTCATTTATGGGGCCAAGAAGTACTAGCATATAACACATTAATTCCTATCATGTATTCATATGCAGAAGAAATAAAAACAATACATTGAATTAGCTTATAAGATCACATTCAAATTGTCATGTCAACTTATTTTCTCCACTGAGAACCCTGTCTAAATATCAGTTTAATTTTGGCACCCCTTGCTACCCAAGGGACCCAGCAAAATGGTGATTTAGATGTGTATTTATCTATTTATTTATTCTTTTTATTTAATTTATTGGGATGATACTGATTAACAAAATTACACAGGTGTCAGGTGCAAAATTTTACAACACATCATCTATACACTGTATTGTATGTTTACCACCCCAAGTCAAGTCTTTGTCTGTTACCATTTATCTCCCCATATCCTCCTGCATCTCCCTCTTACCCTCCCCCAGCAATCACCACACTGCTATCTGTCCTCATGAGTTTTTTCTCTTTTTTTTTTTTTGTTCAATCCTTCCCACCTCCCCCCAACCAAATGTTTTTGCACAGCAAAGCAAAGCATCAACAAAATGAAAAGACAACACACTGAATGGGAAAATATATTCATCAATACATCTGATAAGGGGTTAATACCCAAAATTTATAAAGAACTTGTAAAACTCAACACCAAAACTACAAAAAATCCTGTTAAAAATGAGCAAAGGACCTGAATACACACTTCTCCAAAGAGGACATACAGAAAGCCAATAGATATATGAAAAGACGATCCAAGTCACTAATCATAAGAGAAATGCAAATTAAAACTACAATGAGATATCACCTCAGACCTGTCAGAATGGCTGTCATCGGTAAATCAACAAACAAATGTTGGCAAGGATGTGGAGAAAAGGGAACCCTCATGCACAGTTTGTGGGAATACAGAATGGTGCAGTTACAAGCATTATATAATTATCTCAAAAAATTAATAATGGAACTTTCTTATGACCCAGCAATTCCAATTCTGGGAATTTATCTGAAGAAACCCAAAACATTTATTTGAAAGAATATATGCACCCCTATGTGCCGTGTAGCATTATTTACAATAACCAAGATTTGGAAACAGCCCAAGTGTCCATCAGTAGAGGAGTGGATAAAAACACCGTGGTACATTTACACAATGGAATACTACTTGGTCATAAAAAAAAGAAGGAAATCTTATCCTTTGTAACAGCATAGATGGACCTGGAGAGCATTATACTAAGTGAAATAAGACAGTCAGAGAAAGACAAGTACCATATGATTTCACCCAGAGCTTTATAGTTGGCAGAAGGGTCATCATTACTTACAGCTTTGGGGACTTTTTGTCACAGAGACACAGACATGTTGCTTTCTGACTTTGGCTATGGAATTTGTGCCCTTTGACTCACATGAGCTGGACTTACACAGTAGTTATCTGGTTTGATGAGTCCATCTTATTCAGGCATTTGCTGCCTCCATTATCAAGATACTACTTTTTAGGTTATCTTTCAGATTCAACAAAAAGGGCTAGCAGAGTTTCCCCAGGTGTAGGACTAACCGAAAAAAATTGTCTGGATTTCTTTGGGTCAATTTCTCATTCTCTAATGGTACACTTTCTTCATCATTAAAAACTGTTTTCAGGGCAGTAAGAGCATGAATGACAGTCATTGTCTCAACTTTGATTTCCCTGAGGATTTTCCCATCTCAGGGATTCTCATAAAGTCAGAAGCCACTGGAAAAACACTCTGAGACTTTTTACTGTCATCTCTGAATTGATCTAAGGTTGACATGATAGACTTCAGGAGGAGCTAAGTCTTATGACAGTACAGTATTGCTATTTTCCTTAACAAATATCGCATGCCTTGCTCCCTGGTCTCCCAAGTGAACCAGCCGAAGTTCTAACCCATCATAGGAACACATTTCCCTCTTTTATGTTCATTGTAGTGATGTAGATATGTGTCTTTGTGATTGTTGTTTGAAAGGTACCAGAATCTTCTGCTCATCCATGGTGAATCTTAGTATTAGTTGTTACAATAAAGTAGATCTGAGGCTGATCACCAGATTGACAAAGAAGTTTCCCCTGTGCGAGGGAGAGTTAAAAAAAATTGTATACCTTTGGAGCAACTGCCTTTGAATGTATTTCCTAGTACTGAACAAGCAGCCCCCTCACCTACTCATCCATATTGATAGACAATAGAGTACAAAATCATTTACTGCCAAGTCAATCATACAAGTTAGTTAATATGTTCACTACCAATTCACATGGACTTCACTCAAATTCTGTTAATTGGCTAGATTAACATTTTTTTTCTTCCTTCATCTTCCAGAAAGCCTCCACTTAACAGCTAATAAATTAGTCTAACATAGTTTCATGAAGGCAGGTAAAAGAGACAAGAATCCTGGATTAGAGACAAATAAGTTTATTAGTCATAGCAATAGCAATAACCAGAATATCAGCATTTTCTTGTGTTGGTTCCCCAAGCCTCAATCCCCACAAAATGACATAAAGAGGGCCAGGCAACACCTGTACACACAATCATTTGTGTTACAAGAGAGTAACTCTGAGTTTAGGAAATCTGAATATTTTAAAATGGTAATCAAGCATCCCTGCCCTTTGTTCTAAGGCTGTTTGCTATGCAAATGTCCTTGAAAAGGTAGTTCAGAACAAAGACAACCTGTGCCTCTGCTCATAAAATATGTAGAAATGTGAGATCTGTAGAGATTATTTCCCAATAAAATAATAGCCAGATTTGACTGTATGGTTGAGTGGTTGTGGTGAAAAGCAAGAAAATATTTTTGACAATTAAAGCATAAGAAACTGGCTGATACATACATGGGATGGGTCAGTTATGTGCTTATTAAATTCACCACAGATGATAACATAAACTTGTGTGGATTAAGACACTGATTTAAATTCTGACATCTTCAATGAATGAAGAAGAGTTATCTGGGAGTTATTTCTAGAAGATAATTATAAATCCTTCACTTGATGACATGAAAATTTCCAAGGCATCTGTTCCCGTAGTCAGTCCATGGTGTAATATATAAGAAAGGTTACATTTTTTTAATTTATGTATTAAAAAAATTATTTTGTTAATCCTCACCTGAGGATATTTTTCCATTGATTTTTAGAGAGAGTGGAAGGGAGAGAGAGAGAGAAACATCGATGTGAGAGAGACACATTGATTGGTTGCCTCCTCTACGACCCTGACCTGGGCCAGGATCTAACTTGCAACTATCCCCCAACCCACATACAAATAGTCTTTGTGTGTACATGTGTGTATGGAGATATATATGTGTGTGTGTGTGTATACACATATATAAATACTTATATATATACACACACATATAGTATCACATATACACATCCATAAATATACCTTACATATACAATGTTATTTTCTTTCATTATATATATTTCATATATGTACATATGAACATTAAGCTTTAGTTCTATATTAATTATTTAACAATATAACAGCTTATAATCAAGTTAGCCTTTGTGCAGTGGGCTGACATCATCATTGAGAAAATAAAAAAATTCAATTCCAGATTTTATAATATGAGCAGGGTACCAAATGTGCCAAGTATTCCGCTCTTATATTAATGGATACATGAATGAAAAGGAAATTGCATAAATTACTTCTCTTTATATATTAGGATAGTGTAACTTATAATTAATACCCTAGGCTAACAAATATTGTGGACCTTGTAGTTTAAAAGTGATCTCCATAAAAAACAAACACTATGAAACCCCACAATTGATCTTTTTACACTTATATGACTTGCAGATTTTTAAATAAAATGTGATTTGTTTCCCATAGGCATAGTATTTTTAATGTTTCTAAATATTATAAATAATGTTGATAGTTAATGTTTTATAAATTTGAAGGAATATTAGAGAATTTAAAGCAAAAGATTTTGAAATGTTCAAAATGTGTTGTTTTTTTTTAATTTATAAATTTGTAGGATTCTTCAATTCCTTATTCTCAGTTAAAAAAAATAACTTGCTATCTCACCCTACTGTCTTCTTTTTGTAACTTTCTCTATTCATTGAAGTATAATTTACTTAAAGTAAAACTAATTTTTTTCCGGATGGTTTTATAAGTTTGGACAACTCATGTAGCCTTGTAACTGCAATCAAGAGGAAGATTGGTTCTATTATCACAAAACATTTCTTTGTGTGCTTTCATAGCTATTTCTTCTCCCCAGACTGTGGCAACTACTTATCTGTTTTTTGCTACAATAGTTTGGCTTCTTCAAAATGTCATATAAATGGAATAATTCACTTTGTAGACTTCTGAGTATGGCATCTTTCATTTAGCAAAATGCACTTGAGACTCAAAGACATTGTTGAATAGTTTCTTTTTTGTTTCTTTTTTTTGGTTCAGTATTACTCCATTCTATGGATATATCAAAGTTGAAAAACCATTGGGTTTCATTTATTTATTTACTATTTGTGGTGATTAAAAATAAATATTTCATATAGGTTTTCATATGAAGCAAGAGTTTGTTTCTCTTGCATAAATACTCTAGGAGTCAAATTTCTGGATCATATGGTAAGTATATTTGTCCAATTGTACTTTCCATACCTATGTTAAAAAGAAATTGACTACATGTATGTGAATAAATTTTTGGCTTCTCCATTCTATTCCATTTATTTATTTGTACATAACTTCACCAATACCAAATCAGCTCTTTCTCAGCTCATAATTAGGGTAACCACATTGTTTATTGTCAAAGTTTTGGGAGTACAATGTATAACTATCACTAATTACATGTGACAACAAAAACAACAAAATTGCTCAGGTAACCCTAACTGTAAGGTCAAGGTATGACATGGAAGGTTCAGGGGGTCTGTCATTTGGCTCTATTGTGTGAATTTAGGATATCATATTCCATAACCAGAAGTGTGACATTTCATCCTAATCTGGAAGTAGAAAGACGAACTGGCACAGATGGATTTTGGCTTGTGTGGCATGAGGACCACTGCAGGCAGTATGAGGTTTGCATGGCACCAGTGAAGGCTATGGCAACACTGTCCAGCAGGTGGGCAGTACCAGTGAAAAGAAGAAAGTGATCAAGGGAATTGGAAAAATTATACAGGATTTATGCCTAATATATCTGCATTACCCAAAATGTTTTGCAAAGCATAATAATCTATGTAATTATAACTTAAATAGCTAAAATTTTTTAAATTTTGAATTACTATGAGCCAGGAACCATTGTAAATATTGTGCATGATTTACTTAATTCTCAAATAAATTATGAAGTGGAAACTGTTTTAATTGACATTTTATAGAAAGAAAAACAGATACAAACAAACAAAACACATAGCCAGTATTTAAACTCAGATACTTGGGATCAAGAACTTCTCATTTTAATCATAATGTTTTTGAGCTCTCACTATTCTCTACCATATGTAAAATACCTCTATTAATTATAAAATATTACATAAATATTAATACTTATAGTTGTTAGCATAACAAATATTATCAACCTTGAGATCTTTAGAATTTAAAAAATGTTTTTTCTACACATTTTACTAAAATATCCCCAAACATTTTATTTTAATTATCATTTATATTTCTCAAATACCTACATCACTACTGTATTTTTTATTGCTGGGGGGTTAGGTCTTTGAAAATTCTATAACTTCTTGGAATCACAGTCTTTCATGTATAAATTAGTTTTAAATTAGGTGTTTTGGTGGCAATACCGATTAGTTCAACACACACATTTTCATCCTCAATTAATTACTGTTGCTGTGTTATTATTATTGTTTTTTAAATATTTTTTCTTTATTGACTTAAAGAGAGAGAGAGAGAAACATTGATGAAAGAGGACATCGATGGGCCACCTCCTGCATGTCCCTCACTGGGGATCAGGCCCACAAACTGGGCATGAGCCCTGACAGGGAATCAAATCAGCAACCTCTTGGTACATGGGTTGATGTTCAACCACAGCCACACCAGCGGGCTGTTATTTTTATTATCTCCTTTTGTGACTATTAACAAAAATAATCCAAATTTAATAGGCAAAGAATAAAATGAAAAATACTTTTCAAATAATTCACTTAATAATGTTTGTCATTAAGAGAATAGGTCATAACAAAACAATAAAAATGTATTTTAAAATAATATATAACTATTTATTTATCATTTTATTAGCTGTTGCATAGGTATTGTCTTGATGTTAAGATTTTCATTAAAATGAAAAAGTGCTATACAGTATATTGTTTTAATATAGTTTTAACTGAAATATATACAAGATTTATAAGAGTGCCTTTATTAGACTGAAAAAAGAACACATTATTAAATAAAAATGTTGCCCAGCCCTTGTGGCTCAACCTAATATCATTGTTTCTATAATTCAGAGCAAAGTATTATATCAACAATGCAACCTTGATATTTATCTCTGATGAGATGGTATTTCAAAGCCTTAACATAATATAATCCTGAAAGGAGAGGGAAAATGGTGACAGAATGAATGGAGTTACACAGACCATCTCCCAGGACCAAACTGGAATTAGAACTAAAATAAAGACAAGTCACCTGGAAAAACCAACAAAAGAGCAGTTGGAGGGAACCCTTATAACCAGGGACATAAAGAGGATCCCAAATTTAGACTGGTAGGAGCTGCAGAGGCTTGAGAGGGCTGGATGGGTGCACATGGGCAGCAGCTGAGGGCTGTCTTAGCTGTGAGCAGTTCCCTCTGAGAAGTCAGGGGTTAAAACTCCAAGATGGCTCCCCAGCACAGAATGGCAGAACAGAGAAAGACTTCCATGTAATACCAGGCTGAGAAAATCACCAGAGAAAAAGTTTTATCCAGCAGGGAGAGGCACAGGGAACACCAGCACTTCCCTGAAGGACTAGTGCACTAAATTACAGCTACAGCCACTCACCTTGGGCTCCAGCAGGGGGAGGGCAGACTGGACTGGAACTGTGTGAGGAGAGTTGGGGGTTCGTGGCACTAGGGAGAGAGCTGGGAAGGAGGCCATCAGGAGTTCTATGCTGAATCACTCCTTCATAGGACAGTAACCATCTTCCTCAAAAAGCCCCTTGTCAGAGCTGCTTTAGCCTGGGGGAGAAGCAACTGCTCCTCCCAAGGGAATTTAACATCACCCGCCCTGGAGAAGAGTGACCTGAAGCTCATTAACAGCCAGAGACTACCAGCAAGCCAGTAGGAGGCAGAAACGAGATTCTGAAAGTTTTGAGCCTTGCACCTGGCTCTCAGTGTTGGCGGTTGTGGCTCTGGGATCTGAGCTCTGAAGGCTGAGGCCTGGGTCCCTGTGCTGAGCCAATAAACCACACTGCAGAAACCATTTTCTTCTCAAAGCATCTTTACCCCAGGGGAAAGAAATTGCCCCACCCACTGGGAATCCTCTTACCCTTCCCACACGAGGGATTTTTCATTCAGCTGAGGGCTACAGCTTGAGGCTCATTATGTAACTGAGACTAATAGTCAGCCTGCAGGCAAAAACTCTGGGATAATTGAATCTTTGCTTGGCCTGGGACTCTACCCAGGAAAGTAAGACTAGACATTGGTGTTTAGCGTGGTCCCTTTCATACTCATCCAAACCCAGCAGAGGGAGACACAATTAGTGGAACACCGACATACACATTTGGCAGGCTCCAAACTCTGCTGAGATAGCCAAAATGGTGAAACAAAAAAACAAATCCCAAATGAAAGAACAAGAGAATTCTACAGAAGAAGGGATACTTGAAAAGGAGTTAAGCAAGTTATCAGAGGTAGAGTTCAGAGTAATGATTATGAGGAAGCTCAACAGCATGAGTAAAGATATAGAAACAATAAAAACCACCATTTGGAAATGAAAAACCACCAAACAGAAATGAAGAATGACATAGCAGAAATAAAGAACATATTGGAAAGAATAACCATCAGATTAAAGGAAGCTGAGGATCAGATCAGCAAATTAGAAGACAGGGTAGAAAAAAATCACCCAACCAGAGAACCAAAAAGAAAAAAAAAAAAAAAACAGAGGGACAGTTTAAGAGAGCTGTGGGACAACATGGAACATGACAACATACGCATCATAGGAGTTCCAGAAGAAGAGCAAGGGTTAGAGAGTATATTTGAAGAAACAGTGACAGAAAACTTCCCTAACTTGGTGAAGGAAAAAGACATACAAGTTCAGGAAGCATAGAGAGCCCCAACTAAGAAGAACCCAAAGAGGCCCACACCAAGACACATCATAATTAAAAATCCAAAAATTAAAGACAAAGAGAGAATCTTAAAGGCAGTAAGAGAAAAGCAACAGGTTACCTACAAAGGAGCCCCCATAAGGCTATCAGCTGATTTCTCAACAGAAACATTACAGGCCAGAAGGGAATGTCATGAAGTATTCAAGGTAATGAAAAACAAGGATCTGAATCCAAGACTACTCTATCCAGTGAGGCTATCATTCAAAATAGAAGGTGAAATAAAGAACTTCCCAGACCAAAAAAAAAAAAAAAAAAAAATGCTAAGGGAATATATTAGCACCAAACCAGGACTGCAAGAAATGTTAAAAACTCCTTTTTAACATTTTTAACAGTCCTTTTTAACCTATAATAAGCAGAAGAGAGAGAAACATAACCATAATAAATAAACATGGCAATAAATAAATATTCATCACTAATAACCTTAAATGTAAATGGATTGAATGCTCTGATCAAAAGACACAGAGTAGCTGATTGGATAAGAAAGCATGACTCATATATATGTTGTTTACAAGAGATCAATGAGCTCAGATGGTGTGGCTCAATGGTTGAGCATCAACCCAAGCACCAAGAGATTGCCGGTTCAATTTCCAGTCAGGGCACATGCCCAGGTATGGGCCTGATCCCTAGTGGGGGGCATGCCAGAGGCAGCCAATCCATATTCCATCTCATAGATGTTTCTTTCTCTCTTTCTCTCCCTTTCTCTCTCTAATATTAATAAAGAAAAAAAATTAAAAAACAAAAGATCAATGAAACAAAGAGCTGGTTCTTTGAAAAGATAAACAAGATTGATGAACATTTAGCCAGACTCACCAAGAAGCAAAGAGAGAGGACCCAAATAAACAGAATCAGAAATGAAAGAGGAGAGGTAACAACTGACACCACAGAAATACAAAGGATTGTTAAAAAATACTATGAACAATTATACGCCAACAAATTGGACAACCTAGGCAAAATGGACAAATTTCTAGAATCACACAGTCTTCCTATACTGAACTAGGAAGAGAGAGAAAACGTGAAAATCAATAACAACTAAGGAAATTGAAGCTGTAATCCACAAACTCACAGCCGTCAGAGGGGGAGGAGTTTGGGAGCTTGGTGAAAACGGGGAAGGGATTATGCAAAGGGAAAAGAAAAGCAACTCTTAGACACAGACAACAGTGTGGTGATTACCAGAGGGAAAAGGAGTTGGGGGAAGTAGAAGAGAGAGAGTAAGGGGGGATAAATGTTGATGGAAGGAGACTTGACGTGCAGTTGTGAACACACAATGCAATATACAGATGACGTATTATAGAACTGTATACCTGAAACCTACATAATTTTATTAACCAATGTCACCCCAATCAATTCAATTTAAGATAATTAGAAAATCAAATAGCTCAATTATCTTATACACAAAATACCAACTCTAAAATAAAATTGCAGTCATTGCATTATTTTATTAAAATAATTTTGAAATGTATTGTTGAAAATAATGTAAAACTATTTAGAAAATGTTTATACTACTTAAATTTATTCTCAAATATGTTGTTACTTTTCTGTTTGTTAGATATCTAAATATATGAATAAAACTATTGCTAAACTCAATGTTTTCTACAGCTTTTTAAACTTTGAACAATAATTAAATATTCACTGTCAACAAAAGTCATACAATTCAGAATTATTTGCCAAATTCATTTGACTGATAATAGGGCTAAAGAGTGCCAATACAATGAATAAATTGGGGAATATTCAAAGAACCAAAAATTTAAAAGCAGAACACCAGATATCTATATCTACCTATATTGCCAATAATTTTTGGATTTTGAAAGTTCAATTATAGAATTTACTAAACTACTACTGTGTAAACATTTCCTTGTAAAACCAGCAATCTTCTACCATTTCACTATTTCCATCAGTCTCCTGTATTACTTCTCATATTCTTGCATTTTTTATTAAGTCAAACAATAAATACTCCATGCCATGTTCATTTATGTAATACATTTCATAAATCGCACCTTGGGCTATGTAAGTGTCTGCAGTTATAAAGTGCAATATTTTTAAAACATAATTTTTCATAGAATATTATAGGCAGCACTTTCACAACAGTGTGAGTAAGGAGGAACAAGGCTGTTATTTGCAGTTTAGTGCCTGGGTCAGGTGTGTGGATTCGTTCAAGTGCAAAAGTGGCACCATCCTCTTAACTAATCCAGGTGGTGCAGGGAAAGGAGGGTAGCATATTTTGCATTGGATCATCATTCAAATACTATCTGGCAATCAGCTTTTGCTACAAAGTATAAAAGAAGGAAAATGGTGAGGTTCCATGTCAGTATCTCAGCTGAAATCTTTGGTGTCCAGGGAAAGGATGAGAAATAGTCTTATAAATGATAAGCATTGGGTTACGCTACAAAGAGAGCTGTAAAAATTCAAGTCTTGAGAAGTTCATAGAAACCTAAATTGCTTTGGAATATGCTAGACCACAGGGTTAAGAATTTGAGACTATCTTTTCTAGGTCTCATGTAATATAGGGGCCATAAAGCCATTAAGAATATATACAAACAGTCTCTATTATATACTAAATTATATTGGTATAAAAATGAATGTTATGTTTCTTCTCCCAAATTATCTTTTATTATTTATTTATTTATTTATTTATTTATTTATTTATTTATTTATTTATTTTTGGCTGTTGTCATTTCTTAATTTTTTTTTTATTTTTGTTACGGATGTTTCTCCTTTTTTTCCCCATTGACACCCTCCTCCCAATCCCGTCCCCCGCCCCAGCATTATTGTCTATGTCCTTGTTTACACATACATGTGTATAAATTCTGTTGTTTATCTCTTCCCTCTCCCCACAGCTACCTCTTCTGAGGTATCTTTTAAATAAAATAAGATAAATTTAATTAATCTTGTTTAATTTTTATTAATTCATTTTCTTTCAAATTTGCAAATGGTGTTTATTTATAAAATAAATGACTTAGTGGTCTATTTGGAGCAGTTTATTATTTCTAATCCCTTATGTCTCTGGACTATTTTTATAACACTATGTAGTCAAGGGCTTGTTCAACCCAGTTTTTTTTTTCCCCTCATCAGTCTTCTCTCTGATTAAATAATAGGTTATGTGTGAACTAAGGAGAAACTTAAATAAACTATTCTCCAATGAAAATATTCAGTTTCTTTCACATTTCACAGGGAAAATTTTAAAATCTGTTATTAAAGTATAGTTGACATACAATATTATATTAGTTTCAGTTGTACAACAAAAACAATTTGACATTTATATACCTTACGATGTGATCACCATAGGAAATCTAGTAACAATCTGTCACCATGCAAAGTTATTAAGATATTACTGATTATTTTCCCTATGTTGTACATTATATCCCCATGAGTTATTTATTTTGTAACTGGAAGTTTCTACCTCTTACTCCCATTCACCTTTTTTTACTCATCCTTTCACCCCTCCTCCCCTCTGGCAACTATCAGTTTGTTCTCTGTATCAGGGAAACTTTTTCTACTAGAGAAAAAAATATCTTTAGTTCCCTTGGATAATTCAAAAATTAGTTGTTAGGATGTGCCTATTACTGAGCAAGGAAGATGACAGGGTTGGACATATCTAATAGACTAAAGCCTGACATTTCTAAAAGACATGAAGTCCTTTTCCTCAAGCAGTTTTCAGAAGTGACATTCTATATGAAAGAACCTGATGCTTGACCTAGAATAGCAAAGGAAATCCCACAGGACTTGCAAACCTACTTTCCAAAACTTGAAAAGAGAAAGCACCCTTTGAGCTCTGCTTCTTAGAAAATTAATGAATGATTCATCCCAGTCAAGAATGAGTTAGGAGCTGCTGCAACCCACTTTTCGTACCCCTGTGGCTACGTTATATATAAATAGGAGGTGAGAAAAGCTGTATGTTAATTATAATATTGAGTTTGAATTAAAATAAATAAATAATGTGTCACTATGTCACTAAGTAAATCTGTGTTTTACCTAAGAGAGTAAATGTAGCCTTGATAAATACAAATTTACTTGACGAAAATTTTTTTTTTCTGTTCTGTGTACAGGTACCCTATAAAGAGATAATATTTGATTTTGATGGAAGATCAAACAGTTATCTTAAACACATCTCTCTTTTATTTCTACCTTTATTTAACCAGTGAACAAGGCAGAGATGGAAGTCATTAGCTATGTACTAAGATGATTAAAGTTGTTCACTGGTGTTTAAATAAACCAATCAGGACATCTGAATCAGACTTACCAACTTAGATTTGATGTGTTGAGATGCCCGGAGCACATGCATTTGGAAAGTAAAACCAACTAAAATCTTTGGTGTTTTGGGAAAGGACGGAATGATTTGAAATCACTGTAAATGTCTAAGTACCACAATTAATGTATAAAACTTATTTCAGCTGTTGTAATAGCATCTCCAAGGTAGAACAGGTTAAATGCTTTCCTCTGTTGGCTATTTATAACAATACATTTTTATTTCTCATGTCTTCTGGTTTCTGCTCCTTGTACATTATTGTTTACGAAGAATCCACACACCACTCCCATGAATGTCAGCTAACAGACAAATTAATATGCAGAATAATAATTATTGTTTTAAAATTTATTATTGACCAATTTACAAGTATGTAAATGATCTTTAGTTATTTTAGGGATTGGACTTATTCTCTGAGTACCTAGAGAATATGTAAAAATTCTTATATTTTCCTTGCTATTTGACACAGATTTGACTATTCTGACATATCTGATATTTGTATGGAAAATAATACAATAATTAATAATACTACATATATAAGCTGTATTTTGCATACTCACAACTGTAAAACTACTTTCACTCCACCCTGAATTTCACAGAGAAAAGGATTATTATATATGTAATGGAAAAAAGATAATCTGAAGGATTCAGATTTTGCCTGTGTGTAATATACTGTGTATTTTATATTACATATATATATATATTCAAAATGGGGTGTTCGTGTTAAAATAACACCAATAAAAGTTCACATTAAAATTACTAGAGAACATGGGGATATATTTGATATACAATGCTTTTGTGTAGGCAGATTTTTGTAAATACCTTTAATTTAAAAATGCATGCATTATCTTTCAAAGTTTCTTACAAGTGTTCTCTGCCAATGTCATAGGCACATTATTTGAACTAAGTGGGAGAACTGTTCCAATTCAGGTATATTCTATTGCTTACTGTCCCTATATATCAATTTTAATAAGTAATTTGTAAAAATTAAGACATATTTGAGTTTAAATTACACAGATTATTTGGAAAAAGACATGCTTATATGTATCTCCATAAGCAGAAAACAAAAGCAATTATTATTGACACCTGAACACCACATGGTCTATATAACATGTATAAAACCTATGGAGAAAAGTGAATTAGAACAGGTATATTAACATAAACGGAACTGACATAAAAGTATAAGGGAAAGAAACACTGAAAATATATTTTAAACATTATCTTGATATTTTGTAATAATCTGATATTAACCATTTTGTTCATTGAACTGTTTAAAAGTGAATTTTATTTATAAAAAATTTAGTGATTTTCAGCCCCATGAATTTTAAGTCCTATACTTCTTCAGTCTTAATATTCAAAAAAATTTAAACTGAAAATTATAAAGATTCATGTTAATATTATTTGTACTAAATTTTTGTCCTGCTTTAATATATGTTTTATTTTTAAAATGTAGGTTAACTTAAATGGCACAGCCTCACTAAAATCCCAGGGATTTTAATATAAATTATTCCCAACATAAAAATTATAAGTACCAAAAAATGTTACTTTGCAATATAACAAAATAAACTTTCTGTGATTTCATCTTCCATCTCTTGAATTATCTTATATAATGTTAGTTTGCTAACATTTGATTGCATGGTCCCCATTCAGAAACAGTATCTCTTTCTCTCTGTCTCTCTTTTTCTCTCTTCCTTTGCTATAAAAGGAACAAAACAGAAATGAAGTTTCTATCTAGTACAGCATTGGAAGCATGGCAGGCGTTTAATGAACGTGTCCTGCAGTGATTTAACCAATGTGAAAACGCAATTAACAGAGATGCTCTAAACAGGAACGTTTCTATTCTTATTAGGTTCAACTCTTATTTATATAAATGTGTGTTAAGCATATTATTAATCCACTTATGATTTTTTATTGAATTTACCTTTATTTGCCATATGGGATAAATTCATGATCACATGGTAAGGTTTATAAATGCTGGATTCCTCCATTATATTGCACACCTGAAACTAATATAATATTGTGTGCCAACTATACTGTAATAAAAAAGTTAATACTTTTAAAAAGAAAGGTAAATACTTTTAAAAAGAATGTAAAAGTTAATACTTTTTACATTCAGTTTATGTTTCTACAAAGAGGAAGGCCACTGCATTTTTGGTATACTGTGGGCTACTTTTTTTTAACTAAGTATTTGTTTACTTGAATAGATCAGAAGAAATGAGAAAGATAATTTGGAGAAAAATACTTTCTTAAATTTATATTATTTTATTTTGTCCATCACCATTTATACTCTCTATTCCCTCTTCCACCTCCACCGCCCCACTACCCCATAAACATCACACTGTTGTCTATATCCATGAGTTCTCTCTCTTTTTTTTTTTCTTTTTTGCTCAATCCCTCTACATAGCCCCAATCCCTGCCCCCCACCCCCACCAGAGCAGTCTGCCTGCTCTCTATGAATCTGTCTTTATTTCGCTGCTTGGTAGTTCAATTTGTTCATTAAATTCCACATATAAGTGAAATCACATGGTACTTGTCTTTCTCTGACTGGCTTATTTTACTTACAACAATACTATCCAGATCCATCCATGCTGTTGCAAAGAGTAAGATCTCCTTCTTTTTTACAAGTGCATAATATTCCATTGTGTAAATGTACCACTGCTTTTTTATCCACTCATCTACTGATGGGCACTTGGGCTGCTTCCAAATCTTGGCTATTGTAAATAATACTGCAATGAGCATAGGGTTACATATATTCTTTTGAATTAGTATTTTGGGTTTCTTTGGATATATTCCCAGAAGAGGATTTACTGGGTCATAAGGTAGTTTCATTTTTAATTTTTTGAAGAAACCTCATACTGCTTTCCACAGTGGCTGCACCAGTCTGCATTCCCATCAACAGCGCAGGAAGGTTCTTTTTTCTCCACATCCTCATCAGTACTTATTGTTTGTTGATTTATTGATGATAGCACTTCTAACAGGTGTGAAGTGATATCACATGGAGTTTTAATTTGCATTTCTCTGATGATTAATGACATTAGAATGGTACTGGCATAACAACAAACATAAGTCAATGGAACAGAATAGAGAGCCCAGAAATAAATCCTCACCTTTATAGATAATACTTGACAAAGGAGGCAATAATTTACAATGGACTAAAGATAGTGTATTCAATAAATGGTGTTGGGGAAATGGGACAGATACGTGCAAAAAATAAAATAAAATTAGACCATCTTCTTACACCTCACAGAAGAATAAACTCAAAATGGGTTAAAGACTTAAAGGTAAGACTTGAAACCATAAAAATCCTAGAAGAAAACATAGGTGGTAAAATCTTGGATATTTCTCACAGCAATATTTTTTTTTCCTGATATATCTTCTTAGGCAAGGAAAACAAAAGAAAAAATAAGCAAATGGGACTACAACAAACTAAAGAATTTTTGCACAGCAAAGAAAACCATCAACAAAATGAAAGGACAACCCACTGAATGGGAGAACATACTGGCCAATGAGACATCTGAGAAGGGTTAATATCCAAATTTATAAAGAACTTATAAAACTCAACTCCAAAAAAAAACAAACAATTCAATTAAAGTTTGGACAAAAGACCTGGACAGACACTTCTCCAAAGAGGACATAATGATGGTCAATAAACATATGAAAAAATACTTTTGAATAACAAACTTCTCGAGCAAACTTTGATTATAAATAAAATGTTCAGATTACTTAAGTCACTCCCTTTCTGTCTTTAAGCCCTCAGCTACAGAACTCTTACATGATATTCAAATCATAACTTTCAGATGGGCCAGTTATCTCTATGAAGCAATGTGATGAGAAAAAAAAAAGAAAAAGAAATATTATCTTGTCAACTATCACAGCACTTATGGTTCTATGTTAATGTCACTGACCTGGTTAACGGTGATGTAATTGAATATTCCTTTTTCTCTTTAATATATATCATTTCTGCAATTAAAAGATACATTTATTCTTAACTTCAAAATTCATTCCTTCTTTGGACTACGCATGATTCTAAATAGTTTCAGATGGCAGAATGTGCCATTAGGGCCATGTTTGAAAGAAAATGTGTTTATTTATAATTTTCATATCAATCTCTGATCTAACCTCTCACCTCTGAAATAATTTTGCTTATGAAAGTTTTATAAAAGTAGGATTTATTTTGGATAATTCATTAGGCTTGAATGCCTTTTTTCTTTCTTACTATGGATTCAATATTCAGAATCCTGTAATAAAATGGCAATTGCCAATATTTAATACAACTTCATTTTGATTGTAGTTTATTCCCTCAATATTGCTTAGTTTTCATTTTCTAAATGCTTCTAGGGATCATATAGTTGTTGATTTGAATTTACATGGAGATAAACACATTAAGTCACTACAAATGCAAATTCCTTCACACACTAAACTGAATCAAATGTACATAATGTTGACAGGGGTTTGAGGTTGAGAATCCAATTTTCACTTGATATAAATTTCTCTACAAGTGTGAAAAACAATTTAGAGAAAATGATGTTCTAAGTAATTTTTATTTGTTTTAGATTTATGTGCAGCAAATAGTCATAAACTGAAGAATAATCTTGGAACTCCTTCAGCTCAAGTATATCTGGGCTACAAGAGGCTAAAAAAATCCAAGCCACTCACCTGTCTAGGATTACATAAGTTTGAAGCTAGAAAATCATTTCTCATTGTACATTATGGTTCATTGTCTTTCTGGTTAAAGTCAAATATCTTTAAACTATGTTAAAATAAGAACTTCTAATTATAGGTGGAGCAGGTATGGTTGAAAAAATTCAACTCATTGATGCATAGTCTTATATTAAGAAAATTTAAATGTGCAAAAGGATGACTGCATGTCATTTAAATGCCATAGATTAACACAGGGGCCAGCAAGTTATAGCTAGCTGGCCAAAGCTGACCAACAGTGTGCTTTTATTTTTTCCATTGATTTTTATTTTTATTTTTCAGAGAGAGTGGAAGTGAGGAAGAGAGAGAGAGAGAGAGAGAGAGAGAGAGCGCGCAAGAGAAACATCAATGGTGAAAGACACACAACTATTGGTTGCCTTCTACACAGCCCTGGTCAGGACGGGGGGAAACCTGCAACCTAGTCATGTGCCCTTGACTGGAATCGAACCCATGACCTTTTGGTCGGCAGGCTGATGCTCTCATCGCTGAGCCAAACTGGCCAGAGCCAACCATGTGTTTTTATATGACCTACAGTCTAAGATTGTGTTACACATATTTAAGCATTGAAAAAAATTAAAAGAAGAATATGCTGTGACACCTAAAATTTATATGAAATTCAAATATCAGTGTCCATGAGAAAAATTGTTTGAAACACAGTTATGCTCCTTTGTTTTGTTTTGTTTTTATTTTCTGTCTACTTTTTCACAATGATAGAGTTGAATAGTTGCATCAGAGACCATAATTAGCCTTTCACACTCACCCCCCCCCACACACACATGCACCCATTGATGGCCCCTAACCTAACAGACCAAGTATAATTTATTATTGACTGTTGAAGTTTCTTGAAGTTACAGTTTAAGATGTAGATACATATATTTTTTTGGTCAGGAGAGATGAAAATGATTTCTATTGATTAGTGAAGGTAACCACAAAGGTTATGGTATTATTGTTCCATGCAACATTAATCAATTTGTTTTCCAACTTACAAACTTTTCTTAAATGGCTATAAAATATAAAATTATATTCTAAAGAGCTTCACATCTTGTAAATTCTCTATTTAATGAGTTAAATAAAACTGAGTAATGCCTGTCTGTATTTTTTAAAATTTATTTTAACAGTATTATACATATCCCCCATTTCTTCCCACTTACCACTTTTGCCCCCATCCACTCAGTCCCTGCCTCATCCCAGGCATTCCCCACGCTATTGTCTGTGTCCATGGACTAGGCATATATGCACGTATATTCTATAATTAATCTCTTCTGGTTCCCTCCATTCCCTCTAATATCTGTCATTCTGTTCCATGAATCCATGCCTCTGGACTTATTTTGTTCATCAGTTTATTTTGTTCATTAGACTCCACATATAAGTGAGATCATGTGATACTTGTTTTTCTCTGACTGGCTTATTTCACTTAGCATAATACTCTCCATGTCCATCCATGCTGTCACAAAGGGTAAGAGATCCTTCTTTTTTACAGCTGCATAGTATTCCATTGTATAAATGTAACACAGCTTTTTTTTATGTACTCATCTACTGATGGGGTGTTTCCAGATCTTACCTATTGTAAATAACACTGCTATGAGCATTGGGGTCCATATATTCTTTCTTATTGGTGTTTTGGGATTCTTAGGACACATTCCCAGAAGTGGGATCACTGGGTCATAGAGCCATTCCATTTTAAATTTTTTGAGGTAACTCTATAGCACTTTCCACAATGGCTGCAGAATTCTGCATTCTCACCAACAGTGCAGCAGCATTCTCTTCTCTCCACATCTTTGCCAGCACTTGTTGATTTATTGATGACGGCCACTGTGGCAGGTGTGAGGTGATATATAATTGTTGTTTTAATTTGCATCTCTCTGATGATTAGTGACGATGAGCATTTTTTTCATTTGTCTATTGGCCATCTGTATGTCCTCTTTGGAAAGTGTTTATTCAGGTCTGGTCTGTGTTTGTATGAGAGGCATGTTTTAAACATTTTTTTTTTAATCCTCACCTGAGGATATTTTCCCATTTATCTTCACATAGAGCTGGAGGATGGGAGAGGGAGAGAGAGAAACATCGATATGAGAGGGACAGATCAACTAATTGCCTCCCGCACAACCCCGACCAGGGCGGGGGACAAACCGCAACCGAGGTACATGCCCTTGACTGGAATCGAACCCGTGACTCATTGGTCCGTGGGCCAACACTCTAAGCACTGAGCCAAACCGGCCAAGGCACTTTTAACTTTTTAAAAATGATACTTTTACACATGACATTATTTAGTTTTTCTAGTAACTCTAACATATATATTCTATTAAAACAACTTTCCTTATGGAAAATGCGTACCCTGAGTAGGAAACAATTATTTCAGTAAATATTTATTAGTAAGACTTAAACCTATCTATTTCAACATTTCAATCGTATTTGACCCAAATGATATCCTCAGTCACTAAGAAATGGTATCGCCTCAATGTCTTACTGAGGTGAAATTTATAATATGATTTCTCATACTCTTCCTGTCTTTCCTTGGTGTCTTACGCGTTTGGCATAGAATGAAAAAGGAAAAAGCTGAGTTAAATGTAGCTCCATGTGCCCCATAGGAGTTGGTGGTGCTGATTTTTAATAGGTTGGAATATGAAGAGCACCTAGTAAGTAGTGGCAAGGGTGCTTTTCTCATTCTATTGGTCATCAACAACAGAATGTGTGGCTGATGGGAACTTACGTTTACACATACCTTCAATCGTTATCAGCTGACTTCACCCCATCTTCATCTAATTTCTTTATGTCCTGTCTTCCTGTATAATTACTGTTGTTCTTTCAACAAAATCTCTTGTACTTTGGAGGCCCATGAGTATATATCGCATATACTCATCTCATATTTTTTTTTAGATTCAGAGCATAGGCAAGTAGGTATTATCAGACTAATATCTATTCACCAATTCTAGCTGAAACACTCTCTGCACCAGCCAGATAGCAAGTCTGATGATTAAAGAGTCAATAATCTAAGGCACAAAATAAGTCTTCTCTTCTTGCAAATACCTACAGCAAAATGATTTTGTCTTTCCCCTTCAAAGAGAACAAGTCTGTCCTCCATCCATCCTTGATGAGGGGAATGGGGAAAAAGATAACATCCTATGGCAAATATTAAAATGCTACTGCTAGGAGAAAACCTTCATTTTATGTTTGCCTTCCCACTCCTTTCCCATACCCCCTGTTCCTGCCAATCTCTGCTCTAAAAGATTTTCAAAAAAGTTCAGAATTGTTAGTACCTGGATTTATGGAAATGAGCACAGCAATAATCAGGTGCTCTTTGAATTTAGTTTTAATTTGTTAATGATGTGCCCAGCTGGTGTGGCTCAGTAGATTGAGCATCATTTCATGGACTGAGAGGTCCTGGTTCAATTCCTGGTCAGGGCACATGCCTAGGTTGTGGGTCAAATCCCCAGTGGGGGGCATGCAGGAGGTGGCCAATTGATGTTCTCTCTCATCGATGTTTCTATCTCTCTCTCCCTTCCTCTCTCTCTAAAAAATCAATAAAAATATATTTAAATAAATAGTTAATGACGTTGTTTTCAATATTGCATACTATCCATTCTTTTTTTTTAATTTTTTTTCTTTATTGATTTTAGAGAGAGAGAAAGGGAGAGGGAGAGAGAGATAGAAACATTGATGGGATCGGGCCCACAACCTGGGCATGTGCCCTGACCGGGAATCGAACTGGCGACCTCTTGGTGCATGGGTCGATGCTCAACCACTGAGCCACACCAGCTGGGCACACTATCCATTCTTAAAATCTCAACCAATACTTCCCATCATCCTCTTACCTATGATAACACTTTTTTTTTTTAAATGTGTGAACATTCTTATCTTAAGTCAGAGAGAGAATTGGGCAGAGTTCACTGGGCGGCTAAATGAAATGGAAGAAAGTCAACATTTCTCAAAGATAGCAAAATATATTAAGGCTTTGTAAGAAAATATGAAAAATAATAGGCCTCTAATGTTTCCCAAGTTTCCTGTTTCACATTTTAAGCATGAAGTACTGGTAGAAAAAACATTTATGTTCTTACAAGTAACTGTGTGAGATGAATTTATTATTATTATTTTCTTTTTTTAAATATTTTTTTATTGATTTTAGAGAGAGAGGAAGGGAAAGAGAGAGAGATAGAAACATTGATGAGAGAGAACATTGATTGGGCGCCTCCTGCATGCCCCCCACTGGGGATTGGACCCACAACCTGGGCATGTGACCTGACCAGGAATCCAACCGGCGACCTCTTATGCATGAGTTGATGCTCAAACACCGAGCCACAATGGCCAGGCCCGTGTGAGAAGAATTTAAAGTTCACAGGTAGTTTTAAGTCTTTTATGTATTACTTAGCCAAAACATAAACTATATACTTAGAGGAAGCCCTGTAGGCTTGGGTGGTGAGCTCTCTCTTCCACTGAGATAAATTGAAATGCAACTGGTTCAGAGATGCTCTTCAGCCTTAGGGAGCCTAAATGACTTGAATTTATATATTGCAAAACCCACTCAAGAATGTCAAGGTGGATCACTCTTATTGTCCCAAAGAAATGATAACAGATTTATAAATCATCTCAACATTCTTGAAATTATCTTATTTTAAGTTGATTAATTGAAATAGCACCTCAGTGTGCATAACTTTATTGAAGAATATTATGACTGTAAATATATATTTTATAGCTAAATATAAACAACAATGAAATTTATATTTTTAGAAAGTTTTCAATCTGCCTGTTTAATCTTCAGCAAATACCATTACTGTCATCAAAACCAGACACTTAAATAAATTATTAGTGTTAAAAAAAATCATATTTAAAAGCACATATTTACAAAATTCAATTTTTCCTGAGAGATCACAAATGTCACATGTAGATATCAAAATAAAAATAAATTTACATTTTGTAGCATCTAATCTTTACAGGCAAGGTTTAAATAAAAATAATTATATAAATAGAATTTAATTATTCTAAATCTATTCAACAAATACTTCTAGAATACGTAATGTATGTTAAAAACAATTAAATATTTTAATGTTTTGCTTTAAGCACACAGTACCCTAGGCCCAATCTTAAGTATTCTTCTTTTTAACAAAACAGTAATGCTTAACTTGGAATTTCCAGTCACTATGACATTTTAGAAAGATTATTAACAAATCATTATTTTTCAAAAATAGGATATTATGCCCCTAATGATTTGCTATACTAACTAATGAAATATAATTTTTTTCTATTAAAAGAGATTATCTTAATCTTTAGTTCACATTTCCTTCTAAAACATCCCTCAAATATAATAACAAGTTTAGACTGTGATGTAATTAAGTTAAAGATCAGTTATATTACAACATATAACTGAAATAAATGATATGCCAAGTGAAGCTCATTCCACTTTCTAGCAATGAAGCAGCGTCTACTTATTTATGGTTTTCTCTCCCAAATATGTTGTGTAAGATTAAATTATAGACAAATATAACACATACAAAATCTTCCAAACCACAATGAATTTATGTTTTCCAGTAACTTTGCAATTTGTGTTGATGATCTATTACTTTTATTTGATCTTATATGCACATTTTGCCATTTAGAAAGCTTTTATCCTCATTACATAAAGAACTTTTAATTTATCTTAATAAAATGCAACTAAACAACATAATTAAATGGGGAAATTTCTTATGTATTATCCAGTGAAAGTGGTAAAAGAAGATTTTACTCTGATTCAGTTTATTGATTTCTAGGAATTAATTACACTAAAAGTTAAAAATACTTCTGTCCTAAAGATGGAAAGAAAGCTGTTCCTTGCAGTCTAATTTATGTGTTTCACAAAGTTGTTATTACAGAAAGAACTTACAATTTAACTGTTTAGGGTATTTAAATTTATTTATTTATTTATTTATTTATTTTATTTATTTATTTATTTTTTCTCAGTGAGGTTTTATTTTTTTTTTGATTTTCAATTTGTTTTATTTTTTTATTTTTTTTATATTAATTTATTTTTGTTACAGATGTTTCTCCTTTTTTCCCCATTGACACCCTCCTCCCCATCCCCCCACCCTGTCCCCAGCTTTGTTGTCCATGTCCATCACTTATGCATACATGTCCATAAGTTCTATGGTTTATCTCTTCCCTCCCCCCCTACCCCCTCTTCTGAGGGGTGTCAGTCTCTTCAGATCATATAAATCTTTCGCCTTTTACTAAATTTATTTATTTTTATTTATTGGCTTTAGAGAGAGAGGAAGGGAGAGGGAGAGAGAGATAGAAACATCAATGAGAGAGAACATTGACTGGCTACCTCCTGCATGCCCCCCCACTGGGGATTTGGCCCACAACCTGGGCATGTGCCCTGACTGGGAATCGAACCAGCGACCTCCTGGTGCATGGGTCAATGCTCAACCACTGAGCCACACCGGCTGGGCTATTTAAATATATTTTTATGTAATTAAACATTGTTGAAAACACCATCTTATAATGATATATTCAAAAACATATATTTTAATGAGCTTTAGTCTTTAGTGTTTTCATATTTTCACCTGAAACATAATCCAAAATCTCTCTCAGAGGCAACAATTAAAATAATTTCAAATTTTCTGGCACAGTAAATGCATTCAAGTCTTTTTGCCAACTCCCTGGTGTTGGCCACATTGATTTTCAAAGTTTATTTTAATTTTAAGTAATTTTACCCTTGTCTTTTCTTCTGTAATCTTCTCTCCTACTAAAATCTTTGTATTTTACCCAGCCTTAGTGCATCCAGCAGTAGAAAAGTGTTGGTATGAAACCAAAATAGGTATTTAAAATGGACTTTTTGTTCAGATCAGTTTGCAATCATATAGATCAGTCCCTTGCCAGTTTGTGTAAAGGGGGCTTTTTCTTTAATGACTGAGGTCACACTGATCTTGTGGATGGCATTATGTACGAAAGCTGGCCTAGCATATGGCACGGTGCAGCTTTCACCCTGGCTGAGAATCAAATCTCTGCAAACTACCTAGAAACGGAGAACAGCGATGCTATAAATGAGTTAGAGCTGAGCCAGTGGGTAGGCATCAGAATGAGGTTATGTGGTTCAATTCACATAATGATGCTGACAGACACGTCTGAGGGACACACATTTGTTAACAACAAAGGATATGTTAACTTCTCTAGATGTTCCCAAAGCACAAGAAACTACAGCATGTGACTCATCTGAGATGCTAGCTTCTCAGAACTCCCCAAATCCTCAATGGTTTGCACATCAGCGGATGGCGTAGCATGTGTGGAATATAATGATGTCGTACACACATTCAAAATCTCTAGGCTCATTTACTGAATTCTCTCATTTATGCTTTCCAGACTACTCCTGCCTTCTTTAATCTGGCCTGCTTTTCATATACAATTCTGTATAGACTTCAAGTGTTCAATCCGAAGTAGAGAGAATTTTTCAACAATTTTCAAACTGTTCATACATTTTTACTATTCTTTAAGTAGAACCTAGCCTCAGTCTTGCTAGCAGCTATATAAAATTTTTAAAAACACTGACATGTTTTGATCTACTGGATAGGATCTTTTTATGTGGACCACAAAAATATTATTTGGATAAAAATAATATTTTTAAACTAAATTTGGTAAAATAAAAAATGATATAATTCTAGTTAAAATTTAACACATGCAGCCCGGCCGGTGTGGCTCAGTGGTTGAGCGTTGACCCATGCACCAAGAGGTCACCAATTTGATTCCCGGTCAGGGCACATGCCCAGGTTGTGGGCCCGATCCCATCAATGTTTCTCTCTCTCTCTCTCTCCCTTCCTCTCTCTCTCTAAAAATCAATAAAGAAAAAAAATTTTAACACATACAAAATCTATCTCTTGCAAAATGTGATCATGTGGAATTTTTTTTCTATACCACACAGGACCTTAGCATAGCATAATTTGTGCAAAACACTCTTAATACTAAGGGGAAAAAAAATAAAAGGAGGAAGTATTATTACCATGTGTCACTATGTGGTTTGTATGGAACTGTTGCAGTATTTTACCGTTTGTTTCTCCACCTAATCGAGGTAATGAACACACAAAGCATCCAGGCATGACTATGGGTATTGAGGCAGAAGGAGGGACTTCATGCCTATGTCAAAGCTTGCTTGAACTTGAACGAGTGACAAAGGAGCAACGTTATAAACACGGCCTCTTCAAAACCTAAGCAATATTCCTAGAAGTTAGAGCTTTGTATCTTTGCCTAATATTATATAAATTAGAGGTTTGTGTTATTGTTTTTTGTTTTTGTTTTTTCAAACAAGCAGGCATGGGAAACAAACAATGAATGGTGAGGAAGAATAAACACAGACTCTAAAATTGTACTCAGGTAGCATTCGAAAGGAGGGAGGCAAGTGACACAGAATGTGAGAGCCTCTGAAAGCATGGGCATTGGCATAAAGATCTATTAGACAGAGATAAGCCCACAAAACCCAGGTCTTGGCATGTGCAGCCAAAGTTTTAGTCTGTTTCAAATTGTTGCTTGCTTGTTTAGTTTTACACATTCATGTCAAACTGCAACGATAGAAACTGCAGTTAGGAAGGCAAGATATGTGAATCAAAACTTTTATTCCTAATATTAAAATGTATATGGATGAAGAACCAAGCACAAAATATCAGTTCTTATAGCAACACAAATTTTATCACCATGAGTGTCATAAAAATGTGATGGAAGTAGATGCTGACAATTTTCTGTAGATTAAGGCAGGGTACCCAGACGTTATCTATAGAGTAAATACTATTTATAGCAAAATGCCATGAAATTTCGTGTGGCGTTTGTGATATTACTGATTTCCTGAAACTTTATAAGATCTGTCATAGTCTTACTTCAACCTTGATTTGTAAACCCTGTGTTAGAAGTAAAAGTTCCAGTGTGTCCACTCTGACTTGTCCTAATGCATTAGGTACTCATGAGCTTCGGATATAACACTCCGAACACATCTCCCATAGTGAAAGAATTGGAGTCTGGATAATTCTAGATGACAAGAAGGGATGGTGTTATTTTTTTAGTAGATTCTCTCTTTGTGAGAAAGAATTGGACACTTTGGTTCAACAGGGAGAGAAATACAGTCCAACTGACAACAGAGGGCCAGGTAGCAAGAAAAAGAGGATGTTAAGGCTGAGAGGATACAACAGAAATATCTGGACTTTCTTTTTTTTTCCAAATTTTTCTAAGCCCAACTCTGACCTTAGGGAGTGTTTATAACCCACCAAAGAAGAACATCTTCTCCTTATTTCATTGTAATAAAAGTTTCACTTCCCCAGCTTTTCTGAAATTATCTTTCTGGATTAGCTATAGGAAACGCCATCAGTGCACAGGCCAGCAGATTTTTATTCGGTTTAGCTCTGTTTCTGCGGCAGTGCCATTTGTGTCAGCAGAAATCCACAGTCTGAACAAGGTTAGTGCTTAGAAACCTGCTAATGCAGAAATATGGGTAAAATAACATGCAATGTGATGCAACCTTGCTTCCCAATGTGGAAACTGTCCCGGAATTGAGAAACGTAAGCCTCTTATAACAAAAACATACCATGGAAAACATAAAATAGATTAATAAAGATTAAACCATCAGATGACTAGAGGAGAGGTCATGTTGATTAATAGAGAAATGAAATAAAAGTTTAAAAATAGTATATAAAATATCTTTGGAACAATTTTGCTTTCATGTATGAGGCAAATTACATGAACGTTGAATTTGACAAATCATAAATACGGCAATTCCTACTACTTTTCACATATATTTCTAAAACAAACAAACAAAAACCCTCACATTATCAAAACAATTGTTACAAGAGGCAAAACAGTTGGGTGGCTAGAAATATTTAGTCTGATATTAAAATTATCTTTCTAAAAGCATATTAAAATGATGAATTTTTGCTAGCAACTTTTAACTATAATATCTAAATTATGCTATAAAAATTCAAGTTATGTATACATGCAATTTGGATAAAATTTTCTTATCATTATTCTTATAGTTAGCCCAGCATTTCTTGAAAAAATTTTTCTATCTCCCATAGAATTATTATTATATAGAGTCCAAGACTATTCAAGGTAACATCCTGAGTTGCTAGTACAATTTTTAACTCTACATGGCTATTTTCAAATCACTCATATCATAGAATATCCAGTAGTTCTCTATGAAATATAAATTGTATTCTGTAATTAATGTTTGGGTTCCATTATATACATTTTTATAATGAAACATGTACTGTTTCACACATAGAGATGATACAAAAAAATACTCTAGTGCTGTCTCCCAGAAGAACTGCTGTAGTGAGTTCCTGATTTCATTGCCTCTCCCTGATCATTCTGTGACCAGAAGAGATGGGTACAGGGGCTATACCATCAGATGACTAGAGGAGAGGTCATGTTGTGAGGGGCCAGGAATAATGATTACAAATAAGATAGAGGCATAAAACCAGAGCTAACACATGAATAAATAAAGCAATAAAAAGAAAAAGGGGAGGAAGAAAGGAGGACTATTTAAACATAGCGCCTCTTTATCAATATCGTGCCTCTGGTTTTATCTTTTACATCATTTTGTCAACTGCTTTCAGGATAATCTTTTAAAATAAAAATATAATCATAGTGTGAGTAATTTATATTATTTGCCCCTTGATAAAAATACTACTTTCTAATCATAACTGACTTTTAGGAGTATTGTTCCCACTTACCTGTCCAGACACATTTACTGTCATAGATCACATTTTACATTACACCAGTATTGAACTAGTGGTTTCCTGGATATGACCTTTCTTCCAGCAGCCATCTCTAAGTAACCTTTTAATGATCTATTTCAAATATGTTTGCTTCTTTCCCCTAAATAGTTAATGGCTTCTCCTTTGCTCCAATAAGTATTATGGACATGTTTTCATTATAGGAATTGTCTTGGAGATATATACACACACACAATACACACACACACACACACACACACACACACACACACAGTTGCATATATGTATATGTACATACAAATCTATATGAATATACAATGTTTCAAAAGATATTATTGAACTTAAACTAATTCCCAACACATCAAATTCATTCAGAAAATTGCATAAATAGAACACTAATAATATTTGAGCTTTCTTTATGGTCTAATAAATACCCAAGCTGTCACAAGGTGCTATATGATATGATAAAGATATAAAAACAGCATGCCTGAAACAACAATTCTAATATTCACCTAATAATATCAGTAAAAAAAAAAAAAATGTGACTGTTATTTAAAAAAGAAAGGTGATATGAAAAAGTAAGCTGTGTTTTTTTAGGCAATGTGATAGGAGTGAGAATACCAATAATATTTATAAGAATAGATAGGAAGTGTTAAATATAAAATGTTAAAAAATGATTTACATAGATTCAACTGATCTTTGACAAAGGAGAAAAGTCAGTTACAATAAGAAAAGACAGTCTTTTCAATAAATCACACTGGAAAAACTGGACATTCATGCAAATAATGAATCTAGATAAGGTCCTTGCACCCTTCATAAATTTAATTCAAAATATATCAAATATAAATATAAAACACAACAATATATCCTGGCCAGTGTGGCTTAGTTGTTGAGAGTCGACCCGTGCACCTAGAGGTCACTGGTTCGATTCCCAGGTCAGGGCACATGCCCAGGTTGTGGGCCTCATCCTCAGTGGGGGGCATGCAGGAGGCGGCCAGTCGATGTTCTCTCTCATCGATGTTTCTATCTCTCTCCCTCTCCTCTCTCTAAAATCAATAAAGAATAAATATTTAAAAAAAAAACAAAAAAAAAAACCAAAAACACACTATAAAACTCCTAGAAGATAGCGTAGGAAAAATCTAGATGACCTTGGGCATGGCAATGACTTTTTAAATAAAACACCAAAGGCACAATCCAATCCGTGATAAATAATTGATAAGCTGGACTTTCCTAAAATTGAAAACTTCTGCTTTGCCAAAGACACTAACTGGATAAAATATTTTCAAACAACATATCCAATAAAGGACTGTAATCCAAAATGTACAAAATTTTTTTAAAATAAGAAAATGAACAAATGATTAGAACCCAGTCAGAAATGGGCAAAAGACTTGACCGAATACTTCACCAAAGAAGATATACAGATGGTAAATAAGCATATGAAAGAATGTTCCACATCATACATCATTAGGAAAACACAAATTAAAACAACAAGGAGACACTTGCTACTTGCTATTAGAATGACCAGAATTCAAAATAGAGCCACGACCACATGCTGGTAAGACCACCACAAGGTCTCATTCAATTGTGGTAGAGATACAAAATGGTATAGCCTCTTTGGAAAACAGTCTGGTTATTTTCTTACAAAATACACATTCTGTTTTCATATGACCCAACAGTGTCACTTGGTATTTATTGCTCAAATGAGTTGAAAACTTACGTCCATACAAAAACTTGCACATGCATGTTTATGGCAGCTTCCTTCATAATTGCCAAAACTTGGAAGCTACCAAAATGTCCTTCAGTAGTTGAATAGAAATATAAACTAAAAGAAGCTGTCAATGGGGGTGGGGAGGGGTAGAGGAACGTCTATAATACTTTCAAAAATAAAGATAAATTAAAAAAATAAATATAAACTGGGGTTCATTCAGACAATAGAATATTATTCAGCACTACAAAGAAATGAGTTTTCAAGTCCTGAAATACCGTGAAAGAATCTTAAGTGCATAGTATTAAGCGCAAGAGGGCAATCTGCAAGTCTGTAACTGTATGATTCCAACTATATGACATTCGAGAGAAGGCTGAAATATGGAAATAGAAAAAATATCAGTGGTTGCCAGAGGTCAAGGGGGAGGGAGAGATAAATAGGCAAGACACAAGGATTTATATGGCAGTGAAACTTTTGTGTGTTATACTCTAGTGGTGGATACATGTCATCATACATTCGTCCAAGTAGGTAGGATGTACAACACCAAGAGTGAATCCTAACATAAAGTTTGGACTTTGGGTGATGATTTGTCAATCTATGGTCATCAATTGTAACCATGTACCCTCTGGTGCAGACAGACACTGACAGGCCTGTGTGGGGGCAGGGGGAATATACACTTGCTGCCCAGTTTTGCTCTGAACATAAAGCTTCTATAAAACATTAAAGTCATTTTAAAGGAAAAATATGGTTTACCATGTTTATCTAAGTTGAATATTACATATTGTTTATCAGATTTTGAAAAAGGGACTTTTGAGTGTCAGCACATGATTACCATATAAATATTTTTTCAATTAATATTTTTCTGTCTTAATAAGGCATTCAGGTATATAAAATATGCTGGTTGAATTAACATGTGTTTCTCTTATGACTATATTCATTCTTAAATTCTACAACTTATTAGCTGTGAACCAAAGAAACACAGTTTGTGTTTTGCATTTGTTCTTACTTGAGTATGAAATTATATAAGGTGTTACTCACACTTATTAGATGTCAGCATTTGTGAATGAAATTTCATAAGGTTGAATTACTGAAATCAAATTTCAGAAAATAATGCAATATCATGATTTCAATTTATTTAAAAATAACATTTTTCTTTTTTAAGGCTCAGGCAAACCTATTCCAAAATTCATAGTAGTGAATATCCCTGAC
Organism: Tadarida brasiliensis; assembly: GCA_030848825.1. NCBI lineage: Eukaryota > Metazoa > Chordata > Mammalia > Chiroptera > Molossidae > Tadarida > Tadarida brasiliensis. The sequence goes on along the minus strand of CM061257.1, from coordinate 145,762,405 downwards.
TAAAACAATGTTTAGATAATGCCAACATCAAGCCAAAAATTATGCCAATATTGAAAATTATATATTTCTAATTGTTTAAAATAGAGGTATCCACATTTACTATTTCCATGTTTTATTATAGAAATTTATTTTTTTCAGAAAAATTTACTTAATATTGATTTATATTAAAATAATAACAATATATAAATATACTTAAATAGGTCCTATAACATAATAACTTATCACCAACTAGAAGTAAAACCATGAAGAACTATGAACACTTTTAGTGTTTTTCCATTGAAATAATAATAAGTATTTTTTTCTGCATGAATCTAAATTAAACTTTAAAAGGGTTTGTTTTTGAATTACAAACATGAGATGTTAAACATTGGATTGTCAGATATGCAGATGGTATCACTAACATGTCAGTTAAATAAGATATTCTTATTTTTATTTTTTATCCATATATACATTATTGTATATCCCACAATTAGAATCCAGCTTGGTACATGGTATACACTTGATATATATTTGCTGAATTAATGTATAAATCATGCTTGAATAAATTAATAAATGCTTGTATTTATTGTCAAAATAATTACCTTTAATATCTAGCCCAACTTTTAGAATACAGTCTCCAGAGAAATTAAAATCACATTTAACTCTGGTATTTCTACAAAGACAATTTAATTCAAATGTTAGCAATATGGTATAGTACACACCAAGGAAAAACTCCTTTGTTACCAAATACCTAGACATACTGGATGTAATAAAATAAACTGTATTTCAGGGGCTATGATATAAAGTAGTGGAAAAGGTAGCTGAAAAAGAGCCATTCTCAGGATATTATCCCATCCCACAACAGAGTATGTGAAGCAACTGATGCTTTAAATTATGTGCATGTATAACTTTGATGAAATAAATGAAATCTAATGTATTTAGAGTTAAGAACTATTATAAACATGAGAAAAAGAATATAGGAATTCAGAAATTCAGGAAGGAAAAAAGGAAGGAAGAAAGAAAAATGAAAGAATAGGGTATAACATTTTTTTTTAATAGCAAGAAAGAGGAGCATAGAAGGACACTTTCCTTGTTTATATTTTTAGTTAAGGAAGATAGCCTTATTTCATCATGCCTTGGGGAGGTGGAAGAGGAGACATAATGTGTAACCTTCACCTATTAGTAATTAGATGTTATGCACACAAAAAAGTGTAGAACTTTTTAAAATACATGCTTTTTAGGTTATAGTCCTTCCTAGAGCTACAAGGGGGTGTGGGTGGTCTCAGAGAACCCCCAGGCCTTTTACTTCATTATTACTATTTCATTCAGAAGTATGTTTGTTCTTTTGAGTCCATTCAACCATATTATATTGTGCGCCAATTGAGTCAGAAGCCTTCAGCTAGCATCTACAAGGTAACAGTGGCAAAGTACATTTTCTACTATCACACTGCTCTGATCTAGATAAAGAGGAGGCAAATATTCAAATTAATATAAAAAATGACAATAATTAACTGGATTAGAAAAAAAGGGACTATATTTGGTTAAAAAATAAAGGAGATTATATAAAGTAGGAGTACAGAAAATTTTTCATGGAGCTAGCATTTGAGCTAAGAGTTGAACTGAGGGAATAGATACGGAAGGTGAGTCAGAGTTTAGAGAAAAATCCATTACCCCATTTTCTTCTGGGCTGAGCTCCCTGTAAAGATTACTAATCAGTAATGCCTCTGCTCAGGCCAAAAGAAAGCTTGTTACAGGCTAATCAGAGCTACAGAACCACTGGGCTCGAAATCGTGGAAAAAAGCTTGTAAATGGAAAGTAAATGTAGGGACAGACTCCTGAGGTAGATTGAGGACCATTAAATTGTAATAGAGAGGAAGAATACCCACCAGTTATAGCAGTGATCTGGGAACCCCGAGTCTTGAAAATGGGATAAGCTGGTAAGCAGCAGCAAAGTCTTCAGAAAATAAGTGAGAAAGGACTACAAAAAGATCTTTGACTTATGTCATCAGTAGCTAACTGGTTAAGAGATTTGGAGAGCAGTGTCAGTAAAGATTAGAGATAATATTGCAAGGACATATTTAGTGAGTAAATAATATTATGTATGTGTTCATGCAAGGTGACAGGCACTATTAGAAGCTTGTTCTAGATAATTAACTCATTTATCCTCCCAAGGACATCATGGAGTGATTTATATTAGTTTTCACCATTTTCTCAGTTGAGGAGATTAGAGTTTTGAGAGATGCTATGAAATCTAGAAGCTGCATGGTGAACAAAGAAGATAATAACCAAAGGAATGCCAGTATCGTCTGTGTCACTCATTCATTCTTTCATCAATACTATATGTCTGAATGCTGCTATTCACTACTGATTCATTGATGCACATGACACATACTCTCCTTGCCTCAGATGTGGAGTGGGATAACAGAATTTACTATTTTATAAACAAACATTTTATAAAATAGGTCCCAAAGACAAAGCTGTCTCTGGAGATGACTAGTTAAGTGTCTTTTTCTGATTTGTCAGTGTCTATTAATACCAATTATTTATTTATTTTTCTTTATTAATTTTAGAGACAGAGGAAGGGAGAGGGAGAGATAGAAATATCGAGAGAGGACATTGATTGGCCACCTCCTGCATGCCCCCCACTGGGGATTGGGCCCACAACCTGGGCATGTGCCCTGACTGGGAATTGAACTGGTTACCTCTTAGTGCATGGGTCGGCGCTCAACCACTGAGCCACACCAGCTGGGCACCAATTATTTTTTTTTAAAGTCTGAGCTTGTCTTATAGATTATAGGGCTTCAAATGTAGAAGAGAGTGCTATCTTGGTTACCTCGTCCTGCATTATATGTGTCAGAAATAAATATATTCTCATCATGTTTATATCTAGATTTTGCCTTATGAGTTTTGGTGCCATCTAAGATGACCTCTAACAATTATAAAGAACAAAGTCATGGAGGGGGCTAGAACTCATGAATTTACAGGCCATGAAACAGTGTTAACAAGTATGAAGCAAAATACATTCTCAGAGGAGAAAAGCAAGAATGAGGGTGAAAGGGCAGGGAGAGATTCAAAAATTCCATTGGGGTTCTTCTGTCATAGGTGAAATGCTGTTCAGTTGACCTGGGGAATATGTGTATATTTAATGAAGTAACAAAAATGGAGATGAGAGGACTATCCTTACTCTACTGGGGATAACTAGTAAGGAAATGAGTACTTAGCATTAGGCAACAATTTTCAAAATCTTGGTGAGAGATTAGATAACATTAGATAACTCCAACTCCAAAAACAATATTGTTGTTGTTGTTGTTGTGTGTGTATGTGTGTGTGTGTGTTTGTTGCATGATAAAACAGATAGTGGAGGTAAGAGATAGTAGACTCACCGAAGTCCAGCAATGGACAGATATGAGCTTCAGGAGAAAGAGATGAAAATATCTAGGAGTCTGTGTACCTTGCTGTTTAGCACTATGGAGATTAGGCTGGGTAAAGTCTGAGTGGAAGCCACAATGAGGCTGAGGACTACTAGCATCTGTAACAGAAAAGTTAGTAAGAGTTACTATGACTAAATTTAATGAGAATGAGAGTAGTAGAAAGACGTGAGTATGTAGTAAGAAAAAAATGTTTCAGAATTTAAAATATAAGAAATAGGACATTCCTGATAAAGACACATTTTAATGTTAGTTATCTGTTGGTTCCCTAAAGAACAGTGAACATTACTGCAATCAAAAAATTTAATGAAAAGCAAGACCAGAATTTTAGAAGTCTTCTGCTTAATTTTAAGATTTCAAAAATAATGGCAGAGGATGAGTTCAATATGGAAATTGTGATCCATGAGCTGAAATCATTAAAAGAAGTGGATGAGTATCCTGGAGTTTCATAGACGACCCCAGAGAGAAAGATGGTAAACGTGGCATCAGGATGCAAATCACATGGACAGGGATTATTGAGGGACAGAGGTTCTGGGGAAAGAGAGAGCCATAGCATATTCAGTTCCATTGCCAATGTCATGAATATTAAAAAAAAAAGATTGGTTTGATGTAGTCCCATTTGTTTTGTTTTTTTTTTCTTTGTTTCTCTTGCTCTAAGACAGTGGTTCTCAACCTTCCTAATGCCGCAACCCTTTAATACAGTTCCTCATGTTGTGGTGACCCCCAACCATAAAATTATTTTCGTTGCTATTTCATAACTGTAATTTTGCTACTGTTATGAATCATAATGTAAATATCTGATATGCAGGATGTATTTTTGTTGTTTCAAATTGAACAGAATTAAAGCATAGTGATTAATCACAAAAACAATATATAATTATATATTGTGAAATATTTATTTCTAATTACAAATAAGTGAAATTTTGTCTTGAAGCATGGTGTAGCATGGGTAACAATCTTAATATAACAACAGTAAACTACATTGCTACATTTTGCGACAGTATGCGTAAAAAGCCAACATCAGTGTGAAGGTTGAGATTGCTTCTTTCTCACCAGATCAGAAATTCTCGGGGCAATCTTTTAGACTTGATAACCAACAAGCTGGAAAACCCTATTTCATAAAGATATGTTGTTGGAAATGGAAGAAGAAGGCACAACACAGTCTCAGACAGAACAGGATATGACTGCAAACACTTGATCCAGAATTTTGTAACTGGCGTTGTAGAGAAACCAGTTCTCGCTGCATCGCTGTTAATAAGTTCAATGAACTCCTCTTGTGCTGCCTCAGGAACATCTTCAACTTTGACTGTGAATGGACTTCTGGCAAGTGCAAATGGGGTGTCAGGTAGATTTGGAAAGTACGAAGAAATTTCATCTGCAAGAATATGCAAGTGTTCTTTCACAGAAATTATCATTGTAATCCTTTTGTCTGGTTCAATGTCATGTTCCTCAAAGAAAGCAGATAAGATAGGCAACATGTAAATTTTATTTTCATCCAATTTTTTTTTTTTTGCCAAAGCTGAAGTTTCATTTGGAATGATCGGATCTTTTCAGACAAATTAAGGCATGTTGCCTTTGGTCCTTGCAGTGATAAATTTAACTCATTCAAGATGGCAAAGATGTCAACCAAGTAAGCTAATTTCTGCAGTTTACTTTTATCGCTGAAATGTGCTTTGAACTGTGGTCTTGCTTTCTGATTAAAAAACGTTTGAGTTCATCATGAAGCTCAAAAATACATTTTAAAACTTTTCCTGTCAGTAACCATCTCACTTAAGTGTGAAATAGCAGAGCATTGTTCGGCATATCCAACTTGCTGCACAGTTGAAAAAATAGTCGACTGTTTAAAGTGCTCACCTTTACAAAATTGACAGAATTTATGATGCTTTTCATTACTTCTTGTAACTCTTGTGGCAGCGTCTTCATTGCTAATATTTGCTGATGAATCATACAGTGAGTTCCCATGACTTTTGGTGACTCATTCAGTACCAAACATTGAAATCCAGATCGACATCCTAGCATAGATGGAGCACCATCTGTGCAAACACCACAAACCTTTTCCCAAGAGATTTTATGCTCTTTCAGAAATGAACCAACTGTGTCAAATATATCACATGCAGTAGTTGTGTTTCAAGAGGTTTGCAAAAAAGAAACTCATCTTTAAAGTCGCCATCATTAATATACCTCACGTAAACCAGTAACTGTGAACAGTTTGCAACATCTGTAGATTCATCAAGCTGGATACTAAATATTGGAAGTGGAGCAGATTTAATTTCCTGGATTACCTGATCAAGAATATCAGCAGACATGTCATTTATTCTTCTGTGGACACCGTCGTTAGATAAGGAAATTGCACTCAATTTCATAACAAATTCATCTCCAATCATAACTCAAACAATGTCTTTGGCTGCTGGCAACAGTAAATCCTCAGCAATGGTGTGAGGTTTCATAGCTCTGGCGATTCTGAGTGCCACCAAATATGAAGCTTCAATGGCTGCTACGCTTTGTTTGTGGTACTTGCCACCAGTGTCAAGTCTGGCTTTCTTGAGTCCATCAGCTTTGCTTCTAAAATAGTTGGTATCTTTGCTGGCAAAGCTCGGATGCTTGCTATCAATATGGCATTTTAGTTTGTTCGGCTTCATAGATTCAGCTGATGGAACTTCACAACAAATAACATTGTGGTTTCTCAATTCTTGCTGTAATTATTGAGGTAAAACCACACTGTAAAAAATCCTCATTATATTTTCTTTTCTTAATGTTCTTCTCTACATGATCCATTGTCATGGGATGGCTTGCTAATGAAAATAATATATAACAATAGCTTTAATAAAACAAAAGATGATACATGGCATAATTTAGTCAATACAGTTCATTAAAGTTTCCTATGATTTACCATTCTCTGTGTTGTTGTTTTTTTACATATCTGTTACTATCACAAGGGGGCAGTATTCACATCAACCACAGCTGAATATGAAAAGACTGATCAGCATCCAGATTAAGTTCCTATGGTACAGATATTTTTTTTTGCAGTAGTTGATGATTTTACAGTACATGATTTTACATTTACCCAGTAATTATAATTCATGAAGTGTCGTTTTACCTCCAATACTGCTGCTTTCAACATAGTAGCTGCTTTTAACAGAGGAGCTGCTTTCTACACAGTAGCTGCTCTCTACACGTGTGTGACTGATCCGCATAAGTACATTATGGCGCCAACCCTGTCACATAAACCTGTATTTGTATGGGGTGTATGTGATGGGGTTGGCGCGATGATGTCATCATGCCCGGTATTCGTATGTGAGTGTATCTGCATGTGGGCGGACCCCCCTGGAGATGGATAGAGAAGCAGTGTCTTGGTTCCTAAGACCATCAGAAATATGTATTTTCCTATGATCTTAGGCGACCCCTGTGAAAGGGTCATTCAATCCCCAAAGGGGTCGCAACCCACAGGTTGAGAACCGCTGCTCTAGGAGATGCATCTCTGAAAATTCTGCTATGTGACATATCTGAGATTTTGCAGTCTACATTTTCTTCTAGAATTTTTATGGTTTTGTGACTTACATTTAAGTATTTTATTCATTTTGAGTTTATTCTTATGTGTGGTGTAAGAATTTTTTTTTGCATGTGTCTGTCCAATTTTCCCAACACCACTTATTGAATAAACTGTCTTTATTCCATTGTATGTCCTTGCCTCCTTTGTTAAATATTAATTGACCATAATGATGTAGGTCAATTCCTGGGGTTACTGTTCTGTTCCATTGATCTATATGCCTGTTCTTACGCCAGGACCAGGCTGTTTTGATGACAATGGCTTTGTAGTTGAACTACCATTTGACTCAGTGATTCCACTTTTTGGAATATATCCTAAGAACCCCAAAACACCAATCAGAAAGAATATTTGCACCCCTATGTTCATAGCAGCATTATTTTATTTTATTTACTTTTAATTGGTTTTTAGAAAGAAAGGAAGGGAGAAGGAGAGATAGATTGAAACATCGATTGGCTGCCGCCTGTATGCCCCTACTGAGGATCAAGCCTGCAACCCAGGCATGTGCCCTGACTGGGAATTGAACTGGGACCTCCCAGTCCATGGGATGACATTCAATCCACTGAATCACACCCACTGGGCCATAGCAGCATTATTTACAATAGCTAAGATTTGGAAATAGCCCAAGTGCCCATCAGTAGATGAGTGGATAAAAAAGCTATAGTATATTACACAATGGAATACTATGCAGCTATTAAAAAGAAGGATTTCTTACCCTTTGTGACATCATGGGTGAACTTGGAGAATATTATGCTGAGTGAGACAAGCCTATCAGAGAGAAACAAATATCACATGAGCTCACTTATAAGTGGACTCTAATGAACATAATATACTGACAAATAAAATAGGTCCAGAGGCATGGAGGCATGGAACAGACTGACATATCACAGAGGGAAGGGGGTGACAGGAAGAAATTAATCAAAGAACTTATATACATATATGCATAACCAAAGGACACAAACAATAGTGTGGTGAAGGCCTAGGGTAGGGCAGGGGCTTGGAGGAGGAGGGTAAAGGGGGGGAATTGGGGAACATCTGTAATACTGTCAACAATAAAATAAATAATAAAAAAAAAGATAACTGCTCTAAAAAATAAAGTCTATTAAATTTTTTTAAAAAAAGATTGGAAGGAAGGGCAGCTTACTTGGAGAACATCTCAAAAGATATAATAAGACTAGAAAAATTACAATGAATGGGAGATTATATATGAATAGAATAGTCAAAATCATAAGGGAATTTGTTCATGATAAAGGTGTTATCAGGGAGTAATCAAAAAAACTGAAGTGTAAGAGAATCAAGTCCCAATGAACTGTACATTTATACTTTAATTTATTACATCAAAACAAGAGTTATTGAAATTTAGCAACTTGCTATACAACACAGCATGTATTTATTTTTTCATTCAAATATTAATATTATAAGGACATAGTATTCTACCACGCTTTTATGATGTCTATCAATTATTTGAACTTTGGTACTGGTATAGTAAAATTTCAAATACTCAAATGAATTCAAGGGTCCACAAAAAATAATGCACACTTGTTAGTAAAGTTTGTGACTAAACCTGCCTTGAATCACAATGATCTAAATCTTGTTGTTACACAATATTTACATTCAAGTCCATGTAAGTCATTAACAAAGGTAATCATATTCAGTATACTGTTACATAAACTTCAAATGCCATTCACTTGGAACTTGCTGTTCACTGACAGTTAAAATGACAACAATAAAACATTGCCATGATTGATAATGAATGACTCTTAATACAATACTTAGTATGGTAGAAAATAGGTTTAATTACAAATGGCATTTACTTATCTTGTTCTGGAAGTAGTAGGTTATATATTAAGAGGTTAAGAGCTAAAAGTGATAAAAATATTAGAACTTTATGTAGTGATACTACATATTTACTTATGAGAATGTAAAAGAACTAACATAAACGGTATAAACATCTATTGAAAACATAGATATATTCAATATCTTTCAGTAATAAAATATTACAAGTTTTTATAAATCAAAGACAAATTTATTCTTTCAAGTCATTCACTCTGTATTTCACATAATAATTCTACACATATTTAAGTACTAAGCCTTTCCAAATCATATGTTAGTTTCCAGAGATACAGGATAAACAAGAAATAGTAAAGATGGCTTATTGTAAATGATAAAATCTCTAACCCTTTTTATATGAATACATTTGCCAATATCAATGCACTTATAAAAGTTTAAATGAATGATGAATAAGTGGTCGTAGAGGGATTGCTTGATTCTTGTTTAACTTAATGAATATTAGCCTCCAAATATACTATCCCAGGTATATACATTGGTCATTTCTGGACATTATGATGCTACATAATGAAAAAACCACAAAATATCACTTAGTTCATGATAGTAAGTTGTTATGTACACTCACGGCTTTGTGCATTGACTAGGGTGGCTCTGCTTTACATGTGTTGTTTTAGGGCCTGGACTGAAGAGGCTGAAATTACTAGAGTTACATTCTCCTCATGGAGGAGGCAGAAGTGCACCATATGACAGGTAGAACCCACAATGTCTTTAAAGACCCTGGCTGAGATCAGTCCACCATCACTTTTGGACCACCTTGCATCTGCCCAAGTAAATCACGTGCCAACCCCAACATCAATAGTGCAGGGACATATACACTGTCCTTTGTGAAAGAAGCACAAAAGTCACATGGCAAATACTATAAATGCAAGAAGAAACAAAGAAACGAAGATGGTGACACTATTTACCTCACTCTCCTGGAATAATATACAAATAAAAGTAGTATTCATTGTTTCGTTCTACGTGCATTTCCTGAAATAGCTCAATTTAAAGAAAGTACAAAACTTAAGACTAAATGATTATGAAAAAGTTACCTTACAAACACTTCAGATATTTGTAAAATATTAGTGGCAAGCTAATTGAAGTTTCAGTATAGTTCTAAATTTCATACAGAATAAATAAATTTTCTACAGTAGTAATTCCAAATTATATTGGCTGTCAGAATCACCTGGAATCTATGTTACATAAAACAGTGATGTGTATGCCTTTCCCTTGGAGATTTTTATTTAACAGGTGTTAGAGGACCCAGATATGTGCAATTTTAATGGAGTTCTTAGTTGATTCTGATGCTTGACATTTCAAAATTATTGGTCTATTGAAATACTGTACTGATGTTGTTCATTAAATTTCATTAAATTCAACCATTTTTCAAATATTTGCAAGAAGAGTTTCCATGAAACTTTTTAAAATGATAATTTGACAATAATTTTATATAATCACTTTTCACAGGATAGAACTTTGTAATTTACCTGAAAAGGAAAAATCCAGATGGGGTCAACATAGAACCTTTAATGTGGACAAAATATATTAAAACAATACAACTTGAAATGAAAAAAAAAACAAACTGTTTAAAGTTGACACTATTGCAGATGTCGCTCATTTCCATCCACTTTTGCCCACTTACGCCTGCCTCCACATCCCTTGGCCTTCACCACACTATTGTCTGTGTCATGGGTTATGCATATATGTTCTTTAGCTAATCACTTCACTTCCTTCATACAGTCTCTCCCATCATGCCCCCAACCCTCGGCACACGTCAGTCTGCCTCATATATTCATGTTTCTGGCTCCATTTTGTTCCTCAGTTTATTTTGTTCGTTAGATTCCAAATACCATTCAGATCATATGGTATTTGTCTTTCTCTGACTGGCTTATTTTGCTTAGCATAATACTCTCCAGTCCATCCATGCTGTTGCAAAGGGTAGAATTTCCTTTTTTTTTTTTTTTTTTTTTAACAGCTGTGTAGTATTCCATTGTGTAAATGTACAATAGCTTTAAAATGTTAAAAAAATTTTTTTTCCATGAGAGATTCTAAAATGGCAGCAGAATGAATGGAAATGATACAGAACATCTCCAAGGACCAAACAGGAATTACGACTAAAATAAAGACGTTATCAGGAAAAACCAACAGAAAAAGACCTGGAGAGAACTCATATAACCAGGGAAGGTAAGAAGACACCCAATTGAACCTGGTAGGAACTGCAGAGGCCTGAGAGGCAGGCTGGGAGCCCACAGACAGCAACTGTCTTAGCTGTGAGCAGTTCCCTTGGGGTTAAAATCCCAAGCCAACCCCACAGTGCAGAGGGCCAGGACAGAGCACTAAATAAGCTACAGCCACTCACCTGAGGCTCTGGCAGAGGGAGGGCAGACTGGACTGGAACTGTGTGGAGAGACTTGGGACTTTGGAGAGATGGGAGGGTACCAGGAGTTTTATGCTGAATTACTTCCTCATGAGACAGTAGCCATCTTACTCAAAGAGCCCCTTCCCAGAGCCCTGGGGAGAAGCATCAGCCCCTCCCTCAGAAATTTAATACTACCTGGCCAGACCAGAGAAATGCAAATTGAGGCACATTAACATCAGTCAGATAGCAAGCAAGTTCCCCACCCACTGGAAACCCTCTTCCACCTGAGGGAATTTTCATTCACCTGAGAGCTACAAATTGAGTCTCATCAAGTAATTGAGACTAATAGCTTCCAGGCAAAAAGCTAGAGGATAACTGAACACTTCCTTGGCTTGCAAATCTATCCAGGAAAGTAAGACTTGACAGTGATGTTTAACATGGGTCCTCCCACACTCATCCAAACTCAGTAGAGGGAGCCACAACCAGTGGAACACCAACACCCACAGGGAAAATTTGCAGGCTCCAAAACCCACTGAGAAAGCCAAAATGGTGAAACAAAGAAACAAATCCCAAATGAAAGAACAAGACAACTCTGCAGAAGAAGAGATAAATGAAATGCAGTTAACCAAGTTATCAGAGGTAGAGTTCAGAGTGATGATAATGAGGACACTCAACAACATGAGTAAAGAAATAGAAACATTGAAAATCAACCAAGTGGAAATGAAAAACCATCAAGCAGAAATGAAGAATGTAGGGTTGGGGGTTTGGTGGATGAACAAAATGTAACCTTGAAGTATGCATTCTTGCAGCCTGGCCAGCCAAGGATCAAAGTGTGCATGAGACTTGATAAGGTATGCATGATAGGGTTGGACTGCTCCCTGAAGGTGTCAGTCAAAGTATGCATGATGAGTTGGAATGATGCCCAATGCCCGAGAGAGTGCCGATCAAAGTATGCATGAGAATAGATAAGATATGCATATTGGGTTGGAAAGTCAATGGGTTTAGGCCCAAGCATGTATGTTATGTATCTCTACTGAAAACAGCAAGAGGCAGCTGGAACAGGAAGAATGTTTGGCTTGGCTGAAAGGTCAGCAGAGACACAATAACAATAACTTAATTACCTAAAACACTGTGTAACCTAGGGAATCACCTGAGAGATGCAAATTAAAATAACAATGAGGTATCACCTGACATCTGTCAGAATGGCTGCCATCAACAAATCATCAAACAACAAGTGCTGGCAAGGGTGTGGAGAAAAGGGGACTCTAGGACACTGCTGGTGGGAATGCAGACTGGTGCAGCCACTATGGAAAACAATATGGTGTTTCTTCAAAAAATTAAAAATTCAACTGTCATTTGACCTAGAGATCCCACTTCTACAAATATATTCTAAGAAGCCTGAAACACCAATCAGAAAGAATATATGTACCCCTATGTTCATAGCAGCATAATTTACAATTGCTAAGATCTGGAAATAGCCCAAGTGTCCATCAATAGATGAATGGATAGAAAAGCTGTGGTATATATACCTAATGGAATTCTATGCAGCTGTAAGAAAGAAAGATCTTTTATCCTTTGAGATGACATGGAGGGACCTGGAAAGTATTACACTAAGCAAAATAAGCCAATCAGAGAAACACAAATACTACATGATCTCACTTATTTATGGAATATAATGAACAAAATAAGCTGATGAACAAAATAGACCCAGAGACATAGAAAGGAGTATGGATCAGACTGACAAACCTCAGAAGAGGGGGCAGGATGGAGGGATGAGATAAACCAAAGAACTTATATGCATATATGCACAACCAATGGATGTAGACAACAATCTTTTGAGTGGGGGGCAGGATCGAGAGGAGGGTGTCTAGGGGGGAAAAAGGAGAAACATCTGTAACAAAAATAAATTAATAAAAAAAATTTTTTTCCATCACCATTTATCCCCTCTTTTAACTTTACCCATACCCTCCCCACCGCAGTCACCACATTGTTTTCCATGTCCATGAGTTCTCTCTTTTTTTTTTTCCTTTTGTTTCATCCCTCCATGCTCCAACACACCCTCCCCCAGCAGAGTTGTCTGCCTGATCTCTATCTATGAGTCTGTCTCTATTTCGCATTATAGTTCAGTTTGTTCATTAAATTCCACATATGAGTGAAAGCACATAGTACTTGTCTTTCTCTGACTTTCGCATTTCACTTAGCATAATGTTCTTTAGGTCTATCCATGCTGTCGCAAAAGGTAAAATTTTCTTTTTTTTTAAGGGAGAGTAGTATTCCATTGTGTAAATGTACCACAGCTTTTTTATCCACTCAGCTACTGATAGACACTGGGGCTGCTTCCAGATCTTGGCTATTGTAAATAACACCGCAATGAACATAGAGGTACATATATTCTTTCAAATTAGTGTTGTGGGTTTCTTTGGATAAATTCAGACAAGTTGAATCACTGGGTCACAAGACAGCTACATTTTTAATTTTGGGGCGTAACTCCATACTCCTTTCCACAGTGGTTGCACCAATCTGCATTCCCACCAACAATGCACAATGGTTCCCTTTTGTCCACAAGTCAACGCTTGTTTTTTGTTAATTTATTGATGACAGCCGCTTTGTCAGGAGTGAGGTGATAGCTCATGGCAGCTTTAATCTGCATTTCTCTCATGATTAGTGACATTGAGCATCTTTTCATATGTCTATTGGCTCTCTGTATGTTTCTTTGGAGAAGCGTCTATTTGGGTCTTTTGTACATTTTTTAATTGGAGTGTATGTTTCTTGGTGTCAAGTGTTATAAGTTCTTTATGAATTTTGGATATTAACCCCTTTTCAGATGTATCCTTGGTGAATATGGTCTTCCATTCAGTGGGTTGTTTTTTATTTTTAATGGTTTCCTTTGCTGTGCAAGAACCCTTTAGTTTGATGTAGTACCATTTGTTTATTTTTTCTGCCCAAGGAGATATATCAGAAAAAATATTGCTATAGGAGATGTCTGAGATTTTACTGCCTATGTTTTCTTCTAGGATTTTTATTGTTTCAAGTCTACCATTTAAATCATTAACCCATTTTGAGTATTTTCTTCTGTGTGGTGCAAGAAAATGGTCGTTTTATTTATTTATTTTTTATTTATTTTGCATATATCTGTTCAATTTTCCCAACACCATTCATTGAACAGACTATCTTTAATCCATTATATGTTTGTGCCTCCTTTGTCAAATATCAATTGACTACAAAGGCATGGATTTATTTCTGCACTTTCTATTCTTTTCTATTGATCTATAAGTCTGTTTTATGCCAGTACCATGATGTTTTTTATTACTATGTCCTTGTAGTATAGTTTGATATCTGGTAGCGTAATTCTTCCAACTTTGTTCTCCTTTCTTAAGATTCCTGTTGCTTGGGGTCTTTTTTGGTTCCATAAAAATTTTTGAAACATTTGTTCTAGTTCTGTGAAATATGTCAATTGTATCTTGATAGGAATTGCATTAGATCTATAGATTCATTTGGGCAGTATGGGCATTTTAATGATGTTAATTCTTCCCAGCCATAAGCATGGTATGCTTCCACTTATTTGAATCTTCCTCAATTTCTTTCTTCAGTGTCTTATAATTTTTTTGACAGAGATGTCCACTTTCACGACTCTTATTCAACATAGTATTGGAAATCCTAGCCACGGCAATCAGACAAGAAGAAAAAACAAAAGGCATCCAAAGAAAGAAAGAAATAAAACTGTCATTATTTGCAAAGTGATACTGTATACAGAGACCTTAAAGAGTCCACCAAAAAACTACTAGACTTGATAAATAAATTTAGTAAAGTAGCAGGATGCAAAATAATATCCAGAAATCAGTTGCATTTTTATACAACAATAATGAAATATCAGAAAGGGAAACTAAAAAAAAAAAAAAAAAAATCCCATTCACAGTTGCTTTAGAAAGAAAAAAATACCTATGAATAAATTTAACCGAGGATGTAAAAGACCTGTACTTAGAAAATTATGTACCACAGCTTTTTTATCCACTCATTAGCTGATGGGCACTTGGGTTGTTTCCAGATCTTAGCTATTGCAAATAATGCTGTCATGAACATAGGGGTGCATATATTCTTTCTGATTGGTGTTTCGGGATTATTAGAATGTATCCTTAGAAGTGGGATCACTGGGTCAAAAGGCATTTCAATTTTTAATTTTTTGAGGAAACTGTACACTGCTTTCCACAGTGGCTGCACTACACTGTATTCCCAGCAGTAGTGTACTAGGGTTCCCTTTTCTCCACATCCTTACCAGCATTTGTTTGTTAATTTATTGATGGCAACCATTTTGGCAGGTGTGTGGTGATAGCTCATTGTCATTTCAATTTGTACCTCTCTGATGATTAGTGATGTTGAGCATTTTTTCATGTCTATTGGCCATCTGTATGTCCTCTTTGGAGAATGGAAAAGTGTCTATTCAGGCCTTTTGCTGGAGTTTTAATTGGATTGTTTGTCTTCCTGGCATTCAATTAAATGTATATAAATATATATATATATATATATATATATATATATATATATATATATATATATATATTTAACTTTAGTTTTCATTTTGTTGATGGTTTCTTTTTCTGTGTAAAAGCTTTTTAGCTTGTTGTAATCTCATTTGTTTATCTTTTCTTGTCTTTCCCTTGCCCTCAGAGATATGCTGGCACAAATACTGTTGCAAGAGATATCTGAGATTTTACTGCCTGTACCTGTCTAATTTTGCCAACACCATTTATTGAAAAAATTGTCTTTACTCTATTGTATGCTCTTGCCTCCTTTGTCAAATATTAATTGACCATGAAGGTGTGGGTTGATTTTTGACTCTCTGTTCTGTTCCATTGATCTATATGCCTATTCTTATGCCTGTACCAGACTGTTTAGATTACAGTGTGCTTTTAGTATAGTTTGATATCTGGTATTGTGATCCCTCCAACTTTGTTCTTCTTTCTCAAGATTACTGAGGCTATTTGTGGTCATTTTTGGTTCCATAATAATTATTGAAATATTTTTTCTAGATCTGTGAAATATGCCATTGGTATTTTAATAGGAATTGTGTTAAATCTATGGATTGGTTTGGGTAGTATGGACATTTTAATGATGTTAATTATTCCAATCCATGAATGCGGTATATGCTTCCACTTATTTGTAACAATATAATTTTTATTTTAAATAAATCATATATTTCGTATTGTTATTTTCATAAACATTGTTAGGGAAACATTAACTACGTCTATAGTTTCCTATAAAAAGGAGGTTTGGGCTATGCAAATACTTCATAAAAATTAATGTGTATTTTTAATATTCTGAAAGTAACATAATTATTATATTTAAGATAAAAGAGCTGTCTGATAAATTATACAAATTAGATCAAGATAAATCACTAATTTACAAATTAGATTAATTATAAATTAAATTAAGACATAATTATTAAAGTTTTGGTTGGTCTAAAAACATCAAGATAATTTTTTCACATAATTATTTTAATCCAGCAGTAGTTGTGGTTCTTTGGCCAATTTTAAAGATACACTAGTGGACATGCCTTAAGAATATGTGTGCAAAGCTAGTAAGTAATAAGAAGAGAAAGTAGGAAATGAGTTTAAAGTAAATGTGATATAAATATTAGTGAATTTATGAATATGATACCCTGTGCTTAGTACTTTGCTGGATTATGGTGATACATTATTATAGAATAAAGACATTATTTTACCTTTTTAATCTTTTCGGGGGAAAAAAGTGGCATGTTGGTGATTTATATTTAAGAGACAAGGTCTCAAGCACAAAGTATCCTGGATCTCAACTCTGCAAGTACTAAAAGTTATTAATCCTAGGTACTTAGAACCTGGAAGTTGTTGATGATTAGCTATGCTAGCCTAATTATCTATTGAATATGGCTTTTGCATCTCAACCCTTGAGACAATAAAAACTCTTTCTTAGCCCTGTCGGTGTGGCTCAGTGGATTGAGCACTGTCCCAGGGACTGAGAGGTCCCGGTTGGATTCCTGGTCAGAGCACATGCACAGGTTGTGGGCTCCATCCCCAGTATGGGGCGTGCAAGAGGTAGCCAACCAATGTTTCTCTTACATGGATGTTTCTATCTCTCTGTCCCTTCCTCTCTCTCTCTCTAAAAAAAAAAAATCAATAAAAACATATTAAAGTCTTTCTTAGTATGTCAGAACAATTTGGTGATTTGAATAATAGAGACATCTGTGTTTAAATGATACAGACAAAACCAATGCAAACTGTCAAACAGTTCTTATTCCATGGAGAATAAAGAAAATCAAATATCTTATTTGGTATTGTAAACATTAAGTGTTTTTCAATTTTCAGGGATTTATCTGTGGGCTTTGTCAAAGACGATCTGGGTAACCGCAGCAGTTATTACTTTCCCTGTACTCAAATGCCCTCCTGAGGAACCTTACATTTTATATGAATTACAAAATGAAATTACTTTTCTTTTGCAATGAAAATGGTGTTTTCTAAAACCACATCCAATCACTATTTTCACTTAAATGACTTATTCTTTATCTAAATATTTCAAGTTATTCAACTGTTTGTTATAATAATTACCATTGTTTTTCAAACTAACAATATAAGCACTAATATTTACAAAACATTCTTAACCCAGAGGTGATTACTCTGGTTTGCAGAATAATTCTGTAATTTGCAAATGAGAAGACAGAGGCTTCGAGAGGTTAATTAAACCGTCTAGGGTCTGGACGCAAATTCATGTCTGTCTGCCTTTAAAACCATGCTCCTTTCATTCTGCCACGTTGTCTGGTGACAGTAAGACAGAAATTTTATCTGTTGATATACCTGACTGAGACATATTTCCCAAATGTTAGGTTGAGTATACATCAACAAGAAATACCAGATCAATAAAAGAAAATACATAAATGTATATAAAATGTAATTAGCATCATGTACAGAAATACATAGCAAGCCAAGATAATTAAAATTTAAATAGAAAATTAATGCATAGTAGTAGGATATGTTATAGGAAATTGTGTATACCTGCAATGAATAGGTTTAAATGTATAGAATTCACTAAGAATAGTTCCAACTCTACCAGTGTCATATCAAAGAAAAACTATTAAATTGATCAATCTGGTAACTAAATAAATAAGGTGGTAAACACAGTGGTATGAATATTAAATTATTGTATTTCCTCATTTATGGTACAATGTGTAATCCTGAATGAACTAGATAAAAAGTCATTTGAGATAGAAGGAAAAAAGTGATGGATTTCTGAACTATGAGTTTATATTGGAATGTAAAATGTTAAGAAAAATAAATAAAAAGAAGATTGATGCCAGCTCTTCTTTTGCGTGTGTTTTCGTTCATTAAAAAAAATATAACTCACTTCCGGTCAAGATGGCGGCCTAGGTGGACGCAGAAACACGTCCTCCCACAACCACATCAAAGTTACAACTAAATCACAGAATAACTATCACTTAAAGACCGCATGAAATCAAGCTGAATGGAAGCCCTGCAACTACGAAATTAAAGAAGCAGCAGAATGGAGATGGCATACTGCCCTCCAGGACACTCCTTGTCGCCTCAAAGGAAACGCGATCCTGCAACCAGGGGTGCATGCGGAAGCCGAGCGACACCCCCACCACGGAGGAACCCAGGCGGAGCAAGGGAGCTGAGTGACCCCCACACCAACGGAGGAAGCCGGCAACACACAGGAGAACTGAGCAAACTGAACAACAAAATTGACCCAGAGACATGGAGGGTGGAGTACGGGATGACGGGCCTCAGAGGAGGGGGGGAGGCGGGGGAAAGAGATAAATCACAGAGCCTGTGTGCATGGGTGCATAACCAATGGACATGGACAACAGGGATGGGGACGAGGAGAAGGGGAGGGGGAGGAGGGTGTCAATGGGGGGAAAAAAGGAAAAACATCTGTAACAAAAACAAATTAATAATAAAATAAATTATAAAAAAAATAAAATAAAAATAAAAAAATTAAAAAGTATATCTCTTAAGGGTTCTACATTAAGAGAAGTCCAGGGAATATAGCAGTGACTAAAACAGGTATGGCAATTATATCAATAAATTTTTGCTCCTTTGCCAACCACCACATAACTGAGTGGTTTAATAGTTAAGCTATATTTTCCCATGAAATCCTTACATTTTCATTTTGTATGATTTAATCATATTAATTAAATAAGCAATTATTCATGTTCACCTAAGTGAGAAACATTGCTTTCATCTGTAGATTTTATTCTGATGGTTACATTTATCTTTATTTTAGGAAATATTTTGTCGTTGATATAAATTTCCATGGGTATCAATTATTAACTGAGAGTTTTCATGATTGCTAAGAAACTGAAAAATTGAATTGGGAATTTTTCTCTGCACCGAACACTTTCCAGGAAATAGAATTTGAAAATTTTGCAACAATGTAAAACTACATGGTTAAAAATAGACATGATTAAAATTATTTCAAAATAGTATATACTTAGAACTCAACAAATATGTAACAACATGAATGAGTTTTAATTGAGAAATAATTGTTCATAGGAAATTAACATACATAGTCACCAAAACTTTGCCATTTTAGGAAACAAAAGGAGTAAGCCTATATTCTCTAAGTGATATTTTCCCTCCTCCCAACTATCTATAAGAATGGTAATAATCCTTTTCATTCTAAAACTCATGTTAGTTTCAGAAACATTTCAAAAATTGGTTTGGTGACAATATCTCAACAAAAAGCCTCTCCATTTATATTTTAAAAGTCTCAAATGCTGTCAATAAATTGGCTAATACAAAATAATGACCTACACTGTATTTATAAAAGCCTTTTGGACTGCATTTAGTAGTAAGCAGGCTGCTGATGTATATATGTTGGGAGAGTTCCCTTTCCACTGCTATGTGCAAGAGAGAAACAGCAAAACAACCAGGTTGCTCCAGTTAGGTGGTACTCAGCTGTGCATTCTGCCAGCAGAATATTCATTTAATGAATTTTGAAGATTTTGGATATTTGAACCTAGGGAAGGATTTGGGTTCCCCTGCTGAGAACTTCCATGGAGAGGGCTCCCATTACTTTTCAAAGTATCAGTACAATTCCCATTGTTCATATAATTAGTTTTCCATAATCTTACACAGTCATCATCGCCTGAAGCACTGTTCCTGTTACATTCCAACTCACTCTCCAGTCCTGATAATTATGATTAGCAAACTGATAGGATTTCAAAATTTTATTGGCCCACCAGGGGAAATAAGTTCTTCCCTCACAGGATTTAATGTAAAAATTCTCACATCTTTGGTTGCTACGGCTAGAATGTGGTAAGACCTTCCTAGGTTTGGAGCAAATGCAGTATCATGGAGAGGACCAGTAAGAGTCATGGGGGTTTCAGCTTTCGCATATTTCCTGGTGTTTTCATTATCTTAAAAAATCTGAACTTTGGCCATTTAGACTACTGATGAATTTTTATGATTCTTATTTGAAGGTTGAATAAGTATTTTTCATAAAGATTGCTTTGAGTACTAATTTGTTTACCTT
Source organism: Tadarida brasiliensis (assembly GCA_030848825.1). NCBI lineage: Eukaryota > Metazoa > Chordata > Mammalia > Chiroptera > Molossidae > Tadarida > Tadarida brasiliensis. The sequence continues at coordinate 145,741,749 of CM061257.1, read as the reverse complement.
TTGTGGAACTGGTTTATATATGATATTATTCAGCACAACTCTGTCATTTCTTTGTAATATTTTAAAATTATTAGTCAAGGGGGAGAGAAGTAGTAGTAAAATGAAAGTAAACAGTACAGTTGATAGCCAAATGAAACTTTTGCTATTGCTTCATTTATAATTTGGTAGTAAAATGAAAACACCTTTGTAAGTTTTTGATTCATATTCACTAAAGGAATAAATGTTTCCAATATGTGCTTGTACATTTGGTGTGATGCCACGGTTTAAAGTTTCCTTCAAGTCAAATTTGGAAACAACTATAAGAGAAGCAGTTAAAATGTGGCTGAAATTGTACATGCACATTGGCTTCCACATTCCTTGTCCCAAGATTTTCTTAATTTAGTTGGCTGCTTCATGCAGTTCACACACTGTAGAACTGTGACCTTGATGACAAAGCTATTAATCTTTGTTTGCTAAAATGCATAAGTATTGCAGGTAAGTGGTAAACTGGCAGAATAGCAACAATAGGACATATTCTCTGAGCCCTTTTAGTTATCAATATTTTGTGCTATTTTAAGTTTACAGAAGAACAACTAAGAATATTCAAAGATTGTATTTCTTTGAAAGTACGTTGCAATAGCTGGCCTTACATGATGAAAGTATATTTGAATTGGTTTTCAGCATCATGTTTGCATTAGCAAAACTGTATGCCTGCTGCTACTACAAATGAAGCATTGCTCAAAAGAAAGAAAAAGCTTATTAGATTTGTAAAGTTATAGGATAATCTCATCAAACGTTTCTGAGAGAGGAGAAAATGTTTTAAATGATAAAATTAATGTCTTTTTTTGTAATATCAGGCTGATTATAGTTTTTTCTTTCATGTTGATATACTTGTTTAGGCAAGCATGATTTGAGACAGGGTCTTGATTTTGCTATTATGTTCTGTTAATTTTGCCATGAATATACTAAAGCTTTCTTTTTCTGTTGTTACATTTTGTTTGGGTGTTTTGTTCCTGTCTTCATTGTTTCGGGTATTTCTTTTCCCTTCTGGATTCCCCACTGGCTGGATGGAGATGGTCTGGTTATGGCCAGCCTCCTCTCCTTCCCCTTCCGCCTTGCAGAGAATCTGTCTCCTCTCTTAATCCCTTCCCTGAGAATGAAGGGGTTTAACACACTGACTTAACACTTAAAGGCCTTATTCGAATGCTAGTAGATGCTTTCACTCCAGGCTGCCTTTTGTTTTTCTTCATTTTTCCTTCAAAAGATTTTTCTAATCTGGATCTGTCCTGCATGTATTACAACCAGAACACAGTGTTTGGAACTTAAACGTGTTTGTGTTTGTGCATCACAGGAACATTTTCTTCATTGGCTGATAACCTTTGATTCGATGAGATACGCACAGGTCACATGGAACTGTGAGAATTGCACCCAGCAGCTGAGGTCAAAGCGCCTGTTCTGTAAATTTTATTTTGAACAGCTACCATGGTGTTAAGTTTTTATGTTTGTCATACTGCTTAATGTGAAAACACATCATTGTAAAGTTCACCCTGCCTTTGAGACATAGTAAGAGATGTTTTTTATTTTACAGGCTAATATTGAAATGGCCCAGTTTGCAAAATAAATCATTTCTGTGTATAAAGCAGCAAAACATAATATGGACTGTTTGATCTTTTTATAAACAAAGAAATTTGTTTATATTATGTGAAATTATGGTTTAAAGCTTTGTAATTATTCTCCAAGTAGATTATTCAATAAAATATATTTCAAAAGATAAAAATTTGCCATTTTGTATCTAGTTTTTACTTTTTAAAAATAAAATCAGATAAGAGGGAAGATATTACACTTTCTAAAGAAAATTAAATACTGAGGTTTATTTTGTGCAAATAGTCCAACTGGTATCTATGAAATAACCCAGCTGAAGGATCCCAGACTGCCAGACAGAGTGTACACTTGGGAGACAAGTGACCAGTTTTATTCTTGACAGTGCTACCATATGACAGGGTAAGGCATGGCAGACCATCTCTTTACTTACTTTTATTTTATTTTTTACTTCAGGCTCAAAATAATACTTTTATTTCCCATTAACTGGTTCTGAGGGAATATAACAAAAGTAATTGCCAAGCAGAATTTGCCAGTGTAAAGAGCTCTATAAATAACACAGTATTGCTTGGTAATTGTGACTTGAAATCAGATACTTCTAAAGCCATTATTGTGAGCTTTTCAAACTTCTGGAAGGTAGGGTTAGGGGTGATTTTTATATTCTCCATTTTGCTCACCCGTATTCTCTAGTTTTCTAGAAATCATATATATTAACTGAGTAATTAAAAAAAATATATAAAGAATTTATACAACTCAACACCAAAAACCAAACAATCCAATTAAAAACTAGACAAAGGACCTGAATAGACACTTCTCCAAAAAGGATATACAAATGGCCAATAGACATATGAAATGATGCTCATTGTCTCTAGTCATCAGATAAATGCAAATTAAAACCACAATGAGATATCACCTCACACCTGTCAGGATAGGTACCATCAATAAATCAACAAACAAGTGTTGGAGAGGATGTAGAGAAAAGGGAACCCTTATACCCTGTTGGTGGGAATACAGACTGGTGCAGTCACTGTGGAAAACAGTATGGAGTTACCTCAAAAAATTAAAAATAGAACTGCCTTATGATCCAGAAATTCCACTTCTGGGAATAGACCCAAAGGAGACCAGAACACTAACTCAAAAGAATATATGCACCCCTATGTTCATTGCCGTGCTAAATAGAATAGCCAAGATTTGGAAGCAACCCAAGTACCCATCAGTAGATGAGTGGATAGAAAACCTGTGATAGCCTGGCCTGTGTGGCTCAGTGGTTGAACATTGACCCACGCACCAAGAGGTTGCCGGTTGGATTCCCGGTCAGGGCACATGCCCAGGCTGTGGGCCTGATCCCCAGTAGGGGGCATGCAGGAGGCTGACAATGGATGTTCTCTCTCATCAATGTTTCTATCTCTCTCTCTCTCTCTCCCTTCCTCTCTCTAATATCAATAAAGAAAAAAAAATTATGTTAAAAAAAAAAGCTGTGATAAATTTACACAATTGAATACTACTCAGCCATAAAAGAGAAGGAAATCTTACCCTTTGATATGACATGGATGGACCTAGGGAGTATTATGCTAAGTGAAATGAGCCAGTCAGTACCATATGATTCCATTTATCTGTGGAAATAATAAACAAAATTAAACTAACAAGCAAACTAAAACAAAATAGAAACAGACTCATAGATATAGAGAATAGACTGATAGCTGCCATAGGGGAGAGGGTTGGGGAGCTGGATGAAAAAGGTGAAGAGATCAAATAAAACTCATAGACAGACACAGTATGGTGATTACCAGAGAGTAAGGGGGTGGGAGGAGGTAGGAGAGGGTAAACGAGGGTTAAATGGTGATGGAAGGAGACTCCACTTGCGGTGGTGAACACACAATACAATATGCAGATGATGTATTATAGAATCATACACTTGAAACCCATATAATTTTATTATTCCAATGTCTCTCCAATAAATTCAATAAACAAAATTTTTTAAAATGTTTCTGAATACCAAGATCAACTAGGACTAATTTGATGATGGGGATGATTATTGAGATCCTGCTTAAGATAGGGCTTAATAAGCAATTAGTGTTCAGGGTAACGTTATTACTACCTGTAGACTGAGGTTACATAATTGGGTAATCAAAATGTACTTATTGCCCGGCCAGTGTGGCTCAGTGGTTGAGCATCGACCCATGCACCAAGAGGTCGCCAGTTTGATTCCTGGTCAGGGCACATGCCCAGGTTGTGGGCCTGATCCCCAGTGGGGGGCATGCAGGAGGCGGCCAATCGATGTCCTCTCTCATCGATGTTTCTGTCTCTCTCTCCCTCTCCCTTCCTCTCTCTAAAATCAATAAATAAAAAAATTAAAAAAAAATGTACTTATTTCCTAAAGAAATCTCTGCTTTAATGATGACTAATTTGAACAGAATATATTATATTATTGTCAATATCATAGGGAGTTTTAAGGATTTTAATTAATCTACACAAAGCATTTACAACAGTGTTTGGAAAAGAGTTCACTGTAATTATTAATATTACATAATTATTATTACTTTTATTTATATTTGGCTCATGTTAATTATGTTATTACCTAGGAAAGACTTTGTAATTTCTAGTTACTTTACCTTTTGGGTACTACCCAGTATTGGGATCATGCAAATGGGTTTTATATTGAATAATGGATAATATAAACAAAACGTCTTATAAAAAAAAATCATTGTTCTGGCCTACGTGGCTCAGTTGGTTGAGCATCATCCTGTGCACCTAGGGGTTGACAGTTCGAGTTCTGGTCAGGGCACATGCCCAGGTTGTAGGCATGTGAGAGGCAACAGATCAATGTTTCTCTCTGACATTGATTTTTTTCCTGTCTCTCCTCCTCTCCCTTCCTCTCTCTCTAAACTCGATTTAAAAACATAAAAGAGATCATCAATACATGTTTACTTTTATTTGAAGTGTATGTTTTTGGATGAAAAGGACACTAAAGCAGGGAAGAACTTATATTTATAGAATGTGTCAAAGAACAAGTTCTCTTCTTTCAGGTCATTGCTTGTGATCCCAGAAAGAAAAAGAAAAAAGCTATTAAGAAGAAAAAAAGACACATATTTCTAGAGGAATGTGAGTCATGTATTTGGCAAGAGCCTCACTGACTGATTCACAAGGGCTAATAACACCATGAAAGAAAATATGTTAGAAAACAGCTGCTTTGACATAGAAACAATAAATGTGAGTGCATCGATTACGAAAAAAATCAAGACAAATCACAGGGAAGTAAAAGGCAGTAATTTCTGGCCTCGTGCTGTAGGCCAAAAGTTGGATGTGAATAAGAAACCAAGTGGACTGGACATTTTAACACAAGAAAGTAAATATAATCTTACAGTAATACTAAGTATGATAGGATGAGATTTATAATTGCAACCTCTGTAGCAAGTCCATACATTATAAAAACAAATGGACTGGATATAGTAAAGAGGAACTTGCTATGAGGGTATACACTTTTTAAAAAAATTATCTTTATCATTGAGAGTATTACAGATTTCATCTTTTTTTCCCCCATTGATACTCTCCACCCTACTCCCGCCCCTGACCCACGACTTCACTGCACTATTGTCTGTGTACATGGTTATGCATATATGAGTATAAGTTCTTTGGTTAATCTCTTCCCAGCAAAAAAAAATAAATCTAAGACAGCAAAGAGTGAAGTACATACACTAAAGAGAAGTCTCCCTTTCAAGTCCTATCTCCAGCATTTCTCTCCACATTCATGTGCCAATGACACAGGATTACTCCCCTTCTGATTACATCACAGGTTTCACAATTCCAAGCATTGCTATTGTATTTTCTTTCAGAATGCACTACAGTCAGTAACTGGATGTCCTCTCCTCTTTTACACTTAGGGGCTGATGCTCTAAAGGTATTCTAATACCCTTCCCCTCTCCAAACAAAACAAAATAAACAAAACGAAACACAAGAAAACAACAACAAAAACAGTTCCATGTCATGTTATGTAGACTCTATTTCAATTTCTAACACATCTATAAGTCTGTCTTCCCTGCTCAGTGGAGCTTCTAAGGGGCAATACTGTATTGCAGTTACTCACTTCATGCTTATTTGCGTAGATATTTTTCAGACACCTCTGTTAGACACTGAGGATGCAGGAATGGGAAAGATCTTGGCATATGAGGGGAACAGTGAGCTGTTCAGTTTTGGGCTAAGAGAAAACATAGTTTGGTGCTAGGAAAATCTTGGCAGGCCATGTTGAAGATTGGGAATTTTATCCTAAATGAGTGGAAATTTATTGAAGTATTTTAACATTTAAAATAGCACAGCCAGTCCGGCTGGTGTGGCTTAGTGACTGAGCATCGACCCATGCACCAAGAGGTCACTGGTTCAATTCCCAGTCAGGGCACATGCCCAGGTTGTGAGCCCAATCCCCAGTGGGGGGCATGCAGGAAGTGGCCAATCAATGTTCTCTCTCATTGGTGTTTTTATCTCTCTTTCGCTCTCACTTCCTGTCTCTCTCAAATCAATAAAGGGAAAATATTTTTTTTAAATAAAATAAAATGACGCAACGAGATTTGTATTGGATGATGAAGAATGGATCTAGGAAAGGGAGAAGGAAAACTTGAATATGGACACAGTAATAAAATAGTGTTTTTTAAAAGGCTATAAATCAAGAGGCTATTAATTTAAAGATCTGGGGCAGGATTGTGGCTGTATTAATGGAGAGATGTGGGTAAATTCAAGACTAATATAGTAAGAGTTATACATGATTATGAATTTTCATCTGTTGCTCCCTCTAGATACATGTATAATTTTCCTTGTCAGTTTGGTGAACATCTAGTATTTTTCTTTTCTTTTTTATTTTACCTCACACGAAGGTATGTTTTTTAGAAAGAGAGGAAGGGAGAGACAGAGAGAGAGAGAAACATTGATGTGAGAGAGAAACATTGATTGGTTGCCTCCTTTAGGCATCCCAACTGGGGAGTGAACCTGCAACCTAGGTACTGCCCTGACCAGGAATGGAAGTTGCAACCTTTTTTTGGTGTACAAGACAATGTTCTGACCAACTGAGCCACCTGGCCAGGGCTCTAGTTAGTTTAAGACTAATTCAGGAAGCATACATAAAATTCCGTTTATGGATCATCCCAGATCTGCACATGTGCATTCTTGCTTGTCAGATAAGCTCTAGCATAGACTTCTATGATTCCCAAGGTCATGCAAGTTGTTACTGCAGCTGTTACTGATACTGGCACAGCTATAGCTACCAACCAAGGGGTCTCTGAGGCCACTTCTCCTAATCCCTCTCCTTGTTCCATGCACACCCTACAGAGTCACACTGCACAGATATCCTGCCAACTCTTGCCTCTAGATACGGGGTATCTTTCTTATTGCTCCAACATGAGAACTATCAAGACTCAAAGGTGTTTGGCATACACACCTGGAAATGATGGAGAATTATTACTTGTGATGGCAAATCTTGATGAATGGGAGATGAGAGACAACAGAAAAATATGTCTGCCTTTCTCCTCCCTCTATTCATGTACCATTCACAGAGGCTCTGTGAAGATGACCTAGAAAATAGAGATAATAGCTGATCATGAAGGTTTGGCCAGCTTTGGTTCTTTTGTGCCTCGATCTCCTTTTACCCCCTCTCAGGAACTGAACTCTTGAATAAAATTTTTTATCAATAAGCTTTTGCCTTTCTGTCTCTGTTTTTGAGGGATCCTAGTCTAAGTTCCCAACTTCTCTTCAGTGACTTTCATTATGGCCTAATTCCAGGTAGCACAAGACACCTCCTTTATTCTTCCTTCTGCAAAATCCCACATAGATATTCATTCATTACTTATAAAATTGCATTGTGCACATTTTAATTAACTTACCCAGCTACTTCTACTAAACTTTAAGTTCTTTGAAGATGCTGACACCCCTGATACCAATGACAGAATCAATAATATAGTAAAAATATTTAATCAATATTTGAAGAAGGAATAAATGCAAGATATAATACAGTCATAGAAAATATTACTCTGTAAGTTTAGGGTCTAAAAGAATATTTTGGTCCTGAATAACTGTTATCCTTCTTAATATTAAAAACTCAAAATTATAAATTAATCATTCTCTCCTTTTTGTTTTTACTTATTTTAAGTTTTTACACTCCCACACAATACTTTCTTACTTTGAAATTCTGGATTATTTTCAAATTTATGGCACCCTGGTTCTTATTTTTTTCTTATATACCAGTTCAATTGTGTAAATGCTTTTCTCATGTAGAGAAAATATAAATTATTAACATTGACAGTAACATTGACAAATTCAAGAGTCTCCAGGGACCATTGAATGTTGAAATCCTCTGTAAATAGGTCACATAAAGGACTGTCAAATGCAATTAATATTTTATCAAAAATTGCTAAGATATGTTTATTGAAGAGAAATAATGACATTAGTGTACTGTTCAAGTAACTGAAATATATAATACAAATAACTATTTTAACTATAGGAAAAATACCAAAGGAGATATTAAAAACATTGCTGAGTTATATAAAGCCATTCTACCCAGTGTGGAATCACATTTCATTCCATTTATAACATTGATGTTACTTTTCTCCTTTATGATAATTTTGGATAATTAGAGAATATTTTGCTACAACCAGACATAAAAAAAGTGAAGCCCTTAAATAATTGCAATTACAATATTTAATTTGTTTTCTCTTATAAGCATCTTAAAAAAAACTTCAGGCTGATTTATACATTTAATTTCTATTTCATACTTTCTGGATTTTTCTTAACTTAATGTGACATTGGGAAACTATCAGATTACAGACATAGTGAGCGGAGTTTGTTACATCCTCATAGGTCTCTGTCAGAGAATTTACTGTTACAATAATTAAAAGTGATGGGCATGACTTATGTACGATAATAGGTCTTCACATGAGAAAATAAACCATACAATGTTTGCAGTATTTTATTAAAAATGAGAAAATATATCTTTGCTTTTGTGTTGCTCTAGTCATGAGAGGTCACCACATAGTTCAAATAGTGATTAGAATTTAGCAATATCCAAGATGATAAATCATAACTAGGTTGGAGTCATTACACTTTTTTTATCCCAGGTTCTTTGTTTAAAAAATAAATATGGATATTATAATGTAACACTTCAGGATTAATATGAGTACTTCTTATAAATTATTTTAATTATAAAATGGTTGTTCTGTGGACATTTCAACATAGGCACTGGTGGATCTGTTCACAAACCAAGACATTTTACTTTGCCAGGTCAGATGTTTCTTACCAGTGATGTGCCAGTGAAATCATATTTCTTCCATCTTCTAACTAGTTCAGGTTAAATGGATTTTCTTTTTTTGAAATTACATTTGTTTGTTGCTACTTGGCACTTTTGTTATTAGTGTTGATTTGATCAATTTAAATAAAATATCAGCATATATTTGATAGCATGATTATACTTCTCAAAATGATCACTAAACTTTGTAAAGGGTCATGACTATATAAATGTGAGAAACGTTGTCACTTGAGTGATTTTAATTCAGTATAATCTCTTATCTCATTTAATAATATTTTCTCCTTTTCAATCTCCTTTACTCTTGATTTTTAATGGCAGATTAAAGCAGATTGTAGTGATTTCAATTTTATTAAACATGTTGTTAAAGATCTTTTCCATAAAGGTACTCCCCTCCCACTTCCACTTTGATCAGTTATTTATGTAAATGATTTGTTAAATCTGCTATTTATAAACAGATTCCTGTTTAATGACTATATAGAATTGATTTGGTGAAGGCATTCTGATAAAAGGAAGGCACTGAAGAATTCCAAAAAGATGTCTGTGAAACATACTTATGGTCAGACTGGTATCTCCTCCAGAGTACCACTCTAGGAAAACACCCACAAAGGACAATCGTGATTGTGGCTCAAAATATTCTCTTTCAGAGCAGCACCACTGTTTAACCTGGAAAGCATGTGACTTGCCAAAGCTACCCACTAATCTACCTCCTACGCACACAGAAATCCTTAATAAATAAATGACAATGATCTAATTTTAGGAAATTTTATTATAATAGCTATAATTACCACACAATTTCAAAACTGCATAATCTCTTTCTTTTTGGCCCTGAATCCCACTAGTCTTCCTAGATGCTAGCAGTAAATATTTAATTTTGTCTGGTCATTCTCATCCAGAGATTTCTATAGACCAGAATTTACTAAAATATCACTACCCATCTAGTTTATAATCTCAGTATCATGAATTCCATATCTCAGTGAAAGTGGCTTTAAAGCTTCCTAGGAGGCAGGAAATTGTGTAAAAACCACAGGGGTTGTGTTTGGTCTATGACCACCTCTTTAGAATTTCGATGTCAGTAGATTTGTATTTTCTTGTAGGACATCAAGTGATCTTTGGGTGACCAAGGATATATTTTCACAGTTCAGTTAGATTAAATCATGTTGACGTGTTTTTGTTGTTTTTTTCTGTAGCCTTCTTCAGAACAATCAGGGTCTATCATATCCTCTTGCTACTTGGGCGATTTGTTTATTTGATGTAATAAGTTCCACATGAGTCATGTAATCAACTAACTTCCTTGAAGTTACTGCAATCCAGAGGAAACCCTCTCATCCTTTCTGGTTCATACAGGGAAGGCAGAGGCTGCTTCTGCTCCACTCTATCAGGTTTGCCATTGCTGCCTTATTTTTATATTCTGGCATTCTTATATCTATCTACCAGCTTAATTGCTCACCCAATTCCAGATGAGAGGTGATCACCTTTCAACTTTGTGAAGGAAATACATCGTTATTTATAATGAAAGGAAGACTTACAATCATTGTTGTCATTGAAAGCAAAGATGGAGCAAGTGCAGAAGAAGCTAACCAATTTTTGTTGTTTGTTAAAATCAAATTTCATGAATCCCCATGGGGAAGAATGTGTTAAGAGTATATTCAGCAAAAGTTGGAATATGTTCTGGACTCTACCTTAAGTGACAGTTGTCCAGAGGCAAACCTGCCCTGGTTAATGGGCTTCTCATTCTTTTACCAAAATTAATAATGCCATATACTCAGCCATGGAGTGAAGACCTTCACAAATGTCTGTTACAGTAATTATTTTTACCTTTCCTATAGCTGATATTTAAGAATGATAAGATTTGGGGTTTAATTTGAAGTTTGACGGGGTAAAGAATGCAAACGTGAAGTTGTCATTCTAAATACCACAGAATCTGAACATCCCTCATGATAAGATATCTCAAGACATAGGACAAATATCTTTGAAACAGGGGCCAAGTTTATAGTAATAAGCTGACTCTTTCCTGATAATGTTCTGATTGTCATGGTATTTTGAGAGACTTCAACTAGAAATGAGTTACAATGAATTATATATCCTGTTGAAAATTAGCAACTTACTGTTAAGTGGGAAATCTTTATACCTATGCTTTCAAGGGTCTAACAGTCAAATATGACACAAATAAATCTAATTTCAAACATATTCTGTTTCTTCTCTTGTTGCACATGTGGTAGCGTAGTGTATACTGGGTTCTGCAATTGTTTAAAATAACAATATATATTATGGATAATGTCATACCAATATATAAAACTCCTTCCCATCTTGTATAACATTTATATTGCACTTTTGGTCTCTTAAATTCTGTAACTAAACCCTTATTTGGAAACATTTATATTGTTTCAATCTTTAGGTATTATATACAATGTTACAGTGAGTAGAGAATATAAAAAATTTTAAGAAATAGAAATTCTAATCAAAAGAATGTACAGTTATAATTTGGGTTGATTTTCCAAAATGTCCTACAAAATATTATATTAATTTATGCTCCAAATAATAATATTTGAGTGACTCTTCCCTTACAAACTCAATAAAGAGGAATGTTAGCAAACTTCTTGATCACTGCCAATTTGATAAATTCAAAAGTGATACTTTAATAAAATTTTGATATGAATTTTCTTAAATTAAAGTGATATTGAATACTTATATCATATATTTAGGACTTTTGTGAGTGCTTTATTAATATTATTTGATGTGTTTCTATTTGGTGATTAGAATATTTCATCCCTATTTATTTTAAGAAATATTTTATGGATTGGGAAAACTGGCTTTTATTTTGTCATATAAATTGAAAAATATTTTCTCCTATGGTCATTCATCTGTACTTGTAATATCTTTTGCTTTGTAGAATGTGTGTTCATGTATTTTGATATTAATTTTTTATGTCTTCTGGGATTACATTAAAGTTACAAAGATTTTATACTCTACAATATTTAAAAGAATTAAAAAAGTAATTTTCCTATAGATTTGTTTGGTTTTTTTTATGGTTTTAGTTTTCACATTTATAAACATTTGACTGATATGGTATGCATCCTAATATAAGGTAAGAGCTATGGGTCCACCCACATTTATTCTTCCAAAGGCTACCCTGTTCCTCATAAACTACTTATAAGAAAAAGAAGTATTGTGGTTGTTTATAAAATTAACTTGATAAAACAATAGCCTTCACACATTATAAAGGTATATATTTGAGAGAAAATATCCCAGTACAATAAGAACAAGAAATTAGTGAATTTTATATACAGGCAGATATATGTTTCTAAATCTATAAGATAGTATGACATAAATAAATGGAAAGGTATAGAATGTTCTGGGAAGACAATTAAATGTGAAAAGGTATCAATTTCCATGAAAGTAATACTAATATATAAACAAAATCTCAAGAAATTTAACTGTAGGATCTTTTTACAACTAGGTAAATTTCTTCGGAAAAGCAAACAAGTAAAACTAGAATAAAGTTTGAAAAAGAAGACTGATAAGAATCATTATGATAATAAAGCAAGTTGGAGCTATGCTATAGAGCCAAAATAAATGAAACAGTATGGCTTGGTCATGTAACTACATGGTTCAATGGAACAAATTCAGAATTGTGAATAGTCCCATAATCCCCTTTAGAATTTTAAAATATGAGAAAGGTGACAACTTGATTTGTGAAGGAAAAAAAAGGGATATTCAATGTCATGCTCCTTTTCAGGAGCATGTCATTTCAGAATATTTATATTTTCATTTTTTAACTGATTTTTCTCTTTTGGTGGGTATCAATTTCATAAATGATTTTTAGCTACAACTAAGTACATGGTGTTGTGCTAGAAGTTATTGGGGACACAAAAATTAGGTACAATGTCTATCCAATAAAAATATTTTAAGCAGCTAATAATTTAAAAAATGCAGGGATTTAAATATATATTTATATGTATACATTCAAAACCAGAAATATTACTGAACATACTATTGTCAGAATCCCAAAGGTCTTTATTTTGCCAAATCCAATGTCCACTTATATGTCTTTACAGTATTCATTGTCAGAGCAGCATTTCATGTGATAGAATACTCTTTCCCTCTTTTCTATATTTTTAAAAATGATGATTAAATATTCATAACATAAAATTTACCACGTAAACCATTTTAAGTGTACAGTTCCGGGGCATCATGTACATTCACATTATCATGCAACCATTACCTCATCAATCTACAGAACTTTTCCATCTTTCCAAACTAAAAAATCTATACCTATTAAACATTAACTTTTATTCTCCAACTATTTCCAGTTTCTAAGCAATCATCATTCTAATTTTTATTTCTATGAATTTGACTACCGTTGGAATCTCAATTAGTAGAATTATATATATAATATTTTGTTTATCCATTCATCAGTCAATGGGCACTTGTCAATTAGAATCTTGTCAATAATTCTATGAGAATTAGTGTACAAATATGTCTTTGGGTCCATGATTTCCATTCTTTTGTGTCACAACTAGAAGTAGAATTCTGGATCATATAATAACTATATTTTAACACTAGGACCTGCCTTACTGTTTTCCACAGTAACAGCAACATTTTATATTTTCACCAGCAGTTCACCAGGGTTCCGATTTCTCCACATCCTTGTCTGCACTTGTTATTTATTTTTGGGGGGATAATAGCCATAATTATAAGTATAAAATAGTATCTCATAGTGGTTTTAATTTTTATTTCCTTAATGTTGGTAATATTGAGCATTATTTCATGTACTTATATACTTATTTGTTATCTTTTTGGTTTGTTGTTCTAGTTTTTGAGCTATAGAGAAACATCAATATGTTGTTCCACTTATGCGTTAATTGGTTGATTCTTGTATGTGTCTTCACTGGGGATTGAACCCACAACCTTGGTGTATTGGGACAATACTTTAAACAACTAAGCTACTGGGCTAGGGCTTATTTGCTATTTATATACCTTATGTGTAGAAATGTCTATTCAAATCGTTTGTCTATGTTTAAATTGAGTTTTTTGGTTTATTTATTGTTGAGCTGTAGGAGTTCTTTACTCATTCTGGATATTAATCCCTTATCCGAGATTGATTTGCAAATATTTTCTCACATTCCACAAGCTGCCTTTTTACTCTGTTGATGACACGTGTTCTTTGATACAAAAAAGTTTTCCATTTTAATGTGGTTCAATTTATTTTATTTTATTATGTTGCCTGTGCTTTTGTTGTCATATTCAAGAAATCCAATGTCAAATCCAATGTCATGAAGCTTTCCCTTTATATGTGCTTTCAAGAGTTTTATAGTTTTACCTCTTACGTTTAGGTCCTTAAGTATTAGTAACATTTTGAATTATTAATTTTCTGTTATTTAATAATCTTTATATTTCATAGTGCTTCTTGATACTAAAACTAATTGAGTCTATTGTAAATATATGACATTTCTCTTTAAGTTGTATTTGCCTGATAAATATTTTCCATTTCATTCATTTTAACTTGTTTATGTTACAATGTTTTACATTTTTCCTTTATGAGAAGCACTAAATTATCTGGGATTTGTTCAATATTATTTGCATTTTTTATATTCAATCTGTTAAATTCTTCTCATTTTAAGAAAAACATTTTCTTTTATTGACTCGAAAATATACATTGTATTTCTACTTTCAGTACTTACCTGTAAACCTCTACGCATCAACTATCCACTAATATTACCCAAAAATATGTATTGAGCTCCTAATATTTGGTGGCACATTTATAGGTGCTGAGCACACCGTAGTAAATAAATCAGAAACAAATCTTAGTATAAAGCCAACAATTCTCAAAAACAAAGCAAAACCATGCAAAAATCATTTAGTACAAAGGATAGGTGCAAAGGAGAGAAAATAAGGCAAAAAATAGCGATGGGGTAGGTGTTCTGTGTGTATTTGACATTGGTTCAGGGTTATAGCAGTGCAGGTTGTAAGAAATGATTGTACTCTGAATATACTTTGATAATAAAGGAGGAAGGAGGCCAATATATAGAGTGCAAGTTGTGAGAAAAACAGAAAAGTCAATGTCTTTTAAAGAATTATGGGCTACACCAAGCCAGTGTGGCTCAGTGGATTGAGCATCGTCCCATGGACTGAGAGGTTCTGGTTTGAATTCGATCAGGGAATATGCCTGGGTTTCAGGCTCAATCCCCAGTTGGGGGCATGCAGGAGGAACCTGTACTATTTAGATGTTGGAGAGGTGAGGGGGGATATGGAAATAAAGCAGAGTAAATAGCAGGTAGATTGAAAACTAAATGAGTGTGAAGTCTTAGCAGGTAAATAAAAAAGATATTTAAAAGAGGAGTTATTAACTTACTAACTTTGTCAAATGTTACAATTCATAAAGATGCTGACTGAGAATTGTATTTGATTAGGCAAAATGGAGGTCATTGTTGACTTTAGTGAGAGAAGTTTCAGATAATGGTGAAATTGAATGTATAATTTTAATGAATATTAAAAAAATGAGAAGGTTGAAAATGGAGAAAATGGGTGTAGTCAATTATACTGACCAATTGAATTGATAAAGTTTATAGTTTATCCACGTGCCTATTATCTTCCAAAACAATGTAAGAGCATTAGTCTGTTAAACATTTAATCAAGCACTCCATCCTCCTCCTATGGTCCACTTTCTTAATTATTTAATTAGTCCATGTAATATCGATTTTATACCTACTAGTTAATTATAGTTAATGTATCTTCCTTCATGTGACTACTTGCTTTGCATTTTATCTTCTGGAGTTTAATTGCTCATTTACTTAAATACATTTTTAAAATAATTTTTATGACAAATATACAATTGGTCATTCTTTTTAATTTTAAAATAATTTTATTTTATCTTAAACTTTAAGAGACAATTTAACTTCGTGTTGACAATTCTTTTTCTTGGTTATTTGAAAATGTTATTTCATTTACTTCTTGCATTTGTTGTTCCTGTTTTGAGTCAGCTCTCATTTCAGTTGACTATATTAATCTTTTTTTTTTCTTTTGTTTCTTTTTTATTGAATTTATTGGAGTGACTTTGGTTAATAAAATTATATAGGTTTCAGGTGTAGAGTTCTATAATATATCATCTGTATATTGTATTGTGTGTTCACCACCCCAAGTCAAGTATCCTCCTGTCACAATTTATTAATTTCTATTATCCTTAGGAGTTCTACAGATTTATTACAGTGTTTAGGTATAGACTTCTTGGGATGAGGTGAGTTTTGCTATCTAAAGATTCTTAACATTCCTCAATCCTGGAAAATTATCACTTATTATCCTTATGCTAGTGCCTCTTTTATTTACATTCTCCACTTCTGATATTGCTATTCAGACATTGTTTACTTTGGCATTTATGTTATGGTATCTCTACTGATTGAACCTTGGAACAAATATACAATATAATATTACTCAGTCATAAATAAGAATAAAATCTTACTCTTTGCAACAGCATGGATGAACCTAGAGGGTATTATGCTAAGTAAAATAAGTCAGTCAGAGAAAGACAAATATTATATGATTTCACTTATATGTGAAATTTAAAGAAGAAAATAAATGAACAAACAAAACTGAAACAGACTCACAGACACAGAGAGCAGACCGTAGTTGCCAAGGGGAGGGTGGTTGGGGAACTGTGTGGAAGAGGCGAAAGGATTAATAAGTACAAACTGGCAGTTTCAAAAAGTCATGGGGACATGAAATACAGCATAAAGAATAAGTCAATAACATTGTAATAATTATGTATGGTGTCAGGTGGGTAATGGAAATATCGAGAGAACAATTTGTAAAGTATGCAATTATCTAGCCACTCTGCTATACAACTGAAAGCAATACAAAATAATACTGAAAGAAAACTATAATTGGAAAATAAAAATAAAAATAAATAGTTTAAGTAGCTTTTGAAAAGAGACTCATAATTATAGTTTTTCATTTAACATAGAACTGTATTTCTTTCTCAGGCAAGGAGTGAAGATTCTATCCAAAAGGTTGTCAAGGACACAGGTTTCTTCCTCTTGTTATTTGGTCACTGACTAGGATGTTACTCTTGTTAGCTTCTCCGACAGAATCAACGCTGGCTCATCAGCACCATATTGTTGTTCTGGCTTATGGGAAGTGATGAGAAGGTGCTGGAGAATAAGTAATGTCTTTTCAAGGAAGTAATATGGAAGATGCACAAAAGCACACCCATGCAAAACCTGAGCCACCTGGCAGTAGCTGCTTTCCCAACTTAACCGTGTGTGTGTGTGACTTTCTTAGAAAGAAGAGGGGATAAAGAATGGAGAGAGAAGTGATTGGCAGAGTCATAGTCTGTATTGAACATTAATTATCTCAAGTTTCTAGGTTGTTGTTTTTTCTTTTATCTGGTCGGCTTAATTTCCCTCATTTATCATTTTGTTGTGACAATTATTTTTATTGTGTGCTTCTCTTTAATAAAAACTGTCCCCTTCTGTGGAAGTCTCTGGCATCTCCTGTTCTAGAAGTGTCTCTGAGAGTGGTAAGGTTTTGCTACTACTAAGGTCCAAGAGAAGTCGAAATATCACTCCAAACTTGCAAAGTCGGATGCTGGTGCCTTACGTGGATACTGTTTCCTTCCCTGAGCTCCAGAAAGAAGTGAAAATACTTTCTGCTTCTCTGGACCAAGTAGTACCGCTTTTCTATCCTTTTATTAAGTAGATGAAGATATAACTTATTTTACAAATAGGGACAATTATGCTTGGATAATATGTGTAAACTAATACCCATCCTGGGAAAACCACTATATACGGTTACCTTTGGGCCCTCTTAAAGCTCAGATCTGTAAAAGTTTTTAGTTCTAGACCAGCCAGTGTGGCTCAGTAGTTGAGCATTGACCAGGAGGTCGCCAGTTAGATTCCCAGTCAGGGCACATGCCCAGTTCCGTCTTCCATCCCCCGTAGGGGGAGTGCAAGAGGAAGCCAGTGGATGTTGATGTTTCTCTTTTATTGATGTTTTTCAATCTCTCTCTCTAAAATCAGCACACAAAAAAATGTTTTAGAAAAAAGTTTTTAGTTCTAACTTTCTGCCTCACACATACCCAAATATTTCAAAAATGTATTTGATGGGCAGGCGTAGCTTTCCTGGTTGGGAGGGCATGGAGCTGCAGGGAAGGTGGGGCCCGAGTTCCTGCCATAAAGCTTATATGCAATGTCTATGACCAGTGTCAGATTTTTCTGGTTTTAAGAAAGCCAGATGTCTAAATTGGACTCCCAGAAGTGCTCTGAGACTTTTTCACAAATTCTGTGCTTCCTGGAATCTGCACTTACATTTTTTTTTAGTATTGTATTAATTCATTAAATTATAAACCATGTTTCCATAATAATTTCTCACAGAGACTCCCAGGATTTTTAATAATTTTAGAATATATTATTTTATTTTTCATAAAACCCAAAAGTAATATGAGCTGTGAAGGTATTAACTGAATAAACTCTGCACGAATTTGATGAGGACTCTGATTATGAGAATGATCAAAAGGAGATGAAATGAACAAGAGGTCAAGGTTGACCCCAGTATGTTTAGAGATATATAGACTTGAAGATAATAGTGGAGTTTTTTTCTGGAGGATATTACTCTGAAAATACTAGCCTCGATGTTGGAAGAAAATGAGAAAACCAATTTCCAAAGAATTCAAGTGACTGCCTGCAAATCCCATGTGTCATATTTCCTTGATTTTAAGATACAGGTAGTGTAAAATCAACCATAATATAATAACAGCTTCTTGAGGAGAAAAGGAATGACCATAGTAGATGTATACAGCAAGGATAAAATGCACCTGATTTCACAAATGCTACAAGGTGAGAATCAAAGTGGAAGATGCATTCTACAAAGACGAATGCAGGCTGAATTAGGGAAAAGTATGGAAGAAAAACAGAATGGTGAAAGTAGGAAATACATTAAATCTTCTCATTGGAGAAGATAAAGAAGCAAAAACAAGGATAGTGATATAAATTATCCTGAAAAAAAGGGTTTGAAAATGTATTTTATAGAAATGACCATACAATAATCAAAAGTCAGAAAATAATTTAATGAAATAAATTTTTAAAATAGGAAAAACCCTATAATGGAGGGATATTGGAATATAACTGTAGTGCCTGCATATAAAATATTTTAAAACAATGACACTTTATCAATTCCAAAGATATGGAATACAATAACTTTTTAAGTAAAATAAAATAATGCACATGATGACTTAAGCACATGGGTCAACAAAAATCCTACACAGAAAAAAATGATTTTATCATTTTTATCAATGCAAGATGAGATAAAGGATTCCAAATGCCTCCAGGCTGGTGTGGCTCAGGGGTTGAGTGTCAACCCATGCACCAGGAGGTTGCCAGTTTGATTCCCAGTCAGGGCACGTGCCCAGGTCATGGGCCAAATCCCCAGTGTGGGGCATGCAGGAGGCGGCCAATCAATGTTCTCTCTCATCGATGTTTCTATCGCTCTCTCCTTCTCCTTCCTCCCTCTCTAAAAAAAAATAAAGAAAAAATTAAAAAAAAAAAAAGAATTCCAAATGCTTTGAGAAAATATAGAGTAGAGCTCTAATACATGTTCAGTGTTGAAAACACAAAATCACTTAATTATACTTATGAGCTGTTTTTGAATAATACCAGATGCATAGTATACATCCTGGTGTAATAATATATTACTATGGATTTTTGAAAATTAGAAAAATAATTAAGTTCCTGCTCAGATCATTCAAGTGTGAACCAGAAAGGTGAGTTTTTGTTTCAATGTATGTTCATTTAAATTTAGACAACCTTTTTTTCTTTTCTTAAAGACGTATATAGTTTCACTTTTGTTATTCTAGTCTGGTGAACAGGTAACTCTCAATCTGTGTCTCACCTTTTCTTACAGTTAATTCTGAGGTCCCTATACAATGTGGTGAAATAAGTGTTGTCTTCCAAACATTTTATTAATAAGGGAACATAATAAAAAGCACCATATTTCCCAATAAAAAATCAATGACAATGATATTTTTAAATTTATCTTCAGATATGCAAATATGCATTAATTTGTTGTAAATTATAGATTGTCCTTTGAACTTTTGCCTGCAAAAAAATTCTAGTGATCTCTCTTGAATAAGAATAAATCCAGATAAAATCTGATGATATGTTCTTGTCTTTTTAAAAGGAAGAGCGATATAAAGTACATGAATAGACAGTTGTCATTTTACTTCTTTTTGGCCCTCGATTCGATTGTCACACAGACATATTCACTCATTTTCTTTCCAAGGACCTTTGACACACAAAATAATAAGAATCTCAGTTCCTTTCCTTCCGTGTGCCATGCACCATGATCCAGCCGACCTCCTGTATCCCCATAACACTAACAGTTGAAATGTCTGAGAGGTTCATTTGAACACCGGGAGGGGTATATGTATGTTTGTGTGGGTGTGGATGTGTATACAAGGTACCTCTGAGTATGTGATGTGGGTTTGTGTGTATGCATTTATATAGGAGACAGAAGGTCAATGATGAGATTCACCGAGTGTTTTCTTAATGCTGAAGGAAGTTGAATGTTTCCAAGTCACTATTGGTGACACAGCTGTGCAGTAGAGAGCTGGCACATGGGCACCGCTGACTTTTTTTAATGTAAACATATTTGACCTTGTTGATTTAGACATTAGCCTGGAAATATGTATGAGAGGCAGATAATGAGTGAGAAAAGGTTTGTAGTGACAGAGAAGAAATATGGAGAAGAGAGGAACTGTAACAGACAGGCTATTTAAAACGATAACATATCTACTAGACAATGTGAGTGACAGGATTGTATGTCAGAGAGAATTAAAGCGTGACAGACAGGTGCACAGGAAAATCAGGCTGCAGGTGTCAGAAAGGGAGTGCATATGGATGCCAGCACCAGTAGGGAGTGAACTAAAATAATAATAATAATAATAATAATAATAATAATCATAATGTGAGAGCCAAAAATAGGAATGTTTTAAGGTTAGAAGAAGACAGAAATTAGAAGAAAAATGCAACTTTAGGAAATTCATTTTTATAATCATAGCTTTTCAGACTAAAAAAATACAAACAAAAGAATAATTTGTTTATGGTGATAATAGTAATTAAGTTAAATTATATGGGAAATTTTAAGGCAGCGTAATTTTAGAGGTGGCAAACACAAAGACAAGAATAATCTACAGTGTTTTACTCTCTATATTCATTTTCAGTCACCCAGAATGATGGGAAGGGGTGATGGAAGAAAAAAAGAACTGAATTTCTTTCCTTTTTTAAATCCTCACCTAAGGACACATTCATTGATTTTTAGAGAGAGGAAAGGGGGAGAGAGAGAGAGAAAACTTCAATGTGAGAGAGATCAGGGATCAAACGCACAAGCTAGGTATGTGCCCTGACCAGGAATCAAACCTGTGACCATTCAGTGCACAAGATAACAACACTCCAACCAACTGAGCCACACTTGCCAGGGCAAAACACTGACTTTCTTTCAGTTTTTTGTATATAGTTGTAACATTTTTTTTTTCTTTATTGATTTTAGAGAGAGAGGTAGAGAGAGGGAGAGAGAGAGATAGAAGCATCTATAAGAGAGATCATCGATTGACCACCTCCTGCATGCCCCCCACTGGGGATCAGGCCCACAACCTGGGCATGTGTCCTGACCGGGAATCAAACCTCTTGGTGCATGGGTCGACGGTCAACCACTGAGCCACACTGGTTGGGCATAACATTTGCTTTGGAAAAACAGCATTCTGCCTCAGCTTTTCAGTGTGAAAGACATCTGATGTCATCGTTTCACTGGCCTAAGAACTCAACCTCCGTTAAGAGCTTGGTGCCCTTTTGAACAGTGCTCCTTGAAATTGTTTCTCTGCACCCATGTCCAATGCAGTCTTACTGTGTGTTTTCTATTCTCTATTCTCCATTATATCTCCCACTCCTCGGGATCAAGGACGGTGCCTTATTCATCATTACATCCCAGGAGGCAAAGAATGAATGACTGACAAGGAGGAAAGCTCCATTTCAGGTCATGGAACTGAAGGATTTTGCCTTAGACTGTGAGGTGGACTTGCCCAGAGAGTGCTGGCCACACATTTGATTTCCTGGACAAAGTCATTATTCCTGGATGCCTGTGCACATCCTTCCTGCTAACTGGTGTCTCCGACACTTGTTTATTCTTTAGACCAATCCTCTGTTCACAAGCACAGGCAAATGTGGAAGGCTTTCCCCCTTCCTAATTTTAGATTGCATTATAAAATATTCAATCTTTAATCTTCCAGAATTTATAAACACACTTGTTTACAATAAAAAAAAAATAAGTAAAGTTAAGAGTGAATTTAATCATATTAGTGAGACATGAACTCTTCTTTTTTTTTTCATGATTTTTACTTGTAGGTAAAGAGAAATATATGCCAATAATTTATTAACTTGGAGCCACTCTAAAATATTATATATTCATAAATTCAACAAATTATATTTTGAGAGCATATTATGTGCCAGGTAACCTTCTAGGAGGTTTTGGTATACAGCAGTGAAAAGAATAAGTTGCTCTTCTATGAAGAAAGAAAAACAATATACATTTAGCAGATTATATATGTTTTGTTTAAATTGAGGAATGTTGTTTGTGTGTCCTATAATTACAGACTGTAAAATTTATTTTTAATATATAATAATTAAGTACTTTCAACAATTTTTACTTTTTGCAAGTGGCATTATCAACTAATAGAATTTTTTGAGAACAAGGTCATGCTTTTTAAATGACTGCAAAAATGGTATAATTCAAGAGGTGTGGAGGCACCCAGGAGATAGGAAGCTAGGGCATTCGGCTTCTTTGATACTAGGGAAGCAATGACACCATCAAGACCTTTTTCATTATATAGAATAAGATCTCAAGTTGAACCACTGCAAAAACAATTACAGATCGCTAACAAAGTAAAAAGGCAAGGCAAGAAAAAAAATTCGGCAATAGCTATAAATTTTTCAGAGTAATTATCATATTTAAGATACGGTATCCTAAGGCAATACTACTAAAGCAAACCACTACTAAAAGCATCTTTGGTATCTCAAAATCGAATCTCGGCTCAATTTTTAATTTATATATAGTGCACAATGGATTTCCTTGTGCTGTGCGGTGTAGCAATGCAGGGCTCCGCACTAAATAATGCACTAATCAATTTTATATGGATGCCACCACTCTTCATGTTGTCAGTTTCCTGCTTGGTATTACTTCTTTAAGCTTATTCTGGAATGTGGTTGTGTCAGTAATATTTAATGGCACAAGGAGATTTTTTTAAAGGCAAGCAAATTCTTGTGCAAATAGCATTTGACTTTAGGGCTTTCTCTTCTCCTTTTTTTTTTTTCTTTCTTTTCTTTACCTCTCTCCTTTCTTTCTTCTTACTTTCCCTCTTGACTTCTTTTTACTTCTTTTCCTGTTCTTTTTTCTTCATTAGCATTTTCAGTATCATTCTCATTAATCACTGTCACTCTTCTTTATCATCTCACCTATGGTTTAGTTTTATCGTAACAGGCCTCAAAAGATTGTGTGCCTTTACTTTCTCTACTGTTACATTATGCATCTTCTCTATGCATGTACCTAATAATTTTCACTTTAAATGTTTTACTCTGTTTACTGCAGGAAACAAACCATCTTTCATGCCCCACAATTTTCTGCAATAAATAAAATATCAGCTCCCAGAGAAAAGAACTAGCATGTGTAGGTGGAGACTCAATTTCAGAAGTATGCATACCATTAATATAATATAAGAATAAATGCAATACGAATAAATATCTTCCTCTGCATATAGAAGGAGACAGTCAAGGACAATACATTCTGAAAGGAAACAGAAGAGAAAGAAGAAGAGAGAGAGAGAGAGAGAAAGAGAGAGGAAGATTTTTTGTTCTAAAGTCAAGCTCTTCCAACCACCCTGAGTTAACGGACCATGTAGGACACCCCCTTTGGCCTTTGAATTGTAAGGTTAACTCCATTAAAGATGTAAGCTTGTGTAGCAGGATGAGGATAAGAAGAGAGGCTAGTGACTTAAATGAAAGGAGAGGAGTGGTCAGCCCCAGGACAAAATTCCTTACACTGGACACTAGAGGATGAGACAATTCCAAGACTGGGACAAGCATCTCATGATTCTGCCATTGACAGCAATTTAGACACTGCCACAAAGTGCCCCAAAGAGGGGGACTCACGTGGGGAGAGGATGTGTGCATGCACATGGAAGCAGGTCATAAAGCCCTGTGACCTCAGGTGCATTTGTGAAGAAGTAAGTGCAGAGTACAGTGCCCAACAGCTCATTCTCAAATGGCAAGAGCACTACTGGTAATTACAGCAACCAGTTAAGCTTAACTACTAAGCCCATCTGGTCTGAGTGAGAACCTGAAATCCCATAACATTTGTGGTAGGCAGAAAATCCCCCCTTCCCAACAATGCCTGTGTCCAGATTACTGTGCATATATCGTTTTACATGGCATGATGGAATTAAGGGTGCAGATACCATTAAAAGCTGTCAATAACTTGAATTTAAATGATCCTGGATTATCTGGGTGAGCCCAATATAATTACAAGGCTTCTCAAAAGCAGAAGAGAGAGGCAGAAGAGGTCAAGGTGATGGGACATGAAAAGAACTCCACCTGCCATTGGTTTAAGAATGGAGGAGTTCCATGAGTCAGGAACTGCCAGCAGTCTCCAGATGCTGGAAAAGGCAAGGAAACAGATTCTCCCTACAACCTCGAAAGGGATGCAGCCCTGTCAACACCTTGATTTTAGACCCAAGAAACTCTGTTGGGCATCTGAGCTACATAACGTTAAGGTAATAATTGTCTTTCTTGTTTCAAGCCTCTAAGTTTATTGTCATTTGTTAGAGCAGAAATAGAAAACTAACACCTCACTAAGAAAAATAAGTGGAGGAGAAATTGAAAATCCACTGTTAGCCTTCACCACCAAGTCTGATTCATAAAAATAAGAAAAGAAATAGTACATATGGGTAAGTATTATGCTGCCATCTCACAGGTATTTTATAAATTTTTGTCCAAAAGAATCATCACCATATTTAAAAGCCTCACTTAATGTTGAATCACACAATTATAACTCCTTAGGGCCATCAACTCAAATGTTTAAATTAAATGTATGTGGATCTAACAAAGAGAAAAATTGTCTACAGCAAATAAAAGGTTTTGTGCATAAGTATCTTGAAAGGATCTGCAGTGGACTTCCTGAAGCTAAGGCCACTTATACTGGAAAAGGGGACAAAGCTCAGCCTGACTCAGCTTACTAGGGTCGTGTACTGACTGACCTCTGTCAAGTCAGAAAGCAACCTTGAGGAGCCTTTTATTGCTCAACTATCGACTGCAGAGAGCTGAGCAATATCCTGTAAATGCCATATAATGAGGAGATTTTGTTCTAGAGGGTAGTTATTACACGGACAAGAACTACAGAAATCCTGTGTTTATATTGGAGATCAAATTCTCACCAAGTAAAGCTTTTAGTTATCACTCTCCTAAGTGTAAAAGAAAAGTGAAATACTCTGCACTTACCCACAATATGTTTCTTCCTTCCTGTCACGTTCTGCCTCAAATACAGCCTGGTGACTAAAGTTAAACTGCATCCAGGTGCTGTCCTGGCACAGGACTAACGGTGATCAAGTTCTACCTGGAGCGGGGCTGCCAGGCAGCAGATGGAGAGTGAATCTATGCAGGTCCTGTCATGTGCTTCTTTATAGACAGCATCACACATCCCACAGGCATAAGCCAGAGTGAGAGACATATCTGCTTAGGTCTCAGTGCATTCGCCCATAAACTGATATTTAAGAAGAAAAAAAAAAAAAATCTCTGTGAACTGAGAAAAATGGGCTGTGATACAATTCTACCATATACATCATGAAATATTTATCACACATTATACACAATGTCTTTCGTTTCACTTTTACATGAAAAAAATTTTACATTTACTCATCAAAACCCGTTTTAAGTTTCACTTTAATCAAACTTGGTGCCTGATAGAATCACATCCTTAAGAACAGGGAAGGGCCACTCAGTGTCACTCTGCTGATCCTCTCCAGCAAGACACAGTTGAACTATTTTTTCAAAAGCAGAGAGAGCCCTGGCCGGTTTGGCTCAGCGGTTAGAGCGCTGGCCTGCGGTCCAGAGAGACCCGGGTTCGGTTCCCGCTAAGGGCACGTACCTCAGTTGCAGTTTGTCCCCGGCCCTGGTTGGTCGTGCGGGTGGCAGCCACTCGATGTGTCCCTTTCACGTCGATGTTTCTCTCTCTCTCTTCCTCTCTCTCCCTCCCACTCTATCTGAACAAAAAATGAAAAAAATGTCCTTGGGTGAGGATAAAAAAAAAAAAAAAAAAAAAAAAAAAACAAAAGCAGAGAGAGTCCATGGAAATGTTTTTTTCTTTACAAGGAGGAAATAGAAGTGGCCCTCTCCTAGGAAAAGCTAATATTGTTAAATCCCCTCCCATAAAAACACAAACACTTTATTCTTTGAAGAGAATACTAGATAATGGCTTAAGTTTAGATGTTCATTCTATACTATTTATGAGTCCACATGGGGCCTTGAGCCTATTTCAATTACATGCAAGGAAGGTCTAACCTTGCAGACTCTGTTAACTCAGCAGCCTTCTTAAGTGGCCCCAGGGGTTCACCAGTCTATGCATTCTTCATATCAAAGCTTGCATCAACACAACAGTTATTACTCTGTACCAATGGGGGCAATTTCTTCTTATTTGAAAATTTTCTTTTAGGTGACTAGGGAATGAAAAATTTGTGAACACATTCACAAGGAACATATATAATAGAAATCACTCCGTATGAAATTGCAATTTACAGACACATTATTTAATGAGGAAGGGTTAGCCTTCAAGATACAGTTGAATTAAATGTCTATTAGTTATCATTTTTCACTAGAGCAATTAGATAAAAATAAAATCTGTTAACCTCTGAAAATATAATGTATAACCAGTTATACTGCACAAGCACAAAACCAGTGAATTATTGCAGAAAGTAACACCATATGAAAGAAAAATATATCATTTCACAGGAAATTGATCTTTAGTTCATGATACAACCAAAGGCTAGAATATCTTTTTAGGCACACATGTAAGCAATGATTCTTTTCAGTATACATTTTTCATTATTCCATGTTAGTAGAAAACACTATTGCATTTCAATTCATGTATAGCTAAATTTGGAACAAAGATAAATAAAAATTATCTAAAATTGAAATGATACATTTATCAGTGAGTAGAAACACAGAGATTAAGATTGCTAAGGAAAATGATCCACAGTGGAATTATTTGTTCTTTTTGTCCAGAGAAATTCTTGCATGAAATAAAAATGGAAAAAAAGACCTAACAAATATATATTTTTAAACACTTTGTATTTATAAAGCAGTCAGGCTCACAGCAAAATTGGGAGGATGGTAAATATTTTTATAATAATCATGGGTATATGAAAAAACAAATGAGTAAACATAATTCCTTCCCAACTATGGCTTCCCATATCTAGAAAATCAAATCTACTTGGACTCATTAATATATAATTTTTAGCATACAAAATAGTTTTAGTTTCAATATATAAAAAAATCTCAGTCACTATATTAATTTGCTGAGGATATTAGAAAGTTATATTGTGTATATGTGTATAATAGATATGTTTTCGCTATTGTACAACTATCAAGAAGGACTATGCATGGTTAGAAGGAGCTCTTGTGTTTATATTTAGTGTAGAAAGACTGTGGTCACCACAGAGACAATCTTCACAGATAGGCCTTACTTGTCTAGACAGAGGACTGAGCCAGGAGACTTTACTACCATATGGGCAAGGAGGAAGGGGCAACACACACACACACACACACACACACACACACACACACACATTCTTCAACATCTGGAATTCTAGGGGCCTCTTTTTAAGATTTCTAATTACCCACCCTGTCCAGCATCTGCTCTGTGATTTGAAAGACAGAGAATAGACTTGCAACCAATCTGGGTAGGTTAGTGCTCTATCTGCTTGTTTCTGTTTCTTTGGAGAACTCTGATTAATACACCCTCAGTGTAACTTTATTTTGTTCTCTATCCCTGCTGACATATAGGGGGGAACAGAAAGCTCCGATCAGGGAGCAGAAGAATTTGATACTACCTGGGAACACTAGATTGGATCTTGAGATGAAAGAGAGGAGCTCTGTAGGGTTCACAGCTATCATGAGGAAGTGGAATATAGAGCAAGTAGACATTTATTAGACCATGTTGCAAGTTTATTAAAAATAGGTTTAAAGCTTCTCCAAAAGATTACTGAAATCATATTAGAATAATATTAAATATTAATATAATTGAAAGATACATTAACCATATGAACACATAATTTAATAGAATTAGAATAAACTGTGGACTGTGGTAAGAGGTAAACACATTTAAACTCTCCACTCCTTTTCTCTTTTCTTTGATAATAGCACATTTTTACTGTAAATCAATTAGAATTTTCTCCAAGTAGAATAATTCATCCTGCCAGCTGAAATAGATAAAATATATATGCTCTAGTGTTTATGAGGTTTAATGACCTTTGGACAGGAAACTGTTCTTTCCTGTCATATATCTGTACACAAATACACACACACACACACACACACACACACAATTTAGGCAGTTTGAAATCTAATGTTGGATTTAAAATATTAGATACTAAAAGTTATTATAAATTCATGTCATCATTCAAATTTATTTATTGTCAGGGCTACATGTCATGGAATATTAAAAATTAGAAGACACCTGTAAAGACAAAAAAAAATGCAAAATGACAGTTGGATTATTCACTGAGGGGTGTAGGTTATTTGGAGTAGGATGGAAGAAAGTTGGAAAGAGGCCATCTAATGACAGGCAAGCCTTTCTTTTTAACAAGTGAGTTGGAAGCTTACTCTATAAAACAGCTTTAAATGTGGTATATTTGGATTCACCCAGCAGACAAAACACAGGTCTATAACATTTTTTAAGATTCTTTATCAAGGTCAAATGGAGCTTTTCTACATCAAACCAGCACTCTAAATGGGTAGAGGTTCTTATTCTGGTGAATTTCCACCACTGTTTATTCAAGTTATAAAGAAATTAAACAATCTATCCATATTTTAAAAACTAGATTGTTTAGAATGAAAGCCTACAAAATGCTGCGGATTCCTCCTTGATGAACACAGTAACAAGAGCAATGTGCATTTACCCTAGTTATTTGGTTGAAGAAGAATGACACAACAACGAGCCAGGTCAACTTACATATTCCTATATTGTCACTAAGGGCAGTTATGACAAGAGGAAGGCAGTCTTGGGTTGTAGCCAAGGAGGGACAAAAGATCTGTTCTTTTGAGGGAAAACTTCCTTTTTCAATCTTTCAATACTATTTTTATTTAAAATAAATACAGGACTGGATCTATTAAGATTTTTTTGGGGGGAACTACTAAACTTTTAGAGGCATAAATCAAGAGAAGTATGTTAAACTCAGCTGAAAGATGTAGCTCGAAGGACTTGCGAATGTCATGTGTTGGTAGGAGTTGGGGAAAGAAGTGCAGGGATTGAAGGAGATACTAGTAAGGCTCCTACCCAACTCCTGTTATTCTTTTTAAGCACAGAAGCTATATTGGTGTAACAGCACTGACTTAGATCCATCCATTCAACCACTGCACAGCAGGAAAATGAAATGGCTTAGCAGTTACCACATTCAGAAAAACAGGGAGAGTATGTTCACCAGACATCTTCACTCTCAGTAGTGAGTTACCCACATGAAACATGAATGTGTTCTTCTCCTCCAGATGTAGGCTCTGTCCTTAAAAGAAGATGTCTCTACCAGTTTAAGGTTGCTAGAAATGCAATTCACAAACCTAGGATTCAATACTAGGGAAATCATTCACCAATATCTGCTTGGTCTTTAAGTATATATTTTTTATTATTATTATTTTCAACGAGTTTAGCATTTGAGTGCAGAGGTCTATTAATAGAGCCTCTTTTTACCCCAACATGTGGTGTATAGCTGAAAACTATGAGAAATATATAGGAAGTAGAATATGGGAAAGCAAAATGAACATTACAGAAAGATTTTTATTAAAATTAGGATACATGTGTGGTGCCTAGATCTTTTCTATAAGGGCAGGGCATTTTGAATCTGCTGTCTACTTTGATCCATGAGGCTGTTTTTCACAACTCTATAGATGTATAGTTGTTACAGTTTGACTTTTACCTGTTGATCTGGGCAAGAAGTATGAAGTCTTAGGCTTCTCAGTGTTCTATCTTGGCAGGTCACTGCAGGTTATTGATGCTTTATCCCCAGGTGAGTGGCTATTTCTATGAGTGATCAACAGTTTCTTAACCCTAAATAAATGGCCATGGGCCCCAGAAATCACAGGAGATCTATAGGCTTCAACAGAGGCAAAAGCACGAGAAATGTTTGAATGTGACTAGGGATTGGCTTAATCAAGTTTGATATGCAAGTGTTACCTCAACAAGTGTCAACCGCAAGATATTTAGCAAGTTAATACCATCTAAACAGGTCTCAGCTAAGGGGTAGGATTTCACTGGCTCAAATAGCTTCAGGATGCAGGTCACTGGTGCTGATCTATGAATTAATTATACAATTACAGCTTTTCCTCTTTTGATTATAGAGAATGGAATCTTCCACATATAAACCTTTCATATGTTAGGAACTAATAAAAATATTTGATATATCAAAATTTTAAGGCACCTAAGTTCTGAGTATACTATAGAATACTTGAGATCCTAGCTTTTCATGGTTAATCTCATGCCTTATTCAGCATTTATAGTTCGGTTGTGCCCAAAATTCATTC
The DNA here is from genome assembly GCA_030848825.1 of Tadarida brasiliensis. Lineage (NCBI taxonomy): Eukaryota > Metazoa > Chordata > Mammalia > Chiroptera > Molossidae > Tadarida > Tadarida brasiliensis. The sequence goes on along the minus strand of CM061257.1, from coordinate 145,711,068 downwards.
TCCATTTAAGCCCACATGGGATTTTTGAGCATGTAGCTTACCCACAGTTTGAAAAGTCAGAAGAAATTCAACTCAGAAAATAAACAGGAAACTTCAGGCACATGCAAGGATTTTAAATAAATATAGTAATTGCCTCTCACCTTAGTAATTTCTAAAATTAAAACTCTAAAGGAAAAGAACAAAGGGGAGATACATGAGAGGAGAATCAGGAAGTATTTTAATGCACTGAGTTCAGATCTGTATTCGAAGTTGGTTGAGATTTCTCAACTCAAGAAATTGAAAGTAGATAATATTCATTATTATTAGAGAATATTTTGTTCAGCTCCTCAGACAAACTCCAGAAGGTTATGTTACTAGCATAGGTCAGTAAGAAAAAGGCAAGTAAAATAGAGAATCATTTTGTAAATGTTACTAGCCTTGTATGTATCATGGAAGGAAAAGGGCAAAATTAAGAAACATTAAACTGCTCTTCAGTGAAGTCTTCTTGAAATGCATGAATGAACAATAGAAAGAAATAAAATATAACAGAAATACTACGCTGCTGCCAAGAGAGAAGGAACTAATAGAAATACAGCTTTATGTATGTCATAAAATGAGGAGGCATTTTATATATTGCTATCATATAATGAAAGTGGACAAAAGAAAAGTACACAATAGTGTGAAAAGTAGAAGGATCTAGTAAGTGTTCATATAGTTAAGCAATATCTTTGGGAGAGTGCATCAGAAGTTGATAACCTCAGGAAGGAAAGTGAATGCCTGAAGGAAAAGGAAGAGAATGAGTCTTCACTGTTCATGCTTTCATACCCTTTGAATAGTATATGAATGTCCATTAAAAATAAATAAATACCCTAAAGAAACCATGCAAAAATTTTTTTAAAAACTGTTAGAAATAATAAGAAAAAAAAAACTCAGCAAGTTTGCAAGATTCAAAATCAACATTCAAAACTCAGTTGCATTTTTATACACTAACAACAAATATTTCAAAAAAAATTAAGACACTATTTCACTTCCAATAATGTCAAGAAAAAGAAATGTTAAGTGTTTCCTGTGGGGAAAGGGAGAGTGCTTTTGCACCCCAGGGCAAGAAGTAGGGCTGTAAAAGAATGGTGCCAACAGTGTTGGGGAAATATAATTGAAAACAAAATCCTCTCCATATTCAGCAAACCTCTCCAGAGAGGTAGAAGAAAAAGAAAACAATTCTATATTGAATAAGCATTAAACCAGAATGTGATGGACGTCACAGGCAATCTGCTTAGAGATTGCAAAGACAATCTTTTATGCTAGGAGGCAATTTTTCATATGGGAACTAGGCACCCTGGGATTTTGATAGATAAGGTGCTGGACTCCTGTTAAAATCTGAAGGTAGGAGGGTGGAGAGAGCAATCTTTACTAATGCAAAAAAGTACAGGGCCGCTTTCTCCTCTACGTGGCGACGCAGGATGGCGGCGGCATGTGACCTGCAGCGGCTACTCGTGCAGTTCCAGGATGCGGGCAGGCAGCTACTGGACTCCCCTTCGACGTGCCCGTGGGCCTCACCCCGGGCAAGCTGCAGCTTATATGCAAGGCATTGCTGGCCCAGGAGGATACCCTGCCACTGCCTTTCTACTTCCGCGATGCTGAGATTGTCTCCTCACTGGGGAGGATGCTGAAGTCACAGGGACAGCGATGGAGAAGGTTCTCGGCATAATTTACCAGCCACAGGCTACCCTCAAGGTCTGCCCTGTGACCTGCTGCATCACAACCAGACAGTCATTTCTGTGGCCGTCAGCCCCACAGGAAAATACTTGGCCAGTGGCTCTGGAGACACCATTGTGCGTTTCTGGGATCGCAGCACTGAGATCCCGCAGTTCACATGCCAGGAACGTAGACCCCGAGTCCTTAGCATATCCCGGTCCGCAGACGGCAAGAAGATGGCCTCAGGCTGTAAGAATGGCCAGATTCTCCTGTGGGACCCAAACACAGGGAAGCAGGTGGGCAGGACACTCGCTGGCCCTAGCAGTGGATCACGGGCCTGAGCTTAGAAGCCCTCCATACAAACTCTGAGTGTCACTATGTGGCCAGCAAGTGCAAGGATGGCAGAGTGCGAGTCTGAGACACAACCTTGGGCTGCTGTGAGCGCATGCTCACCGGGCACACCCAGTCAGTTACCTGTCTGATGGGGCGGAGATAGGCTTCTGCACTCTGCCTCACAGGCCCGCACCATCAAAGTCTGGAAGGCCCACGATAGTGCTATGCTGGACTCTGCAAGGCCACAGCTACTGGGTGAACCCCATGGACCTCAGCACTGGCTATGTCCTGTGCACCAGGGCCTTTGAGCCAGCCAAAGCCTCAGTTAATGCCCAAGACCACCAAGGGTCCTTGCAAGAGTTAAAAGAGAGAGTTCTGAGCCCATACAACCTTGTGCGGGGCCAGGACCCAGAGCGGCTGGTGTCTGGTTCAGATGACTTCACCTTACTCCTTTGGTCCCCAGCAGAGGACAAGAAGCCCCTTGCACAGATGACGGGACACCAGGCTCCCATTAACCAGGTGCTCTTCTCCGCTAACTCCTTCATGGTCACCAGGGACTCCTTCAACAAATCCATCAAGCTGTGGGATGGCAGGACAGGCAAGTTCCTGGCTTCCCTGCACAGTCACGTGTCTGCCATGGACCAGATTGCATGGCCAGCCGGACAGCCAGTGCCTGGTCAGTGGCAGCACTGAAGGTGCGGGATGTGAAGGCCCAGAAGCTGGCCTCACACTTGCCAGGCCACGCAGATGAGGTGTGTGCTATCAACTGGCGTCCAGATGACCAGAGAGTGGCAAGTGGCGGGGACAAATGCCTCCAGATATGGAAGAGATGAGAAATCCCACAGCTCTGTCTGACCCCTATCTGTACTCGGCCTGTGCCAGCTGCCTGCCCTGATAGAGAACAAAGGCCGGGGCAGTGCCCCAGAGAACAAATGTGGCCTGCTGTCCTTGCATAGACCCCAGGGAGGTCCCTCCCCAGAGCAGGAGATCAGAGGTCACAGAAGGTCACCATGGAGAGCAACCTTTGGCCGTCACTCTGTACCTTCCTGGTGCCATCAGGGGTGGCAGGAGGCCAGGCAATGACTGAGACCCCTGCTGCTGTCCCCGCCTCCTTTCCCAGATGTCAGCTCTATTCTAGGTCAGACCCCAGTTCTGTGACCAAATAAATAACTTATATTTTGGGGGAAAAAAAAAATACAGGCCAAACGTTGTAAAAGGTATGTTTTCATGTGGATGCCATCTTGAAATACTAAATGCTAGGAAAAGTAGATGTCAGGCAGGTTCACTACCAAAGCAAGCATGAAGCGGGACCTCCAAAAAAGTCAAACAGAGGCGACAACACTCAGGGAATGGTGCAGTTTGGAGATGAGGTGTTGATGGAGTCCGCCAAAGAATTCATTCATGTACCGGCTTTGAAAACCTTGCATTTAGATGCCTCTTATAAAAGAGAGAATTGAAATGCAAGATAAAATCAGTAACAGCACAAATAAAGAATCTTTCTTTGTGGAATTTTCATCTCTCACACTTTTATTCTTAAAATTGAGTTGCTGCCCTGGCCAGAGTGGCTCAGTTGTTAGAGCATTGGCCCTTGCACCAGAGGGTTATGGGGTCGATTCTAGTCAAGGGCATGTACCTGGGTTGTAGGTTTGATCCCCAGCCCCGGTTGGGGTGTGTGTAAGAGGCAACCAATCGATGTGTCTCTCTCACAACAATGTTTCTCTCTCTCTCTCCCCCACCCCTTCCCTCTCTCCCTCCCACTCTCTCTAAAAAGCAATGGAAAAAAATATCCTCAGGTAAGGCTTAACAAACAGCAACAAAAAGTTATGTTGCAGAAGCCAGGGAAGAAGGAAAAAAATAATCAACACCCTTCTTTGCTGCCCGGGGAAAGTAGAGAAACACTGAATTGGAAGTGAAATTTAAAAACTGATCTAGATAGCATGAAATATTTTAATGCCTGAAAGTGGCTGGAAAACTATAGAATCTTGCTAATGTGGGGAAAGTGAGTTATCAGTATTGTCAGAAAAAAAATCCAACAAAATGTTTGAAGGGAGGTGAAGGGTTGATATGGTTTGCAACAATACCAAACCAAGTTCATCCCATTTATTAAACCATGGCCTATGCTAAATATTTATATCCAAAATATATACACATATTTTTACAGTAGAGAAAATGCCAGTATAAACTCTTTCTGGTATCTCTTTTGTATCTTTGGCTACATAATCTGTGTTATCTTTGTTTTGTTTTGGGTGCGTACATGAATGTGTTTTGCCATTTGTTAAGTACACAGACATCTTTTAGCTCCTTCGTTTGTTATTTTCATAATATTAAATATATAATTTGATTACTTTGCGCAGTACTTCCTCCCACCTTCACTGTCCCACTTTCTCTCAATGTTTTGGTTTTTATTTAGCAAGATAACATTTTCTTGTATTTTTATGGCTTATAACACTTTTGTTCCCTTGTGTACCATAATTCTTTCAGTTGTAGTACTCTTCCACATTTAAACAGATCCAGTCCCTGACAGCAGCTATTCTATGACATGGTTTCTATGTTTCTAAATCCTTTATTTCACTGAATGTATTTGTGGGCAGTATTTTATCTTCAAGTCAGACCTTTCCAGAGAGTCTATAGGTGCTACGTTCCCTGAGCTCTTATACTGTGTAAAGGTCTTTCTTCTGTATCTGTGTTTGAATGACAGTCTATTTGTGTTTAACATTTGATTCACCCTTAGAATCACTTAAACTTCAGCAGCCATTACATTACTGTAAATTGGAATTGACTATTGCTATTGAGATATCTAAACCAAACTTGATGTTTTCCCCCTTCATTAGTTGGCTTAATGTTTTTCTGCCTGATTGCTTGGACAATTTTTATTTCACATTTAAAATCCAATTTGCCCCTGACCAGTGGCAATGTCCCAAGTGCCCAAGAGTCTTCAGGTGGGAGTAGGTCTCCCTCACAGAGACTATAGTGTAGAGGTCCAGTGGGGTTGCTAGGAGAGCTGTGTGTCAGGGAGGGTCAGGAGAAGAAAGAGAGACCTACTCTGGCTGTTGTAATCACCTTCACATTGGTGCTGCTCATTCTGGCACGTGTACCCACAGAGTCACAGAATCCGGTAATCTGTACATCAGCTTCAATAACCGCTGTCTCAATAGCCTCAAAGCCACAGGCTACCCAGAGGGACAGCAGTGAGCTGAGGTCCACGGCCAGTCTCCTCCTGCTGTTGCTCACTAGTCTTCTACCTCACCACCTCTACTGTTATAAGACTTAAGCTATGAAACATCTCCACTTTTCTATGTCACCTTCTACATCCCAGTCCAAATGATATGTAGAAGTCTAGTGTAGCAAGGTGAAAAATAGATTATTCTCTAACCTACTAATTCCATGCCTTGTATTATGAGCACAGAAAATGTTAAAAATCCCACATCTGACTGATATTAAGAGCACATGAGAGATTTGTTTAGATAGTGCATACTAATATTTAATCTTCTGGAGTTTCATGTACAGGAGTAAGAAACATCCAAAATTAATATATACGTTTATTAAATGTGACAAGAAATATGAAGATGTAGAACTCTACCTTGAAAACAAGATTTCACCTTGATCAAGAAAAAAAGGATGGAGCATAGAATGGAAATTAGGGGTGGGAGGTTGTTTGTTTGTTTCTTGTTAACTAAATCTATAAGGCTATAGAACAATTATGTTTAAAATTTGTAATATAAAACACTTCCGTAATTCTCTTTTGTACAGAAGGAATCTCCAGGTATTACTGTAAATTTTCTGTATTACTTGAGCAGTATTAATTTAATGCTGGTATACTATCAAAAAGGTTTTACATTATGTTCTCAATGTTCTCTTTCCTCTGGGCTTTAAATTTGACTTTTTTTGTAGTAATTGACATGTGCTAGGTCAGAAATAGAGAGTAGACTATTCCAAATTCAAGTATATTGAGTAAATCCTGTTTAAACACTTGTAAAGTCAAAGGGTAGACATTTTCCATCACACACTGATCTCACTATATCTTAAAATGCTTTTTATTTCTGCATCTGTTCAGTAATTTTTCAAATAAAAATGATCTGTTTTAAAGTCATATTTGACAAACCTTGAATTTAAGAGACAGGCACTTAAAGAAGCCAAAAATAATGTAAATTAAGTGTTTGGGAAGGGAAGACAAGAAGCTCAAATACATTAAAATCATACAGAAATAAAGCTTTTAAACTTCTTTTTAAATTCATGAATCACAATAGCCACACTTAGAACACTTTCTGTCCCAGTCAATAGGTTTAGTTATAACTTAGTCTTAAGGCTAAAATGGGCTTAATCTGGAAAGTAAATCTTGTACAATTTTATCAATGCACAGAAACATTTTTAGAAATATAAAGTCTATAACATTTTTGGTTTAAATGGTTACATGCTGATTTGATATGCCAGTATTCAACATGGCCATAGTAGTCTTTTCTTTTCTTTCTTTATTTTTAAAATATGTTTTCATTGATTTTTAGAGAGAGAGAGGAAGGGAGAAGAAAAGAGAGATAGAAACACACACAGAATATTTGCTATATCTGTTCAAAATGTGTTTTTGCCCTTAGAGTGTTTTCTTTTTCTTTTTTGTTTGTTTGTTTTGATAGCTGAACATGATGTAGGGGATAAAATCACCTGCTCTAAATAAGCCTTCAGTAATGTGGTGGTTAGGTGTTGGGGGACACCTATTCTCTCCTATGATCTTCTCTATTCTCTTTCACATGAGAAACCAAAATTCAATACCACAAGATTCACCTCTGCAATGCTACCTAAGTGAAGAAAATTTGACCCTCAGACCTTAAAAAGAAAAAAATTATTTTTCTTTAGTAATTCAGCTTGGCTGCAATATTAATTAGGAAATGGAGAAGTTTGGCCCAGAAATGGAAGGCTGAATTATGATAAAATCTTGCAACTAGACTAATTCTTTGGAAGACAAGGCAAGTGAACTGTAGTACCATCTGTCCAGGTCTTCATGGCCCTGTGAAATAACTCCAAATTTTACAAGGACTGTAGGGTACATCCTGCATTCTTAGCAGCCATCGCAAAGGAAGGACTACATCTTGAGGATGAATACCCATTTTCACCCTTGGGGACTCAGCAACAAACTGCCCCAGAACAAGCACCACCCTCTGCTGACTCAACCAATCGGAGGAAGGATAAAACAATAAATTCCAAAAACAAAGAATACCACTTCAAGGCTTCCCTTTAAATGAAGCCCCAGGACAAGGGGAAGTAATAAGAATTAAGGTTCCATTTAGCATGCAAGACTTAATGGGCATAAAGACAGGGTGGAGAGTTTGAGGGATGGCCCTGGCAAGTTTATCCAACAATGGGAAAAGCTCACCTTAACATATGACTTATCTTGGAAGGATGTTAATCTAATCTTCCAAGAAGCCCTGACCACCTCAGAAAATGACAGCATTAAAGCAAAGGCATTGGCCTATGCAAATGAGCCACATACACAAAATGATTATTACCCACCAGGAACAGAGGCCCTCCCCTATTCTAATCCTAATGGGGACTATGATTCAGAGGATGGGAGATGGGCCAAAGATCATATGCTTTTTTGCCTCTTGCAGGGAATGAAAGCCTTCCTAAAGAAACCAGTGAATTATAATAAACTGGTAACCATTGACCAAGGACCTCAGGAGAAACCTACAGCCTTTTTAGAAAGGTTGTAGGAGGCTATGACCAAACATACTAACCTAGATCCTGAAGATCTTGCAGGAAAATTAGTATGAAAAGACAAATTCATGACTCAGTCAACTCCATAAGTTTTTAGAAGAAAATTCCAGAAGTTAGGAATGGGACTGGTGACTCCCATGGCAGATATTCTAAAGGTGGCCTCCTTATTGTTTTAAAATAGAGACCAAGAAGAGAAGGAGAAGACCCTAGAAAAGGAAAAAAGCAAGAAGAAGAGGCAGCCACAGTTAATAGCCTTCCTACAAGGGCAATGGCCTCAATTTCCACAAGAGGGAAAACCCAAGGGCTCTCCCTCTGGTAATTTTCATAAATGCAGGAAGCCCAGGAATTGTAAGCAGAAATGCCCCAGGACGGGGCCTCCCTGAAAACTGTTCCCCTTATGCCAAAAGTCAGGAAGTTGGAAAAGGGACTGGCCAGAGGCCTGAAGGGATCCTGGGTGGGCACCCTCGAATGCCATGGCTCTAAACTAGTGAGGCCTTACGTTCCAGTCAGCTCCCACTAGGAACATCATCATAAGAGGGATGGAGCCAAGAGTAACCCTTGTAGTGGCAGGAAGGCCTATTAATTCTCTTTTATATACAGGAGCTGCCTTCTCTGTACTGACCTTCTGTAAGGGACCCTTCTCTTCCGACAATACTATCAGACAAGGAGTAGATGGCACACCCCAGGCAATACATTTTACCTCAACATTTAACTGCCTCTGGAGAGCAACCACTTTTACACACCAATTTTTGGTCATAGCAGAGTGCCCTAGCCCATTATTAGGCAGAGATATTTTGAACAAAATTAGGACTCAATTAATTTTCTCTATAGGCACCCAGGAACTGGTTTCCATATGGCATTATTTGTCAAGAGAAGAGCAACCAAAACCAACAGATAAAAACAAGAACTTAATACCCAAGTATGGGCAACAGGAATTCTTGGATGGTCTCATAGAGCTGAACCAGTTATGATCAAATTAAAGGATCCAACCAATATTCCTAATAGGAGGCAATATCCCATAAATTCAGAGGCCGGGGAAGGGCTACAGAAAATTATCACTACTTCCTTTGGTCATGGGTTGTTAATAGCTTATAATTCTCCCTGCAATACTCCAATCTTGAAAGAAAGATGGTACCTATAGATTAATTCAAGATTTAAGGGCAATTAATGAGGCTGTCATCACTATACATCCCATAGTATCTAAACAGTATACTATCCTGGGACAAATTATTTCCCAAACCCAATAGTTCTTTATACTAGATTTAAAAGATGCCTTTTTCTGCATTCCTTGTGGACCCAGCTTGTCAATTTCTGTTTGCTTTTGAACAACCAAATTTACAAGGACATAAACAACAACTAACCTGGAGGGTACATCCTCATGGATTTAGAGACAGCCCACATTTGTTTGGACAAGCATTGGTGGAAAACCAAAGGGATAACTTGAGGGGGGCTGGTCAGATAATCCAATATGCAGATGACCTACTCATCTGTTCCCCCAGGAAAAATTAGGCTATAAACATGTAATACAGACCCTAAATTTCCTGGCAAAGAGGGAGCATAACATATCTAAGAATAAAACTCAAATGCTACAACAAAAAGTAGCATATTTAGGCTTTATATAAACCTCTGGGAAGAGAATACTACCCTCAAATAGAATACAGAGCATATTAGGCCTTCCTGAGCCCACCAACCAGAAACAGCTCTGAGCATTATTGGGATTAACAGAATATTACAGATTGTGGATCCCCGGATATGGGGAAAAGGCCAGACCCTTCTACAAAGTTCTAAAGGAAAGCAATCAGTGGGGACCAACTAGCTTATACTTGGAAAAGGAACATCAGAGAGCTTTTAAATGACTAAAAGAAGCTCTTACGCAGACAACGGCCCTAAGCTTACCAAATTTAGAAAAGTCCTTCCAATTGCGTATTACTGAAAAACAGGGAACAAGGGTGAAAAAATGGCGGTGGAGTGAATGGAAGCTACACAGACGATCTCCCAGGACCAAACGGGAATTACAACTAAAATAAAGACAAATCGTCGGGAAAAAGCAGCAGGAGAGGACCATACAACCAGGGACACTGAATGAGCCCGGTAGGATCTGTGGAGGCACATGAGGGTGGCGGGCTGGGAGCCCACGGTCAGTAGCTGCCTTAGCTGGGAGCAGCGGCGGCGCCTGCCCTCGGGATTAAGAGCCCAAGCTGCTCCACAGCGAGGAGGGCTGGGACAGAGTGCTAAATAGCTACAGCCACTCACCTGGAGCTCCGGCAGAGGGAGGGCGGACTGGACTGGAACTCTGTGGGGACGCCTGGGATTTGGAGGGTGCTCAGAGTTTGTACTGAGCTGCGGCCACAAAGGACGGTGGTGGCCAGCCCGCTCCTTCCCAGTTACACAGAACGGCAGCCAAGTTTGCTCCTTCCCGAGGCTGTGGCAGCCCCTCCCTCGGAGATTCCCAGGTGAGGCAAAGAGGCAAAGAAATGCAAATTGAGGCTCATTAAGAAACAGCATCAGCCCCAGCCTCAGAAAATCCTCTTACACTATAAACACCTGAGGGAATTTCTCATTCAACTGAGATCCTAAGGCTTTTTAAGTAACTGAGGCTAATAACTTCCAGGCAAAAAGCTAGAGCATAACTGAACCTTTCCTGAGCTTGCAAATCTACACAGGAAAGTGAGACTTGACAGTCGTGTTTAAGGAGGGCCCTCCATGCTCATCCAAACCCAGTAGAGGGAGCCACAAATACCAGAACATCAACACCCACAGGGAAAATTTGGCAGGCTCCAAAACCCACTGAGATAGCAAAAATGGGGAAACAAAGAAACAGATCCCAAATGAAAGAACAAGAGAACTCTACCAAAGATGAGATAAATGAAATGCAGTTAAGCAAATTATCAGAGGTAGAGTTCAGAGCCATGATCTTGAGGAAACTAAACAGCATGATTAAGGACATCAACACCATAAAAATCAACCAAGTGGAAATAAAGAATGACATAGCAGAAATAAAGAACACATTGGAAGGACTGACCAGCAGAGTAGAGGAAGTGGAGGACCGGATCAGTGAATTAGAAGACAGAGTAGAAAAAAACACTCAATCAGAAAACCAAAAGGAAAAAACAATTAAAAAAAAAAAAAAAAAAGGAAGATAGCTGAAGAGAACTGTGGGACAACTGGAAACGTAATAACATTCACATCATAGGAGTCCCTGAAGAAGAAGAAAATGAGCAAGGGTTAGAGAATATATTTGAAGAAATAGTGACAGAAAACTTTCCTAACCTGGTGAAGGAAGAAGGCATTCAAGGTCAAGAAGCACAGAGAGCCCCAAGTAAGAAGAACCCAAACAGGCCCACACCAAGACACATAATAATTAAAAAGCCAAAAATTAAAGACAAAGAGAGAATCCTAAAGGCAGCAAGAGATAAGCAACAGGTTACCTACAAAGGAACCCCCATAAGGCTCTCATCTGACTTCTCAACAGAAACACTACAGGCCAGAAGGGAATGGCATGAAGTAATCAAGGTCATGAAAAACAAGGATCTGAATCCAAGACTACTCTATCCAGCAAGGCTATCATTCAAAATAGAAGGTCAAATAAAGAGCTTCCCAGACAAAAAAAGGCTAAGGGAATATATTAGCACCAAACCAGCACTGCAAGAAATGTTAAAAGGACTGCTGTAATTAGGAGAAGAAATAGGAAGAAAAATATAACCACACTGAACAAAAATGGCAATAAGTAAGTACATATCAATAATCACCTTAAATGTAAATGGACTGAATGCTCCGATAAAAAGACACAGAGTAGCTCACTGGATAAGAAAGCATGTTTCAAATATATGTTGTTTACAAGAGACCCACCTCACAACAAAAGACTCACATAGGTTGAAAGTAAAGGGATGGAAAAAAATCTTCCAAGCAAATGGAAAGAAGAAAAAGGCTGGGGTAGCAATATTCATATCTGATAAATTAGATTTCAAATTGAAGACCATAACTAGAGACAAAGAAGGCCACTACATAATATAGAAAGGGCCTATCCAACAGGAAGATATAACCTTGGTAAACATATATGCACCCAATATAGGATCACCAAAATATATTAAAAATCTTCTGGAGGACTTCAAAGGAGAAATCGACCACAATACAATCATAGCAGGAGACTTCAACACCCCACTGACATCACTGGATAGATCATCTAGACAAAAAATTAACAAGGAAACAGAGATTCTAAATGAAGCACTAGATCAAATGGATTTAATAGATATATACAGAGAATTACACCCGAAAACTGCAGAATTCACATTCTTCTCAAGTGCACATGGGACATTCTCAAAGATAGACCATATATTAGGGCACAAACTAAGTCTCTACAAGTTCAAGAAGATTGAAATCACATCAAGCATCTTTTCAGACCACAATGGTATGAAACTAGAAATCAATTGCAACAAGAACATGCAAAGACATTTGAACACATGGAGGCTAAATAGCATGTTACTGAACAATGAATAGGTTACCATGGAGATGAAGGAAGAAATTAAAAATTTCCTGGAAACCAATGAAAATGAACACAAAACAACACAAAATCTATAGGATGCAGCGAAAGCAGTTCTGAGAGGGAAGTTCATAGCACTACAGGCCCACCTCAAGAAAGAAGAAAAATTTCTAATTGACTACCTAACCTCACAACTTAAAAAACTAGAAAGCAAACAAAAAGAAAACCCTAGAGCAAGTAGAAGGAAGGAAATAGTAAAGATCAGAGCAGAAATAAACGACATGGAGACCAAAAAAACAATTCAAAGATCAATGAAACAAAGAGCTGGTTTTTTGAAAAGATAAACAAGATTGATGGACCCTCAGCTAGACTCACCAAGAAAAGAGAGAGAGAACCCAAATACACAAAATCAGAAATTAAAGAGGAGAAGTAACAACTGACACCACAGAAATACAAAGGATCGTTAACAAATACTATGAACATTTATATGGCAACAAATTCAACAATCTAAGTGAAAAGGACACATTTCTAGAAACACACAGTCTCCCAAAACTAAACCGGGAAGAGATAGAAAACTTGAACAGGCCAATAACAACGAAGAAAATTGAAGATGTAATCAAGACTCTTCCAGCAAACAAAAGCCCAGGCCCTGCCGGCTTCACAGGGGAGTTTTACCAAACATTCAAAGAAGAACTAACACCCACTCTCCTCAAACTATTCCAAAAAATTCAAGAAGACGGAAGACTTCCAAACTCGTTTTATGAAGCCAGCATAATTCTAATTCCAAAACCAGAAAACGACACTACAAAGAAAGAAAACTACAGGCCAATATCCCCAATGAACATAGATGCCAAAATCTTTAACAAAATACTAGCAAATCGGATCCAGCAATACATCAAAAAATGTGATACACCACATAAACAAAATGAAAGATAAAAACCATATGATCATATCAATAGATACTAAAAAAGCATTTGACAAAATCCAGCACCATTTCTGATAAAAACGTTCAGCAATTTGGGAATAGAGGGATCACATCTGAACATTATAAAGGACATATATGAAAGACCTACAGCCAACATCATACTCAATGGACAAAAACTAAAAGCATTTCCCTTAAGAACAGGAATAAGACAAGGATGCCCACTTTCACCACTCTTATTTAACATAGTACTGGAATTCTTAGCCACAGCAATCAGACGTGAAGAAAAAATAAAAGGGATCCAAATTGGAAAGGAGGAAGTGAAACTGTCATTATTCGCAGATGACATAATATTATACATAGAAAACCCTAAAGACTCCATCAAAAATCTACTAGACTTAATAAATGAATTTGGCAAAGTAGCAGGATACAAAATTAATGTCAAGAAATTGACAGCATTCTTATACACCAATGATGAACTCACAGAAAGAGAAACTAAAAAAAAAATCACATTTATCATCATGGCAAAAAAATTAAGATACCTAGGAATAAACTTAACCAAAGAAGTGAAGGACCTATTTGCAGAAAACTACAGGACATTGAAAAAAGAAATAGAGGAAGATATAAAAAACTGGAAGCACATATCTTGTTCATGGATTGGAAGAATTAATATTGTTAAAATGTCCATACTACCCAAAGCAATCTATAGATTCAGTGCAATCCCCATCAAAATATCAAGGACATATTTCACAGAACTAGAACAAATGCTTCAGAAGTTCATATGGAACTGAAAAAGACCCCGAATAGCTACAGCAATCTGGAAAAAGAAGGACAAAGTAGGCAGGATCACAATACCGGATATCAGGTTATACTACAAGGCTACTGTAATCAAAACAGCCTGGTACTGGCACAAGAAGAGGCATATAGATCAATGGAATAGAACAGAGAACCCAGAAATTGACCTAAAAAATTATGCTCAATTAATATTTGACAAAGGTGGCAAGAGCATACAATGGAGAAAAGACAGCCTCTTTAATAAATGGTGTTGGGAAAATTGGACAGCTACATGCAAAGAAATGAAACTAGACCACCAATTTATACCATACACAAGAATAAACTCAAAATGGATAAAAGACTTAAATGTGACTCATGAATCCATAAAAATCCTAGAAGAAAATGTAGGCAACAAAATTTCAGACATCATACGCAGCAGAATTTTCACTGATATATCACCTAAGGCAACAGAAACAGAGGAAAAATGAACACATGGGACTACATCAAACTCAAAAGCTTCTGCACAGCAAAAGAAACAACCATCAAAGTGGAAAGGAAACCCACTCTATGGGAGAGCATAATTGCCAATAATATATCAGATAAGGGATTAATTTTCAAAATATATAGAGTGCTCATACATCTCAACAATAGAAAGACAAAGAACCCAATTAAAACATGGGCAGAGGAACTGAATAGACACCTCTCCAAACAGGACATACAAATGACCAAGAGACATATGAAGAAATGAAAGATTAAAGAAATGAGAGATGAAAATTAAAACAACAATGAGTTATCACCTCACACCTGTCAGAATAGCCGCCATCAACAAAGCATCAAACAACAAGTGTTGGCGAGGGTGTGGAGAAAAGGGGACTCTAGTACACTGTTAGTGGGAATGCAGACTGGTACAGACACTATGGAAAACACTATGGTGTTACCTCAAAAAATTAAAAATTGAATTACCATTTGATCCAGTGATCCCACTCCTAGGAATATACCCTAAGAAGCCTGAAACACCAATCAGAAAGAATATATGCACCCTCATGTTCATACCAGCACTATCTACCATAGCTAAGACCTGGAAACAGCCCAAGTGTCCTTCAGTAGACGAATGGATAAAAAAGCAGTGGTACATATACACAATGGAGTACTATGCAGCTGTAAGAAAGAAAGATCTCTTATCCTTTGAGATGACATGGGAGGACCTGGAAACTATTATCCTAAGCGAAACAAGCCAAGCAGAGAAAGACAAATATCATATGATCTCACTTATTTCTGGAATATAATGAACATAACAGTCTGTGGAACAGGGTAGTCCCAGAGACGTGGAAGTAGGGTACAGACTGACAATTGCCAGAAGAGGTGGTGAGGGAGGGGAGCGATGAACCACAGAACTTGTATGCATGTACTCATAACCAATGGACATGGACAAAACTGGGGATGGGACAGGGAGGGAGGGGGAGGAGGGTGTCAATGGGGGAAAAAAGGAGAACCATCTGTAACAAAAGTAAATTAATAAAAAAAACCACAAAAACAGGGAACAGTATTAGGGGTCCTTACTCAAGCCTTGGGACCCATCAAGAGGCCTGTAGGAAATTTAAAAAAAAAGTAGGTACAGTAGCCCAAGGTTGGTCTTGTATTTTAAGACAGTGGCAGTGGCAGCATTACTTTTAGAAGAAGAACTTAAGATATTAGGACAGAATATAACTATACACTCCCCACCAATTTGGCCCATTACTCAATACTAAAGGACCTCACTGGCTTACCAATAATCATATGTTGCAATACCAGGTTATTCTAATAGAAAACTCATGGGTAAAAATTGAAAACTATTGCATCCTGAATCCAGCCACCTAAATGCCTTTGCCAAATATAAAGACTACACATAATTATTGTGAGATCATAGACCAAGTTTATGCCAGCAGATCAGACCTAAAGGACGAACCACTCCAAAATCTGGATAAAGGTTGGTTCTCAGATGGAAGCAGTTTCCTGAGAGAAGGGGTACATTATACTGGACATGAGAAAGTATCCCAGCATGCTATCATAGAGGCTCAATCTTCATCCCCAGGAACCTCAGCACAATTAGTGGAATTAGTAGTCCTTACAAGGGCCCTAGAATTAGGAAAGGGCAAAAAACTGATAAATACTGACTCTAAATATGCATTTTTAATACAACATGCTCATGTAGCTATTTGGAAAGAAAAAAGATATCTGAATGTAAAACAGGGACCAATAAAATATGGATCCTATATTTTATAATTCCTAGAAGCTGTAAATTTGCCCAAGAAATAGCAGTGATTCATTGCAGGGGACACAAAAAGGAAATGGACGAAATTGCACAGGGAAACAATTTTGCAGATCATACAGCCAAGAATGCCACCAAAAGAAGGGAAAATATCATGGGAGCCCTTACATCCCACTGTAATGTAAAGGAATATTTGCCTTGTATACCAAGGAAGAACTAGATTGGTCTAAGCAACATGGATGTAACAAGGATCAATGGGGATGGTACCAAAGAGATGCTCTTTTACATCACCCACAGGGAATTCAGTGGAAACTATAAAAGTCTTACATGACTCCTGTAATTTTGAAAGGGACAGACTAGCCCAAATATGTGGGAGGTTATTTACTGGAAAAGGATTACAAAAGACCATCAGACAAAAAATTAAGGTGTCCCCTTCTGTGCCACAAATAATCCTCAAGGCTCAAGGTGCCCATAACTAGTAGAGACGGCACAAAAAAAGAGTTGCTTATCCTGGAGATGATTGGCAACTTGATTTCATCCAAATGACTTCATACCAGGGATATAAATATCTATTAGTCTTTATAGATACCTTTACAGGGTGGATAGAAGCATTCCCTACTAGAACAGAAAGGGCACAGGAGGTGGCTGAAATGTTATTAAAAAAAAAAATTCCTCGATTTGGACTCTCCTGGTGCTTACAAAGTGACAATGGCCTGGCCTTTGTCTCAAATATAGCTCAAAGGATCAGTAAGGCCTTAGGTATTGATTGGCATTTACATTCAGCATGGAGACCCCAATCCTCTGCAAAAGTTGAAAGGGCAAACCAAACACTCAAAAGAACAATAGCAAAATTATGTCAGGAAACCCATCAAACTTGGTTACAACTTCTTCCCACTGCCCTATTAAGAATAAGGATCAGTCCAACCCATTATTAGGACTTAGTCCCTTTGTGGCTCTGTAAGGGAGGCCTTTCTTAACCACAGACATTCTGATAGATGAAGAATTAAATAAAACTCTCCAGTTTGTTTCTTCACTAACAAAATGTCAGCAGCCAATTCAAGATCTAGGAATAAAATAATTGCCTCCAACCACCTCAGCTCCATTATATGAACCAAGATCCCAGGTTTTTTATTAAAACTTGGAAGGAAGGATCCCCAGTAGCACAGTTAGCCCCTAGTAGAAGGGACCCTACAGTCATACTCTCTACTCCCACAGTAATTAAAATTCCAGGAATAGCCAATTGGATCCATCATTCTGGGGTGGAGCCTTATCATCCAACTGGAAATAAATCAGGGAACAATAACTGGACCTATGAACCCATAGAAGACCTGTGACCACTCAAACCTCCCCTCAAAATACACACACAGATAAGTAATGTTTGATAATAAAACTTTTTTTTCTTTTTAAACTTATCTTTATTGTTGAATGTGTTATAGATATCCCCCTTTTTTTCCCCCTTGACTCCCTCCTCCCCAATCCAGCTCTCCTCCTGCCTTTCCCACACTATCATCTGAGTGTATTGGTTATGTACATATGCATAGAAGTTCTTTGGTTTATCTCTTCCTGCCCCCTTCCTCCCTTCCCTTTGAGGTTCATCTGTCTAACAACCAATTTGTATTTCTTAATCCCTTCACCTTTTTCACCCATCCACCCAAACCCTCTCCCATCTGGCAAGTAATACAAAGTTCTCTGTATCTATGAGTCTGTTTCTGTTCTGCTTGCTCATTTTGTTTGCAGATTCAATTGTTGATAGATATGTATTTATTGCCATTTTATTGTTCACATTTTCTTCTTCTGCTTTAAGAAGACCCTTCAATATTTCATAGAATACTGGTTTGGTGTTGATGAACTCCTTTAGCTTTTTCTGGTCTGGGAAACTTTATATGGTCATCGATTCTAAATGATGGCTTTGCAGGATAGAGCAATCTTGGTTGTAGGTTCTTGCCTTTCATCACTTTAAATATTTCTTGCCAATCCCTTCGGGCCTGCAAAGTTTCTTTTGAGAAATTGGCTGACGGTCTTATGGGAGCTCTCTTGTAGGTAACAAAGTGCTTTTCTCTTGCTGCTTTTAAGATTGTCTCTTTGTCTTTAACCCTTAGCATTTTGATGACGATGTGTCTTGATGTGGACCTCTTTGAGTTCATCTTGTTTGGGACTCTCTGTGCTTCCTGGACTTGTCTGTTTTCTTCACCAAATTGGGGAAGTTTTCTGTCATTGTTTTTTCAAATAGATTTTCAATTTCTTACCCTCTCTCTTCTCCTTCTGGCACCCCCATGATGCAAATGTTGGTATACTTGAAATTGTCCCAGAGGCTCTTTACACTATCCTCAATTTTTTGGATTTTTTTTTATCTGTTATGATTGTGTGTGTTTTGCTTCCATATACTCCAAATCAATGGTTTGCTTCTTGGCTTCACCTACTCTACTATTGATTCCCTGTAAATTATTTATTATTTCAGTTAGTGCATCCTTCATTTCTGTCTCATCCTTTTTTATGCTCTTGATGTCCTCACTAAGTTCCTTGTTCTCACAAAGTTCCTTGAAATTCTCACTAAGTTCCTGAGCATCCTTATGACCAGTGTTTTGAACTCTGCATCTGTTCTTAAAATCACCTTTGTTCTGGTTTGTTGTCCTCCTTTGAATTCTTTTTCTAATACCAGACCTATGCATGAGGACTTGCTCACTCCCTTCTGGGTATATATATATATATATATATATATATATATATATATATATATATTTTTTTTTTTTTTTTTTTAAATCATAACCATATAATCCAAACAATGGCAAAACTCCTAATAAAAATTATACCATGGACTATCTTCTCCCTGTTACTATGTCTTAAGTCAACACTCCTAATCAATACTTCTCCCTTTATTAAGCCCTTAGAGGCCATGGTCAACTTACTAGCTAATACTACCTACAACCACTCTTTTTGGATATGTCTACAGGTTCTATGCCAGTCTGGGGAGGCATGGCTAGCCTCTCTACAGCTCTGAGCCCAAACACAGCCATTCATGTACTATTCAACTCCTTCTGAAAACCAGGACTTATATCTATCCATTACTAAAAATGTTATTACTCATCCTATTATGGGGCCCATCTATACCAGAGTCAAGCTTAAAGAGGAGACCCCTCTCTGACTCCTTGTCTCTGGATTTGACAAAGGGCACCTTATAGGATCTCTAAGTAAAATATCTTGCAGCTTTACTGTTCAAATACACTTCAACAGCTGGACGTTCTCTCCCTTGTTGGACCCTCCCCCATACCACTCTCATCTCATACTTCTACCAAATATATCTGTTTCTCAGAGGCAAGACTGCTCTGGAGGATTCTGCCAGGGAAGACCCCTAAGCTGCTCCCACCTAGCTTTAATGGCCAACTCCTATTGGGGAAGCATAAGGACAGATAGCTTCTCCCTCACTCATAACAATTCCCAGGGATATGCCTTTATTGACACCACCTGGCTATGTTTTGGGAGGACAAAACCAACAATGCTTCCCACAAAAACACCCCTTGTTTAAGCCCCTTAACTGCAGCAGCTTTCACCAGTACTTCTGGGAATATACCTTTAGCAGAACCTATGGCAGAAAAACCCAAATCAATATATTTCACATGTCAGGACACCCTCCTCCCTGGAAAGGATTATATTATGTCTGCAAAGACTCCACTTATCAATGCCTACCCACCAACTGGATGAGATTTTGCACCTTAAAGTGCATATGTTTTACCCCCTATATCTGTTACAGAAACTATGGGTCCTGTACCATCCCCTTGAGCACCACTCATTGGGTCTCTAAGAGAGGGGGGGGCCTTAATTTCCATTTCAGTAGGAATCAGCACCTTAACTGGTGTAGCAGCGGCTGCCACTGGGACCACTGGAACAGTATCAGCAAACAATATTCATGTTAATACCTTTTCTGAAATGGTTCAGCTTAACGCACAAATTGTAGCCTCACTCTTTACCCTCTAGACTCAAATCAACTCCTTAGCAGCAGTTGTCCTCCAAAATAGATGGGGCTTAGATATGCTGACTGCTGCACAAGGAGGCGTCTGTGCCATGCTTCAAGAAGAACGCTGTTTTTGGGTTAACCGAATGGTCCAAGTCCAAGACCATATCCACCATTCTCTAGACATGGCCAAGCAACTCCAGGCCCAGGCTGAATAGGGTGGAGTTCCTGGTCCAGCCCCTGGTCATGGAGCTCTTGGCTACTATTCTTTCTAGGCCCCTGGCTTCTCTATTTCTCCCACTTCTTTTTGGACCCTGTATTTCTAATCTCCTTTCCATTTTGTATCTTCCAGGCTAGAGATAATTTGCCTACAAACTATTGTTCAACAAGGATATTTGAACATACCCTCTGACACTCTAGATCAAGCTATTGACAAATTCCATACAGAACACTAACCTTTGCCTGCCCAGACAGGGAACAAGTGATGCCATCTCAGAATCAGCTCGACAACCTAAATCAGCAGGAAGTACATACAAAAGACTGACCATCAACCTTCAACACCCCAAGAGAATTTGGATTGTATCACTTAAGTGGGGCATGTTAGCAGGACAGATAGATGCTAAGACAAGAGAGGAGGGTTATCATCACACCCAAGCAGTACTGAGATCTGCCAAGACAAGATTATCAACAGTCAAACAACAATGACAAGGGGGAGCTTGAAACCCCATATGCTAATCCTGATACCAGGGGAGGGGAAACTTGAAGCTTACAACAAAATTATATATAACCCTTAAAACCCCAATGGGTGGGGCACTCAGACTAGCTGAGTTGCCCGCTTGTGCTTTATGGCAAGTATATCCTTAATAAATTTGCTTGCCTTGCTTCAACACTTCTTTCTGTCACTTGTCTGAATTTCTTACAAGTGTGACAAGAGCTGAGGAGGGGAAAGCCCTATTCCGATTCAGGAGGCTCTCTGGTAACACAATAACTGTCTATAATCCCTCCACAACAGCAAAGTACATCCATCAACGGTCTTAGTACCAGCTGATAACTATTCTGTGTTGAGTGTTTCCTTGAAGGTGTATGAAACCTTGTAAACCTTGCATTGTCATATCTGTATGACACCTTTTATTTCTTTGCAGCAAGCTCAGCACAATCATGCGCAGGTCTTTTATCAGTTATGATGGGTTAGCCCAAAGCCACAATTTATGGAAAGAGTGAAACATGGTGATATAAAGAACACACATTTTAAAATCAAACTAGCATAGGAGAACACTGAGATCAAGGTTACACACACCATAAGAAAAATATAACTTAAGTAGCAAATACAAACAAACGATGCATTGGATAGAGTTAAATTCTGTAAGTGTGTATTTCTATTTTCCCACTGAAGGTAGAATATTTTTCTGTTACACTCATTTAGCTGGGCCACTGCCTTAGAACATTTCCTGGAAACCTCCTCTCATAGTCCTGATCTGGGCTCTGAAACTAAATTCCTCAGGCTCTGATCCTGATCCTCATTTTCTTTGTGATTTTGGTAAGTTATTAAATTCTATCTTCCTTTGTTTCCTAATCTATATAATGAGGGTCAAAAGTTTTTTATGATAATTGAATATGGTAAAGTAAAAAGCAGGTGATCTATTCCAGGAGGAAAAGAACAATCAGGAAAACGAAGAATCCGTGAGTTGAAAAAACTGAGAAATGATAAGTAGAGGTGTAGCTTAGACTGAGGGTAGCACTGTGGAATGAGCTAACACATAGAGCTGATGTTTGAGATAATAATGAGCCGTGTAATCTGCATTTTAAATATAGTACCTTTTTGTGGGAGCAAAGGAAGGTCACTGAAGTTTTTCAAAGGTCAGATCAAATATTTTAATTTAGAAAGATTTTGTAACTGAATTTGGTGCAGTGAATTTGAAACAATCAAGCCTGGAAGCAAGGCAACCAGCTGAGAGACTAGAATTGCTGGTAGATATACAAGGAAAGGAAGACAGAAGGTATTTGATAGATACTATATCACTATATTCAATAACATTTAATTAGTATAAAAAATAAAAAAGAATGTTTCATGTTTTATATGAGGTTTCATTAGTAATATATTCAATTAAGTAAATAGGAGTACATTATTGATACTCATGAAAATAAATAGTAAATAAATATCACCTCTTCACTTAAAACCCTTTAATATTACTTAATGTTCTGCAGCAACTACAACAAAGCACTTTTACATAGTTGGTACAACCCTTTACAATCTGCTCCAATTTGGTTTATCATATTTATTAACTGTAGTTTTTCTTCTGCACCTTTTATATAAACTACCTTGTTCTACTTACAGTTCTTAAATCACAAGTTTCTAGTCCTTTATTGCTTATGTTACTACCTGAGCCTAAGGATAATTTTTTCTTTCTTTTTATTTTTGAAGTCTAAATTCCAATTTGAGTGTCCTCTTTCTTTCTTTTCTTGCTTTTTCCATCCCTTCCTCTCTTCCATTTCTTCTTTCCTTTATTTTAAAAATGTATTTTATATTCGTCTTGATTTATTCATACTTCCACCAAAGCCCCGTTTAATAGTCACATCCCTTAACATAGTACTTATTACAGTGTGAGGTACAATCATCTGTCACTCTTGTTTTACTAACACTGGGAGTCTCTTTGTTTAGGGCTATAAAGTTGCATCAGTCTATAGTTCAAAGGGATGTTAAAATAGTTTACTTCTGCAATCATGTTATTTTTCTATTTGCAAGAGATTAAAATATACGCAATGTTAACACTGACTCTCAAAACTTTCAGTTTGTGTTTCTACATTTCCACAGCCTTATTATTATTTAACTATTTGGGATTTTTTTTTAAATCAAAAGTAGTAATCAGAGAAGATTAATGTATATGTATGATTTTCTCCATGACATCCAAATGGCTATTGGGTAATGGTATACTTAAGCATTTGGGACATATGTGGCTAGGTATAGTGTTCTGTGTAGTTAAAAGCTTACAAAGACTCAAGCAATTAGGCAGTGGAGCCCTCACCTCTCAGCCTTTAGAGCGCTATTCATTAACAGCCCCCATTATTCCCCAAAATGTGTAAGCCCTTGAGCATTGTAGTCTTTGCCTGGTGAGTGGTTGACCTACTCAGCAGAAAACTCAACATTCTGCAGAATTTCCTAACATTGAGCTATTGTGACTGATATTAATTCTTAAATTCACAGAACTTGAAAAAAATTGATACATATTACATTATATGTTTGGGACAGTATTACATTAGCTCCAGTGGGAATGGAAGATAGATAGTAATAGAGATGATGATTGAATAGAGATAGAGACAAAGAGAGACAAGAGACAAAAACAACTAGAAATTAAAGTTAAACTAAATTAAGACTGTGACATATGTCCTACATAACTAGATACAGAAATCACAGACTATATATTTTTGGGATCATCTTTTGTTCATGTCAATGAAAATGTAAGACTGGGCAAAGTTGTAACTTCAACAAACAGCACTGGTAACAGAGGCAGAGATTGTTGCTTTCTGGAAGTATTATAGGGGCCTTACTAAGCATCCCAGCAGGAGCTCAAGATCAGAGATGTTAATGTCCAGACATTTCAGTTGCAGCTCCAAAATAGAGAAACAGATTATTATCAGAAGAGGTGGAACTACTCCTACCTACTAGATGGTAAGTATTTAACTTCAAAGGAGAAGAATCATTATTTTTTCCTTAATATAAGATCTAAGAAAATTTCCTATTCTTCCCTAAGCAATGAACATTATAATTTTAATATCAAATAGTGTGCCCTTTTTTTTATAATACCCTTAACTAATGACTGATAGCATCAATATAAAAATAAACTTCCACGAGGGACCAAACTCAGTACATTCATAAGGTAAAATAAATCACTTCACCAGATTAAATGTTAAATGTAAGATTATAAATAAATTTCCTGTATATCCTTTAAGTAAAATCTCTCTACTATTTATTTAAAATAGTGTTTTGATTAGATGGGACAGTAGAGTTCCAGGTAGTAGTATCCAACAATTAATTGAATTGCAGAAATTCTGTTATAGATCAAGGGCAAGTACATTTGCTTTGACAATTACCAGACAAGAGTGGAGCTAAAATAATTCAATTCATTTTAGTGTAAATTAATTAACCAAACTACTGTTCGACTCATTGCTTCAGCAAATGTTCATTAAGTGGCTAATCAAAAACCTAAAGTATTGAAGTAAAATGGTAAACAAGATATATTCATATTCATTTCTTAGTGATGTTCATCTCAAAGCAGTATGGATGTCGGCTCCAGCGGTGCCAAAAGAAAGGTCCAAAATGTTTCTTAGGAAGATCTCTGGGTTTCTGAAGCCTGTAAAATGTGTTTCATGGAAGTTGGCTAATAATTTTAATTAGATTTTTTGTTAATCTTTGAAGTCCAGTAATTTATTAACATATGTTTCGATGTTGAATGAACTTTATTAGTTTTTCTTGGGACATGTTGTATCTTTTCCATCTGAAGTTATGTCATCACATATCCGGAAAGTTTTACTAAATTCTATTTTTCAATAATTGATTATTTTTTATTATTTAGCTTTTTTTTAGAGAGGCCAATAATGTATATACCGAATCTTATTTGCTTGCCTCTATAATTATTCCACTCATCATTTTAATGCTTACTTTGTACCATATTATTTTATTTTATTATTTTTGTTCTCTCTAGACTTCATATCCAGTATTTACAGAGTCATCACAATTGCTTTGTGTAGTTTCCGAATTTTTCTTTGATTTTTAATTTTTCCATCGCTTTATGACTTACTTATACATTTCTTTCTGTTACTTCACTATTTCTTCCTTTTTACACATTTCTGCTTTGTAGTCTAGCCTCATACAGGCCAATATGTTATTGCTCTTTATTTAAAATTTTAGTAATACCTTTGTTTAGGTTTCTCTTCTTAACAATATTTTTCTGCTAAGTGTTGTTTTCTAGAGAGTGGTTTACTGTTCCTGCCTTCTGGCTTCCCTTTGTCTCCTTTCCTTCTCCCTCCACCTCCCTCCCTTCCCTCCCTATTTTCTTTTTCCCTAATATAATAATAGATTTTATCCTGGCTTTTTATGGAATTTCTTATCTTCTTTGAAATCGATGAATATTTCCTGGACTCACTGTTTGTAAGAGAGAAAAGTATGTGTATGTTTAAGGTGTATATGTGTGTGAGGAGGGAATGGCAGGGGGGTATTTTCCAAGCCTGAAAACCAATATTAGTCTTACGTCCAGGTGTTTTGGGCGTATAAGCTTATTGATACAGTTAGCCCATCCTACCCTGACTCCCACTCAGTCACCTGAGCTATGTAGCTGTGGGGCTGTTTAAAATTCAGTCTCTCTCTTTTCTTCCATCTGCAAGAATAATTTGTCCTAAATACAGCCTCCCTATGGTATTTTCATGTAGGTTCATTTCTGCTGCATCTTAGGCCAAAATAGCATTCAGAAAAATCTCTTATAGACAATATCCACATCAGCTGCAAACATGGAATATGCCCCTGACTTTTGAGAATGAATGGTACCATTCCAGGTCTTCCTGAGATCCTAGTCCAGAAATCCTGGCGCTGCCCCCACTCCCTTTGTCTTGCTTTGTCCTCTCTGTTTTTGCAGCTCCAACTATTTTTTGTTTTTTGATTTTTAGCTCCCTTCATTTCATTGAAGATGGTGCTTGCAGATTTATTTCCCTCCAGTATAAAATAATACTTCTCTCTGTTTATAATAGGATGGATTATGTAAAAAATTGCTATCAAATTATGATGTAAACACAGTGGTTTGAAAACACATTCATGTTTTATACTGTGTGAATATTTTTACTAACGAAGAAAGAAAACATTTCTTAAAATTCAGTTCCTCAAAATGGTACTAATATTAACATTCTATATAAATACCAGTAACCAGGAATTCCTATTATATCTTTAACAATCTTTAAGTAACATGATGCAAAAAGTTTACATGCTTTATCAAGAATAATGCCTTTATAATACTTTTTTGTATTAGTATATGTTATTCCCCTTCTAGATTATGAATCTCTTTTGTTAAAAACAACATTTTACACATTTATATGTTTTAGCAGAGAACACATATTTGGCATGTAAAACATACTTTAAATAAAGCTTCAAATTTGAATGTTAAAAGGCTAAAAAACTGCCTAACAAAATAATTTAGGTAGAGGGCATTTATATGTTCAGAGTCACTATTCCATGAAACTATAGGAATAGATACATAGTATGTGGCATTTATCACAGAAAGTGTCTAAATCTAATCATTATTCTCAGGGATTTTTAAGGTTAAGTACTATATTTTTATAGTGTTTAATGTAATCTCACATGTCTAAAATTTACTTTTAAATCTCTGTCTAGGTGACATTTTTTATATCAATTAATCATAGCCTCTGTTATCAAATAATACAGTGGACTTGAGGAATTGGACAGTATTTTACAACAAAAGATAAAACAGAGCAAAAAAAATTGTAAAAGTGAATTAATTTACATATAAATATCTTGGCAAATTTAACAGATGGTAATTGAATAACTTGCACAATCTTTCTTTTCAATATATTTTGGCTAAATAAATCTAATTCTGCTTATATTTCAATACATGATTTTTTAAAAATATATTTTTAATATTTTTCTATTCATTTGATATATCTCTACCCTTCTCTGAAAACATTCCCATATATTTCCTTTATTTTCAAGTTGTTTTGATATTATAGAAACATAAGTATGAACTGTTCAATTAAAATACATAATTTAGCCCTGGCCAGTTTGGCTCAGCATTTAGACCCTTGGCCTTTGGACCAAAGGGTCATGGGTTTGACTCCTGGTCAAGGACATATACCTGGGTTGCAGGTGTGATCCCCAGGCCCAGTTGGGGTCATGTGGGAGGCAACCAGTCAATGCGTCTCTCTCATATCAATGTTTCTCTCTTTCTCTCTCCCTCCCTCTCTTCCACTTTATCTAAAAATCAATGGAAAGCCCAGCTGGTGTGGTTCAGTGGTTGAGCGTCGACCCATGCACCAGGAGGTTGCCAGCTCAATTCCCGGTCAGGGCACATGCCCAGGTTGTGGGCCAAATCCCTTGTGGGGGGATGCAGAAGGCAGCCAATTGATGTTCTCTCTCATCAATGTTTCTATCTCTCTCCCCTTCTCCCTCTCTCTCTAAAATCAATAAAGAAAAAAAATAATTTTTTAAATCAATGGAAAAATATCCTCAGGTGAGCATTAACAATAACAAAAGAATACCATAATTTATAAAATATATATAATTAAAGAGTCAGCCCTTTGCCAAATTAACATCTCTGCCATGACTAGTAGCCGGAATACAAGGTTGTTCCACTAAGTAGATAGCCTCCACTGTCCAGATTCGTAACAGAGGCAGACTCCAGGTGTCTGGTATGCACCTGGACAACTTGCCCCCCACGACTGCCTCAAAACCCCAATCTCAACTTGTGATGCCTTCCAGACCACCAGGAAACCTATTTGTATCCAGCACGTTTTCCTTCTCAACTTATCTTTTGGTCCCAGGCCAAAGAGATCACAGTTTGATTTTGTTGTGGCATCCTTTGATTCTTAACAATGGCTGGTCTTCCACACAAACTGTAAGCAGCTACAAGTAGTTACATTAAAAAACATACAACGACAATAAAACTTTTAAATAAGTAATTAATGGACATGGTATAACATTAGAAAGAGAATAATTTTTCTTCCTTATATATTTTTTCCCTCAACACCTCAAACATTCAAATAAAAGTGCTTATATTTTCTTCCTGTGCATGCTTCTAAAGATATTCTATGTTTACAGAAAGATAATAACCATATTATGTCTTTAAAAAATAGTCCCATAACATACACATTATTCTGGAACTTGCTTTTTCACTATTATGTATTACTATTCCTATATGTACTTATTGTGGCATTTGGAATTCAGGGAATGTAGGAAGAGTGCTCCAGGGAATAAATCAACCTGTGGAGTTTTCCTTCACTGAAGAAAGAAAACAAGGGGTTTGCTCTTTTTCCTTAATACCAATCAGTTATGGATAGAGGAATGCTTCCCTGGAGAGGCAACTCCAGTTGGCCAAGTTCAGTGATCAGTCCACCTCAGACGGGCAAATATTAGCTGTGAACAACCACACTCAGAGCAAGTGGAGGATGGGTACACTGATGTACTAACAGAGAACTGGGAGGAACATTATATTACAGTACTTTTTTTACTGTAATATTTTATTTGATTATTTTGCTCAATGCTTGCTTTTATTTGTATGTCCTTAAGGGGCAATCCAATCTTATCACAGTGAGGAAAATCCATAGAATAGATATTAATCCAGGAAGAGACTATAAATGGACCTTGAATGATGCCCTCAACAAAACCAATCTAATACACCAAGATCTCGTGCATATCCTATAGAAAAAATGCATATAGAAACCTAGCACTCAATCCTTCCATGCCCTCTACCAAACATATGTCTCTGCAAAGCAGAGGATAAAGGACAGGTCAACAAAAGAAGGACAATCAAACAAAAACAATGAAATCTATGACCACTGAGGACAAAGGAAATGGGCCTGGGCTGTGTGAGACCAGAGGAGAATTCACAGTGATAACAATGAGAAGAGATATTGAACCAGGAGTCTGAGTCAGAGAGATCAATGAGAGTAAGTTCCAGAATTTTTTTTGAGAAAATGGGAAAGGGTGATAAATATGCTTCCTGCTCTTGAAAACTAGCTGGGATCATGTTACAAAAGCAGTCTTTATGGACTTATGAAAGTGTTTATACTCAAAAGACAAAAACATTGAGAGTAAAATGCACATAGACTAGACAGAAAGATGCAGGGAGACGTAGTTGGAGATGAGAGTTAGAGTCAGATGGCGAAGTAACTATAAAATAACTACAGTCTTTTAATAATCAGAATAATGAGAAACTTTTATTTCAAAAAGGAAAAATTATTAAACATGGTGACAACTTAGAATGTAGATATTGCTTTACTGGGCTGGGAATTTCAAATTAATATGTAGAGTTAATTCAAATTCCACAGCTTATATGATGAGTCACAGCAAATAATTTTTATATCCACATAATAGAATTACACTTGTGATATCATATTTTTAAAATGTTAAAATTTGTTATTTAAAGATAAGATTTTATTTTAATAGACATAGTTGGTAAAACAAAGATGAAATATATTTTTTAATATTTTTATTTCAGTGTGACCAAGAGACTTTTTTAAATCTATAATTTACAAGAGAACTACATTTTCTTTTTTAACATTTTAAAACATTATTTATAAATTTTAAATATAATTCGTAACTGGAAAATGTATTCTTTCTTTAGACATAACCTTTGTGAATCCTTGATTAAAATTTAGTCAATGCCCAGCTGGTGTCACTCAGTGGATTGAGCATCGTCCCATGGACTGAGAGGTCCTGCTTCCATTATCCATTAGGGCACATGCTCGGGTTGCAGGCTCGATCCCCAATAGGGGGTATGCAGGAGGCAGCCGATTGATGTTTCTCTCACATTGATGTTTCTCTCTCTCTCTCTCTAAAAATCAATTTAAAAAATATTATTTAAAAAAAATTAGTCAAATAATTATTTAATCATTTGCATCCAACTATATTTCAAATCTCATTTTGACTTGTGGATAGAATTTGAAGACTGTAATTACTCTCACCTCATCCCCTCCAACCAGGACACATTATGAGGGATTTAAGATACTACAATTTCCTCAAGTTTCCTTCTGCCTTTGCTAACTCCCTTTATTTAATAACCTTTGCTTATTCTTCTTCCTGTGCCCCAAACTGGGAATCAAACTAGCACCTTTTTGGTGTATGGATCAGCATCCAACCAACTGAGCCACACCGGCCAGGGTTGTCCTCTCAATTTTTAATCATATTCATGGTGAAGAAAAATCATTTAGGCCAAAATTAGAAACACAATAAAGATATTGAAAATAATCCAAATAATTGACTTTGAGATATGTAAAGATGTGTTTTATTCAAATGTTTTTAACGAGCTCTTAAAAATCTGTTTCTATTAAAGTATATTTTATTACTTTATATGCCTGTCTCCAGATAAATTCATCATACAGTCTGCAAATAGTTTATGACCTTTTATTTTTTTCAATGAATACTGAGGTTAAAGAATCAATCACACCCTTGGCAATATCAAGAGTTTCTGCATTAACATGCCCTTTTGCCTTTTAACGGTGTCACTTATTTTTGCTTGGCTGTTTCTTTTTCATATATATTTAAAAGTATTATATGCTGTTTCATTTTCTACTGATTTTCACATCTCTCTTGCCATTTTTTATACTTTTGATGCTATTTTTCTTATTTTGTTGAGTTTTCTTTTTTTTTTTACATTTTAACTTCATAAATATTTCACCATTATGCAACAATACTCAAAGACAGGAGTACTAAAAAGCTATACATATCTTCAAAAGAAATGCTATTTTAAAGGGAAAAATAGAAAAAATTCCCCAAAAAGAGTTCAACTTAGTTTGGCGACATCTCTCACCTCATTAACTTTCATTACACCCTGGGAGCCTATGACCTCATATAATTCCCATTTACCAAAGGATGAGCCAAAGGTGACAGGCCAGGAAACTTTCAGGAAGGCATGAAGAACACAACTGAGTAATCTTACCTCCATATAGTAAATGATAAGGTTACAAGGGAATTCAAATATAAAGGAGAATGATTTTATTAGCAGTTGAAGAATAGGTCAACATAAAGGTCCTAAATCCAATTTCTTCTAATTTTATAACAAATCACTCTAAAATCTCTTTGGAATATTGAGACTGAAAAATGTGGTCAAGCACACCAACAAACAAAGTCAAAGGAAGAGTTGAACACTATGTAGTGTCTTATTTTATGACCTGGAGAATTTTCTTCTTTAGTTTTTTTATACACTTGACCTACTTAAATTCAACTATTGCATCCTTTTATATAAACTATACCATGAAAAGTGTAGTTATAAATACCATACCTGAATAGTTACAAAAGATATAAACACAGAAGCATAAGACTATTTGAGTTTACAAGATACAATAATTCTTTTTTAAGTATTTATCATATGTAATAAAGTTCAGAAATATATGTACATCTAAAACAATTTTGCTTATCACATCTAACAAAATAATGATTATAGATAACATAACAAAAGAAAAAAAAAAGAGATAACCTTGGGGACTTCCAGTCAAAGTAGCAGTGTAGGTAAATGGGGTCCTCAACTCCTTCCACAACCACATCAAAATTACAACTAAACTGTAGAACAAACATCATTCAGACCACCTGAAACCAAGTCGAATGCAATTCCTACAACTATGAAATTAAAGCAGCCGCCACACGGAGACTGGTAGGAGGGGCGGAAGGCACCCACGGGCTGGTCCCACACCCACGTGTGGTGGATAAAATCAGGAGGGACACCTCAGCTGGGAAGGTCCTCCCTGAGGAGCAAGGAGTCCTCATCCCACACCAGGCATCCAGCTCAGGGTTCTAGTGCCAGGAAGAGGAGTCCCCATAACTTCTGGCTGGAAAAACCAGCGGGAAATGAGACTTAGGGAGGCTGAGGCTTCTAGCGTCCCAGGCAGCTCCTCTTAAAGGGCCCATGCATGGACTTACTCAGATTTGCTCCCTCTGAGCTTGGAGGGGAGGCAGCTTGAAAGTCACCAGAGATGTACCGGGAAGAGCTGAGCTGTTTGGCCTCAGGAGGAGGACTAGAGAGGCAGCTTTCTCTCGGACAGACGTGCTGGTGGAGGTGGTTGTTCTTTGGTGAGTCCTTCCCCCACCTGGCAGGCAGAGGGCTGCTATATCTGGGACTCCAGCAACCTGGCTCACACTGTTGGCCCCGCCCTGGTGATTCCCTGAGGCCACGCCCCACCAAACTTTAGGGCCCGCCCAAGCTGTTTCCAAAGGCTTTACCATAGGATGGGCCTGTCTTGGATCCTGCTTCAGGTTTTTCTAAAATATCTTAAACAAGCAGCATCTAGTCTCATTAAGCCCCATACCTCTTGTTAAGTGGCCCCAGGCCTGGCACTAGAAGCAGCCAGCCTTGGTTCACAGCTTGGCTTTTCCTGGGCACCTCCAAGCCCAGCACAAGAAGCAGCCATCTGCAGATCACTTTGTAGCTTATGCCAGGTGGCCCCGGATAGAACACAGGCAGTGGTTGACCTTTCCCCAGAGCCAGCACACCCAGTAGACATCTTCAGACCACGTTGAAGCAACACCACCAAACCACCTCCACAAGTGACACACTCAATGAGTGAACTCAGTGGGTACCAGAGCTCTGCTGAAGTAAGTCTTGCTCTGTGTGGTAGGTCCCTACACTGCTGCTCCTCCAAGGGAGTCAGAGGCCAGTGGTCAGTGGGCACAGCCTGTCCTTGGAGCTGATCAGCCTGAGTAAATCTCTCCCACTGCTGTGCCAACAACAATCAAGACTCAGTTACAACAGAAGGCTGTATACAGTCCACACCAGGGGTGCACCTGGAGGGCCCAGCTGGGGTGATCAGAGAGGCTGTGCCACTGGACCCTACAGGACACCTACAACAATAAGCCACTCTATGAAGCCTAGGAGGCATAGCAACTCTACCTAATACATAAAAACAAACACAGGGAGGCAGCCAAAATGAGGAGACAAAGAAACATGTCCCAAATGAAAGAAAAGAACAAAACTCTAGGAAAAGAATTAAACAAAATGAAGATAAGCAATCAATCAGATGCAGAGTTGAAAACACTGGTTATAAGGTTGCTTAAGGAACTCAGTGAGAACTTCAAGGAACTTAGTGAGAACTTCAAGGAACTTAAGGAGAACTCCAAGGAACTTAGTGAGAGCATCAACAACATAAAAAAGTACCAGTCAGAAATGAAGGATGCACTATCTAAAATAAAGAATAATTTACAGAGAATCAATAGTAGAATAAGTAAAGGCAAGAAGCAAACCATCAATTTGGATATAAGAAAGTAAAAAACACCTAATCAGAACAGCAAAAAGAAAAAAAGAATCCAAAAAATGAGGACAGTGTAAGGAGCCTCTGGGTTAACTTCAAGTGTACCAACATTCTCATCATGGGGGTGCCAGAAGGAGAAGAGAGAGAGCAAGAAATTGAAAACCTATTTGAAAAAATAATGACAGAAAACTTCCCTAACTTGGTGAAGGAAACAGACATAAAAGTCCAAGAAATACAGAGTCCCAAACAAGATGAACCCCAAGAGGCCCACACCAAGACACATCATCATCAAAATGCCAAAGGTTAAAGTCAAGGAGAGAATCTTAAAAGCAGCAAGAGAAAAGCAGTTCATTACCTACAAAGGAGCTCCCGTAAGACAGTCAACTGATTTCTCAAAAGAAACTTTGCAGGCCAGAAAGGAGTGGCAAGAGATATTCAACGTGATGAAAAGCAACCACCTACAACCAAGATTATTCTGTCCTGTGCAGCTATCATTTAGAATAGATGGACATATCAAAACTTTCCCAGACAAGAAAAAGCTAGAATTCATCACCACCAGACCAGTATTATATGAAGTGTTAAAGGGTCTTCTTGAAGGAGAAGAAGAACAAAAATATGAACAATAAAATGGCAATTAATGCATATCAACAATTGAATCTACAAACAAATTGAGAAAGCAGAACAGAAACAGACTCATAGATACAGAGAACTTTTTGTTGCTTGCCAGATGGGCAGGGGCTGGGGGGATGGATGAAAAAGATGAAGAAATTAAGAAGTACAAATTGGTTGTTAGATTGATGAACCTCAAAGGGAAGAGGGAAGGGAGGGTGGGATGAGATAAAGCAAAGAACCTCTATGCATATATGCATAACCAATGGACCGAGACAATAGTGTGGGGAAGGCAGGAAGGGGGCGGGATTGGGGAAGAGGGGGTCAATAGGGAAAAAAAGGGGGGACATCTGTAATACATTCAACAATAAAGATAAGTTTAAAAGAAAGATAACATTGGAAGGAAAAAAGAGAGGAAACTATATAACTAAACATCTAGATTTATTAAATCAGGCAACTTTTTAATAGATTTGTGGAATTCAATAATATTGCTGTTGCTTTCTTACCATTTCTGAATTTATATCTTTAGATATCTTTTATATACTTATCACATGGCATTAATTAATTCAAATATATGATCATTAATGCTGTGTTGGTTGGCACTTTAATTATAGTGTGGGGGTTCAGGAGGAGTCATGCCCAGATATGCCTAGAGGGTATGCAGATTACTTTGAGTTAATGGCAATTTTAGCTTCAAACTACTATTTACTGAATGTCCATTGATTTTTAGATAGAATGGAAGGAAAGGAGGGAAGGAGAGAGATAGATTAAGTTAGAGAGAGAGAGAGAGAGAGAGAGAGAGAGAGAGAGAGAGAGAGAGAGACATCAACATGAGACAGACATATCGATTGGCTGCATCCCTCATGACCCCGACTGGACCGGGATCGAACCTGCAACAAGGTACATGTCCTTGACCAGGAATCAAACTCACAACCCCTCAGTCCTTGGGCCAAGGCTCCAACCACTGAGCCAAACTGGCCAGGGCTGTCTGTTCTTCTTTTGGGCCGACAATGACCCTTTGAAGCACCCAAGTGTACCACCTCATCTCTAGCTCAGGATGTCTTATATACTTCAATCCTCCTTTCTATTTATGAACCTCTCTTGCATGCGGGGTTTCCAAACATAAGTATGTATTAAATTTGGTTATTTTCTCTTGCTACTGTGTCTCATGTCTTATTAGGCAAGTCAGAGAACCTTGAGGATAAAATGTGTTTCTCCCCCACAACAACTTCATCTTTTAATAATGTTTATCCATACCTAGCATGTCTCCTGCCCTCTGGTAGGCAAAGAAAAAAGGAAATAATGACTAACACAAGGCAAGTATCTGCTATCAACTATCTTACCATCTTTTGAAGGAGATAATAACGTGACATAAATTACAATGCTGCATAGAAGAAAGAGCCACAGAGAAATCAGAGATAAATGCTTTTGTATTTAAGTGACAGGAGGGACTATTTCCTCTTAAAATGATGAGTTATGGCATTCTTTTTGTGTGACTAAGAACCAAATAGAAAACTGAAAACATCATCATAATCAAAACTTGCGTTTGATATACCTTGGTGTTCTAGTGAACTCTGTGCATTCATTCTGTACTCTAGCCCTAAAGGACCAGTACACATTTGTTTGAGTTGAAGGACTAAATTTTTTTTTTTTTCTATCCTCACCCGAGGACATTTTTTTCATTTTTTGTTCAGATAGAGTGGGAGGGAGAGAAAGGAAGAGAGAGAGAGAGAAACATCGACGTGAAAGGGACACATCGAGTGGCTGCCACCCGCACGACCAACCAGGGCTGGGGACAAACTGCAACCGAGGTACATGCCCTTAGCGGGAACCGAACCCTGGTCTCTCTGGACCGCAGGCCGACGCTCTAACTGCTGAGCCAAACCGGCCAGGGCTGAAGGACTAAATTTAAAAAAAGAAGGAAAAAAAGAATAATAAAGTTACTGCTAGGTAATAGCTATTTTAATATGAGACACCTTTGTAATTATAGTTTACATAATTTACTAATAGAGGCTGACTTCTCAAAGTAGCTTTGTTGAAAGAAGACCATATGTTTTAGAGTAATTCTGGCTCTTTTATAAGAAAATATAGAATCAGCCCGGCCAGTGTGGCTCAGTGGTTGAGCATCGACCCATGTCCCAAGAGGTCGCTGGTTCGGTTCCTGGTCAGGGCACATGCCCAGGTTGTGGTCCAAATCCCCAGTGGAGGCATGCAGGAGGTGGCCAGTCGATATTCTCTCTCATTGATGTTTCTAACTCTCTCTCTCTTTCCCTTCCTCTCTAAAAGTCAATAAAGAAAAAAAAAATTAAAAAAAGAAAATACAGAATCAAATGCTTTATTTTTTGTTTTATGTTTTTATTTTTGTTGTTAATTTGTCATATTTTATTTTAATATATAACTTAATTATATTTAACTCTTTACTCATTAAACTATTTTTAAATCATATAATTGCCATATATTACATAATGTGTACAATATAATGATTTGATATTTCTCTACATTATGAAATGATCACCACAATAAGTCTAGTTAACATTTATCACCACACATAGTTACAAAATTCTTTTTCTTGTGATGAAGATTATTCTCAGAAACTTTCAAACATACAATACAGTGTTTTTAACTATAGTCACCATGCTATACATTACATTCCCAGAACTTATTTATTTTAAAACTAAAAGTTTATACCTTTTGATCACCTTCTCCCATTTTGCCCACCCCACCTCCCACCACCTTTGGGAACCACCAAACTGTTCTCTATATTGATGCAGTTGGTATTTTGTTTGTTTTTTAATTCCACATATAATTCAGATCATACTGTATTCGTCTTTCTCTGTCTGAGGTATTTCACTTAGTATAATGCCCTCAAGGTTCACCTATTTGATTGCAAATGGCAAGATTTTCTTCTTTTATGGCTGAATAACATTCCATTATATTTATAAACTATACTGTGTTATTTATTCATAAATCAGTGAAGTATTAGGTAGCCTCCGTGTGTTGGCTATTGTAAATAATGATGTAGTGAATATGGGGGCCCAGATATCTTATCATGTAGTGTTTTTGTTTTCTTCAGATAAATACCCAGAAGTGGAATTGCTGGGTCATATGGTTGTTCTGTCAGCACTAACGCAACCCATTACACATATACTAATGGCTGTGTTATAATTGCCTACAGCATTTAGCACAGTAACATGGTGTACAGGTTGGTAGCCTAGGAGCTGTAGAGGAACAGAATTTGTCACCTCCAAATATGTCTATTTGGCAAAGGATTATTTTAGGCTGGTTAATTCTAAGAAACAACAGACACGGGAAAAGCTCTGAACACCGAGTAGCAATTACCCTTTGTAAAAGACATTTATATTTGTAAAAAAATCTTCATTTGTAAGGGCATCTCTCGCCCTGTACCTGGAAGAGGGGGATGACCTTATCTTAGAAACTTTCATTAATGCAGAAGACAGGCTTAAGTCTGCGTAACAACCTTACTCTTGTTTACTGTGCTTTTCCTGATAACCTTTCATAATTGACTCTTCCCTCCCCCAACATTATCTTTTGTCTTCAACTGAAGATGGTATTTAAGTTGAAGATATTCAAGGTGAATACCAGGTAAAGATAGTATTTAAGGTGGTGGCTTTAGCAATTTCGGTGAGTCACTCCGTTTTCCTGGGTCTCTCCCATGTATACAGGGAGTATACATGTTATTAAACTTTTGATTTTTCTCCTGTTAATCTGTCTTAGCCAAGAACCCAGAAAGATAGAGAGAAAATTATTTTTTGTCCCCTATAGAGAATAGACTATGTCATATAGCCTAGGTGTGTAGTAGGCACTATCTTCTAGGTTAGTATAAGTGCACTCTGATATTTGGACAATGACAAAATCACCTAACCACGTGTTTCTCAGAACACGTTCCTGCTATTAGGATGTGCATGGTGTACAGTATTTTAACTAGAGGCATGATGCTGTTCAGCAGGTCTCTAGAACTTACCATCTTGCATCCCTGAAACTTTGTACTTACTGAACAGCCACTCCCTATTTCCTCTGGTAGCTAATTTATTTTAGCCTATATTATTTTTTTTTTATCAGTGACTATATTTCAAGTTTTTTATATCCTGTTGAATATTATTTTTTCATTTATTTCATTTGGTAATTACTTTTGTATTCTCATTTATCTCTATAAACACACTGAAATAGTTATTTTGAATGTATTGTCTCTTTAGAATTGTGGATTTTTCTAGCCAACCTTTATAATGTAAAATTGTGCCATGTATTTTGGAATTTTTGTTTCTCAAAAATTGTTGAATAGGATTTTTCTCTGTCTGCCTTTCTTCTTTCCATCCTTCTTTCATTTGCCCTTTTCTTTCTTTCTTTTTCATTGTCTGTCTCCCTCCCTCCCTCCCTACATTCTTTCCATCTATCTGTCTTCCCTTTTAATTTTTCTCTCTCCCTGATTATTTGTTTTGTAGGTACTTCAATAGACTCATATCAGCCTCTCATAAAATCATATCTTAGATACTGTTTTTGAGTGACTACCAGATATTTGAATATGGCAGATCCAAAAGAATGTTTGTGTCAGGTCCTGGTAGGAAGACTATGGCTTTGCCTTCCACCTGCTCATTATTCTCAGCTTCATTTCAAAGTGGGTTTGGGGCCCTGGCCAGTTTGGCTCAGAGATTAGAGCGTCGGCCTGCAGTCCAGAGAGACCCGGGTTCGGTTCCCGCTAAGGGCATGTACCTCGGTTGCAGTTTGTCCCCGGTCCCGGTTGGGTCGTGCGGGAGGCAACCACTCGATGTGTCCCTTTCACATCGATGTTTCTCTCTCTGTCTCTCTTCCTCTCTCTCCCTCCCACTCTATCTGAACAAAAAATGGAAAACTGTCCTTGGGTGAGGATAAAAAAAAAACAACAAAAAAAACCCAAAGTGGGTTTGGATTACACTTCACTCAAGTCCTTGACTTCAGTCTCTACACATGGCTCTGGAATTCAGTTTCTAGAGGAGTTCTTTGGTACCTCCATCCATCCACCTATTTCATGATCCTGAACCACACATACCTGTGGTCTCAACCATGCTCACTGTTTTGTGAGGCCATTCTGTTTTTGGTGCGTAAAGAAAATTTCTCTGAACTTTGCTGTCTTTAATTTTGTTTTAGCTTACATGTCAACAGTACGGAGACTTTCTGAATTGAGGACCCACTGTGCCACGTTAACCTATAAGTCCTTATTTGCCTTTCTCTCAGTTAGCTATTATAAATTGTGTGATGGAAAAAAAGGAAGTCCAGAAATCTTAAGTCACTAGGTAATAAAGTGGTGGATCTGGAATTTGAACTCAGATAATTCAGATTCTAAAATCTCACTTTCTTTCTATTCTACAAAACTTACCTACCCATAAACTAAACAAATGCATTTTTATTCTCCCTTTCACAACTAGAACTATACGGTAGGCATATGATGTCACACAAATGTATTGCTCAAGTGCTTCTTTTCAGTTTTCATTTATCACATACCTACTTCTAAATCCTGGGGAACACCAGGAAGCTCCCTACTGAAAATAGCAGTTCAAACATATCTTCATATGCAACATCACATGTTGTCACAGAGAAGTTCTATTCATAGGGAGCATCTTTCGCAAAATTTAATCCACATTTTCACACCAAAGTCATATAGCTAGCAGCAATCTAGGAAATGTGGGGATATTTTTCTTTTATTTTGATAAGCATAGTTAGATATAGGGATGAAAACAAACATCTCTAAAATATTTTTAAATAAAACCATACTCATCATTTTTTCCTATTTAACAATTCATTCATTTTATTTGTAATTAACTTGAAAAGGACTTTTTGCTCTACTATGCAATGCCATTCTCTTACGATGTATTGCTTTATGTTCATACATATGTCCACGCAAGTACCTAACATCAGAAATCACTTGTTATGACTTATTATGCATAAACAGTTCTTCTCTTGAAAAAAAAAAAAAAAACTACAACAAATAAGTTAATTTATTTCCACATAAGGGAACAGAAATTAAGCAATTTATTAGTAAATTTAATTTTCCCTCAACACCCTTTTATAAAAAGGCATCATGTACTTAAGTAAAGATTAATACATCTTTAATATGAATATGGCTTCCTGCAATGAAAGCTGTCAGCAGAAACATATTTGGAAATAAATGTGTTGTTGTTTTTTCCAGAGCTATTTGCAAGACCTTCTTATACTTTTTTCCCCCAGTACAATTTGAAAAAGTTGCTGGTCTGGAGCCATTATTGATTTTCCTTAATGTTTCATTCAGTATTTATTTCTTGGAATAGATGCTATAAAAATAAACAGAAAAAATCTTTTTTATGAAGATACTCTTTTCTAGTTGTTTTCCTCCCAGGATACTAAACAGTGAATAGTGATTTTTCTCATCACATATATATTTTATATGGAATACACATGATGTCCTCTGTGTCTCTGCTTTCTGTCATCAATAAAGATAATACTATCTTTGCATTCTATACTTATGTACAATCGATATAAATATTAATGCCCTGTAAACCCTTAAAATGAATTTTTCTATGTCTTAGTTTTATTTCTAATTATTTTAATTCATGCTTTACATGTACACATTTATTTTAATATAATATTATTGTTGATTGAAGAAATTTCAAGAGATATTTAGCATACACACATATATTGCATCTGAGTGTTCATTTCAATTGTTACAACATAACTTTTTTATCTCCTGTAATTATTTGATCTTAGGGGTATTAGTCCATATATTTTAGACAAACAATATATATAATACTGGTAAGTCTAGTTAAGGAGACAGACTTTTATTTTAGTGAGACTATGATTCAAGTTTAGTCCTGCCAATTACTCTGAGAAGTTGGGCAATATACAATCTTTCTAAGCTGCAATTTCTTCATCTGAGTTTAGATCAAGAATAATATAACCTTAACGGTATTATGGGTTTTGTGTGTTAAACAGGATAAGAGTTTGGTATTAAAAATGCTGTTAGAGCTCCCACTGGAATGCCATCTTGTTGTCTGCCTTGTGCACGCCATGAGGCCGTAATGCAGAGACTCAGAGCCTGCCTGGGTTCTGTGGTCAGATTGTCTGGCTTCAAATCTGAGCTCTTACACTGTGTAACCTTGAGCAAGTTACAGTGATTAATGAATGTGCCCTTCAGTTTGCTCATCTGTAACATGGGATATAATAACAGCACCTGCTCATGATGTTTTTGTGAGGATACAATAATGCAGTGGTTTAAAACACTTAGAAATAGCACCTGTTGTTTTTATTACCATAGCATATAACAGGTCCCGTATACATAGTAAATGATGATTAAATGCTGTTTGCATAAATGAAGAAAAGCTAACATTATTTTTATTAATTTTGTATTTTAAATTTATATTATATAGTATTTAAATTTACATCAGGCAGAATAATTAACTTCTTCCCATATCTGCAATGGAAAATTAAAGAAAGATATGTCTCAGGACATTGCCTAAATCTGTATTTCTAGGTGGAACAGAGGTCTCACACCAAACTTGTTCTCTATGCCCATCCCTATTGCTGTCGCCCTGTTCAAGTTCGTCTTGGTAACTGCATCGTTTGACTGTTTCCACTTTGGCACCAGTGAACTCTCTATTTCAGTTCCACATACAGCATGTTTTATGAGATAATTGTTTCAATTGCCTAGATGTTTAAAAGAAACAAACTCAAACTGGCTTAAAAATTAGTTTATGTCCCCCATGGTGCCCTGATTCGCTGGCCCAGTCATGTCATCATGGGTCCTGGTCCTTTCCATTTCTCTGCTCTGCCATCCTCAGGGTGTCAGCTTTGATCCTCATAGTAACTTACCTGTTGACAAGGTGACTATAGCAGTTCTAGTAACAAAATGAAAAAAAGAGGGATTCGTCTTTTTTTCTTCTTCAAAAAACATTCTTCAATATTCCTGCATTACTCCCTACCCCAAATGCTCCCTCTTTTATCAACTTCCAAACCAATCTCTCCCACAAGGAATGATTGGGTGGCAGTTTGCAGAATCTAACAATGTTTCTGAGGGAAAGGGATGGACAGAGATCTGCCAGCAAAAAAAGATGGAGAGGAAGGGCTTTGGGGTAAACCACCCACAGTACTGAGCTTGAGATACCAGATGATTTTTCTGGACTTCATTGTTCTTTCAATAATGAAAAACAAATCTTTTCATTCACCCTCAGCTGTGGTCCTTTAGTTAGCTTCAGAGAAACCAGGGGCCTCAGGGGAGCACAATTTAAAAGCCATTTAAATAAATACCTACTGACGTCCATTTCAGCTTTGAACCTTAGAAAAATGGAACGTAAAAGAGAAAGAGGTAATAAAAGTTAGAGAACTGCATTCATTTCCCATGGGTGCTGTAACATACTCCCACCGACTTTGTGGCTTAAGACACAGAACTGTATTTTCTCATGTCTGGAGGCCAGAAGTCCAAAATCCGTTTCGCAGAGCTAAATGAGGTCAACAGGGCATACTCCCTCTAGAGGCTGTAGGAGAGAATCTATTCTTTGTTTCTCCCAGCTCCTAGGGTCTGCTAATCTCTTTTTCTGTGGTCCCATCACTCCATCAACTCCTCCATGGTCACATGCCTCTTTCTCTTCTGTGTTTGTCAATCTCACTACTCATCTTTCTTGAAGTGACACATGCCTGTGATTACATTTAGAGCCCACCTACATAATCCAGGCTAATCCACCTCTGTCAAGATCCCTAATTTAATCACATCTGCAGAGGGCTTTTTGTTTTTTTTTTTCTTTTAAAGTAACATTTACAAGTTCCAGGGATTAGGACTTAAAATTTTTAGATGAACTTCATTTAACCTACAACCAGGACATAGAAAAGGGCATATATTGAAGAGTCATAAAAACACATATTTATACATTTCTTTCTTGGACACAAGTAAGGAAAAAAAGTGATACTGGAATTAATAATTACAAGGTTTCCCTATTCATTGATATCTTAGAGAAATACATTTAAAGAAACTTACATTCACAAAGCTGCCAAACTGATGCTTCTTTATATTGATTTTGAAATCTATACTACTGAATTTTAATGGAGAAGGTTAGATGGGGAAGAATATCAATAAATGAATTTTTCCTATGTTACAAAAACATAAAATGCATAATTTTATTATTTTATGTTTGTGAAAAAGTCTTAAATGTCATGCATGTTGAAAAATTATGTGTAAATTTATAAATGTATGAAATAAGAAATTTGGATCAAAATACAACTCTCTTTGATCTACCACAGTCCTTGAAATACATTTAATGTTGTAAACTCCCTTGTCATTTATTTATTTATTTATTTATTTATTTATTTATTTATTTATTTATTTATTTATTTTTTATCCTTACCTGAGGACATTTTTGTATTTATCGAGCTGGAGGGAGAGAGGGGGAGAGACCGAGAAAGAGAGAAAAACACCAATGTGAGAGAGACACATCGAGTGGTTGCCACCCACACGACACCAACCAGCCAGGGACAAACTGCAACCGAGGTACATGCCCTTAGCGGGAACCGAACCTGGGACTCTCTGGTCCGCAGGCCGACGCTCTAACCACTGAGCCAAACTGGCCAGGGCTCCCTTGCTCTTTAAAGTTGATTAGTACAGACCGGCTGGTGTGGCTCAGTGGTTGAGCATTGACCCATGCACCAAGAGGATGCGGGTTTGATTCCCGGTCAGGGCACAGGCCCATGTTGTGGGCCTGATCCCCAGTGGGGGGCATGCAGGAGGCGGCCAATCGATGTTCTCTGTCATCCTCTCATCGATGTTTTTATCTCTCTCTCCCTCTCTCTTCTTTTCTAAAGTCAATAAAGAAGAAATAATAATAATAATAAAGTAGATTAGTACAGGACAATAACTTCTCTAATAATTACCAGATACGAAAATAAAACCTTTTAATAACAAAAATATATCTTAAGCCAGTAACTACAGCATCGCATCTCATGTATATTTACATCTTGACATTTTCAATTGATTTGGAATTATCTATTTTCTCCTTCTCTCTGACCTCTTTTACATGGTGCATCTAACTGGAAATGAGATTGAGGCAGGTTTGGTTCTTTTTCCTCCTCTTTTTTTCCCCTCAACCATTCTGCACTCACTGGAGCTGGTTTGCTCTCAGCTGTGGTATGACTCGATGGAGAATAAAAGGAGTAAGAGGTAGGACAGTGCTTCTTAAAATAGAGCGCTCTAGGTCTGCTAAGTGGTTCAAACTGGGGTCGCTAACTTGGCTGTAGAGAATTGTGCTAATTTACTCATGAGCAGGTTGTAGCTCTTCAGCAGTTCCTTCCTTGACTATCTGTCCTGCAGTTTCCTTATGGGATTAACTACCTCTATCCTAATTGTAATTTCACACTCCTCTGCCAGCCACTGGGTGTTGGTGGAATAAACCAGTCTCTCTTTGCTAAGATTTGCTTAGCCCATCAGGGAGCCCTACTAAAAATAATCCATGGCAAGCAACCCCACCATTGGCAAAATAGCCAATGAAAACTTTAAAGAAATCCAACAAACTCTGGAAGTCATCCAGGCTCTGTGGCTAACACAGTGAACCCCATATCATATCTTTTCCAACCTAAAATTCCTGAGAGGAAATAGGTGGGGGTTTGGAATTCAGACTTCCATCCACAGTACTACTATAGCTTTCATAGATGTGATCCAGGCAGTAGTCTCTGGTCCAGAAAGCAATGAGCATATTTACATATTCCAATTTTTTCCCAGCCCTAATCAATAGGGAGATAGCCTCATGGAACTATTTTACAAAATCTCTCCTTCTCAAATTCTGATTTTTTTTTTTTTTTTTTACATTCTTGGTGGCGATGCTAGAACTCAAAAGTGGTGGATAATTTTTTTTTTTTTCTGAAAAGCTTCTTATGCATATTGGTCTCATAATCATTTTGGTATCTAATTCTGTCTCACTGGCATTTCAATAGACACAGGAAGAATGAGTCCTTTTTAATGTTCTGTTGTAAAGGTTTAAAATGCAGGAAACTAGCATATTTGTGTATGCGATGGAAACAGTTGCAAGTGCTATGTTTTTAATGGATGGTATAAGTGCAAATTGAAAAAAATATTTCTTAGGGTTTTATATTTTACTTTTGATAAAGAAAGAGTATCATATTCCGATTAAACAGAGACAGGCAC
Organism: Tadarida brasiliensis; assembly: GCA_030848825.1. Lineage (NCBI taxonomy): Eukaryota > Metazoa > Chordata > Mammalia > Chiroptera > Molossidae > Tadarida > Tadarida brasiliensis. The sequence goes on along the minus strand of CM061257.1, from coordinate 145,666,264 downwards.
CATCATGTCAGAGTTACTCCACAGAGAGGAAATTAAAACCTGAGCACTTCAAGTAAAAGGCACATTACAGCTTTTCAAACACCTAATTTCTCTCGCTGGTGTGGGAGATATAATGACAGGTAGCACTTTTGCAACTTGAGTGGCTCTTATACATCATCTGCTTTTAAACGGCATAAACTGCTTTTCAGTTTTTAATTTTTCATTCTTCAAGGAAGTATAAGAGTAGAGCAATCATGCACATAACACTAGCATACTCTCTAGTCTTTCAGAGCAACGATTTGTGACTCTAATAGCATAGGATTGTGTGTAATGGTTTTGCATTCTTTTAGCATTTACTATGATTAGGCAAAAATATCTAAAACTTTTTAAGTTTTTTTCTTATACTATTATATACCATTGGACTACATGAAATAAATCAGGTATGGTCTGCTTGCCGTTCAAAGTAAAATAAAATGTGTAAGAAAAAATAATGGCAAGTGCCCTGGCCAGTTTGGCTCAGCAGTTAGAGCATCGGCTCGTGGACCAGAGAGTCCCGGGTTCGGTTCCTGTTAAGGGCACGTACCTTGGTTGCAGTTTGTCCCTAGCCCAGTTGGGGTCGTGTGGGCGGCAGCCACTCGATGTGTCTCTCTCACGTCGATGTTTCTCTCTCTCTCTTCCTCCCTCTCTCCCTCTCACTCTGTCTGAAGATAAATGCAAAAATGTCCTCAGGTGAGGATAAAAATAAATAAATAAATAATGGCAGGTAATAACAATCAGTGATATTATTATTTTTTTTCTTTATTGATTTTTAGAGAGAGAGGAAGGAAAAGGGAGAGAGAGAGAGAGAGAGAAACATCGATGAGAGAGAGCATCGATTGGCCACCTCCTGCATGCCCCCCACTGGAGATTTGGCCCACAACCTGGGCATATGCCCTGACAAGGAATCAAACTGGCAACCTCTTGTGCATGGGTCGACACTCAACACTAAGCCACACCGGCCAGGCAGTGACATTATTTTTAATATACATGTTATTACCTATATGGAAGACCCTCCAATATTATAGATGTAAAAAAATTATAATTTCCCAATGGTATTATCAGCTAATCGACAAAAATGAGACTGAAGATCTAAAAGAAAAGAACCAACCCTAGGGAGTGAGTGATGGTGACAATACATTTGCATAGTAAGTCCTTCTGATGTGGTAGACTTGACCCTGGTTAAATTTAATGATTTTGGCCTTGATGATCATTTAACTTCTGTGACAACCAAACATTTTTACTTAATTTTTTTTGTTGGAATGGAGTAAAGATGATCAGTTTCTTCCCTTTGGATCTTCAAATATTTCGTTTTTGCCATTGCAAAGTCTTTCAATTTTGAAGACAATGCAAATATATAAATGTTTACTAGAACTCTATACAAACACCAAGAAATATTAGGTGAAACCACGGGAGCCATAGGGGAAGGGGTGTAGGTGACTGGATAAAGAAGGTGAAGGGATTAACTGAAGGACATATATGCACATCCCATGGACTTGGACAATAGTATGGTGAAGGACAAGGGAGGGGGATGAGGGTTGGGTGGAGGTGGGCAAGGGAGAAAATGGGGGAAGCCTGCAATAATGTTGACATTAAAAATTTGTAATAAAAATAAAAAAAAAATAAAGGAAAGTGATTCAACATTGAAAACAAAGGAAAGTAAATTTTAGACTGAATGGTTGACATAGGCAAAGGAGTTTTCAAAATATTAGTAAATAAAAAGGGTAAATCAGAAAGTATTAGGGACCACGTCAGAGTAGAAACCTGAATGAGAAGAGAAGGGAATAATGCAGAGTTTCTAAAAGACAAGTGTTGCAATGATTAGGAAACTTGACAGGTATTCTGGTTTCTTCTTCAGGTCCTTGAATGATCCTGCAAGCTGCTTATGCCAGTGGTTGGTGAGTGAAAAAGATATGTTGTGTTTTCTGATAGAAATTTGAAGAGTCTGAATGTAATCTTCAGTGAACACAACCCTGTATCATGGTGAATATTGCAAGCCTGTGTTAAGAAGAGGCAGCATGCAGCCAACAAATCCTGTTGGCCAATAAGCCAATGAATTGTGTGGTTACTGCAGCATGACCTACCCTATTCCGACAGATATAGGGAATGATTCACATCAACTGATTTTAGGAAAATATTTTTTATAACTAATCTAAGGATTTAATTGAAGATTAAAAGAAATATTTATCAGCCTATTTGTCCATTTATAATTTGTTTAGACTACAAAAGGAAAAAAACTGAATGCCAAATAATGGGATATTGATTAAATAAGCTATATATATATATATATACTATATATAATATATATATTATATATAATTATATATATATTATATATAATTTACTGTTTAATCACTTAGTCACTAAAATTATTTTTACTATGACCTTGTGAATATAGATATACAGTGACTATATATAAACATGTACACATTATACACATGACTATTTTTAAGGGAGGATAGACTGATCTTAGAAGAGTTTTAGTGAAGAACAAAATTATTGCCTGTCTTCACTCAACAAATAATCAGTAGCTAGTCTATGTCAAGTACTGTACTTGACACTGAGAATAAATTAGAGAACCAGAAAGCAAACACGTTTCCTAAAATTACTCAACTTAAAAATTAAGAAGGCATGGTGACTGTGATAATATTCTCCCCACACTAATAAATATCTGATGACAAATTATGATAAATTCTGTGAAAAAATACTGAGTAAAAATGATGAACCTGATATATATCGAAGTGGTCAGGGAGTCTTTCTTTAAGAAAACCTAAAGAATAGTCGAGTATGATCAGGTAAAAATTTGATAGACAGTCTTTCCAGCAGAAGCGCAAACTTGTGTATGCCCTAGAGGTAGAAAAGCATTTGGCATATTTCAAGAAATGTGAGAAAAGAAATATAGGAATATAGAGAGATCTTCAAGGGAATCAAGGGCTAAATCGTGAACATATTTTTATGACAAATACATGCATCTGAAACTGGGAAGAGAATAAAGGTGAGAGATATCAATCTGAATTGATAGAAAAAAAAGACATTACAATTTATGTGCAGATGGGATCACCCAGGAGCTAAAAGAACATAAAAGAAAGAATCCTTGAGGAATGTCACCATATAGAGACTCCAGAAAGTATGAGTGACAAGAACCATGAAGGCTTTTTTAGATTCCACATATAAGTGATATGTCATAACTATTCGTCTTTGAACTCTTAGAAACAGAGAGAGTAATAGTTACCAAGGGATGGTTGCCAGGAGGGTGAGGGGAGTAAGAAAGATTTTGGTCAAAGTGTATAAACTTTCATTTGGAAGATGAGTAAGTTCTGAAGATCTAATGTACAGCAATGTGATTATAGTCAAGAACATTGTGCTATATACTTCAAAGTTGCTAAGAGACTAGGTATTAAATGTTCTCACCACAAAATGAAATAATTATGTGACGTGATGGAAGTGTTAGCTAACCTTAGGGTGGTAATCATATTGCAATATATGAGTATATCAAATCAACATTTTGCACACCTTAACCTTACACAATGTTATGTCATCTAAAAAGAAAAATAACTATTAAGGTCTGAGATTTTGCTCCATTGGTAAGATAAAAATTTAGCCTAAAAGTTTCATTCACACTGGTAGAAGACACGAGATTGACTCTGTCTATACTCATATCTCAGCAAGTGCCATGACAGGCAGTGTATCTGCAGTACTTCTCCATACCAAAGTCCCACAGGTCAATGCATATGGGCTCAGACTGATTCCCACATGTATGCTGAACTGTGTTACAGGTCAGAAACCCTGAGATTAGGAAACCCAAATCTTTTATAAAGGGTCTATGTCTCCCTGCTCAGCATAGGGCAGGGAGACATTATCTTTATTATACTGGACCACAAGCATGCTTCCAGACTAGGACAACACCCTGATCTCCCAAGGCTGTTTGCTATACAAATATCCTTGGAAAGGTTGAATAAAATAAGGCACAAATAGTGGTTCACAAAAAAATGTGCAAAAATGCCAAAGACCCAGGGAGAATTGTCTCTCAACAGTAAGGAGACTGCAAAGACACTAGGGAAAAGCAGAGGGAAACAAAAGTAGAAGCCAAGAAGGGTGTTACCATAAGGAGAAAGCAGTTGGGAGTGGCAAATGCTATTGAGAAATTAAGTCAGGAAATAACTGAAGCATTCTTATTTAGAACTTAAAAGCTATTGTAAGTGATGCAGTTAATATTTTTGATAGCATACAATAGGAAATGGTTGACTTAATGAGCAAGAAAGGATAATGATCATCCCTCCTCTTTTTATATATTTTTTTATCTTTATTGTTGACAGTATTGCAGATGTGCCCCCTATTTTCCCCCTTTGCCCCCCTCCACCTGGTTCCCACCCCACCCCAGGCCTTCACCACCCTATTGTTTGTGTTCATGGTCTGTGCATATATGCATATAAGTTCTTTGGTTAATCTCTTCCCCATCCCCCATCATCACTCCTCTTTTGTGGAGGGAAGCCTGATTACACATGTGGTCTTGATTTAATGATTAATAGCATCTCCATTAACTCTCAGTAGTGTCCTTGTTTGCACTATAAACTGCATTTGGTTAATAGAAAGTCTATAAAAGTAAAATAAGAGCAGAGTATCTAAGACCAAGCATGATAGGAACACAGGCTGCTCCTAGGTTTTTCAGTAGGAGGACCTTACGGACATTTTCTGGAGGGGTACTGATCAATGACAGTTTTAGTTTTTATATCTTGCTATTTAAGTATTTAAATCCTATTTAAAGATTTATAAATAGTTCACTTTGGTTTAGCTGTCTTTGCACTTATTTTAATCAGCTCAGCCAGAAGATATCAGAAGGAGAAAAATAAATGTTTACTGGAAGAAGGTTAACGAGTCAGCAACTATCTCACTTGATATTTTCTACATTGATCATAAAAAAAGAGAGCAATTTAGGTGATATTGTGGGAGTAAAAATAAGATTAGATTGGATGGCCCTGGTCGGTTTGGCTCAGCGCTTAGAGCATCAGCCCACGGACCAGAGAGTACAGGGTTCGGTTCCCGCTAAGGGCATGTGCCTCGGTTGCAGTTTGTCCCTGGCCCCGGTTGGGGTTGTGTGGGTGGCAACCAGTCGATGTGTCTCTCTCACGTCGATGTTTCTCTCTCTCACTCCTGCTCTATCTGAAGATAAATGCAAAAATGTCCTTGAGTGAAGATAAAAAAAAAAAAAAAAAAGATTAGATTGGATGAAAATGTGTATGAACAAAAATGGAAACTTCATATCCAGATAATTCCTACCAAACAATTGGCTGTGAAAGGGGACAGATGAGTTTATTGGCCATAAGAAAGGGTGATAGTTGGCTATTTCATGGACTAATGTAGATGGTGAGAGGTTAAAGATGTAGGAGGATGTTTAACAATCAATGTAAGTTCTCAAAGACATAATCAGTGGTGAGGATTCACTGCACACATAAATCAGTGGTGAGGATTCACTGCACACATAGACAGGTAAATGGCATTTCATCCATTATAAACAGAGGTAGAAAGGAGAACATGGCTATAGACATAGGTGAGTTTAGAGATTTGATGTCAGGAAAATGAGAAAGCTCTCTGATGGTATTTACTTTTTATGGGACAGTGATTATATTTGCATCAATTCCAAAACAAATACTGATATATGTAGTCTATTCATAGTACATAAGATTTTAAATCACAGAATATTTGATGGTTAAATGTATATTTTCTGGTTTTCTCAAGATATAATTAGAGAAAATTATTGGGTGTTTTTTTTTACCTTTATTCTTTTTTTCTTGAAATTCTTTTTTTGTATTAAAACATTTTGAGGTTGACATTATTGCAGGTGTCCCCCTTTTTCCAACCCTTTGCCTACCTTTACCTGCCCCTGCCTCCCCCTCCCTTGGCCTTCACCTAACTAGTGTTCATGCCTATGGTGTATGCATATATGTTCTTTAGCTAATCCCTTCACCTTCTTTATTCAGTCACCCCACCCACCTCCCCTCAGACACCAACCAGTCTGTTCTACAAATCCATGCTTCTGGTTCCATTTTGTTAGTCAGTTTATTTAGTTAACTAGATTCCACATATTAGTAAGATCATATGGTATTTATCTTTCTCTTATTGGTTTATTTCACTTAGCATAATAAGTTCCAGGTCCATCTATGCTGTCGCAAAAGGTAAAATTTCCTTTGTTTTTACAGCTGCATAGTATTCCATTGTGTAAATATACCACAGCTTTTTTATCCACTCATCTGCTGATGGGCAGTTGGGCTGTCTAGATATTGGCTATTGTAAATAATGCTTCTATGAACATAGTGGCACATATATTCTTTCTGATTGGTGTTTCAGAATTCTTAGGATATATTCCCAGAAGTGGGATTTTTGGGTCAAACGGCAGTTCCATTTTTAATTTTTTGAGGAAACTCCATACTGTTTTCCACAGTGGTTGCATCAGTCTGCATTCCTACCAACAATGCACTAGGGCTCCCTCTTCTCTACATCCTCACTAGTACTTGTTGTTTGTTGATTTGTTGATAGTAGCCATTCTGAAAGGTGTGAGGTGATACCTTATTATAGTTTTAATTTTCATCTCTCTGATGATTACCAACCTTGAGCATTTTTTCATATGTCTATTGGCCATCTGCTTGTTCTCTTTGGAGAAGCGTCTATTCAGGTCCTTTGCCCATTTAAAAAAAATTTTTTTTTATTGGATTGTCTTCCTGGTGTTGAGTTGTACAAGTTCTTTATATATTTTAGAAATTAGCACCTTATCAGATATAACAATGGAAAATATGTTCTCCCATATAAGTGACTTCTCTTTTCATTTTGTTGATGGTTTCTTTTGCTGTGTAGAAGCTTTTTAGCTTGATGTAGTCCTAATAGTTTATCTTTTCCTGAGTTTTCCTTGCTGTCAGAGACATATTAGCAAAAATATTGCTGCAAGAGATCTGAGATTTTACTGCCTATGCTTTCTTCAAGAATTTTTATGGTTTCATTGTGCACATTTAAGTCTTTTATCCATTTTGAGTTTATTCTTGTGTATGGTGTTAAGTTGGTGGTCTAGTTTTATTTTTTCACATGTATCTGTCTAGTTTTTCCAAAACCATTTATTGAAGAGACTCTCTTTACTTCACTGTAAAGAGTTTGCCTTCTTTATCAAATATTAATTGACCATAAGGACATTGGTTGATTTCTGGGCTCTCTGTGTGTACCATTGGTCCATATGCCTGTTCTTATAACAGTGCCAGGCAGTTTTGATTATAATGATCTTGAAGTATAGCTTGACATCCTATATTGTGTGCTTTCCAACTTTGTTCTTCTTTCTCAAGATTGCTATAGCTATTCATGGTCTTTTTTTGGATCCATATAAATTTTGGGAATATTTTTTCTAGATCTGTGAAATATGCCATTGGTATTTTAATAGGAATTGCATTGTACTTATAGATTGCTTTGGGTAGTATGGACATTTTTATGTTGTTAATTCTTCCAATTGTTGAACACTGTATATGCTTCACTTATTTAATCTTCCTTAATTTCTTTCTTCAATGTCATATAGTTTTCCAAGTACAGGTCTTTTATTCCTAAGTACCTTATTTTTTTCATTGTTATAATGGTATAGGGTTGTTTTCTTAGTTTCTCTTTCTGATAGTTCATTATTTATGTATAAGAATGTTATCTATTTCTGGATATTAATTTTGTATCCTACCACTTTTCTGAATTCACTTATTGGATCTAGCAGTTTTTGGGTGGAGTTTTTACGTTGTTTTTTTTTTTACTATACAATATCATGTCATCTGCAAATAATGACATATATACTTTTAGACAGCATCCAATTAACCGATAACCAATCCCCTGAAACTTGACAACTTGCAATTATCAACAGTTGTCTTATGTGTGTTTCTAGGATGTCTAGAGCTTTCTAAATCTAACACTCTTTTGTTGTAGTTAATCGTCACCCAAGGATATTTTTTTCATTGCTTTTTAGAGAGACTGGAGTGGAGGAAGACAGGGGGAAAGAGAAAGAGAGAGAGGGAGAGAGAGAGAAATGTCAATGTAAGAGAGACACAGCAATTAATGACCTCCCACACGTCCCAACCAGGGCTGGAAATCAAACTGACAACTTAGGTACATGCCTTAAACCAGAATTGAACATGCGACCCTTCAGTGCACGGGCCGACACTCTAACCCAGTGGTTCTCAACCTTCCTAATGCCGCGACCCTTTAATACAATTCCTCATGTTGTGGTGACGCCCAACCATAAAATTATTTTTGTTGCTACTTCATAACTGTAATTTTGCTACTGTTATGTCTTAGGCGACCCCTGTAACCCCCAAAGGGGTCATGACTCACAGGTTGAGAACAGCTGCTCTAACCACTGGGCAATACTGGCCAGAGCTAAATCTAATACTTTTTAATCATTCTTATTGAGTCTATTAATAGATTATACTGAAACATATCTTGAAAGCCACCAGAGCTATAAGAATGCTATCGGAATAATGTTATAAGATAGTGAGACTAATATTTTTACTGACAACTTGACAATTACAGAGTTAGAGAAGATTCTTAAGAACAAAGTCTAACATAGACCCATTAGTCATATATTTTTGAAGTCATTATAGAAATAATTTAAGAAAAAATTCTGAGAATAATAAAAATAAATAAACAATAAAGGATCAATCTTTTGAAACTACCCATCAAATCTGTATTAAAATTCAGAGTAATAGCATCAAAAAAATTAAAAGAGAAAAGAAATATGAATACTTTTATGTTTTTTTTTTACTTTTGACCTTATTTTATTATTTATCTTTTGTGTTTACCCATCTGAATTAATAACTGATTTTTTTCCTGATAGCCGTAAGTACAGAATATTGTCTTTTTTCCTAGTTGTGGTAAGAACTACTATAATAAATCACATATTTTAAACAATTATTACTTTGTAGATTATCCTATGATTTAATATACTTATGTCTCTTTATAGCTTTCAAAGATATATACTCCAACATAATCATCCTAACATTACTAGAAATTTATTATTAAAATATTCTAATATGGAGGGTCCAAGATGGCAGTGAGGTAGGTAAAAGTTACACTCACATTCTCCTAGGTCCAAACTGGAATTATTGTTTGTTCTAAATTATAGAACAGTCAGCCATTTCCAGCAAAAAAATAAAATAAATGAAATGGAGGCAAGCGATTTACCAGATATAGAGTTCAAAAAATTGGTTATACGATGCTCAAATAACTTAGGGATAGAATAAATGAATTTTGTTTAAGTAATAAACTTAAACAGAGAGATAATAAACATAAAGGACAAAAAGAAAACTTTAAAAAGAACCAGAAATAATCAATAGCAAGGTAGATGAAGCAGAGAATTGAATTAGCAATTTGTAAGACACATCATAATTAAAAATGCTAAAGGTGAAAGACAAAGAAAGCATCTTAAAAGCATCAAGAGAAAGACAATTAGTTACCTATAAGGAAGTTCCCAAAAGACCATCAGCTGATTTCTTAACAAGAACTTTTCAGGCCAGAAGGGATTGGCATGTAATAGTCAAAGTAATAGAAAGCAAGAGAATACAATCAAGATTACTCTACCCAGAAAAGCTACTATTTGTAATCAAAGAAGAAATAGTTTCCCAGACAAAAAAGTGCTAGTTTATCCTCACCAAACCAGTGTTACCAGATATTTTAAAGAGACTTCTTAAAGAAGAAGAAAGAAAAAAAAAAAAGGATAGAAACATAATAATAAAGAATAAAGTGGCAATAACTATGCACTTATTAATAATCATTTTAAATATAAAAGGATCACTCGGCTGGTGTGGCTTAGTGGTTGAGCATCGACCCATGCACCAAGAGGCCACCAGTTTGATTCCCAGTCAGGGCACATGCCCAGATTGTGGGCCAAATCCCCAGTGAGGGGCATGTAGGAGGTAGCCAATCGATGTTCTCTCTCACTGATGTTTCTCTCTCTCTCCCTTCCTCTCTCTCTAAAATTAATTAAAAATTATTTAAATAAATAAATATAAAAGGATTACATGCTCTAATAAAAAGAGATAGGGTACCCGAATGGATAAGAAAATAAGATCTAGCCCCGGCCTGTGTGGCTTAGTTGGTAGGAGCATCCTTTCATAAACTGAAAGGTCTCAGGTTAAATTTTGGGTGTGGGCACACACCTAGTCTCCCCCTTCCTCTCTCTCTAAAATCAATAAAAACATATCCTTAGGTGAAGATTAAAAAAAAAAGGAAGAAAGAAAGAAAAAACAAAACAAAAAATACACAAGATCTATACATATGTTGTCGACAAGAGACCTACCTCAGAACAAAAGATACACACACTGAAAGTAAGTGGAAGGAAAAAGATATTTCATGCAAATAGAAATGAAAACAAAGCTGGGTTAGCAATATGTATTTTATACAAAATAGACTTTAAAACAAATGCTATCATAAGAGTTAAAGGACATTACCCAATGATAAAGGGATCAATCCAACAAAAGTATATAACCCTTGTAAACATTTATGTACCCAGCACAGGAGCACCTAAATATATAAAGAAAATCTTGCCCAACTGGTATAGCTCAGTGCTTGAGAATCGACCCATGCACCAAGAGATTGCTGGTTCCATTTCCAGTCAGAGCACATACCCACGTTGTGGGCCCAATCCCCTGTGAGGGGCAAGCAGGAGGCAGCCAACTGATGTTCTCTCTCATCAATGTTTCTATCTCTCTCCCTCTCCCTTCCTCTCTCTCTAAAATCAATAAAGAAAAAAGTTATTTAAAAAAATGAAGAAAGAAAACATTGATGTACATAATGAAAGAGAATGACAATAATACAGTCATAATAGGGGATTTTAATACACAATTGTCATCAATGGATAGATCCTTCAGACTAAAAACCAAAGAGGAAATAATTATCTTAAATTACACAATAGACCAAATAGATTTAATTCATATTACCATAGCATTTCAACTCAAAGCAAAAGAATATATATTATTTTGCACATGGACTATTTTCTAGGATAGACTATCTGTCAGGACATAAAACAAGTCTCAATACATTTTAGAAGATTAAAATCATATCTATCATCTTCTCTAACCACAATATTATAAAACAAAAAAATCAATTACAAGAAAAAAACTGAAAATCACACAGACACGTGGAAGCTAAATAACATGTTACTAAACAATGAATGAGTTAACAATGAGATCAAGGAGGATATCAGAAGATAGCTTGAAAAGAATGAAAATAAATACAGAACAACCCTAAATCTATGGGACACAGCTAAAGCTGTCCTAGAGAAAAATTCATAGCAATACAGCCCTATCTCAAGAAACAAGTAAAACCTCAAATTAACAGTCTAACCTTACAATAAACGAACTAGAAAAAGAAAAAGAAACAATGCTCAAAGTGAATAGAAGGAAAGAAATAATAAAGATTAGAGTGGAAATGAATGACATAGAGACTAAAAAACAATACAAAAGATCAAGGAAACCAAGAGCTGGTTCTTTGAAAAGATAAACAAGATTAGCAAAGCTTTAAATAGATTTATCAAAAACAGAGAGAGAGAGAGAGGACCCAAATAAAATCAGAAATAAGTTTGGAGAAGTGACAACTGTCAACAACATATTGGATTATCTAGATGAAATGGATACATTTCTAGAAATATACACTCTTACAAAATTGAATCAGAAAGAACCGTTAAATCTGAGCAGACCAATCACAACTAATGACATCAAAGCAGCAATAAAGAAAATTCCCACTAGCCCAGCTGGAGTGGCTCAGTTGATTGAGCATCATCCTGTGCACTGAGGTGGCTTGTTCGATTCCCAGTCAGGGCACATACCTGGGTTGTGAATTTGATCACTGGTCAGGGCATGTATGGAAGGCAACCAACTGACTTACGCTCTATATCGATGTTTCTCTCTCTCTCTCCCCCTTTTCCTCTCTAAGCTTCTCCTGGATTGGATGAGAGTACAGGAAGGATAAATGATGATGGAAAAATAAAATAATAAAATAAAATAAAATAAAAAAGGAAAAAAATATTTTTACCTTCTTAAAAATATATATATATATATATATCTCCCAGCAAACAAAAGTCCTAGACTGAATGGCTTCACAGGTCTGTTTGGTATTTTACCAAACATTCAAAGAACTAACACATATGCTTCTCAAACTACTCCAAGAAATTTAAGAGAAGGGAAGAGTCCCAAGATCATTCTATGAGGCCAGTATTATCTTCACTCCAAAACCAGATGAAGGCACTACAAAGAAAAGAGAAAGAAATGCCAATATCCCTATTGAACATACATGCTAAATTCCTCAACACAATATAAGCAGAATGGGTCCAGCAATGCATTCAAAAGATCATACACCATGATTCAGTGGGATTTATTCCTGGAATGGAAGGCTGGTACAATATCTGCAAATCAGCTAACATAATACACCACATAAACAAAATGAAGGATAAAAAAAAAATCAGCCCTGGCCGGTTTGGCTCAGCGGTTGGAGCGTCGGCCTGAGGATCAGAGAGTCCCGGGTTCAGTTCCCACTAGAGGCACATACCAAAAAAAAAATCGCATGATCATATCAATAGATGCAGAAAAAAGCATTTGACAAAATCCAGCTTGATTTATGATAAAAACTTTCACCAAAGTGGAACTAGAGGGAACATACATCAACATAGTAAAGACCATATATGACAAAACACAGCTAATGTTGTACTCAAAGGAGTAAAACTAAAAGCATTTCCCATACAATCAGGAATAAGACAGGGATGATCACTTTCACCACTCTTATACAACACAGTACTGAAGTCCTAGCCACAGCAATGGGATAAGAAGAAATAAAATTCCAATCAATATTGGAAAGGAAGAAGTAAAACATTATTTGCAGATGTCAAGATACTATATATTGAGAACCCTAAAGATTTCACCAAAAAAACCTACTAGAACTGATAAATGAATTCAGTAAAGTAGCAGGATACAAAATAAATATCCAGAACTCAATATGCATTTTTATACACCAATAATGAAATATTAGAAAGGGAAACATAATCCCATTTATGATTGCATAAAAAAATACCTAGGAATAAATTTACTCAAGGAGGTAAAAGACCTGTACTTGGAAAGCTGTATGACACTGAGGAAAGAAACTGCAGAAGGTACAAATAAATGGAAGTATATACTGTGCTCATGGATAAGAAGAATTAACATCCTTAAAATATTCATACTATCTAAAACAATCTATAGATTCAGTGCAATCCCTATCAAAATACCAATGGAATTTTCTATATAACTAAAACAAATAAATCTAAAAATTTTATGGAAGCACAAAAGACTCCAAATATCCATAGTAGTATCGAGAAAAAAATAACAAAGTTGGGTATATCACACTACCTGATATCAAAATGTATTATAAGGTTGTAGTAATCAAAACAGCATGGTAGTGGCATAAAAACAGACATACACATCAATGAAACAGAATAGAGATCCCAGAAATAAACTCATGCTTATATGGTCAATCAATATTTGACAAAAGAGAAAATAACACATTATGCAGTAAAGACAACCTATTCAATAGTGTAGTATTGGGAAAATTGGACAGATACAGGCAAAAAATTAAAACTAGGCCACCTTCTTACACCATATACAAGAATAAACTCAAAATGGATTAAAGACTTAAAGGTAGACTTGAAACCATAAAACTCCTAGAAGAAAATATAGGCAGTAAAATCTCAGAAATCTCTCATGGTAATATTTTTGCCAATATATCTTCTCAAGCAAGGGAAACAAAAATAAATAAATAAACATACCAACAGAACTACATCAAACCAAAAAAAGTGTTTGCACAACAAAGGAAACTATCAACCAAATCAAAAGACAAAACACTGAATGGAAGAATATTTTCACCAATACATCTGAAAAGGTTGAATATCCAAATTTATAAAGAACTCATACTACTCACCACCAAGAAACCCCCAAACAATCCAGTTAAAAAGTGGGCAGAGGACTTGAATAGACACTTCTCCAAAGGGGACATACAGATGGCCAATAGACATGAAAAGATGATCAAAGTCACTAGTCATCAGAGAAATGCAAATTAAACCACAATGAGATATCATCTCACACCTGTCAGTATGCCTATCATCAGTATCCACAAACAACTAGTGTTGGTGAGGACATGGAGAAAAAGAAGCCTAATGCACTGTTTGTGGGACTGCAGATCAGTGCAGCCACTATGGAAAACAGTATGGAATGTCCTCAAAAATTTTAAATTGAACTGCCTTATGACCCAGTCATTCAATTTCTGAGTATATGTCCAAAGAAACCTGAAATACTAAATCAAAAGAATATATGCCCCTCTATGCAGTATTATCCACAAGAGCCAAGATATGGAAGCAACCCAAGTGCCCATCAACAGACGAGTGGATAAAAAAGTGGTGGGAGCTATATACAGTAGAATATTACTCAGCCATAAAAAAGAATGAAATCTTATCATCTGTGACAGCATGGATGGACTCTTAGAGGGTATTATGCTAAGTGAGTTAAGTCAGAGAAAGATAACTACCGTATAATTTTACTGATATGTGGAATCTAAAGAACATAATAAATGAACAAAGATAAGTAAAAGAGACTCTTGGAGAGTGGACCGGTAGTTGACATAGGGCAAGGGAGTTGGGGCATTGGGTGAAAGAGGTCAAGGAATTAAGAAGTGCAAATTGGTAGTTATAAAATAATCATGGGGATGTAAAGTACAGCATAGGGAATATAGTCAATAATATTGTGAAAATATGTATGGTACCAGGTGAGTACTGAAAGTATCAGGGGAAACACTTTGTAAAGTATATGATTAGTTAACCACTATGCTGTACACCTAAATCCAATACAAAATAATATTGAATGTAAACTTCAGTTGAAAAATAAAATTTAAAGTTCTATAAAAAATATTCTAATATATAAATTAAAAAAGTGTAGCTAAGACTCTAAGTTATACCTTCTGATTTCAATGTGATTTATGAATAAGTACATAATTATCATATTAATAGAAGTCATCTAGCCCATAAAGAAGGAAGGAGGAAATTTACTGGAACAATTAAATTAGCTTATAATATATATTTTTCAAAATACTATACAATCAACAAACTTAATTCCTTTGCAGATCATGGAAACCTGATTTATCTATATATTGATGTTTACAAAATAAATAAAGTATATAAATATATCTTAAAGACAAATCTTTCAGATGTATAAGGATGATTAATAAAATAACAGATAAGCATAAGACAAAGACTAAAACTAACCCAAAATGTCTATTCAGTCCAGTGTATCCTTTTTTGAGATATGGAATCTGAACTCCACTTTAATTTTCTATACCATATCAGACAGATGGATTATTGTATCGGATAAGTGGAAAATAAAATGTTATTTAAGATAGGGAATTATTTGTAATCCTCTCTTATAATATTCCCTGTGGAGAATTTTAAATAAGTATATTTATAATAAAGAAAATTATTGGCTTTTCTTCATTCAGGATGTCTCATAAAAATTTTATTAGCAGAAACCAATTAGCAATAATATAATTTGTTTCTATATTTTTACAGTCTGTAATTAGTTCTCTTTAACTACTTTAAGAATTCTGTCATGCAAAATTGTTAAGTTTAACCATTGCATAGTAGTTTTATTATACTATCTAATTTAGCCATTTTCCTTAAAGATTTTCTAATCATTTGAAGGTTTTGAATTTTCTTTGATAATAATGATAGCTCAGATTGTAAAAAAAAAAAAAAGTACATCAATGACAGTAGAACAATTGGATTAGATTCCAATTTCTTTAAAAATGACATTAGAATTCATATTAGAAAAGACATCTGTAATAAAATATCCACTAACAATCGGAATTTGAAACCATTGTCTGCTTAATCTACAACAGAAAAAATATGGAAGGAAAAAAAAAGATATGCTAACAGGATTCTATGTCCAACTCAATGCCATGCAGGAAAATCAATTAGATTAGGAAATATATATATTTTACAATTACCCTGCAAAAATAAAACTGCAGAGACAGATGTAGTTCAATAAAATTCCTTATTTGAATGACAACTCACTTAACAAAAATGTTTTCCTCTTTAAGTTATCCATCATGATTTTCATGCAAGTCACTAAAGCTCTGTACTTTAACATTTCTTAAGATAGCATTAGAGACCATAATAGGGGGAGAAATCTGAGAAGATAATGATAACATAATTTTTAATTTGATCTATGGTGATAATTGATATTTTGTGTTTACCTGTTTGAATTGGTAACTGTTTTTTCCTGAAATCCATAGGAACACACTATTCTCTTTCTATAACTCTCAATGAAAAACCTTTATCTCCCAATGTGTTTTTATGGCAAATGACACTAGAGCATTCAAAAGAAATGTTACTATTAAAACTAAAATAAGCAAGTACTTTAAATGATTTTTTTGTTTTGTTTTTTTAGACTCACAGATATATGTCTTCTGTCACTAATCATATTGCACCTACTGAAATCTCAACACTGCAATAGCAACTGCCAGCTACAATTTGGCTTCTCGCTTCACATATTAGTCTTCAGAAAAATTTAAGTATTTTGACATATTATAAAGGGTATAGCTCCAGCATCATCATTATTATCATAACAGTTATGGTTATAACTCTCAATCATTAACTTCCTCTTTCACCTTATTCACCATTATGGCACATATTACAGTAAACTTGAATATTATACCTTTTCAATATTTAATTCCTTTTATTCTCTCAATTTATTATTAATGATTCAAATTAAATATAATGTTTTTGCGAGTTATATTTATAAGCCTGGCTTGATGACCGAATTGTCACTCTTGTACTTTCCAACAATATCTGTGCAATGCAAAACCAATTTTCTTTTCTGCTTTTTGTGATTAGAGCAAATTCCACAGGCATTGAACTGAAAGTTCTAGGCAGTCAATATAACTGTTTATTAAATAATTTCAGGTCTTTACATTCCAGACAAAAAGTAGGGTTACACTTTCTTACTCTTTTTTTTTTTTTAAGGTAGACATTGGCCACAACCTTGCTTTGGCAAATAAAATTGTAAACTAAAGTGACTTAGCAGGCATTAGATTATGTTTGTTACAGGTAGGAAATCTAAAACCCAGTATGTGAGTTACTATATCCCCTTTCCTCTGCTGCAGTGACCTTGGGGGTACATGTTGGTGTACAGCCTCCATCAGCCTCATTTAATACAATGAGAAGACCCGTTCTGCCCTAGACACACACACATATACACAGAGTACACAGAGCATTCGTGATGTATAATACTTGACCGTGTTAACCTGTTGGCATTTTTTGATTGTCTGGTATCTCATCACAACCTACTACAATCTCACTGATTCACATGGAGAGAAATTATACTGAATTTTATATACAGAATGACATAAAAGCCTTAGAGGAAATATACAAATGATTTTAATGGTATTGGAATTGCATCATTATTTTTCTTTATTATAATATGACTGATTATAAAAAATATTTAGAAATAACATTGGAAATTAGAAACACTGATATTGTACACATAAGATAGGATTTATAATTCACTTACTAAAAGATTATCTATGCCTTGGCTGGTGTTGTTCAGTGGTTAGAATGTCGGCCCACACAGGGAAGGGTCGCAGGTTCAATTCCCAGATGTACCTGCGTTGCAGGTATCCCACCTGAGTTGGGGTGCGTGTGGGAGGCAACCAATAGACGTGTCTCTCTCACACTGATGTTTCTCTCTCTCTCTCTCTCCCTCACTGCTGCTCCCTCCCTCCTTTCCACTCTCTCCCTAAAAAATAACTGATGGAAAAAATATTCTTGGGTGAGAATTAACAAAATAAAATTACCTATTATGTGCCTACATTACTAACAAAACTGTGCCTCTTGGGGTTATATTCTTTGGAGGAAACGAAATGAGAAATTTAAGAGAACTAGTTGGTAAAGGAATTTCTAGATGAAATACTACTATCAAGGATATAGGCTCTAATTCCCACTAGTTACCATGACCTTGAAAAATCTATTCACTTATAAAGAAACACAAGTACATTTATACTCACACATTCCTGAAAAATGAACACACATCTTCAAAACTCATTCCCTAAACATTTTCCATTTTCTCCTTCTCTTCTTGAAGAGGTTTTTAAATGTTGATTCAAGCAATGTGCTAGGCCCTCAATTTATGTCTTTCTGCATCTTCTTTGCATATTCTCCAGGCCACTGAAACTGTGTGAGAAGTCGTTGATGACCAGCAATCTAATTGTGGACCTTTACCTTTCTGAAGCCCTTTGTTTTCCCTTGGGCAACTTAATTTTCCTCATGATTTTACCTATGTCTATTTCTCTATTATCTTATACATAACTTCCAAAAGGAACTCTCTAGTCATGACCTTGTTGTGACATACTTTCTTAAACTTTCAAAAGCTTTTAGATATTTTAAGATATGCTTCATACTGAACATAATTTTAATCCAATATATTTTCAAAGGAGGAATTTCTCAGACTGATTAGTTTATTAAATTTTGTTAAATTTTGGTATTAGTTTTAGCTTTGAAAATCAAGGGGGAAATTACTTGTTTTGTTGATTGGATCATCTTAATCAAAACCTCATTTTTTGTATTAATATCTTGTTATAAATTTAAAAAGTTAAGAGTTGCCCTAACCATTGAACAATGGTTAGAGTGTCAGCCTGTGGACCAAAGGGTCTTGAGTATGATTCCCGGTCAAGGGCACGTACCTGGGTTGCAGGTTTGATCCCCTGCCCTCATCAAGGTCGTGTGGGAGGCAACCGATCTATGTGTCTCACTCACACTGATTTCTCTCTCTCTCTCTCTGTCTCCTCCCCCCCCCCTTCCCTGCTATCTAAAAATTGATGGGAAAATATCCTCACGTGAGGATTAACAGCAACAACAACAAAGTCAGAGTTATGCTTTATTATAGTTTTTATCTTCAAAAGTTTGATAACAAATTTAGTTGATTCTTCTAGTTAAATGGAATCTTATTTATTCCAGACACTCTTACCAACCCAGTCCATGGTGCTTTCCCTCGTATGTACATAATCTAAATGTTTTCTAAATGATTTTTCTATCCACCTCTGTCTCCAATATATATAAACTTACCTGTAATTCAGAGGATCAAAAACCCTATTAAATTAACTCAGGTATAATTTGAAGAAGACTCAGAAAAATATTTACAGTCTATATCAGCGGTTCTCAACCTGTGGGTCGTGACCCCTTTGGGGGTCGAATGACCCTTTCACAGGGGTCACCTAAGACATAACAGTAGCAAAATTACAGTTATGAAGTAGCAACGAAAATAATTTTATGGTTGGGGGTCACCACAACATGAAGAACTGTATTAAAGGATCGTGGCATTAGGAAGGTTGAGAACCACTGGTATTGTGTAGGACAGAATCAAATTTGTATGTAAATATTTACAGATGTATCTTGGCAACTATATTACCAAGGCTTTGAGGGCATAGTCAGTGGTTACAGTTCATTTAATTTTTCACTCTGTGTATTCAGTAATTATTAGAGTACTGATTTTTAGTAACAATGTTAGCAAAATTATGCAATATTGTGAAAATACATATTTTTATTTGGCCCAGATGGAGTTGGGAAAAGCTAATAATTACAACTTTTTTCCAAATCAAAAGCAAAATAGTAGTAGCACATAATATTTAGTCAAAATAACAAAATAATATTTAGATATAAAGTTAATAAATTCTTATTGCTCTTTCATATTTTTATTTATTTTTTCTTTCTCCTATATTTGGACTCCTCACGAATTTTAATAAACTACAGACTATAAATCATGTTTTTTCCTGGTCACATGAAGGTTATCACTTTATACTGTATCGCTATTTCATGGGTTTTATTAGAATTAATTGGTTTGCATTTCCATTGGAATCTCCTCAGGTTGCTTAATGAGTTCCTTTTTCCTGGGCTTCAAGAATTTTATCCCTGATTCTATTACATAATAAAGTAATGCCTGCTGGCAATAGTAAAATGTCCTGTGGTATTTCTATTTCTAGTGCCATATTTCATTAAGTCTAGTGCCAACTATAAATAATTGTTAGATATGAAACTAGAAGGTAAATTTTGATGAGATTTTTACAAGTGTTGAATTAGTTTAGCTTAGTTAAATCTTACTGCTGTTTTTCAATTTGTAGATGTTAGCTGGTGCCAATTCTGCGGTTTATGTTTTCAAGGCTATGCTAATTTTAGTTATTCAGAATTATATAATTTTTTTAAAGTTTTCTTTTATTTCTGCAAAGGAAATTCTACCATAAAGTATGTTGTTATTTTTTAAAAGTCTGTGAATTAAATCATATATCTGTGTTTGTAATATGCTATGTATTAGA
The DNA here is from genome assembly GCA_030848825.1 of Tadarida brasiliensis. NCBI lineage: Eukaryota > Metazoa > Chordata > Mammalia > Chiroptera > Molossidae > Tadarida > Tadarida brasiliensis. Next base: position 145,645,861 of record CM061257.1, on the reverse strand, counting down.
AATTAATTTTCTCCCTCACATTCCTAAATAATGTTTTAGAATTGCCTGATATATTAGTGTGAATCTTTTTGTTCACCCTCAATAATGGGAAGACACAGACCTGTAAATGTACCAGATTTTTCAAGAGCATTAACTTTCAGGTCACAAAGTCCCAAACCAGTACAGTGGTAAGGAAATTAGAAATTACCTGATTTATTTTAAGAAATTATTAATACCTTTTAAAGTTTTGAATAAAACTATTAGAAATAAGAATTTACTTGTTTGGACTATTTTATTACATCAGTAATGGAACTATTTAAACCATAATTTTTGATTGGTGTTTTCAATAGTCTTTCTAAAGCAACCTTCTATGTAAAAAGAGCAAACAAATTATTCCTGGTGTATATCATGTAATATAATGTACTTAGCTTTTACCTTGATATGATTCCTATATTTTGAATATAATCATAAGTAGATATCTAATATACAGAAGAAAAGATATTTGTATTGATGATCAAAGGTCAACATTTTTATCAAGTATATAAAGTAAAGGTCCTCTATCTCTTCAACAAATAAGTGCAAAATGCTCAGGCTTAACTTCACTTTAATAGTGAATCTGAGAATTGTTCAAACTCTATCTGGTAATTATGTTTTCTCTTATTAGTTTGACAATAATATTATGTTAATATCATCCTCATACAATAGGAAGTATTTACTGGAAATGTCCATTACCTATGTTTGAATAGAAATACAATAATGTTGGGCATATGTCCTAATCCTCATTGAGTTTAACTAAAATCTCAGAATGACTACCTATTGGTGAAGAGCTAACCATAGTCCAGATTAGTGGTAATAGTGTAGAACATGAGAATTCTCATATAATCTGATAAGAGTGTAAAATAACAAAGCCAGTTCATCAAAATCTAGGTTGAAGATATGGCTTCTGTTGGTCTAGTTTTTTACTCCTAGTTTACATGATGGAGTCTCAATTTTGGAAATAAACATAAATAAGTATGTTTATTATAACAGTATTTGTACAAGAAAATAATTCTTAAAATTACAGTAGCAAAGTACCACAGACTGTGCGGCTTGAACCACAGAAATGTATTTTCTCATAGTTCTGGACCAAAAGTGTGAACAAATTTTTTTTTTCTTGTGAGGCCTCTGTCTCCTGGGCTTGCAGATAGCTGTCTCTCGCTATGTCCTCACATGGCCTTTGCTCTGTGTACCTGCATCTCTGGAATCTTCTTCAGTCCTATTGGGTTCCAGCCCAATCCTCATGACCTCATTTAACCTTAATTACTTCTTTATAAATAAAGTCACCTACAAGCAAGGGCTTCAACAATTGAATTTGGGAGAGGTGAACACAATTCAATCAATAGGAATCAATAAAAAAAAATGGGTAAAATTTTTACACAATAAAATACTTAATAGCAATGAAACTAAATTACATCAGTCTGCTTAACCCAAGTTATCTGCTGTAACGAACAATCCCAGTGGCTTACAATGAATGTTATTCCTCTCTCACACTACATCATAGGTTAGCTTGTGTTCTGTTCTTCCTTTGCACTCTGGCAATAAATAGAGACGTTCCTATATGGTCTGTCAAATGTTTTGTGGAAGAGGGGAAAAAATAACAAAAACATACTATTGATACTCATCACTTCCCTCCTCAGATTATTGCCTAAAACAAATCTTATGGCCACTTCTGACATCAACAGTACAGGAATGATTTTTCTACTAGAGAAGTAGGAAATATTTTATACTCTACCAAAAAAAAAGAAATCAATTTTACTTTTTAGGTATCAGTATATATAAATCTTGCATGAAAAAATTATGAAAAGGAAACTAAAGATGAATTTATATAGTATAATATCCTACTGGCATATAATACAACTAAATAACTGGAAGATATTTATTTATTTAGTATCACCTTAGGCATGCAGGGAAGATGAAAACTACAAAATTGGAGATAGTGGTTACTTTTGTCCGGCCAGTGTGACTCAGTGGTTGAGTGTCGACCCATGCACCAACAGGTCACCAGTTCAATTCCTAGTCAGGACACATGCCCAGGTTGTGGGCCCAATCCCCAGTGGGGGCATGCAGGAGGTGGCCAATCGATGTTCTCTCTCATCAATGTTTCTATCTCTCTCTCCCTCTCCCTTCCTCTCTCTCTAAAAACAGTAAAGGAAAAAAATTATTTAAAAAAAAGATCTCAAGTCTTGTTGTATGAGGAAATTCATATACTTTTATAACACATTCAAAGTATATGTTTTTCAATTTTAACAAAAATCAGGCTTGACAGAATAAAAGCTAGGTAGCAAAATTTCAAAGGAAATAGACATAATACACGGATGGAAAGGAAATAGAATAGAGGTGAGAATTAGAGAAAACTCCTTTGAGAGCTGGGTTCATATAATACAGCAAATTGATCCACAAATTAACTTATAAATTAATTCAAGACTGCCAACTTGAAATTGACTATAAATACTTCCCAAAATTTCTACTAAGTTCTGTTCAACTCACCCTTGGTTTTCCACAGTGAGGTCTCCATTCTCATCAGACTTCCCTGTTCTACTAATCCTGTCTCCTTGTTTTCATTAGAAGGCATTTCTCTCTTTACAAAGAAAAGAGAAGCTCTTCAATGCAAACTTCATTTACATGTCATTCCTAGAAACTGAGTTTCATCTTTTGCTTCCGCTTGGATGTCTGCCTTTTGCTTATTGATTTATAGTTTTTTTTACATCCTTCACACGTTCGATATTTGTATTTTGATAATTGCCAAACATATCTATAGTAAACAACTTTTTCACACCCTGTTCTATATATTTCCACGGTTTTTATTGTGCCTTTTGATAAAATAAAGTTCTTAATTTTAATGTAATCAAATTTATAATTTTCCTTTATGGTTAGAAATTTGTGTTTGTTTTAGGAAATACTTTTCTACTCCAAGATCATGAAGTTGGGTTTCTATGTTTGTTTGTTTTTTATTTATTTCACCATTCACATTTAGAAATACAATTTATTCATATAAAGTATATATATACTATTTATTGAAAAGACAAGACCAACATTTCTTGATTATATCTTGGCATTATTTTGTCACATATGAAGCAACCATATATTAACATGTCTGTTTCTGAATGCTGAATTCTGTTCCATTTGTGTATTGGTTTATCTTTGTGTCAGTATTTCATTTTTATTATCTTTATAATAAATCTAGATATCTAGCAGCTGAAAACTTCCAGATATTATTCTCTAAGACTGTCTTGGAAATTTTCTTCCCTTGATATTTCCAAATAAATGTTATATCGACTTGTTAATTTTCATGAAATAACCAAACAAAAACCTGTTATAATTCTTTTGAATCCATAGATAAATTTGAATTGACATTTTTACAAAATAAATTTTCCAATTCATAAACATGGAATATTTTTCTATGTACTTAGAGTTTTTAAAATCCTTTTCATTAAAATGTTTTTATAGTTTTCATTGAAAGATTTGAGACATACTATGCTAGGTGTAGTCTTAGGTTTCTGATCATTTTAATGCTGCTGTAATAGAAAAAATGTATTTTTGTTGATAATTTAAAGAATTAAATTTATTTCATATATCTAATTTGAAATTAAGAGTGTTGTAAAAAACTTTTAAACATTTTCATATACTGTTTATAGCACACAATTGTACTATATGTACTAGTATACTATTGCCATCTGTGAATAATGATGGTTGTATTTCATCTTTTCCATTCTAAATGCATTTTATTTATTCTTTTCTTATTATTGTACTGGTCAGAACCACTATTACAATGCTAACCAAAGAAGTTGATAGTGGCATCTTTGTCTCATTTTTTACTTCAAGAGGAAATTTTTTAATATTTCACCATTAAGTAGGATGGTTCTGATGGGTGTTTCATAAAAACTTATTTTCGGATTTGATAAGTCCATTCTATTCCTAACTTGTTAAGATTTATTTTTATCATAAATTGGTAATAATTTTTATAAAAATGATTTTTCTGCATATATCTAGGTGATCATAAAAAATAATTTTCTGTTAATGTGATGGCTTATACTGATGAAACTTCAACTATGAAATATCTCATTCATTTATGACAAACTCCCTAGCTTTTTTCCTTTTATTGTACATGACTGGCTTTTGTCTGCTAATATTTTCTTTAAAATATCTATATCTCCATTCATGGAGTTATTATCTTTAATTTCAGTGTCTTCTAATGTTCTTGACAGGTTTTGAATAAGAAATTTTATATACAAATTGAGAAATATTTTAGTTTATCTATTCTTGGAAGGATTTGTTAAAGATGGTATTACTTCCTCATAATTGTTTAGAATTAACTGCTCAAGACAATTGGATTTTGAGATATGGGGTTATGATTTTAAATACTGGATTTAATATTTATTTTGTATAGTTTCAAGCACTGAAATTTAAATTTTGAAATTTCAAACAGATATATTTTTTTAAAATATTAAGTATAATTTCCTACTATTGATTATGTACTAAGCTTAACTAAATTTTTTTCTTAAATATTTTTAAATTTCAGTTGTTGTACAATATTATATTAGTTTCAGGTGTATAACCCAGTGATTAGACATATAACTTATAAAGAGATCACCCTGATAAACCAATGCTTAACTGGCACCATACATAGTTATTAAAATATTATTGACTATATTTCCTATGCTCATGACTATTTTATAACTACCAATTTCTACTTCTTAATCCCTTCACCTTTTTCACCCAGTACCTTAAGCCCCCTATGCTCTGGCAACTGTTAAAATGTTCTCTGTATTTACAAAACAGTTTTTGTTTCATTTGATTTCTTCCTTAGATTCTACATGTAAGTGAAATCATGTGATATTTGTCTTTCTCTATCTGACTTATTTCACTTAGCACAATATCCTGAAGGTCCATCATCCACATTGTCACAAATGGCAGGATTTCACTCTTTTATATGGTTGAGTAGTATTCCATTGTATATATGTACCACATTTTCTTTAAATATTAATCTATTGATGGGCACTTAGGTTGCTTCCATATCTTGGCTACTGTAAATAATGCTGCAATGAACATGTGGATGTACTTGTCTTTTGAATCAGTGTTTTGGGTTTTTCCTAATGAGTACCCTGAAGTGGAATTGCTTGGTTCTTCTTTGTCTCTTGTCATAGCCTTTGTTTTATGGTCTCTTTGTCTAGTATAAGTATTGCTACCTCAGCTTTTCCATATTTCCTTTCCATATTTTATTTTTATTTTCATGAAATATCTCCTTCCATCCCTTTTCTTTCAATCTGTGTATGTCTTTGGATCTGAAGTGAGTCTTTTGTAGACAGCATATGTGTGGGTATTTATTTCTTATCTATTAAGCCACCCTGTGTCTTTTGACTGGAGCATATGATTTATTTGCATTTAATGTAATTATTTATAGATATGTATTCATTACCATTTTATTATTCATATTTTTAATATTTTTTTCTTCTTCTTAAGTAAGACCCTTTAATATTTCTTATAATACAACTTTGGTTGTGGTGAACTCCTTTAGTTTTTTCTTTCCTAGGAAGCTCTTTATTCTTGTTTTGATTTTAAATGATAGCTTTGCTGTGTAGAGTAACCTTGGTTGTAGGTCCCTGCTTCTCATCACTTTGAATATTTTGTCCAATCCCTTCTGGACTGAAAAGTTTCTGTTGAAAAATCAACTGACAGTCTTATGGGAGCTCCCTTGTAGGTAACTAAATGCTTCTTTCTTGCAGCTTTCAAGATTCTTTCTTTGTCTTTCACCGTGAGCATTTTAAATTATGTTGTGTCTTAGTGTGGGCCTCTTTGGATGAATCTCTTGTTTGGGATTCTCTGTACTTACTGGACTTGTATGTCTATTTCTTTCACCAAGTTAGGAAAGTTTACTGTGGTTATTTTTGAAATAGGTTTTCAATTCCTTGCGCTCTCTTTCCTCCTTCCAGCACCCCCATTATGCCAATGTTGGTATGTCTAACATTGTCTCATAGGTACCTTAAACCATATATATATATTTAATTTGCTGTTCTCATTGGGTGTTTTTTGCTACCTTATCTTCTAATTTGCTGATTCTATCCTCTGTTTTATCTAATCTACTGTTGATTCCTTCTTGTGTATTCTTCATTTCAGTTACTGAATTATTCATTTCCGACTGTTCCTTTTTATTTCTTCTCTCTCTTTTTTGAAGTTCTCACTAAGTTGATTTATTTTTTACCTATATTGTTGAGCATTCTTATAACCAGTGTTTTGAACTCTGCATCTGGTAGATTGCTTGTTTCCATTTTGTTTAGATTTTTTTTTTCTGGAGGTATGTCCTGTTTTTACATTTGGGGCATGTTTCTTTGTTTCCCTATTTTGGCTGCTTCCTTGTGTTTGTTTCTATGACTCCTGGTCTTGGTGGAGTGGCCTTATGTAGTAGATTGTCCTGTGGGGCCTAGTGGTGCAGCCTCCCTGGTCACCCAAGCACAACACTCCAGTTGTGACCTCTCCCACCCCCACCCCTGTAAACTGTATAAACCCTCTTGGTGAGCTTTCATTGCTGTTGACATGTCAATGGGAGAGATTGACCTCCTCAGGCTGATAAGCTACAAGAATCAGCCTCAACTACAGGAGAGGAGTTGCTGTGCAGTGCCCACTCCACAGAGGAGGACTCACTTCAGCAGGGCTCTGGTGCCTACCAAGTCTGGCCCCTGAGTGTGTTGCTAATGAAGGTTGTTGGGTGGTACTCTGCATGGTCTGAACCTGTTCACTGATTGTGCTGGCAATAGGACCTTAAGAAAGTTGCAGGCTAATGTCATATACAGCCTGTGCTCTGCCTGATACCACCCAGCATGAGCTACAAAGTGATCTGCAGTTAGTTTCCACTTGTATTGGGCCTGGAGGTGTCCAGGCAAGACCATGCTACAAACTGAGGCCAGCTGCTGCTAGTGCCAGGTCTGGGGCTCCTTAGCAAGAGGTATGGGGCATGCAGAGGCCAGATCCTGCTTGTTTGGGGTTTGTGGACCTTTGAGAGATTTTAGAGAAGTCTGCAACATAGGCCAAGATAGGCCATTTGTATGGAAATTACACTGGAAGTGGTTTGGGTGGGCTTTGAAATTTGGGTGGGATGGGGTTTCAGAGAATCCCCAGGGAGAAGTGAAGAATGTTAGCCAGGTTGTTGGAGACTCAGATATGGTGCCCACCTGCATCTAGGTGTGAGGGTTCAGCAAAGGAACAATGGCTTTGGCCAGCACTTCTATCTAGAGAAAATTGCCGCTTCAGACCTCACTCTGAAGAGCAATTAGTTCCTCCCCATATGTCACTGGCACCTTTCAAGATGCTGCCACAGCACTGGAACTCAGAGTAAGTCCAAGTAAATCCATGAGTGGGCCTTTTAAGAGTAATGCCTACGAGTCCAAGAGTTATTTGTCACACTCAGCCACAATCTCCACTAATTTTCAAAGCCAGAAGTTATGGGACTTCTCTTCCTAGTACTGGAACCCTTGACTGGGGACCCTGGTGTGGGGCTGGAACTCTTCCCTCCTCATGGGAGACCTCCACAGCTGAAATATTTCTCTGGATTTTAACTGCCACACATGGGTATGAAACTACCTCATTCTGGGTCTCTGCCCCTCCTACCATTCTGGATCTGGCTTATTCTTCATATCCTTAGTTGTAGGGCCTCTGCTTAGCTAGATTTCAGGTGGTTCTGTAGTTTAGTTGGAATTTTTATGTGGGAGGAGGTGAGTACTTCCTTTAACTACTCTGAAATCTTGACCATAAGTCCAGTTTAACTAAATTCTTATAATAGAAACTTATTAGAACAATAATGAAAGGACAGGCAATGCAATCCAAAGGAGCCCAAATGGTAATATAGTGAGGCATAGCAATATTTCCACACATGAGCATTATAATAATGTGTTAGATTACTTTTCTTTTCTTTTTTCTGGGAACAATCCAACCTCAGTTTATTTTTATTTTTTTAAATATGCTTTTATTGATTTTTTAAATTTTTTTATTTTTTTAACTTTATTGTTAAATGTATTACAGATGTTCCTCATTTTTCCCCCATTGACCCCCTCCTCCCCATTCCCACCTCCCTCCTGCCTTTCCCCACACTGTTGTCTGTGTCCATTGGTTATGCATATATACATATAAGTTCTTTAGTTTATTTCTTCCCACCCCCAACCCACCTTCCTTATGAGGTTTGTCAGTCTAACAACCAATTTGTACTTTGTAATCCCTTCACCTTTTTCACCCATTCCCCCAACCCCCCTCCCATCTGGTAACCAACAATATTTTTCTCTATCTGTGAGAATGTTTCTGTTCTGCTTGTTCATTTTGTTTGTACATTCAATTGTCAATAGATATGTATTCATTGCCATTTTGTTTGTTCATATTTTTTATCTTTTTCTTCAAGAAGACCCTTCAACATTTCATATAATAATAGTTTGGTGGTGATGAACTCCTTTAGCTTTTCCTTGTCTGGGAAACTCTTTATATGGCCATCGATTCTAAATGACAGCTTTGCAGGATAGAGTAAACTTGGTTGTAGGTTCTTGCTTTTCATCACTCTGAATATTTCTTGCCACTCCCTTCTGGCCTGCAAAGTTTCTTTTGAGAAATCAGCTGAGTCTTATAGGAATTCCCTTGTAGGTAACTAACTTCTTTTCTCTTGCTGCTTTAAGATTCTCTTTGTCTTGAACATTTTGCATTTTGATGATGATGTGTCTTGGTGTGGGCCTCTTGGGGTTCATCTTGTTTGGGACTCTCTGTGCTTCCTGGACTTGTATGTCTGTTTCCTTCACCAAGTTGGGGAAGTTTTCTGCCATTATTGTTTCAAATAGGTTTTCGATTTCTTGTTCTCTCTCTTCTTCTGGAACCCCCAAGATGCGAATGTTGGCACGCTTGAAGTTGTCCCAGAGGGTCCTTACACTGTCCTCATTTTTTTGGATTCTTTTTTCTTTTTGCTGTTCTGATTGGATGTTTTTTGCTTCCTTATATTCCAAATCGCTGGTTTGCTTCTTGGCTTTACCTACTCTACTATTGAATCTGTGTAGATTATTCTTAATTTCAGTTAGTTCCTCCTTCATTTCTGACTGTGCATCCATCATTTCTGACTGGTCCTTTTTGATGCTCTTGAGCATCCTAAGTTCATTGAGCATCCTTATAAGTAGTGTTTTGAACTCAGCATCTGTTAGGTTGCTTATCTCCATTTCGCTTAGTTCTTTTCCTGAAGTTTTGTTCTGTTCTTTCATTTGGGACATGTTTCTTTTTCTCCTCATTGTGGCTGTCTCCCTGTATTTGTTTCTATGTATTACTTAGTGAGAGATATGGGGCTAGTTGAGACCAGATGCTGCTTGTTTGAAAGAATTTAGGAAAAGCTGAAGCAGGATCCAAGACAGGCCAATCCTATGGTAAAGCAACTGGCAACAGCTTGGGTGGGCCTGAAAGTTGGGTGGGGCGGGGCCTCAGGGAATCACCAGGGTGGGGCAAACAGTGTGAGCTGGGTTGCTGGAGTCCCAGATATGGCGGCAGTTTGCCGTCCCAGGGAAGGGCTCACCAAAAGAACAAAGGCCTCTGATAGTACATCTGCCCAGGAGAAAGTTGCCTCTCCAGCCCTCGCTCCAATGCCAAACAACTCAGTTCTTTCCCATATGAATCTGGTGCCTTTCAAGCTGCCTCCCCCACACTGGAGCCTGGAGAGTAGGAGTCAGAGTAAGTCTGTGCATTGGCCCTTTAAGAGGAGCTGTCCAGGGCTCCAGCCACTTCAGCCTCCCTCAGCCTCAGTTCCCGCTGTTTTTTCAGTCAGAAGGTATGGGGATTTCTCTTCCTGGCACTGAAACCTTGAGCTGGGCACCTAGTGTGGGACGGGGACCCCTCAGTCCTCAGGGAGGACCTTCCCAGCCGAGGTATCCTCCTAATTTTTATCCGCCACTCACGGGTGTGGGACCAGCCTGTCGTGCCTCCGCCCCTCCTACCAGTCTCGATGTGGCTTCTTCTTTAATTTCATAGTTGTAGGACTTCCATTCAGCTTGATTTAAGGCGGTTTTGAATGCTGGTTGTTCTGTAGTTTAGTTGTAACTTTGATGTGGTTGTGGGAGGACGTGATACCGCGTTTACCTATGCCGCCATCTTGACCAAAAGTCTTTCCCAACCTAGATTACTTTTTTTAAATATAGTTAAGGATAGCAATCTAATTTATATTTTATTAAACAGTAACAAACCAGTGTGAAACAAACACACAAAAACACTGTTGAGTCATATTATAACTAATTGTTAAAGTAATAGTACATTCTGTAGCCAGGCTGGTGTGGCTCAGTTGATTGAGCATCATCCCATGCACCAGAAGGTCACCAGTTTGTTCCCAGTCACGGTATAAAATATATTCTGTACAATATGATGTAATAACTTATTCAGAGAAATTGTATAAGATTGATCTAGTAGTAAGTAAAAAAAGGTATAATTTCAAATATATTTTTATATTTTTTAGTAATATATTCATGTTATTCATCTAAAATTCTAGTTCTTAGTTCTATAACATCTTAAAGTATGGAATTATTTTGTATTAATTTACTCTTAAAGAAGTTATTTAACTATGGCTGAGTTAAAAATTTTAATATCGTAAACAGGAAAAATATGGTTTTTCATAAATAATAACCACAATATTTTCAAATATAATTTATGTATATATAACTTAAGAATCAGTAGTATAAAATTTTTGAAGACTAAAACAAGGAAAATAATGAGAAAAATATTATACATATATTTGTAAGTTTTAGATGCTCTTCTTAAATAAATTGAACCTACAATGAAATTAGCAACATTATTATATGCTTTTGTGTATGGATTTTGTTATTGCAAAGAGGAAATTGCTTTCTCTGTAAGTTTACAAAGATAATGTAGTAGACAAAGGATACGATGAGAAAACATTTCAATTCATCTGGATGTATAGTATACTGTCAGGGAAGTTCAGATAATACTGACCGGTAAGACTGTTCAGTTTTACTGAGATTTACTCTCTAAAAAATTCAAACATAACTGAAAGTGAATCAATATTTACTGATGAAAGATTATATAACTTTGAAAGAGGCAGACAAACTCTTAAATTGGTGTTTTACTACCTGAAAGAAACTCTGATCAATATACTGATTGTGGAATGAAGAATAAAATAACGTTACCTTTGACTTGTAATGTATTTCATTTAAATTTATTTTCCTTTATACATCCTTTATTAATTTTTCTTAATTTTATTTTATTTATTCTATTAATTGAATTTATTAGGGCAACATTGGTTTGCAAAACCTTACAGGTTTCACGTGTAGAACTCAATAAAACATCATTTACGTACTGCATTGGGTGCCTATCACCCCAAGCAAAATCTCTTTCTGTCCCCATTTTACCTCCCTTTGCCACCTCCATCTAGCCCCCACACCTCTTTCCTTCTGGCTTTCACTACAATGTTGTCTGTGTTTATGTGTTATATGTATGTTTTTTGGTGAATCCCTTCACTTTCTTTCATCCAGTCCCCCCCCCCATCCCCTCTGACAGCTGTCAGTCTGGTCCATGAATCGACGCCTCTGTTTCTATTTTGTTTGTCACTTTATTTTGTTCATTAGATTCCACATATAAATGAGATCATATGGTATTTGCCTTTCTCTGACTGGCTTATCTGATTTAGCTAATACTTTCCAGGTCTATCCATGCTGTAACAAAGGTAAGATTTCCTTCTTTTAATGGCCATGTAGTATTCCATTGTGTAAATATACCACAGTATTTTTATCCACTCGTCTACTTATTAGGACTTGGGTTGTTTCCAGATCTTGGCTATTATAAATAACACTGCTATGAACATAGGAGTGCATATGTTCTTTGGAATTACTCTTTCGGGATTCTTAGTATATAAACCCAGAAGTGGGATCACTGGGTCAAGAGGCAGTTCTATTTTTATATTTTTTAGAATACTCCATACTGTTTTCCACAGTGGCTGGACCAATCTGCATTCCCACCAATAGTACATTAGGGTTCCCTTTTCTCCACATCCTCATTAGCACTTGTTTTTTGTTGACTTATTAATTATAGCCATTCTGGAAGGTGTGATGTGGTATCTCATTGTGGTTTTAATTTACATTTCTCTGATGATAAGTGTTGTTGAATAATTTTTCATATATCTATTGGCCATCTATATGTCTCCTTTGGAGAAGTGTCTATTCAGGTTCCTTGCCCAATTCTTAATTGGCTCTTTGTCTTCTTTGTGTTAAGTTGTAAAAGTTCTTTATATTTTGGAAATTACCTCCTCATCAGATGTATCATTGGAAAATATGTTCTCCCACTCAGTTGGTTCCTTTTGCATTTTGTTGATGGTTTCTTTTTCCCTGCAAAAGCTTTTTAGTTTTGTATAGTCCTATTTGTTATTTTCTTCCCTTTGTTTCCCTTGTCTGAGGAGATATATCAGCCAAAATATTGCTACAAGAGATATCTGAGATTTTACTACCTATGTTTTCTTCTAGGGTTTTTATGGTTTTGCAAGTCACATTTAAGTCGTTTGTCTGTTTTGAGCTTATTCTTCTGTAGGGTGTAAATTGGTGGTCTAGTTTTATTTTTTTGAATATATCTGTCCTATTTTCCCAACACCATTTATTGAAGAAACTGTCTTTACCCCATTGTATGCTCTCGTCTCCTTCATCAGATATTAATTGACCATAAAGTTGTGGATTTGGGGGCTCTCTATTCTGTTCCTTTGCTCTATATGCCTGTCCTTATGCCAGTACCTGGCTGTTTTGATTACAATGGCCTTGTAGTATAGTTAGATATCAGGTATTGTGGTGCCTCCAACTTTGTTCTTCATTCTTAATATTGCTGAAGCTATTCAGGGTCTTTTTTGGTTCCATATAAATTTGTGAGATATTTTTTCTAGATCTGTGAAATATGCATTTGTTATTTCAATAGGAATCATGGACATTTTAATGATGTTACTTATTCCAATCCATGAACATGTTATATAGTTCCACTTATTTGTATCTTCCTCAATTCCATTCTTCAATGTCCTATAATTTTCCAACTACAGGTCTGTTATGTCCTTTGTTACATTTAATTCTAGGTACCTTTTTTGTTGTTGTTGTTATAATAGTAAATGGGATTGTTTTCTTAATTTATTTTTAATGGTAGTTTATTATTTATGTATAAAAATATCACTTATGCCCTGGCCAATATCATCCCATGCACCCAGAAGTCACCAGTCAGGGCACATTGCCTGGGTTGCAGGCTCAATCCCTGGTGGGGAGAGTGCAGGAGGCAGCCAATCCATGTTTTTCTTTCACATTAATGTTTCTCTCTCTCCTTTCCGCTCTCTCTAAAATCAATAAAAACATGTTTAAAAATAAATAAATAAAAATTTTAAATGTCACTGATTTCTCAACATTAATTTTGTATCCTGCTATATTGCTGAATTCAGTTATTATATCTAGAAGCATTTTGGTGCAGTCTTTAAGATTTTCTATATACAAGATCATGTCATCTGTGAATAATGACAGTTTTACTTCCTGCTTTTTAATTTGGATTTTTTTAAAATTTCTTCTTCTTGTCTGATTGCTGTGGCTAGTACTTCAAGGACTATATTCAATAAGAATGGTGAAAGTGAACATCCCTGTCTTGTTCCTGATCTTAGGGGAAATGCTTCTAGTTTTTGCCTATTAACTATGATGTTGGTGGTAGATTTGTCATATATCACCTTTATTATATTGAGGTATGATTTCTCTATTCCCACTGCTGAGAGTTTTTATCATAAATGGGTACTGAATTTTATCAAATTCTTTTTTAATTCTTTTTTTTTTTAATCCTCACCCAAGTACATTTCTCCATTTTTTATTCAGATAGAGTGGGAGGGAGAGAAAGGAAGAGAGAGAGAGAGAGAGAGAGAGAGAGAGAGAGAGAGAGACAGAAACATCGATGTGAAAGGAACACATCGAGTGGCTTCCTCCCTCACGACCCAACCAGGGCCGGGGACAAACTGCAACCGAGGTACGTGCCCTTAGTGGGAACCGATCCCGGGTCTCTCTGGACCACAGGCCGACGCTCTAACCACTGAGCCAAACCAGCCAGGGCTCAAATTCTTTTTTATATCTATTGATATAATCATATGATTTTTGTCCTGTATTTTCTTTTTCTTTTTTTTTTTTTTAATCCTCACCCGAGGACATTTTTTCATTTCTTGTTCAGATAGAGTGGGAGGGAGAGAGAGGAAGAGAGAGAGAGAGAAACATCGATGTGAAAGGGACACATCGAGTGGCTGCCACCCGCACGACCAACCAGGGCCGGGGACAAACTGCAACTGAAGTACATGCCCTTAGCGGGAACCGAACCCGGGTCTCTCTGGACCGTAGGCCGACGCTCTAACCGCTGAGCCAAACCAGCCAGGGCATCCTTTATTTTCTTTTTGTGATGTATCACATTTGTTGATTTGCAATATTGTACCTACCCTGCATCCCTGGATTAAATCCTGTTTGATCCTGGTGCATGATCTTTTTAATGTATTGCCAGATCTAGTTTGCTAATATTTTGATGAGGATTTTAGCATCTATGTTTCTTTGTAGTGTCTTCATCTGGATTTGGAATTAGGATAATGCCAGCCTTGTAAAAACAGCTTGGAAGTCTTCCCTTCTCTTGAAATTTTTGGAATAGTTTGAGAAGGATGGGTGTTAGTTTTTTGGGGGGAATATTTGATATAATTCACCTGTGAAGATATCTAGTCCAGAACTTTTGTTTGCTGGGAGGTTTTTTATTACTGCTTCAATTTCATCAGTTGTAATTGGTCTATTCAAGTGTTCTACTTCTTCCCGATTTGGTTTTGGAAGACTGTATGTTTCTAGGAATTTATCCATTTTGCCCAGGTCATGAAATTTGTTGGCATATTTGTTCATAGTATTTTCTTACTATACTTTGTATTTCTGTGATGTCAGTTGTCACTTCTCTTTTATTTCTGATTTTATTTCTTTGGATCCTTTCTCTTTTGTTCTTGATGAGTCTAGTTAAAGTTTCATCAATCTTGTTTATCTTTTCAAAGAACCAGCTCATAGTTTCATTGATTTTTATACTTTTATTTTTTTATCTCTATGTCATTTATTTCTGCTCTAATCTTTATTATTTCCTTCCTTGTACTTATCTGGGCTTTTGTGTTTTTTCTCTCGTTTGTTTAGGTATATGGTTAGATTGTTTATTTAAGATTTTCTTGCTACTTGAGGTAGGCCTGTAATGCTATGAACTTCCCTCTCAATACTGCTTTCACTGTGTCCCATAGATTTTGGGTGTGTTGTGTTCATTTTCATTTGTTTCCTGGTAATTTTTTATTTCTTCCTTGATCTCATTGTTAACGCATTCATTGTTTAATAATGTGCTATTTAGCCTCCTTGTGCTGAAATGTTTTTGAGTTTATTTGTTAATTTCTAGTTTCATGCCATTTTGATCCAAGAAGATACTTGACATGATTTCAATCTTCATGAATTTGTTAAGTATTACTCTATGTCCTAACATGTGGTCTATCTTTGAGACTGTTCCATGTCCACTTGAAAAGAATATATATTTTACTGCTTTGAGATTGAATGTTTTTTAAATATCAATTAAATCCATCTGATCTAGTGTGTCTTTTAGGTTGCTGTTGTCTTATTTACTTTTTTGTCTGGGGGGGTCTATTCATTGATGACATGTGGAGGGAGGGCAGTGTTAAAATCCCCTACTATGACTGTATATCTGTTGATTTCTCCCTTAATGTCCGCTAAGATTTTCTTTATATATTAGTTGCTCCTATGTTGGGTGCATATGTTTATAAGGGTTATATTCTCTTGTTGAATTGATCCTTTCAGTATCATGTAGTGACCTTCTTTGCCTCTAGTTATGGGCTTTATATTGAATTCTATTTTGTTAGATATACGTATTGCTACCCCAGCTTTTTTTTTTTTTTTTTTTTTTCATTTGCATTTGCGTGGAATATTTTATTCTATCCTTTTACTTTCAGTCTGTGTGTATCTTTTATTCTGAGGTAGGTCTCTTATAGACAACATCCATATATATTGGTTATGCTTTCTTATCCATTCAGCTACCCTATGTCTTTTTATTAGAGCATTTAATCCATTTACATTTAAGGTTATTATTGATAGGTACTTATTTACTGCTATTTCATTCTTTATACCTATGTTCCTTCCTCTCTTGATTTCTTTTTTTGTTTCTTCTTTTTAAAGTAGGCCATTTAACATTTCTTGCAATACTGGCTTGGTGGTAATGAACTCTTTTAGCTTTTTCTTATCTGGGAAGCTCTTTAATTTTAAATGATAGCCTTGCTGGATAAAGTAGTCTTTGTTGTATGTCCTTGCTTTTCATTGTTTTGAATATTTCATGCCAATCCATTCTGGCCTAAAGTTTTTCTATTGAGAAATCAGCTGACAGCCTTATGGGAGCTTCTTAATAGTTAAGAAATTGCTATTTTCTTGCTGCCTTTAAGATTATCTCCTTGTCCTTAATATTTAGCATTTTAATTATGATATGTCTTGGTGTAGGCCTCCTTGGGTTCATATTGATTGGGACTCTCTGTGCTTGCTGAACTTGTGTGACTTTTACCTTTCTCAGGTTAGGAAAATTTTCTGTCATTATTTTTTTCAAACAGGTTCTCTATTACTTACTCTCTTCTTCTTGTACCCCTATGATACAGATGTTTTTACATTTGATGTTGTCCCTGAGGTCCCTTAGACTTTCCTCATATTTTTAAATTCTTTTTCTGTTTGATGCTCTCCTTGGGTGCTTACTGTAATCTTTTCTCTAAATCACTGATTCAATCCTCTGCTTTATCTAACCTGCTATTGATTCCTTCTAGTGTATTCTTCATTACAGACATTGTATTCTTCATTTCTGATTGGTTCTTTCTTATGATTTCTGTCATTTTCAAGGCTTACTGTCTTTTTGTTTAAGTTCTCACTGAGATCATCCATTCTTCCCCTAAGTTCCTTGAGCATCCTTATAAACATTGTTTCAAACTCTGCATCTGGTATTTTGGTTGCTCCCATTTCACTGAATTCTTTTTTTCTGGGAATTTCTCTTGTTCTTTCATTTGGGGCATATTTCTTTGTCTCCCCATTTTGTCTCTGTATAGTAGGTAGATCTGTGATTATTCCTAATTTTGTTATAATGGCTTTATGATGAAGGTGTCCTGTTGGGCTCAGTTGATCAATCTTCCAGATCACCTTAGCTACATGCTCCAGGAGTATTTCTTGTGGCTATGTGTACCCTCCTGTTGGGAGTCTAGAATGCTGTTGGCTCTTTCATGAGTGGAATTAACCCTTCAGGCTGCTGACTATATTGTAAAACTCAATCACTATATATGAGATACATAGCAGAGTTGTTTCCTGCAAGGTCTGGTGCCTGTTGTAATCTCCATTTGGGTGTGTTGCTTGTGTGGCTAGTTGGATCAAGCGCTGGTGTAGTCTGAAGCCCACCACTTGTTTTGTTGGTTCTGGGTCCACGTGGGCAAGGTTCAGGTACTGGTTGATGTCAGACATTATGTATAAACAGGCTTGGGCTACCTGTCTGGACCTACCCCATTGTTCACTGCTTATGGCTGTGTCTACTGGGCTGGGTGTGCATGGGAGGGGCCAATCTGTACATAAGGGTCAGCACCTTCCAGCTTAGAGCTGGGGACAGATCTGTTAAAGGAGTGAGATTCTCTAAGGTCCATCTCCATCTGTCAGCTACTCTGCCTCCCCCTGAGGTTGCCTGGTATTTCTACAGAGCATTCTAAAGAAAGACTATAGATTTGGCCCAGGCTGGCCATGAACCACAGACCCTTCACAGGTTTCACACTTGGTAGGGCAGGGCAACCATGGTCAGGAAGATAGGACTAGTGGGTCCCCTACTTAGGGGTGCTCAGTGAGGCACTGTATGAAGGGTAAGTGTTCCCTACTCTAGAGCCAAACCACTCAGTCTCTGCCACAGTCTCCAACTCTAGTTTCCCTAGGAGAGGCTGACCACAGGTTCAGGTTGGATGCAACCAGCCATTCCCTCTGCAAGAACAACCTCAGCTGCCTTGTGCTCAGGAGAATAGATCAAAAGAGTCTCCCACTGAGGTGTGATGCCAGCCCAGCATGCAGGAGGGGGCTAAGCACTTTGTTTTTGTCCCAGACAATAGCTTCCAAAGGATTTACACTCTGAATGTCCCAGCTCTGAGCTCCTCCACCTCCTTGTCCTCCACCACCATGAAACTGAGCCCAGCCAGACAGGGTGTCTAGGATTTTGCTGGGCTGATCCAAAGAGTCTCCCATTGGGGGTGGTGCCTGCAAGCCTTTTGGGCTGGGGGGGTACTTAATCCCCTACCCCAGGATAGTGCAGGCTGAGTTTTCAGGGGAGATAGGAGTGTTCTCCCCAGTGTGATGTAACCACACACTCCAGCACCTGCTTTCTGGTTCCTGAACAAAAGCTTACCTGGAAGACACACTCCACAAGTCCAAACCCAGCTCTGTGCAGAACGCTGGTCCCCTGTTTGGCTGCACTCAGCAGATGGAGCCCAGCCAAGTGATTCAACATGTTGAGGGAGGTGCACCAGCTGTGCACTGGAGGTTGTGGAGACCAGCCTTCTTTCCAAAGCGACACAGTTTAGTCATTGTCTGAGTCTCCACCAAGAGACTCCCCAGAAAAAAAGGGCCCGAAAAGTCACTTCTGGGTTCAGCCAGTAGACCCCTCCAAAGGACCTGACTATGGCAGAGTGGTCTTTCCAGCAGTCAGAGACCGGGCAGTGCACTGTCCAGGCTGATGCTGTAATAATAGGAGTTCTGCGTCTGGGTTTGTAGCGGTCTCCCATCTCTCCCATGCAGACTGACTGGTAAGACTGGTTAGTTGAACTGAGAGTTACTCTCTAAAAAATTTCCAACCTGACTGAAAATGAATCAGCATTTACTGATGAAAGATTATATAACTTTGAAAGAGGCAGACAAACTCTAAAATTAGTGTCTCAGTACCTGAAACTCCCATCAGTGTACAGTCTGTGGAATAAAGAATAAATAGCATTACCTTTGACTTGTAATTGATTTTAGTTGTGAGAAGACACTAAACTAATCAATAACGGTAATAATGACAGGAACTAGGGCCTCATGTTTGAAAGTTGACTAAAAAATATTATCTGTATTCAAAGCAATGTGAAGGTAATAGCATGAGCTTTCTACCATGAAATGCCTCTTCAAATAGCTACAGTGACATTTAAATCAATATGTCCAAAGCAATGGATAATATGCAGAATTTTCCAATTGAGTACAATAGTAGAAAGTGCTGTAAAAAATAAGAGAATCAAAACTCTGAATTTCAGTTAGGCTGCTTTTGGCTGTAAGTATAAAAGAACCAATTATAATGGATAAAATAAGCAAATACTTTTGCTCACAACAGTTAAGTCCAGAGGTGCATCTGATTCAATATAGCTAAATCCAGTGGATCTATTCTGTACCTTTCCAATTTCCCTGACAATAAATTCATCTGTCTTCATCTCTTAAGTGAGGGAGGCCTCATGAGAACAAAATAACTATGGAATGTCAAAGTTTCAATCCCATAGAACAAAATCAACAGAATGAAAAATAATATATCTTATGGTTTATTTTAGCTCTTTAGGTTGAAATCAGCTATATGCCAATCCTGGAGCCAAAGGGATTTTTGTAGTTAATTGGCTTAGGGTTTGCTATCAGATTTATCTGGCTCATCCCTGGACCTGATGAAGGAAATGGCCCTTCTTCAATGAAAGAAATATGGTAATCAGGAAAAGATTTGGAAAACTCCCAAAAGTAGAAATAAAGTTTTTTATGTTGGCAAATAAAATATTAATTAGCTCTGTTTTTTAGCTATCTTTGCTGAAGCAATAGAAAATATACTCAAAAGGCAAATATAAGCTTTATCCATAAGAGGAATTGTCAAAAAAATAAAAAGGCCATTGTCCATGTAAAATCTACTCAGTCTATTTATACATTTATTTTCTAATGAGGTCCTCCTCAGTGAGATTATACCCTAGTTAAGAAGAAAAACAAGCCAATAATTAAATGAACAAGATAACGACATAATGTTAAAGATCTATGAAAGAAAGGAACAGGGAAATATAATAGAGAATAATAATTGGAAGCCTTGACTACTTTTGTAGAATGATTACAGAAAAATTCCCTAAGGAGATGACCTTTAGGCTTAAAAATGAAAGTTGAAAAAGAAGCAAAGGGCAAAGGAATAGGAAAGGTTGCTTCAGAAAGAGAAAAGAGAATAGGTAAAAGACCTGGGTAGCGCTTGCACATACACGCACACACATACGCACCCATACTGTCTGTTCTTATGGAGCCAGAGCTCCCTATGCTGAGGGTGAAAGTAAGGTACAGAACACTTATGATAATAAAACAAATGCAAAAATAACAAATATGTTAAGTTGATTAGTGCTTTGGACACAAATAAGCTGGGAAGAGTTGAATAAGTGGAAATGATGGGGACAGGAAAGGGTTGAAACATTAAATACAGTGGTTGGGGCAGAACCTCAAATTAAAGGAGAAATTTGAGCAAACACCAGAGGAAAATGAAAGGTCATTCAGGGGTCTGGGGGGGAGTAAAGACAGAGGGACATGCAGGTACAAAGTCTCAAGATGAGAGCTTGCGGGACATTTTTGACAAAGGCAAAAAGGCCAGGTAGCTAAAGCAAAGTAAGGATGTTGGGAAGGCAGAAGGAACTGAAGCATGCACCGCACTGTATGTCTTGGTGAAAACTTTTACTTTTACTCTGAGATCAAAGCCATTTGAGAATGAGTTGCATAAGAGCAACAATTATTTACATGAGCTGACAGATGTAAAAGATCACTGAAGCTGCTGTGTTGTGAATTAGAACGCAAGGGTGAAAAGGCAAAACAAGGGCCCTTATTAGGATGCTACTGAAAAATCTAAGTGGAAGATAAGGTCAATTAGGACAGAACAGTAGCACCGGAGGTGGTAGGAGATGACTGGATTCTATGTGTTGAAGCAAAAACAAAAAGGATTTGCTGATGGATTCGATGTGGATTTTTTTTTTTTTAAAGTATATATAAGAAAAAATAAATGTCACTTCCCAAATTTCTTGGGGAAATGACTATTTCCAAGTATATATAAATAACAATTGCTTCATGTATTGTAATTCTTCATGTCTTATTCAATAACTTTCAATTTTATTACTTTTTAACAAAGAGAAGCTCATAGTAGTGAGCCTAATTTTACCTTTGGAAATAAGTTATTTATGTTAATATGAGCAACTATACCAAGATTATTTTTACAAGTATTATTTCTAATTAGATAGCATGCTACTTTGTATGAGTTTTGTGTAGAAGTATAATGATTAAAAAATAAACTACAAAGCAGTGTGTGAAGGAAAAAATGAAACAAATGTAGAAATGATCTTAAAATATTGACAAAAAACAATTATGCTATATATAAACAAATTGAAATTGTTTTTCTTTTTACTTTAACTTTTATTGAAGTATAATATATACACAGAAAAAAATATATCATGAGTGAACAATTGATGAATTTTCACATGCTAAACACAATCTTGCAACTAGTACTCAAAAAAGAGAGATAAAATAAATAATACCTCAGAAATCATTTTCCTGCTCTTTTAATCACTATCCCCAATGGGTAACCACCATCCTTACATGTAAAAGCATATATTGGTATTGCCTTTTATGATACTTTGTATATAAATGGATTTGTTCAACATGTACTCTTTTGAGTCTGGCTTCACTAACAACATATTTGAAACATTCATCTATGTTAATGGGTTGAATTGTGAATCTCATCAATGTATTTTGTGGTAGATGTGTTCTCAGAGATGGTCACAGCAGTGTCTCACAGCCCCCATGCTCTGCAAAGTGACCTTGCCACTTCTAAGGGATGGAGTCTATTCCCACTCCCCTTGAATCATGGTAACCTTAATGACATGATTCTAATCAATACAATGTGGCTTAAGGTATAGGGTGTGATTTGTGTCTTTTTTTTAAATATTTTTTTCTTTATTGATTTTTAGAGAGAGAGAAAGGAAGAGAGAGATAGAAACATCGATGAGAGAGAACATCGATTGGCTGCCTCCTGCATGCCCCCAACTGAGGATCGGGCCCACAACCTGGGCATGTGCCCTGACCAGGAATCAAACCGGTGACCTCTTGGTGCATGGGTCGACACTCAACCACTGAGCCACACTAGCCAGGCTGATTTGTGTCTTTTAAGGCAGAAGAAACACTTTAACTTTTATTTTGGTTTCTTGAAACACTAACTCTTCAGATGTTTCTTCTAGGGACTCTCCCTTCTTAGAATGAAGCAGAAATGCTCAAGAGAAGTAGAAGCCACATGCACTGTTCCAGTGAAGGACAGCCATTTGGTAACCTCCATCAGACACTGAACACAAGTGAAGAAGCCTTCAGAAGCTTTTTGGCTCCCAGCCATTAAAGTCAACCTCAGCTATTAGAATATTTCTAGTTGAGTCCCTAGACATTGGAGTACAGAGAAAAACCATTCCCATTATCCCCTATTGCAAGTCTCAAGTCACAGTACTTGCAAGCATAATGTTGTTATTTTAATCTACTAAATTTGGAATGGTTTTATATGCAGCAATAAAGAATCAGAACATGTAGTATCCATTCTTTGAAGGTACTACAATTTAAGTCAACTGTGGATTAGAATTTGAATTGTTTCCAGTTTGCGCCTCTTATGAATACTGCTTCTGAGAACATTATGGAGTCTATTGTTGAACCTATATGTATATATATATTTGTGTTAGGTATATAAACAGAGATAAAATCAATAGGGTACTCATTACTTCAGATTGGGAAACAAAACCAAGTAATTTTCCAAAGTAGATGTAACAGTTTGCATTCTTACAAGTAGTATATGCATTCTGTTTATTGAAAATCCTTGTACACTTTTGAATTTTTTATTATTTTGAATTTTGGTTATTCCTCTGGGTATAGAGTAGTATCACATTGCAATTTTTATTGGCATTTCCCTTATGTCTTATATTATGAGCATATTTTCATATATTAATTCAGGATTAGGATATCCACTTTTCAAAAGTAAGCATTTTAACTCATATTTCAATTGAGTTTTCTGTTTTTTCTTATTATTTAAGAATTCTTTATATGTTCTGAACCTATGTACTAACTAAAAATAGTTTCTAGTGTGTGGTTTGTCTTTTCACTCTCTTAATGATGTCTTAAATGAACAAGAGATATTAATATTAATATCGTACATTTTATCCTGTTTTCTTTTAAAGCTTTTTACACCCTATTTTAAAACACTATGCTTAAACCAAAGTCATATGATTACTCTCCTCTAAAAGCTATGTTGTTCTACCTATCATATTCATATTTTCAATACAGTTGGAATTTTTGTGTTAATATGAGATAGAAATTTTGCATATGTGAGAAATAGAAAATAAGAGATCTACTTTTCTTATTTATAACTATTTATTGAACAGACTGTCATTTCCCAAAGCACTGCATTGCTGTCTTTGTCATAAATCAATATTATATTTCAAAACTTCATCATTGCTCACCTGTACTTTTCCAGTAGCATCCTAACTAGTCAGCCTGGGCTCACTGCTCTCAAATTATTCCTAAAAACCCGAAATCTAATCATATCAGTCCTCTACTTAGCAGCATTTAAAGGTTTTCAATGCCTAAAACAGTGTTTCTCCCAGAGTAAACCTCATAAATGCAAATTCTGTAAGTCCTCCATCAGATAAAATGAATCAAATGTGTAGAAGAGTTACTGGTGGCAGAGTTCTCAGAATTCTATATTTTGAAAAAGAAATGCCAGCCCAGCTGGTGTGGCTCAGTAGCTGAGTATCAACCCATGCACCAAGAGGTTGCCAGTTCAATTCCCAGTCAGGGCACATGCCCAGGCTGTGGGCCAAATCCCCAGTGGGGGGCATGCAGGAGCCAGCCAATCGATATTCTCTCTTATCGATGTTTCTATCTCTCTTCCCCTCTCCCTTCCTCTTTCTCTAAAATCAATAAAGAAAAACATTAAAAAAATAAAAAATAAAAAGGAAATGCCAGGTACTATGCACTTAGGAATATGAGAACCAATGTTTATCAAAAGACAGTGTTCCACAGAATAGGTGGAAATATGCAAGGTCCTCTCTGATCTAGTTCCTATCACCTATTTTATGTTCTACTCTATATCTCTATCTCCATTTAATGTTCCAAAAAATATAAGTTAGTTCCCAACACACATACCATATTATTTAATTCATTTATGTATTTACATATGTAGTGCCATCTGGATAGGGCATTTCACTACCCTCTACAAAGGCAAGTGAAACCCTATTATATTTCAAAATCCAGTACAGTATTTACGATACTATTCTGTCTTTACTCATATTGTTCTGTAACCTCTTCAGTTCCCACATAAAAATAAAATCACTCTCACTTCTTCATTTCTTAGTAGAGAAAAGGCCACATTGCTTATGATTAACTTATATTTCCCAGACTTATACATAAACTGACCTGTTTTGCTTCTGATGGGTTGCTCTCTAAAACTGAACAATGATGAACAGAAAAGCAAAACCTATCCTAGAATCTCAGTCCTGATGAGCACCTACCTTTGTTAATCTTAATTTTCTCATCCTTTATGTTACCAAAAAAAAAAAAATGTATTCAGCTGTACCTGTTAGAAATCAGTAGAAAATGTTATTGAAACTAAGACCTGCCCTGGCCAGGTGACTCGGTTGGAGCAATGTCCTGGACACCAAGAGGCTGGATGGATTCCCATCAGGGCACATACCTAGGTTACAGTTTGATCCCTGGTGGGGGCACATGTGGGAGGCAACCAACTGATGTTTCTCTCTCACATCAGTGTTTCTCTCTCTCTCTCTCTCTCTCTCTCTCTCTCTCTCTCTCTCCCCTCCCCACCCCCTCTCTCTCTAAAATCAATAAAAAATCCTCAGGTGAGGAATAAAAAAGAAAAAAAAACTAAGATCCTATATACAATGCTTCTTGAAAAGAGTATATTAGAAAATATTCTTGAAAGTGCTATATTGCTGAATGGTAAAATAAACAAATGTTAGGTTTTCTGTCTAACTTTATATGTTTTACAACTTTAAAATTTGCAGTTTAATAACTGCAGCCATGTGGAAGAAGCATGAAGCAGAGGGTGTCACTGCTTTTATAATGTAATCCAGTTGTAATTCATTCTTTTATTAAAATATTTCCTGCGCTTCTGTTGTTTGTATTTGAGCACCTTGAGGGATGGGAAATGATGATTGTGCGTAGTCTGGATTCCCAACATAGCACATGACAATGCTGAACACAGAGCTGTTGCTTAATAAATTCTCAATTAATAAACATTAGTTACTGTACACACCAAGCTTTTGGAATACCAATGAAATCCATAGGGACAAGTGACAAGAGACAGCTTGGTTAGAACAGAGTCTGCCAAATGCCTTTTACAGCCCTGATGTCATCATTCATATTCACATATAATTTACTTTTTAATTCTGCTAACATCTAGGCAATGGGGTGAGCAAATGAATATTTATCAGACACTAAATTTGTTATGCAGTTTTCAACATACATTATTTTATTTGCTACAGAAATAAGATTGTGTGGTATAGTGTACATGCATTTTACAGATAAATAAGCTGAGGGTCAGTAAAGCTAAATTATATGCTTGATATTATTTAGCAAAAATGTAGTGTGCACAAGGCTTAATGTCAGCCTCAGTTTAAAGTAAATCCTTAATCTGCCTCACCTCTGTGCTTCTATTCCACTGATGGAACAGTGGTTCAAAAGTTATTTTTAAAAAAAATTTTTATTGTTGAGAGTATTATAGATGTCCCCTCCTTGTTTTCCCCAATTGCCCCCCTGCACCCAGTTCCTGTCTCGCCCCAGGCCATCCCCACCCTATTGTCTGTGTCCAAGGGCAATGCATTTATGCATATAAATTATTTGGTTAATCTCTTCCCACCCTCCCTCCACCCTTCCCTCTGAGGTTCAGTCAGTCCCATGTTTCTCTGTCTCTGGTTCTAGTTTATTGATCAGTTTTTGTTCATTTGACTCCACATATAAGTAAGATCATGTGATATTTGTCTTTCTCTGGCTTATTTCACTTAGTATAATAATCAAAAGTAACTTAACTACGAGGGCTGAATAGATGTGTGTCCTGTGTCCCAGAAATTCCACTCGCAAGTCACATACAACACAAACATACGTACATACATTCAGCAAACACAGACACAAATGTTGACAACAGCATGATTTGTAAAATTAAAAAACTAGGAGTAACTTATATTGTCTAACAATACAATGAATCAATAAACTGTTATATAATCATTTGGTAGAATGCAATCCAAGGTGAAAAAAATGAATCATTAGCATTTGCAACCATACAGGTGAAATGGACAAATAAAATAATGTTGAAAGAAGCCACTCAAAAATTAAAAGTACTATATGACCCATCCTTAAGAAGTTCCAAAACGGGCTAAACTACACTCTTGGGTAGTGGGTGGGCTGCAGCAGGATGATCGGTTCTGGATGGTAGTGCTGTGCTATGTATTGACCTCGTCATGGTGCATGGGTGGCTGTTTTCACTTGGCAATAATTCAATGTATAATCTGAGCACTTTCGTAATTGTAAAATACTTAAATAAAATTTATCTCCTCCAATGAGTAAACACAAAAAATAAATATTACATGAAGAGGAAATATTTCGTCTTTCTTATTTTTATATATGCTTGGAAACATAAACTGACAAAGTAAATTTGTAAACACATAAGTAATTTATATAACATCTGGTGAAGAGTTTACAACATAATTATGTTAAATAATATATCACATATAATAGCTCATGACTGCTGTTTTCTCAATTCTGAATATAAATAAAACTTTATGAGGGCTCGTTATTATTTCAGGTATCCCCAAGATAGCTAGTGGTAAGCAATGACTGACATCTTTACTTCCATTCATTTGTTTGTCCTTTGAATTAGTTAAAATAATGGTTTTCACTACTACATCCTGAGACAAAGATAACATGAAAAACAGCTGCAGATTTTTTTTTCCTCCCAGATGAAAAGAAATAAAGTATGTAAGCATCTGTGTATACAACACAGGTTAGTGAAGATTAGCAATATGGAAAGATGGGGTGAAACGTAAAAAATATTTCTGATACAGTTGTCAACTGAGTTCTCAGCTTTTAAAGGGAAAAGGGAGGATGAGAGGGAGGATGAGTGTTGGGGGGAAGAGAGAGAGAGCGAGAGAGAACCACTTGATTTTTCTGTGCAACACATCTCAATTCTCTCTCTCCAGACTCAATATGATGGATTTATGCATGAAATCCATCCCACAGAGGCGTTTTCAGCCCCCCTGAAAATAGACAAAACTCAAACATATGCATATTTTCCCCTAAAGAGAGGTTATTTGTTCAGGATCTCACCCATTTTTACATTCCACTAATGACTATAAGTGGAAGGAAACAATAGGAAATGATTTTTCTGTGATTATGAAATATGCACCCACATTAGAAGACAGAAGAAGCTAATGCCAGTTTTACTTTTAAAAAGGAAAAAATTTTTCCCTTTGCATCTTTATTAACAGGATATAGTAAATCCAACATTAATTGTGATGATAGAGGCCATTGTGAGCAAATTCATTACTGCAGCATTATGATAAAATGAATAGAAATGAATAAGTACTATATGTTCAAAAGCTATTATTAAAATATTATCTTATATAGAGCAAACCATTCCATTCAATTATTCTGAACAATTTATATGCATTCATATACTTCTAAGGCTTTGTTTAAAATTGCATGTAGGCTTACTCATAATATCTCACCAACAATAGTAGGGGAGTAAAAACTATAATTATAACCCACATTTTAAAATGTCTAATCATTATT
Source organism: Tadarida brasiliensis (assembly GCA_030848825.1). Classification (NCBI taxonomy): domain Eukaryota; kingdom Metazoa; phylum Chordata; class Mammalia; order Chiroptera; family Molossidae; genus Tadarida; species Tadarida brasiliensis. The sequence goes on along the minus strand of CM061257.1, from coordinate 145,617,968 downwards.
CAAATGTAGCTCTTATACTGTTTTATGTACAACATTTTATTGGGGAGAAAATGTGTGCCATACATACAATAAAACATTTCTTCTATGTATTTACTATTTAGGATGAAGTGGATGTTCCTGTACCAGAGAATTTAGATGCTGGAATCTGATCACACATTTTAGATTTTCTAGCAGTTATCTGCAATATTTGCATGGGGGAAGGAAAAGGGCATTTAACATAATTTTAAAAATAGAAAATATATTTACATGTTATAAAAATTAGCAATTATATGACTACAGATGTACTTAGTTTATCAAAACCTAATGATTAACACTATTTTGAGCAAGTTATCCCTTAGTAACAGAGGACCTTGGAAAACTTGAATACCACTTACTACAATCTCAACTAATTTTGAAACAGTGTCATTTATTATAATTCTATCTTGCTTTTTAACTATACATATCATTATTATTGTTTAATGAAGTTGCCATTTGCTAAGATTGATTCAGAGTCACCAATTCATTTTCTCCCCATTTCTTCTTGTATCACAAGCATTCTTTATGGGATCACTTTCCTTATGCCTGAAGGGCATCCTTTCAAATTTTCTTTGATAATGGCAAGCTTTGCCTAGTCCTAAAAAATTATTTGGGGTTATAGAATTCTATGTTGAACCTTTTTTCTCAATACCCTGACTTCCTTTTTGCTGTATAGAACTAAGCTATCACTCTTACTATCACTCTTCTGAAAGATTATTTTCCCCTCTATTAAGATTTTCTCTTTGCTTTTTTTTAATTGCTCAGTTTCACTACATTATGCTTAAAATGTATATTTCTTCTATTTATCTGGCTTGGGATTCATGAATCTGTGGCTTTACCCTTCAATTCTGGGAAAGTATCCCTCTTTACCACTTCCACATTACCTGCTATATTCTAGATACATTTGTTGCCCTGTTTTCCAGTTCCTTTGTTGTATCATTAACTATATTTAATTAGCTTATGAATCTATTCACTTGGTTTTTTATTTCAGATTATGCAATATTTAATTTATTCAATTTCTATTCACTTTCCCCTCAAAATTGGCAAGGTCACTGTGTATAGTGCCTATTTTCTGTAGGTGTTTTAAAGATTTTAAAAAAAAATGTATTTGAACAAAGAAACCAGAGCTGTTTATATGTCTGATAATTCTGCTATTCAAGTCTTGGTAGGTCTACGTTTATCGTCTGTTTTTAAAAGCTCATTTTTACTCATGGTGCTTTTTCCTCAGGTACTTTATTATTTTATTCTAAACTTCAGGTTTTCCTTGAAAAAATTATTGAACAACTTTGAGTCCTAATATAAAATTTTATTTCCACAGACAGAGAAGCAATTTGCATTTGTTTGGAGCACTTTCAGTTCTTTTTAGCAGGATAGCTCATCTGAATAAACTAGTCTACCATAATATGAGAAATGAACATCTTCATGTCATCAACTAGTGAATCTTTTAAACATAAATAAAATGCTTTCTAAAATTTTATATCGCATTAAGTGAGTACATCTTTTAGCTAATGTTTAAGTTTTAACACATTTGTTTTCCCTTGGGGGCATAATAGAAAGACCGGTTTGTAGCTTTCCTTATTTTCTCTCTTATTACTTTTCATTTGTTTTCTTCTCTCTCTCTTCTTCAGGACAAAATTTTCATGGTTCCATTATCCCAACATACATATTTTTTAAATGTTTACAACCTTTTCCTTAAAAAATTGGATTTTCTTTCTTATTATTGAATTTTTTAAAATCTTTACTTGAGGATGTTTTTTGTTTTTTGTTTTTTGTGTTTTTTTTTATTGTATTTTAGAGAGAGAGAATGGGAGAGGAAGAGAGAGAGAGAAACATTGATTGGTTGCCTCCTGCACACACACAGACCAGGGATTGAACCCACAACCTGGACATGTGCCCTGACCAGGTATCAAACCCACAGCATTTTGGTGTACAGGACAACACTCCAACCTACCAACTGAGCCACACTGGCCAGGGATGTTTATACCTTTAAAAAAAAAAACAGTTTTATTGAGGTAAAAATGAAATTAAAAAAACAAACTTATTTAATGTCCACAATTTTATGAGTTTGGAGAGACAATGAATATGTTCATTACCTTGATGATGGCTTCACAGGTGTATGAATATTTTTACTCTTAATATTCACATTTAACACTCTCACTTTTGCCATTGCTCAATAGGTAAGTTAGTCCTCTGAGGGTCTCAGTGAAAAGGAGTTCCAAGGTAAAGCTGCAAATACTGTACAGATTTCATTTCTAGGGCAATTGAAACATTTGGCTTTTGTAATGAAGATAAACAATAATAACAACAATGTGAAACGCATAACTAAATGAATAAAAGAGGAAAAAAAAGTTTAAAGATGTATAATGCCTGTGCTGGTCAGTGTGGTTCAGTTGGTTGGAGCATCAACCCATACACCAAAGGTGGCCGGTTCGATTCCCACTGAGGACACATACTTAGGTTGCAAGTTATGCTGGTTGAGATGGGTCTAGGAGGCAACCGATCTCTCTCTCTTTCTCTCCCTTCTTCTCTCTCTCTCTTTCTTCCTCTCTCTCTCTCCCTTTCTTTCTCTAAAAGCAATTTAAACATTAAAAATAAAATGAATAATGCCTTATTTTTTTTAGTTTATATAAATGCTGATGCTAGATAATAGATGCAGATTTAGTTGGAATTTTTATCACAATTTTGAAGATACTTCCTAACCAGTAATCTAAATGTTTATAACAAGATTTCTTCATACTGTTTCATTTCACTTTAAAAGCTCATAAGTGTATTATTAAGACTGAACAATTTATCACTAGCACCTCTTGCGAAAGTAACATATGAAGTGAATGGAGGGGAAATTAAGACTTTCGAATTTTTCTTTCTTTTATGCTAAGCAGGTGATGTAAAGAAGAATAGAGTAGACAGAGTATTATAGATATCTAAGCCCTTATTACACGGGTAAAAAAAATAAAGTTCAAATGATAAAACTTTAAGGAAAATCCAAGTCACAATTATAATAATGTTTTCATAATTAAAAAGGGAATATGTAATAATAAAAATGTGTGTTCTATTTATTTGCTTGGTGACCCTAGACATGTTAAGTAGTTCAACCTTAGCTTCTTCATATGTAAAATGAGAGTGATGAGAGTGACTTTATCAGACACTAGAAATATTTAAAATTGTACATGGAAAATACTACACACATATTAGGAATTGGAAAATATGTACCTCCAGTTAATAATATTAAGTTTGTTGTGGTTAATAAGATTCTCCTGCTGTTTCATGAGTGTATATCTCATAATTAAAATAATATTCAGTTTTCGTCCGGCCGGTATGGCTCAGTGGTTGAACATTGATCCATGCACCAAGAGGTCACCAGTTCAATTCCTGGTCAGGGCACATGCCCAGGTTGTGGGCCCGATCCCCAGTAGGGAGCATGCAGGAGGCGGCCAATCAATGCTCTCTCTCATCTGTGTTTCTATCTCTCTCTCCCTCCCCCTTCCTCTATCTCTAAAATCAATGAAGGAAAAAAAAATAAAAAAATAATATTCAGTTCTCTTTCACTCACTCATACAATTATTTGCCAAGTAGGTACAATGCATGATGCATTGTATTAGATACTGTAAGATAGACAGGCGGCTACAGAGTCAGTTCAAGGGACCTGTGATTCATATCACTGTGATTAATAAAGGATTAAAGTAGACATTTTTAAGGAGAATTAAAAAACAAAAAACTTTTGTTAATCACTAGAGGGGAATGTGAAGCTCGGGAAAAGTTTTATGCTTAAGTGTATATGAATGTGTATATGTTCAGGTGAGCAAGGAAGGGAACACGCACAGGAAAGGAAGTTGATTAGTTATTGTTCAACCAGTACTAAATGAGCGCTTGTTTTGAACCAGGCAGAGGAAGCGCGGCTCCAGTTTAGGATAATAGAGACTTGACAGGTAAGCGTGATGTGTACATGGTTCTCAGAGAGGAAGAAGCATTTCCCCCGTGCTCCCTCAGATAGTCCAGTCAGCCCAGAACAACCTGTTTATCTATTCAGGCCAAAGTCAAAAATATGTGCCAGCAGGTGTTTGTAGCCCAGAAACAGTCCACTCAACCGAACAGGAATCACCCTCAGAGTATCCACTCGTATTCACCCTTGCTCACCACAGAGTCGTGAACCTCAAAAGAAGAACCTATTTTTTTATACATCTAACAACTAATTTATTCAATTGTCTTTAAATGTTTTGCTAGTAAAAATGTTGTCTTTAGGAACTGAAATAGGAATTTTTGCAGGATTTATTAATCAGTATCTTATCTTTCAAGGAACTCTAATTTGCTAGAATATATTTTACAAACTAAGCAGCAATCTTACCCATTGAGACTTAAAGAAACTATAGATAAATATTTTTTCCTGACTCATTCCTCCCAAAAAACATACTTTACCTTTCGTCCTCAAATCCACTTAGTTTCCAGTGTTTCCTAGTAAATGTTAAAGTCTCTATTAAAAGACCCAAATTGTGAGAATAAGCCTAATCTTGGCCAATTTACCGCCACTAGACTTATTACATAGTGAATTATATAGAGTAAAATGTGAAGATCTAGAACAAGTTTATTTGGGGAAAAAAAAGTTTCTCTCAAATTTGTTATTATAAATTACTATTCAGAGAGAATATTACCCAAATCAAGACATATAATGCATCTTTCAGTTTTGTCTAGACTTTTGGAAAAACGAGCAGATATTCAACAAAGAAAGATAACAACATGAATATTTTTTCAGCTTTTTAAATGTATTTACATATTAATCGGAACAGAACAAAATCTGTTTTTCTGTATTCTAAATTCCCCACTATCTAAATTAGTTCTTAAATCTCTATGCTATTACTTTTTTAATTCCAAAGGATGGATAAAATGTATGTATGGTTATTTCTATATTTCAGATGGATTATATGGAAAGTATATTTTTAATTTACTTGATTTCCAAAACATTATTGTGAAAATACAGATTTCACTGATAATTTCTATTTGTCACAAATGATGTAGAAGAAAGTCAGCTGATGATCTTTGATGTCAAGTAATTCTGTAATTAATAAAATCTTCAACTACAGTGTTTTAATCTAAATTTTTTGTAAATAGCAATTTACAAAATCCTAAACAACTACATGGAAGTCATGCACACTCATACTATTAATATCAGGATGTTATGTTATTTATGTTCTGATGAAAAACGTGATATTTTTCACAGTTGATTTTTTTCCTTTTACTCTGGTGAGTTTTAAAGCATTTTGTATTTTTTACTTTTTTTCCTTTGGAGTGGAATATATGTTTTTCATAATTGGTTTAAAATACTTGTAGTTTATTTTATTAATCATTTCCTAAGCATTTATAAATAGTGCACACAATATTTTAACTATAGAGAAATGCTTCAAAAACTAAGCTCTTTCTGCTAAAACTGGGAAAACATGGACAGGAAGTCTACTTGGTCAAAGAGGAAAGCAGGGTCTTCAAGTTCAATAAAAAAGCAATGAAATGTGCAAGAATTTGTAATGTAATCAACAGTATTAATATATCTAAAAATAATGTTACTATAACAAGGATGATCAACTGGAATGCCTACAAAACAGAGTGATAAGAGCAATAATTTGTAACTACTTATTCAATTTACTAGCCCCTGTTCAGTTTTGAGAGATTATAGTATTATATCTCCTAGGAGGTGATGTCTGTTATGAAACATAAATAGCTCATTGTATCCATGATAATCTCACCTCCTTTTGCTTAGATATGCTTGCTGTTCATCAAAATATCCTTCTGAATTTTTATTCCATTTTTATAGGTTTTATAATTTTAGAAATAATAGAGGGCAGAATAATTTCAATAACTGTAGATAAATATGATCTAGTGAAAATTTTGTGTATAGTTTATTTGTCATTCTTTTATAATTTTAAGAATTTAGTTACATATAACCCGTCTTGCCCTGTTGGCATTCAGTTTAAGAAGTTTGATTGAGTTTTTGCACATGCCTGTGAGACGAAAACTCTGACACACATGGCTAATTACTTCTACCCTAATAGGTCTTGCCCTAGAAGCCAGCCGATTATTCACTCTGTGTATGTACAGCATGTACATGTTATGGGCTCTTGAGTCTCTTTTATTTATTGTGACCCTACTTGGGGATTCTGGAAAGTATAAGTTGGGACTAGAACAATTAGGAAACTCATATCCATCATCAACAAACCTATTGAAACATACTCTGTACAAATTCCAGCGTGCAGAGGGTGGGAAATACAAAAAAATTCCAAGGTATTTAGATTTTGGGGTACATTTTAGAAACTTTCACTTTCAAAGTAAATACAATCAATCCAATAACAATTCAAGACAATAAAATAAAAAATGACATTTCTATGGAAAACCAGGTTGATGGAGACTGATCTATGGTGACTGCCAGCCACATATGTGGGGGGACAGCTCAGCAAAGGAACAATGTCCTCTCCCAAGCACCTCTCCATGTGCCCCTGGCACCTTCCAGCAGCTGTGAGTTGGACACAGTGCTAAATAAATAGTCCACCTTCCTTTCTGTATCAGTTCTGTGACCACTAGAGATCTTTCAGAATGAGTCCTCTTCCCTGAAGTCTAGTTCTCCAACATATTTCAAATTCCTTCTATTTGGAAAGACTAAATCTTACATCAACTATCGGATATGATCTCTTATGTATCCAAGCCAACCCAGCTGCCAACAGATATACGCTCTATTATCTAAATACACTAACCTCCTCTAATGCTTTAAGTATTACCACTAATTTTGACTTTTTTGTTTTAATAGGGAAACGGTGTAGATTCTTATTTATCTTTAAAACATTGACAATAGATGACTTTTGGAGGGGTTATTATGGTAAGAACACTTAACATACATACCCTCCTAATAAATTTTTAAGTGTGCAATACACTATTGTTAATTACAGGTGCAGGGTTGTATAGCAGGTCTCTACAACTTAATTCATCTTTCATCACAGGAACTAAACCTGTTGAACAACAAGTCTATTTCCCCTCACCCCAGTCTCTAGGAAACACCAACTTCCTCTGTGTTTCTATGTGCTTGACTATTTTAGATACTTCTATAAGTGGAATCATGTACTATTTGTTTTTCTGAGGCTGACTTTAGAAATAGGAAGAAAAAGTACTAAACTATTTGACAAACTGGGCCTCCACCGGGATGAGCCATAACTTGTTGGAGGGCATCTTTCTCCACAATACAGGAATTTTCTCAAGAAGCAATAAATAAGCATATCATTTTAACCAGCATTTTTAAATCCTTACTCTCCCCACCACTAATTTTTATTATTTCCAGAATCATCACAGAACTGACAAGGCTTTTTTTGGGGGGGGATTTTTTTTTTTGATACATAGTTAGAAAAGTGTTGTCTGTGTTTTGACTACAATAGCAAGTAGCTGAGCATGACCACATTTGTTTGTTTCCATGTTTGTGTATTTGGAGTAGAAAGGGGTAAGAAGAAGAAGTATTGTTCTTTCCCCCAAAAAGCCAGTGGCTTATTTTTATGGCTGTCTACCGTGTTGTGTAGAGATACTCCAGTGTCCTTGCATCCCCTCAAGGCTTTGTTGATACAAATTATCTGAAAAAAGTATTAGGGGGACTGGAAAGTATTGTCGTTAAAGTAATGACATATTAAGGGCGGAAGTGGAAGCAAATCCGTGTCAGACAATCGAGGAACTGTCAAACACTCTTAACTAACCTTGGTCGACCACCCAAGAACATTTGTAGCAGATTGGTAAAGTAAGCAGAGCAGGTGTTTGGGTCTCACATAATCTGTCCGAAGAAAACAAAGCTAACTGGTCCACCACATGCAACTTACTGCTTCAGCGGCACAATACAGAAGCGTTTTTTGATCACTTGATCACTGGAGCTGAAAAATGGGTCCTCTATGATAATCCAAAACGCAAAAGGCAGTGGCTCTCTCCAAATGAATCGCCACAAAATACAGCTAAGCCAGGTTTACACCCCAAAAAGGCACTTTTGTGTGTTTGGTAGAGTATTCGCGAGGTCGTTCATTTTGAAATGCTGAAACCTGGACAAACTGTGAATGCAGACCTTTACTGTGAACAATTGGATCGAGTAAATCAACCTTTAATTGAAAAGTGCCCAGCGATTGTCACCAGAAAAGGCGTTATTCTGCAACAAGATAATGCAAGACCGCAATGTGCAAGATGAACCATGGAAAAAATTAATGAATTGCTGTGGGAGGTATTGCCTCACCCACCATACTTGCCCGATATTGCACCATCGGATTTCTATTTATTCCAATCACTACAACATTTTCTAAGTGGCAAAAAATTTGACAATTTGGATGATGTCCAAAATGCCATCTCCAGATATTTTGCTCAAAAACCAATTGATTTTTATCGATCCAGCATTGAAAATTTTCACCCTAGATGGCAAAAGGTTGTTGATAACAAGAGTGATTACATCATTGATTAAAAATAAAAACTTGTTAAAAATGTATCTGTTTGAAGTTAATGTAAAAAAAACGACATTACTTTCCGGTCCCCCTAATATTTCTTGAAATCGCTTATTTCACCAACATCAAAAATTACCTATAAATCTATGAAAACAAGCTATGAAATCCCAAGATGCCAGATATTTTTATAAAAATTATTCTTTCTCAGTATTTAAACTTAATTCCCCAAGGTGATTCATTTACATATTCCCATATTACCTTTGTTAACTTAAATAGCCAACCTTAAGACTGTAACAAAAAAGGAGCATTCCTTTACCATTGCATTGGCAAAGGGGAAATACTGTATCTAAGCAATGAGCTCAAAATGCACTGCTTAGATACAGTATTTCCCCTTTGCCAATGGCAATAACCATGGAGTAGAATATTTCAGATCCTAAGTGACATTGTGAGATCTCTATCAACTTTCGCAATATATTAAGAGATGAAAAAATTTGAGGAAAAAAAAAGTTTGAAAGTTGGCAGCCCCTGGCAATATTCATTAAAGAGCGTGGCACAGAAGTTGAAAGCTCATCATGGAGCTGCAGTCAGCATTCAGCACTTTCCCAGAAAATGCGACACCGCCAGGCATTCTTTGAATTCCGATTGCCAGCCACAGCAGAGTGCCAAAGGCCAGAGAGAGCAAGCAAAATTGATCTTCCATCGGCAACCAACGCAACCTATGATCTTTCCCTACTTAAAAAATTTTAGTCAGTTGTGAACAGGCTTGGGAAAAGAAAATTTGCTAAAAACACCTAGCCTTGGATTCTTCCAAGATACTCACTGTTCATCAAAAATCTCAGAAAAATATCTAGTCATGGATGTTTAGGAATAATAATTAAATTTTTTTTTCTTTATTGATTTTAGAGAGAGAGGAAGGGAGAGGGAGAGAGAGAGATAGAAACATCAATTAGAGAGAACATCGATTGGCTGCCTCCTGTATGCCCCCCACTAGGGATCGGGCCCACAACCTGGGCATGTGACCTGACCGGGAATCGAGCTGGCAACCTCTTGGTGCATGGGTAAATGATCAACCACGGAGCCACACCAGCCGGGCAAAAATAATGATTTTTAAAAGAATATTTAATATTTGCAATATGAGGTACTATGTTAAGCACCTTAAATGGATAAATCTACTCAATTCTTACTTTAACAATATGAGGTAGGTCCTTTTGTTACCCCCATTTTACAAGTGATGAAACTGAGGTGTAATAAAATTAAGTAATTTGCTCATGATTACTCTAACCAAGTATCCAGTGCCAAGTCATGCTTACCTGTCTACTATAACGCAGTGCCTCAAAATAACATCAAACCTTATTTCTCCTGTGTCTATGAGAAGCTACTCCTTCTTTCCTTCAGCTACTCCCTAGAATGACTATTTATAGAATACCTAAATATGTGTCAGAAAGGTCAACTGACAACAAAACAGCTATGTGCAACCCCCTTTGCTCAAGGACACCGTTCAATCTTCGGTGCTCCACACAACCATATAGTTTCTTTCCCACACAGGTACTTCTAACTATCCCTTTTTGTTCAAAGTCCTTCACAAATATAAAGAGGCTTTTCCTATTATTACTGTATTTCCCTTCAAAAAGGGAATTGTTACAAAGTTATACTTTCTTCTGTATTTTAAAATAAACATGAGGTTCATTAAACAAATCTTATACATTTTCTAGGTATGACACTGTGACACCACACCATTGATAAGGTAAGTCAGGAATCCATTTGCTTTGCCGGAAGCTTCGCTAATTCTTGTATAAGGGGCAGTAGTTCCATAATAAAGGGAGACATTCTAAAATTCTATCAGGAGATAATTATAAATACTGTACTAGATTGAATAGTTGTGCTCAACCAAATGGGTTAGAACTGAAAAATATTTATGACACCACAGATATTTTAAAGAAACATATAAACATAAAATATATTCAGGGATTGGCAAAAGTAGGTTTACAGTTGTTCACATGGAAATATATGTAATACAAGAATATATAATAATACAAGAATAAACTTTGTTTCACATACTACCGTAAACCTACTTTTGCTCCACACTGAATATGGAATAATTATTTTCTCATTAGTTTTCATGTTTTGTTTTAGATATCTTTTTAATGATAGTCAATAGATTTAACTCATTGTTTGAATTGGATTTTAAATGTGTATTTTATTTTATCAGAGTCTCATTGACTATGCAAGTTATTTTTAAAAATATTAATGGTGCTGGCCAGATGGCTTAGTTGGTTGGAGCGGCATCCTGTACACCAGACAGCTGTGGCTCTATTCCTAGTCGGGGCACGTACCTGTGGGTGTGTGTGCAGGAGGCAGACAATCAATGTTTCTCTCTCACATCGCTGCTTCTTTCTCTCTCTCTCTCTCTCCCTCTCTCTCTCTCTTCCTCTCTCTAACATACCCTAGGATGAGGAGAATATATATATATTTAGCCTAATTACCTTTATAAACCTGTTTTAAGGATTTATAATTCAAAAGAGCAAGTCACTGTTAGGCACATCAACAGCAGCATTATCTTGCCACCAAGTGGTAGTTGCTGAATTGCATTGCAGAAGTTTGTATTTTCACAAGTATGCCTTTTATATCTCTAACATTTGCTAAAAATCACCAAACCCATTATGAAAATGAAAATAGAAGTAGCTAATAATACATGCTTTTCCAAAAAAAAAAAATTCCTATTTGAGAGGTATTTATGATAAAATGACTTGGTATTTGTGCTTCCCAGTTTGTTAGATTGATTCGAATTTTATAATTTTAATGTATCCAAGATAAACAGAAGGTAGTCAGGTGTGAGCACTCCAAGGGCTTCCGTGAGGAGAGGACTTTGACTTTGAAGGCATGCTGTCATCCTTTAATCTCTGTTAAGGATTGAATTCTTGTCCCTCAGTGTCTCAGATTGTGAGCTTATTTGGAAATAGTCACTGTAGATCACATTAGTTAAGATGAGGTCGTGTCGGAATGGACCCTAGTCCAATATGACTGGGGTCCTTATGAGAAGAGGGGATTTGAACCCAGTCACTCAGAGAGGGAAGAGGATGTGGAAGCACAAGAGAAAATGGCCATTGAGATGGAGCATAGGTTAGAGTGACGTCTGCAAGCCAAGGAACATCACGTGTCAGAGCCCTGCTGACTATGGGGTGATTTCAGACTTCTAACCTCCAGACCCATGAGATGACAAATTTCTGTTATTTTAAGCCACCCAGTTTGTGGTATCTTGTTGTAACAGCCTTGTAAACCTCATATGATTTCCACTTCAAAATTAAAATTTTTGTGCTAGATAACTAGTTATAAAATAATGCTGACAAGGCAAAGATTTACAGAACTTAGCTGAGCTCGCCAAATGGAAAACAAAGCATCTTTATTGAATTGTTAGTTCATGCACTGTTATCTGGGAAGAAAAAACAATTCAGGTTCAGAGATGCGAGAGTCAGGGTGGAGCTTGGAGTGAACAGACAACAAAACAGAAAACAACTATCCTAACATCTATCTGGGCTAATTCACTTTATCCAAAGGAAAATAAACTTCTCCTATCTTTATCACTAGAGGTAGTTTTGCAAATTGGAATTAGACTCCTTTCCTTCCACAGAGACTGAGAGGGATGCTCAGTTTATTGACTACATTCCCAAGAGAAGGCTCTCAGTTCTGCGAGAAAGACAGCCTTGGGCGAGTCAACTGGCAAGAGGCTTTTAACATGATTTCTATCTCAAAGGGTTAGAGAAAAAAATGTGGGAGTACAAGTTTTCTAAATAAATGGTCTAAGAAAAAGGAGGTCCTCTGTGGTTACCCTGGGAGAGAGGGCAAGTAGGGGCCTAAAGGCACAGTCTAGCTAATGTTAAGGAAATGTCTCAGAAATGTGAAGGCCTTGTTGGCCACTTTTTTTATTCCTCACCTGAGGACATTTTTCCATTTATCTTCAGACAGAGTGGGAGGGGGGTGGGGAGAGAGAGAAACATCAATGTAAGAGAGACACACCGACTGGCTGCCTCCACACGACCCCGACCAGGGCCGGGGACTGAACCGAGGTACGTGCCCTTGACCAGAATCGAACCCGCGATTCTTTGGTCTGCGGGCTGACGCTCTAACCACTGAGCCAAAATAGCCAAGGCTTGTTGGTCACATTTTATGGTTAGTTCTTCTCACACCTCAGAGAATCTATCCATATCACCCTCAAGGTCTTCCTCTCCCTGGGGCTCAATCCACAGACCTGTGGTTCTATCCCCTAAATGTTTACCTAATCTCTCCCTTTCAAACAATCCCCCCCCTCTCTATTGTTAGTGAAGCTCCATCTCCTCTCAGGCCTGAACCATGGTGACAGTGTCTTTATTGATCTCTTTTTCTCCATCATTCTTCTCATCAATGTAACCATCTTAGAATTTAAACCTGTTTCTGTCATGTGGCTGCTTAGAGCCCATCACTAATGTGTCATTGTCAAAAGTACAAAACCCAAGCTTTGAGGAATTTCATTAAGTTGGCTGATTGCAATATTCGTCCCCACTCCTTGCAAGACAATTGCCATCATCTGTGTAAGAGGAAAGCAACCTGGTAGAGACTGACTTGATAGAATATCACATTCTTGTAATCTAATTCATGATGATAACTAGCTTTATAACACTGAGCAAGTCATATAATCTCTGATAAAACCACATCATCAGTCAGTCAAGGTTAAATCAGAGATGGGACCTCCTGGTCTTCAGTTGATTGTCTCCTGAAGAGACAGGGAGGCAGAGCACCAGGGAGATTATTTATACAATAATTTCAGAGACTTTTTCTTAAAAGGTTTTTGGGGGAAGAAATAAAAGAGAGTCACAAGGCTAATCCCTCAGACAGTTTTTCTTGGGTTCTGGTCACCTAGGCCATTAAAGGTGTTATTTTTGTAATTGCCTGTGGGTATTTGTGCCAGAAATTTTTGATAAGAGAATGAAGGAAAGAATAAAGTTCATAACCCTCACAAGTTAAGATACCTACTCTGGAAAGATTCTGAGATCTCTTGGGTAAATTTACTTTAAACTTGTTAACATCAATTTGACAGAGCATTTTCT